>OY735143.1:17399172-18894797 GCA_963457615.1 Nicrophorus investigator
TTGTATATATAATTCCAAACTGCAATTAATTAATTTTTGAACCTTCACTTTAAGAAATTTAATATATTTCTTCTAAAAGCTGTCTCATAAATTATCATCTCAAAAATAAGGAAAACTTATGTTTTGTCTAGAAGCTTGATGAATTATTTTCATTTAGTAATTAAAAGTTGGTATGTATGGTTATTACAAAGTACTATAATTTAAAATACTGAATTCCTTTGTTGTCAGGAATTTCGAAGTTATTGATGAAGGACGAAATAAGTAGCGGCCGAATAGTTAACATGAAATACGACAAATTTGAGCGCGTGTCAGATGTATGCATACTGGCTAGCACAAAGGGAATTATTAGGGGTTGAAAAGCTCGGAGAAAAAAGCGTAATCCCAGCGGAGGGACATGAAAGGGCACGGAAAGAATACGGATGATTCGTCATTGATAAGTTAATCGAGCCTCAACTTATTTATTTATAAATTGGCAATTTGGTAGGCGCATATTTTTCCCTTCCGCTTCTTCGCTTTATGATCGTCTGCGACATCCGTTTGCTTATGGGAGGAAGGGTGAGGTCGTCCCAGGAGTGAAAGCGCCTGCAGAAAACTGGCCATCATCGGCGCATATTCTCCTGTCTACATTTTTTTATACACTTTCCCTTAGCCGGTTTTGTATTCAACCGGGACCCGGAACCCTCCGGAAGCTTCCGGTCCTCCGGGAGTTCTTTTAGTAGGGCACGGCCGGAAAGTGCAAGCTGAGAAAGTGGCGAGAATGTGTGTGTGTGTATTTCTGTTGTTTGTGTCCTGGGGTTGGAGTCGGTTGGTTCGCATTATGGGCACAATTGAGACGCGAAGGGATTACAAGTGGATGGAGCTGAAGGGAAGGTCAATAACGCCTCGACCCTGCTGTAACTACAAACGAAAAGAAGGGCCCCTCCGGAACCCGGAGCAGCAGCAGCAGCTCAGAGGATGCAGAGAATACGCTCACCCATACACACGTGATGCAGTGATTCTGTGCGAGAGACGGGGATGGAGATGTAGACGGAGATGGCAGACAGTGAGTCGGAGGGATGCTGCTTAAGTGTTTCATTTATATTTCACGCGGGCTCTTGTCTTTCTGTGCTCTCCTGAGCATCAAGCTCCGAACACCGCTCTTTAATTATTACGCTGGAACCGAACAGGACGGAAACGAATACGACCCATGCAACGATCATCATCAGCGCACGGTCCCTTCCAAACCGAATCATGGTAGGGCGAAAGGGCGAAAAAATAAAGAATTACGGTGCTCAACCGCTCCGTTGTCTCAATTGCCTACTTGCATGTTACTTCCGCACGTCCCCACATCGAACCTTCTTTTAATTACAAAATAGGCAACTCAACTATTACAATTCTATTTGAACTAATAATATTTCGAATTTCTCGCATAGTCCGAATAATAGTTTCCTCCAATATCACGCATTATTTGAAACCATACTTTAAATCAGGCTTTGCTTTTTTAAATTTTCAAACCGTTCTATAATGAGTTCAAATTTAAATAGTTTTAATTATTATTAGACTCTGGATTTTTAATCAACTCCTAGCAGCTTTTTAAATATTACCTTTAAAAATACCTTTATAGAAAAAATATTTTTAATTATGTAAAACTCATATGTAAATTTATAATTTTCGGCATTTTGTTAAAAATTGAAATAACTAAACATAAAAAGTTTTAAAAATGACAAAAATATAAAAAGAGTATGTATAAACTGTTTTATTTTTTGTTATAGAATAATCCCAACAGATCATTTTGTAAAAGTGAAATTCAAATCCATTCATTATTTGCACAAGTTTTAAAATTGACAAAAATTACCTTTATAGGAAAAAATATTTTTAATTATGTAAAACTCATATGTAAACTCATAATTTTCGGCATTTTGTTAAAAATTGAAAAAACTAAATATAAAAAGAGTATTCTATTTTTTTTTTATAAAATAATCCCAACAGAACATTTTGTAAAAGTGAAACTCAAATCGATTCATTATTTGCACAAATTTTAAAATTGATAAAAAATACCTTTATAGAAAAAAATATTTTCAATTATGTAAAACTTTCGGCATTTTGTTAAAAATTGAAATAACTAAATATAAAAAAAGTATAAATAAACTATTCTATTTTTTTTTATAGAATAATCCCAACAGAACATTATGTAAAAGTGAAACTTATAAACTTTGATTAATCATAATTCAATTCCAAGAAAATTTAATTAAAAAACAACACTTTTATTTTATAAACGTAACAATACTTAGTTTTTTGGCAAATCATCATTAACTATAATATTTTTATGTTTGTTCTAAGTATCAAGTTAATAAGACTTGAGATTATTTTTTTTTTATTAACTTAAAAAGTAAATTCACTTACTATGTTCATAAAACAACAAAAATAGAAATTAAAAATAATACAACTGTTACAAAGGTCTATTAACAAAGGTTTTTCAGCCCAAATGTGATAACATTTATTATAAAAAAATACATAATAATTGACAATCCTTTATGCATAAACATTGAATGTTCTCCTGTTATAAGACTATTTAAAACTTAAATTTTATGGGCTATATTATATATATTTTTATTAAGGCACAAGTCTATAAAATTTGAAACAGTTTGTGAAAGAAAACATGATTTTTTTATTATTTGCATCCAAGTGATTATATAATATTCTTATACCTTTCTCTATATATTAATAAAATTTACATATTGTTGGAACAATTGGATGAAAAAAATCTTTAAAAAAAACCGGTTTTTTAAGTAAACTTTTGGAACTGCGCGAGATTAGGGGAATACCCCATTTGACAAAAAGCGTGTTATATTAAATCTTCTGTGATTGTACTTATCTTGATTATTTATGGAAAACGAATTGATTATATGACAAGTATTTACAATTATTGTCAAGTACTTACCGATTATCGTGTAATAAGTATTCGGATTGAATTGTTCCAGGCTAAGTGAAATAATGTGTCTTATTTGTGACACTGACAGAACGAAGATGACATATATATTTCTGTTACATAACCCTGTTGACACCGACTGGCTCAAGGATAAAAGGAAGGTGATTTGTTGGCAATGCAAGTGAATTTATTGCTCCGTTTTAATTGCTTTTTTTTGTAAATGCTGTTTTTATTTGAATGTGTGTGTCTGTAGCTCGTGTGTACTTTTTCCTGGCTGTAAATATGAAAATCAATGAAAAGCCATTTACGCCGGATGATGGATCCCGGCGCAACCGGAAGCGGAATTTATAAAACGGCCATTTCCGATTTGCGAAAACTAATTGCGGCCAAGGAGAATCAATCATTCGTGCGCTCTTTTCCACCCGCTTTTGGCTTTGGCTTTCAACCGATTCCTCTATTTTCCTCCATTATTGCATTCGTTTCTGTTTTTTTTCTTCTTTCTCTCTTCTTTTCATTATTTATTTCTTCTGTTTTCGCTTCACGTGTGCGGAGTGAAATTGATTTAGCTCGGGCCGAGACTTTAATTAAAATAGAAAAGGTGGGGACGGACGGCAGGACGGATGGACAGTGTACTTATCCTGCACGTCCTATGAAAATCTGTCGCTTAATTAGCGCAATTCCAGTTTGCGGATCAATTAGCGTTAGTCAGCGTTTCGTCCGTGTGTCCGGCCTCGCAATTAGTCCAGAACTAAGTCCGCAGGATTCCTGCTCCCATCTATCTTTCGCCAGTTTCCATTCCCTTCCTGCGCTCTTCGTGTTTTCTTCGTATCCTTTCCTCTCTCCCTCTCCTCTTTTTTTCTCTTCGCTCGTGCATTTCGCCTCCTGGCAGACTTTTTTATACCCGTCCGAGACGGCCCCGGTGGTTTCGGGGATGATTTATACCGAGTGTTCAGCCATTAGTGAATAACCAAAAAGTTCGCCCGTTAAATGTTTCTGGCTTGCTTACCGCCGGCGACGCTTCCGTTTCGCTTCCAAAATCCACCCTTTTTATATATATGTTCTCCTTACACTGAGAAAAGGAAGAAGAAAAAAAGAAGAAGGAAGTGGGACATAATATATATGAAACGCGCTGGCGGATGGAACCGTTATGGCTGGACTCCAAACAATCCGAATCGGGTGAACATAATCTTCAGCCTTGTCCAAGTGGAAGCGAGGCAAACAAAAAGTTCGGAAATCTTTACTACCTCTGATGGGAATCCAATCGACGATTGCACTATACATAATAGGATTAACATTACATAAATAACATCAATTCCATTTCTTCCCACCGCTTCCCACGGCGTACATTTTATTCTAATTTATAAAGTAACATTTTTATTTCTATTTTCAAGAAATATTTTCTCTTTCGAATAATTTTATTTGAATTACAATTTAATCATTTTAAAATTTATTATATATCACCCATAATTATATAAGATATGACATTTATTTGATTTATAATTTAAAGTAATTTTATCTTTGTTAAATATTAATTTAATAAATTGTTATGGAAAATTAATAGATATATTTTTAATAAAAATATACGATCTATTATATTTTCGTATTCTAAAAAGCAATTAAATTATATGAAGATAAAAAAATATGATTTAAATCAGAATTTTTACATTTCATAGTTTTCTCAATTTTCATAAGTATTGAAGTTTTTGAATAATTATTTTAAATAATAATTTATTTAATAAAATACATAAGAAAATATTATGTATAAACATATATTGTTCTTATACAAAAATATAACAAATATAACAAGATTTTTATTATAACAAATAGTTTTAATAAGAGTACTTTACATATTAGTTATATCAGTGGTTCTCAACCTATAGGGCCAAAACTATATTGGGTTGGTTTAAATTTTTAATTGGTTGCAAAATTTGTCGTAAGATGACAGCGTCAAAAATTATATATTATTATATAATTATGACTCACCAATTTTGTTGTAGTACAATTTCAAACAAATAAGTTGGGTCGTGTGGCCAAATGGTTGAAAATCACTGAAAAGTTTATATAACATTTTTGGGGATTGATTCTGGATGGAAAAGTAAGTTCTAAATGGAATTCCGAGGCGATTTAAAACTAAAACTTTAAAATAATCTAATGATTATTATAAAATTGTTATTACATAATACAAAAGTAGTACAAGTTTTTAAGTTTGTAACACATAAATAAACGAGTAAAAATAAATTTTGTGGGTACCGATAAAAGATTTAAAAGTCTTTTTGGGGGGTCGATAAAAGGTTTCGAAACAGCACATGTATTTAAAAAAGTTTTTTTTTTTAACTTTCTACGATTTCAATTAATTATTTTATCTAAAGTTTCTTATGGATTATGAACCACTAAGTATATATTCTTTGAAATCATCCAAATCGTATGCCTTATAGTTTTATATATTATTATTGATTTTTTGCCGATAATTATGTTTTTCTTATTTTTTTTTTTAACAAATGTTTCTTCAGTTCTTCTGTATATATCTTGATAAAAGATATACAGAGCGATGTAAATTTTTATAAATTATACTAAATAAATAAATATTAATTAATCAATTTTTTGCACCCACTAATTTGTATATTATATAACGCAAAAAAAGTATTAACGAAAATTAAATTGAAAAATCGTAGTCTACAAAATTATTGAAAAAACACGATGAAAATCAAATTAAAATACATTTCTACTTACACAAACATAACATGCTTTACGAGAGTTTTGCAAAACGAGCAGATATTTTTACTAAATTATAACTTGATGAACGAGAGAAATCTTACAACTTTAGACAGTTTTGGAAATATATTTTCCACATTGTTAACAGCTTCCAGATTTAGATTATAAGATTAGAAAATTATTAATAATTTAATGTTACATATAATGGTAAAATTATTTTAAAAATAAATAATACAAGTAAAAATATTCTATTTTAAAATTTATACTTTTATATGAGTACAATATAAAAAATACTTCAAAAATATTATTGACGTAGCTTTAATAAATATTATTGAAGAAAAATATTTTCCAATTAAATAAAATTTCTACAAAATATTACTATAAATTATAATTATAATTTATCATATTTTTATTTTCGACATTTCAGGATTTTGTTTATTACATGTTATAATCATATTTTTTATCGTTTTTTTTTTGCAAAACGAGCAAATAATTTTAATAAATTATAACTTGAAGAACGAGCGATATCTTGAAATACCTTAAGAGTTTTGGAAATACATTTTTAACAGCCTCAATATTTGGATTACGAGATTTTATTTCATACTAAAGTTCCACTCTATACAGGTGTACTTTAAAATAATGTTATTAGTTAGTTATTTGTAAATTATTAGTAATTTAATGTTATGAATAATGGTAATATTAATTTCAAAACATTTCATAGAAATACAAAAATTTCTAAATAATATGAGTAAAATATGAAAAAAAATACAATATTTTTTTCAACATTTCAGGATTTTGTTTATTACCCAGTTTTTCAATGCTAAAAATTTAAATATATAACATGTATAAACATATTTTTTATCGTTTTTTTTTGCAAAACGAACAAATAATTTTAATAAATTATAACTTGAAGAACGAGCGATATATTGAAATACTTTCAGAGTTTTGGAAATACATTTTTAACAGCCTCAATATTTGAATTACGAGATTTTATTTCATACTAAAGTTCTACTCTATACAGGTGTACATTTAAAATAATGTGATTGGTTACTTATTTGTAAATTATTAGTAAATACAAATATACAATACTTTTGTAATAAAAGAATATGAAAAAAATACTTCAGAAAATTTATTGACGTAATATTAATAAATATGATTTATAAAAAATATTTTCCAATTAAATAAAGTAATAAATTAACTAACTACAAAATATTATTGTTAAATATAATTTTAAAACATTTATCATTATTTTATTATTTATACATTATTGATAATTTATCTCTTAGATTTTTCTTTTTGAATATTCTTTTCAAAATTACAGGATCTTATTTATTACATAGTTTTCCAACACCAAAAATTCAATTTTTACCTCTGTGGTTATATACAATTATTGAAGTTACTGTTAGTTAAGTGTAAGTTGCAACTATAGTTAGTTTTCATTTCAATGACACAACCTGTCATTTATATCACATGTCATGCATGTACGTGAGAAGTGGGCAAAGATTAAATGACAAATAAAAATAATACAAAAAAAATACAAACAAAATTAAAATTTTGAAACGTATTAATTAAATTTATTGTACCGAAATTTATCACATGGTGTGGATGTAGAAGTCACATTAATTTGTTACAATCACAATGCGTGACAATTATCGTTTTTGGTATGAACGACATCTCGCGTGTATGTTGGAAGTAAGCACGTGTACGTCAGTTTAACGTTGTCACAATATGTTTGAATATATTTGTGATGGGTGAATTTAGAAAATAGAGGAAATGACCGGTTGGTCAACTTCCGGTTAATTATGTTAGGTGCACGTTTAAATGGTTATTAGGCTGCGAAATTGTTGAAAGCGTATTATTTGTTTTGTCGCGTTGTCTGGAGCGGCGGGAGTTGCACCACCCTTGACACCCGCCCTCCGAGGATGACTGTAATTTTCCCACATTGCGATAACAATCAGAAAACACATTTCGTGGTAATTAAGGACACGCGTATACATTCAACGTTAATTGGATGTGCTGAGGGTTGCAGCGCCGTCGGGGGTTACCTCACCAACCCCCGCATCGCATTCATGCTTTACATGCTCATAAGACATTTATCACCGAGAAATGCTAAAACGCATAACACAAACGGCTGCCTGTCTCCAAGGGGAGGCGAAGAACAAATTATTATTTATGTCGGGATAAATATTGGAACGGTTGAGTAAAAAAAAAGAAAAACAAAGTCCGCGACGTTGGAAAGGGACGAAAGCATCTGCCGATTTATTTCGTATCATCGTTGCACGATCCACCCTTTCTTCTCCCACCAAACCCTTATTTCTTACACCGAAAGGAAAATTTACACGCTATTTGCTTTCACCCGCAGAACCCAAACCTAAATCCCCCAACAATAAAAAAAAGAACACGTGAAATATTGTTGAGAAAACTGACAAAGCTTTAATCGATTACGAACGGATGCATCTTCCATGCCACGCACACAAAGTAATTAACCGCAAATGAATAGATGGCGCCACGCGTGTTTGGGGATTTCCCCCTAATTCCAATTGAAAAAAAAGAGAAAACAAAGGGTTTGCGTAAATAAAATACATATTTCACGAATCAGCGGTATTTTGGGGCGGCCAATATAGACGATTCGCATTTAATTCGATTAATCAACAACGTCGAAAGTCAGTGGACCGGATCGGCGCCGGTACACGCAATTATTATTAATATTTGTTTAAGCCTCCGACAGCAATATTTCAACAACTATTGATGAACAAATTTGCCCATCGTCATTTTCCATCAATATAATGTTGTATTATTATAATTATATATTTACATTTTTTTGGAATGTAAAGGAAATTTTCTTAATAGCATATCTTGAGAAAGGTAAAAAAAATAACAAAGAATATTATAAAAGTCCGTTGAATCAAATATATGGAAAAATTTGTATCATTATTATTTCGAATTGACTTATATTCAAGTAGAATTATTAATTATTACGTTTTGTAATAATTGAATTAATTTTTAAAATAAAAGTTTTATTAGTTTTATAAACCAAAAGAAAACCAGTTTTTGAGAGTAGACTTGAAACAACAATTAATTAATTATTTATAAAAATCAATATAACGTTTTTGACGTATTATATAAGAACCTGTTAATTTTGTTTGCAAAACAAGGACACAATTGACGTTCTTTGCATTTTTAAAGCATTTTTATTTATTTTCTTTAATTTTATACAGTTGTATGAAATATTCTAGATATAAGTTTTGTTTTACATAGATATTGGTCGATTTTACTTTATTGTACAGTAATACCTCAAAGTTACAGGAAAGGTAAATGAAAATCGCGTAAGTCGGGGTACAACTTTACATACTAGCTGTAAAAATCAGATTTACTTCATTTGAATAACTTTTTTAAAAGTTTTAAAAAATGTATATTTAAAAAAAAATCTAATTTTTGTGGATCGTAGAATCGCAATGGTGCACGTAAAGTTATCGTAAAACAGATCTAATTCATATCACAGCAAGAGAAACATTGAAGATTAAGAATCGCGCAACTTAGAGTTGCGTAAATATTATTATATTTTTTAATTATTTAATATTACATAACATAAAAAGCTTGAAAATAAGAATTTTTTTGTTAATATTTGAAAAAAGTTGTTTTTTGTAATACCTAATACATTGTCTAACAAACTATGTGAGATTTCAGGTTCATAATTGGTGGTAATAATATTTCTTAGCAAACTTTTTGAGTAGTTTTAAATTTAAGCTAAGACGGAACAAATGAAAATTTTATTATAATTATAGGCAAATTCACATATTTTTAGTTAGAACTTTACTTCAGAAAAGTTCAAAACTTACAGCTTGATCTTTTACATTTTCTTACAAACGGTAATGCAAGGAGCATAAACGGAAAAACTGTTTTTTTTGGTGGAAGCCCAACAATTCTACTAAAATGTATACAAATAAAGCAAGATTTTATTAAATATCATATTATAAAGTATTGCAAACTTCAATAAAATGGATATTTTTTATTATGTGAAAATAATTTTATTTAAAATCATTTTAATCTGATTATTGTTCAGATTTTATAGCGGGTGACATTAAATGAATAAACTTTCCCGGTGGTTGTTTGCTTTAATACTTTGGAACAAATGAGATGGAGTTTTTGAAGATACTTCCGCTTTATCTGATTTTTTGTTTTTTTTTCCTTACCATTTTCCTATTTGTAAATTATAACAAGAATTCCAAAGATCCTTTACTTCATTTTTGTCGTGAGATCCTTTATTGTATCTAGTTCTAGAGCAATAACTGAATCTGTTAATATGAAGATTTCCTTCAGATTTGTTGGTGCTTCTTTCTATTTTTATAATGTGTTTACCAGTGCTCGATTCTATTTCTTCAATAAACTTGTTTCTGTTAGAACCTTGTCGAAATCGCTCAAGCAACTTACCCTACCAGTGCAGCTAATGTGGAGTGTAGGGATAAATAGTTTCCAGCTTTCGGTGTTCAAGAAGGTAATGATTGAAAAGTCACTTTTTAGAAGAAAATTACCATAAAGGTTATAGGGGCAGAATTCAGAGTAGAGAATATTTTTATAACGACAGTGACGTTATGTAACATATTATTATTTGCACACTGTAATTACTTTTAGCTATTTGTGAAAAATAAAAGTAAAGCAGATAAGAAAAACATAAATAACAACTAACTTACATTAAATCACAAGCTCAACTTGTCGCATGAACATTCTGCGGCGTTAGCAGATCGAATCTATATTATGTTTGTTTATTCTAACATTGACTACGATTGAAAAATAATAATTAGTTAATTGATATTTCTAATTTGAATAAATTATTTATAGCAATTCTGATAAGATAAAACATTATGCTAGAACGTGACTCAGTAGTAAAACGGTGTTCAGTAAGTGTAAATCATGAGTTTCCTAGCGTGGACGTTCTATGCGATCTTGGCTGGAATCGTCTTAAAGATCTATACGAAACTGTCAATGGGATGGTGCAGATCTAAAGCGTGTCTAGTCGGAAAAACAGCTTTGGTAACGGGCGGTAATTCTGGTAAATCCTTCAATAATTTGTGAGTAAAAATAATAATGTAATTTTTGATCAGGCATTGGATATGAAACCGCGCTGCATTTGGCATCCAGAGGATGCAGGGTTATAATAGCCGATATCGTGGATTCTGAAGCCAGCAGAAAGCGAATTGCTGAAGAAACTGGGAACAATAATATCGTCTACAAATGGTTAGATTTGGGCAGTTTGAAGTCCACTCGAGTGTTCGCCGAAGATATTAACAAGACTGAACCAAGATTGGACATCCTCATCAACAATGCAGGCGTTTGTGGTTTTGTAGAAACCTGTAGCGATGATGGCATATTGATGGATATGCACATTAACCATTTCGGTTCATTCCTTTTAACTCACCTATTAGTTGGTAAAGAGATTTCAGGCGTCATCTTACATTAAAGTAAAATTTATTCTTCAAGATCTCTTAAAGAAAACGCCGAAGAGTCGCGTGGTTTTTGTGAGCTCATTTATGGCCTTCTTGCACCAACTGGAATCAGCGGAAGATATCAACAGACCATCCAGATTTAAGAACAAGAATATTAACACTACAATCAATTACAGCAACAGTAAGTTATGCAATATAATAACAGCAAGAGGTTTTGCCAAAAGACTTTCGAGGTACGGCATTAGCGTGAACGCCGCATATCCTGGCGTAGTCTGCACATCCATCTTTACATCCACCAGAAACCGTATTGCAGATAGCATATGGATTTTCAAGATTCAGGACTTTATGTGTGACATTCTCTTTTGGTGTTTTGGAAAAGTAAGTAACTTTTTCATCATGTTAACAACTTACCATATTTTATATTTAAGAGCGCCGAGGAGGGTGCTCAGACTTCGCTGCATTGCGCCATCGAGAAATCCGTTGAAGGAATATCAGGGCAATATTTCTTGGATTGCAAAGTCTCAAAATTGCCAGCGAAAGCAGCAGACGAAGCTTTCTCAGAAGCCGTTTGGATTGAGAGCGAGAAAATAGTCAAATTGTCCGAAGAGGAAAAAATACTTTGAGAATCTTTACAACAATTTCCAAACCGATAACATGTGCACATATCCGGGAGCAGCGACCTAATTCAAACACGTCATTCATATAAATTAATATAAAATAAATAATTAATATTTGCAAAACGCAGAGTAGACAAATATCTTCCACTCAAACTTAGATAAGATTACATTCGTGTAAAATAAGGCGCTTCCAAAATCACAACTCCCTGAAATAATCTTAATTAACTTGGCAATATTAATATTTTATTAATAGTTTCAAATTCTTAAGTTTAACCAAAGGATATTAATTAATAAAGTTATTAAGAAAACTATTTGGAATTATTTCCAATTTCCAACCCTCGAGACTACATCAAAAAATTTTTTTTTTTTCATCAGATTGATTCAACAGGATAAACATTCTAAGTTAAATATTTTACCTTAATCTATTAACAATTTTCAAAGTGCTCTCTTACTGTGTCAGAATACAGGAATTTCTACTTTTTTTTTCATGTATTTCAATAATGTACTAATTTTACAGTTATTTAAGTCCATAAATAATGTAGTTAGAGTATAGTATAGTTAAGTACTTTTTCAGAAATGTAAAAATAAATCAGGCAACTTTTATTAAAGAATAGAAAAAACTAATTATTCACGTATATATTGTTATAGACCAAAAATTTTAGAAAGAAATTTCAAATCATAATTTCATTAGTTCGTTAAAAAAAAATTCTTTATATACTTTATATACAACAATCATTAATCATCAATATCAGAGTTTTTATTGTGAAGTTTTTATTGAAGCAATTTAAATTTATAATTTACTGTTTTTTAACTACAAAATTACTTAATTGTATTTTATTGTTATTTCTACATAAAGTTGTATCTTAAGTGCATAACATTGTTGGTAAGTTAATTATGTGAAAAATATTATAAAGTTAATTAAAAATATTTTTTTTTGTATTATTTGTAATTATATAAACACTGTGCACAAGGTAATCTACATTTATTGACGCATTATTGTTAATTACAAACATTGTTTTGTAAACATTTAATTTCATCACATAAATGATGAAATTATAAAAAATTATTCTATGTGTAATATAATTATTATATGAACGAAGGTAAAATAATTTTAATTGGTTTAATTAATAACAATTTATTGTCTAAAAATAAATAAAGAAACATTCAAAATTTATTTATTTTTGGTAGATAAAGTTATTATTGTAGATAAACTTTCCTAATTGAAGTGAAGATTTTTTTGTACAAATTATTACAACTTGTACTTTTCGTCTTATATATTTTTAATTACAATCTATACGCTTTGAAGATTAATTAAATTGGTAGACAATTTTATTTAAGTATTGTATATAAACTTTCCCAATTGAAGTGATTTATTTATTTTTTTGTACAAATTATTACAATTTGTAATAACAACATCAAGTTTAGAAAACTTCTGGTTATTAGGGCAAAAATTGAATAAACATTATTAATAAATTAAGTAATAATTCAAGTATGGTATGAAATATATGAAAATTTGGTATTGAATTGTGAGGTTTGCTGGATGCACTTAAACATATAGATTTTCCAAAGGTTTCAATAAAAATGCATAAGAAAAAATTTTGCAGCTGCTTGAATACATGAAGACCATATCGATCTTGTTAAGTAGGGGTCGGCAACGCGGTGCACATCGTTCAAATATCAAAATTCTAAATTTAAAAAATAATGTACTTTTAGAAAAATAGTAAAAAAACGAACCTAAAATGAAAGGAAGAAATACTGGTTTCATTGTGTTATGCATTTTATTATTGAAATATTAAAACCTTGAGTAGCTTTCTAACTGATTTCATGGTAAAATTGAAGGAATTAAATTTGAAACTTCAGTTTAGAAATCATATTGCTTCTAAGTACGTTAAAAGCTAAATTGGTGCATATTTTAAGTATAAAAATGATAATAGTAAATGTTTTCAATGGAAATGCTACCACCAATCAGTTTGTCAAACATTTTGACTTATTATAGGAAAAATTTAATAGCTGATTTGAGGAATTCTATAATCTGGAAGCATTTTTAACGTTTTAATTTATTAAACCTCTATATAGAGGACGATCTGAGTAATAAAATCGCAACCGCAATTTCAATTTTTCCGATAAAGGAAGATTTAGAATTGTAAATTATAAATTTAATAAATGACTTTGAATTAAATTCATACTATAACAAAAGAAAATGTTATAATTTATTGAATAGAAATAACTTTCTACTGTTAAGCAAATGTACTCGATATTTGCTTATGAATAGTTGTTTTCTTTGAAAGAAAGATGTTAATTTTAACCTGAGAACTGGAAATTCAATGTCAAATATCGTATTAATTTTAAGAAATTGTAAAAATTATAACAGATTTTCTTGAAATTAAAAATTTAATTAAAAGAGTGAATTTAAAAAAAAACTGTTAATGAAAAAATTACTATAAAGTACCAAACTTTCTAAAATCACTAAAAATAATATGGAATAAGATCATTTTAATTTCTCCTCTTGGGACAATTTGACTAGTTTCTCGCTCTCAGTCCAAACAGCTTCTGAAAAAGCTTTGTCGGCTGCTTTGGCCGGGGTTCTGAAAATTTTGCAATCCAAGAAATATTGCCCGGATATTCCTTCAACGGATTTATCGATGGCGCAGTGCAACGTTGTCTGAGCACCCTCCTCGGCAGTCTTAAAGAAAAAACTCATAAATTATAGTATAAAATTTTGAGGAAGTCGCTTACTTTTGCAAAGCACCAAATAATTATGTCGAAAATCTTGAAAATCCATCTTTGACGTGTTAGCCGGTTTTTAGCGAAATTGAAAATTGGCGTACAGACTAAACCTGGATGAACGCTGTTGACGGTGATTCCGTACTTTTCCAGTCTTTTGGCGAAACCCCTTGCCGATATTATATTACATAACTTACTGTTGTTGTAATTGATTAAAGTGATAATATTCTTCATTTTAGAAGATCTATTGATGTCTTCTGCTGTCTTGAGTTGGTGCAAAAAGGCCAACAATGAGCTGACGAAGACCACTCGACTCTTCGGCGTTTTCTTTAAAAGATCTGGAATAATACATTTTCGTTTGCTGCTTATGAGATTGCTAGGGAATGCTATTACCAACTAAGAGGTGAGTTAAAAGGAATGAACCGAAATGGTTAATGTGCATATCCTTCAATATTCCATCGTCGCTGAATTTTTTTGCAAATCTAGCAGCGCCTGCATTGTTGATCAAGATGTCCAATCTGTGTTCAGTCTTGATAATATCTTCGGCGAATTCTCGAGTGGACTTCAAATTGCTCAAATCCAACCATTTGTAGATTATATCATCGTTACCAGTTTCTTCAGCAATTCGTTTCTTGCTAGCTTCAGAATCCACGATATCGGCTATTATCACTCTGCATCCTCTGGATGCTAAATGTAAAGCAGTTTTGTATCCAATACCTGGTTAATGGTCACAGTATTATAACATATTCAATTAAAAAATATTGATGGATTTACCCGAATTACTACCCGTTACTATAGCTGTTTTTCCAACAAGACACACTTTAGCTCTGCACCATCCTATTGACAGTTTCGTGTAGATCTTTAAGACGATTCCAGCAAAGAGCACATAAAACGTTAATGCTAAACAACTCATGGTTTACACTTACTGTACACCGTTTCACTACCGAGTCAGTTTATAATGCACATATTTCTATATTGTTTTATCAAACAATTGACATAATCGAATAAAGTTCAACGAATAATGTAATCAAATGTATTATTTATTATTATTCTTCTATTATTAAAAGTAGAGGAATAAAATATGAAAAATGGTTGAAAATACTCAAGCAAATAACAACCCAATTATTGATGTTAATGATAAATAATGTTCTTGTCATTAATCAAAAGTCAATAAATACATACATAAAACTCAGCAAAAGTAAAGCAAAATCAATACAATACAAATAACTTTGCAATAACACACTAAAAATATGGATATTTTGAGCATTATATTTTTATATTTCGTAGCAAATTGCACAGGTTTTTCTTGAATATGTAGTTATTTATTATGGAAAATTAATATTCAAATTCAAATAAAGAATTTAAAGCTTGAAAATCAATTTATTTAATTATATAAACGATATTATATTAAGGCATCAAAGGAAACATAAGATTAGATCAAATAATATGGAGTAAGATCATTTTATTTTTTCCTCTTGGGACAATTTGACTAGTTTCTCGCTCTCAGTCCAAACGGCGTCTGAAAAAGATTCGTCGGCTGCTTTGGCCGGGGTTCTGAAAATTTTGCAATCCATGAAATATTGCCCGGATATTCCTTCAACGGATTTATCGATGGCGCAATGCAACGTTGTCTGAGCACCCTCCTCGGCAGTCTTAAAGACAAAACTCCATAAATTATAGTATAAAATATTGAGGAAGTCGCTTACTTTTCCAAAGCACCAAAGCATTATGTGGAAAATCATGATAATCCATCTTTGACGTGTTAGCCGGTTTTTAGCGGAATTGTAAATTGGCGTACAGACTAAACCTGGATGTACGCTGTTGACGGTGATTCCGTGCTTTTCCAGTCTTTTGGCGAACCCCCTTGCTGATATTATATTACATAACTTACTGTTATTGTAATTGATTAAAATGATAATATTCTTCTTTTTAGACTTGGATTTATTGATGTCTTTTGCTGTCTTTAGTTGGTGCAAGAAGGCTAACAATGAGCTGACGAAGACCACGCGACTCTTCGGCGTTTTCTTTAAAAGATCTGGAAGAATACATTTTTCGTTTTCTGCTTATGTGATTGCTCGGAAAAGCTCATTACCAACTAAGAGGTGAGTTAAAAGGAATGAACCGAAATGGTTAATGTGCATTTCCTTCAATATGCCATCATCGCTATAGGTTTCATCGAAACCAGAAACGCCTGCATTGTTGATTAAGATGTCCAATCTGTGTTCAGTCTTGATAATATCTTTGGCAAATTCTCGAGTGGACTTTAAACTGCTCAAGTCCAACCATTTGTAGATTATATCATTGTTACCAGTTTCTTCAGCAATTCGTTTCTTGCTAGCTTCAGAATCCACGATATCGGCTATTATCACTCTGCATCCTCTGGAAGCCAAATGCAGTGCAGTTTCGTATCCAATACCTGATTAGTATACTATATTATTTTTAGTTTTAAAAATATTAACGGATTTACCAGAGTTACCGCCCGTTACCAAAGCAGTTTTTCCAACTAGACACACTTTAGCTCTGCACCATCCCATTGATAATTTCGTGTAGATCTTTAGCACAATTCCGCCCAAGAGCACATAAAACGATAACGCAAGTAAAAAACTCATGACATGCACTTATTGAACACAGTTTCAAAACTGAGTCTCTTATAGCAGAACGCACATATTTTATATCTCTTAAGCAATAATTAAATAGTATTTCAAATTGATTAGATTATTTAATTTAATTTATGCGCAACATTGAACTTTGACAAAGTGCTATGGACCATAATGACCAATAAGAAATGAATAATGATTTAGTTAATGGTTATGATAAATATATTACAATATATTTTTAATTAATTCCAAATTACAATTTACAATTACAATTCACTTCCGCATATTTAATGATCGCGATCGTAACGTCAACATAATTAAGTTATTTAAATTAATTTTCCAATCGGCTAATTTTCTCAAAACAAGTTTAATAAATCAATTATTTACAATTATGTAATAAAGTGATACTATTTTTAAAGTTATTATATTTACAAATATTCCAAAATAATTATAATTTATCGGTCAGAATCAGAATTAAGAAAATATAAATTTGGAAAATGTTTCTTATAAAAACTTTCATGAATTACTTTCTCAAAATTAACAAAATCTATAGATAAAACTATTATATCCGATCTAAATTCTAAAGTTCCAAGTCGGATTTTTATAATATTAATCATAAAAAGTTTGAATTTTATTTGTCATTCATTTTCTTCAAATTAGATAAAATGTTAATTTTTCAAATAATATTGATAGCATTTTCGCTATCAATAAGTATTCGGTATTTCATTTGAAGCTAATTTTTGACGATTTTGATGGTGATTTTATAATGTAGAAGTAGAAAATATAGTATATGATTTAATAAAAATAATTATTTATTGAGTAATAAAGTATTTCATTATTGCAATTTCTCTTCTGGGGTTAATTTGACAAGCTTCTCGCTTTCTGCCCAAACGGCATCGCAGAAAGATTCATCCGCTGCTTTAGCTGGGAGTTTCCAGTAGATTTTGCAGTCGGAAAAGAATTGTCCGGAGACTCCGTTCACGGATCTGTCGATGGTTTGAGTACCTTAGACGGCAGTCTTAAATACATTGAGGTTTTGGCAAGGTAGATTAAAATTATTTGATAACTCTTACTTTTCCGAACAGCCAGATTAAACTGTCGGATGCGATGTGACTGATGCTTCCTCCGAGGCGACCACGCGCCGAGCTGAAGATGGCCGTGCAGACGGCACCAGGATGCACCACATTTACTGTGATGTCGTGCTTCAAGAGTCTTTTAGCGAATCCTCTGGCTGAGATTATGTTGCAAAGTTTGCTGTTGTTGTACTCAATCAAGGTATGCCTGTTCTTGTCCTCCACCTTGGGTGGTCTGTTGATGTCTTCAACAGACTCCAACTGGTTCAGGAACGACATCAGAGAGCTGACGAAGATCACGCGACTCTTGACATAATCGAATAAAGTTCAACGAATAATGTAATCAAATGTATTATTTATTATTATTCTTCTATTATTAAAAGTAGAGGAATAAAATATGAAAAATGGTTGAAAATATTGACTCAAACTCAAGCAAATAACAAGCCTTTTATTGATGTTAATGATAAATAATATTCTTGTCATTAATCAAAAGTCAATAAATACATACATAAAACTCAGCAAAAGTAACGCAAAATTAATATAATACAAATAACTTTGCAATATCACACTAAAAATATTTTGAGCACTATATTTTTATATTTCGTTGCATATTGCACATGTTTTTCTTGAATATGTAGTTATTTATTATGAAAAATTAATATTCAAATTCAAATAAAGAAATTTAAAGCTTGATAATCAATTTATTTAATTATATAAACGATATTATAATATTAAGGCATCGAAGGAAACATAAGATTAGATCAAATAATATGGAGTAAGATCATTTTATTTTTTCCTCTTGGGACAATTTGACTAGTTTCTCGCTCTCAGTCCAAACGGCGTCTGAAAAAGATTCGTCGGCTGCTTTGGCCGGGATTCTGAAAATTTTGCAATCCAAGAAATATTGCCCGCATATTCCTTCAACGGATTTATCGATGGCGCAATGCAATGTTGTCTGAGCACCCTCCTCGGCAGTCTTAAAGACAAAACTCATAAATTATAGTATAAAATATTGAGGAAGTCGCTTACTTTTCCAAAGCAGCAAAGCATTATGTGGAAAATCATGATAATCCATCTTTGACGTGTTAGCCGGTTTTTAGCGGAATTGTAAATTGGCGTACAGACTAAACCTGGATGTACGCTGTTGACGGTGATTCCGTGCTTTTCCAGTCTTTTGGCGAACCCCCTTGCTGATATTATATTACATAACTTACTGTTATTGTAATTGATTAAAATGATAATATTCTTCTTTTTAGACTTGGATTTATTGATGTCTTTTGCTGTCTTTAGTTGGTGCAAGAAGGCTAACAATGAGCTGACGAAGACCACGCGACTCTTCGGCGTTTTCTTTAAAAGATCTGGAAGAATACATTTTTCGTTTTCTGCTTATGTGATTGCTCGGAAAAGCTAATTACCAACTAAGAGGTGAGTTAAAAGGAATGAACCGAAATGGTTAATGTGCATTTCCTTCAATATGCCATCATCGCTATAGGTTTCATCGAAACCAGAAACGCCTGCATTGTTGATTAAGATGTCCAATCTGTGTTCAGTCTTGATAATATCTTTGGCAAATTCTCGAGTGGACTTTAAACTGCTCAAGTCCAACCATTTGTAGATTATATCATTGTTACCAGTTTCTTCAGCAATTCGTTTCTTGCTAGCTTCAGAATCAACAACATCGGCTATTATGACTCTGCATCCTCTGGATGCTAAATGCAAAGCGGTTTCGTATCCAATACCTGGTTAATGGTCACAGTATTATAATATATTCAATTAAAAAATATTGATGGATTTACCCGAATTACCACCCGTTACTATAGCTGTTTTTCCAACAAGACACACTTTAGCTCTGCACCATCCTACTGACAGTTTCGTGTAGATCTTTAAGACGATTCCAACCAAGAGCACATAAAACGTTAATGCTAAACAACTCATGGTTTACACTTACTGAACACCGTTTCACTACCGAGTCACTTTATAATGAGCATGTTTATATATTGTTGTATCGAGCAAATGACGTAATTCAATCAAGTTCAACAATTATTGTACTGTATCATTTTGTTTTTTGAAATGTATATATAATTACATATTATTCGTCGATTCTTAATAGTAGAGAAATAAAACAAGAAAAGTAGTTAAAAATATTGACTCAAACTCAAGCAAATAACAACCAAATTGTTGATGTTAGTGATAATTGACTGAAATACATACACAAATAATATTGCAATCACACTTAAAAACTATTTAGACTCGAAAATATATCGATATTTTTTAATTTTGTTGCTTGAATATGTAGTAATTTACTATGGTACATTAATATCAAAATATAAATAAAGAAATTTAAACATAAAAAATCAGTTTATTTATTTTTTTAACAGAGGATAAAATTATATAGAAGTTATTAGTATAAAATTGCCTTTGTTAAAAATATGAAATATATCAGAAATATTAATGTTTACTAGTAGTCTTACTTTATGTTTTTTTTGTAGTTTCAAATATTTAAATTATATCTCCATCCTCGCCGTTTACCAGTTCGATTTCTGTACTGGTTTCTAACTTTCAAACGTCTCACCTCGAGAGCCTTTTCATAAATGTTCAAGGCTTTCCACTCTGTCTAGCATCGAGTTATTTTTTATAAACTTTTACTTCTAAATTTTTCTCTTTTTCTCATCAAAAATATCAAAAATCGTTTCCTTAAAGTAATTCAGCAATTCTTTATTCAGCTTTTTCTACACTTTTTTATATTTTGATCTACATAATTTTGATCTCAACTTCTTTTATTCTAATCTATGAGGATAGTTTGAGAAGCTTTGAAAGCAACACATATAATTGCTGATAATATTTCAACACCACGACTTTTCATATATGTAATTCATATAAATGATGAAATGGTAAGATTATGCATTCAAATGTGAATTTCTCAGGCGTTTTGGATCGTTTTAAAAGAATAAAACTAATTTTGTGCGTCGCTTATGACAATGGATGTAACTTGGATTCACGTTGATTAGAAGCTGATACAATTACACCAAAGAAAACAGGAAATATTATAGCATTCATTTCTTGGGATGGAAAGGAAAAGTTTTGTTAGTAGATTATCTTAAAAAATGTAAACCTTGTGTACATTTTACTTTTTGAGCATTATAGTTTTGTATGGTAATATTTAACAAATATTTTTACGTTATTGTTAAAAATAATATGATCATTTTATTTTCTCCTCTTGGGACAATTTCACTAGCTTCTCGCTCTCAATCCAAACGGTTTCTGAGAAAGCTTCATCTGCTGCTTTGGTCGGGACTATCAAGACTTTACAATCCGAGAAAAATTGCCCAGATATTCCTTCTACGGCTTTGTCGATGGCGCAATGCAACGATGTCTGTGCGCCCTCCTCGGCAGTCTTCAATACAAAATATATAAAGATCTGGATGAGGAATAGTGGAATAGTGCTTACTTTTCCAAAGAACCAAATGGCAGTGTCACTAACAAATCGGAAAATCTTGAAAACCAGATTGGACAGACGTTTTCCTGCGGAAATTAAAATTGCTGTATGGACTAAACCTGGATGTACGCTGTTGACGATGATTCCGTGCTTCGATAGTCTTTTAGCAAAACCCCTTGCTGATATTATAACACATAACTTGCTGTTGTTATATTGGATCAAAGTGTCAATACTGTGATAAAATTTGGATGGTTTATTGATGTCTTCCGCTCTCTTCAGCTGGTGCAAGAAGGCCAAAATTGAGCTGACGAAAACCACGCGACTCTTCGGCGTCTTCTTTAAGAGATCTGGAAGAATTGAAACATTTTCGTTTGCTGCTTATGAAATTGCTCGGGAACGCTCATTACCAACTAAGAGGTGAGTTAAAAGGAATGAACCGAAATGATTAATGTGCATATCAATCAATATTCCATCGTCGCTATAGGTTTCATCAAAACCAGCAACTCCTGCATTGTTGATGAGGATGTCCAATCTGGGTTCAGTCTTGATAATATCTTCGGCAAATTCTCGAGTGGACTTCAAGCTGCTCAAATCCAACCATTTATAGATGATATTACTGTTACCAGTTTCTTCCGTAATTCTCTTCTTGTTGGCTTCAGAATCAACAACATCGGCTATTATCACTCTGCATCCTCTGGATGCCAAATGCAGTGCAGTTTCATATCCAATACCTGATTAGTATACTATATTATTTTTATTTTTAAAAATATTAACAGATTTACCAGAGTTACCGCCCGTCACCAAAGCAGTTTTTCCGACTAGACACACTTTAGCTCTGCACCATCCCATTGATAGTTTCGTGTAGATCTTTAGCACGATTCCGCCCAAGAGCACATAAAACGCTAATGCAAGCAAAAAACTCATGACATGCACTTATTGAACACAGTTTCAAGACTGAATCACTTATAGCAGAACGCACATATTTTATATCTCTTAACCAATAATTAAATACTATTTAATATTGGTCAGATTATTTAATTTTATTTATGCGCAACATTCAACTCTTACAAAGAGCTATGGACCAGCATATTATTCATCGCGATCGTAACGTCAACAAAATTAATTTATTTAAATTAGTTTCGCAATCGACTAATATTCTCGAAACAAGTTTAATGATTCAATTATTTATAATTATATAATAAAGTGATGCTATTTTCAAAGTTATTATATTTACAAATATTCCAAAATAATTATAATTTTTCGGCCCGAATCAAAATTAAGAAAATATAAATTAGGAAATGTTTCTTACAAAACTTTCATGAATAACTTTCTCAGAATTTACAAAGTTTTATTTATTATATCCGATCTAAAATCTAAAGTTCAAAGTCGGATTTTCATAATATTAATCATAAAAATTTAGGAATTTTGTTTGTCATTCATTTTCTTCAAATTAAATAAAATGTTAATTGTTTTATAATTATTCAAATAATATTGATAGCATTTTCGCTATCAATAAATATTCGGTATTTTATTTGAAGCTCATTTTTGACGATCTTGATGGTAATGTTACAAGTTATAATGTAGAAATAGAAAATATTGTATATGATTTAATAAAAATAATAATTTATTGTGTAATAAAGTATCTTATCATTGTAATTTCTCTTCTGGAGTCAATTTGACAAGTTTCTCGCTTTCTGCCCAAACGGCATCGCAGAAAGATTCATCCGCTGCTTTAGCTGGGAGTTTCCAGTAGATTTTACAGTCGGAAAAGAATTGTCCGGAGACTCCGTTCACGGATCTGTCGATGGCGCAATGCAACGTGGTTTGAGCACCTTCGACGGCAGTCTTAAATACATTGAGGTTTTGGTAAGGTGGATTAAAATTATTTGATAACTCTTACTTTTCCGAACAGCCAGATTGAACTATCGGATGCGATGTGACTGATGCGCGAGGTCCAGCTGCATCCTCCAAGACGGCCTCGCGCCATGCTGAAGATGGCCGTGCAGACGGCACCAGGATGCACCACATTTACTGTGATGTCGTGCTTCAAGAGTCTTTTAGCGAATCCTCTGGCTGAGATTATGTTGCAAAGTTTGCTGTTGTTGTACTCAATCAAGGTATGCCTGTTCTTGTCCTCCACCTTGGGTGGTCTGTTGATGTCTTCAACAGACTCCAACTGGTTCAGAAACGACATCAGAGAGCTGACAAAGATCACGCGACTCTTGGGCGTTTTCTTCAAGATTTCTACAAGAATAATAATTAATTCACTGACTTCGCGACGATGCTTGAAAGCTCATTACCAACTAAGAGGTGGGTCAAAAGGAACGAGCCGAAATGATTGATCTGCATGCCTTTCAGCATTCCATCGTCGGTGTACGTGTCTACGAAACCGGCAGCTCCGGCATTGTTGATCAGGATGTCCAACCTAGGTTCGCTCTTGGTAATATCTTCGGCGAACTCGCGGATGGACTTCAGGTTGCTAAGATCGAACTTTTTGCAGACGATGTTATCGTTACCAGTTTCTTCAGCAATTCGCTTCTTGCTAGCTTCAGAATCAACGACATCGGCTATTATCACTCTGCATCCTCTGGATGCCAAGTGTAGTGCGGTTTCGTATCCGATGCCTGATCAAGGGTCACGTTGTTATGTAATTTATAATTGAGAAATATTGATGAATTTACCAGAATTTCCTCCAGTAACCAAAGCGGTTTTTCCGACCAGACAAACGTTGGCTCTACACCATCCCATTGATAGTTTGGTGTAGGCCTTCAGGACGATCCCGGCCAGGATCACATAAAACGCTATGGTCATTAAGCAACACATGATTTACAGTTAATGAACACCGTCTTACTACCGATGCAAGTTGTAACTGAATGTTTGTATTTTAACCTTTTTTTATCATAAAATGATAAGCAATGATAAGATTCAAACATTATTATTAGACACATAAAACAATCCATACAATGAGTGGACTTTGTACAGTTACATCACACTTAATTGATTAGCACTGACGATTTTCTCAAACTAATTATGTGATAATAATAAATGTATACAAGAAAATAATGCAAATAAATACATTAATTATAAAGTATAAACACTTAAAAACAACAATGCAATGCATTTATTCCATAATCTTTACTTGAGAAGATTATTCTTAACAAAACATTCTGCGCATTCCGCGCTTTATAATTTTCACGGCGTAATTAAAGATTTTAGATTGAAAAATTTTCACCAAATTACACTCAACACTCTTCCCTAAAGATAAAGTGAAGTTACATTTTATGTTATATTCTATTATCTGTCCAATAAATTATAATTATAAACTAATATCTTTAAATTGTATTTTGAAGGATTTATCGTACAGTTCACGGTCACCCAGTTCTTGCGTACTTTTGATATTATAGTCAAAATCATCTTAACTCAATCTATCAATCATATTCCTCTATATCAGTGGTGTGCAACCTTTTTAATCAACGGGCCAATTTAAATTTTAATAATTTACAAAACTTTATTTATAATAAACATTAGAATAAAAAAATATAAATTTAAAAAAAAAGTAAAGATTTCATAAACAAATTTTAATGTAAAATAAAAACAAACAAGAAAAGAACAAAAAAACAATTTTTTAATGAGAAATTTGGCACTGTTTTTTCGATACAAGCTGATCAATATCGGCCGGAATTGATGAGGTAGCTACACGTACGCAGCTTTCTAATCGTGCATCACTCAGTCATGATCGGTGGTCATTTTTGATTAAGTTCATGATCGAAAATAATTGTTCGCAAACATACGTACTTCCGAACAGAGATATCATTTGCTTTGCATTTTTCGTTAAAAGCGAAAATTTCTCAGGGTTCACATAAGATTTATAAATATTTTCGATGTTTGCTAAGAAAAATACATTTTTTAAATCGGTATTATTTTGCATGTCAATCACTTCCATTTGAAAGTCTTCGGAAACTGTATCCACATCGATAATAAATGACGAGGAAAACATTTTCATGGAAACCGCTGTCTTCTTAGCTTTGAACATTTGGAATCATAATTGAAATTCGTTAATTAAAATGTCTATATATTGTGCGTATTTTTGAGAAGTAGTACTATAGAGTTTTGCATTACTGCTAGTTTTGTTATAACTGTCATGAAAGATTTATTCACATTGAGGTTTCCGAGGGCTCTAATACTAGCCGCTTGTAGTTTTCCGCTCAAATATAGCGCTATAAGACTATTATCTTGTATAAAAATATAAAAAAAAACTACAATAAAATTCCACTGCTGCAAATAGCTCTTGCCATAGGTACCATAGGTATTTCTGCTCTAAAATACTTAATATTAGGTGAAGTAAAAAGTTCTGAGCGTTTTTTCTCTTTATTTCAACGATGAAATTAACTAAGTTAGAATTATTATTTTGTTCGATAACTTTGAAGGCAATTTCATAATTCCGCGATTGAAGAAGTCCTCGTCTCTATTGGTAAAAATCTTGACCAGCTCATTTTTACAAGCCTCTTTTGAGGTCAGTTTTTTACCATCAAGAAAATTTTTCAAATGCTTGAAAAGATGATAATCGTTTGGTGCCAGGTCTGGGCTATACGGTGGGTGCGATATAACCTCTCATCCAAGGTCTCGAAGCTTCTGGCGCGTCGTTAAAGATGTATGCGACCTGGCGTTGTCTTAATGGAACGCAACACCCTTCCTATTGGCCAATTATAGACGCTTTTCTTCGATTGCCTGCTTCATTCTGGTCAGTTGTTGACAATATAGGTCCGAATTGAGTGGTTGGCCCGATGGGAGCAGCTCATAGTGGAGGATTCCCTTCCAATTCCACCAAACACAGTAAAACCTTCTTGGTCGTTAATCCGGGCTCACCACGCTTGGACCACGATCTTTTTCGCCAATTATTCTAGTATATGAACCATTTTTCATCGGCAGTCACCATTCACAAATGGGTCGATTACGTTATGCTTCATCAAAGAATCGCAGGCATCAATTAGCGCCAAAAGGTTCTTTTTCGTCAAGTCGTGTGGCACCCATACATCGAGTATCTTCTTGAGATCAGCCTTATGCAAATGGTTCCAAACGGATTTCTGGCTAATCTTCATTTCATGGGTAATGGAATAAGTGCTTGCATGCCGGCCCGACTCGACGATTTCCATGATTTTGTCAACATTTTCGACGATTTTCTCATCTTTGACGTCCATATTACCAGAACGGTATCGTTGGAAATAACGCTTTGCTGTTGCATTTTATACTTATGTATTGGGTCTATAAACAGCACATTTTTTTTTGGCCGCTTTTTTCTTTAGTAGTAGTGGTACTGAAAAATGTATCGAATTTTCTCTTTTTTAACTCCATTTTGGAAGGCTGCAACACACTACTGGATTCACTAAACACAAAACTGTCGAAGAACTTTTTTAAAGCGTTATGTCGCCTTTAATTTGCACTATAGAATGTCAAGATGAAACATATACATCGTGAGATACGGCTCACTAAATCAATCTAACAAAAAACGCTCAAAACTTTTTACTTCATCCAATAATACGAAATATGTAACCTGACAATCAATTTTGTCTTAGTTTAAAACCCATGCCTAATATAAAACATACTCCCAGGTATACAACATGCAAATAAACTCCCGAGCAGCGCCGTATCGATAAATGTTTTATTAACGGACAGCAAAGTGTTAAAATGAATTGCAACTTTAAGGGCAGCTCACAACAAGTAGGGCTTTGGTCGCCTCTAGCACACAAATCTGATACGTAGGTGGTGAGTTCGAAAATGAGACCAAATAAAAAATGCAATTATGAACAAGAACAATGTTAGGCAACACACGTTACTTATAAATAAACAAAACAATACTATGTTATATAGAAGGTACGCCTGACTGTAAGCTGGAAATATACAAAGTACAACAAATCATGAGGTTAAAGAAATATTGAAATACATATTAATTAGAACAGGTTTTTATTTGTTATGAAATAATATCATTATAATTTGAATCGTTTTATGCTGCTTTTCTTGGTATTTTCGTGTTATTACACCTCGACACTCTTTACTTCGTCTGTGTCTGCACAATTTCGCCAGTTTTCGTCAAATACTTAATATAGAGAGTTATTATTCAATTCAAATTTTGATTCTAAATCTTCGATGAACTTAGGGATAAAAGAAACCTTGGACAAGTCGTAAATAGTGAAGATGTCGATAGTAATTCTTCATGATACATTGTGGTTCTCATTAATATTCTTGACATCTAAATTAAGTGTTTTTACTAGAAACTTAATAGTTGGTACTAATCCGGAGTTTTTAATTTTAGGATTTTTATTGGTATATTTTTACTTCATGTTTCTTAATCTGACAATAGGGTCAGGGTGGCATTAAGGTTGTCGTGGGCCCTAGGCTTAAATTAATTAGATATATGCTTAATTTCCAATTCAAATATTTCGTGGGCCCTAGGCACCACCTAATGGATAATACGTCCCCGATTAGGGACATCGAGTTCATAGTGCACGAAAGTTGTCGAGATTTCAACGGCTGACACCTTTTATAATTGTATCTAGGCTTGAGCTTATTATGAAGATCGTCATTGTCGTAGATGAGAGGCAAAAATTAAAAAGTGCATTAATTATATAAATCAATAAGTTAATTCATCATGCACAAAAGATGACCTTCTAAACTAGTATTATACAATAATACTTTTAAATATAGTTTTTGCATTGTATAATACTTAAAAATATACACGTTTTATTAATTGGTATTTGATCATTGCAATCAATAGAAAAATCAATTTAATTTGTTATTTATTTCTTGAATCTGGATGTCCTTTTATACGCGTTTGATTGATTTGTTTACAAAATGACATACAATTTGCAATACACATTCCAAATTACTTGGCGTGTACGGAAGGAATTAAGACATTTCTTCGAAATGCGAAAAAAAAAGAAGAAATTAAAATAATAATCGCTGCAATTTATTGCATAACGAGCTCATTTCGAGTTAAATGCAATCTTGCAGCGCATTTAACAACGACATTGTTAAACTTTATATGTAATTCGTTTTATTGTTCAAAGAAACATTGTTATAATAATTTTTAATAATTATATTAATTTTTTAATTCAATTCACAACAATTTATATTTTTAAGAATTTTTATATCACTATATTTATTTGGAATTCAATCTTAAATAATAAATAACAATGGACTAAAAAATATCTAAATAATAAAAAAATATTATACATTGAAGTAAAACTTACTCAAATTATTTCCACTACAATATATATAGTTGGTAAAACATATTTATTGAGTGGAATTAGTTTCATCGTAGATAAAATATTGTTTAAACATTTTCTACAATTTAACATAAATTTGTGAAAGTCGAATGTATAAAATTACTATTATTTTATTTTCTTCAGCTTTCTTTGCTGTAGACGCATTTAATTAAGTTTGAAAAATACGTTTATAAAATGAAAAGTAGAGTCAATTTGACTTTCACCATTTAAAACATGAAAATTATGGTTTATTCTTAGTAATTATATTAATGGTAATTTGCCATTTGCTTAATAATTTGTCAAGTTGGTCATCAACTGATGAATTGAATGAAATCATGGAATATGTAATTGGTTTATGGATAAGATTTTTTCGTTCGGTTCTAGCCTGACCAGTCGTTCGCTCTCCTCCCACACGGCCCTACGAAGGTCCTCATCGAGAGCGGAGCTGGGCTGCCTGTAGGGTTTGCAGTCGGATATAAACTGACCGGAGTTTTTCGTTTCCAATGCTGCGTACAATATGTTTTCCGCGCCTTCACGCGCCGTCTGCAATAAGAGCGATTAGAGCAAGGCTCCAGCTTTGATGAACAATTGTAATACCTTTCCAAACAATAAAATACCGATCCTGCCGAAGAAAACACTGAGAATGTGGATTATGGACAAATCCTTCAAGTATTTGAACGTCACCTGGTGGATGTTCGTCTTGACGCAACCCGGGTGTATGGCGTTGGAGAAGATGCCCATCTCCGAAAGCACATTTGACGTTATCAGATTGCACAGCTTCGTGTTCCCATATTGCAAGTAGCTGTTCAGCAAACCAGTCCTAATTTTCGGCGGTTCGTTGACCTTACCACTCTTCAGGCAATTTATGAACGCGATGATGGAACTGGTGAACACCACCCGGCTGTTCTCCGTCTTGCGAAGCAAATCTTAAACACCGCTCAGTAACAAATTCCAAAATGCATCATCATATTTACCCATCAGCAGATGCGTGAGCAGGAAGTGTCCGTAATGGTTGATCGCCATCAACTTTAAAGCACCAGAATCCGTGTACTCTTGAGCGTAACACGAAGTACCTGCATTGTTGATCAGCAGATCCAACCTGCTCTCATTCTTAAGAAAATTCGCAGCGAAAACCCGCACCGATTGAAAATCTGATAGATCTACCTGCATCCAGGACACGTACGGGTTATTCGTCCTCGCGATTATCTCCCTCGTCTTCTCCTCAGAATCAGTTATATCCGCAATGATAACTCTGCAACCTCTTGTCGCAAACTCCAATGCAGTTTCGAAGCCCAATCCTTAAAGCCAAACTATTCACAGCTTCATCCGAAACCACCAGAAAAAACACCTACCTGAATTTCCGCCTGTAACTAGTGCCGTCTTTCCGACAAGACTCACTTCGGAGCGACATTTTCCCATTATTAATTTTGTATATATCTTAAGGACGATTGGTATAAGGACCGCTATTAATAAAACCACTATGATTGTTTCCATGTCGAAGCTATATTAGTTACTGGCTCGATCTTTGACGAAGTTGCACGCAACATAATTTGGAACCCGTTTGCCTTATGTAATAACAAAATGGAGAGGGTACACGCCGAAAACTATGCAACATTAAAATAGACATCCGTTATTAAGAGATTTACAAATAAAAGCATCAACTATGAATTACTCTCTTTCCAATTTCTTGTTATTATTAGAAAACATTTCTTTCTTCAAAATAGAATTTATAACATCAAATCTGCTGTCTTCTAACAATTTTACAACAATTTCATCCAATTGTAAAATATTGTACAGAAAAGAATTGTATACAAATTTTAGGAATAATCAGAAAATATTATAACGATGTGTAATATATTTTCTTTGAGAAATTGTGCAAAAATTATTTGTAATTTCTGCATTATTTTCTAAACTCTACAAATTAGAATTTACCACAAAAAAAGTTGTTTTTATCATTTATAAAGTGCAATATCTTCATAATAGATTATTTGTGTATTTGTCTACAGAAATAGGAAAATCACTTGTCTTCAAATTAACTTTTATTACAAAAATGTTTCAAATTTAAAAGGTATATACCTAACATAAATTCATTGAATAACTTAGATTAAGTCTTATAATAATGCTATCAATATTTATTACAAAAATGATAAAATTACATTAAATAATTTCGAAGAAAAGTATGGAATTAAAAATATTTTTACTATTAGTGATGATTGCATTATTATCTTATAAATTTCAGAAAATGTAATTGCATATACGGAGCTAATATCGATGAACTCTTTTAAGTATACTTTATAAATCTAGTTTCCAAAAACCAGTTAGAAAAGTAAAAAAAAAACAAGTATAAATGTGTTTATAATTTCAAACAAAATAAAACCAACCGTTACAAATATTGTTATTGTTTGTATAATTTATACTTATAAACATTAGTTTCATGCCAAAGAATATGGAAGGGGGACTGTCGTGTCCAACAGTTATAACTTTTTATTAAACATTTTACGTAATCATGGAAAATTCTATTATTTTTGAACCGTAAAACTAGAGCATTCCCATTTTTTTTTTAAATATTCAGTCCACCTTTTTCGTATATAAAATGACAGTTTGTATATTATAACTTTCTTGCGAAGAGAGAACGTTTTTCTTAATTATTAACTATAGAAGATAATATAATTTTAAATCCTGGAACACGACAGGAGATCTCTTTCCCAGATTGAGAATGTTGGAGAAGATCCCGGAAACTGGTATACATAAAAACAGAATAAATTATAACTAAGGAAGAACGTATTTCTTAATTATTAACTATAGAAGATAATATAATTTTAAATCCTGCGCCACGACAGGAGATTTCCTTCCCAGATTGAGAATGTTGGAGAAGATCCCGGAAACCATATTTGAGGTAATCAAGATGTAATATATTCCCGTATTACAGGTAGGTATACATAAAAACAGGGCAAAAAAAATTAATAAGTAAAAACATTATTTCCAATTTCTTGTTATTATTAGAAAACATTTCTTTCTTCAAAATAGAATTTATAACATCAAATCTGCTGTCTTCTAACAATTTTACAACAATTTCATCCAATTTTTGAAACGATCAAATTGACCGCTTGGAAAACCAAAATATATGCAAAATATTGTACAGAAAAGAATTGTTACAAATTTTAGGAATAATCAGAAAATATTATAACGATGTGATAATATATTTTCTTTCAGAAATTGTGCAAAAATTATTTGTAATTTCTGCATTATTTTCTAAACTCTACAAATTAGAATTTACCACAAAAAAAGTTGTTTTTATCATTTATAAAATGCAATATCTTCATAATAGATTATTTGTGTGTTTGTCTACAGAAATAGGAAAATCACTTGCCTTCAAATTAACTTTTATTACAAAATTGTTTCAAATTTCAAAAGGCATATACCTAACATAAATTCATTGAATAACTTAGATTAAGTCTTATAATAATGCTATCAATATTTATTACAAAAATGATAAAATTACATCAAAAAATTTCGAAGAAAAGTATGAAATTAAAAATATTTTTACTATTATTGATGATTGCGTTATTATCTTATAAATTTCAGGAAATGTAAATGCATATACGGAGCTAATATCGATGAACTCTTTTAAGTATACTTTATAAATCTAGTTTCTTAAAACCAGTTAGAAAAGTAAAAAAAAACAAGTATAAATGTGTTTATAATTTCAAACAAAATAAAACCAACCGTTACAAATATTGTTATTGTTTGTATAGTTTATTCTTATAAACATTAGTTTCATGCCAAAGAATATGGAAGAGGGACTGTTGTGTCCAACAGTTATAACTTTTTATTAAACATTTTACGTAATCATGGAAAATTCTAATATTTTTGAACCGTAAAACTAGAGCATTCCCATTTTTTTTTAAATATTCAGTCCACCTTTTTTCGTATATAAAATGACAGTTTGTATATTATAACTTTCTTGCAAAAGAAGAACGTATTTCTTAATTATTAACTATAGAAGATAATATAATTTTAAATCCTGGAACACGACAGGAGATTTCCTTCCCAGATTGAGAATGTTGGAGAAGATCCCGGAAACCGGTATACATAAAAACAGAATAAATTATAACTAAGGAAGAACGTATTTCTTAATTATTAACTATAGAAGATAATATAATTTTAAATCCTGTGCCACGACAGGAGATTTCCTTCCAAGATTGAGAATGTTGGAGAAGATCCCGGAAACCATATTTGAGGTAATCAAGATGTAATATATTCCCGTATTACAGGTGGGTATACATAAAAACAGGATAAATCATCAGTAGAACGTTGATCTTACCACTCTTCAGGAAATTTATGATCGCGATGATCGAACAAGCAAATACCTCTTTGCCTCTTTGCGCAGGAAATCTTAAACGACTTTCATAAACAATTTCTATTTTTACCGATCATCAATCTTATGGATTAGAAACATAAAAAAAAACAGGAAGGAAAAATAAAGTATTTAAATATAAAATAAAAATAAATAATTTGATAATAATATTACTATATTATTTTGATAATCACAAATCTCATTATATATTTGATAAATTTCTATTCGCTTTATTTATATAAATCCTTTAGTTGCATAAATTTATTATAAAAAAAAGATTAAAATTTATTATAATAAAAGATGTACACTAGTATGAAATAAATAAGAGTGTTTGTTTGTGTATTTTCCAATGATTTGATATTATTTCCACACGCATTGCTTAATGAGCGAAAATTATTTGTTTTTTCTATACTGGATTCCATATATTTATTTCCTACACTCGGTTAATTATGAATCTATTATACTAATTAATATGCAGAGCTATAAAAAAAAACTATATTTTTATGATTATTTTGTTAGTCATTGTTATCTAAGTCCAATATCTTCATAAAAGTTTACTAATTTGAGCACTTACATAAAAAAACGTAATTGCAATAAAATACTACAATATATTTGTAAATGTTTAGAAATAGCATTGAATTAAAAATAAATTATACAAACATTAATTTTACAATAAACTTAGATTAATTCATTATAAAATAATTTGTTGGAACAATCAAATTACATAAAATTAAAAATAAATTAATCATTTAATATAAAAAATACTCACATAAAGCGTCTTATGTCTGAAAAATATTGTAATCATCACATTACTTGAAATTAAATTTCGAATTCATCTTTGTTGATTCTAGTAATCCTTAATGCTGATATTATCTAGTAATAACTCTATCTGTTTCCTGATCGGTGTTGAAAATAGAAGTGTTATTTGATGGATGAATGGAGGGTTTTTATGACAGTTGATGTATTAGTATTACAGGGTATTTTCAGTTTTTAAGTTGGTTCACAAGTTGGGTGTCAGTTTCAGGTATTTGTCAGGAAGATGGGTATTTTGTTGAAAGCTGTAATCGCTTTAGGCCTTTTTAAAGCTGGAACTATATTGATAAAGAGTGTTTGTACCAGTAAGGCATGTCTTCAGGGCAAGACGGCCGTAGTGATTGGAGGCGCGACAGGTGTGTTAAATCATTTTCCAAATAAACTATATTACCTATTCGTATTTATATTAAGGGCATGGGTTGCAGACAGCGATGAACTTAGCTGCAAGAGGTTGCAAAGTGATCATTGGGGATATTATAGATGACAAGAAGATTCGTGACAATATTTTCGACGAGACTACGAACGATCTGGTGCAAATCTCGCATGTGGACTTGGGCTCCTTGAAATCGGTCAGGGCATTTGCATCGAATATCGTGTACACGCAGAAGAGACTAGACATTTTGATCTTGATGGCAGAAACTGGCGGATTTTCAAATTTGTACACCGAGGATGGTCTGTTGAAGCTGATGCAGGTCAACCATTTCGGACCGTTCCTGATGACCTATCTCCTGAGCGGTAATTATAAGACTTTTATTTTAGATTAAATTGATTTCCGTGCAGATTTATTGAAGAAGACACCGCAGAGCCGCGTGGTGTTTGTGAGCTCTCTTTTATCGCACATATCTAAACTGGGAAAGGCAGAGAATTTGAATGCTGAATTGTCCTACAAGAACCAACTGATTTCGAACATCTACGAGTATGGTAATAGCAAGTTGTGCATGTTGATGGGAGCACAAGTCTTCTCGGAAAAGCTGCAAGGTGTCACATGTTTTTGCGTCTTCCCCGGTATTTCCAAGATCCTGATCAACAAGTCGCTCGCTTCGAGCGGTATCAACACGTTTATGCGGTTTCTCTACAAGATCCTCATACTTTTCGGAAAAGTATTCGACGTTTAGTTTATCGTTTGATTGACGCAATTTTGTTTCAAGGACGAATGGGAGAGGTCGCAGACTACTCTTCATTGCGCAGTTAGCAAAGAACTGCATGGAAAACCTATGGCCATCTACGCCAACTGCTACAAGTTTCCGATAAGGCCTCGACCGTTGAGGAACAAGCAGCTGTGCGACAAAGTCTGGGAGCAGAGCGAGAGGCTCGTCAAGATCGAGGAGGAGGAGAAAATCAAGTAAATTAAAGAGCAATAAATCTGCGGAGTGCACGTGACGACCGAAGTGAATATTTGAATGAAATAGCGATCTTCTTTCGAGGGGTGCGCCGTAAATAAGCGGCGGAGAGAGCGCGCGTATGCAAATGGCAGCAATAACATTATTGTAAATGCAAATTGGGGTTTCGTTTCGAACGCTGTTAAAGCCATTACGGCCCGGGGACCCTTCAAATTGTCGCCGGATCGCCCGGACAAATTGATCTGGACCCCTTCTCTGTTGCTCTCCTCATTCATCCCTTATTTATGATCAAAGTCTCTATATGTACAAGGATATCAGTAAAAAAAATTCTAAACCTAGAGTTATAGATAGATCATCCTTATCTCCACTAGACGGTCGGTCTGCTGTTACAGATTTCAATGTTCTCCATGAACTTCGGAATCAATTTCGACAACTGACGGGCTATTCCAACGGTTAGTAATTGGATTTGCAAAGAGAAAATAAAAGCGGGAGAACCGAATGTATGGACGGAAAAGGAAAAGTTGAAACATTTCTGGTGTGCGGTTAATAAACAGGCGGCGTATCGGCTAAATACGCGGGAATATTAATTAAATCCAATATGAAAACCGCCGTCGGTGCCGGGGGTGGGTCGGTGCGCGCCCAACATTGTAACGTTTCCCGAGGAGCGCGGAACTTTTTTCATTACCACTTAATTAAAACTTGGCCGCCCTCGCACCCCTTCAAATTAGAGAGAAAGCTCGGAATGTGCGTCGACGAGGGCAGAAAGAAAGAAACGGCCGAAAAGGAGAGAAAAAAAAGTAAGAAGAAAAGACCGTAAACGCGGACGGAATGAAAGAAAACCTCGTTTTTTTTTGTTTGCGCGGTGCGGGGGTTAGAACGTAGCTCCTAAGAATGGATGGATAATATGAATGAGCGTTATTTGCATTCATTATTTCCACTTGTTAGATTTCCGCGGGATTAAAATGCGCGTACTCAGTTTGTACTTTTCCTTTCATTCTTCTCCGTCTTCATCTTCTGCTGCTTTTTCATTTTTTTTTGCGCTTGTACATTCGTGGCGCGTTTTCGGAAAATCTACGAGCACAAAAGGTGACTGATTACTCGGAAAAGTTTTCTAATTAATACGACGGGGGTGGCTTCATCGCGGTTGTCTTTGGGCATGGGGCTAAAGGGTTCCCATCAGTTGTTTGCTCGTTATTTCACGGGATTCGGATTTTCCTCTTATTATTATTGTCATTACCGTTCCGGAGTTGAATGGAAATCCTCAGCTAAATGAGTTCCTCGAACGGCTGGCTGCTTACACTTTTTGCTCCAATTAATATTAAAACTTCCATTTATCCAGAGCATTCACTTCTATTTCACTTACAAATTGTCTGCTGTATTTAACTCGGATAAAATCTTCATTTGTAATAACTTTATTGATCATCATATACTCCAGAGTTTCACAATCTTTTATCTCAAATCAATCTCAAAATAATTAAAAAAACAAATTATTTTATTATAATTTATTGATATAATTAATTTACTAATTTGGTCTTGTTTAAACCTAGGCCACAACAAAAAACGTAAACTTTCAAATTTTATAAGACTACAAATACTAATCAGTTATTTTCAATATTACTGTATTTTATGTGTGACCTAAATGACAGTTCTTCCTTCAATGCAGTCCAAGAAAGATAATAGAGGTTGGACATCCCTGCGCTAATGTATTTAAATAATAATTGCGTGGAATTGATTAAATTTAATTTGTGATTCAAATTCTTACAAATAGAATGAATATTGATAAGTTTTTAAAGTAAGAAAATTTATATAACAGGGTTGAAACATCCTAATAACAACAAAACTTTTATTGCAATGCTTTTATAATCATAATTCCAATATATTATATAATTACTAATTATACAACAGATACACAAACAGATAACAACAAAAAAATGTTTATGTAACAACAATAATAGAAAAAAATTAACTGTTATAATGAGCAATTACTAATTATTTGAGAATATTTTTTTGGAAACTTTAGGATAAGATCTTTTTTTAATAAAAAAATACCGTAAAGTAATGTTAGATCAGCATTATTAATTTCACTGTTTTTGTATACAATAATCATAATCGCGTTTATCTTTAAATTCTTCATATATTTTAATGTACATGTACAACAAAAACACCAACAATGTCTTTTTGTTGATAAATATAAAAAAATAACAGTTTCTTATGTAACATCATTTATTTTATATATGGAAAATGATTAACTTACATTGTCATAAGCAGTCTTTACTTATAATATTTTTTTACATGAAAATAATGATGTTATCAAAAATATCTATTAGTATTTGATTTATATATTTATTTTGAAATGTATACTAAAAACTGGTATCATTTTAGCTTTACTATAAATAATTACAATAATTTTTAAACTGGTATCATTTTAGCTTTACTATAAATAATTACAATAATTTTTAAACATATTGGAATTTATTTATAAATAATAACAGTTTACTTGTAAATCAAAAACTCTTAGTGAAAAATTTTTTTTTTGGTCTCATGTAAATGTAGATTTTTATAATTGTAACCAAATATCTATTTTACTAATAAATAATTATTACTAATCATAAAAATATAAATATACAATGTCTGAGAAGAAATTAGGGATAGAAGATAATACAGCAAGTTATCAAAAAACTATCGTAAATGGATATAATTTGTGCAACCGTACTTTTTGTTAATAGTGGTAAGAATAAAAAGATCTTCAATGCAGCTAAAATAGTAAAGAGTAAAAAATGTGATAGATTTGAGGTTAATTACTTTTAATGTCAAAAATTGACATAGAAGTGGTTCAATGATATAATATAAATGAAATTGCTGCTGGATGTAGCCGTCGCTTTCGGTCTGCTGAAGGTGTTCGCAAAGGTGACGGCCGGACAATGCAGGAGCAACAAATGCATGGTGGGCAAAACGGCTATAGTGACCGGAGGCAGCTCGGGCATCGGCTACGAGACGGCAGCAGACCTCGCCTCCAGAGGTTGCAAGGTCATCATCGCCGATAGGGCGGATAACGCCGTTTCCAGGAAGGCGCTTATCGAAAGAACCGGAAATCCGGAAGTCATCTACATGCATATGGATTTGGCCAGCTTCAAATCGGTGCGCGAATTCGCCAAAGAGATCATCAGCAACGAGAAACGTGTCGACCTCCTGATTAATAACGCAGGAATCAGCGGCATACGGAACAAGCTCACCGAAGACGGTCAGCTGAAGGTGATGCAGGTGAACCATTTAGGACCGTTCCTGCTCACACACCTTCTGGCAGGTTAGATGAAATAAAAACAAATTGGTTGATGTGATTAAATATGTTTTGCTTGCAGATCTGATCACGAGAACGCCGATGAGCCGAATCGTCTTCGTTTCTTCTATACTAACATTTACGAATAACTTGAAGAAAGCCGATATGATGAACATCCCTTTGAACTCTACGCTTGACAGCATGTACGCATGGAAGGAGTACAGCAACAGCAAACTATGTGCGATGATCGCCGCCAAAGTCTTCGCGGAGAAACTGGAGGAAGGAGGGGTGATGGTAAACTGTGCCATTCCCGGCATGGTTTTCACCTCCAACGACCCCATCCTGAACATGCCCAGCAATTCACCGCTCAACTTCATCATCAACAAACTCCTCTATATAATGATCGTCCTCTATGGTAAATCCGTCTACGAAGGTGCTCAAACTGTACTCTACTGCGCGCTGGACAACGATCTCAACCAGGTATCGGGAAAGGTGTTCGCCGACTGCAGGAGCGTGATGCAGCCGCCTCTCGCCCAGATCTGGGATTTTAGATCTCGGATTTGGGACAGGAGCGAGGAGCTGGTCAAGCTGACCAAAAGCGAAAAATTAAAATAAATTGTGTATGTTTTATTCCGGCGGTTTCAGTTAAATGCAGGCCAATAATTGCGCCCGCTCCCCGAGGCCACTTTCAATTTGCATACGTCCGCATAATTGGGTAATATGTAGACGGACGTAATGCTCCGCAGGGAGATCGTAATTGGCCATCGGGATCAATTTGCAATTTTGCTTTGAATCTGCTGGGTTTTTTTTTTGTCGGGCCTTTCCGAGGATCGAGGCTCCAGCGTTCGCGTGCACCGCGGCAGATGCTTTCGGCAAAAACCTCATAATTTCTATGGTAATTTATTTATTTATATGTTTCAGTTCCTCCAACCAAAGGCTTTACCAAAATTAAACTCATAAAAGATTATCAAATTTCGTAAAAACTTGAATATAATGCGCACTCATGTATAATGCGTATACTTAATTTAGAGCAAAAAAATCGTTATTAATACGCAACCATAACTATATAAAATTTAATTTGAAATTCTAACAAAATATATAAAAATATACCAAAATGTCATTATACAAAATTTAATAAAATTTTAAATAAAAAATTAAATATCAATATTACACGAATTATTTAAAATTACGTGTTATTTTGGCATAGACTATTATAAATAATTCGTATTATACTGGAGATATTACTATAGTTAAATTTATTTAATGTTATATAAAGAAATCACATATTTATTATTATTATATTTATTATATCATAATAACTATAACTTCACATAAACTAAACGAAAATACAAATAATTATTTTGCCCATAGGTTTTTCCAGGTATTTATTTATGAAACTAGCAATATTTACGAATTTAAACAAACTTTATAGTAAATTTGGTTTTAAATACTATATGATTCTTAAACTGAAACAAAAGTATACAAATTAGAATGCTATAACCAATGATGCTGATCGGTCAGTTTCAGATGAAGTAAACGAATTTAAACCCCGAAAAGCACGAATCCGTAATATTTTTGGCAATTAGTTTGAAATGTTTGGAAAGTGAATAAATTCTGAGTTAATTCTGTTACCTTCCTGAAAATCATTTATTAACAAAATTCTCTGTGCATTCCTGTTTTTAATGCGACTTTCTACATGATAATGTTGGTACCTTTAATGTAAAGTTGGATGAAAAATTGTGAAGTATATGAATCTATATCATGGTAAAACTTGCTATTTAAAAAATCCTCTAAATTTTTATTCGTTCATAATTGGTAAACGATCACCCACTTTGCTTAACTATTCCATTATTACTGGTGAATTTCGATGATATAGATAAAAAATAATAATATAAATATACAAATTATTTCTATTTATGAGTAAAATTATATTTTGATTCAAACACATTGTTGGTCCCAATTTTAACCATCTTTAGCCAAAACTTAATATATTTTAGTGAGAAAAAAATATTTAAATAAAATTAGATTTTATTACTTATTTTCGTTTTTTTCACATTTTTTTCTTACAATTGATTAAATTGGTTAATTATTTTACCTTTCTCAAGATAATTTATTAATTCCCTTGGCATAAAAAAAAAGATGCCATAAACTGATGGAACAAAGAATACAAGTTTCATCTATAGTTATATTTCGACGAACAAAATCAGTTTTATTTTTGTTAAAACGGTTTAAAGAAATTCCCTTTGAATCTGGAGCAAGAATTAAATTGTAAAAGATGCTGCGTTACGATAATTTGCATAATAAAATCATAGATTTAACATTGGAAAAAAAAATATACGAGAACAGTTTGAAAACGTCAAAAAGTTATGCCATCAGTTTTATTTGGTGATAGAAAAGAAATTTTCTTATTGAGATTAGCTTGAGAAATATTAAATAATTAATTAAAATAATTACAATAAACAAATATCGAATATAAAAAGAAATAGATAAAATTTTATTTTCATGAATATTATTTATTAACAAAAATTATAACAAGTAAAATTTTACACCAAAAAAAATATATTTACTCTTTAAATTTAGAAATTTATTGCAAATCCGCTGATATTTTTATTTTTCATTGAACAAGCATTTATATGTAACATATATGTTATTATTTACTCAATATTTAATTGAATTGTTTTATTTATTTAGTTTTAATATTTTCCGCTTTCATTTCCATTAATTATAGTTTTCAATTAAAATAGATTTATCCAAAGTTTTCTTAATAATTATTGAAATACAGATTTTTATTATTTTGACTATGAAAATCTAAAATTCAAATAATTATTTCATTTTATTTATTTATAAATTAATTAATAGATTGTTGTATAACGGGTTTCTACTTTACAATGTATTGTTGGTATTGGATAAATAAATAAGTATATAATTAAAAATGATTTAAGACTGGTTGTAGTTAAGACACGCAAATAGTATACGATATGATTTATACGCATTTTCTTTTGTTTCCTTTCGTTTTTGGCGACAAAATTAAGCAATATTTCACGGAACCTTAGGATTAATATCCCTGTGCGCATCGGTAAAGTCGGTAAAGCCACCCCAGCTAATAGAGCTAAACATCGCTTCTTGTTATTAAAATGTTGAGAGCCGAGGGTGCGTATGCCTAGGCCATCGACTCGCGTAAGTAATTAAATAGGAAGTTTTCCCAAAGATATTACATAATGAAACAGGGAATTGCGAGTGTAAATATTTGAAGCACAATATTTATTACACGATATTTGCCAAGTAACTTGTCAATTTTTGCTTAAAAAGAAATAATTAAAAATAGAAAGATGCAAGTGAAGGTGTCTAATCTTTACTTCAGTTTGTAAGTGAAGTAATTAAAAAACTTAATTTTACACAGCTATTATCTGTACATGCAAAATTAAGTTTAGAATTTTTTATTCAATATTTGTAGGAAACTCGTTAAATCTAACGTATTTAAATGAAGGGATGTAAATACTTCATTCGGATGAGTCGACTTAAAATATTTGGTTTTCTAAATACTTCTTTTTATATGACATACATTATATTAAGGTACCATATAGCTTAAATCTTAAGATTATATTAAATCATGTAATGAAGGAATAAGTATTCTTAAAAAATTTGATAATAAAACAGAAAGTTTCTGTATGCAGTTATGAAGATGACTTTATATTACACGATATTTACTTGTTAAATATCGCGTAGCATTAAGATTTGATGCGTGCAGTTTCTTCGTAAGTACTTCTACTTCTAATAAAGCCTTAACGTTTTATGAAAACGAGTAATTAAGAAGGAAGTTTTCCAAGTAAATTAGGTAATAAAATAGAAAGTTGCATTATCCAATTATGAAGTCGACTAATATTTACTTAATCATACTTCTTCCAGCAGTCTACTTAGAACTGTTTACATGTCTACTATACTATAACTCATTTTAAAGTATTTTTATTCTTGTAGCAGTAGCGTCTGAAGATTTGCGGTATTGATGATATAACAAATCTAAAGACGATAATCTTAAGACAAAATGAAGATAGTCTAATTTGTAGCAAGTACTTGAGAATTACGAGGGCAGTTTGAAAAGTTTTGAAAGCTGCATCAGTTTTTTGTTAATAGATTATCTTGAGAATGGTAAAAAAAAACTCAGAATATTATACTAGTCGGTTGGATCTATTGGATAGACTTTACAGAAAAGTTTTCAAACTTCTTTCGAATTATCTAATAAGCGCCACATTCTATATATCAGATAACGAAATTACTTCTTTATGTCACGTTAAGGTTTTGAATGTTTTTCCACTCTATAATACTTGAATTCGTGTTATGAAACGAGTAGTTGTTTTAAAGTTGAAACTAACGAGTGGTCTCATAATATAATAATATGTGACAGATAATAAAATACTTGTTCTTCAAGTATCAGAATCGTCTTACGTTGCTGTTACGTGTAGCACTTTGACAAGTACTTGTAAGTGAGTAACTAATTCCAAAACAAACGAATGTTTGGATAATGATAAATATAAAAGTACTTCTTTTTCATAGCTCGTATACAAGTACTTGTAAAACATTATGCAGTAACAAAATTGAAGTTGCAGTCAACGAATGGCTTAGATATAAAATAATATTATATGCAGATCTTGATAGATATTATAGATGTTAACAAATATCAAAGTACTTCTATATAAAGTGTAGGAATATATTAAAACGATACAGCCTTGTAGCACTTGTACAAGTACTTGTAAAGTAATACAGTGAGTAACGAAATTGCAGTTGGTGTCAACTAATGGTTTTGTAATAAAATTATATGCAGATCTTGACAGATATCAAAGTATTTCTTATTGAAGTTCAGCAACATCTTAAGACGGTACTACCTTGTAGAACTTGTACAAGTACTTGTAAAGTATTTTGCAGTGAATTACAAAATTGAGGTTGCAGTTAACGAATGGCTTTGTAATAAGATAATAAAATTATATGCAGATCTTGACAGATATCAAAGTATTTCTTCTAAAAGTGTAGGAACATCTTAAGACGGTATTGCCTTGTAGAACTTGTACAAGTACTTGTAAAGTATTATGTACTGAATAACGAAATTGAGGTTGCAGTTAGCGAATATGATTGTATTAAAATAATAAAATGATTTGCAGATCATGACATCTTAAGACAGTAGCACTTGTACAAGTACTTGTAACGTATTAACAAATGACTTGGTCATAGAATAATAACATTATATGCAGATCTTTATAGATATCAAATTACTTCTTATTGAAGCTCAGGAACATCTTAAGACGGTATTGACATGTAGTACTTGTACAAGTACTTGTAATGTATTATGCAGTAAGTAGCCGGTTTGGGGATAGGAGCCAAAGAACGTCTTGGTAATAGAATAATAACGTTATATGAAGATGTTGGCAGATATTATAGTTGGCGATGGGCCGGGGGCGGCTGCTGCGACTACTATCCGTCGAATAATTTGCATCGTTTGCAAAGTTGAAAATATGCGCGTCGCGCGAGTTATTGAATTTTCGAAAGCGGCGAAGTTTGCGCGGCCGGGAATACTTGCAGGCCGGAATTCCCGGGGCGCAAAGAAAATAGGAGAGAGCCGTTCTCTTCTCCTTCCTCTCGCTCTCTCACTCTCTCGGTCCTTTCGGCTCCTTTCTGTCCTCCCAATTTTTTTATTACCATTTGTTGTTCTTGTTGTTCTTACTTTCTCAATCCCTCTTTCTCTCTACACTATTTCTTCGGGCTCCGACGGATGGAAACTTTTCGAAATTCAATTTTCCCGAGATTTCCCAAACAATCGACAACGGAAACGCGAACTCCCGCAGAGCCCGGGATTAAACTGAAAACGGTTAGCTTTCGAATAACGCGTTTCGATTTAACACCGCATTCCCGACAATTACCTTTTTCCCTTTCTCACCACTTTTTTTCTTAACCCGCAGATCATCGCTCTTTACTTCTCGAATGTAACAAAATCCAATTTCAGTTACCAATAAAATTTTATCAATATGAATTTCAAGTAACATCAATTTGTAAACTTCATCAATACATAAATCATAGATTTAATAGATGAGTTAGTTATTAGTAACGTGATGGTTAATAATTATATTAAATTATTATCAAGTATATAAATTGAAATAAATATGACTATAAAAATGGACATAAATTGATAAATTCACTAATATTTACTCTAAAGACATCAAAGTCCATCAAAACGAACCTTTTTACAATTATTGAAATTAATTACAATTAACTTAAATGTTTGGCCCGCGGGCCAGAAGTGGCCCGCGCATCAATATACTACATCTCTTGAAGTTTAAAAAATATTTTGATATGCTATTACTTGAAAAGTAATAAAAATTTCACATTACTAATCGATTTCATATTTGTTTTCTATGATGTAAACAATTTTATTATTAAATACCAGAAAAAATAAATAATTCAAATACTCCAAAAAATGTAATTTTACTTTTTATTAATAAAAACTTAATAATTTTAATAGTTTTCAAAATCATAATATTAATAATATCTTAAATTTTTATTTATTCATTTCTTTCATTTCCTTTGGATAATTTCTTGGGTTATAAAAAATATGCAACTTAGAAAAGATTAAATAAACTTGAGTATTTGACTTTTCCAGACTTTTCAATAAAGAAAAATCTTTATAAAGTTCTAATAATACAAGCTTAAAAGTCCCATTAGTAATTCAAATCTATTAATCGAGTGCAAAGAATAAAATTTTTTCATTTAGTTCATTTTTAAAAATTATAAAGAAAAAGTAAATCAAGAATATATTTTTTTCTAAGGAAATGTAATATTTAACTCATATGTAAATTAATACCAAAATTGCTGCTTTAATAAAAATTGTAACCAATTAGAAACACACGTATTAAATAATTATATAACATTATGAACAGCGAACGTTGATGTTTTATTGTTAGAAGACATGGATTTGCGAAGACATGAGGAAGCAGAAGTAAATAATAGTTGGGATTTATGCGTCATTACTTTTGGCGAATTGGTACGAAATGATGCGTACGTTTTACCTTGGATATATACGCTTAAATGAAAGTCGTCGAGCTTCCCGTTCGCCTTCAATCTCATCCCAAAATAATCTACATCTGCAAACTCCTTATTACTTCTTAAATGGATGATTATTATGATGGGCGGACAATTAAGAGAAAATGATATCAACCCCAGAAGAACATAATTAACTTTGTCGCAAGGTTCAAATTAATACCTCAATCACCTGAATTTTGACGCATAAAACATTAACTTTAACCTAGGAAACTCTTTTTTTTAATCAGGATTATTATTTTCAATGTCATCTTTGCTTATTAACATTTATTCAGCGTTGTTAACAAAATTTTCTATATATTTCACTGAAAAACATTAACTAAATTTTTTCTTTATTTATCCATAATTTATTTGGAAGTTAAATGCCAACCCCCGTTTTAAATATTTATAATTTCGAGTGGATCATTATTCGTTATATTGAGTTTTCGTTATTCGAGGTAACGTTAACTGAGGTATGGCTGTTAAAAGTTCAAATATAAAAAATAGTATCAAGTTAAAGAATTTTTATATTTATTATATAATTTTTATACATTATAAAAATTATATTAATTTCAGTAACTAATTTTGTTTGAAGGAAAAAACAAATTAAATGTTTGAAATAAACAATAATATGTTTTATAAATAATTTAGTTTGTTTTTATTGTTGTATTTATTTATTTTGTTGTATTTGTAAGAAGTTTCACTTTCGATTAACATCGATGTTTAAGAAACGTCCTCGAGCGAAAACACTTCCACTTCTTGTATTTTATTACCTCTTGTTTGTTGTTCCTTCACAGTAATCGGATTTGAGCAGATTTTTATTGCTCCGGTGGATGGAACGTGTCGCATTTCCAATTCAGGTTATTCCACTTGAGTGTACGTACACCTAAAACGCGAGAATTTAGATTTTTATGTGTTCCACGCAAATATTATTCCATAGGAGTATGGAAATATTTGAAGTTCCGGTATAACGAGCATTTTCTTTTTTCATTTTATGTGTATTTTTAGAGCCGCAATAGTCTATATATAAATATAATTTTTAAGGGAAGTTTTGGTTTAGTGGGAATTCGGCTCAGATAAATCTTCCAGATTAGATGGGTTTCGATTGAAATGACGCGTCGCCCGATCTTCGGAAATTGCATAATGGGAGGCGACGAAAGCGTTATTATCTGCAGTATTTCGGTGGGGGCGCACGTGTCATGGCATGGGGTGCATGTGCAGAGGCGGATAAGGCACCCTCACGATATTTGATGTAGCTCATGCGAAAAGTAATAATTTTTCGCGTGCGGAAGTGACGACTGTTCTATTCTAGGTGCATTCTCGTATGTTCGAGGGTGGGTGACGCATTCCATTTTTGGGGGTGCTCAGAGTTCCCATTATCCCGCCATTAGCGGCCGCATTCTTTCCATCGTTCTGCGGACCGTTTAATGACCAAGCCGCCCCCCCGGGGCAAATCGAATCCGCACTCATTTGCTAGCCATTCTCTGCCTCCTGCGATGATCTCATTGTCATGGAAATTCTATCTAAATGTACTCTCTAACTCAGTGGTTCCTAACATTAACAAAATCACTGGGCAGAAAACATGATTAGTGAGATGTTTAAACATACAAACTTACAGCAAAATAAGTTAAGATGAGCATTGTTCATTCCAATATAATTTCATGTATTACATTATAACTAAACTAAATAAAACTCGAGAATTTACATGAGTAAACACTAAGAATAATAAACATTATATAACTTCTAGTTCAATTTCTGTTTAAACTTCAATATTGCTCAAAAGTTTAAATGTTTTTTTTTTAAATTAAAATAACATAAAAAAAAAACAAAATTATCACTTAATTTCTTGGAACAATTCTAAATAAATTAGACAATCATAATTTATCAAAATAAAATAATAATACTGAACACATGGGTTAAAAAAAGTTTTTGCAGTGAAATTTCGAAAATCCTGAAATTTTCACACAACATTTTTTCATCAACCATTTTAAAAAAATAGATTTTTTTGTTGTTTATTTAATAATTATTTAAATTGTAAATTAATTATCAGTATGTTTGGATGAATGAACTGTTCCTGGTTTTCATTAATATAATTGTAAATAAATGAGGAAATTATAATTTATCGAGATATGCATACAAAAATTATACTGAAAACATGGCTTAAAAAATAGTTTTGAAAAACAGCACATTTTTATAGTGGAATAAAAACTACATATAATCGGAAATATTTATTAATATGTTAGTAAAAAGAAATGTATATTTGCATTGCATTCTTTCATGAAAAGTTCTTTGTAGATAAAACGGTAAAGCTTCTTTTATGACAAGTTGAATATTATCTAATAATGGGTTTTCTAAATATTTTTATGCAACGGTACATTTCGTAAATCCTGAAATTTTCACGGAATACCTTGTTTATTTTTTTTATATGGGTAATAATATATTTATTATTTATTTAATAATTATTTAAATTTTAAAATAATTAACAGTATTTAGGTTTTCAATAATATAATTCTAAATAAATGAGGAAATTATAATTTATCGATATATAATTAAAAAATTAATACTGAAAACAAGTGTTCAAAAAAAGTTTTGAAAAAGAACACATTATTACAGTGGAATAAAACTTACTTTTGTATAGCACATATAATTTGAAATATTTATTAATACGTTAGTAAAAAAAATGTATATTTGGATTGTTTCATGAAAAGTTCTTTATAGATAAAACAGTAACGCTTCTTTTATAACAAGTTGAATATTCTATAAAACAGGGTTATCTAAACTTTTCCTACAAATGTACATTTCATAAATCCTGATTTTTTTACGGAAAGAAGTGTTTATTTTATTGCGTATTTGACATAAGACATAATAAATAAAATTTTTAAAAAATAAAAAAAAATATTATTTTTTTATTGAATAATTATTTAAATTTTAAAATAATATTATTTTATAATTTTTATATAATTACAGGTTTTCAATAATATAATACTAAATAAATGAGCAAATTATAATTTATCGATATATAATTAAAAAATTAATACTGAAAAAAGTGTTTAAAAAAAGTTTTGAAAAAAATAGTGCATTTTTACATTGAAATAAAACTTACTTTTGTATACCATATATAATTTGAAATATTTATTAATACGTTAGTAAAAAAAAATAAATATTTGCATTGTTTCATGAAAAGTTCTTTATAGGTAAACAGTAACGCTTCTTTTATGACAAGTTGAATATTATATAAAACAGGGTTACCCACACTTTTCCTGCAACGTTACATTTCATAAATCCTGAAATTTTCACGGAATAACTTATTTATTTTGTTGTCAAGAGACATATTCTATAAAATTTCAAAAAATGAGAAAAAAACTAATTATTTATTTAATAATTATTTAAATTTTGAAAAGAATTATCAGGAAGTTTAGTTATTTTATTTTTTATAATAATATATACATTTCCATATAAATTATAGTTTAGAATAATTAATTTAACAAAACAGCAGAATTTTAATATAACTCCTAGTTTTATAAAATAATTTTTGAAATTTTACAACTTATTTTCGATTGTATTTTTTTTGCATCATATTATTTTATAAGCAAGCTCACTTTATTTAAATTTTTATTTTATTAATCTATAGAGACGTTAAGAAGTTACGAAATTCTTTTGAAGCGACAAAAAAATACTTTGCTTTATTTTTCATTCTAAACTTTGTATGAAATAATACAAAAGATTTTTATCAAATTTTATGCGTTTATTTATATTTCTTTATATTTATGTAACATTTTAAAATCTCACATTTCTTAACATAATTTTATTAATAAATTATTTAATAATTCAGCAAAATATTTTATTTTAATACCTCATAATTATTAGTTTAAGTTGTTTAAGAAAGTTCATATAATTAATTAGAAAAAAGGAAATAAAATTATTAAAACAATGTAAAAATCTCTTAAAAAAATCTATATATGTTTTATGTTTTATTTAATAAAATATGAGTGGACTGAAAATAGCCATAAACAAAGCGGCTTAAATTTGTCGTAACTTAAAAATACATTAAACTTTGAAAATCACAAACTATTCAGCAAATATGAATTGTTTAACAGTAATTTATGTTATAGAAATCTGCTCAGTAAAATCGGATGAAATATAATGCATGTATTGAAAACGCCAGGGATTAAGCGTTGTCAATATTCTCTATTTTGAATAACAATATAATATTATTTTATATAATACATTATTTGAAATTTAGCATAAATATTTTAACACATGTTAATAATTGATTAAAATTAATTGAAATATTAATAATATTGATACTTTGATAAATAACAGGATAATCTAAAGCTCATTTTCTCGAAGAAATGAAAAATATTCAAGAATATATTATAATTATTATAAAACGTAAGATAACCTTCTTAAGAGCTTAAAACTTCTACTAACTAACAGGTTGATGTTTCCAATATTATGAAACATTTCAGACTAAATAATATTTTCAGGTAATGAAATCATTTTATTAATAATATAAAACCATTTGTAACATTAACCTACAATTGCTTAATAAATCTGGATAAAGTAAGTCAAACTCGTGGCCCGCGGGCCACATACGGCACACAACAAATATTTTTAGGCATTTTTTTTTCTACTTAAAACTTATTTTAAGGATATAATTAACTTTACTAAATTAGTTCATGTTAATCTTTCAGTCATGTGCTATAAGTTTATGTATGCTACGTTAATCTAATAATCTTAATAAATTTATTGGAAAATAAGCTTTATAAATTCCTAAATCCATAATAGGAAACACTGATCTATAATACTACTTTGTCCGTAGTAGGTGAAGGATACCTTCCTTGTAGGTTAATTTTATTGAATAATTCATCAGTATATATTTTCATAATCCTATTAAAAATACGTTAATGTACGCCTAAGCAATCAATATTTCTCAGGTAACATTGAATTGATAAGTACCCCTAAGTGCCTAATTCTATACCGTACGGCCTCTTTGTGCTAGCGCCTATGTCTCATCCGGGTTGTAAAATAAATTATGTATGCTGGTAATTCAGTGTCTTCAGAGGCTCAGATACACGTATGCGAATTTAATCGCGAATGCGCGTCTAGGGGGCAAAGCGCAACCCCCGCATTCGGATTCGATCGATTGAAAATATTATTAATTCAGCGCGCCTCTCGATCCCCCCCGATGGATTTACGGGCGGTTTTCGGTGGCGGCGAAGCGGGGGCGGCAGCGGCTGCGGCGGTGGTTAGGCCTTTTTGCATCGCTCGTCCCCCCCAAAAAGCGCAGCTGGAAATCTCCCAAAATTCAAATTAAATGCAACGTGCAACCGCCCCCGCACGTCACAGCCCGCCTCCGCGGCACACGCACCGAAAGCTTTCGTCATTCTATGCAGTTACATTTTTTTTTTGTTCGGTGCAGATTTTCGTTTCGTGCCATCGATTTGAAATAAATGGATAATTAATATTTATTGCTTTTCATTTTCCGTCACCGGGAAAACCAATAAAAATTAAATTTTCATCATTCTCCCCGACAACATCACTCAAACATACGTGCGCTGCAGAAAAAAAAGAGCTTTATTACCATGAAACAACATTCGCTACACAAACTTATAAACGACGTTACAAACTGTTCGTGCAGAGAAGTAATTTATTTGCAGATAACTACATTAACTTAACTTTTTTTTTATTTCACTTCAAAACTGAAATTATAGTAATCCTGACTATATTATGGTTAATAAACTTATTCTCTCCCCTTACGCCTAGGTTTGATTATAATAAAGATAGACTTAACCCGTATAATATACTATATCAAACAGAACTGGACTAAAAAAGCATAATTTTATTAATGTATACCAGCGTTTCTCAACCTGTGGGTATCGTTAATTTTTATTAATATGTGTTGGGTTGAAAAAATATCAGTTGACGTACATAATGTTTAAAAAATAAATTCGTAAGAAAACTAAAGCCCACGGGCCAGTTGCAGCCCGCTAAGAGATTATCTCCGGCCCGCGGCAGAATTTAATACAGTAGTATACAAATTTCAATTCAATGCTTCATTCTTCGTATTAGTATTAAAAATCCAAAATATACTATTTTTTGATAAAATTTATAATAAATTATACTCTCAAAAAAGTTTCACTTGTGTTTTTCTATTCGCACAAACGTACACATTGTTCTCATATACTTTTCTATTGAATTTCGTAATAACATAAATATCTGCGTAAAAATTTAAATTTTATTTCAATCACAGCGTCTAGTTGTTTTTTTCCCTAATACGATTATAATGCTATTCATATTTATTCTCCACTTAGATTTTTCTTTTCATTCTGAATTGTAAATTTGTAAACTTTCGTGACTTTTCCAACCAAATCCATTTCTAATTTCTTCTAAATTTAAACAAATAATCAATTATGCATGAATATCTCGAAAAAAAATGAAAAATCAGTTCTATATTCTGAATAATAATACAAATATTTTAATACAAAGTTGTTAAAAAATTTGAAATGCAAAATTCTATAGAAAATAGAAATATAAAATAATTTATTAAAATGTGTTTCTGCTCTACGAATATATATATAACTTTGAATTATTGCACTTGAGACATAAATTTCATAAATGTAGCAAATTTCTATGATTATTAAGTTAGTTATTAATATAAATTAAGAAGTTTCTATAAATTGAAGCTCATCATCGTGAATATTACATAAAATATAGATAATGCGTACTATAATTATAGACAAAAAATGTAACAAAATAACACATACATCTTTTTAACAGACTTTTAAGTAAATTTACAAAGTAATTCAATGTATAGGTAACATTCAATATTTTTGGTTGTATTTACTATGGTTATAATTTTACACTTTGCGGATGAAGATTTTTCAGGGACACATTTCCCACTGTCAAAAGTGAAACTGATGTGTATTTAATTTTCAATTAAAATAATCCTTTATTTAATTGGTTACAGTATTTTTGGTTTGTGGCTTATTTTGGCAACATGTATTCACGTAGAAAATTAACGTTATAGTTTTATCAAAAACAAAGATTTATAACCTCGTTTTCTTTTATTATAGACGAATTTGTATATAAGGGAGTGATTTCCAAACTTTTTGTTATTACACTTTCCTTAAAAAACTATATAATCCTGGCGTCTCCCCTTGTTTTAATTTATATATGTGAGGAGAGGGGATGATTTTCAATATATTTTTCCGCGTCTCACAGTTTGGAAAATCTAGGGTTATGACTTTTGACAGGTTATGTTGGAAAACACTAGTGGCGCCTCACTAAGCATTATAATTGAACTATGATTCGATGACTGCGCCACCACAATGGCCTTGCATACAATCTTGCACAAGCGTAATATGTGTAAAAAATAGGGATATATCCGGCACTCGTCCGTAGAGATGTTTATTCTTATATTATATTATATAACCTCATTTTCTTTTATTATAGACGCATTTGCATCTAAGGAAGTGGATTCCAAACTTTTTTTACTACGCTTTCCTTTAAAATAATATTTAATCCTGGCGTCTCCCCTTATTCTAATTTATATATGTGAGGAGAGTGAGTGACTTACAATATAAGTATATTCGCGCCTCACAGGTTGGAAACCATTAATTTAGGATTATGTCTTTTGACAGCTCTGTCTGAAAAACATTAGTGGCGCCTCACTAAGAATTATAATTGAAGTATGAGTTGATGACTGCGCCACCACAATGGCCTTGAATACAATCTTGCACAAGTATAATCTCCTGTGTAAAAAATAGGAAAATATCCGCCTTTCGTCCGCAAATGTTTAATATATAATTAAGTGAATTAAGCATTAACTTAATCAATATTGCATTAAAATCCTGTTAGAGACATATAAAATATTAACAAGATAAATCATGATTAGCATCCAGACAACTTGAGGTAGAAACATATATTAAATAAAAATCATTTGTTGCAGTTTTTTTTATAAAAATTAAATCGCGACCCAAAATAAAAACGCTTAATTATACAAATAATAATAGTATCCACTCTATAAACTAGTCATCAACACTGCAAAAATTGATTCAAACAAAATTAAATACGAAATATTAAAAAAAAAAATAAGAATGGCAAAACAAAAATAAATCATTAGATAAAAACAACTGATTTCCTAGAATGGACACTTGATGTATAATTTAAGTTTTTAAGTATTTTTTAATCATTTTAGTATTTGTTTTTTTTTCTTGTTAAAAAATTTTGTTATATTAAAAATATGTTATATAATATGTTATATTAAAAATATTGTTATTTACAATATGAAATTAAAAAATAGTTCCTCGTTATGACGCAAGGTGACAGCTGTCATTTCAAAATTGAATACGAAATATAGGTTGAATGCAATACTCAATCATTATACTCAAATAATTTAATAGATTTGTACTATGCTTGATTCAAGTTACGTTAATAAATTGTATGAAAAGTTATCATTATTCATTAAAATATAAATTTAATGAGCGACAGCAAACGTGTTTATTAATATAGTTACTTAATTAAGGGAGTTTCGCAATTTAGAGGAACGTTTACTTTACGCCACACAAAGATAGGGCATTTATTTTTTACTTCCTCCCATTCGCCCTTAATTTAATATTAACTACGGGACGGATATTTGATCCGCAATGTTGTTTTTGGTGCGGAGCTATAGTATTTTCATTTAATTAAGCGGCGCCGAATTTTATAATAATTTTAATATTTTTCCTGCCGCCTGCATAAACATGCACCGATACACTACACCCCCCTATTTCACTGTTTTACTGTTGTTTCGCTGCGGCGATGTTTTATTGCTGCGTTCCGTCAAAGTTTTATTCGCGACATAAAGATGAGAGGCGTCGCGACGCTCGTTGTGTTACCGCACACAGAAGCGCATAAAAGCTGCCCCCGCAGGCAAACTATATACATAAAAAAAAAACAATAGAGTTAGAGTGAGAGAAAAAGGAAAGATAGAGGGTGGCATCGAATTCATCAGAATCAATAGCATTGTCTGTAATCGCGTTACGAGAATTAGTATACAGGGTGTCGATATTCCGGAAGTAACGTCCGGTTTATTTTGCTCGTTTTAACGGTGGGGGTTGAGAAGATTAGGGGAAGGCGCGTTCCGAGATTTAGGTGCTAAAAAGATGCCTTTAGTTGTTCCGAGTCGGAGATAAAAATTGGCCCCGGTATCAGCAGTAAATTGGGCGATTTGCGGGCGCGGAGTCCCCCCTTTTAGGAAGTTGTTATCTTGCGCGGGGATTCTATTCTATGAGGGGAATGGGGGTTGTTGAAGTAGGTGGAGGTGGAGCAGGAGGACGGTTCGACTATCCACCGTAGTAAAAGGGATCGATTGGGTCCGCAGTTGAACATAATTTACGGGATGAATGAAAGTATTTAAAGGGAGGCGATTAGGGAATGCAGCCGTTTTTTCGAAGGGGTCGGATTCTGGATGGGGACCGGGAAGAGGGAAAAAGGGTTCCCGCCATAAAACGTCGATACTAAAGTAAACCAGGAAACTGCCCGGGTCCCCACTTGGTATGCATGGTTTCGTGATGGAATAGAGCCCAATTTGAAGGCGGAGAAGAAAGAAGGATAGAAATAAGAAGAAGAAAAAAAAAAAGAGGTCAGGGAAAGAAACTGCGACGGGCGAAAAAAATATTTGCGGGTAAATATAAATAAGAGCGGGAGGGCGTGCGCGGCGCTAATCCTAACAAAGCGAGAAAATGTTATGGGGAAGGTAAATATTGGCAAGGCAAAAAAAATGTATGAATAGGGTCTTCGAGAGAAAATGGGAGAGGTTCGAATTGAAAAAAAAATACGTACGAATTTCTGGGGACAGATTTATCGAATTTTACACGTCATGTAGTACATGTTTATTTAGGGAATGGCAAGGATTGTCAGATTTATGTTTTATTGTGTATATTATCCACAATGAGAAGGGACATACTTGTCAAGATAAAAAAGATGCAGCACCACGGTGTACCATTACTGTTGCTGCCAACCCATTTTCAGTGACATCATATTTAGTATGATTGACAGACCAACTATTATACCCAATATGTATTTTTTGTTGTAGTAACATCATATTTTTAAGGTTGGCACAATTGACAGATTTTTTTGTACATAATTAAATAAATATTAATACAGTTTAATTTAAACTTTTTATATTAAACTGTTTAAAATTAATATTTCGTAAAGATTTGAAATTCTTAATTTTTCTGCTTGTTTTCGCAAAGATTTGATAAAGATAAATAATAAAATAGTATCTCAAGAATTTAATGTTTCAGCTAAAAATTTAAGACAAATACACCGATTTACATCCAATAGAATCAGGGTTATAGGACCTCTGATTTACTTTCTGTAAACGTCAGATATTCCTGAAACTGGCAATACTACGCTGATGAGCAGCAATCTTGCATCGGAAGTAGTATCAAAATATCTGCAGGAAAATTTAGGTAAATTACAGGAATAGCTCAAAAAATTGAGAATATTTTTTAGATCTGCTCAAATCAACAAAAGTTAAATATTTAGGCCCGTATATCGACAGAAGATTTACCTGGAAAGATCACATTTGAGCTAACAGGAAACAAATGGATATAAACATTAGGGAAAATGACGGAAATATCAGTAAAGAATAAATTACTAATATAAAAGGTAATAATGAAACCAGTATGAACATATGGTATCCAATTGTGGGGTGCAACCAGCAATGAAATATTATCCTTTGTACTTCACGAATAGAAAATTACATGAAGACTTCTATATACCTGTTTAGTAGCAGATACGAAGATATACTGGAATCACAAAATAATGTTCTGGCTAGTAACCTTAATAACAATAAAAAAATAATTTTAAGTGTTATTATTTAGTATAAAAATTTATGTAAATTATGAATGTTTATTTCACATATTTATATGCATTATTCATTAATATTATAAAAATCTAAATTTAAGCATATGTAAACATATTTAAATAAAATAATAATTGTATTGAAAATGTCAATTTTTTAATCTCAGAATTTTGCAGCAATTTTAAAATTAATTTAATTTTATTATATGCACAAATTCAATAAAATTAAAAATAAAAATAAATATAACATCATTTTTTTTTGTATATTTTCTATAAACGTAAGATTTTAATCAAATTCATCACAGTTTGAATAATGAACAAAAATGTTCAATATTTATGGTTGTTATATAAATTTATTAACTAATAACGTGAAATTATGAGAAAATTGTGTTTAATTAATATTTATTGTAACAGATACACAATCATATAATACTAAAAACTTATTCATACAACAATAATAATAGAGAAATATAGAAGTACAAAGGATTTATTACCGAATGTCTTTCTGTCTTATTTTTTTTTGATAACTTTATTCATTTTAGAAATTAATAAGAAATTTTTAATAAAATTAGAATTAAAATTATCCGCCTCATTTACAATAAAAAATCGAATGTACAAATATTGTCACATATTATTTTCAATAACTTTATTTTAAAGATATTAACAATAATCATAATAATACAAAGCAAAATACTTTATTTTAGATCTACGGATCGGAGAAAATATGGGAAATATTTTTATTTAAAATGAAAATGAAAATAAAAGTAAATTATTAACAAAAATACAATTTTCGTGAAAAAAAACTTTATACAAAATTTTAAAGATATTTATTGCCTGGAAATATTTTTAATTGATTTGTTAATTGTGCAAAACTAAATCCAGCTAAATTTATAGACAAAACGTTTAAAATATTGAATTTAAAAAATGTATTTTCACATAAATTTTGTTGACAACTTTAGATTTTTAAATTCTGCAAATATTAACTATGATATTTAACTAAACCTAATAATTATGGTATTCCACATAAAACATTGAAAGTAATTTTAGATTATATTTAATATTTTGTATGTATACTATATTACTCAATAAAATATAGGGGATCAAAAATAAATCCATTATTTTTTATACTAGAATTTTAGGATTGGTACGTTGTAAGGATTTATTCTCTTTTGATATTCATTAACTTAATTTTTTAGGACATAACCGTTAAGCATCGAAATATTGAAATCCGTTATTGATGAAGAATATATCAGAAATTGTTTGCTGTTATTAAAGCATTGATTTTTAACGGTAAATAAATGTCACCAGCAGTTTCTTCAATTTTAATCTTTTAATCTACCCAATATAAGGAAAAAAACATCGAATTTTGAAGTCACTGGTGAAAAATGATCCAAGGTTAAAAATTGACGAAATATTAGAAAACCTCAATGATTGGAACAGAGAAAAACATTTTGCAATTATTATTTTTTGTCAACGTACAGAAATGAACCGTTTTTCCACTATTTTATAACGGAGAACAATAAATGGATCATCTAAGATAACACAAAGAGGAACATTCGTGGCAAAAGAAATCAAGATTTTTTTTAGTCCTAATAGAATAAAGCTTTTTTGTATTTGTTTTCGGTCCTGCTAATAATATTTGTTAACTTTAGATTTATAGCAGTGCACCTAAAGAATTTAATGAATACATTTGAAGATACGTATTGCTCAGTTTTGATACAAATTAATCAGAAATCGACTCAAAACATACGGTTTAAAATCAGGATAGGAACAATTTCCATTTCACAATCAATTTTTCTGCACGGAGATTTATTAAGGGTAGAGGAACACATTGTAATGGTGAGTTGTATTTCGATGATGCGTTTTGCGGGTGGTTGGAACAATTAGTCACCACGCCCCAACCATTCCACTTATCTGAGGCTCAAGATCGATTGCTTATCAAATAATTGAAACTAGAAACGACCGGTAGCAAAGTCCTAATCCATGCGATTCAATTAACCAGTCAGTACCGCCGATGCCCGCACGCGCGCAAAAAGGACGATTTGATATATCAATTCGCTCTGCGTAATTCGATCGAACGCTAATTTTCTATTTTATAGTTCTGAATTGATTGCGCGAGGGGCAAAGTTTCAATCATCGAAACCCACATATAATCGGGACTGAGCTTCGGCTCAATTACCATAATATCCCCCTCGATTAATTAGTCACCACCGACGCCATCCAACCCTCCATCCCTCCTCCCGCACGCAGTCATGTTATCAGTTACGTAATACCGAGCTACCTCTCATCCTCCCGGTGCGTATAAAGCCCTTTAATGCAGACACCGGCATAGCTTATTATCTTTTTTTTTGTACCGCTTTGTTCGTCGTATACAAACATGATGGATTATTGGATCCGTGTGGCTTAATGGTGGATGAAACATACCCGTATGCAAACGAGTATCTCGTTTCAAGACAGTTTCCTTACCAGCTTTTGATCGATTAATTATCAAGTCTCACAAATCTCAACAAACAGCTATAAAAAAAAAAGTTGCTAATGGTACATTTCGTTGTCACTTGTTATGTAAGAAATATCCAAACGCACTGTGAATCAATTATTATCACTAATATTTAATGTTCTTACAATTACTAAACTTTTGATGAATTTATATTGAAATTGATTTTTTTTGGATAAAACATTACTTTTTCATGGAAAAAAATACTGTTCCAGCAATGCAATAGCTTGACAAGTGTTATGGGGACTCTTCTCCGTCTAGACAAATATTAGAGAAGTGGTTTGCTAATATGGCGGTTTTGAAAATTACAAAAGTAGCGTCACTAAAACCACTGTAACTTGTGAACTAAACGTCAGATTGTCATAAAATTTTGACAGGCGTCGTCTGAAGATTGGTACTTCCTAAAACTCATATGGCTTTGTCAATAGAGGTGCCATCTATATTTCATCCTACGAACTTATTGAGTGAATTGTTACATTCAGTTTTTTTGATGAAATACAAATATACTCACTAACTTTTAATAATTAACGATAGTCAGGATTATGCTGAATGTTCGCTTAACGTACAAATTTATTTATTGAATAATAATAGAATATAACGAATGCTACGCGTGGAAATGCATCGATTAATTAACGCACAATCAATAATCTATATACAGATTTTTGGGCAAATATTCATACAAACGTACAATGTTCAATTTTTATTTTCCGTTCAATTCAGATTCAATTATTATAGAAAATCTTGAACTATTAAACATCCATATGATCGTATAAATAGTAAATCCAAACATTTCTCACCACTACATTTTTTGTACGTTAACTGAACGTTTATTTTTTTCGTGACTGATTGCTTATCCAAAATAATACCAAAATCAAATTCTAATTAAAATTATTTAAAAACGTTTGATAATACGTACATAATACATTTACAACTCTATAAACAAATTAAAGTAAAAAAATATATGTACAAATGTATAATAAATTTAAATAATATATTTTTATATATTTTTTAAATTATAACTTCCTACATTCATATGGAAATTACCATTCCACTAACGTACAGTCGTTTAGCACACGGCAATTTGGTAAACATTATGTACGTTAACCGAATGTATTTAGCTAATATATTTATAGAAATTAAATTATAAAAAAAGTATTTTAACTACAATATATATAAATAATATATTATAAATAAAAGGATTATTATAATCCTCACATTAGAAGTTTTCATTTTAAAAATTTAACTGCATTAATGAATAAAAAAAAATGTTGATAAACATTTTTTCTTTTTTAATTGATAAAATTAAAGCTAGAAGAGATCCATTGTAATCAATTCCAGAAACAGTATTGAATATTTTTTCAATTCAAAAAATATTTCAACTAAAAAATCCAATATATGAGTTTAAAAATATTAATTATTACACAATTTTTTAAAAAAGACACGTGCGAATCAATTCATATGGAAATTACCATTCCACTAACGCACGGCACATTATGTACGTTAACCGAACGTATTTAGCTAATATTTTTATACAAATTATATTATAGAAATAGCATTTTAACAACAATATATATCATCAAAAATAAAAGATTTATTACAATCCTCACATTAGAAGTATTTACTATAAAAATTGATAAAATTAAAGCTAGGTAAGAGATCAGCAAAAACAGTATTGAACATTTTCAATTAAAAAATCCAATATATATAAGTTCAAAAAACATTATATAAAGTCGTTTAAGAGCTGTATATGACGTTAAATCAGATAAAACATTAAATATAAATGTAGAAGGGCGCAACGACACGATAGAAACGTTTGGTTTAAGTTGGAGCTTGTTAAAAAGTTAATTATTTAAAGTTGAACATGATAATATTCTAAAAAGTAACTTTACTCCAATGAAACATTATTAATTAAGAACAAAAAAAAACATCATTTAGCAAGATTATATAAATTATTTTCATAAAAACACAATATGCAAATTGTGGTCCAATTTATTTTGATGATGCAGCATTTAAAAAGTTTATGAACGCTTGCATTAGAGAGAAAGCATACTGTTATTTTTTTTTTATATATTTACCGGAAGGAAGCGAATGTCATTTTTCAGCGCCCAAACAAACACAAAAAGAAAATATGTGCATGCACGAACAAAGAAGGAAGAGTAAGGAAAAAAAGCAACTTTAAAATAGACGGGGTTGCGACCCTCCCCTAAAGCGGAACCTACGCAAATTAGACACACCTGATTTCGGTTTGAGGTCCCAAAAATAAAAGCCGGGGAGGACTTGCCTTAAGTGGCGCTCGGATTCCGCGTCTGCACAGCCGGTTGGGAAATCACGTATATTTACTTTCGCGCCCTCGAATTAAAAAGGACGCACTTAAAAGTCGCCCTTAATGAAGATTTTCCAACCTAACCCACCACCCTCCTTTCTCCTCAGCGCACAGACAATGGAACGAGGGGGAAGATCCTCGCGTTGCGTTCGGTAAGATGAATAATGATGCGAGACGCTGAATATTAATATCCCCTCCATACACACACACACTCACACATCATCCCCAAATACTCGTACATCTATATGTGTTCGTGTATATATGAATAAGTAGAGAGGGATGGAGAGACGGCGAATGTGTATGATGGATAAAGAGCGAGGATAGCTATGAACCACTTGCATAATAGAGGAGGAACCGGAGGGCGCATCGTAGGAGGAAACAACAAATTCGCCAAGACCGAAACGGCGAAATTTACCGGCGTTATGCTTGTTAAATAACCGACGATTCGATCCGCATAAAACATTTTGCTACGAATATTTAGGAAATTCCGTAAGTTTCGAAAGGCTTCACACTTAAATGCTCAACTAACGAATGTGAATGTTTGAGAATAGTCTAACCCTTTTAAAGCACCAAATATACTCGAGTTTTACGTAACATTGTTACAAATACAATCTACGTTGATCATATTTCTAACTACAGTCTTGATAACCAAGAAACAGGTCTTTTTTTTTGTCCAATTGATCCAAAAGATTTGAATAATATTTTGAGTTATTTCTTTTACCTTTCATTAACAAAATACACTTTCTGTGCCAAAAATCTTTCCTGATATTAAAACAGTCTTTACCTTATTTGCTGCACTTAAACCAGCTTCCAATAATTCTTTATATTGTTCTTTCGTTTCTGGTGTGTAGTGGTAAATCCAAGTGTCACTCATAGTTAGAAACCGATGAATAAAATCAGATTTATTTTGTTAAAAATTGCAATTGTTAGCAAAGTCGAAACTCATCTTGCACAAAGCTTTAAATCTACATGCAAAATATGGAAAACTCAATCTTTTTAAATGCTTATGGCATCAGCTATTTTAAACAATTTCATTCATCATCTAAAACTAATAGTAATAATTTTAAGTGTCGCTTTTAAAACTTTTCAAACTGTCTTTGCACAATAAAATTATAAATTCAAAACAAATATTTAATTAATAATTGTTTAACTTTTAATCGTGCTAATAAAGAATTCTATATGCAAAATATGGAAAACTCAGGCATCAACTATTTTATAAATTTTCATTAATCATCTAATATTAGATAATAATAATAATATTTTTATGTGTGGCTTTCCAAATTTTACAAACTGCTATCACTCATTAAAATTATAAATTAAAAACAAAAATTTAATTAATAATTGTATAATTGTATATAATAGAAAAAAGCTTTAATTCCACATGCAAAATATGGTAAACTCTTTTTTTTTAATACTTATGGCATTAGCTATTTTACGCACTTTCACTCGTCATATAATATTAATAATAATATTTTTATGTGTAATAATATTTTTATGTAATTTTACAAATTGCCTTCGTACATTAAAATTATAAAGTCAAAACATAAATTAAATTAATAATTGTTTAACTTCTAATCGTGGTAATAGAAAGAAATTAGTTGAAAAAAATATAGATAATCTAAAAATGGAATCAAATGTTTATGATACAGCATTTTTAAAAAAGATTTTTAAATTAATATAATTCATATTTTAAGAAGAGTGGTTGAACGAATTTGATGCGAAATTACTTTGTTACAAAAATCGTTTTTAAAAATACTAGGAATATTTTCTTTTGCAACGAATTTTTTTGTGAACAAAGAAAAGTTTAATTAAATAAACATAAGTTGACTTATATACAAAATAAAATCACATTTATAAATTTGAGTGTAAAGTTTTTTTTTCTCATTTAAAATTTGTTTGTACAGAATTATTTCATTTAGCTTAACATAACTATAACTCTTCTTCCTAAATCAGCATAATTTCTACTAAAAAATAAAGAAAACGATTTCAATGTGATTTAAGCAACTTTTTGCAACTTCTATAATTTCGTCTTGTTTTCATCTTAGCATTGACAGGGTTATCTAATTTCACTAAAAACATTATCTTCTAGAATCTTATTAAAAAAAATTACAAAAAAAAACTATTTATTGAGTCATTTGGTTAACTTCATTTCTAATTTATTGGATGTTATTTTCTTTTTGTACTACATATTTTGACACAAGATTTTCCGGTCTTAAATTGGATTATTTAAGCTTGAAATTGCAAAAATATCGAAGTTTCATTATCAGATGAAACTTTAAATATACAAAACATATATTGAGAAATGTTATATAATGAGAAATGTCGATGTTATACCATTGTAAATAAATGTAAGTGTCGCTTAAAACTTTCAAACTGCTTTTCCACATTAAAATTATAAATTCAAAACAAAAAAATAATTAAAAATTGTTTAACTTCAAATCGTGGTAATTAATAGAAAGAAATTAGTTGAAAAAAAAAAGATAATTTAAAAAAGGAATTAAATGTATATGATGAATAATAATAAAGCAAATGTTAATTTTTAAAAGTGATTTTTAAATTAATATAATTCATATTTTGAGAACAGTGGTTGAATTTATATACAGTTATACCTCAATTAACGAATATAATGCGTATTCAAAAATACTAAGGCTAGAATGAGAATATTTTCTTTCAGAACAATTTTTTTTTATGAACAAAGAAAAATTTAATTAAATAAACTTCAGTTGATTTATATACAAATTGAAATCACATTTATAAATTGGAATGTAACGTTTTTTTTTTCTTATTTAACAATTTGCCTATAATTATTTCGTTTTACTTAACTTAACTTAACAATAACACTTCTTTTTAAATCAGGATAATTTCTACAGAAAAGTAAAGAAAATTTTCAATGTGATTTAAGTAACTTTGAAACGTTTTTTCTCCAATAACTTCTATAATTTCTTCTGCTTTTTCTTTGTCATCAATGCTAAAACAAAGTATTATAATTTCAAGAAAATCATTATTTTTAGCATATTATTCAAAATTTTTAATTATAATAATTGATTGAGCCATTTGGATAATTTAATTTCTTTTTTGTTGCATGTTATTATCTTTTTGTAATACATATTTTATCGAATGATTTTTAAGCCTTAAATTGGATTATTTCAGGCTAAAAATTGGGAAAATATCGAAGTTTCTTTATCAGATAAATACTATTCTCAAATATACATATATTGGGTATTATATAATGTCGATGTTATTGAAGTAAACCTGAGGTATTTATACCATTGTAAATAAATACATACGGGCAAAAGGAATGTGCGATTAAGCGTCACCCGTTGAAATTTGGAACCCGCTGTCAATGCCAGTGACGTGTTGCTATGGATACGAAGCCTCTTTATGGAGCGGATTGCTAAAATTATTTTAGTTCGAAATTGAAATGAACATTTAGATTGATACGAACATCGGAGCGAACAGCTGGACTTAAAATGTTCTTGTAGCAATTGAAATATTACGTAATTCGCGAATCAATCAAAAAGTTTCTAGTATAAATCAAAATTAACGAAGATGTAAATTCATAGAAAATAAATTAATTAAAGATCTATTTATAAAAAAATTGAGGTTAAATTTAGTTACAAATTATTTTTACGAATTTTAATATTCCAGTGAGAATTGCTTCAATTTATAGACCATTCGGTTCTTGCAAATACTTAAAATTCTGGTAGCACTTTTTTAAATGCAAGTTGCGTAGCAACATTGGGGTAGAAAATTAAAATATGATGTAATTCGCGAATCAATCAAAAAGTTGTAAATGGATATTTTCTTAAAAAGTAATTTAATTAATAATAATTGAGATTAAATTTGGTTACAAATAGCTACTGACCATCAAAATTTAATTATTTTTACAAATTTAAATATTCCAGCGGGAATTGCTTCAAAGTGTAGACCACTCGGCTGTTGCAAATACTTAAAATTCAGGTAGCACTTTTGTAAATGCAAGTTGCGTGGCAATATTGGGTAGCAAATACACGCCTAAACATTTTACGATTTTCGTTTTTCGTTTAGCATTCTGGTAGGAATGCTAGCAATGGAAGGAATTTCATTTTACGACCCTCCTTTGCAAGATACCACACCCCGTCGTAAAACCAGCATAACCTCCTACCTGTATACATAAGTAATAATTAATTTAAAGATTATTTTTCTAAGTGCATTAAAAAAAATATTAAAAATTTAAAATTAATGGTTATAGCCGTGAGTTGTTTTTTGGTAAAAACCTTGAATGTATATTTTTAATATGAATTCAATTCAATGAAGTAAATTGAGTTTTATAAAAAGTGGGTCGAAATACTTAATAGTTTGGGAACCACAGGGTTATAGTATAAGAATTATGATGAATTCAATAAAATATGTTTAGATTATGTAAGTTATTTCACAAGTTAGGTTTCTTTAAGTGTTTGGTATGTATCGTGTTATGATTATTAGTTTTTATTTGATAAACTAAATTCATAATAATATCTAAGTGTATTATTTTTTTTAACACAAATTTATAAATGATTATTCAATGATTTCTACTTATTAAAAGACATAATCCGTTCAAAAAACGATATTCGCTACTTTTATAATGTTGCATCCACATGTTATATGAAATATAAATATCTATTAGACAGCGGTTTCAAAACTGTTCCTCTCTTTCAATATATTTTTTGTTAGTGCATCGCCTTGTTTTTAATTCATATATTTTATATCATGAAATTTCTCAAATGTAATGAATTTTCATGATTTCCTAAAATGTTATATTTAATTTCTCCTAAATATTTCGCGCCACCTAGTTTAGTAACCGCTGCTGTAAAGTGTAGTAAACTGAGCAATACAATGTTCCAATGAGTGGTTGTAACTTATTGATTATTATAGACTCCAATGAGAAAGAAACAACTTGCAATTGTGCTCTAAGTACTAACTTATGTGAATTAATGTCATTATATTTAATGACTTCCGTTGGGGGAATTATTTTTCGCATATTGCGTTTGAGAATATTTATGACCCGTATCACGCATAGTGTGGATGCATTACAACGTAGGTAGTTACTACTAGGGCCATCTCATCCATTAGGTGCCTAGGGCTCACGAAACATTTTTGGGTCTTAGAAAAAAAATTATTTTGTAATTAGGATTCAAGAATACGACTGTAGCATGTCTGGTGCCAACCTTAACTAGGTTATTACTAGACAAATTCCTAATTTTACAATTTTTAAATTCCGATAAGTAAAATATTTCTTTGTTTACAAATATTTATTTTTTTAAATATTAACATTGTTTATATAATATATTGTATTGAATAAGGGTAGTGTGTATACTACATGGATAATTCCTATATTATTTGTATAGCTACTTACTAACTATCGACTATGTATTAGATAATAAATTATTAGTGTATTTATTAACTAGTAGGAAAAATATTTTTTAATTTAATTATAAATTTATCCACAAATTTATATATTACATATAGACATGACGCGTATTTTTTTCTTTCTTGTGTTTCTGAAAAATGTAATCCATTTTCTTAAAGGTTTGTGTCTATCTTTGCTGAAGTAAATTAATCAATATTCGATAATACATCAATTTCTATCCGTCGTCCAAAATATATTTTCTTAAAAAAATAATTGTCTTGCTTCGTCTTTAGGGTATTAAATAATATTAGCTTTCAAAATTATGATTTCAATTTTAAAATTCAGACAAATTCACAATTTTATCAAAATAATGATAATTAATCGTTTGTAATTGCTAATGCAATATTAATTTCTAAATAATTTTCAATTATTAAATTTCCATGATTCTGTTTAGTTGTACTTGCATGAATATTTGTTTCAATCGTTTCATAAATCGTATTTTTCAGCGCCTTTTTTTATTATTGCGTCAGGTGCCTTGCAAACACTATTTTTTGTTACCAAATTTTTGAAAATTTTATTTATCATCAGTTTTGCATAATATATAAAATATTTTTTTAGGGTTTATTGAAGAATATTATAAACTACAAGGATTTAGTTTTATTTCTTGTGTTTCTGAAAAATATGGTCCATTTTCTTAATGGTTTGTGTCTATCTTTGCTGAAGTAAATTCATCAAAATTAAATAATACATCAATTTCCGTCAGTCGTCCAAAATATATTTTCTTAAAAAAAATAATCGTCTTGCTTCGTCTTTAGGGTATTAAATAATATTAGCTTCCAAAACTATGCTTTCAAATTGAAAATTTAGGCGAATTCACAATTTTATCAAAATCATGATTCCTAATTGCTAATGCAATAATTTCTAAAGAATATTCAATAATCTTCAAAGATCTTCAAATTTCCATGATACTGTGTAGTTGTACTTGTATGAATATTTATTTTAATAGTTTCATAAATAATATTTTAGAGCGCCTTTTTTTATTATTAAGTCAGGTGCCTTGCAAACGCTATTTTTCGTTACCAAATTTTTGAAAATTTTATTTACCATCAGTTTTTTGTGACATAGAAAAAAATATTTTAGGGTTTATTGACAAATATTATAAACTACAAAGATTAAATTTTATTTCTTGTGTTTCTGAAAAATATGATCCATTTTCTTAATGATTTGTGTCTATCTTTGCTAAAGTATATTTATAATACATCAATTTCCATCCGTCGTCCAAAAATATATTTTCTTAAAAAAAATAATTGTCTTGCTTCGTTTTTAGGGTATTAAATAATATTAGCTTTCAAAACTATGATTTCAAATTGAAAAATTCAGACGAATTCACAATTTCATCAAAATTATGATAACTAATCGTTTGTAATTGCTAATGCAATATTAATTTATAAATAATTTTCAATTATTAAATTTCCATGATTCTGTTTAGTTGTAATTGCATGAATATTTGTTTCAATCGTTTCATAAATCATATTTTTCAGCGCCTTTTTTTATTATTGCGTCAGGTGCCTTGCAAACGCTATTTTTTGTTACCAAATTTTTGAAAATTTTATTTACCATCAGTTTTGCGTGACATATAAAATAATATTTTAAGGTTGATTGACGAATATTATAAACTACAAGGATTTCAAAGAATGTGGCAGGTTGTAGACCCACGTCCTATAGAATTGAGTTTGCGAGCATAATTAATTCAGGAAACTTGCTTGGAATCCAAACCACTCGTACATCAAAGCATTTTTTTTAAATAATCATAAAGTTTGCAATGTTTTAAACAATATTGTAATTTGTAACAATTTAAAAAAAAATATAACCTAATATCAATTACACACATTTTATAAATTACATTAAATCACTTCCTTTGAAGGAATTATTTTGTATATTGCCACGATAATAATTATGACTCATATCACATGTAGTGCGGATGAAACGTTTTGCAAATATGTAATTTAGTCTCAATAAGCTGTTTTTAGAAATTGATTGATTAGTTTAGAAATATACACTTCATGAAAAATTTAAACTTAATTATCCAATAAATTTACACTGAATATAAATTCCTTATAAAACCTTGTAAATCGAAATTGCGTATTTTGATACGTAAATTGTATAAAATGTAAATAAATCAAATTTCATAAAATGACAAATATATAAAAGTAAAAGTACAAATATCCCTAGATTTACACTGAAAATAGTTTTCTCAGTATAAAAGTAAAATGTTAAAAACTAAATAAAAGTAAAATCCTGTATATAAAAAAACTGTGTAAAGTGTATTTCAAATATTACTTGGCAAGTAATACGTACCTGTTAAATAATTTTCAATTTCAGTGACAACTGTGTAATACAAACTTTAATTTCGCAACAGTTAAACAAAATAGTAATTTACACATCGATATTATTAATAAATTTCTAATTGACATTATAATGACACTAAGGTGTACCAACTCATAAACATTACTAAAACTGGTGATTTAATGAAAAGATGGTAATCAATTGTAATAAAGAATTCATTAAAAGTAAAATTATCGTGATATGAATTTCAACTTAAACAAATGTATGTTTTCGTATGGCATATTTTCAACTAAACTTTTTTGATGTTTGATGTTGATGTGATGTTTATGAAAAAATGATTTTTTAGTTTCTGAGTTATTCTTCTTTGCTGTATAAGGGATGAACGAAATCTTTGTGAGTATAAATTTTTTTAGTACTCGCTTAACCTACTTGGCAAGTATCGCGTAACGATAAGATAATAAATCCATATTTTAAGAGACTCCTAGCAGTGTCAATCATGTAGAAGATAACGATTTAATGCTGTCGTCATGAAAGATAATTTGTATGCTCATTGCTATGTCCGGAGCAGCTTAGTATTCCCATTTGCAAATGAACCTGGATTGATATTGGAGGGTGTCTCGTTAAGTGCGGTCGCACGTGTAAATATATTTGTGGTGAAATGCTCGTCCCCTTTTCTTCTTTCGCGTTTATCTGGGGCTGCGTAAATTATGATTGCACGGTTATCGGTCGACGTTATCGCCGGGATTCAATCAGAACTTTGCGTAATATGTGGGCTGCCGTCGGGGGTGGCAGCGGGATGCTGCTGCTGCTGCTGCCAGGGACACACACACACAAACAGGGAGAGGGTTGTAATGACCGGCGATAACTGAAATGATCTACGCTGCTCGGCGAGGCGGGGGTGGAGAGAGCGGAGCATCCCTCTCTCTGTCATAATGATAATAATACCGGCTAACTAACTACCAACAACCAGCTACAAAATTGAAACAATACACGCCATCCCTCTCGACGCACGCAGAAGTGATTACGATCTCTCTCCATCGCTATGACGATCATCATTATCATTACCATCATGATGATGCGAAAAGTCTGCCGTTAATGTGGCACCGAATTCGTTTTCAAGTTATTTAGTAATATCGAATATATTCAAGTGCCGTGTCATCCATATTACACGACCGACCTATTCAAACAAACGTTTTAATCAATTAATTACAATTATCAACACTGGCCTCTGTGTCAATATTAATTACTCGCTGTTTGTAACCGCTAATTACTTTTATCGCTCGATGTTTCTTCGATATTATGTACATACGAGTGTACTCATCGAAACAACCCCCTCATTCACACATTCATTACTCACCCGTTCGGACGTCGTGCGTGCGTTCCGAGCAGTGGATTATATAACGGGAACTTACCTAAAAGCAAACAAAGAAAAAGGAAAATTAGTCATCAATTTTAACATACATAACAATATTTACATTCAAAACAGCATTATTAATTGAAAACATTAATAACTAAAAGCATATAAATATATAAGTTATAAAGCTGTCATAAAAAAATCTTAAAATATTTAAATTTGAATATTTCCCCACAATTATATTCTATAACAACATATTATATGGATAAATTCACATTTATTTATACATGCTACATACAAAACAAATTTAAAAATTCAACTGTGGCATATCTATATTTTTACATATTTTGTGTTAAAAGAAAATTAAAAAATAGTATTTTATTAACTAATATAAGTTATAACACTGAACTGTTTCATTTTTATATTATGTTGCGACTTGTATCATATGGATACATTTTCGTTAAAGCAAGAAAATAATTCATACTTTTCGAATACTAGACAGAATGAGTTTCATATTTTATGAAACAATAAAATCTTCTTCATTTGATCTATGATCTTCATTTGTAAAAAGGTAAAGATGTTTTCAAACTTTTTAAAAGTTACGGCATTGAAAACCTAGGCGTAATTTCAATTAAATAAAATCAAATTTATAATAATAATAGATATCACTTTTATCAATGATAGTAATTACATTTATACGAATTTTCATTTTTAAAAAGTCTGATCCAGGTGGTACGAGGAGAAAGACATGTTGCAACGCAGGCAACCCACTCAACATTATCTGCATTCAGCGCCCTCTCTAAATGATGTTTCCAAACTTGTAAGTAACAAATAGAAATATTCAATTTTATAACTGATTAAAATATTTTCCATAGACAATTATTAGTAATACTCTTATCAATCAGCAATTCTCACCTATATATGCATTTCATATTTCCCAAAATTTGAAACATAGTTATTGATTTTTTTAAATTTACTCTCATAGTTTTTGAGTTGATTCCAATTGCTATAATTATGTAACAGTTTTATTAGATTTTAATGTATTAAATATAATGTATTTAACTAAAAAGTGTGACATTACTAGTAACGTGTTGTAGGCAACCAAATATGTTTCGTTACTCCGCATTTGCAGTATTTTTACATATCATAGATGTCGCCACGGTAGAGTTGAAAGTTCGTAGTTCACTTTATACCAGCTTCGTTCGCCACAGGGCGATTCAGATTGAAGCTTGTGATTCTTTAGGATAGGTGTCGCTGTTACATACAAAGCAAATTCAAAAATTGAACTGTGGCATATTTATTTTTTTTACATATTTTGTGTTGAAAGAAAATTAAGAAATAGTACTTTATTAATTAATATATCACGCTAATATCAATATTATACATAAAAGTAACACCTACAGCAATTAAATGGAGGAATTCTAAACAATCGGAAATTAAAAATTAAACAGTAAAAACAATATATCCACTAATCATTATATTCGAGGTCTTATGTAAGTTAAGATTATTTTTGTGGATAGTAAGTGAAAATGAACTATACATATTATTCAACAAGTTTGGTAAACAATAAAATAAATAATAAAGAGAATTATTCAGTATGTGGATTGGAGATAAATGGAGAAAACCAGAAATTTGACAATTCAGAGATTCTTAACTTTGGAAATACCGAGAAGATATAGCGATTAGTCGCGTTTAGAATCTTTGACGCAAAATTTAATGGACGGAATTTGGGTACTACCAGTTTTATCATATAAAATGTCATTAATGCCTGATTAATAAATTTGCAGTAAATAAATAATAATTATTATATTTTATATAGGAATAAAAAAATATCTATAAAATTACTTTAGTTAAGGATAACGAACAATAAATTATTTTCATTAATCATAGAATGAGAAATTTTAATATTGAGTTTATAGAGAGGTTTGGAAAGAACTTACAAACCTGAAAAAGTCGAAATCTGTACTATTTTTGAGAAGTATTAGATTTATATTCTAAGAATATGCTAAATAATATATTTTTTTCTGATTGAAACGTACGAAATAATGCAAAGAAGTAAATGTGAATGAAACAACAATCGAAATGTAAAAATACAAATTTATATTTCAGAACTTAATAATTTGTAAGAAATTTAGAAAAAAATATGTAGGATGTCTTATTTAGAAATCATGTTTATTTACATAAAAATGCAAGTTGCAGAAGAACTCGATAATTTTTTATAATAGAATAAAAAGTTTTTTTCAGGTGTCTATTTGATCCCCGTTTTGGTATGATTAATTAATTATATTCTATTTGAAATTAAATTAAAGTTAATGAAATTTCTTGACATCAATTAAAATAATAATTGATGTCATAATAACTAGTGATAGATGGCGTCAATTACCTTCGCGTTTGTGCGTGAATCTAAATCCGTGTGTACGTTTACCAGAAGTGTTATTTTTACAGTCCGTTATGAGTTAAAACATCTATTATGAATGAATCAGATAGCGGCCGAGGGGAAATTAAATAATATTTTTGTAAATCACGAACCAACACACGTTCCAAAAATTCGTAACATGTTGTTGCTGTTGTTTTCGTTTTTGTAGTCTTCCTCGGGCGTTTCGAACATCGCGTGCATTTAATTTACGCACAAACAGGGGTGCGAGTGACTTTTATTGTCGCGTATGTGTATCCATTTTTCCCGTTGTTTTGTTTCGTGGTTTCCTGGATGCATGTAATTCATTTGCGGAGAACCACCACCACCACCGTTGTTATTCCACATTCTCCAATTATTTTTGCTTTTATCGTATTCTGTTTTGTTGCGTTCCTGCTCTAGCCACGGCATATTTAAGTGTTAAATCCCGTCACGCACGTCGCATTTACACTCACCCTCTAAATCTATATGTATATATATGTGTTTGTGTTTTTTTTTTGGTTGAAACCCAACCACATACGACGACAATCCGGAAATCTCGTAAAGACAATTGTACGGGCTTCGATGTCGTCTCATAAAGCTCAAGATAACGCGTGCCTAGATTTAAGGGTAGCAGCGGATTCGGGGGAGGCGACCTCGACTTTGCCCTTCTTTTACTTTCGCTGTGTGTCGTTCCGTTAATCTTAACAGGAAAGACAAGACGCGTGTATAAACGCGTTTTTTTCTTCTTCATCTTGTTGCCTTCAGGCGCACCCCTCGCGGTTGCTTTTGTTCCACGTTTTATTTATTATGAAAAGAAACGGGGGGCGCTTTTCATAGAAACAACCCCTCTATAAAACTGTCTCGTCTCCTACGTTATTCGCAGCGTTTCTTCTTTATATATTATTACAAAGCCCTATTTCTCTCGTTGTTTTTTTTTATTTTTAGTGTAATATGTCGCGATTCGTATTCGCGACAGGGGGATGATTTATCGAGGGTGTGTGTCCGGTCTTCCTTTTTCCCGTAAAATTCCGGAGATGCGCTAGACAATGATTACATGGTTAACGGGTTGCCATAAACTCGGTTGCGGTGCTTTTCATGGAAACGGGTTATGGTTTTTCGCACAAAGTGTCCTCTCTGAAAAGTTTGCGGACGACGGCGTCGCGCAAAAATTGAATCGTCTATAAAGGTTTAAGTGAGAATGTGTGCGGAGTGGGGACTATGGGGTGGATATGGAGGAAGGAGGACGAGGATGGGTTTATAAGGAGATTGGTTTTATGGAGCCAAGTTGCCAGGCAGGAATGGAAATGTAAATCCCGATCCCGTCCGCCCGGCGCACCTGCTCCAAACACTTTTATAAACACGAACCCACCCTTCGTTTCCTTTTTTTTTCGAGGGGGTGTGTGGGTGGTGCAAAATAGATGAAAATCGTCTCCACCCTGCACCCGAGCCCCGAACGAAAGACAACACATCTCGTCTATCGAAAGCTGCACCGTATCTCTCACATTTTTTTTTGCTCTGTACGTTTGGAACGCATCCAGGTTTTACACGGTTGGCGCAATATTTACGTTTCGAACGAGTTCAAAAACACCCTTTTAACACTGCGTCAAAAAAGGATGGGATGTCAATCATCTTGGCGTCTTCAGGAAATGCAGCAGACAAAGCCACCGATGATTTCTAAAGCGTCGTAGATCACAGACTGTACCAAAAATCAACAATCTTTATACCTGAAAAGTGCAAACTCAATGCCGAATAGTTGATGCAACTGATTTTGTTACGAGTTTTATTTCCCAATTGCCCATAAAACAAGAGATGTTAATATTCCTTTTACAAACACTTGTTCCTCTAGAAAATCACCATTAATCCAAGTAAAAACAGTCGATTTAATTAAATTAATTAAGTTTTATAAACTTTTGCAATTATTTTCATTTTGTACGACTCAGCTGTATACTTATCATGTATATAACTCTCTTATTACATATTACGCACACTGTGAATACAGGTTAGAAAAATTTAGTTAATTTTGTTAGGATTGAAGTAAAATTACGTCAGAATTACTATTTTCTTAAAAGTTGAAAATGAAAGTATCATAAATTAAACTAGTATAAAGTAAATCCCGAAATTATTGGGGAAATTATTAATTGCGTAATTTAGGGTACATATAATCGTGTACTTAAAGTTCGAGAAAAACGCGTACAAGCGTATCATCAGAACTAACAATATTTCATTTTCGTTAAAATTATTTGTAATTATTCCCAAATAAAACGAATTGCGCTTGATGCAATTTACAACTATAACAATTCACAGCATATTTTCAAAATAAAATAAGAATGAAGTAATATTCAGAAGTTTTGATACAATTGATATTAAAATCATAGAGCTAAAATTTTCGTAAATGTTTTTATACATTTTGATATTTCAATATTTTAATGTTGCGACATGATTTTGGAATAGTTCATTCAATTATTTGTAGGTTTTTTTTACTATCCATATTCAATATATTTTCTAAATTTATTACTTTTTTGGAAATATTCTGAAACATAAAACTAATTTCCTCAAATTTTGAAGATTATTAACAAAATATCGTTAAAACCACGAAGTGATTGCTAATAGTATTCGATATAATTTGTTCATTAATATCCATATTCAGTATATTATTGAATTTTTTTAAATTCCTGAAAATTCAGTAAAACGTGAACGATAATAAAAAAAAATAAAATTATATTATGAAAAAACATGAAAAAATACAATTATAATTTTTACCATTGGATTTCATAATCTCAACACTTATTTACGTAAGTCTTAGTTACATTTATTTTTTTTGCTGTAAATCGGCAAACTTTTTATTTTACAAAAAATCCTCGTAAGAAATTGTAAAAATCGTCAAAACTGGAACATATATAATTATTTTAGTTATACTAAATTTTTCTTCATTAAGATTATCTAATAACATCATAAAGGAAATTTATAAGATAAAAGTATTTCATGCATATAAAAAGCGTTAGCGCTCATTTAACTAATATTGTTTTCCTAATGTCAAAGAAATAAGTAAAATAAGAATCTAATTCTCAAAATTCAAAAGTCCCTCGCAAATGGAAACATCCCAAATTTCTGGTGTCTTTATAATAATATCTGCTGTCGTGTCCCGGGATTAAATAATCTCTGGACATCGTGGATTATCTCGTAATTACGTAGTTGTGGAGGCTTAGAGGGGTTTAAGAATATTAAATACAATATTTTAAAATAACTTAATTGTTTAAAGTAGTGTTTTTCAACTAAACAAGTGTTGATCTCATGGTTTATGAATTAAGTACCTTTCCTCATTTAAGCTTAATAATTAGGAAGTACTGAGACTAACCTGGTTATGGTTATAAGGTTTCTTTATCTGTGTAGACCCAAATATTTACGACCTAAGAAGTTTCAGTTTATGTTGTTGGTCACATTTTTGAAATGATGTACAGACTATTCAAAATAAAGCATGGGTTCCAATAATTAAGTAGAATATGATAGGCCTAATTAATAAACATATTAACTATACAATAGTCAATAAAATGGTCGGACATTTTATGTCTGCATATTTCTATATGTATTTTTGATGCTTTCCAACTTCATTTTGTTATTGTTATTATATAGTTTTTTCTTTTATAACACATAAACTAAATTCCAGTCGATAAAAGGGCGCCCGGTACATTTATATTTATTTATGAATATATTTTTTATTTTGTTTATACAGACAATTTCGTCGATTTTAATGAACTTGTTTATTTTCTGTTTTAGAAAGACAACCAGATAACAACAAAAAATATATTCATGTAATAACAACAATACACATAAAAAATAATAATATAACTGTTACAAAGTCAGGTCTTTCTGTCCATTATTTTATACGATGCCTATTATTATTATTAAGAATCAAAATTATTTCTATTCTATTATCTAATCTATTATTATTTAAACGTACTATGGTAAATTTAGTATTAAAAGTAATTGTTAAGATATATTTTTGTATCAAATGTAATTTAGTATTATAGTTTATTCAGTGTTGAGACAAATTGTTTCTTGGAGATTGTAACAAAAAATTGCATGTCTTGTCTATGAATTCTCTGTCGAAAAATTTAGTATTAAGCGTATTTTTTAATATTTGCTTTATATAATTTAGTATTATAGTTTATTCAGCGTCGAGACAAATTTTTCTTTGGAGATTGTAACAAAAATTTGAATGTCTTCAATATTCTAAACTAAGAGACTTAAAAAAATATTGTAAATGTATTTAGTAAGAAATTCACCGTCCGATTAACGTACTTTAGTTTGGATATGCATTATGCACTGTGATAAATTTAGTATTAATCCTATTTGTTAATATTTGCTTTGTATAATTTAGTATTATATGTCGAGATAAATTGTTCCTTGGAGATTGTAACAAAAATTTGCATGTCTTCAATATTCTAAACTAAGAGACTTCCAAAATATAGTAAATATATTTAGTAAAAAAATCACCGTTTGATTAACGTACTTTAATTTGGATATGCATTATGCACTGTCGAAAAATTTAGTATTAAACGTATTTTTTAATATTTGCTTTATATAATTTAGTATCATAGTTTATTCAGTGTCGACACAAATTATTCCTTGGAGATTGTAACAAAAATTTGCATGTCTTCAATATTCTGAATTAAGAGACTTATAAAAATATACTAAATGTATTTAGTAAGAAATTCACCGTCCGATTAACGTACTTTAATTTGGATATAGATTATGTTCTGTTAAGTATTAATTGTATTTGTTAATATTTGCTTTATATAATTTAGTATTATAGTTTATTCAGCGTCGAGACAAATTGTTGCTTGAAGATTATAACAATAATTTGAATGTCTTCAATATTCTGAATTAAGAGACTTATAAAAATATAATAAATGTATTTTAGTAAGAAATTCACCGTCCGATTAACGTACTATAATTTGGATATGCATTATGCACTGTCGAAAAATTTAGTATTAATCGTATTTGCTTTATATAATTTAGTATTATAGTTTATTCAGCGTCGAGACAAATTGTTGCTTGAAGATTATAACAATAATTTGAATGTCTTCAATATTCTGAATTAAGAGACTTATAAAAATATAATAAATGTATTTTAGTAAGAAATTCACCGTCCGATTAACGTACTATAATTTGGATATGCATTATGCACTGTCGAAAAATTTAGTATTAAGCGTATTTTTTAATATTTGCTTTATATAATTTAGTATTAAAGTTTATTCAGTGTTGAGACAAATTGTTGCTTGGAGATTTTAACAAAAATTTACATGTCTTCAATAATCTGAATTAAGAGACTTATAAAAAATAGTAAATGTATTTAGTAAGAAATTCACCGTTCGATTAACGTACTTTAATTTGGATATAGATTATTTTCTGTTTAGTATTAATCGTATTTGTTAATATTTGCTTTATATAATTGAGTATTATAGTTTATTCAGCGTAGAGACAAATTGTTCCTTGGAAATTGTAACAAAAATTTGCATGTCTTCAATATTCTGAATTAAGAGACTTATAAAAATATAATAAATGTATTTTAGTAAGAAATTCACCGTTCGATTAACGTACTTTAATTTGGATATGCATTAGGCACTGTCGAAAAATTTAGTATTAAGCGTATTTTTTAATATTTGCTTTATATAATTTAGTATTATAGTTTATTCAGTGTCGAGACAAATTATTCCTTGGAGATTGTAACAAAAATTTGCATGTCTTCAATAATCTTAAGAGACTTATAAAAATATTGTAAATGTATTTAGTAAGAAATTCACCGTTCGATTAACGTACTTTAATTTGGATCTAGATTATGTACTGTTTAGTATTAATCGTATTTGTTAATATTTGCTTTATATAATTTAGTATTAAAGTTTATTCAGCGTCGAAACAAATTGTTCCTTGGAAATTGTAACAAAAATTTGCATGTCTTCAATATTCTGAATTAAGAGACTTATAAAAATAGTAAATGTACTTTAATTTGGATATAGATTATGTTCTGTTTAGTATTAATCGTTTGTTAATATTTGCTTTATATAATTTAGTATTAAAGTTTATTCAGCGTCGAGACAAATTGTTTCTTGGAAATTGTAACAAAAATTTGCATGTCTTCAATATTCTAAATTAAGAGACTTATAAAAATATAATAAATATATTTTAGTAAGAAATTCACCGTTCGATTAACGTACTTTAATTTGGATATGAATTATGCACTGTCATAAATTTAGTATTAATCGTATTTGCTTTATATAATTTAGTATTGAAGTTTATTCAGTGTTGAGACAAATTGTTGCTTGGAGATTTTAACAAAAATTTACATGTCTTCAATATTCTGAATTAAGAGACTTATAAAAATATAGAAAATGTATTTAGTAAGAAATTCACCGTTCGATTAACGTACTTTAATTTGGATATAGATTATTTTCTGTTCAGTATTAATAGTATTTGTTGATATTTGCTTTATATAATTTAGTATTATAGTTAATTCAGTGCCGAGACAAATTATTCCTTGGAGATAGTAACAAGAAATTTTCATATCTTCAATATTTTGAATTAAGAGACTTCCAAAATATAGTAAATTTATTTAGTAAAAAATCACCGTTCGATTAACGTACTTTAATTTGGATATGCATTATGCACTGTCAAAAAATTTAGTATTAAGCGTATTTTTTAATATTTGCTTTATATAATTTAGTATTATAGTTTATTCAGTGTTGAGACAAATTGTTCCTTGGAGATTGTAACAAAAAATTGCATGTTTTCAATATTCTGAATTAAGAGACTTATAAAAATATAGTAAATGTATTTAGTAAGAAATTAACCGTTCGATTAACGTACTTTAATTTGGATATAGATTATGTTCTGTTTAGTATTAATCGTTTGTTAATATTTGCTTTATATAATTGAGTATTAAAGTTTATTCAGCGTAGAGACAAATTGTTCCTTGGAAATTGTAACAAAAATTTGCATGTCTTCAATATTCTGAATTAAGAGACTTATAAAAATATAATAATTGTATTGAGTAAGAAATTCACCGTTCGATTAACGTACTTTAATTTGGATATGCATTATGTACTGTGATAATCGTATTTGTTGATATTTGCTTTATATAATTTAGTATTATAGTTTATTCAGCGTCGAGACAAATTGTTCCTTGGAGATTGTAACTAAAATTTGCATGTCTTGCATATTCTGAATTTTAATGACTTGGACTTAGTTTACTATTTGCAAAAAAAAAAAGAATAGAAATAAGTAGACAATACATAATGTATCTGTCTGTTTCACTCTAATCTCCATTCTCCAGTTTTGTTAACGATATTCGCAATTACGGCAACGATCATGCGGCGTTAATGAACGGGGGAGGACGGCTGTAGCAGTTGTAAATCGATGCGGCCCCCGGACCGGTGCCACCGCGTGCACCAACCTAACCTAACCGTCCCCCTCGCACCACCCAAACGGATGCGGAATAGGTGTTGCGAATGGGATAAAAAAAAAGCTAGACTCTTCGGAATTATTTCGCGGATGAATAACGAGTCGGTCTGCCGCCCACCCCGACAGCGAGCAGCACTCTTCATATTTTATTTCCCGCCGCTGCTGATGCCACTGCTTTTTTTTTTGTATTCTTTCCATTCTTTGTGTATTACGTAGGGGGTTGCATTTCTCGCTTCTCTTTCCAATTCCGGGAGAGTCGCAGGGGGGCAGAAGGGGTCGGTTTGTTTCGAATTACACCAATTTGCATTTGCTGCGATCGCGCGCTGCGATGGGGTGCCGTGATGGAGTGCCGCGTGTGCGCGCGGGGAAGGGGTGGTGGTCGGTTGGATTGCGGAGGGCTCCGAATCGTAATAATAATCGTAAATCCCGTGGCACACATGTAAAGTAATATTCATTTGTAATCCGACACTAATTATTATTTGGAATAAATTCGTGGAACGAGGTCAGGGGAAATTATGTCGTTAATAAATACAATACTCGTACAATCCGATGCTTTCGTTCCATCCATTAAAATTAAGGACGTACAGAGTTTTTTTTTTTTAACAAAATAATTCTATAAATATACTAAAAGTTGTTGAATTATTAATAAATATTTTTTTGTTTACTTTTTATTATAATGTAATACGTTTTCAATACTTATAATGTATTCCATCATAAATGTCTCATAAAATATCTAATAGAAAAATAACATCAATCAAAATTATTGTCTTCGGATGTCGAACTGTGACATAAACATAATTTGCAAATCAATTATTCTACGTCATTCTCATAATATTTTTTAATTTCTTACAGTTATAAAGCAAAAAATAATTAGTTTTAATATATAAATTGCGATACAGAAATACCTCGCATAGTCAAGGTAATAATTTCAGCGTTTCCAAAACTTATTCCGTCTGGGAATTTTTGTAATATTTTTACGTAACCTAACCTATTAAATATAACAAAATATGATTTGTAATTAACAATAATAAAAATAAAGAAAATAAAAATAGCTTAAACTATGACATTTTTTTGTAGTAATAAACTTTTTTATAAAAGTAAAGTTAAAAAATAATTTGCGTTTAATGAATTTGTCGATCAGAGGATAAATATTACATACAATAATGTGATTTAATTTAACAGTTTGTTAAATTTAATGCAGTTGCAAATTATTATATAAAAAAGTGAAGAATTACTGTTAATTATTATGAAGAAAAGTTAATTTTATTTCCTCAAATCTGACTCGACATTCAATCTGTTTATAAAGTAATTTAAAAAAGAAATAAAGTAGAGAATACAATTTCGCATTTAATAATTCTAAGAAAAAGTCTGATTTCTCACAACAAATTATATACCGTTTTGGAATACTGAACAAAAAATGTATTAGAAAGACGTTTTCAAATGTTTGTTTCAGTGCAGTATTTCATGAAAGTTTAATTAAATTTTCTATTTCTTGCTCATCTAACTCAAATATTTTGTTTTTTTTATGTGGACTATAAATTGTAGAGATATAAAATTTGTTGACATGATTTGGTAGGAAATATTAATTTAATTTTTTTATTATTAGTCTTAAGGGATGATCTTGAATTGATCATTGCAGGATGTGTGATTTTCCAAAAATTAGGATGTTTGAAATGATTACAATTTTAATGGTATTAATTGTTCCACTTTCTCTTGAACTTTAAAAATATTAGTATACATATTAAGTTAATTTAAGGCACCAAATATGTCGCACATGTAGGCTAAATCAAATTCAAGAAATATGTATTTTAATTCAAATTATGCATCCTTGTTGATCTTGAAACAGTAATACTTCAATATTTCCTTTTGATAACCATCGCGATTCGCAATGTAACAGAAGATGGTTATAATCACTTCCTATTCTTTATACAACTTAGTAAAGATCCTGCCTCATGAAGTTCTCCGCAAGAACTCAATAGATGAGATTTTATATAATTTACAAACTTTAGACACTCTTGAAGTATAATCCATGCCCAACCTAATATTTTCTGAGGACTAGTATTTATTTCTTGTGATTCGTTACCGGGTTTCGGACCATAGTTTGGATAACATAGTCCAAGGAACATAAAAAACAACACAAAAAGATAATTTATACAGGGTGTCTCTAAAAAATGTATTCATTCATTAAATAATTTCCGACCTTATAATTTTATTTTTCATTTTTAAGATTTTCTTACAAAATACCATATTTTCTTTCAATTTTGCAGGTTCCATAGTGTAAACATTGTTCTTTAAGACGTTCGCTGCCGAGCGACATTTTCAAAAACGCTTCCACCACGCCAACAAATTTTAATTAATTAATTGTAAATTACAAAAATACAAAACATGTATTTATGGGAAAGATATTGAAATTAGATAATTATTAATTGCATTTTAATTATACAACTTATATCGTATAAAATACTACGAATTAGATTGAATGTGGCATAGGTAAAACACAAACGTTCTACGAATTAACTCGTAGCTGCTGCTACACAATATTCGACCTACGAGAAAACTCGTTGTTGTCAGCAAACATGTTAAGAATCTCCATAAGAAAGTATCTAGGTATGAGGTTAAATCCGGTGAATATGCTAGATATTCTATAAAACCCCTTGTTTGGCAAGATATCATTATGGCACAATCTAATATCATGATGGAAGGTAGCAAAATAATAATTTTGTATACTATTTTTTTTAAATCTATTTGTAATTTTCTGAATTAAAATCCAGTTCGTTTTCAAATTTTCAGAAAACTATAATTAATCCGGATTAATCTAATCTGTACAAAACAATACTTAATATTTATACATTAAGTCTAAATTGTAATAATAAGTAATTTTCATAATTTGGTAAAACTTTCAAGAAAATTTGAAGACTTTACGTATTTACGTAAATACTTCCATTTGTCTTATAATATGAAGAGCTTATTTCAAATATAATACAATACAAATTGAAAATTTTTTTGTAAGCTATACGCACTTTAATTTTATGATAATAAATTAAAAATGTGATAAAAGTAATAGTAAAAAAAATACGAGGGAGATTTTAAATATTTAATTATATACTTCAAATATGTAATACTTTATTTTTTTTTTTTTTAATATTAAAAGTTCAAAAATAATATTAACATTAAAATAAGTACACTCAAACCTGTTTATCCTTGTATTATTTTTACATGATTTGGAAATTGGAAAATTGAATTAAAAAGTTAAAATTACATCTGCGGATGAACTGACTGTTGCCACAATTTACGTCAATGATGCTAGTTAAAAAACCTCTTCAGAGTGATGAAGAGTTAATGACAAAAAAACGTTTCAACCTACGAATGGGAAAATATTTTTTTTACACATAATCCTTTAGCTGAAAAAAAAAATCGATCTCCTAATTTTTCATAAACACTTTATATATTTTTTCTTTTTAAATAAATATGAAGTGTAATTGTCGATTTGAATGTAAATCAATAATTTATTATGAAATTTGGAAGAAAGGCTTAGATTTCAAATTGGGCCAATAAAAACGTTTAAAGTAAATGAATGCTATTAAGTCAATAAATGTAATGGTACGAATAAAGATCCCATGCCTCCAGTCGACAAGCCTAAACAAGATCAATGAAGCAAGAGGATATATGGGGACCTCCAAATGAAAACGGGATGAAAGTTACGAAAGAAAGAGAAGATAGGCTTGAATGGCATACAAATGTTTCAGCTATAAATCTACTTGATAGCAGCTTAACAACACAATGACTGAAACGTTTCAGCCCACTGATTCAGCAACCCTGATTGAAAATTGGTTACATAATTAAGGCATTTCCATTCAAATAGTAATCACGAAATAATTTACTTAATGTTAACTAACAACATATAATTTATAGGTAAGACAATGTTGTTTTTTTTTCATGTTACTAATAGTATTATTATTATTAACTATAATTAAGTTTTCTTGACAACAAATATTATGTTAATTACCAGATGTTAGAAAATAAATATAATACAAACAACATTAGACAAATCTATAATTAATAAATTGCTATCCTTAATTACTTTATCGATTGTCACAATGTAATTAATTTAATATTTGTATAAAAAAAAGTATTTGTATTCGAGTATTTAATTTCTAATTATATTTTGTTACTAGTATAGGCAAAAAATAATTATACTTTGATAGTGTTTAAGTCTATGTACATTTTCCTAATGTCCTTTCGATAATGGCTTTTTTATTTTTCTTGTTCAACCGGTTCATATTCATCTTGTTTTATTATGTATGATTTTCCTAATATTTTAATTTAAGGGCGTAAAGTTCTATGAAGATAGCCCTTTGGCCAGTTTAGTTGTATATTTTATGTTTCTTCACCTTTGACAGCGAATTACGCAAAAACAGTAAATGCTACAATTATACCAGTCAATTCGTTTCAAACAATGAACATTCGACTTTAATTTGGTTCCTAAACAATTAATATATCTCGCATACTTTTCGAGATATAAGCAAAAATGTAAAGACACTGCTTTTTCAAAGCTTAAAAAACGTTTCTTCAACTTTGACAGCGAGTTACGCAAAAACAGTAAATGCTATAATTATACCAGTACATACGTTTCAAAGAATAAATATTCGGCTTTAATTTATTTCTTCAACAATTAATATATCTCGCATACTTTTCGAGATATAAGCAAAAATGTAAAGACACTGCTTTTTCGAAGCTTAAAAAAACGTTTCTTCAACTTTGACAACGAATTACGCGAAAACAATAAATGCTACAATTATACCAGTACATACGTTTTAAAGAATGAACATTCGGCTATAATTTATTTCCTCAACAATTAATATATCTCGCATAATTTTCGAGATATAAGCAAAAATATAAAGACACTGCTTTTTTAAAGCTTAAAAAAATGTTTCTTCAACTTTGACAGCGAATTACGCAAAAACAGTAAATGCTATAATTATACCAGTACATACGTTTTAAAGAATGAACATTCGGCTATAATTTATTTCCTCAACAATTAATATATCTCGCATAATTTTCGAGATATAAGCAAAAATATAAAGACACTGCTTTTTTAAAGCTTAAAAAATGTTTCTTCAACTTTGACAGCGAGTTACGCAAAAACAGTAAATGCTATAATTATACCAGTACATACGTTTTAAAGAATGAACATTCGGCTATAATTTATTTCCTCAACAATTAATATATCTCGCATAATTTTCGAGATATAAGCAAAAATATAAAGACACTGCTTTTTTGAAGCTTAAAAAACGTTTCTTCAATTTTGACAGCGAATTACGCGAAAACAGTAAATGCTACAACTATACCGGTATATACGTTTCAAAGAATGAATATTCGGCTATAATTTATTTCCTCAACAATTAATATATCTCGCTTACTTTTTGAGATATAAGCAAAAATATAAAGACACTGCTTTTTTGAAGCTTAAAAAAACGTTTCTTCAACTTTGACAGCGAATTACGCGAAAACAGTAAATGCTACAATTATACCAGTATATACGTTTCAAAGAATGAATATTCGGCTATAATTTATTTCCTGAACAATTAATATATCTCGCATAATTTTCGATATATAAGCAAAAATATAAAGACACTGCTTTTTCGAAGCTTAAAAAAATGTTTCTTCAAGTTTGACAGCGAATTACGCGAAAACAGTAAATGCTACAATTATACCAGTATATACGTTTCAAACAATGAATATTCGGCTATAATTTATTTCCTGAACAATTAATATATCTCGCATAATTTTCGATATATAAGCAAAAATATAAAGACACTGCTTTTTCGAAGCTTAAAAAAATGTTTCTTCAAGTTTGACAGCGAGTTACGCGAAAACAGTAAATGCTATAATTATACCAAAACATACGTTTCAAAGAATAAATATTCGGCTTTAATTTATTTCTTCAACAATTAATATATCTCGCATACTTTTCGAGATATAAGCAAAAATGTAAAGACACTGCTTTTTCGAAGCTTAAAAAACGTTTCTTCAACTTTGACAACGAATTACGCGAAAACAGTAAATGCTACAATTATACCAGTATATACGTTTCAAAGAATGAATATTCGGCTATAATTTATTTCCTCAACAATTAATATATCTCACACAATTTTCGAGACATAAGCAAAAATATAAAGACACTGCTTTTTTGAAGCTTAAAAAACGTTTCTTCAACTTTGACAGCGAATTACGCGAAAACGGTAAATGCTACAACTATACCAGTATATACGTTTCAAAGAATGAATATTTGGCTATAATTTATTTCCTCAACAATTAATATATCTCGCATAATTTTCGAGATATAAGCAAAAATATAAAGACACTGCTTTTTTGAAGCTTAAAAAACATTTCTTCAATTTTGACAGCGAATTACGCGAAAACAGTAAATGCTACAACTATACCGGTATATACGTTTCAAAGAATGAATATTCGGCTATAATTTATTTCCTCAACAATTAATATATCTCGCTTACTTTTTGAGATATAAGCAAAAATATAAAGACACTGCTTTTTTGAAGCTTAAAAAAACGTTTCTTCAACTTTGACAGCGAATTACGCGAAAACAGTAAATGCTACAATTATACCAGTATATACGTTTCAAAGAATGAATATTCGGCTATAATTTATTTCCTGAACAATTAATATATCTCGCATAATTTTCGATATATAAGCAAAAATATAAAGACACTGCTTTTTCGAAGCTTAAAAAAATGTTTCTTCAAGTTTGACAGCGAGTTACGCGAAAACAGTAAATGCTATAATTATACCAAAACATACGTTTCAAAGAATAAATATTCGGCTTTAATTTATTTCTTCTACAATTAATATATCTCGCATACTTTTCGAGATATAAGCAAAAATGTAAAGACACTGCTTTTTCGAAGCTTAAAAAACGTTTCTTCAACTTTGACAACGAATTACGCGAAAACAGTAAATGCTACAATTATACCAGTATATACGTTTCAAAGAATGAATATTCGGCTATAATTTATTTCCTCAACAATTAATATATCTCACACAATTTTCGAGACATAAGCAAAAATATAAAGACACTGCTTTTTTGAAGCTTAAAAAACGTTTCTTCAACTTTGACAGCGAATTACGCGAAAACGGTAAATGCTACAACTATACCAGTATATACGTTTCAAAGAATGAATATTTGGCTATAATTTATTTCCTCAACAATTAATATATCTCGCATAATTTTCGAGATATAAGCAAAAATATAAAGACACTGCTTTTTTGAAGCTTAAAAAACATTTCTTCAATTTTGACAGCGAATTACGCGAAAACAGTAAATGCTACAACTATACCGGTATATACGTTTCAAAGAATGAATATTCGGCTATAATTTATTTCCTCAACAATTAATATATCTCGCTTACTTTTTGAGATATAAGCAAAAATATAAAGACACTGCTTTTTTGAAGCTTAAAAAAACGTTTCTTCAACTTTGACAGCGAATTACGCGAAAACAGTAAATGCTACAATTATACCAGTATATACGTTTCAAAGAATGAATATTCGGCTATAATTTATTTCCTGAACAATTAATATATCTCGCATAATTTTCGATATATAAGCAAAAATATAAAGACACTGCTTTTTCGAAGCTTAAAAAAATGTTTCTTCAAGTTTGACAGCGAGTTACGCGAAAACAGTAAATGCTATAATTATACCAAAACATACGTTTCAAAGAATAAATATTCGGCTTTAATTTATTTCTTCAACAATTTATATATCTCGCATACTTTTCGAGATATAAGCAAAAATGTAAAGACACTGCTTTTTCGAAGCTTAAAAAAACGTTTCTTCAACTTTGACAGCGAATTACGCGAAAACAATAAATGCTACAATTATACCAGTAAATACGTTTCAAAGAATGAACATTCAGCTTTAATTTGGTACCTAAATAATTAATGTATCTGCATGGTTTTCGAGTTATATTTTTTTTCTTAAGAATTCTAACGAATTCCGTTGCACTAAAATTCCATAGACAAATGCTTTTCCTAGAAAATTCCATAAAAGGATTCCGTTCTTGGAAAATTCCATATACAGGGATAACGGTACCACCTCTCTAGGGTATATAAGGGATGAGCCCATGTTTACCTCTCTCATTTGCTTCGGGCTCGTTCCTAGTTAGAAACTCTGTAGCTCTACTGTGTACGTTCTGTTTCGAATTTTTTTCTTCGCAGCAGCCGGTAGATTTTTTGAGCTTACAGCACTAGTTGTTCTTGTGTAACCGATTGTTCATATTTTTTATCTTTCACCGGCCTCTGCATTTTTACGAGTTGGAAGTACGCTGAACGGTATTGGCACGTGAAGAATTTTGAAAGTGTTTGTCCGGTAGATTTACCAATATTTAATAATATGGACAAACACTTTCGAATTTCTTCACGTGCCAAAACCGTTCAGCGTACTTCCAACTCGAAAAGATGCAGAGGCCGATGAAAGATAAAAAATATGAACAATCGGTTACACAAGAAGAACTAGTGCAGCAAGTCCAAAAAAAAATTTCCGGCTGCTGCGAAGAAAGAAATTCGAAATAGAACGTAGTCTTGTAAATAATTTGAAAATCCAAATTTCCCGGGCAGAAAGACCTTGGTTGTTAACCTTTTGGCCAGGTATATTTATTGTATTGAATTAATTTTTAGTTGTTTTATATTTAGATTTTTTTTTATTGTTTGTGTTTTTTCAGAGTTACATTTATTTTCCCTGTATTTTTATATTTATTGTATACTGCCCAATAAATGATGTTATTATTATAATTTACTATAAATAATTTGAAAAATTAAATATTTGAAATTTACACACGAAAATATGATTATATAATTAATAAAATATTTCCTTGTTCCAAAAAAACTTTCCATTTTCTTTACAAACATTGTTATTGTTATTATCTTTCAACAAAAAGTTTCGTTTAACAAAGAGTAATTTATCTAAAATTAGTTAGGTATAAGTGTATTATTAAATTTTGAAGATCAAAAGACATGAAAGATATTCCAAGAATTGAATATTAATTAATAAATATAATATGATTAAGCTAATAAGTCCACAATCAATAGTTGAAGATTTCGCCTTCCTCTCTTGTTGTCTCCATGTTCCGGGTTTCCCTCTTATTTATATTTTTTTCTACCAACATCGTTTCCTCTATCTGCTGCTCCCCTTTTTTCCCAACCTATCTTTCTCTATCTGCTGAAGTGGGCTGCACTGGAAATTGAGCTGTCAAGCAGTCGGCAATCATAACACAACACTCGACATGCATGCCTCTCCTCCCTGCTCTCTCCTCACAAGAAGATATGGGATATATACATACAATTTATATAGAGAGATGGTCTGAGTGAGTTTGAGAGAGAGAATCTGCCGTTCACTCTTCTTTCCTCAATTGAAAGGCGAACGCGTGCAGATTTTCCATTCAACGCGAAAATCTCATTAACCGAGAACAACGCGAGAGCGAGAGAGGATATGCGATGCGAGCTCGTTCCTCCGACACTCGCAGTTCTTGTGTAAATTTCCCAGAAGATGTTCGCTCACCGTTCCCCATTCATTCAAATACAAATCCTTTCAATAAATTAATACAAGAATAAAATACAAGCGAAGCATAAAACAAGCGTGAAATAAAATGTGAAGCAATCCGTTTTGTCTGAAACTTAATTCCGAGGTCTTGTTTGTATCGGAACAGAAAAATAAAATAAAATGAACGAAAGAACGAAAAAAAGTATAAGTGTATTCGATGCCGGCTTAAATTAATTATCCGAATTAGCGGTCTGCTTTCGAGAGAGATGGAAACCAGGGCTTCCTCTCCTCTCTATCTGCCTATCTCGCGTTCCCACGGGGAATCCCCGACCGCCGCAGGGATCGAATCCCACGCGAATTCCGAGCCGAACCCAATTACGACACGACTAATCTCGTTTCACGCGTTTAACTATCCAATATATACTACCAACTATCCGTTTTATACCTTCAATTTTGCCGATTTTTGTTTTTTGTTTTAATTACGTTCGTTTCGCCATTTTATTGAGTGTTAACTATAAATATTAATATTTTTGGTTGTTATCACGTTTTGCATTTACACCCCTAGTGTACATGGAAAATAATTTCCTAAAAGCAATAACCAAATATACAAACATAAATTTGTTTAATTTGGTACGAATGGCCATTATTTTTTTTGCTAGTATTTTATGATGCACAATATGGGGATACGCGAAAAATGATTCCACTAAAAGCTATTGTCGTGTCCCGGGATTAAATAATCTCTGGACACGGTGGATTATCTCGTAATTACGTAGTTGTGGAGTCTTAGAGGGGTTTATGAATATTAAATACAATATTCTAAAATAACTTTATTGTTTAAAGTAGTGTTTTTTATTGAGAAGTCAACTAGACAAGTGTTGATCTCATGGTTTATCAACTAAGAGGTAATTCGTCTCTTTAAGTTAATAATTAGGACTACCTCTTCTGTTGATTTCAAAAAGGGTATGAGTGGGGAAAGGTTTCTTTATCTGTGTAGACCCAAATATTTACGACCTATGAAGTTTCAGTTTGTGTTGATGGTTACATTCTTGAAAGGATGTACAGTCTATTCAAAATAACGGATACGCAACGCTTGGGTTCCAATAATTAAGTAGAATTTTGTAGGTCCAATGAAAAAACATATTAACTGTACAATAGTTAATAAAATGGTCAGACATGACACTATAACGAAATATAGTAACATCAATTTATTTAAGTTGGAACGCATGGCAGTAAGTATCCAATTACAATTGTTAGCAACCACTACCAACCCACATTTTAAAAAATAACTTTAAAACTTAAATCTATAGATTAAATCTAAAAAATTGGAATGTTGTTATTATCTATAACAAATTATAATCTAAATCTTATTGTCACAAATATTTCATTTAATTTTTATAAACTTTATTTTTAGGTATAATATCTGACTTCTATAGTAATTTTTTTTTCTCTACTTTTTACATCACCTTCACAACCTTTGTTCTACTTTTTTCTATTCACCATCTTCACCACTTTTTACCAACATGTTCATCAACTATAAGACTATTTGTAACCTTTCTGTATCATCATCATCATGTACATATCAGCGTAACGATTCACTAAGATCAACAGAGAACTCATTCGCGGCAATATGACCATTACCACCGAACCGATATGACTATCCAGCAGCGGTAAATCCCCTTTTCGGGGTGATGTTATTCGTGGACACATGGAATACTCTTTCACAGTGATACATTGCCATCATTAAAATGTCAATATGACATTCTCCATCTATTATGTACAGTCATACCTCGATTAACAAATATGATAGGACACGATCGACTAAATTTCTTCGTTAGACAAAACTTAATTTTTAGAGGCCAAAATAGCCAAATCTTCGGTTCTTAACATTTTTCAACAATGAAACATGAAAGTCTACAAGTTTTTTATTCTCTATGTCTTCAAGGAAAACAATTCTAACAACATCATCGTCATTTTTAAAGTTATTTGAAAATTTGCTACTTGTAATACTTTTTCTGACCATAATGTACTTAAAATTATGGACCTATATCGAAACTTCGTTATAAAAGATAACGTTTAACTAAGGTATTTCAAAATTCAATTTGTCAGCACATGACATATTATAATTATTCACCTTATTTATAATTATTCTATTACACATAGTTTTTAATTATTAATAATTACAATAAATTTATATATCTCTTAAGTTTTTCCAGTTGTAAAAAATAGGTCATTTTTTACAATTTTTTTTTCATCCAATTGATTCTATACATATAAACAAAATTTACTTTGCGTCCCCAAAAACTGATGCCATAAACTTTCTTACTAATGGATCAGTCTTTGCCTTCTTCAGTGCACTTGAACCAGCTTTTAACCATCGATTCATCCTTATATCCTTATATTGATCCTTTGGATCAATAAAGAAAATCAGTTTCATTCTTGTTTAAAGTGATCTAAAGAGGGTTTAAAAAATCGCATTTGTTAGTAAATGCGGCACCCATCTTGCGTTTCCATCTTTAATTTTATTTGAAGAAATACATGAAAACTCTTTCTGTTGAAACGCATCAGCTATTAGAATAATTTCTGATTTCTTGTTTCAGTTTTTGGACTTTTTCTAAAATCAATCTGTGGACAGCTGGAAATGAAGCAACAGATTGCTTTAATACATTTATCATTTGGGTAGGAATTTCTGTTGCTGACAAATCTTCCAAAACTAATAAGTTTATCACAGAACGATACTGGTGTTTTTTTTATCTTACAAAACTACACAGACACGTCTATTTTAAACGATTGGTTAAACATGCAAATTAAAATAACCAAAATCTATGTGTTTAAGATAGATATGTTAAAATTTCGGAGAAATATGTTCAAAAGTTTTAAAACTGCTCTCAGCTACCAGTAATTGTTTTCTATATACCTATTATTATACATAAAAGATAAAATATATACTTGTTGCATGCATAAAATTCATTGATAAATTAAATTTAATTCATTTATTTCCAAACATTTATTTCTTCCTACTCGTTATATAATTTCACATATTTCAGTATCAGAACGAATCAATTAATAAATAAATCATTCATTATTGCCACACACGCATTCATTTTTATATATATTACCACTTGACAAGTTTACGTAATAAAATAAATATTAGCTTGTTACAATCTTATAATGGTCATTACTAAATGACATTTAAGCCTTACTCGACGAGTGTTTCGACTTACTACGAAGCCCTTCAGATACATTCATTCTATAAGCTTGTGGGCTTAGTGTAGTAGAAAACATCTTAATAAGATTATGTCGTAAAAGGAAACAACCAATATTGAGACTCATCAAGAAATAAGTATACAATCAAGAATTGAGTAAACATGCATTATTTAGTAGAAATTTGTGCTAAAATTAAGGAATTTAATTTGTTTAATAACTTCATGTCATATTGCTGTCAAATTAAATATTTATGTCAAATTATACTTTAGAAGGTATTACAAATATTTTATATACTCGATTCGTCCTTATATGCAACACTTTAACTTCCTGTTTGTGCAAATGTGAAATCAGTTGAACAGTTTTTTTTTATCAAATCATTGCGAAACCATTCAAGTTTGAAACACGTTATCTTCATGTATTGTTATCATAATCTATATTCTTTTTGGTACATTTTTTGAATTGAATATTATTGATTTTACCTTAAATCTTTGATATATCATATTCAGTTTCGATCAATATGTAATACTACATAATTTATAAAAGTTTTAACGTATAAACTTTATATTTAGTATACAGTATGTTTTTTTTAAAATAATGAACAATTTAATTAGTTTTGAAAATGGAAATGTAATTATGTTTTCCTTTTTTAATCTATATATAAATATTATATCCCGTACTGAAAAATCCATAAAGATTTTACTTTATTATTTTTTATTACAACTTTATTCCTTAATTTATTTATTTCAAAATTCCCGGGATTCCTGAGAAATTAATTTTCAATTTCCCGTTTCTTAAGAACAAAATAATATACAAATAAGTATAATAAAATCCATGCAATATCAATAATATTAAAATCGGATGAGAACAATCATAGTGAAATTGAAGAGACGATTAAATTTAATTAAAGCTTCCAATAAAATATTGATATCGTTATTTTATAGGACATCTTCGAAAAACGAAACGATGGAAAGCGGTGTAATGAAGTACTGGGGAAATAAAATAAAACAAACAATAAATAATCCTTTAAAACGAAATTAATTCAGCGTAAGTTACGCCCGTTGCAAATGCATTTTAAATTTTGGGGCCAATTTAAAAACGAAAATGAGCTTTTCCGCACATACAAAATAGCAAAATTTAATTTGCTAAACGGGCTTCGGGGGTGTGTATGGAGCGCTCTTAATGTCCTTTTAATTTAAACGCTGCTAATTTCAATCCGGCGGCTCGCTTTTTTCTGTTGTACGCTTTTATTTTTATTTTTTTTTTCGATTGCCGCCCCCTCGAATGCTGTATGTGCGTGTGTATATTAAAAATTTAGATTCTCCCATCCTGCAAATGGAATAGTGGAAAATTCCCGTACGCTTTCGGTTCCGTGTTTCGTGCGTGTGCTCGTTGTAGACACTCGTAAAATGATAATGGATTCCTTTATGCTGGCCGCAGAAGGGGGAGAGATCGATTGGGTGGTTGGATGGTTGCTTGGTTGGAGATACGCTAGGCCCAAATGGCACGCCAATATCACTCCAACCATCCATTCATCCGGACGCAGCCACTACCCTTCCCAGTCTTTGATCAATGGACCACCAAAAGAGAGCGACGGAGATATGATAAAAAAAAAACGACGAATTAATTCCCAGCGCATAAAAAAAAACGGCATGGAAAAGAAGATGTCAGATGCCGTTGCGGCATGCGGGATTTTGATGTCTACATGGATAAGAAATTGAAATGCGTATGCCTGAGCAGTTACATATACACATTGGAATAAAATGTAATGGTCGACATAAAATGTATGGGAAATGTAACACGGGTTGCGAATACAGATTATTCCGCTTAGATACTTTTAGCATATAATTTTAGTATATAACTTACTGAATTTAAGACTACATTCGCGCGGGATACAAGCGTATCTCAGGGTTCTTAAAAGTGCCCTTGCATCATATAATCTTAATTATTACCGTATTACAAATTATATCAATTCCAAAACAACTAACAATATTCTTCAAAACCAAATTACACAAAATGCAATAAGATCACTAAGAGAAAATGATGGCAATTAATTCTCAATTCTTTAATTTTTATTTCTTTAATGCATTTGTCACTTAAGACATTTACAAAATATTCTGTTTTTTAAATGTATTGATAATCATTTTTGATAAATGATTGTGAAATATTAAAAATTAATTATTTTTTCTTTCTATTTTCAAATTATGAACTAAGCTTAGTTTTTAGTTTTTATAAATAAATATCATTTATCTACGATTTTCTTTACATTAAATATAGAACTAATTCAGCGAGATTAACTTTCGGCGTGTAAAATGATCCATTTTCAATATATTTTTTTTTATTTAAAAACATATTTTTTTTAACAATATTGAGACTAGTAACTAAACTAAAATGAAGCACAAAAAATGTGGAAAATATGTAACTCTTATATCTAGAGTTTGGATTATACTAAAATTTACTTTAATTACAATTGAAGATTTAGTTAATATTTCTTATAAATAACAATAAAAGTCAACATTTATTATAGATTACATACAAAAAGCTATTGTTCGCAGCTTTTCAAACCATGTTATAAATATATTTATTAATTTAAAAAAATAATAATAAAAGGAGAATAGATTCTGTTGCAGCTTAGAAAGTAATCGATTCTGAAATATTAAAAAATAATTATTTTCTCTTTATATCTTCTGCAAATCCTTAACTAAGATTAGTTTTTACACTTAAATGAAAGACAAAAATGTGGAAAATATCTAACTCCTATATCAAGAGTTTGGATTATACTAAACTCTACTTTAGTTATAATTAAAGATTTAGTTAATTTATTAATTTATTGTAGTGTACATACAAAGGGCTATTAACAATATTGTTTTTTAATAAAAGGAATATAGATTCTCTTTTAACTTATAAAATAATACGTTTTTGATAAATTATTGTGAAATATTAAAAAATAATTATTTTCTTTTTCTATGTTTTCAAATTCTGAACTAAGTTAAATTTTTACTCTTTATAAATAAATATCTGTTATATACGATTTTTTTTTACCTGAAATTAGCTCTAAGCGACATTCAGTTTTGGCGTGTAAAATAATCTAGTTTTAACATAATTTTTCACTTTCAAGTATATTTGTAACTAAACTGAAATGAAAAACAAAAATTAGAAAAATATCTGCTGCATGATTTTTTTTGTAACTACTTTATAGAGAGTTACGATTAGACTAAACTCTACTTCAGTTACAATTGAAAATCTTGTTAATATTTCTTATAAATAATAGTAATAAAAGATAAAATTTATTATAGTTTACATACAAACTTTTCAAACATTCTGATAAATATATTTATTACTTCTTTTGCAATATTGTTTTTTAATAAAAAGGCTATAAATTCTTTTTCACCTTAGAAAGTAAATGTTTGTGATTAATTATTGTGAAATATTAAAAAAATAATTATTTTCTCTTTATATGTTTTTCAAATTCTGAACCAAGCTAAATTTTTACACTTTATAAATAAATATCAGTTATATACAATTTTCTTTAAATGAAATTAATTCTATGCGAGATTCACTTTCGGCGTGTAAAGTGATCCATTTTCAATATATTTTTTTAACAATATTGCCACTAGTAACTAAACTTAAATGAAGTACAAATAATGTGGAAAATATCTAACTCCTATATCAAGAGTTTGGATTAGACTAAACTCTATTTTAGTTATAATTAAATATTTATTTAATATTTCTTATAAATAATAATAAAAGACAAAATTTATTATAGTTTACAAACAAAGGGCGATAAATATAACTTTTCAAACCTTCTTATAAATATATTTATGTTTTTCAAATTCTATAGTTAGTTTTTACATTTCTGATCTTAGTTTATACATTTTATAATTATATATCAGTAGGTAGATTATCTTTATCGTGAAAAGTGATCCATTTCCAATATACTTTTTCACTTTAAAAACATGTTTTTTTTATGACTCCTATATACAGAGTTTGGATTAAACTTTACTTTAGTTACAATTGAAGATTTACTTAATATTTCTTGTAAATAATAAAATAAATTGTAGTTTACATACAAAGGGCTATTGATCTATTTATTAACTTTTTATAATATTATTAAAAGGAGGAGTATAGAAAAAGTAATCGTTTTTGATAATGATTGTGAAATATTAAATATTAATTATTTTCTTTACTAAAGCAAACAATATTGATAAATATAGTTATTACAAAGGTTGAGATGAAATTGCAATGTGAATTTCAATTTCCCTTGAATCTTTATTATGATTATCACCACCACCATCATCATCATCATGGATATGCGTGCGGTCGGATTGACACATGACACGCGTCGCAACTGTCTCATCTCATCATCCCCTTCGGGTCTTATTAGAATATGAAATCCCAGAGTGCGGCGATGCAGACATCGACCGTTTACACAGACAGAAAGAGAGAGAGACAGAGAGAATGAGGGTGATGCGGGGGTGTCCCTTTAATTGCGAGCACGCCGCTGTGCCGCCTCCACCTCCTCCGAATCCTCTCTCTTTTTTTTTTGTATATACTTTGTTCTGTGTATGTGACTTTTGATGGACACCATTTATATATGAAAAGGGGAGATCTCGTGGAAAGGGAGTGGAGGCGGCGATTCAATTTGTTTAAGCTTATTTGTTACGCGTCGTTTAAATCGTCCGAACGCGTCGTTTTCGTACACATACTCACGCGCGTCACGCATAAATTACGTTTAAATTTCATTCAATTCAGAGATTTTATTAAAACTTTATGCTAAACACTGCTTTATTATTCAGCAGTTTAACACCGCGTAAATCACAGCGAAATAGAAACCATCAATTCGCTTATACGTGTAATGCAAAGAGATAAATATGTAATGGACGTAATTTACGGTCTGTACTTCCTTTAACGACCTGCAAGTAAACCACACACAACAGCAACAACAACAACGTACAAGTATCACTGTTAAAAAGATCAATGGACGAGAAACAATTAAAAACGACTCCTTTTACGTGTAATGGAAAAGGTAAATATGTAATAACTATAATTTACGATCCATACTTCCTTTAACGATGCATAACGTAAATAACCACATGTAACAAAGGATTTAGCCATAACCTCATGTTAGAATTTATATTGAAGATAAAGAAAAAGTTTGAATTTTAATTTAAATTTTAACTATTAACTATTTTAACTATTTTTGTGTTGATTTACATTTATTAAATAATTTTATAAGTTTATTTATGAAATTTATATTAAATAACAAAATCACAAAAAAGTATGAATATACTATTTGGAAATTGTATTTATTTTATTACATAGTACATTCGAACCTTGCTTAACGAGTATAATGCGTTCCAGAATTTTCGTTTTTTTACTCGTACAGTGAAACACTCGTATAGTGAAACAATTTTCTTCATATAAACTAAAGTAATTACGATAATTCGATCCATGCCGGGTTTTTTTTTTATTTATAACGTTTATTAACAGAAAATTATATAAACGTTTTTAAGGTAATTCACGCTTCATATTCATATTTTCTTCTATCTCGGAATGAATTTATTTATTAGTATATACTTTGCTGACGCTTCAAAATTTGTTAAGTAATTATATGTTATATCGCGCATAGCCACAGTCTTTTCTGTTATCTCCTCCTCTGACAAACTCTCCTCTATAACTTCTTACTTTAAGACAGAATGCAACTTTTACAGCAAACACAAATTATATTTTCAGATATAATAAAAGATTGCGAAAAAAATCGAAGATGGTTAACATATTAAAAATATACATCAGAAGTGTAGTAGATAGGTTTTTGAAAATTATGTAACAGACGCACAATTCTTGACTTCTTCTCGTCACTCGTTTTTCAAAACGTCGTTCGTTAAGCGAGTAATTTCTGTTACAATTTATTTCGCTCGTTAATCGAAATGCTCGTAAATCGAGGTTTCACTGTATAAGTAATACTTATAATATACAGTTTGGGAAAAGAACATATGCAAATTCTAAATTTTTGTGTGTTATTTTAATAAAAATTAAACAAAAAATTATACAACTACGAGAATACAATTATAGTAAACGATACTAATTAATCTTAATTTACAATGAATAAGATACATTTGTAATAATCATAATTTATATAACATTCTTTCATTGGTGAACTGAAAATAATCCAATATAATAATCATTTCATTTTATTAATTATTGTTATCAGATATCGGATTTTCCAAGTTTTTTTAAAGCAATTTTTTTTTTTTTTTTTTTTTTTTTTTCCTTTATTTATTTCTACAATCTATCTCTTTATATGAGATATTAAGTTGAATTGTTGTCTCAAATAAAAACAAAAAAAAATATAAATTCTTGAAGACATAGTCCATCGACTAGCCTTCATTTAAGTGTTGTTGGTTTGGACGCACTCACTAACACACGCACATACAACATAGTGAACCTATCCAAATCGACTTAGCAGATCCTGTGGTTTGAATTTCTTTAGTCTCCGACGTTGGTCGCTGGTGTCCGTCAGTCCACTGGCAAGTATGTTTGGGTGGGATTCCAGCCTATGGTAATATCTGATGCTGGCTCCAGCAATCTCCTCTCTAACTAAATTCATGTTCGTATGTTGGTGGATTTCATTGTTGGTAGCGTACCATGGAGCATTGGCGATTTGTCTGAGTGTTTTGGACTGGAATCGCTGAATTATGTTAATGCTGGAATTGCAAGCTGATCCCCAGAGCTGGATGCCATAGGTCCAGATTGGCTTAATTATAGTTTTATAGATGAGTAGTTTATTTTCCAGCGAAGTTTTGGTGTTTCTTCCTAAGAGCCAATGCAATTGTCTAGCCTTCAATTCTACTTGCTTTCTCTTCTTCTTTATATGATCCTTCCACGTCAAACGGCGATCGAGATGCATACCTAGGTACCTGGCTACATCTTCTTGTGGGAGAACACACTGATTTAGAGTCACAGGTGGGCATGTTTTTCTGCGCAAGGTAAATGTAACGTTGACCGATTTTGTTTCGTTTGCTCGAATTCTCCATTTCCTGAGCCAGCACTGTATTTTATCGAGACTTGTCTGTAGCACTCTGGAAGCTGTCACCGCATCATGATTCGATGCCATCACCGCAGTGTCATCAGCAAAAGTAGCCACCGTAACCCCATCAGATGTTGGTAAATCCGCCGTGAATAATAGGTACAGTAGTGGTCCCGAAACGCTTCCCTGAGGAACACCAGCGGAAACTGCGCGTAATGATGTTATCTCTGAATTAATTTTTATTTGGAAATACCTTCCGTCAGGTATGATCTCAGGACGGTGTAAAAAACATGAGGCAGACACTTCTTCAACTTATAGAGTAATCCTTTGTGCCATACCCTATCAAATGCCTGAGACACATCCAGGAAGGCAGCAGAGCAATATTTTTTTTCCTCCAAACACTTGCCAATTTCGGCAACCACACGATGAACCTGCTCCACAGTGCCGTGTTTTTCTCTGAAACCAAACTGGTGATCAGGCACTATATTGTTTTCGATTAACCACGGCCTCAATCTCCGCAGAAATAGTTTTTCAAATAACTTGGATAGTACCGGCAAGAGGCTGATTGGTCTATAGCAATTTTTGAAAATTTAATCATGATTTGTCGGTCAACTATTGAACAAAATTTTAGAATTTAATATATAGATTTGCACAATAAAATTAATTTTAAAATAAACTAAATGGCAGTTCCAGAACCATTTTTATAAAAAAAAAACTGTAAAAATTAAAGTCAAATTTAAAAAATATTTAGATAATTTTAGATGTTTTATTGATTTAAAAGGAAATGTATTAATTGCTTTTTTTTAACTCTATATTATTGTATGTATGTTACAGAGATAAAAAGAAAATTAGGATAAGAAATTTCAAATTTATCATTGCATAATATGGAAACCTTTCAAAATTACAAGTAAAATAATAAATATACAAGAATGTCTCGTATGGAATTGGTAATCGGTTGCGCTAATATCCTTGAATGTTTGAAACAGAATTAATCGAGTTTAATAATGGAAATGGCCTATCTCGATTACCTCGGTCTTTGCCAGGGTGCTTGATAGGGTGATTTACAGAAGGCTAACCGACTTTATAAACAACAACAAAATTGGAAATCATCGGCAGTACGGATTTCAGGCTGGGTCGAGCACTTCCGCGGCGTTGGTGGATGTGACTACAGAAATAAGAAGAATCTTGGACAACCACAAATATGCTGTGGCGGTATTTATAGATTTAAGAAAAGCATTCGACACGGTACATAGAGGAAGATTATTAAAAAAAATGAATAGATTAGGGGTGTGTGGTTTGGAGGCGGCGCTGTTTGAGTCGTACCTCGCGGACAGGCCTCAGCGTGTGAGAGTCATGGGTGTGCAGAGTTCCGAAATGTACAGCAGATTTGGTGTCCCTCAGGGTGGCGTTCTGGCGCCTGTCCTGTACAACTTGTACACTGATGATGTGGTGGACATTGGACTGCGGGGGAGTGTGTATATGTACGCGGATGACACATGTATAGTCTACGGGCATGGGGATCAAGTGTTGCTGCAGGAGAGCATTAACAACGATATGGATAGGTTTCAGAGGTGGTGTGATGTGAATTTTCTAACAATCAATGAAACAAAAACCCACTACATGATTATTAAGCAGAAAAATTCAAAAACAATTAATCTCAACATAAAGATTAACAACAGGGACATTGAGCAGGTGGAGATGGAGAAGTACTTGGGAGTCACTCTGAACGACAAGTTGAACTGGGATTCTCACTTGAACATAGTAAAGAAAAAAAACTCATCAACCATCGGATCTATGTGGCGAGCTTGTAAATACATCCCGGTAGGGTGTAGGAAGTCGGTATACCATAGTATATGGACCTCTGGGGTGTGCTATGGTATTGAGGTGTGGGGTGATACAACTAAATCAAACATCGACTCGTTACAAAGGCAACAAACAAAATTGGAGAGAATTATGTTCGGTGGGAAGAATGCCGGGTCCGTGCCTGACGTAAGGACCTTAATGGAGATACAAAAAAACATATTCATACACAAAATAGTCCATAAAAAAATAAAGACGCGGCAGGATCTGGTATCTAACAAAGACACACACAACTACAATACCAGAAAAAAGGAAGATTTAAGAACTGAAAAAAATGAAACTAATATTTTAAACAGAAGTTTATTGGTGTCTGGTATTGTGGAATACAATAAAATACCATACGGCATAAGGAAAGAAAGAGAAATTATAATATTTAAAAAGAAACTCAGGAATTACTACAAAGAAAAAAACAAAAAATAGTAATGGACAAACAGACCATCACAACATACAATAACCTCTCTCACAATTACCAGTTACAAGGACTGCCTGGAGAACTGAAGATGAGGAGGGCTAATTATAATAATAAAATTTTAAAAACATTGAAATTGTAAATATTTGTAAAAAAAAAAGATAATTTATGAATAATTTTTTTTCAATTAAAATATAGTTTGTTTTAATATTTGTAGTTTAGACTATGGTGAATCCGGATTGAGTGAGGTATTGCTGTATTATTGTATTTTATGTGTATATTTGATGTTTTAAAAAATTGAAACAATTGATTGATTTATCGTCAGCAAAGAGGCTCAGGCTGCGGTATATAAAAATGAAATTGTCTGAAGTATTGGATCTGACGATATGAAAGAGCGGTAATGTGAGAGAGAAGTTGGAGGGCTCAGAAGTGGCGGCTTTAGGGATTTCGCGAGGATGGAGTGCGCTCAAAAGCCTGCAGATGTTTACTTCATTAATTTTTCAGGAGCATCCATCATTCGGAGCGCGCCAAATATTAATTGATAATTCAATTACGTTACTTTTGAATGTAAGTAGTATAATATTGTAGAGTAGTATCTGTTTTTTATTACGAAGATTCCTTTACAAAACTACGCGGGATGTAAGACATAAATTTTGTAGTTTTTATGTATTTATATAATATATAGTATTAAATATTCACAGTTATTTCTCAGCAATAATTAAATTCATACAATAGTAGTTACTAAATATAATTACATAACCTTATTTTAGATGTTTCAGATGTCAATTATATAGGCAACTTGTAATTCATTATAATTGTTATAGGATTACATAATTATTAACAGCAGTTGGTAGGCCTGACCATCAAAAAACACTTTTATGGTTGACATGGCTCTCTTATAAATAGGTACAATGCCTAGGACCTAGGAGTTCACGAAATAAAAATTGAATTAGGATTCAAGAATACATATTTCATTGTTAAGGTTTAATGAACACATATGCCTGGGAATATAATGTCTGGTACCTAGGTCTTAGGACAGTAATGGCGAACCTATGACACGCTTGTCAGAAGACATTTCAGGTTACACGCTTCATTTATGGTCGCAGTATAAAAAAATGTGAAATATGATTGAATTTTTCAGAATTTGAGACGCCAAGCTTATTCGTTCATCCTAAAATCATCCGGATTAAACGATGCATAACTTACATAAGCTAAAACAAATAGAAAAATAAAAAACTCAATTCTTAAGATAAACCAAAAAGAAATAAATGGATGCATTTCGATGGGCAATGTGCTTCATGGTCATTTGTATCTCGTAATAGTTATTGTTGTGGGCACATCAATTTTTCATCTCTGGCGGTTAAACGGCGCGTGCAACCTCCGGGATATGAAAAACGAACGAACGGACCTAAATTGATTCTGCACACATACACACACACGAACTCCTCTAACAACCTCCAGTTTTTATGTCTTCTATCTATCATTTATGTACGAGAGAACCGAACGAAAATGAAATAGTAAAAAGGGATTGAATGAAATCGAATTCGATTTACTGCAGATTATGCTGCACAACGAGGGAAACTGCAATCATCGTCCTTAATTTAAGAACTACTTATATTTGCCTCTTCAGCGATTTAAGTGCAAACCATTTCCATCCTGTAATACATATATGATTTCATCATTTCCAACGCTATGACTCAGAACTGTCTGTTGATATTATCAGATATCATAACTTTCAGTAACAATGTTTTTTTTTTAAAGATTTATTCGCGATAAAAATATACATCATATTAAATGTCACTTAATTCTAACTGTCACTATTGTCATCGTCATTTACAATAGCCAACCGAAATTATTGACAGCTGTCAAATTTAAATTTAAATTTAATAAATTATTATAAACATATTAATAAAATTTAAAATTTGTAAAATAAATCACATATTTGAGTTAATTACATAATTTAATAAACATTATAAATCGCTTGCGACAGTACTGTCGTTGCTATTTATAATAGACAAATTAAATTATTGACATCTGTCAAATATAAAAAAAATATGCAGATATCACTGAAAAAACTCTCATTGCTATTTATAAGAGATAAATTTAATTATTGACAGCTGTCAAATATAAAAAAATAATGCAGTTTTTCCGTCTAAATTTGATAAATTATTATAAATATATTAATAAAGTTTAAAAATGTAAAACATTAAATTACATAATTTAATAAATATATTCAATATAACATGTGTTTCACTGACAGTACTGTCATTACTATTTATAATAGTCAAATGTAATTATTGACAGCTGTCAAATATAAGAAAAAATAATTAATATATTTTGTAAAATAAAGCGTCACAATATCTAACTGAAATTATTGACAGATGTCAATTTCAAATAATGTCAAACAGAGGGTTGTCAAACCACTATTTAGTCAATAAATTAAATTTAGTTTTAAGTAAATTAAACGTGAATTATAAACAAGACAAAGGTAATCAATGAACATGCAAGCGGTGTCATTCATCCTCATACAAATTTTATGAAGTTTCCTCGACAAAGTTTGTGTTGGTATCTAAACTATTCTATTCTCTTTTGTAATTTAAACACATTTGTTCACGTTAAATTTGCAATGTATACTCATGGGAAACAAATATAAACTAAGCGTGATAGCAATTGAAAAATTAAAGAGTCGAAAGCCACGCTGACAACGATCCATTGTGTGACATTCACATAGACATTTGCATACTGTGTTTACACTGCACCCGCTGTAACGGCAAGCGCATATAACATTCCGATGCGCGCCATCTATAGGAATTTAATTTACTATTCATTAATAATTGATTAATCAAAATTGATATGTTTACAATAAAACACAATTTAGTTAATTGATTATAAAAATTTCAAAACAAAATAAATTTAATTCATCAAAATATATATAAATTCAAAAAAAATTAAAAACACAAAATTTGTAAACATAAATGATCAGTTTTTTCTTTAGGACTCTTTTTGTGCGGTTGTAAAATCTGAAATATTAATTAAACAAATTATTAAATTACTTACTTTATTAGAAAATAAATTAATGTAGAGTTATTCAATTCAGTTAATTACTTATTTTTTTAAATTAATTAAAATGTATTTAAAAATTAATATATTTACATTTTTTAATTGGTTACAATTTGGGTTGAATCTGATTGATCTGAATATAAAATCCTTTAAAGCTTGGAAATTTTATGTCGTGTTCCAACTTTTTCAATATTATCACCACTTTTTTATGTGTCTATTATGCAACTATAAAAAACACACCGTGTCAAGGCTACACTGTAAGATAATCATGTTTCCAATGGATTTTCTCACAATAGGTTTTCGTTGATAAATACACCCAGACACAATTTGCGTTTGTCGTTTTCCATTAATAATCCGCTTTACCGAACAACAACGCCAAAAAAAAATGTATATATCGATAAGAGTGTGAGATATTGAAAAATGAGTTTTTTTTCTCTCGCATTAATTCTGCCCCTGGCACCCAATTGAAATGGGTCGAATGCCATTACGAACACCTACGCAAGAAGAAACAACACAAAAAAAAAATAGAAGGAAGGGTAGAGCGTAACGGAGGAACATGTTTATTCGATCGAGCATCGAGAATTAATGTTTCTCGCAGTTATTGTTGATTGCGGAGATCAATGGAATCGGTGGTTCATTATTTTTGTTGACGCTAATTGATGAGTATCAAATGGGGCGAGCCATTAATTTGACGTGCGATTGTAGTTGAATCTGTTTGTTCGGCGATGATGAAAATGACGCACGTCGATTATTAATGCAAGTAAAGTGCGTGTGTGCAATTCGGTTAATTAGCGCCGATATCATGAGTGGAAAAATTATCAATCGAGTGGAAAACAAACATATATTTTTTTTCAATATTTTATGCGTTCAATTTTTATTTATAAGCCATTTGATTAGAGTAATCTGTAAATTACGCTCTATAATACTAATTGATATTCACATTATAGTAATAAAGCTACATCTACATCATACTTAATATGTGATACATCAGACAAGCAATAAACTACTATTTATTATCATAAAATCCTAATGTTGTCTTTAAATATTACAATTAGTTTTTAGAAAAAGAATGTTTTTATACGCATTTTTATTTATACAGTAATACCCAAAAGTTATTTGATAGGTTAGATAGATTATAACCTTTAAGGGTTTAAAAAACTTATAACAAAACAATTACTGAAACACAGAAGATAGCGAGTGGCAGTAAACAATTAAGTGTTTTGTCCAACCGATGAGTGGATGTATGCCGACGGGAGCAGTGATCTATTACAATGGGGGCATTTATTAATTTATTTAAGAATCGCAAACTGGGAAAATCTCACCGGACTCGGATAAGACAGGAATTCTATTCGGGTGGGAAATGCATGTTTTGCATCCCATTTTTCTTGTTTTAAATATGTTTTTTGGTATTTTCAGTTTCAATTATAGCTTTAGAAGAGCAACCTATGCTAATTAGCAACTGGAAGCTAGATTAAAAGTTTAAACATCTAAGTGTTAAATATATAATAATTTTAAACACCGACTTTTAATCTAGTATTTACTGTAAAAACCTAACTAAAACTCCAAAATCGACGACAAACAATAAAATATTCTACTATCCCAAATTCCATCCCCGGGTCACTTCATTTTACTTTACTTACAATAAGCAATAAATTATGATGTAGAAGTAAAATTATTAAGTTTTTGTGTGTTTTTTTATCGTGTCTTTATAATTTTATACAGATTTGATATTTTATACAGATAGATCATTATGTAAGAATATTCATCTAAATATGACTTTATTTAAATTCATGAAAACGATCAAACTTTAGTAATTTATTGATATTTTAGACATTTTCAAAATCAAATTTGGTCACTTTTCACTTTTTTACAGGTTTATTATTTTGTATTTTCATTGGGTCATACAATTCAAATTTATTACGTAAAGCTTCAAGTGGATTTAGTTATTGTGAACATTATGGATATATTCTAATTCAATATTAGGTTCTATCTATTCATTATCTATTATTGAAGATTTAGACTAAAATCAAGTGGGATGACTGTTTCAAATACAAACATTGCCATTTTTTGAATATTTTTATATGAGATAATTATGATTTTGGTATTTAGCATTATATTTAACATTTGCTTTAAAATATATTTGAATAAAATTGAATTACCGTCATACTTCTAACGAATTATTGATATAATAAAGCCATACACAAAATGTTATAATTTTTAGCTAACGCCCATCAATCTTGTCTTGTAGAACTACTAGAAGAAGAGAAAACATCCAAGAAAAAAGAAATTTATAATTCAAATAAAAGCTTCCGAAATAGTCGATGAAAAGTATGTTAGAAATTTATTGAATGAAGAAAATTATTGATGATTATATTGATATGATTTAATACAGATTTTTATAGATTATTGTTTAACGAAAAATTTCATATTATTTTAATATCATCGTATTTCAAATTTCTAGTGGATTTAGTTATTATGAATATACTCTAATGCTATATTAAGTTTCCATTGCATGTTAACTTCATTTATTATTTAAGTTACTATCTATTATTGAAGATACAGACTGGAATCAAGTGTTTCAAAGTATGTATTATTGTCATTTTAAGTAAAATTTTCTTATGTAATATTAGATTTTTATTGCATATTTATGTTAGCTATTATCTAAGGTACTTTCTATTAAATATCTATTATTGGAGATACAGAATCGAACCATGTGGGATGACTGCTTCTATGTTTGTATTATTGGAATTTCTAGTAAATTTTTTTGAGGTAATTATGATTTTACTATTTGACATTATATTTAACATATGCTTCGAAAATATATTTTAATAAAATTGAATTACTGTCATACCTCTAATAACGTATCTTTGATATAACGAAGTCCTCAATTGCAAGCCCGATTTAACATACAAAAAAATGTTACAATTTAAGCTAACGTTCAACAATCTTGTCTTGTAGATCTCATAGAAGGAGAGATAATATCCAAGAAATTAAGATATCCGTATGATTCAATTAAAAGCTTCCGAAATTGTCGATGAAAAGGTATTGAAAGAAGAAAATTATTGATTATATTGATATAATTTAATACAGATTTTTATAGATTATTGTTTAACGAAAATATTCATCTAAATATGACCTTATATAATTAAATTCATAAAAATGATCAACTTTATTTTCGAAGTTTTATTAATTTAAAAATTATTTTAAAATCATAGCAAATTTGTTTACTTTTCACTTTTTTTTCAACGCAAAGCTTCTAGTGGATTTAGTTATTATTTTAATATTTAATGTTAGCTTCAGCTATTATCTAAGTACAGACTGGAACCATGTGGGATGTCTGTTTTAAAATTTGTATTAATGTCATTTTTAGTAAAAATTTCTTATGAAATACTAGATATTTATTGCATTTTAATATCAGCTATTATATAAGTATTATCTATTAAATTGAGATACAGACCCAAAAATATATTATAATAACGAACCTTCGATATAACGATGTCCTCAATTACAAGCCCGACTTAACATATAAAAAATGTTCTAATTTAAGGCCAACATTCAACAATCATGTCTAGAATGAAAAGAAAACATAACATCCAAGAAATAAAAAATTAAGTTATCCAAATGACTCAAATAAACGCTTTCTAAATTGTTGATATAAAGAATGTTAGAAATTTATTGAATGAAGATAATGATGATGGTTCAATCGAAAATTTTGTAAACTTTGTTAGAAACAAACTCAAAGAAAATTAAGACAAAATTAAAGAAGTTCCAGCCGAAATAATGTTGACAATCAAAGATTAAAATTAAGCACAAATGATCCTGATTTAGATAGAAGTGTTATGTTAAATGCAATAACTACAAATAAACTTTTCTTTGTTCAAAACAATTATTTTATTATAGTTTTACCTCTTAAAACGAAGTTGAGAGATTTTGAGATTTAACATTTTTTAGTTAATCGATGTAAGACTCTATATATGAATTTGTATATTATTAATTAAAATGGTAATAGTGCTTAATTTAGTTATTCATACAGCTGTTACATAAATCTCTAAAGTGAATATGTGGATAAGTATAATTTTTGTTGGCAATTAATTCTGCGATTAACAAATTGAACTGCGGTATTTCCAATCATAAATTACGTCACCGCATCTGCCTCTTTTTCATGTTTGCCGGTCCGATTGGGTTTTGTTTACTTATCCTTTGTTCTCCGGCCATTGTTTAGCATTGTTTCGTGTGCAGGAAGGGAGGGGACGGGACATCCGAGGAACAAATGATAATTCTGCAGGCGAAATGAACATGCGGCGCGCCATGAAAAATGATCCGCAAATAAACTAATCGTTTGATTTATTCATCTAGTGATCCGACCACACCACAACCGCCGAACGAACGAACCCTTTTTCTTTTCCTTCAACACGACTTTCCTACATAATATTCGTTCGGAGCGCATGTTGCGGGAGGCGAAAAAGCGCATGGAATATTAATTAAAATCCTTGGTAATGTTCGGCCATAAGTTTTAATCAGAAAACGGGCGGAGGGCGGTTTTAGCCCCAGCATTCGTGCGTCAGCAGCTCCAAAGTAATTGCAATTCGACTTTCGGCGAGAATAATTAAAATGAAAAATAAAATAGAAGAAAGGTTACAACGATTGCGCGATAATGATTATTGCCGTAACCGGAAGTGCTGTGCGTGAGTATGTGCGAGAGACAGAGAGTGAGTGGGGTTCTATGCGAGATTGGGGATGGTGCGGAAGCTGCGGCCCCCCAAACCATTCCGAAGTTGACGTTTCGAAATTTATCAGCGGCCGCGAAACAAAGCGCAGCGTGAAGTATCGCCGGGGGGTGTTGAACAATGAAATAAACGGGGTTGGCAGCAGCTTTGCCGTGCGGGGGGTGGCTGCGACGGGTTTAGGGTTGCTGCACATCCACCCACATTCACCACCCCCTTCTCTCTCTCTCTCTCTCTCACATCGTTTCTGTCTCATTGTCTGTACATCCCGGATGTGTTTGTAGTGTTCTACGTGTCGGAGTTTTTGCTAGCAATTGTCCTTCTTTCACCATCCACCCACTTTCCATTGCTTTTTTTTTGTTGCTCCTTTCCTCTCCGTCAGTTATTCGGTTGTTTTTCCATTCCCCCCATTTACATTCCGCAATCCACGCATTCATCAACGGCCAGTTAGGTACTTTACTCGAGAATTTTCCGCTTCACTCCGGTTTATTCCTCGAAGCATTATTAACACTACGCTTTATTCAACGGAACCAACGAAGCTGAGAGTAGTTTCAGCAAGGTTTAACACTATTTACGTTATTCCCAACCTCAAATTATATCTCGCACTAAATTCCTGCTAAACTCACAATACTATAATTTCGGATAATCCAATAAATTATACATAACTGAACTGAACTGAAGACACTTTAGATTCAGTCAAGTTTGAAAATTTTGAAACAAACTAAAAGTCAATTTTTTATGCAGTTTATTAGTTATGTGATAGGTCCAACAAAAATTTTTACTACTTGTAAGTCAGGATATTAAAAAAAAATAGTCCTGGGTATTGGCGAAACCGTTAATCCTGACTATGCGAGGTATTTTTTGAGTCATGAAATTTGCTCTACAAGTCATATTCTTACAAGTACAAAATCTTCAACTGGAAATTGCTTGAGAATATGTCTGGATTTATTGAAGACAATATTTAATGTATTTAAAAATTCACTGCAAAAGTTTAATAATTTCAATTAGTGATTTAACTTGTATTTTTATGGATGATCAAAAGTTGGACTTAACAATAATTTTCCTAAGATTATGATTAAGTATTCCCATCAATTTGGGTTGAAAATTATTAAGCGCAAGAAATTTAATTAAGACAATAATAATTTTATAGTTTATAAAAGGACTATCGGGTAATTGGACGCAGATTGTTTCAATCTGGACTAATCCAGAATTTAGTTTGTTCTGAAATTTTCAAACTGCATTAAATCCGAACTGATCGAATTCGGACTATGCGAAGTATTGATTGAAAATATTGTATCATTGATATTTTTGTAGATGTAATATATGTGTATTTATAAAAAGCAGCTTAGAAGTAAACTTGACTTAACTTTAAACATTTATATGTGTTAGGTTTAAAATAAAAAAGTTGTTACAAAATTCCATAATTGTAAATTTCCATAACAATGTATAAATTAAATTTTCCGATAAAGAAAATACGTATATTAGGTGTAAGTTTACTGAAAATTTGACTTTAAGCACTTAAATATGTTTGGTTTAAAATGAAAAATTGAATGCACCGCAGAAAGTTGTTGTAGAATGCCGTAATTGTAAATTTCCATAACAATGTATAAATTAACTCATCCGACAAGGAAAATACGTATATTAGTTATAAGTTTACTGAAAATGATATGAACGCATTTTCGTGGCTTATGCATGTTTCATGCAACGTACAGGTCCCATGAGGGGCGGTTGCTGCGGCGGCGGAGGAGTCGGCGTCGGCGGCGCTGCAGCGTCTGCGACCGTGTTCTCCGTGTTAATCACAGGACCGGTCGTAGATCTCTGTCTGGTCAGATGGATTCGCTCGTTCAACATTTGCAGAGCAAGGGGTGGCGGTACTACCGGAGGAAACGGATGCGGCACGATGGATGACGTTGCGGGCAACACGTGCATACGAAATTTCTCGGCCGGATCGCGCGTTATACAGGTCGGCAGGGGTCGGCAATTATACCCGGATCTTCCGGTGGACTAATGAAATTCTTGGCGGAACCGTCTCCGTTACCGCCGACGCCATCCCCCGATCTCTCAAGGAGAGTAAGAGAGAGACAAACGATGACAAACGGCTGGTCGGCGGTAATTAGCGGACGCGTGCGGTCGCACTAATGTCCGTCGCTGCCGACCGCCCCCAGATTACGAAGACTATATCAAAGACAACCCGCCGCCAATTTGTGTTTAAATGCATCTATGCATATTAGCTGATGCCGCCGCTGACGCCTCCAGGGATATACTAATTACTTGCACATGTTTAAGGCACACCACTTCAACCATACATCAACGTATTATACAGGCAATTTACTCAAACTCAGTTTTTTACTATTATAAACAACGTATTTAGCACATAGTCTTTGGACAAGTGTTCTTTAACATTTTGCAATTAATAAAATAACTATAAAATATTTTTTTTAATTAAAATTTTGAATTATAAATGATCTTAATTTAGTTGTGTTATATTATTTAAATATTTTGAACTAAAAGCTTCTATATCAGTGATTTCCAAAGTGTGCGCCGCAGCTCCCCGAGGCGCAGGGGTGCCGTCATAAGGGAAATTTTTTCAATTTTTCAAGAAATTCAAAAATTTAGAAAAAAAAACTGATGTATTAAGGCCGCCGCGGAAAAAAAAACCGATTATTTAGGGAGTCGCAAACCGAAAAAGTTTGGGAATCTCATTATCGAAAATAAAATCATTCCAATTATAAATTTTCACATAAATTACAAGAAAAGTTCAAAGAAATAAACCTGCTCAATAGTTTGAGTCTTACTATTATATCTGAACAAATTAATAATATATTTATGCATTTTGACTGAAGGTTTTTCTAATAATATCACATTTGGACTTCGAGGTAATTATTGGAATCTAAATTTTTTTTTTAAACTACTACTAATTACTAAATTAGTATATTAGTAATAATGAAACCAGTATGGACGTATCCAATTGTGCGGTGCAGCCAAAAATTGAACATCCAAAAGTTTCAATAAAAATGCTTAAAAAATGTTATCAAAGCCCAGTGGTTCATCACGAGTAGATAAATACATGAAGACTTCCAAATTGAATATCAATATAAATTTTTAGTAGCAAATTTACTTATTACTACAACAAATTTATTTATTAGTTATTCAACAATCTAATTACTAAAAGTATTTCCACAACTTCTCGTTTTCACACCAGGTAACAGTTATAATTACCTATTAAAAAATTAAGGCGACACAATTTTGATAATGACAAACGCTTATCAAAACGATTATTAAAAAATCATACTTCGGTTAAAGTTCAAACAACTGCAAGCCTCGCTTAACGAAGTACTTATATTCGTTAATCGAGGTATGAATGTATTTTACATTATGAATAAAAAGAATATAGATTAAGAAAGCACAATCGACTTCAGTTTTCATATTATTTTTACTATTTATTTAATAAAACTCTTATTTATTCGAAATTCATTTTATTTTTTTTAAGAACAAAAGTCTTTTCCATTGTAGCCATAGTATTATTACGTCTGACAACACAGTCTCGCTTAAAGAAGTAATCATATTCGTTAATCGAGGTATGAATGCATTTTACATTATTAGTAAAAAGATTAAAAAAGCTCAATAGACTTCAGTTTTCATATTATTTTTACTATTTATTTAATAAAACTCTTATTTATTCGAAATTCATTTCATTTTTTTTAAGAACAAAAGTCTTTTCCATTGTAGCCATAGTATTATTATGTGTGACAACACAGTCTCGCTTAAAGAAGTAATCATATTTGTTAATCGAGATATGAATGCATTTTACATTATGAATAAAAAGATTAAAAAAACACAATCGACTTCAGTTTTCATATTATTTTTACTATTTATGTAATAAAACTCTTATTTATTCGAAATTCATTTAATTTTCTTTAAGAAGGAAAGTCTTTTTCCATTGTAGCCATAGTATTATTACGTCTGAAAACACAGCCTCGCTTAACGAAGTAATCATATTCGTTAATCGAGGTATGACAATTATTTTACATTATGACATAAAATAATTATCTTAATTTAATTGTGTTGTGTTGAACTTTAGTACGTGTAGGGTAATTGAATACTGTGTTAGAACTTTGAACATGCAACAATGTAGCTGTATTAAAAATTAATTTTCGAACGATGTCTAGTAGCAACATCAATACTAGGCAGTTTGAGTACGTTTTCATGTCATTTAAATAATCTATCTTGCATATTGATATATCAATTACTATAGGAATACTACGTATAAATAAATCAAAAGTTTCAAATAAATTATATTTGCACATTAATAATTAATTTTATAATAATTGCAAAACGAATTTGATATTAATATATAATAATCAACGTAATACTAATAATTATATAATATTTAACACTTATATGTTATGTAGAAACGTGATATAAATATGCAAAAAAAAACACATCTTTTGTATTGTCTTCATGCACATTCTTGGATTTTCCGGCGGAATCCCCTAGCTGAGGAATTAAGAGTAGCAACATGGAGAACGAAGAAAGGCGTTCTGAATAGATTGTTTTTAACTTTAATTTCTTTTACGCTCCGATATATATAATTATTTTTCTTAAGTAATAAGAAAAAATACAGCATCAGACATAAACTTGGCAAAAATGTACGGGATCAGTTTTTCCAAGAAAAAAGAACAACTGATCTTTCTCCGGTCCTACAAAGAATACAAATCATTAAATTATAATAAATTATAACATTAATGATTTAGAAAAGAATCAAAATTTTTAATTAGCTTTAAGATTTTAACATTCATATATAATATTTAGTATAACAGCCATATGAAAAAGCAATAAAAATTAAAAATATATTTATATAATTTTTTTTTGTCTCTTTCGCTTGGAATACATTTGGCCTTCGTATCTTGATACCATTTATCAGCTCCCATCGTTTTAGCAATTTTGAAGTTGGTTTTATTGGATATTCAATGGATAATTTCGTTCTTTTTTTACAGAATTTGAGTTAGAATATTTGAAGCCATGAGACTGGTGATTGTGAACAGGTCAGGTTTTTTGTTCTTTTTGATACATTTCGCACTCGAAGAAGATCTCATTTAAACTATCCATCTGTCCACAGTCACAGCTATCCTATTGGTACCACCCAACTTTAAACAAGTAGACAGAAGACAGATTTTGATTCAATCTGAGAGAATACATTATGACTATATCCTTTCTTGATTTTAAACTTGTTTTCTTGAACGCAGAAACTATACTGATACATGTGTTATTTTGGCAATAAATGACCAACCGTTTTGAACTGCTCGGTGTGATTAATGTGGATTTTTAGTGGTTTGATCTTGTCATCTTTTTTAGCAAACTTATCTGTCTCTTAATTCTCTCTAATTCTTGTTTATCTCGAAACCCAGTATATATTGATAAACAATATTTCTTGCTGGAAGGTCTACACATATTTTACTGATTTGATGGCCCAACAGTTTTACTTGCAATTGTAGGTAGATAATCTGAGAGGATGGCAGCTCAAGGTGGAAGAGATATAGATAGCTCTATCTTCCCCAATAACCATTGAGGTTGTTAAATATTAAATCTTTCCACCCAAATTCTTGTAAATAATTATATAAAATATAACATACGAATTATATAATTGAAATATGAAATTGTCATCCTTTAATGTCTATGTCTGATTAGTATCAGTGAACATTAATTATCTTCAAAATAATAAAAAAAATGTCGGGCAGAACAACCTAGGTCGATATCTCTTTCACCAAGTATATTTATATTTAATTTAGAATGTATTTTTGGTTAAATTAAATAGGATTTTTTTTTAATTTTAAATATTTTTAAATTCATTTATCTCTGAAAAACAAAGATAATATTTCGTTTCCTTCTCTTTTTTTTGTGTTGATAGTATTATTATTTATACTAACCAATAAACGATGTTAATAAAAGAAGATAATTCTTCAGATATTGTAGATTAAAAAATATTTCCGTCATTTTGTAATAAATGTTTAAAGAACCTCCAATTTGCAGAAACGTATTGAAGATTCTTCTTTGATTATTACTAGTGCAAATATTAAACTATTTGATATTTGATATTTCAATTTTGTTGTTGAAAGAGTTGGAAATTTTAATATTATCAATATTAAAAATATTACACAACAAAAAAATGGAATAAAATTATAGATAATCGATAGAATTTCATTAAATTTTGATCCTTTAATTTGGGGGTGCATATTAAGAACCTGTCGAAATTCTCAAGGGGAAAGCGAAGGAAAGTAAATTAAGGAAAGTATGCATCACTGGAAATACTTCGAAATACTAAACTGTCGTTAATTTATTCAGACTTTAAATAATTGATCTTTTCAAAATCATTAAGTTTATATATTTATAAACATTTTTATTTACAATTAAATTAATATATACTTTCAGCTGTGTCATTCTTAATAATTTAGTTTGTTTGCATACACAATATTTAATATTCCAAATTACACAGTGTTACTAAGTGTACTTAGTTCACATATAATTAAAACGAAAACAAACAATGATTTCTGACTACATTTCATAATAAATTTAAGAATTAAAGCTTTATTAACATCAAAGAAACAGTGAGTATAATTTACTATGTGATGAAGTCATCATCGAATAAAGTGCATCTCTGGAAAGCGAACAAATGTTGCACTCTTCTGGTGCCAAAACCAATCCTGCTGGCAGCTGTCAATTACCCGATGACCAGACGGGCCGCGGCTTTGTTTTGTTTATTTCCGGATTTGTTTTGTTTTTATTATCGGATTACAAGGGGCGGCAGAACGAGGGGCGGCATCACAAGCGTTCGACCGGCGGACCGTGCTAAAGGTTTAATCTTTGTCGCCGAGCGAATGAATTCGAATTGGATGTTTATCATTTGGCGTTTTGGATTTCAATACGGGCTCCATTAAAAGCAGGATAATCGGATTGTTTCTATTATCGATCGACAAAAGCATAGAACAACCACAAACATACTAAACGCATCATCAAGTATTTCAGTCGAAAATTGTACATTTTTACAACATGAAGCAATTGTATATTTATCCATAAATTGCGTAGCAAATTGCAGCTTCAAAGCATTTCTTTTCTTCGGATCAGAAAGAAAACGATTTCATGCTTTACGATAACTGCTGCTAATGTGACATTAGAAACGTCAGTTGTAACTTTGATTGTTTCCTTGGAGAATGAATAGCGAACATTGGAGCTGCTGCTCCGTGTACTCTCTTTATCCTTATTCCTTATTTTTTTTGTGTTCGCTTCCTTATTTCCTTTCTCGCCGAGTTCATTTTTATATAATAAATTGACCTTTATGAGAAGGCAAAGGGCTCGAGTAGATGAAGAAGGAGGAAACTGTGAGCGCGCGGGGGCGACTGGGGCGGAAAGGCATTAAGGGAAGGCCAAAGTTCAGATTTATCGCCCACTTTTATTGTTAATAATTGCGGCTTCGTGGCCCACTATTATATTTCCCGACGTTATTTTTTTCTCTCCCTCACCCCACCTTCCATCTCTTTCCCACTCGCTCGCTGTTACGTACGCTCCTTCAGTGGAAATTGGAAGAGAAATTTATATTGTAAAATATGGAAATAACTTTCTCACGCACATTACCATTACCCGCCAGTCACAAAGGGCTTTTAAGAAAATACAAAATTCCCCCAGAACATGCCATTCTATATAAGCATAATCAAAGTTGGTAATAGGAATGTAAGCCCTCCAAGATTAACAGCCCAGCTCTAAAATCAATGATTATTAAAAATTTAAAATAAATTAACTTTAAATTTCAACCAACCTTTCAATTATACGAACTCATTATATAATCATAATAATAATTAATCCTGAAAAATATTTACTACCTTGTTCGGAAAGTATTTTCGTTTTTTTAAATTTTCATTAAGACAATTAGGTTTTTCAATTATGATTCTGATCAATTTCTACAAATACGTGTTGTTCTTTTATTGTTAAACAAAAATATTTTAAATTATTTTTAATATTAAAATTATCAGAAAATAATTTTCAAAATAGCTTTATCCATACTCTTCACATAATTTATTTCTTATTTAAGCAACATTCTTATCTTCTTAGTAATAAATAAATAAACTTTTAAATTTCAGCTGTCAATAAATATAAAGGACACACAAAAAACGAAATTAATATTTCAGGATATTTATGATAGTTGCAATCATTGTTGGACAATATGGAATAAACTAGCAAAATTCTTAACTTTTCAGCAATAAATGAAGCAAAAAAAAATCATTTTTCAAAAAATAGAATGGCCAAAAAAAAAAACGAAATTACTTTCCGAACAACCAAATATTTATAAGATTGAACATGTTCTTTTATTGTTAATCAAATAATATTTTTAATTAATTTTAATATCGAAATTATCAGAAAATAATTTTGAAAACCATACAGTTCATATATTTTTTTACTTATTAAAGCAACATTTTTATCTTTTCGGTAATAAATGAAGCAAAAAACAATTACGTAAATTGATTTTTCTTTTATAAATAAACTTTGAAATTTCAGCTGCCAAAAAATAGAATGGCTAAAAAAAAACGAAATTACTTTCCGAACAACCAAATATTTCTCATTTACATAATGGTATTTGATTGTAATTTCAGGAAATTTATGATAGTTGCATATATTGTTGGATAATAGAGAATAAAGTAATCAAGCAACATTCTTATCTTTTCGTTAATAAATTAAGCAAAAAAACTATTGCGTAACTTCATTTTTCTTTTATAAATAAAATTTTAAATTTCAGCTGTCACAAAATATAATGGCCACACGAAATTACTTTCAGAACAACCTAATATTTCTCATTTACATAAAGATATTTTATTGTAATTTTAAGAAATTTACGATAGTTGCATAGATTGTTGAACAATAGGGAATAAACTAATTCAGCAAAATTCTTATCTTTTCGGTAATAAATGAAGCAAAAAAACATTTGCGTAGATTTATTTTTCTTTTATAAATAAACTTTTAAATTTCAGCTGTCAAAAAATATAATGCCCACACAAAAAACGAAATTACTTTCCGAACAACCAAATATTTCTCATTAACATAAAGATATTTGATTGTAATATCAGGAAATTTATGATACTTATATAGATTGTTAGACAATAGGGAATAAACTAAACTGAGTAAACAGAAGTAAGCAGCACTTCCGCAAACAGAATTACGTTTAATGGCATCAATTTTTCGCTAAGCTACATAGGCTAGGTTTGTCCATTTCTCTCCCGTTTTATCCATCTTCCACGACCGTGCACAACCAGACGCACTGCAAATATTAGAGTTGGCTGATTGGGAGGAGCTCACTCCACCCTCCGGCGTTGCATAATTCACAGCGGGTCGGAGAGAAAAAAAAAACCGCAATTATATATATAGCCGGCCCTTCGCTTTTTTTATATTCTTCTGTTATGCTCCCTTCTCTCAGTATTACTTTCTTGTGGGTTACGTCTCTTGCTTTCCTTCTGCCGGCGAGGGGGTGGCGACGCACAGCAAATCGACCGGAATGAATCATGGACCCCTTGCCACCACGACCCTCCCCCCGCCTTAATATTTGATTGGGAATCGAATGCATAATTCCTTGCGATTCGCAAAGGAACGAACCTAACACATTTACTGCTTCGTGAATTTTTTATATCAATTCTTGCTTGTTTTTTACTTGTCGCACTTTGTTACTATACAACACCATTTGAACGTCACAGGAATTATTATCCAATTGCAAAAAAAGTAACAGAAAAAAGTTGGTAATGTTTAAAAAAATTATATAATAATTCCTATGATATATATTGAAAATCATACTAATTAATTTTCAGAAATATAACCAAAAATGTCAATATTTAATCAAATACAACCTTCCAAAATTTTGTCAAATAACCAGTAATATTCATAAGATAATCTAATATTGAATCAACTTTAAATTCATTAAAACGCATTATTATTTGAGATTAGATCAAAAAATATTGCATACAGGATAATAAATTTATGTAATTAATTGATCAGATTAAAATTAAGGAATACATAATTTGTACAAAGAAAAATATTGAAATCTTTGGAAATTAATTCTAAAGGAAAGCGAGAGGTATCTGTTTAGGAGAGGAACAATGTCTTAGATCAAAGAAGATCATTGGGAGAGTTGTGGTTTGGGTTATTAGATATCGAATTTTGATGAGAAAGAACAGAAATCACGACACTGTGAGGCTTTAACGTTTAGATTTCGGCATTGAAAAATAAAGGGAAAAATCAAAGGTTGGAAACTAAATGGAGATACTTTATATATTTGTATTTTTTTTGGAGTAAATTTATAAAAACTGCAATTAATGTTATTATTAATCATACTATTTAGTATTACTGCATGACCACTTAACGTATCATGTGCGGATTCGATGATTTAATGCGAATATAAATTAAATGGATTTTTTTTTTCAAATTAGATTAGATTTGATCGAATTATTCCCAAGTTTAAATTTAAGACTGAACATTGAACATAAAAGTTTGAAAATTTGTTAGCGTGATGTGAGCGGATGCGCCGGGTTAACTGCAATTTTATTGGTGGCATGAAAAAGTTTTCCGGTAGCAGAAACGGATCACGCCGCAATCTCGTTATGTAAATCTTGCGGCGCTCGCGTATTGCAGCACACTATTATGTCATGACCATCGATGCTCTTGCAATATGGATTCGCCCCAGCGATTCCAACTATCGAAGGGGCCGGTCGCAAGGGCTGCAGGAAAGAAATGGTCCTTAATAATTGAGCAACTCAATCGATGGTGTTTTAATAATTTAAACGACGAGACGTCGGTTGCGGTCACGACCGGCTCCATGCAAGCCCGGAACGCATCACGTAACGAGCGCAGTAATAAAGTCATATTTCTAGTTACTTTCGGCGCCTTGTCATGGAAATTTTGCCGTCCCTGCGGGGGCGACCCGCGCGCGCGCCAAAAGAATACCGAAAACCACCCAGGCGCTGCCGCCGCCTGCTCCGCACATTACGACGTGAGCCGCCCCCGCGTTTCTGTCGGCGTCCGGCCAGATTTACGCTACAAAGTTAGAGGGTTCATCTTTAACGAAATGCCCGCGGGCCGCATGTGGCCCACATACATTTTGACTACGGTTATATTATATTTCGTTTACTCTCATTCAACATATGTACATTTTTACTTATTATCATTATTACAAATTGCATTCCATCTGAGATAAAAAGATTATAAATTGAATAAAAACACTATATTGAAATTTAAGATGATATTAATTATACAAAAAATATTTATAAAAAAATATATTATAAAAAAAACTACAAAATATTTATAAATATTACCGTGATCGCAGATTTCTACAAACGTATTTATGATCCTAAAACTATAACAGGTGCACCAATTACTATTACGTCTATGATTCTACTGCTATAGATTATGAGATTACTGTATGTCAGGTGCACTAATTATTATTTGGTCTATGATTCTACTGCTAAAGACGTGAGATTATTGTATGTCAGGTGTACCAATTAATATTAGGTCTATGATTCTACTGCTATAAACATATGAGATTATTGCATGTCAGGTGTACCAATTACTACTAGGTCTATGATTCTACTGCTATAGACTTGTGAGATTACTGTATATCAGGTGTACTAATTACTATTAAGTATATGATCCTAATATTACTGACATGTGACATGAATGTTTGTCAGGTGTACCAATTACTATTAGATCTATGCAATCCTTTACCAAGTGGGTAAAAAAGTTTGACGCTGTTAAAAAAAAACTAGATTCGTTATTTTCAAAATTGTTTATATCAGATGAGAATTTGTCATCTTTAAATTTAAAAAAAAATATATTTTGATAAGCTATAGATAATTTCCAACATTTTTTTTTATGTGATAAGTTGGGGGGTAAAAATTGTACACTTTGCTGACGTGTGCATAAAGCAATTGGTACGCCTGACAAACATTTATGTCTTATTTCACGCTTAGTGAGAATGCAACACATAAACTTGAAATAAAGCATCTCCTCTGCTAGAAGATAAAAAAATATATTATGTTACTTTTCATAATAAAATGAAATATTACGAGAAATTGCAAGTAGCTACATTAAAATTATTTTGTACTTTAATATTATTTTTATCAACATTTATTTATTAATTTCAGAAGAATTATTATCTTGTAAAAATGTTCAATTTTCACCACTATACTAATTGCAATTTCAAAAGGAAAAAAATAGAAATTAGTTTAGAATGTATGTATATTTATTTTTAATTTTTAATATATAAATGTTTCAGTATTTTTGTATATTTTTCTGTGATTTTTGTATAAAATTAATTTAAATTTGAAGATGCGAATTTATTCATACTTTTAATTATTTTTTTTATATTAAAATTATGTTAGTTGAAAAATTGTCACAACTACAGTATTTATAATTAATTATTATACCAATAACAGGATTTGAATGCACTACAAAATTAACTGTTAAGTAATTAAGATCAAATTAACTTATAGAGAAGTAACAATAATTTTAATAATAATTATATTTATTTCTTCATATATACAACTAGATAACAACTAAAAACTTCTTCAAGTAACAACAATAATACAAATAATTATGTAACTGTTACAAAAGTCTTTCTGCCCTGATTTTAATAAATAACTCGCTTATTTTCAGTTAAAAAAAAGTACTGTATATTAAGTGCAACTTCCCTAAAATTACTTACTTTTTACAATATTATAATATTAATACATACATTTGTGGAAAAATTATTTCCTTTTGTAAAATTTTAATATAATTTATTGATAATATTTATATTCAGAAAGAGAACAATAAAAAAAAAATTAAAAAAATGAAATTTTCTGTGAACATGTTTTAAAATTATTTTAATATTATAATTTATATAATTTGTACTACTGAAAGTTCCAATAAATATTGTAAATTATAATTGTATTTTACAGAAAGAAATTATTTTTAATATTAACAAAAAAAATTATTATTTCATATACATTTTCTTCTTTTATTATTTATATTTCCTATCTAGTCACTATTTTTTAAATTCATTTTTAATTAAAAAAAGTCGTTAAAATGGTTTGATTCTATTTTACTTACATTTTTATTTTATTTCATATAAAAATACGTTTGTATTATTTAGTAATGAAATAAAAGGAATTGCAAAGATTTTCTTTCAGTTGCAACAAATATTATTAAAACTAAAAGTCGAATTTAAGCTTGGAAATGTTACCAAAAGGGCTCTACAGAAAACAATCCCCATGCAACGGAGTAGCACTGTTGCGGGAGGAGAAGTCGGAAGTTTCGCGGGTAAATAAATTTGACCCTTTGCGGTCGCATTTCTGTGGAAAGATTTTTTCTCTCTCTCCCTTTAATTCTCTTTCGCTTTGCTTTACTTTACTTTTCAACCTGATTGTTTGGTTCGTTGGTTGGTTGGCGTGACGGCCGTCGATTTTTCGGAGCCTGAACACACACAGGAAGAGAAATACTTGTTGTGAGACTTTAATTGTTCATTAACTGCCCCTATGCATGCGACAAAGACACGAGAACAACTTTATTCCATTTGTTCTTGTATATCCTTCGTTTCCCCTGTTTGATGTTAACAAGAAACGTAACATATTCATGTTTATCTTTAATTACATACCTTTCATTTTTTTCCTTGATGTCTATATACTTTTCATTCATAATAATATACAGCCTTAAGCAAGCTGTAATCTGTGTACACTACACTTTAATTATAGGACGTTGCTTATAAAACAGAAAATATATCCACAACACCTCATTCAATAAGTTCGTAGGATGACATATAGATAGCGCCTCAATCGACAAATCCATATGATTTTTAGGAAGTACCAACCTTCAGACAATGCCTGTCAATCTTACTTATAGTTTTAAGCAATTATTAAGAAATAATGCAATTATTAAGAAATAATTTTCAAGAAATTAATTAATTTATAATTAAATAATGCACGAAAAAATAGATATTAAATGGAACTTCATCAATCATGATTATAATGAAAATACAAATCTTTGATTAATTTGTTACATTTTTTATAATTAATTAATAATTAAATTGATTATATTATAATTTTTTTTAGATTTATTTCTATTTAAAATTAATAATTAACTAATTGTTTTTTTAAATTATTTTCTGTATTCCTAGTTATTATTCTCTAATTTTAGACTATTTACGATATGACATATTCAGAATCACCTATAGCATAAAATATAATTTAGTTCACTATTAATAAGTAGTGATTTTCAAGTGCGGAAGTTTCTTGTACGAAACTCCATGTTATACGGTTAAATCATTAACATTATGCATTTATGGTAATATACTGTAAGTTTCATTAGAATATATATTGTTTCTAACTATCACATTACTTATTTCTACTACGTTCTAGACATTAAATTATATAAAATGCAAATAATTATTGGGAGATTATAGAAAAGTATAAATTTTCTATTTATTTGAAATTAAATATTTTTGCAGTTTTGTATAAGAAATGTAAAGATCTTCATGTTAATCTAAGACGAATAATATTTGTCAATATTTATTTTTGATGGATTGAAGTTATTTTAATAAATTTATAGTTAATTTATTTTTCAATATAGAATTTTGATAATTATTATTATTTTAAATTTTAATAATATCAGGTAGAAATAAAGGGTAGAAAGCATGTTTTAGAAACGTGGCTGGTCTCAAGAGGCTGATGCTCTTGGAGGAAGGGAAAACATTTAAATTGTATTCAAAAAGACTATCGCTGGGAATAATAGAGCCAAAATAAAATGTAAAATAGACTTATTTTTAGAGAAAAAATAATTATTAACTTTTATCAAGTATAACTTCCTGAAAAATCTATACAAAATACATAAATTAATTCATAGAAGTAGTTTATAAATAGTTTGAATCTTTGAGTTGTGCAAGAAACAATTCTTATAATTTATATTATAACATTTTTATAAATAATATTAATTATAAAATAAAATCTAATATATGAATTTGATAGATTTAAAAGAAATCGTAGTTATTTATATTTTTGAGTATTTATTTGATAACTTCTTTGAGTATTTATTTGATACATTCTTAAAATTTACAACTTCTTGTAAACCATCAGATCAAATGTCTGCAATTGGAAGTCATTATTATTAAAGTAAACGATGTCTTTTCATTCATAGCAAAATCACTTTAAAAACCATGATTCAACGCAAACAAAATGAGGTGTGTCGAAAGTGCACACTTTTGTCTACTTACCATTTCATTTTGAAAACTAATAATTAATAGAATATTAAATTTAATGTAAAATAATGCTTTTGTAGAGCAAATATTGTTTGAAAATAGTTTAAAATTAATAATTTGTACACATTATATAAAAACTCTCCAAGTAACTAAATTTATATAATTTGTACACGCAATACTCGAAAAGTAATAGTATTTTGTGTTTAATACAAATATTTATTTAAATATTAAGTTCTCAAACAGTTGGAAAATAAAGTAAGATTATGATGTAAATTATGCAAATAGTACTAAATGATTTAGGTAAAAAATAATATAGCAAAATTTAGTAATTGAAGTAACTGATACTTGTAATTAATTTGACAACTTGAAGTATTATTTGCAAAAAAAAATGTAATTTAAGTTATTTTGAAATATTAAAAATATATTAATTTGTAATATAAATAAAGATTATTGCAGGAAATTTCATTTTATTTTGTATATTATATAATATACAAATTCCATTTATTAAATAATAAAGGTAAAAATTTGATAAATTATTACTTGGCAAGTAAATGAAACTTGTAATCAAGTATTTGACTGCACAATATTTGTTAAAATATATGCGTAATTTAAATACGTACGTTATACTGCAAAAATACATCAATTTTATAATTAATATAAGTATTTCCTTATGAATTAAGTAAGTAAACATTTCCAAAATAAATAAAGATTAATGTATAAATTATGTAAATCCCATTTATAAAATAATAAAGGTAAAAACTAATGTAGCAAAATTTAATAAATTATTACTTGGCAAGTAAATGATACTTGTAATCAAGTATTTGACTGCACATTATTTGTTAAAATAAATGCGTAATTTAAATACGTACGTTATATTGCAAAAATACGTCAATTTTGTAATTAATACAAATATTTACGTATGAATTAAGTAAGCAAACATTTCCAAAATAAATAAAGATTAATGTATAAATTATGTAAATCCTATATATTAAATAATAAAGGTAAAAACTAATGTAGCAAAATTTAATAAATTATTACTTGGCAAGTAAATGATACTTGTAATCAAGTATTTGACTGCACATTATTTGGTAAAATAAATGCGTAATTTAAATACGTACGTTATATTGCAAAAATACGTCAATTTTGTAATTAATACAAATATTTACGTATGAATTAAGTAAGCAAACATTTCCAAAATAAATAAAGATTAATGTATAAATTATGTAAATCCTATATATTAAATAATAAAGGTAAAAACTAATGTAGCAAAATTTAATAAATTATTACTTGGCAAGTAAATGATACTTGTAATCAAGTATTTGACTGCACATTATTTGGTAAAATAAATGCGTAATTTAAATACGTACGTTATATTGCAAAAATACGTCAATTTTGTAATTAATACAAATATTTACGTATGAATTAAGTAAGCAAACATTTCCAAAATAAATAAAGATTAATGTATAAATTATGTAAATCCTATATATTAAATAATAAAGGTAAAAACTAATGTAGCAAAATTTAATAAATTATTACTTGGCAAGTAAATGATACTTGTAATCAAGTATTTGACTGCACATTATTTGGTAAAATAAATGCGTAATTTAAATACGTACGTCATATTGCAAAAATACGTTAATTTTGTAATTAATACAAATATTTACGTATGAATTAAGTACGCAAACATTTCCAAAATAAATAAAGATTAATGTATAAGTTATGTAAATCCTATTTATTAAATAATAAAGGAAAAAACTGATGCACCAAAATTTAATAAATTTTTACTTGGCAAGTAAATGATACTTATAATCAAGTATTTGACTGCACATTATTTGTTAAAATAAATGCGTAATTTAAATACGTACGTCATATTGCAAAAATACGTCAATTTTGTAATTAATACAAATATTTACGTATGAATTAAGTACGTAAATATTTCCAAAATAAATAAAGATTAATGTATAAATTATGTAAATCCTATTTATTAAATACTAAAGGTAAAAACTAATGCAGCAAAATTGAATAAATTATTACTTGGCAAGTAAATGATACTTGTAATCAAGTATTTGTCTGCACATTATTTGTTAAAATAAATGCGTAATTTAAATACGTACGTTATACTGCAAAAATACATCAATTTTGCAATTAATACAAATATTTAGGTATGAATTAAGTACGCAAACATTTCCAAAACAAATAAAGATTAATGTATAAATTATGTAAATCCCATTTATAAAATAAGAAAGGTAAAAACTAATGCAGCAAAATTTAATAAATTTTTACTTGGCAAGTAAATGATTCTTGTAATCAAGTATTTGACTGCACATTATTTGTTAAAATAAATGCGTAATTTAAATACGTACGTCATATTGCAAAAATACGTCAATTTTGTAATTAATGCAAATATTTACGTATGAATTAAGTACGCAAACATTTCCAAAATAAATAAAGATTAATGTATAAATTATGTAAATCCCATTTATAAAATAAGAAAGGTAAAAACTAATGCAGCAAAATTTAATAAATTTTTACTTGGCAAGTAAATGATACTTGTAATCAAGTATTTGACTGCACATTATTTGTTAAAATAAATGCGTAATTTAAATACGTACGTTATATTGCAAAAATACGTCAATTTTGTAATTAATACAAATATTTACGTATGAATTAAGTACGCAAACATTTCCAAAATAAATAAAGATTAATGTATAAATTATGTAAATCCTATATATTAAATAATAAAGGTAAAAACTAATGCAGCAAAATTTAATAAATTATTACTTGGCAAGTAAATAATACTTGTATATAAATATTTAAAAATTAGAACAAGTATTATTTGCGATACTTGACAACTTTATGGAATTCGTAATTTGTAGAAACACTTAGCAAGTGCTAGGGGAAAATAATAAGTTATATAGTCAAGAAAATGTATTTCATAAATTGTACATTACTTGGTAAGAAACTTGTACTTGCAACTAAATAATAACATATTTTTTTTTGTATTTGATACGCAAGTGTACACGTTTATTAAGAATATTGCTAATGGATTTAAATTTCCTCAATCGAGAAAACTGATTATTCCGGTAACGTAAATCATTTCCTTTTAATGAAATGAATTGTCGATTTAATAGAATTTGCCTTCATTCAATTGCATTTTCTTCATTCTATTAAATAGTGCTGCATTTTAACATTGCGTAATATAAGACATAAATATAAGTGCAATTATTACACAATATAAAATATGTTTTAACGAAAAGTTATAGTAGTTCATAATAACAACAATAAAGTTTGATGGAAACTAGACGAGGGCAGTTTGAAAATCTCTCCTAAAGATGTAGTATTTTTATTATTTTAATCTGTTTGTCAGTTGCTGTTTACTAACCGTTAAAAGTAGACGTGTTATTCCATGATAAATTCTTTGTTTTGGATGATATTGCGGCAACAGAAATTTGTACAAAGATGGGAAATATATTATAGAAATCTACCTCTTCATTTAAAACTGTCTACAAATGCACTTGCAAAATTTACAAAAACTGCAATATGATCAGAAAATCTAGGGAATTTTTTCGTCTTTGTATTATTTTGACAAGAATACAACTGATTTTTATTTTATCCATTAATAACTATGGATGAAACTTGAATTCTCCAAAATATACCAGAGACGAAAGAACAAATCTAAACAATGTTTAAACGCTGGTTCATGTGTACAAAATAAAGCAAAGACTGTTCAATCAGCAGGAAAGTTTATGGCATATTTATTTTTGGGATACAAAAGGAATTTTGTTGATAGATTATCTTGAGAAAGGTAAAATAATGAACTCAGAATATTATACAAAGTCTGTTGAATCAATTGAATGGAAAATTTTCTGAAAAAAGACTTGGTTTACTTTCAAAACTTTTAAAACTGGATTTTCTCCATTACCTGGGTTCCCGAACCATGCATTAATTTCACAATATAATTAAACATATTATTAACATATTATACGTTTATATGATTTATACCTAAATTAATTAAAATAAATAGTCCATTCCTATCATATAACTGATACAACTGATCTAATGATATTTTTTTTATGAATCCTCGCTTTACAAGCCGCCGGGCAATCCGTTTTCGGAGCGATTGATATGAAATTCGGTAAATGGCTTTGGTCAATCGAGCGGAGATTCCTTTGGTAGGCCGAGCGCACGCCGCACCGAACGCACAGTGATTATGAACGGGGAGGTGGGGGGTTGGCTGCGGCGGAGGCGGTGACGGCGGGGAGCGGCGTCGCGACGCATTGTAATCCGGTAATTAATGGCAGCAGTAAATTAGAGATTATTGCGCGATCGAATGTACAACATAAACAATAAACACAAGACGACGATCCAGGGGGTGGCGGCGGCAAATCTAATAACACCATGTACAAGAAGAAAATAAATTAAATAATCCAGAATTGAGTGGACAAAAAAAAACAAATGAATGAGAACGAAGAGGAAGCGCGTGCGAAGATTAATCAACGATAAAGGGAGGACGGATTTAAATAAATGCAACTCCGGTTTTGTACTTTTTTTCACCCTCGCTGTTGTCACTACACTCTTTTACATTGCCTCGCTTAATCTAGATTTCCATTTTCCTTTAACACGACGTTTAAACACTTGTAGAAACGATTGTCCTGGCGTGCTAATGTCCTGCAGCGGGGAATCGATCACGTCCTTTCGCTTTCCTTCTTTCGTTCCTTTCATTTTTTTTTTAATTCGCTCGCGAGTAAATAACTGGAAAATAGTTTAAAGCCGAGCGAAAGAAGCAATAATTCATGGCGCTTATCGCGGCCGCACATTTGCTTTACTTCAAACTATGCAAATCATAAATTGCAAACCGAATTACACAGGCAAAAAGCCGTCGCCAATAACATGCAAAAACAACAGCATGTTTTACTCCACCGCAATTCGTTTATTTTTGTTTTGTACATTCGAATACCTTGTTTAGTGCGGTTAATACGTGGCAAAAATATTACTGCAGTAAACGGACTCAATATAGCTATTAATCAAAATAAGAAATTAATTGAAATAATTTACAAATAATTATTTTTTTAATCATACTTTTTCACATGAGTATATTTAAATAACTAATCTTACCGCGGTAGGGTCAAATTGAACAAAACTTTAAAAACAAATTACATTTTTACATTCAATTTTATAACTTCATTTTAATAATATCCTGTTGCATATGTTATTTATTTTTTAGCTTTTAAACTCTTTTTAATACATTCTAAACTAACTAATCCTCAGCAGTTTCAGAGCGTTTGTCTTCTACATCACTCGGAACTCAACAATAATATCCTTTTCTATTATTATTCCAAAAAATGTCTTCCTCATATCCCTCAAATATTTTAATAATTTCCTGCTTTATTATTACATTTTAGTTTATCCATATAAGATAACTTTGAATAAAAATTGTATAATAATAGAAATAAATGAGCGAAAACTATAATTAAACACAATTTTAAATGTATTTGAAAAAGTAGAGGTGATAATATCAAATTAACTTTAAAAAAAAATTACAAGTTGCTAAAAATTTATTATTATATTTTTGTTTGTCTAGACATTTTAAATTAATGTTTAATAATAGAAACGAAAGAGTGAAAACTATAATTGTACATTATTTTAAATGTATTTAAAAAAAATATTAGAAATGTCACAATATTAAATTTATTTTGTGGATACGCCGGGTAATTTCCTGTTTATGAAGTTCCTAATTTAGTCTATTATATTTCTATTACTAAACCATTTTTATAAAATCTAAACATTAAGTAAGTAATGTTAAAGCAATACCTGGCATTGTCCTGATGTGATAAGTTTGATTTGAAAATTTCAAATAATTTAAGAAATATAAACTCCAAACTCTTTTTATGCTGTTTAATTTTATGCAATTGTAAAGTTATGAAGATATAAGAAAATCCTCCATTAGTCCAGTTTTAAATTTTCGCGGAATTGATTACCCGGACTAAGAAAATTATTGGTTCAATAATTACACTAAATAGATAATAGACTAAAATTTAATGTTTCTGCAAAAATACTTCAAATCTTTTTTTTACACGAAACTAACTAATCCTCAGCAGTTTCAGAACGATTGTCTTCTACATCACTCTGAATAATATTAAATTTACTTTGTGGATACGCCTGGTAATTTCCTGTTTATAACGATCATAATATTGTCTATTCAATTTTAATTTTTATCACATGTTTGATTTGAAAATTTCAAATAATTTAATTTCAGAAATATAAATTTCAAATCACCTTTTATGTTGTTCAATTTTATGCGATTGTAAAGTTATGCAATATAAGAAAATCCTTGATTAATCCGGTTTAAAATTTTCGCAGAACTGAGTTTAAAAAAAATATTAGAAGTTTGACAATATTAAATTTATTGTGTGGACACGCCGGGTAATTTCCTGTTTATAACGTTCCTAATTTTGTCTATTATATTTGCATTACTATCCTATTTTTATACAATCTAAATATTAAGTAAATAATATTATAGTTCTAATGTGATAAGTTTACTTGAAAACTTTAAATAATTGAAATTCTAAAAAAATAGTAAAAAAATATTTTTTATATAAATGATCGGTCTTTTCTTTATATCCATTCAAATCTCCTTATGTGAGGTTTATTTATATGCGATTATAAAGTTATGAAATACAAGAAAATCGTTGATTAGTCTTGTATTAAATTTTCGCGGAAATGATTACCCGGACTAAGATAATTATTGCTTGAAAGTGATTAAAGACTAAAATTGAATTTCTGCAACTAAATTTTGTATCACATTTTCAAAGCACATTTGAAAGTATTCATAAAAAATAGCTCAGAAATATTTTTTAGGATGGAGGATGAAGATAGAAAAACCTCGAAGAATCAATTCAATAAATCGAAACTTGGCAGAAACGTTTCGATAAAATAAGTTTTTTTTTACTTTAAAATAACTTTACAAATTGTTGAAAATTTATTATTACATTTTAGTTTGTTCTTATATATATAAGAGTAATTTTAAATAATTGTTGAATAATAGAAACTAAAGAGTGAAAACTATAATAATACATAATTTTAATAGTATTTACAAAATATATTAGAAATGTGACAATATTAAATTTATTTTATGGATACACCAGATTATTATTTCCTATATAAATGATCAGTCTTTTCTTTATATCCATTCAAATCTCCTTTTGCTCGGTTTATTTTTATGTGATTGTAATGTTATGTAATACAAGGAAATCCTCGATTAATCTATTAAGAGATCAAAGTCATTAAAGATTGTTACAAAATAATATTGAATGTTTCTTCAACTGAATTTTGTGTCATATTTTTCAATCACATTTGAACGCATACATAAAAATAGCTGAGAAATAAGATGAAGATAAAAAATATCGAAGAAGAATTTGAATAAATCACTTAAACGATTGATATAAGTTTACAAGTTGCTGAAAATTTGAAAAAATGTTTAAACTTGGAAAATTGTACTTTTTATAATTTAAATAATTTGATATAAATTAATTGATTCATTTTTTGTAGAAATTATAAATAAGATTAAAACCAATCAAAAATGTATTATTTTTTAAATTTAATTTCATCAATAATAAAACTTTATCATAAATGATTTTTTAAGTATTTAAACTAAAATTGATTTTGTTTGAAGTATTATTAAAATAAGTTAATATTTTACACATATTGCAACAGTACAAGTCAATGGGTTTTAAACTAATTACATTGTATTATCAAAGGGTTGCAACATAATAAAAGTACATAAAACTGTACATTCTGTTATTCAACTTGGCGAATGAGTTAGTTTTTGTTTGACTGTTTTAAGTTAACGATCAAAGGCTGCGGTGGAACAATCAGCCGTCTCTGAAATACCAACGGTTGAGAAATTAATTCCTCCGACATTACCGTGGATGGGGGGTGCGCAAGATGCCCGAGGGGATGAATCATCGATTCGAAATGCACCATCGCCGAAGAGAAAACATCAGGGTTCCTTCCACAGAATGCAATTACTTTCGTGCATTAGGAATGCAGATTAAAGTGTCAGAGGAATCAACGAATTTGCGTACCAAAACACATAATAAAAAAGAAAGCAACAACAACGTACACACAATTTCATTACGTGCATCTTCCCATCTTAGTCGCTGCAAACCGCGGTGGTGGTATTTATTATGTAACCGTTTCATGAATACGGTTGAATTTATAAGTGGCAATAAATTTAGCGTGAAATAAATCATAAGTCTTTTTTAATCTTAACTTTCTGAACATCCTCTTGATGATGAGTTATGAATTACTATATCATCTGGTGATCTTCATCTAACTCTTCGATTATAAAATTTTCTATTTCTTCATCAAATTGATCATTTATAGATAAGTTAGCAAGTCTTCATTACATTGTGTCAAATTCTAATTCTCTTTGGGTCTTAAAAATCTACAGAATGAGGAAAGAAAGTAGTCTTATGTATTTATTCAGTTATTTACTAATGATAATAAAAATAAATGAAAGAATTACATTTTTTATTTATGAGTTTAATGGATAACGTAGGATTTGGCAAACTGCGGCTCCGGAGACGCTTGTGGCTCTTTTGATGAGAAATAGTGGCTTCCAGTTCAAAATTCGTGTAAGCTAACCAAAAAAATCATTTTACAAGTAAAAATGATGCAAAATATATTTCCATAGACTTGATTTTAATAGACAATATCTTAAAAATGTCATTACTATATAGTTACGTAATATATTTTAATTTACAGCATTATTCATTTAATAGTAAATTATATCACTATTTAATTAAATAATGCTTAATATTTAAAAAAAACTGTTATAGTGATAAAGAATTATTAACGTCAATCGTATATAACAAAAAGTACTAAAGAATAAATGGATTAGAAGTACGAACATTATCATAAAGTTAAATTGTTGTTGGAGCAAGAAGAAAATGGTAATAATAAAAAATGTCAAAAAAGTGTCAATACTAAATAGTTTCGTTATTATTTTTTCAAACTTACATCATTTTACATTTCACAGTGAATTATGTCACAATTTAATTTAATAACGCTTAATATTAAAAAAAACTGTTATAGCTATGAAGAATTATTAACATCAATCCTATATAAGAAAAAAGTACTGAAGAATAAATTGATTAGAAGTGCGAACATTTTCATAAAGTTAAATTGATGTTAGAGCAAGGAGAAAATGGCAATAATAAAAAAATGTCAAAAAAGTCTCATTACTATATAGTTTCGTAATCATTTTTTTAAATTTACAACATTTTTCATTTAACAGTGAATTATGTCACCATTTAATTTAATAACGCTTAATATTAAAAAAAAAACTGTTATTGCGATAAAGAATTATTACCATCAATCCTATATAAGAAAAAGTACTGAAGAATAAATCGATTAGAAGTACGAACATTATCATAAAGTTAAATTGTTGTTAGAGCAAGAAGAAAATGGTAATAATAAAAAATGTCAAAAAAGTGTCAATACTAAATAGTTTCGTTATTATTTTTTCAAACTTACATCATTTTACATTTCACAGTGAATTATGTCACAATTTAATTTAATAACTCTTAATATTAAAAAAAAACTTTTATTGCTATGAAGAATTATTAACATCAATCCTATATATGAAATAGTACTGATGAATAAATCGGTTAGAAGTGCGAACATTATCTTAAAGTTAAATTGATGTGAGAGCAAGAATAAAATGGCAATAATAGAAAATGTCAAAAAAGTGTCATTACTAAATAGTTTCGTTATTATTTTTTAAATTTACAACATTTTTCATTTCACAGTGAATTATATCACAATTTAATTTAATAACGCTTAATATTAAAAAAACTGTTATAGCTATGAAGAATTATTAACATCAATACTATATAAGAAAAAGTACTGAAGAATAAATCGGTTAGAAGTGCGAACATTTTTATAAAGTTAAATTGATGCTACGGCAAGGAGAAAATATATAGTTTCGTTATTATTTTTTTAAACTTACATTTTTCATTTAATTTCAATTAATTAATTTTTCAATTAATTTCATTTAATTATGTCACCATTTAATTTTATAACTCTTAATATTAAAAAAAAAACTTTTTGCGACAAAGAATTATTAACATCAATCCTATATATGAAAAAGTATTGAAGAATAAATCGGTTAGAAGTGCGAACATTTTTATAAAGTTAAAATGATGTTAGAGCAAGGAAAATATCAAAAAGTACTATATAGTTTCGTTATTATTTTATCAAACTTACATCATTTTTCATTTAACAGTGAATTATGTCACCATTTAATTTAATGATGCTTAATATTAAAAAAAAAACTATTATTGTGTTAAAAAAACTATTAAAATCAATCGTATAAAAGAGAAACTATAAAAGAATAAATAAATCGTTTAGAAGTGCGATCATTATCATAAAATTAAATTGATGTGAGAGCAAGGAGAAAATGGCAATAATCGAAAATGAGATTGGAGTAAGAGGTTGTAACAGTTGAATATTGTCGTTTCTTTTATGACTTTTTCATTCATAAAATTGAAATATTCGTGCAAGCTTTATTAACATGAAATTTTACACTTACTATAAAGAGAATTTCTGAAATATTACTTTTAACAATTAATTACCAATTTGTTTTACATAATTGAATTATTTTAGTTTAAAATAACAATAAAATTTAATTTTTGTTAATTTCTATTACCTACATAGATCTTTTTCATTTATTAATTAAGCAATCTACGTACTAAGATAATAAGCTCTAGTTTTGATACAAAAAAATAAACTAAATTAATGCGGGGACCAAACTTCATTGTTTATAATTTATGAATACGCTCATACATAATACGTCTCGTTCAATTTTCACTAAAACTATTAAGGAGATTCTGTGGCTTAAACTGCAACAATCTTCGTCGATGAGTTTCCGTATTAGTCAGCTGGTTTGAATGGTCCTTCAGTCGATGTTCATATTTAGCGCTGGCCTTTGATATACTTTCTTTAACAAAGCTGATGTTAGTATAAGAGTGTAGACAAATCCCCCAATTTATGACTACCTTATATATAAAGATGTCATCAGCAAAAGCAGATTTATTAGAGTTAATCCTAGCTATTTTATCTTGATATTAATGTTTTTATTCAGGTAAAACGTCGATCTAGATGCATCCAATGTACTTTACTTCAACTATTTGTTATAGAGTGCAGATATTTAAAGTAACTGATGGACAAGTTGTAAAAGTTACATGCACTGACCTAGTTTTAATAGCCTTAATTCTTCTTTTTAGCCAATATTCGTTGTTATGCAGGCTAGTTTGAAGCACATGTGAAACCATTGACATTGTTTTTATGTCCACTGATAGAACTGCCGTGAAGAACAGAATCAACAATGGTCCAGATACACTTGTCTGTAGAACTCCAATGAGTATTGCACGCAGAGAAGTCATTTCGTCTTTATATTTAATCTGAAAGTGCCTCCCAGTAATACAGAAAACACTTTTTAATTTTGTAGATCATGAGATGTCGAGAAAAGCATCTTTTCTTCTATTACAAACTTCTGTTGATCACATCCAGACGAAGTACCATATCATTCTCGAATGCCGAATTATTATTCTGGTAAGTTATGATTATCCAGTAATTAGGACCACAACATTTGCAGCAGGAGCTTCTCAAAAATCTTTGATAGGACCGGCAATAGTTAAATATTATGTCTAACACTTACTTTTGTATTAATTTATTTACTTTGTGTGTGAAAACTTATTTTACCAATAAAACATTATTACTTTTCTTCCTTCTTGTCGCCTTAGCTTTTGCAAACCGACAAAACACTGTATGCTATTAAGATTACTTAAATTATGTAATAGTTACTTAAATACTATGTCTTGCTCTTATTTTAATATTAATTTATTTACTTTTGTACAGTATTACTTCTTTCTTTACCTAATTTGCTTATTTCCTCTCGGAAGAATTTTGCTACACTTTTTGCATTTGTGCCAGTCACAGTTTACATTATCACTTATATTCTAACTACATAACTACATGAAGTTAAAAAAAAATCATCCATCTTGTTGCTTAACTATTAAATTTTTTAATTAAATATCAGAAACACTTCGGGCAATAGCCGTTTGGTCCTTATAAATAATAAAAATAAATATGAACATATTTTTTGTAAAAATTTTTGAGAATTAATTTTTATTTTACTTTTAATATTATTACTGTAAATATATTTTATTGTAGTCTTATTAATTTAGATTTTACAAATACTAATTTCCAATATCGGATTTTTTTTTTCGAATTATCTTAATAATTTATTGAATAATAAAGATAACTAAAACGTAATAGATATTTAAGCTTAAAATAAATGAATATAAATCTGTTTTAATTTATATAATTTATTTCTTAATATTTATGTGTGTGATTATGAAATAATACATGAACCACCGCGAGGACTATAATTTACTAGAGACGTAACACTAAATGAAACTATTACATAACGAAACATGTCATAAAGATAGAGTTGGTTATAATGATGATAATAGTTTAATGTCGTAACAAAACGTTTAATAATGAAATATATTAAGAAATATCATATTTTATCTATATTATTAACAGTGTTGAATACAAATTTCTGCTTTTAAACAATGTCACTTTTTTATATTGTTATAATATTTGATGTATGTATTTCTACAAATTAAATCTTCTATCTTAGAACATCCAATTATATAACAAATAACCTTATTTTTCTTATTTTTAAATTCAAGGAAAAAAAAATATATTTCGAAAAATATTACATTTTTAATTTAACTATTAATGGAAAATATAGTACTAACTATACTGCATTTAATATTGTAAATTATATAGAGAAAAAAAAATTATAAACTGAAAAATGAATAATTTATTTAATGAAAAAAATTGTTTATTTGTTTACCAAAAGCGCATAAAGTTGTCAAATATTTTCTTATGTAAAAACTTTGAAAAGGATACGCAAAATACTTGTACTTACGTAAATAAAAAGAAGGATTGAAATGTATAGATAATTTATTTATTTATGTTGGTACACATGACACATAATAAATGTCTGATATTAAAACAAATATGTATAAAAAATATAAATAAGTAGATTTTCCATGAAAAAGGTAAACAATAGAGAGTTATTGTTAAATTAGAATGAAGTATTTTTTTTGTTTAAAAAAAAATAATTGCTGCAAATACTATAATTTGTTGTTACCATCATGGAAATATTGCTTGAGTTGACAATTGTAATAACCTTTAGAAAAACCGTTACAGTATCTTTGTAACACCACACTTAATAAGTTCGTAGGATGATATATAGATGGCGCCTTTATTGACAAATCCATACTATTTTCAGGAAGTACCAACCTTCAAACAACGCCTGTCAAAATTTTATGGTAATCTGCCGTTTAGTTCACAAGTTACAGTGATTTTAGTGACGCTACTTTTCTAATTTTCAAACCAATGGAAAAATCTGAATTTCAGCAAATCACTTTTCTACCATTTGTCTCGACGGAGAACATAACACTTATCAAGCCATTGCTTTGTTTCAACTTTTATTCAATTTTTATTCCATCAAGAAAGCAATGTTTTATCAACAAATTTATCAAATTCAGATATCAGGGTAAAATTATGTCACAAATCTTTCATCCAGTTTCCAAAAACAATTGACAAGTATATACGCACCTTTATCGTATTTCATTAACAGTTTAGTTGTTCAAAGAATCTAAAATTACTAATAAAATCGAGATTTACATCAATTATTCAATATTTCATCCATTCACTATATTTCTATTTTATTTTACATGCTTTCTATAATTACATAAAGAATGTTTGTTTTATTTAAACTGTTATTATTTTCATTGAAAATCTACAAATCGAATGCTGCAAGATGGATTCGTTCCGTGCCACCTCGCGTTTGCCGATGAGCGATGAATACCTCACGTCTTGGCCGCAGTAATCCTGCAAGGATTATGGCACAGCTTATCGATTTCCAACCGCCACCCGAAACCCCACTTCGTGGAACGCCCGCTTTAATGTTTTATATAATTGGCCCGACTATTAGATTTAATTCCCAGAATCGATTTTCCCTGAATTATGGATTAGTGTTGTAGGTCCACGTTCACATTGGATTGAGCTGCGTGCATGTGTGTTTATATATATGTTTTTTTTTTCTTATTGACGATGTTGTCGGGTTGTGGGGGAGGATTTTAATTGGGAATGCGAGTAATTAGTCCCAGCCATTCGCTCTCACTCTCACTTTCATTTCCTACCATTATCTCTCTCTTGCTCACACATTAACTACATCTTCTGGCTTGCGGTCTGAGGCTAATAATAGTAAGTGCCGCACAATAGGCAACTTTGTACAGATGTTAATATACTTTAAGCACGCGAATCCGACATCATTTCACCTGGCATATATATTACATGCACCGAGAGCGTTTCCGAGCGTGAAAGTACGGAGTGAGGTGGAAAAAATTTAGACGCGAAATCCTCGGGGTTTAATTTGAATCGGTTTTGGAGAGATCCAGGTCGCAAATCGAAGGTCCTCAGCTAATTGGACCAGTGCCATTTCATTAAAGTGATTAACCTTCGTCCTTCGCTCTTAATTTCCCCTTAATTACATTCAATTACTGATGTTACGTTTCTGACCGTTTTATCATTAATCCGATTTACCCTGTAACATATCTGTTATTAAATATTCATATATTCAATTATCTAAAAACCATTAATTCAAAAATGATAAAACCTTTTTGCAAATATTTTCAATCAATCAAATTTACATATGTTCTAATTGTAAATAGTAAAAATTATGAAAAATAAAACTAGAAAATTAAATATAATACAAAACAATACAGAATTAATTAGGTACAGATTTTTTAAATATGAGATTATTATATAATGAAGGAAGTTTGATGATTCAAGTAAAAGTCATCTAACATCTAATGTAATATATTTAAAGAAAAATATATATTTTTTATATTAAAGTTATAACTCTTAAATTGTTATTAAAATAATGAACAACAATTTTTTGATAGTCCATATTTGATAGAAATTATTGTAAATAATATTAAAAATAATCTAATTATTCCAAGTTTCAAAAATAGGTAATAATTTATATGAAATTGTAATGATTGCAATAAGAAATATAAATAAATTAAATACTAAAATATTAAAGTAAAATAAATTTATAAATTTACTAGGGTTTGAAATGTTTTGAAAGCTATACATATAATCCAATAAGAAATCGAAAATATATCATCTTTAGAAAACAAATAGTCAAATTTGTATTTCAATCTCTTTGTTAGTCATTGTCATTTAAAGTAGACGTGTTTGTGGTTTCTAACATGGGAAAACACGAATATTGTTCTATCATAAAATTATTTGTTTTGGAATGTTTTACAGCAACATAAATTCATAACAAGAATGGGCAATCTACTCCTTCATTTCCAATTGTTCACATATAGTCTTTAGAATGTTACAATTATTGAGAAAACAATCCAGAAAACATTCAAAAAGTGATATTGTATTAAATGATTGACGAGTGAAAGCGCGTGAAATATATTTTATATATAAAGTTAAAGATGAAAAAAATTATACAAGATGGGAGTTTTATTAGCTAACAATTGGGAATTTGTCAAATCAAAGTGAAAACTTGTATAAACCACTAAACACCTGTGACGAAATAACAAAACTGAATAATGGTTAGAAGCAAGTACAAGTTCACCAAAGAAGATACATTTTTGGGATGCAGAGTGATTTTTGTTAATAGATTATTTTGAGAAAGGTAAAATAATTAACTCAGAATATTATAGAATCAATTAGATGGAAAAAAAAATCGTGAAAATTTTTCAACCTTTTGGTCATAAATATGCTTATTATTATGAAATAAACTAAATAAAATATGCCTTAAGTCTGCGAAAAATTTAATAAATAAATACATACATTTTATTTAATAGAAACAAAAATAAATACATTTGTGAAGTGACTTAAAATAATATGAAATTTGGGAAACATTTATATTGTTGGAACATCAAATTTAAAAGAACGAAATTATGAGCAAAATATTTTATATACTTATATAATTGATTTAAATATGAACCCCTAAGTTAGATTTATTTTATATCAAATTTTAAAAATAAATTTAAAAAAAATACAATTTTCAAAGAAAATAATAGATCAAAATTATTACAAATGAAATAAACATAGATTATAAGATTAAGTAATTTTTATTTTCAATTTATTTACATGAGTTAAAAGCAATTTTCTAAAAATATATAATTAGTTGGGCGTAAAAGCCTGTATCGCCAGATTGTTATTTATTTTTTATTTTACTTTTTTTCAATTTTAATATTAACAAGAAACTTTTATATTTCATTATTTTTTTAAATATTTATTCAAAATTTAATTTCCCATGAAGTTTACCAAATCAGTTTTTTTTTTGTAAATTCCAGCAATCTATCCCTGTGAATAATAAGCTGCAATACTGGCAATGTTCAAAAGATAATTCAAGGATTGGTCCAGCAATCTCTCACTTTGAACACACTTTTCACACTCATTTCATTCACTTATTGAAACAGATTTTGCTAATCTTCAGGCTTGAAACGCCTCAGTCTCCGTCGATGGTTGATTGAGTCGGTTAACCCTGCTGCTAGGTGGTTAGGGTGATCTTCTAGTCGATGATAGTAATTTGTACTTGATTTTTTTATTTCATCCCTTACCAGGTTGGTGTCGGTAAACAAATGGATTTCTGAATTTGTAGAAAATCAGTTTGAATTTAAAAGAAATGTTTAGTTGGTTTTGCAGTTCGGTTAAATTTCGAAAATAGAGAGAAACATATCATAAAGAAAAAGTATCGTAAAATTATGAAATTAAATGCGAGTGGAATGAAGAAGTTTATTTTTGACTTGCAAACCTATGTTTCACAATTTTAAGATAAAAATAAACATACGAAATGCATATCCGTAGCTGCGAATGAATAAACGACGTTCAACTTTTAATTGCACATAAACCCGTAATGTACACGACTCCGCATTCCCTGCCAAAGAGATGTAATTTTAAAGTTTGCAAAGTCGGCAAATATTAATCCGGTTGCGCATCTTCGCCGCCACCCCCTTTCCACTGTAGCCGCCACCGTTTTGCTTCACTTTTATGCAGCAACAAATTTGTGCCTGGTAATTTTTGCATATAATTGGCGTTTTCTGCAAGTTTTGCGAACGCCCAAAACTTCGCGAGATATGCCATCTGCTGTGACAAACGGTTTCTCCCAGTTCCTCCACACATATACGCACGCACACGCGACACCAGAAAATGGAAACTTTCCTTTACCATCCAGTTCCTGCCGTTTCGGCAATTTTATCAGAAACTTTCCCGGTTCGCTTCTTCCATCCAAGCGAGACACTGCAGAGTAACCGAGAGAAGAACCTACAAAAAAATGTATAAGAAGAACAAGGGCAAACTTTTTCACGGCTCGCACGACGACGAAATGGGCTTTTAATGTTTCCCACCCTCACCCGCATAATCGCATTAATGATTCTAATACCCACACAAAAAAAAGAAGCACAAAAAATGAACGAACGAGGAAATCGTTAAAAGCAAATTTTGACCTTGAAATTTGACAGAAATTACTTTATTATTAGAAATTTTAATTTAATTAATCAATACTTTATTATTAAACTATAAATAAATAGGATTGGTTGATAGAAATCTAATGATTTTATAGGAAGTAGTAATATATGCTGGTTTACAATGTTTTGAAATGAGGATGATCTGGGATTCGTTCCACTTGTCCGGGAAACACCCAAGCCGCAGGATAGCGTTTAATATTAATGTTATTCCCTTTAGACCTTTACTAGATAGTTGTAGTCAGGTGCTTTTCAAGATTCAATCTTAGCTGTAATTTATACTTTTTTCATCTTGAAGTAGTGTATTTCATTTTCTTCTACGACTGCAAGTTCTGAAGGACATTGTTAGAAAATATTGTCAACTTACATCTGGTTTACGAAGTGATGACTCTCGCTGCTTCAATTTTTTAAGAACTTTCCATAGTGAGTATTTGGAGTCTTCAAATGAAGTTCACCGTTTCAAGTAGTTCTTTCAGCTTTATTTCATTTTGTCATAAGTATGTATTCTCAAATTTTCCTCAGTTTCTGTAAACTTCAGTTGCAGACCTTCCTATTTTTTTGACAACAATTAACTTTGAACAGTTTAAGTAATTGACACTATTTAATTAAGTTTTAGGGAACAGCAATAAAGTTAAAATTAAAAACAATAATTAGCATTTAACAATTAACGTAATTAGGTCGTAGTCAGGTGCTTTTTAAGATTTAGTCTTAGCTGTAATTTAGACTTATTTCACTATGAAGTAGTGATGAACGAATTTGGTATGGAGATGAAAGGTGTTACTGTATTTCACTTTCTTCCACCACTGCAAGTTCTGAAGGACATGGTTAAAAAATATTGTCAACTTCCATCTGGTTTACGAATCTCGCTGCTTCAATATTTTAAGAACTTTCCATAGTGAGTTTTTGGAGTCTTCAGTAGGTGACAAGTAAAGTTCATCGTTTCAAGTAGTTCTTTCAGCTTTATTTGGTTTTGATATAAGGATCTTCTATGTATTCCCAATTTTTTCTCAGTTTATGTACCCTTCAGTTGCATATCTTAAATTTTAACAGCAAAACCTTCCAATTTTTTCTCAACAATTAACATTAAACAGTTTAAGTAATTGACACTATTTAATTAAGTTTTTGGTATGGAGATGAGAGGTGTTACTGTATTTCACTTTCTTCCACAACTGCAAGTTCTAAAGGACATGGTTAAAAAATATTGTCAACTTCCATCTGGTTTATGAAGTGATGAATCTTGCTGCTTCAATTTTTTAAGAACTTTCCATAGTCAATATTGGAAGTCTTCAGCAGATGACAAGTTGCTGAGTAAACTGTGAAGCTTATTGTTTCAAATAGTTTCTGTAAACTTTCTTTGAATTTTAACAGCAAAACCTTCCTATTTTTTTGTCAACAATTAACATTGAACAGTTTAAGTAATTTTAGGGAACACCAATAAAGTTAAAATAAAAGACAATAATTAGCATTTAACTGTTTACGTAATCAATATCAATTATAATAGAATTTGTACAGCAAACATTTTCTTTTTTTAACAATAAGAACAAAGTGGAGAACAAAAAGAAATGAAAAATAAAATGTGATTTGACCTTGAACCTGGCTTCAACAGGGAAAGCGCAATCGCTTTCGATCTGGTCGCCGGCGCTGGCAGGCCTGCAGGAAACGGAAGGGCATTTATAAATCATCGGCAGCGTTCATTTTAATTAAGCCAGTTATTGTTTTACAGCTCGATTTGCATTTATATTAAGGCGCATCGTCGATGCTCCCCCATTTAAACGATGGAATGCACCGGCAGCGTCAGCGTCAGTGCCAGAGCCGATATAATTAACGGCGTCGCGACGCCCAATCTATGTGTTTGCGATTGCCTGTGTCTGGAGTGCGTACTTTATTGGTTACACACACTCTCTCTCTATCTCTTCAACAGTTCGGATCTATCAACCCTCCAAAAAGACTCTCCCATAAAGTGCATGAGTCTAAGTGTGTTTGAGAGAGAGAGAAAGTTCGAGAGTAAGAGAAGGTTCTGTCCCTTTCGATGGTCGCATTAATAGTCGACAAGAAGGGCATTAATGGAACAAAGTGATTCCTGTATCCAAAGGGACGAGAGTGAAAACAAAAAGAGTCGACCGTTTATTACCTGCAATATATATCCTCTTGTTCCGTCTCCCCTCCCATTTAGTATTTCTCCACCGCTATCCCATTTCATTAAGACGTATATATAAAATGAGATAGTGAGGGTAAGTCGAGGAGTCCTTAACCCTATTTAGGAAGGCATCAATGAAATAGCTTGTGCAACATTAGTTGCAAATTGTAATTTTGCAACTACTGCAAGTTCAGTTTGCGAAAGTTACCAATCCGAAACTAAAAACCCATTGATTTCTGAAAATAATTTCGGTTCCCTAATTAAGCAAAACCAGTTTAGTAAGATATTTCCGTTTTTCAAACACATGAGGTTTCAGCATAAATCAAATTAGTTTTAATTACATTGATTTCCAAACAACACAAAAAAATGCATTGGTATCCCAACATAATTTAGCTTTCTTTCCCAGTAGGAAAACAGTAGTACAGATGAGATGTTTCGGTATACACACAAATTAATTTTAGAATGATTTTTAGAAATTAATTATGTTCGTTAACCGAAGTTTTACTATATTTCAGTTATTTGGAAGACAAACGTAAAATACCATTAGTTTCCCAATAAAAATTCGGTTTCCCAATATGAAAATTGTGAAACAGATACTTGAGATGTTTCAGTTTACGAACAGACTTTTCAGTTGATCTGTAGACAAACAATACAAATAGTATTGGTTCATAACAATAAAAAAATCGAATTAGTTTCATAACCGAATTTTGGTTCTTCAGGCAAATTGTACAATCGAACAGTCCACTATTTAGTTAGTTTTAGTTTTTCGACAAAATTAAAACTAAATATTTTTTTAAATAGTTCGAAGAATGTGCTATGATTGTAAAATAAAATAATAAAATAAATAAATAAATTATTCAAAACTAATAACATATTAAAATTAGATGAAAGTCGTTTTAATAAAGTAACAATTAAATATATGAAGACACCTGAGAAGTATGAGATCTCGAGTCACTTAAAATGTTTCGCAAAAAATATGCACAAAAAATATTATTTAATAAAGATAAAATAAAATAGTGATGAGATGATCAATGTACTTTTTAACATTTTGTAAAAGAACGGCGGCTATATCCGCCCTATTAAAATAGGAAACTACGCTTTTGCAAAGTTGTATACTGGCCAATATGTGCATCGAATCTTAGTTCAATGATAACTCTCTATGAGGCGCCACTAGTTTTTTTTTAGAAGGAGCTGTCAAACGTCATTGTCATTAATTGTCAAATGATTTACTCTTGCAAAAGTAGTTTTGGAGATGGATTTTTGTAGGCTTTGTTATCTAAGAACTTATTTTTAGTTTTTCAATACTAATTTTTATGATAAAGTTACGTCAAAGAATATACAAATAAATACATGATATGTTGATGGTCCTAATGAGATCGGTTGCGCAACGTTTAAATAGCTAGACTCTATGATCAGCAGTAATGCGAAGCACAAACGAATCTTGCGAAATGCCACAAATCTAATTAGATTCAATCAGCAAGACCCGACTATAAATACATTATTAGCAATTACCGCATGAATAATGCACGCATTATCGAACCCCGCACGTTTGCAATCAATTATCGATCGATTCCCATGCAAATTTAAAACGCCAACAACGCCGACGTCGGGACTAGAGTAAAAAGAACGAGGTCCAGGAAAACCAGTTTGTGATTTACAGTTTCTGTGCAAGGGAGAATACAATTGGGGAGGTTTTGTTGATGGCGGGCGGGGGACCGTTTAAATTACTCGGCGCCGGGGTTTGCGTATAAAATATATTAGGCCATTTCCAAGCAGGAAATCAATCCGCAGAAATGATAATAAGTAACGTTAAAACCGGGGTAGAGTAGAACCTTCAGCCCTCAGTTCAACCCCCACACGGATCGCGGAGGGCGGCCTAAGAAATATCGGTTCAATTTCCCCGAAAATTGGCCCACATTTCCAGCACCTCACACCCAAAGACGATATATATAAGGGATTCAGCCCACGCCCACGTAAAACACAGGAAAAAAAAATATAAGGAAAACCGGAGGGATGCTCCTTTTTTTACATTAAACTAGATTGAAATGAATTTGTTCACGAAACTTGGGTGGATTAAAATGTAATCTTGGATATCGTTCGCGTTTCCTTTAACAATAAACTTTGTACCCTAAGATTGGCCCGAACCTTCATATTTTATCTAAAATTGTACGCATTACAACATTTTTCATTAGAATTATATATGGAAATCTACTTTTGTAATAAAATATTCGTTTACATAAATTGTTATAAATTTTTCTTACAAAAAAAAAATAAAATCGCATTTTCTTATTTATAAATTTATAAACGCACACTTTAAAATTATATTTAACTTTTATCTTCAATCTGTATTAATATGGATATTACATAACACCTCACTCAATAAGTTCGTAGGATCTCTATGTCGATGGTGCCTCTATCGATAAAACCATATGATTTTTAGAAAGCACCAACCTTCAGATGACTGATGCCTGTCAAAATTTTATGACATTCTGACATTTAGTGACGATACTTCAAAACAATGCAAAAATCTGAATTTGATATTTTTGTTGATAAAATGTTGCTTTTTGCTGTTGGTTTGCTGAAATTCACTGTAACTTGTGAACTAAACGTCAGATTGTCATGAACCTTTGACGGGCGTCATCCGAAGGTTGGTACTTCCTAAAAATCATATGAATTTATCGATAGAAGCGCCATCTATATATCATCCTACAAACTTATTGAGTGAGGTGTTACATATTACTCATAAAACTAAATCAGAAATGCGAAATTTAAGATTATAAATGGAAAAACTACATAAGTTGTGTAAAACTATAAAATTAAAATGACTTTCCATAGGGAAAACTCTGTTGCAAAAAAAAAAATTATTTTAAAATAACTACAAAATTCAAAATACACTCTTAGTTTATCGCGGCAAGCAAATATTGTTATGTATACTGACAAGACAGACAATGGTAACACATGATACGTAACGTTTAAGAAAATCTTCTATATGTAGAGAAATATTAAAAAAAAAACATGATAAAACAGATTTAAGTATATATATAAATCTTATCGTATGTAAGTACTAGATCAGTTCCATGTGATATTCCCAGGGCTTCTGGTCTCAACTTCATGTGTTCAAGAATGCACCCTCTTCGCTCATCACATTATTTTTTTTAAATAAATTCATATTTTGTTGCAACCAAAACTTCCCTTCCAAAAAAATTTAAAAGATTTTAAAATATTAGTTTATCCGAGTCTCTCTTTTTCTCTGTAAGGTCATGTGTACACCAAATGCGTCATCTATTCTTTAGGTATTTATATATAGAATAGAGATTTTCGTTAATAAAGATGCTAGCCTAATAAAATGTTTAATAATCTCAAGATCAAGAGAATGAACGAATATTTGCTTAATTAAGTTAGATACGCACTTATTCCAAGAAGTAAAATTTAATGAATTGCAAATGTCTGTGTGTGTGTGTGTGTGTGCGTTATGCGGATAATATAAGATCGTCTTTTACGGTGCGGAAAGGATCATTAAGTCAGGGTGGGGCGAGGAATTATTAATTAAATTTTGCGAAATGCCCGACGAACGTAATTAGGGCGCATGAAAAATTGATCCCTGCCATCGCACCACGCCAACCATCGTCCCCCTTCGTCCCACCCTTCCATCCACCAAGGGTAGCAGCATTAAAAGAAATATGGATATCCGTTACCCAACACTTCATCGTCCTTTTCGCATCAAAGCCCCACCTCGAGATGCTGCTGCAATTAAGGGCGCTCCAATTTCTTTTTCAGAGTTTAGCAAGTTTTCGATCAATTAAAAACGCCCCATTAAGTGCTCAGGCGAGAGAACCGGTAAAAAAAAGTTTCGGCGTGCCCCGATGAAGCGAAATTCATCACGGATTGATTAATTGGCCGTTGGAAAAAGTTGAGGGGAGGAAAAGCTTACATTTTGGTGGGGCGATGAAAAAATTAAAAATAAAATAATGGTATATATGTGTATATATACAAACCGGGTGGGTGAATATGAATATGCATGCGTCGTTTTAATGGAATAAAACGCTTCCCCCGGGTGGCTTTCAGGGAAGGGGAGCTTTGCTCAACGAGACGTTACCTACCATCATCATATCCCGTCTGATCCCGATCCGGAACGAGGCGGAATTTTCTCCCGAAATCTCATTAGCTTTGCAGCAATATTTTTTATTTTATTAATTCGTCTCCCTTCTCGGAGAAGCATTAATAGCCCGTTATAGCAGAACGACGATTGTAGTTCGGAATATTTTATTAACGAAACTGACAAACGTAAATATTTGTATCAAAAACATATTAATGTTGCATCCTAATATGCTTCAAAATGTAATTATTTAATTTCAAACTTGGATTGTCAAAATATTTACGACTTCAGTTTTTCATAAACATTTCATTCCACTGAGTCAATGAAAACATTCTTTTTTTCTAACAATAATAACTGAAATAATATGTACGAGATCAGTTTGAATAGTTTTGAAAGCGAAACATAAAAAAACAAAGTCTTTTTCATTAACAAAATTCCTTATGCAACCCAAAAAAACTGATGCTATAACCTTGTGAATCGACACAAAGTTTTCAAACTGTTTTCGCATTAATATGGGTGCACGCTTCTTATATTAGACAACTTGTACATGTACTTGTGTCATAGATATGAATCTTCTTAATAACGTAATAATTTTCGGTACTTATGAAGTCAATTTGATATTTACTTATATTAGACAACTTGTACACGTACTTGACTCATAGATATGATTCTTGTTAATAACATAATAGTTTCCGGTAATTATGAAGATCATTTGATAATTGTATATTTGCTTATACAACGTGTACAAGTACTTGTGTCTTAGATATGAAACTTGTTAATAACATAATAGTTTTTGATATATATGAAGTCAATTTGATAATCATATATTCGCTTATATTAGACAACTTGTACAAGTACTTGTCTCATAGATATGAAACTTGTTAATAACATAATAGTTTTCGGTAATTATGAAGTCAATTTGATAATCACATATTTCCTATATTAGACAACTTGTACAAGTTCTCGTGTCATAGATAATCATATATTTGCTTATATTAGACAACTTGTACAAGTACTTGTGTTATAGGTTAACAACTTTTTATTAATATAATAGTTTCTGGTAATTATGAAGTCAAGTTGATAATCATATATTTGCTTATATTAGACAACTTGTACAAGTACTTGTGTTATAGGTTAACAACTTTTTATTAATATAATAGTTTCTAGTAATTATGAAGTCAATTTAATAATCATATATTTGCTTAAATTAGACAACTTGTACAAGTACTTGTGTTATAGGTTAACAACTTTTTATTAATATAATAGTTTCTGGTAATTATGAAGTCAAGTTGATAATCATATATTTGCTTATATTAGACAACTTGTACAAGTACTTGTGTTATAGGTTAACAACTTTTTATTAATATAATAGTTTCTGGTAATTATGAAGTCAAGTTGATAATCATATATTTGCTTATATTAGACAACTTGTACAAGTACTTGTGTTATAGGTTAACAACTTTTTATTAATATAATAGTTTCTGGTAATTATGAAGTCAAGTTGATAATCATATATTTGCTTATATTAGACAACTTGTACAAGTACTTGTGTTATAGGTTAACAACTTTTTATTAATATAATAGTTTCTGGTAATTATGAAGTCAAGTTGATAATCATATATTTGCTTATATTAGACAACTTGTACAAGTACTTGTGTCATAGATATGAAACTTGTTAATAACGTAATAATTTTCGGTACTTATGAAGTCAATTTGATAATCATATATTTGCTTATATTAGACAACTTGTACAAGTACTTGTGTTATAGGTTAACTACTTTTTATTAACATAATAGTTTCTGGTAATTATGAAGTCAATTTGATAATCATTTCTTTGCTATTTTTAAGTATAATTTGTAGTAATTTGAAAATTCTATATGATAAAAATAGTTCATTTATTTACATTTAGTAATATCACACTTTAGTGAACGTATACCCTATGGAACTAATTGAAAACTTGGTAACTTGCTTAGAAAATAAGAGGTATGGAAACAGGTTGACATATAGTAAAATGTTAGGTTATGTATACACTACACAAATAACATAAAGATTTCTATATTTATTTATTTACCAGTAAAATACTTGAGGTTTGGGTAACAACTAGAAATGGTTTGAAGTTAAGATGTTAGTATATAAGTGCAATACGCAAATATGGCAAAGTTTCTTATATATTATATTTACATAATACTAACCTCTAACCATACTTAGTAAGTTGTACAAGTACTTGTTTAACGTGCAACTTTAAAAATAGCAATACTTTTTCCTTTACGGGTCGAGTTAAATTTATAATGACAGCTGTCACTTTGCGTCAAAATGTCAAAAATTGTATGTTATTAAAAATTGGAACACAAAAATGTTGAGAAACGCAGCTCTAACTGTTATTTAAAAATAATATATGATTAATCACAGTAATTGTTCTAAAAGTTGTTCAATATTTTATAATTTATGGCAATATTTTAAATTCTTTAAATTGTAGTTATATGTAAAAATATACAAATAGTATTTTTAGTTGCAAGAGTATTTCACAAGTACTATATATAAAATGTACACATCTTTAAGCGAATTTACGACCACGAAGACGTCGTAACAAGTTTATATATTGCGTATATAATTCAGCTCCAATAAATTTCGGTTGCATCGAATCGGGTTTTAGAATGTAGCAGACACGCTGCAACGTGTCTGTGTGTTTTTTTTTGTATATATTGTGCTTTACTTTATTTTTATATTTTTGGGTTTATTTCCGTTACTTCGGGACAGGAAATGCTTTTCGTACGTGCGGCAAGCCGGAAGTTTTACAAACGGGGCGAAGGGATGAAAGAGAGGAAGAGGAGCATCAGGTGTCGATGCTGTGCGCTCCAATGACACACGCCATGAAACTCGACGATTAGAACGGACGTCGCAATAAATACTGGCGATAAATGCAAGCGGAAAGAGGACAACAGAAGCATGAATACCGAACGACAATCGTTACAAATCAAGTTTACACTAGATGAACTGCAAACAATAGAAGAATGGAGTGTTGCAAACTAATATTAATTTAGACAATAAAAAAAAGAATTCGTTACTGTTGCAAAGATTTTTTTTATAAAAGTCTACACTTTTTTATTCTATAAAATGAAGACGATATTATGTACATATTTTTTTTTATTATTTCGTAAATCAAATTCATTTCAAAATTACGTTTTTTCTAACTATATTTTTAAAATATATTATATTGATCCAATTTCTAAAAAATGTTTCTACATCCACCTCTTTTCGTAACCACGATAATACTTTCATCTTTTCAAATATATTTTCTCAAACTTTGTTACGATTATATTGTTCTAAAGTATCCTCTTCTCCGAATTCACAAATAGACTTTTTCAATTTCGCAAAAAAAAAATGTATATTCCCCGAATTTCCTGTTGCCAGCAGTTCAATGTCTTCCCTCATCCATTTAGAAATTGATCTTATAAATGTCTTTGTTTATAAACCCGTATTTACCTGCTCTCATCTCTTGCAAATCTATAATAATCTCTGTATTAATATAATTTTTATTATTTCCTTCAGAAATAGTCTAAATAATTATTTCAATAAATAATTTCTAATTTTTGTGCCAGATGATTCTTTTGCAAAATTGTCTCCTGTTTCATATCTTTCTTTACTAACATTTGCTTTGATCCAATGAAGCAAAAGTTTAATTCTCCAATGTTTTACCTAATGACTAATTTTGTAATTTCAGCAAGTTTTTTTCCATATATTTTAATGCCTCCAATACTGATATCAGATAGTATTGACCAATCCTTCATTTCAGAGTTTCTCATCAAATATCTTAATAATTTTCCAATTTTCTTTTCTTTTTATAAATCTTCATTTCTTCATTCCATGCCACAAAAACTGATGCATTTCGAATTGCATATATGTATGTATCCTAGTTTCCTGCATTCAAATCTAAAATTTGTTTTTTCTACAGAATGAACAAATCTTTCAATAATAATTTTTATTTCTTCAATATTTTTAATAATTTAATTCAATCTTAGATTTCTTTAGACAAAAGTACATAAATTACCAAAACTATCCACAGACCATAAATTCGTTATGCATTTAGCAGCTTTCACTTTTCCCTGGCACAATTTGAAATAATCTTGACTTAAAAATAATAATAATTTCGTGTAGTAATTTTTGTCAATTCAAATTTAGTTTATTTTCTAAATTTCATATTATATTGAATCCGGACTGATCGAAACCGTACTAAGCAAGTTATTGTTGTACTTTGAAATCTTGTTTATTAAAAGCTAATAGTTTCTGTAATTAAATAATTATAAATCATTAAAAAATAAAATATAATCTTTTTATAATCCAAAGCACAAAGTATATAAATACATAATAAATCATTTATATCTTAACTTAAATGTAACTAAATAAGGAAAAGCATGATTTTTTTTACAAAAAAAAAATTATTAAAGCGGAAAGTTTTGTGTCCAATAAAAATGTTAAAAAAAATAGAATTGTCGGAAAATATTTGATTTGCATATTTGGAATAGAGTAATTCATAATAAATAGAAATACAATTACATATGCAAAATGTGCTACCAATTACATTATTTCTAACAGAGTAAACATTAATCAAAATTAAATTAAATTTTAATTGATAAAAAACATCAGGTAAAATGTGTATTCATATTGTTGAATACTATATAATACAATTACTACGTAATTATAATATTTTATAATTAATTTAATATTAAATAATAATCAATGTTTGATTTAATTTAAAATCGAAAAACCTAAGTTGTAAATTTATAATTTTTTAAATGTATTATAAATTAAGCAATACTACGGGTATTCCTTAACTTATGATTGAAATAGATTCTTAGTAAGTTGAGTTTCATAAAAAAAATAGAATTTCATGAAAAATAACTACAAAAAGTAGATAAAAAAATTATATTCATATTTAATCATAAAAAATACGAAGATGTAAGTGCAAATAATAGTAAGTCAAACATTCGTAAGTTAAGGACTGCATTGTCTTTTGCTAAGAAAATATGTAATTTTTTCACATTTGTCAAAGATAATAAAAAGTAAAATCGAATATCTGTTCGGAATCCGAGGTGATTATGAATTAAGTTCTAATACATTTAGTTTTAAGTTGTTTTTTTATTGCAAATAAACAAAGTTTTGTTAAATCTAAAATACTGTACTTCTTAAGACAAGATGGAAAAATAATGTTTTATAAAAATTATTTTTTGGTACAAATCTGCTTATAGAAAAAGTATTTCTATTTATAAATATTATAATTCATATGAATAATAAATATAATAAATAATAATAAAATGTTTTTTTTTTCATTTTTGTATTCTGATTGAAGATATATTAAAAGTGAGCAAAAATAATTATAAACTCCAAATTTAAAAGAGTATTAGAGTTACTAAGTGATTGTAATAAATGTATTTATTATAATGACTAAGAGTAAGTTAAAGGAAACTGGAGGAAAATCTAATTACACTGAATTTCTTGAGTAAGTAACTTAAAAGCCAAGTCAGTCCTCCCCTAATGCAATTTCAATCAAATTGAATTAAATCGAAATAACCTAGATGATATAACTTTAGAATCCACGATTCGTAAATTAATTTGAAAGGAACATAATTTTATTATTACTGCTCTCTACAAAAAAAAATATAAATGATCACAGTTCTTACAATTATATTGAAGATTGAGGGTTTTCTTAAACATTAATTATAACAAATATATTTTACCATCATGATTTGTATTCAATTCCATTTAAACAATTCTTAGTGTTTTTGATTTCAAGACTTATAAATGTGTTTTGACTATTTATGACTACATAAAATCGCTGCTATGTTAACAGAGGTAACGTTAACTATGGAATGACTGTATTTTTTACATATAACTAGTTTTTCCCGAAAACGTGTACCTATGAATCGTTATCGTTTAATTTATATTAATTTGTACATATTGCGTAATACATTTTTGTACAAAAAATTATATTATAATTTTCTACAGAATGATAAATTTTAAAACAATTTCCAATGCTGGTTTTTTAATTTTTTTTCTAATTTTTTGACTTATTTATGCAAGGGTTTATCTGTAACAGTCAACGCTTCAATATAAACTCAGCTGATATGAGCACTTCTCACGTTATCTTTCGACATAAAAAACATATTTTGATTTGATTTCTTGTATAATTTTAATAAAAAAACTTGCTTTTCTCAAAATGTTATATTGGAATTAACCGTATTCACTAATATTCTCAGCTAGACTTACGATGTTAGGTTATATTTGCACTCTGGTTAATAATAGCCAATAGATAAACTCTAAAACATTATAAAAAAATAACTATTTAGCAGAAACTTTCATAGTTCGGGGCTTTTAAAACCGGACTAATCGAGGACTTTTAAACCGAGAAAAAAATACGATAATTTATATGTAAAAAATTATTTTGTGCAGAAACTTATGATGTCACTCAATTTACATTTGCACTCTGGTTAATAATAGAAAATAGATAAAACTCTCAAAAAAAAATTTAATAAAAAATAATTATTTAGTAGAAACTTTCATAGTACGTGACTTTTAAAACCGGACTAATCAAGGACTTTGAAACCGAGAAAAAAACAATAATTTTTATTTAAAAAAAATTTAAGTGTAGATATTTTAACAGAATTATTTTTATTTTGCTCAAAATAATAAAATTCAGTAATTTTTTTATTTAAGTTTTATTAAAACGTATTTTAATACAGAATATTTTCATCAAATTTGAAAACATTCATTTACCTTTTGACTGTGATTTTTTTTATTCAATATTTATTTATTATTAATTTATGTTCATGCTGCTTAGTTGCAGTCTTTGCAGATTTGCAAGATTTTAATAAATCCGGACTAAGTGAGGTATTATTGTATTATTATATATTATATAATATTAATCATTGTAAATCACTGTAAAAGTGCAGAAATTATGTAATAAATAGTTAGGAATAATATAAATTTCCCACCAAAATTTAAATGAAAAAATTGCATGCAATATAGTCGCTAATATCAACGTTTATTTTGTCTATTTGAATTTATATATTTTTATTATTTACTCGATCCTCCGCGCTCGTCACCAGACGTTTATATAACCCGGCGCATCCGTCATTAGCGCCGTGAGTGCGTTTCGGTGTTTTCACCTCTCAGATCGGTGCCGGCTCCCATAATTCATCTTTATTACGAGAAGCGCTGCACCGAATGAATATGGAAATAAAACCACCCCAAAATACACACACACACACACAGGGATAGAGATGAAGAGAAGAAAAAAGGACACACACAGAGAGGCAGAATCAACAACCCTCGAACCCCTCTTCCGGTCGCACCGGAAAAAAAGAGGCGAATATATATTTTTTTTCTTCTTACAGGAATATAATGAAAGCGGGAAAGGGGATATAAATAAAGAATAAAGAAAGGACGGGAAAGTGGTATTATAATAATGGATGGAATCATTTGGATATGATACAGATGCGAGATAGGCTCGCCCCGAAATTAGATTAAATTTGTTTCCGATAAGGATGCGATAAATAATTATGTTTATAGCACGGAACAATAAGAGGGGAAGAGCAATTTAATTTTCTGGATAACGATATCGAGTGTGGTAGAAAACCCTAGCCTTTTTGTTCTCATAAATTGATGCAATTGTAATCCCCTTTCTCAATAAAAAAATTCTCCTTGTTTTTTATTTCTCTTTATAAAATGTTACATGAAACACGTTAATGTTGCTTTAATTTGTCACCAATTATTTATGTACTTAGTTCTTTTTTTTATGTGTGTTCGTTGTAGCTGATGGGGGATGGAGAGCGGACGTAAAGAGTGGGTCTTCGGGGAGGATGTAAAGGGCGACTTGGGGCATGTCTTCGGGGTCGTTAAACTCGAGCACGCGGCGGACATAAAGGTGACAAATCGCCGAAAACTTACGCCCGTTTAGATTTTTCCGCACCGACGCACGCGCGATTACGGAAGATGTGAGGAGAAGAAAAAGTAGAAAAAAAGAGCACGAGAGAAGGTTAAGAAGATGAGGAAACTTCATTCCGGTAATCACGCGAAAGGATCCATCAAAAAGAACCCAATTAAAATCTAACAACAAAAAAACAGGAAAACATTTTCTTCCGGAAAATCTTCTTGACACAAATTTGTCTGTCTTCTTTTTATTACTTTGATATATATTAGGTCCTTAATCATGATATATCCAGTTCCAAAATAAAAGTTTCATTTATTATATTTAATCTATTGGTACAGATTTACTATTTTTATGGTTAATTATTAATTCCGAAAGAAAAGAGGCCTAGAAAATGAGTACAGCTTATTGGGAATTAAATATTTTTTATTACAAGAAGTCTGGAAAAATTGAGTTCCACACTTTTGATGCTCATTTTAATCACACGAAACCAATTTATGCAAAAAATTGTTCCAAACGATTTAATATTGTTGGAATAGTAAAAATCTTGCTATTTACAACTTAAGAATCTTTGATTTGTAAATTAATTTTAAAGGAATATAATTTTCTTATATCTAAAAAAAATATTTATCCAAATATACATTTAATATTGAATATACATTTAATATTGAATATTTTACCATCATGTTCTGTATTCAAATACAAATAAAATTCAATTCAATTCCATTTATTAATCATTTTTTCTAAGAATTATCAATGTGTTCTAACAATTTATGACTACGTAATATCTTCTGCTTTGTTATCAGAGGTAACGTTAATTGAGATATGACTGTATATATTTAGTAGCAACTAGTTTTTCACCAAAACGTGGACCTAAGATCGTTATAGTTTAATTTATATTTGTAGTCACTAGAAAATATATTTTTGCACAAAAAAATTATATTATAATTTTTTTACAGAATGTTACATTTTACAACAATTTCCAATATGCATTACATACTAGTTTTTAGACTTTGTTTTCTGATTTTCTTACTTATTGGTGCATTTATAAGTAATAGGGTGAACCCAATTAAAATCTAACAACAAAAAAAGGAAAAACATTTTTTCTCTTCATTTCTTCCTGAAAATCTCGTTGATACAAATGTGTTTAATTATTATTTATTTAATTACTTTGATTTATATTAGGTCTTTCAGGAAGATATATCAAATTTCAAAATGAAAGTTTGGTTTATTATATCTTATCTATTGGTACAGATTTGCTATCTTAACGGTAGTTTGTTAATGCCGGAAGTGAAGAAATCTTGAAAATTAGCTTGTTGGGAATTCAAAATTTTTCTTTATTAGAAGTAGTCCAATGCTTAAAAAAAGAAGTGTAAAGTCTGGAGAATACGGTAGGCAACAGAATTTTCTACTCCTACGTTGAACTACGTTATTCATAGTCGAGCATCACTCTTTTAATGTTCATTTTATTCATACAGAACCCATTTATCCACAAAATTTTTCCAAACTGTTTAATATTATTGGAATAGAAAAAAAACCTTGCTGCTAATTCACGCGTAGTTTAAGATGTAACATTGCAAAAAAGCTCACGTTGGAAATGTTGGTCATGATCAAACCAATAAATTAAACGACTAAAGACACTCGATCAAGATAAATCAATTCTTGGAAGGAATAATAGGAGACAAACGGATCATCAGATAGATAATTTGGAATGAGAAGACCTAACACTAACATTGATGGCACCACCAATATAGGTGGTTTATACATTAAGTTTATTTAATTTAGTTTTTGATATTACGTAAGTTAGTATAAGACTGTATCTATTATCTAGTATCTATTATATCCATTATTTATTAATTAGGATAACTCTCAAGTATCTATTATTAAAAATGTATATTTTTATAATTAATAAAAAATAATAAAAAGTTTGACAAGTATTCACTTCCTCTACTGCATTTTAACCTTGCCTTAGTGTTTCATTTTGAAGACCAAAATCACCATCATTGATATTTTGAGTTGTCTGTTTATATTAATTATAAACCAAAAATATCAATTAACGAAATTTACTTTTCTTTAATTAATTAAAAAAATAAGTAAAAAAAAGAAAATAATTGCCTAATTGTAAGTAAATAATGATTTATACAATAAATCTAACAGTTGTTTTATAACCAGATAATGCAAATTAAATAAACTATAAAATTAATTATAAAGTTAATAAAATCAATTATTTTTTCATTGATTTAAAAAGATGAGAAATTTATGTAAAATATTGATTGATATATGTTTTAATTACATTAATCCACAAGACGTAATCAAAGAACTTTCATCTTCTATAACTAGATATCCCTCATCAGTTAACGTTCCATTAGTTGGAGCGATTATTGTGATTAATTAGTTATCTCTTCAGTCAACTTGGAATCAATCTCATAGGATAATCTCGGTGAAGCCTCATTTAAACTTGTAACAATCTTGACAGCTGTCAGCAGATTTAATTGCCATATATCTTTGCGAAACTATTATGATAAGACATATAACTTTACGTTTTTAGTCTCATAATATACAAACCATATCTTTCAATCATAAATTCACGTAACTAATCTAAAAGGAGCAGAATGAAAGTTTCATTTTTATCTACAAAGAAACAATTGTAAGTATTATATTCGCGTATAAAAAAAAACCATAGTTTAAATATTGATTAAGAATATACAAGAGTAAAATGTATGTTTTGTTATGTAACAAATGTTTTTATTAAAATTTTTTTAAAAATTTTATACATTTTTTTCTACAAATTTTAATTATCTTCAACTATATACGAATTGAAATCTATTCCTTTAGTTACAAATTATTCTGAAATTTTATTGTGATTTTATCTCGTTGACTTTATAGATAATGTAGTTTCCGAACAAATAAAAACATATAGAAAATACTTTGGTTTCCAAACAGTTAATTTCGATTCACCAATTGGTTTCGATTACAATGCAGTTAATAGGGAACTTCGGCTCAAAGATAATTCAGTTCTCGAACAATAATCAGTTTCCAAACAGAATTATGATTTTACAACTAATTTTCGTTTTCAAACAGCTTTTATAACCGAATTATATTCAAAAACTAAGAATTGACTTGAAAATAAATAAATGTTTTACTTAATTTATAAAATTTTCATAAATTATTGGTTTCCCAAAAAATAAAATCGTTTTTAACACATACCAAATATGCTTTAATTTCCAAATTAATAATGTCGATTCTCTTAGATAATCGAAAACCAAACAATAAAATCACAACAGTTTTCACAACAGAATTATAATTTTACAAGAGATTTTAGTTTTCGAACAGCCTTTACAAAATATTTATGTCGTAAATAAATTTTTATAAAAATATACAAGTTTTAATTATGTCTTAAAATTTTACTATATTCCGAGTATTTTATACAAATTTGAAACATACTAAAGATATTACCATATAAGGATATTTCTTAAATTTAAATCATATTCAACTGTAAACTTACTAAAGTCGAAATTAATCAAATTATTTAATATTATTTATAAATCATTATTGGCGAACCAAAAAAAAATATATAAAGAATTAATTAATTAGTTCAAGGAATTAAATTCAATTCAATAAAGAAATAAGTTGAAACTAAAAAAAATCTAAAGAAAAAAACATACAAGTTCCTGTAATATAATGATTAATAGAAATTGTTAGGAAAAACTATTATAGTTTAAGATAGATGTTAAATGTTTGGAATAACACAAGACTATAGACATTACAAAACATTAGCAGATTAATGCTGCAGATAGTAGTACTTATTTGATTAAGTAATGGTAATCTCTCATGTTTTCTTATGCGATTATAATACGTCTGGATCGGCAATTTCGTGGACGTCGATGTTGTTGTTTGCAGTTGCGGGCCGTTAGTCTCGGACAATGAGGAACGGGCCGGAAGCGCCCCAACGTTCAAACTGGATGGACTGTTTGTGGGTGCATGTGTATGTTTGGATAAGGGATTGCAGTGCCATTAGGATCAATTTGGGGCGCAATTCATAGATATTAATTGGCCGATGGTTCGTGAGCAACGGGTGCAGCGCACACAGCACAAAAGACGTCGTAAACTTTTAGGGCGCATTGCATCAGAGATTTAGTGATTTAAGGGGGGGCGAAGGGCGCGATTTACGATTCGACTCTCGCAGTTTCTTTGCCGACTCACTCACTATTTCATATTTATTTACGCAGGCAAATCCGGATTTCGCATCCTACCCCGATTTCCATACCACTTTTGGGGGGATGGATCGGCTAATCTAAAGCTGGGAAAATGCACCTGATTATTCCGATTCCGGCCGTCCGGACACAACACCTCCCCTCTTCCCATTGCATTTTTTTTGTCGCACGCACTATTTAAAAGAGAAAACAAACGATAGAATGAAAGAGGGAATAAAAAAAACATAAAAAAGAGCACACGATGAAAAAAAAAACACACACACGAAAGCGTAGACCGGAAATTAACAAAGTGATTTATTTTTCGCCGCATTAAACGCCCTCCGTCCCTCAGGCTACAGCTAAATCTAGGGGTCCAATTAATTTTGACACTTCGCCTTTGATTTCGCTCGAATACTAGCTGCGATAAAATCGATACGTTTATCTTCCACTATCCAATGTCCACTGTGGATAGAAATTGGTAATTTTTGGCTCGCCGGACCGGAACTTCGCCGAAACAAGCTTAGTTCAAATGGAGCAGAGAAATTCGAAATCACTATATCTGTGTGTTTGGGTTAGGTTATTGTAGGGTTGCGTTGTGCCTTCGCGTTTATAGAGCTCGAAAACTTACAATGACGTTTGTTACGGTTATCTCTGTCGATTGTGTTAGTTCCACCGAAGGGAAGACGACTTGCCGCTTTCAACGCTCCTTGCGCGAACCAATTTCAACGATCAACTATAAAACTCAGGTTTCCAAGAGCTGAGAATATAATAATGCACGCTAAATCGAATCGTAGTTTTTATTCGCTTTCTGTTAGCACAAGACATAAAGAATATCTTATATTGAATATTACATTTTTATAATACAATCTAAGAATTTAGTTTATGCAATAAAATTAATATACATTATTTTAAATTATCAATTAATTTTAATTGTATTAATATATTTATATTAAATAATTAATTTCCGAAAAAATAAAAAGCACAACGGTTTCCAAACTGAAAATGTCTCTTGTACAACTGGTTTCTTTTGATGTTTTATAAAAAGGAATTTGGATAATCCAGTGCCTGAATAAATGTAAAAACGCTTCGGTTTCCAAACAGAAAGTCTCGGTTCTCAAACTGATTTCGGCTTAGAATCAGAAAATTTAGTTTCAGAACAATTAAAAAACGTATCGTTTTCCAAACAAAAAACTTCCATTATACAACTGGTTTCCATTATGCATTATTCATATGGAACTTCGGTTCTGGGATAATCCAGTTTCCGAACAAATAAAAAATACATCTATTACCAAATAAATAAAATACACCTCGGTTATCAAATAATATGCACCCGTTTTCCAAACGGATTTTTTTTCATTTTCCAACTAGATTCGGTGCAATATTGTATGGATCTTCGATCTTCGGTTTCCAAATAAATATAAAACGCATCGGTTTTTAGGCAAATTAGAAACTACAAATAGAAAATTTAAATACATATATTTAAATAAAAAATTACCTTAGTTTCCAAACAAATAAAAATATGCATCAGTTTCCAAACCGAAAATGTCAATTCTCCAAATGGTTTTGGTTGCAGTATTTGTCATATCGATCTTCAGTTCTAGGAGAATTCGGTTTACGAACAATAAAATATCGAAACTATTCCAAACTAACTTTAGATTTTCATACTGGTTTTCAGTTTTAAAAACTCTTCAGTTTCCAAAGAGTTTCAATTCAGTTACTGAACAATTTTAAAACGCATCGATTTCCAAACAGAAAACGTTCATTATATTGGTTTTGGTAGCTGTATTATTAATATGGAACTTTGGTTCTTTCCGAAAAAATACCTCGTTTTCCAAACAAATAAAAATACGCATCAGTTTCATATTCTCCAACTTGTTTTGGTTGCAGTATTTGTCAAATAGATCTTCAGTCCTTCGGAAATTCGGTTTACAAACAATAAAATACCGAAGCTATTGCAAACCAAATTTAGATTTTCACAGATTTTCAGTTTTTTAAGCAATTTAAAAACTCTTCGGTTTTCAAACAGAAAGTTTTGGTTCTCAAACTGCTTTTGGCTGCATTATTTTTTGGTTTCTTATATAATTCAGTTTCCGATCAAACGCAACTGAATTCGATTGGTGTATTATTCAAAAGGAACGTTAATAATTCTGTTTCCAAACAAATAGAAAATATATCGGTTTTAACACAAATAAAAAATGATTCGGTTATTCAATTAGTTTCGGTTTTCGAACAGCCTTTAGAACCGAATTATGTTTAAGAAACGAGTTTTCATTTCAGTAAAAATTGTGCAGTAAAAGTTTTATGTTGCAAAGTATTTTTTTATTGAATGCTTATAGAATTCAATGTATTAATTATACAAGTATTTTGTTGAATGAATAATTATAATTTATAAAAAAATTACGAAAGTTTATTTATAATAGAAAAGTAAATGTTAACTATAACTGAAAGCTAAACGAAAACGCTATTCTTCATTTAAGAAACAATTTTAGGTCAATATTTTATATTTAATGAAAAAAAAAAAAGAAATATTTCAACAATATTAATATAAACAAATCACAAAAAAAACTGTGTTCATTTGTATTTTAATAAAGATTTATGTAATTTTAGTGTTATTAGAAGTGATGTAATATTCAATAGGAACTTTGAATTACCGGAGATTCGGTTTCCAAACAAACCGAATTTTGTTTGAAAACCGAGTTTCCACTATAGTAATAATTGTGCAGTAAATAATTGTGTATTCAAAAATAATATTATTATTGAATATACTGTAAAAAGTATTTTATTAAATCAATAATTTTACTTTTGAAAATCGTTGCAATTACGAAAATTAGTTTATATTTAAAAAATTGGTTAACAAGAAAAAAAAACATTATTATACATTTAATAAAATAATTTGGTATCTATATTTTATATTTGATAATACATTTCTTTCAATATAATCAAGTATAATTATATAAACAATAGTAATATGAACAAATCAGGATGATTTTTGTTTAAATCTGTTTATAATTTTTTGTATTATTACAACTTTTTTAGTTATAAGTATTTTATGTGTAAATTCATCATATTTTTAATAAATTTACATATTTTATATATGCATAAAATTTCAGTTTTTTTTCATAAAATAACTTACATGCTTTACAAAAAACGAAGGTATCCTTTGTAATTTAAATATTTAAAATTAATTCAAGAGACAGTACACACAGAAAACTACTTGTACTTCTTTTTTTTTATGTTAGGAATCTTTTTAACTACTTTCGAGAGTTATGTGTGTGCAGCGAGGGGTGAAATCAGCTGATCAGGGCAAAATTAATGCTGACTGGGGTACGCTCCACCGTTGCGCCGATTAAATTGACAACGTACAACCGTCGGGGTTGGTCGGTGTTTCCTCCTCTCATTTTCATTCCCAATGTATTATCATTATCTGCACCCCCCATCCGCGTAATCGGATCGAATCGCCGGGGCATCGATAATAAATGAAGAGAGTGAAAAAAATATAGTAGAAGAATAATAACCTTTACATCGAAATAATAGTGTACACTTAATGGAAGTGCATAACGTTGGAGGGCGATTGAATCTTCATAATACTCCTATTGAAATGCTGCATTTCTATATCGCTGATGTTATTTAAATTCCAAATGCGACAATGGAAAGCACTCCTATAGTATAGAATTTTGTAAACGTACATTTGTGTGCAATAAAAACATGTAAAATGACACACAATTTACTATACAATTGAAAGTTTTACGTCCGACGCAATATTCGTATAATCTCCGCTCGATACATAACCAAATATCAGATTTCACGTTTTAAATTATTATAGATATTTTACGATTATATAATTTGTCTATGGTATCAATTTACTACATTTATAAACTCAGTAACTTTATTCGTGTTTAGTAATGTATAATATTAATTACACAATGATAGCTCTTCGTTATTTTTCAATAAGATGGTTTCCGTCACAATGATATGGATTAACGACAGGATACGTCGTTTAACGTCAGATATTCGTCATATTGATGTTGGTTTATGTCATGTTGATGATGATTACAGTTATAATGTTGTTAAGTTTATATCACAATGACGTAACGATGACATCTATCGACGTATTGAAGACGTGAAAAATCCGTTATAATGTTCTACATTGATGACGTAGATTATTGTTATGCCAATATTGATAAAGATCTGGTATCTGTCACAATGATGTCGATTATTGTAGGGATACGTTGATCGGTGTTAGGTATTCATCATGATGATATCGTTCAGTGTCATAACAACATCATCACGAAGACGTTAGGTTCAAATCACCATCATGTTAATAAACGTTACGACGACGTCTTTCAACATAAAGTAGACGTGAAAAATCTGCCATAACGCTCTACATATATGTCATGATGACGTAGATTATTGACATGTTAACATCGATAGACAACTGATATCTGTCAATATGATATTGGACACAATGTTGTCGATTAATGTCAGGATACGTCGATCGGTGTCAGATATTTGTCATGATGATGTCGATCATTTTTATAACGACAGTTAAGTTTACGTCACAATGACGTTAGGTTCACGATAGGTTTATGACACGTTCAAGTTAATGAACGACACGATGACGTCTATCAACGTAGAGAAGACATGAAAAATCGCCAAATGATGTACATTTATGTCATGATGACGTAGATTATAGTCATGTTAATATCGATAGATAGACGACTGGTATCAATATTATGTTATTTTCCGATAAAATGTTGTCGATTAATGTCAGGATACGTCAATCGACATCAGGTCGACATCAATCGACATTAAGTTTATGTCACAATGACGTTATGTTTACAATAGATTCATGTCACGATCATGTTAATACATGACCATATTGAAGACGTAAAAAATCCGCCATATTTATGTAAATGTACGTCATGATGACATCAATTATTGCCATGATGACGTTAATTATTGTCATGATAATAACGATTGAAGATGTCATTAAGTTTACATCACAATGACGTTATGTTCACAAGAGATTCATGTCACAATCATGTTAATACATCACCGTATTGAAGACGTAAAAAAATCGCCATATTGATGTAAGTGTACGTCATGATAGTGTCAATTATTGTCATGATGACATTAATTATTGTTATGATAAAAACGATCGACGTCGGATTACATCATGATGATATCGATCAAAGATAAAATGACGTTAAGTTTAAGTCACAATGACGTTATGTTCACAACAGATTCATGTCATGATATATCACCGTATTGTAGACCTAATAAATCGCCATATTGATGTAAATGTATGTCGTGATGACGTCAATTATTGTCAAAATGACGTTAATTATTGTCATGATAATAACGATCGACGTCGGATTACATTATGATAATATCGATCAGAGACAAAATGACGTTAAATTTATGTCACAATGACGTTATGTTCACAAGAGATTCATGTCACGATCATGTTAATACATCAACGTATTGAAGATGTAAAAAATCCGTCATATTGATGTAAATGTTCGTCATGATGACATCAATTACTGTCATGATGATGTCAATTATTGTCATGATAATAACGATCGAAGTCGGATTATATCATGATGATATCGATCAGAGACAAAATGACGTTAAGTTTACGTCACAATGAAGTTAAGTTTATAATATCTCACAATTACGTCAATTAATGTCATGATAAAAATCCATGATGTCATTAGCGTCATAATGGTGATTGTATCTAAAACTTTACGATAACATCAGAGGTTATGTCTTGATTTCATGTTGATGTCGTGTATCTGTCATAATGATATTTTGATCAATACTATGATGTCAGATCAATATCGCAATGAACATTATCAACATTTGAATACTCTCAATTAGTATAATTATAAAATATAATATAATGTATGAGTGTAGTGCTTCAGGCTTGAAAATAAACTTGAAAAATCGGTAGCACTGTTTTTCCCAATTTTACCCAACAATAATGATTTCTGTTTGGTTATAAAATACATTTGAGATTAAGGTTATGTTTCAACGCTTTGAACTAAATCTAATTACATTACTGCAAAGCAAAAAGACCAACAGAACAACAATTTGATTCAAAACTTCACATGTTGTTGGTAAAACGTGCGGAAACATGAACACCAACCAACAAATGCATCGTTAGATCCTAGAAGTCCAAACGTAAAATCAGAGCGTGATTTCGGTTTCCGCGGTGAGAGCAAAAGTGAAAGCGGCTACCTCAAAGTTTATTCACAATAAATTCGGGACCCATGGAAAACATCCCTTCCATACTATACTAATCCCTAGCGTATTTAAGGGAATTGTGCGACCTTTCGCATGCACAATGAATAGAAATCGCGGCATTAAAGTGTACTTGGGGGAACTCTTCGGGCAGCAGTGACCAAACCAACCCTTCCAGCACAAATTTTCTGATAGTAGCGCGTATGCAAATATAAAATTTTTTCCAGCACGTATTCAACGCAAGATTAATGTCAGTAGGCCCTTACTACATACACATTTATTTTCAGCTCACGGAATTCGCGATTCCCGCGAGTCCCATACTCTCAGATAAAATGCAAAAAATGCATCTGTTTTACAGAAAAAAAAATAAGCAATATACAGCGTGATTCATATAATGGTTCCTACTTCAAATAAGTAAAGTTTAGTGTTTCAATCCTTCTTCATCTAAAAAAAACAAATATTTTGATTGAAGTAATAAATTATAATTACTTTGACTTTATCTGAATATACTAATTATTTAATTCGAACAATACTTTATTTGTCTCAGTTTCAATTCCAAGGTCATAATAAAGTTGGACACGTTTCTATTTAAAAAAAACCATCATTGACTTTAATAAAACAAATTATTGCCTTTCGTGTAAGTCTTTCGAAAAGCTAGAATTAACTGGAAATTGTTATTTAAATTTTTGGTAAGTATTGACCTTGAAAAACCAAATAATTTGGATAAATCAAATTTTCCTCTTTTGTGTAAGTCCTTCGGAATAAATCAAATTGCTATTCGTATTTTTTTTCCTCTGGTAATTCGAAAAGCTGAAGACTTATTTGGGGATTGAAATAGACGACCCTCTCTCTATAACTGACGTGTAATCCACCATTTGTCGGAGGATCTGAGATAGCTTAATGAATCTGCTCGAGAGCTACATAATCCATATGTATGTTATGGTATTGTGGACGGGTGAGAAATGGTGGGATACGTTTTGATATAAAAATGTGTGCGATGTCCTTCGCGCGTTGTTCTTTCCTCCGGAGTCCATTAATGGAAAGTCCATTAGGGATGAATTATGTTGCCGATCACGAACGACGGCCGAGGTGGTCGTCTTGTTTTTCTTTTCCTTTTCCTTTTATTTATTTTTTCTGCTTCTGCTATTGCCGCCCTCTCTCTCCTCTATCGCTCCTTCGTCTTCAGAAACACATGTTTTTACACCACGTGCGCACCTCTCTCGCATGACCTCTCCAAACAAGGGAAAACGCAAGATGTATGCGGCGCATAAAGGGAAGACGGAGACGAAGAATGAAACACACAAAAAAATGTGTGCGAATATATATATATGAGAGCGAATATAAAGGGAGGTCCTTTCGCAGGTCCTTCACGAAACCCCAATTTTTTATTGTTCACCCTACGCGAGTATATCCTTCAGCAAAACTTCGCTGTGAAAACCCTTCTCCTTTTTTTTTTGTCGTTGAAACAAAAACAGTCTAAAAAAATAACAAGACGCTGAATTTATTATTTTCACCAATAATGGAAATCTAATTTCTAAGGGTTTCCCTCCGTTTTTTCTTACAATTTATTAAAAAAATATGCATCACCAGTAATATGTTTACCAATATTTTTTTAAACTTATTATTTATTGTATTAGAACATAACTTACATTTCTAGTTAATTATAATTGTAATTAAACATATATTAAAATGTTAAATAATACTAATAAATATTATTTAACTCAATTATTATTTTATATTATCGAAATAAGAAAACATTGCAAATCAATATTTCTTATATAATGTAATAATATTTATTGTAAGAAAACCAAAATTATTTTTATTTTTTTATCTTTCACTATCCTGCTGGTATTTTCGTAGTTTTAAGCTATACATTAACAGTTTTGTATTAAACTCCTTTTAAATTTTTTTTAAAGACGTTCCTAACTTTGATTATAAATGTTTGCAAAATGTTTTACAACATAATTATTTATCATTTAATTAAGTTTAGTATATTTAACAATTTAATTTATAAATGATCATTTTTAGTTTCATTATGTAACAGTTATCATAACAACTTATGTAATAAAAAATGCGTTTCTATAAACTATTTTTTCACTGCAATGAGTGTTTTCCATTTTTTTTATATCAGTCGGAAAAACGTATCGACGTGTTCAAAAGTATGTTTGAACGTCAATTTTCGACGACGTGTCGTCCCTAGGGTGAGCTCTCTCCTCTTCTTTTTATGTTCGAACGATCCTCCGGGATGAAAGTTTCGTTTTTCGTCGACGCGGATTTCTGCATTTCCGACGTATAACAAGGACGGACCCCAAGTTATTGCCCAAATCTGGACTCGCTCATGCAGTCCGGACATCAGCGAAAACTCCAATACACTAAAGGTCTCATTACCATCGCTGCACATAACCATTATATTCTTCGAAGTCCTTCCATTAATTGCATGCACGAAATACGCGAACGAAGTGGACGGACATTTAAGCCGGCACCGCTTTATTATTTTTTTTCAAGAGCATTATTTCATTTTTATCATTCATTCATTCATTCATTTTCGCAGTTGAAAAATCCCGAAAACTAGTTAAAAAGTTTTAATTCCATAATTAGGCGTCTACGGTTTGTGGACGATGGAAAAGTTTTCTCTTCCGCAACGAAACCGGAAAAGAGAGAGAGAGTGTACAAAAAAAATAAAGAAAAAAACGCGCTTTAGTAACGCAGTCCACTTTTCCCATTTGGCTTCATTAAATTGAAAAATAAAACGATTACAAAACATGTTTACTTTTATCTTTTGATGATGAAATTATAAACGTTATTCAATTTTTGGAAATAATACGTTTTTTTTTAAATTTACAATCAACTTTAATTACATAACATTTTTTTTTTTGAACATTTACATTTATTACTGAAAGTTATAATATTATATTTGTATCTTTAAAATATTGTAACTATAAACACAATTTTTGATCAGGAATATTTTCTTTGTACAATAAGAAACTTGTAAGAAAATAAATAATATAATTAAAAATAATGATGCATAAATTTTAATGATTTATGTAATTTTATAGTTGAGGCAATAAATTTTATTACTCAATTATTTCTTACAAGTTTCTTAACAGTAAAAAAATATTTTTATAAAACTGTATACATTCTAATTTCTTCTTGAAATTATAATTTATTTTCTTTAAAGTTTCAACAAACTGAATGTAGAATTTTACAATTTAAGTTAGAGTTTGTCTGATAAAATCTCATAAGTAATTAATTAAAAATTAACATATTTTTTAAATAAATTATTATTTTTTTAATTTATTAGGTAAATTAAACAATTTTTCTCCACATGTTCATTTCCCTTAATTTTTCTACTTTTCTATTTTTTTAAAGAGAAAATTAAATTATTCCTGCAGATAAATTAAATTTTTAAACCACGTTGAAATTTATTATCATAAATTATTTCTTAATGAAGCAATAATGCATTTTTTTAATTAATTCATTCACTACATATTCGCATATGCATATCCAATATAAAAATACACATTTATTGATTAATCAGCGTTATATCAATATATGCACATATCAATTTATTAACTCAAATTAAATTCAGACAACATAAAATACAATATTATTTTTTTGTATATAAATGACAGATTCTCTCAGTCCGGAATATTACGAAATCCGATTACTTGGACTATGCAATTTATTTATTTTTAAATTTGTGTTTGATCTTCAGATTATAAATATATTTCTCTAACAATATAAAAAAAACTTTTTCAAGTGTGAGTCAAAAAAGAAAATCTGCGACGGGCCATGTATACATATATCTCGGGCCACATCTGACCCGAGGGCCATAGTTTTCCCATCACTGTTATAAATATATAGTAAAAACAAATAAACAATAAAATAAAGTCTTTTACCAGCAGATATTTCAATTAATTATAGTTTAATATTATAAGAATATTTAGTGTAAAAATCATTACTTAATTATGTGTTAAATTGTTATTCATTAAATAAATTATTTAACTGATCGTATACTAACTTATTTTTTCACAATGTATTCTGAAAATGCTGTATTACTTTGAAATTAATTACTAGAAATATCCTAAACTTATTTTATGTAGTTTTTATTAAAGTTAAAAGATAAAAGCTTCGTTGAAAACTCGTTCATTTACTTTTTACGTTGCGCTTACTTTGGTGTGTGTTAATTTCTTATGTTTTCGTTGTTTGCACAGTATACATTTTTTTTTTGCATCTTGAAAAAAGATGGGGCGAGATGAATTAAGGGATGTTAAATGGGGGGCGAAGAGGTCGTTGTCGGGCTTTTAGAGGAATTAAAAACCGTTTTAATACGCGTAACGATCTTTCATTAGGGAAGATATCTTCGTAAAGTTTTCGCCAAAGCTTTAGCAAAAATGGAATTCTAATTTATTATCCTCGAGCGTCCTTCTCACTCTTTGATGGAGACGCTACCTATGCGATGTGTGAAGATGCGTGCACAAGACACACGACCGGTAATATTTCATTTCAAAGCCCCTCCAAACACTTGACAAGCTTGTAAGCTACACGAGATCCGAGCACTCGGATACAGTAATCTTAGGTAATGTTTCTTCCCTTCCTGCATTTCTTAAAATAATTACCAATGCAGTCTGCTGAAGGACGGAAGAGGAGATGGGAGGTGGAGGGTGGAAATGTCCACAGTCTCGGTTTGTATTGGAACGTCTTTGTGTCGCTGTAATATTTATTTGCAGTTCCCTTTGATCGGAGTCCTGCATTTGAAATTCGTCTGGGTCTTAGGGAAACATTTCAGTAGAATAGTCATTGTTTCTGTTAGGTGCATCCACGTCCAACGTCACAGTCAGTCGGATGGTCTATGAAAGTATAAAGAAGTGCAGCAAAACACGAGACAGCACAGGGGTGGAATCGATCGGCATTCGGGGGGTGGATTGGAGGTGAGCAACTTTTCGGGGGTGGTCGGAGTGTCGGTCTTCCCCATCGAAATCCCCGGGGAAATTCCCCACTAGTGCGGCGCTCCCGGTAACAAGACAAAGGCGACTGCTGGGATTACCGAAAACCGGAAAAAAGAAGAGCTGCATCGCAAAGACAGCGAGCCGCAAAGTGCATGCGAAAAATGAAGACGTAATAAATAAATGAATAAGCGATTCTTTTTTTCTGAAATTAAAAAGTTTGCGCGGTAATTGATGTGGCGGAAAAGAAAATTTAATTAAATTTAATCTTTGCCGCGCGCCGAGGCCGAATAGTTTGCGACGAGTTCAAAAGTAACTTTCATTGAGGAATTAAAGTCCATTAGGGTGATTCAAGTTTCGTGTTTATCTTTCGGCGTGCGCATTAACTCTGATGAGATTTTTTTTTACCCCAATTCACACTTCGCCTCATGTAAACAACAACATCGAGCACCGAATGAGACCTCTAAATAAATACTTCTCATTTTCTCCAGAGTATAAACATTCTTTTGCTGTTTGCATGCGTTTGAAAAGCAGGGGTAGTTGATGCTTGACAGTTTACGAAAGTTAAGCGTTTGGTGTCTCAGATGGGTTTCTAACTCCAAACAAATTGAATGCCACCCTTCAAGAATGGAGACGATTCGCTAAAGTATCCGAGTCTTAGCACACACTTACACAAAACACGCAACTTAAAAACTTAGTGGTAAACAGTAAACTTTGAATTAAAACCAAGTAACAAATAATGATTAATTAATACTACCAAATGATTTTTTAATTAATTATTTTGATCAATCCGTATTCTCTTCGCTTTAAAAAATTTCGATTTTCTCTGCTATATTTTTTTGTCTGGTTGGCAAAACCCAGACTCTGAAAGCATTTCTAATAACATATAAAAAAAAACAACTGTAGATGCAGCTTAAGTATATTTGGAACAGCTGAGCAACCTTTTTTTAAAGTTGTAAATAAATCTGTATTACTGTTTCGAAATTTGTGGCGGGCCACTTAGAAGCTCTAGGCGGGCCACATTTGGCCCGGGGGCCATCACTGCTAAATAACATTGTACATTTTTTGATTAGAACATTTATATAATTTAAGGTTTGTTCGAAAATCCGTACATCTTAATTGATATACATTTTTTGTTGAAAAAATCATTTTTAGACGTAATAAATAAATAAAGAAATAAGTATATTATCAAAATAAAATGGAAATAAGTACGCAGATTTTAAAATATGATTAGAATAATTACGTACAAGCATTTTAATTTATACAGATTAACGAAACTGTGACTATTCGTATTGTTTACTTATTACATATAAGAAATTTAAAGTATTTTTTTGTTGTAATCTTAATTTCAAATTATTCCATTTTCTCTTATGTGTAGCTTTTTCAGATTAATCTTTTATCCGGTCATTTCCGCAATTGTATAATGACCACCAATGACTACCGACTACACATTAAAACACTGCATCACGCATGTCACGCATAGTGTACATGCAACACGAAAACAAGATTTTGCGATATAATCAGTATTAACATTATATTAAGAGAATACACGAAGATAATTGTAATAAATTTATTTGAATTGGTAATATATTTAATAATACAACCACAAATTTCATTCCTATCGAAGAACATATAAATTTTCCAAACTATCCTAGCTTTAAATAATTTTAACTCATTCAAACATTATAATCTATATTTTTAAATAGATTCACCCTAATCCTGCCACATTTTGTGTGATTAGAACTGTCTCAAATGTTGTGCATTATTTGTGTTGCTTAATATTAATAAACTGTCACATATAAAATATCTGAAAGACGCCATCTATCATAAATTTGATAAACATTTGCACAAGCTATTTTTAATAAATTTAATAGATCTTAAAATTACAACAATTAAATAATAATAATTGCTATTTCGTTCAATAAACACAAATATATGAAGCAATATGTTTATTATTTGTTTATTAAAATTCGCCTTCTGTCCAACCAACAATTTCGTTATGGCTGTCGTACTAGAAGAATCGTGCTCTTTGAGTAAACTCTCGTGTTTGTTCAAACCAGGGAATAGATGGAATATAGCTTCCATTCCTTCAGCAGAAAGATTTTGGAGTTGATATTCCTCAGCATCGTCGTCCTCATCTAGAAGTGATCGGAAGTTGGGATTATAGAATTTTATGCCCACCCATTGCGAGTCCCTTGCATTATATTTGTTGCTTAATATTAATTAACTGTGAAATATAAAATATCTGAAAGACGCCATCTATTATAAATTTGATGAACATTCTCCCAAGCTATTTTTAATAAATTTAATTGATCTTAATATTACAATAATTAAACAATAATAATTGCTATTTTATTCAATAAACACAAATATATGAATTAATATGTTTATTATTACATAATTACATTAGATTCCAGCAACGAACACCTCATAAAAAATTCATAAATATGGCATTATTATATTTATTAATAATATCAAACATTTATTAAATGGAAGTAAAAGTAAACTCTGAATTATTGTATACAAAAAATCATATACTGGTAATATCAGTCTTTCTTCTAACTATATTCTTACATAAATATACAATAGTATCAACCAACAATATTTTGTATAGTGCAGTTTAAAAATTTAAAAACAAACTAAATTTTAATTTTATATGGTTCAGGATATTTGTGGAACGAATTATCCGCACTATTAGAGTTATTGCTGTACTAATAAAAATAGATTGATAATTGAAAAACCTTGTAGATTCCTGTTTTAAAGAGTACTTTGGTACTTGCTAATTACTTATAAAATTATGAAGATATAGTGTTAATACCATTTTATGAAATGCTGAAAATATGAAATTGTAGAAGAAATTGAAAATAATTTTGACATATCTGTACTGAGCGAGGTGTTTGGTTCAGGAAAATCTGTTTGAAGTTAAAACTTAAAATTATATGAAAATATTTTCAGATTTTCTATTTTACCATTCAAGAAAAAGTTAATATTTTATATTTGACAAATGAAGAAAATTTAGGAAATCGCATCGGAGTATATAGATAATTCATCGCAGTTTTCAACGTTTCCATCAATCCGCCACCAACGAGGTTTCTGCATTAATTAAAAAGGGCTTTCCCGTAGCGGCGGCTTCGAAACGGAAATAAATTGTCTGCGGAGGTTTTTTCCTTCGTTTCTCCAGTCACCCTCTCCAACGTCTAAGTCAACTCAAGTGAACGAGAGAAAGAAAGAGGAGGAAAGGAGAAAGAGAGAGAGAGGAAAAGAAAGATTTAGTGCCGAAGGAATTTCTGATAGGTGGATTTAAGTCGTTGTACGTGCGGCCACATAGTGTATGCTTTCAGTATACGAAGGGGGACAATAAATTTCATATTATTATGCGCAACTAACGTCGACACGACAGCTTACTAACAAGTATTTCACTCCCGCCCTCTTTATTGCGAAAATGGATATGAAAAAGAACTAAAAAAAAAAATAAGCGAAGAAGCTAACGTACGGAACGGAGGATCGGAGAGCAGAATTCCGCTCATTACTCATGCTAGTAAACCCCCTTTATTTTTATCTTGTTCCAGGAATTCCAAACGCCGAGCCACAGCCGCATTTCCTAGTTCCACTGCATTTTCGAAATACCTTCTATTCATCACCAATTAAACACATGGTAGACAAATAAATAAAACCCATGAAATATTTCAACGAATTTATAACTGTTTCTTTTCGAGCGCATTTTCTTTCATCCACTTTCCTTTAAATTTGCACATTAAATCTGTCGACTTCGGGGTGCCTGCAAATAGGCCCGCAGAAGGAGGGGATTAGCCGGGGGCCGCCTTTATCGGTTGATAAAAGCGATTTACCTAAAGTAATTGGGGTAAAGTCCCAGTGAGGATATCCACTCGGTTATCGTTCCCTCCACTTAAAACTCTACGGAAATAAAAAAATAACTTGTTTAAGCCTCCTTTACGCAAGTATAATGCAAATTAACTGCCTATCCTAAGATATTTCTTATAGTGGTCTAAGAAAAAAAAGTGTATAAATTTACTTCAATTTATAAGCGAAATTTGCAAACTTTTTTCTCCATTCAACAATTAAAAATATCTTTTAAATAATATTTTATAATTATTTATGTAATTTTATGATTCTTGCAATTAATTGTAATTTTATTAAGAAAATTCCTTATTAGTTTACTAATTTTATAATTATCAAAAAATATATAGTAATAACTTTCCATAATCATTTATTTTAGATAAGGAAAATCATTATTAAATAATAATAATTTATTAAAATATATAAAATAAACATTAATATTCAAGTTAATCCAAAATCTATTATTTAATCAACATTTTTTACATTATTAAAATGAATCAAATTCAATGCTCATATATTCATCACTAATACAGTATTTCTCAAACTTTTTATTGCGCAACCCAACATAATTGTACTGCAACCCAATTGTTTATAATATATTTTTTATATTTTGACAGGTGACAGCTGACAGTTGTATGTAAGAATATAATCAGAAGAAAGACTAATATTACCAATATGTGATTTTATGTATAGAATAATTTATAGTTTACTTTTGCTTCCATTTAATAAATATGTTTCATATTATTAATAAATATAATAATGCCATATTTATGGTTTTTTTTATGAGGTGTTTGTTCCCCTTTCTTTATTTTCATTGCTGGAATCTAATATAATTATGTAACGAAATACCAATTATTATTATTTAAAATTATTGTAACGACAATAATTTTAAGATCTATTAGATTTATTAAAAATAGCTTTGACGAATGTTCAACAAATTTATGATAGATGGCGGTTTTCAGATATTTTTATTAGAAAGTTTATTAATATTAAGCAACAAAAATAATGCACTAAAAATCTGACTCGAAATTTTAGACAGTTGTTTATAATAATTTTTTTATGTTTGGACAGGTGACAGCTGTCATTTCTCAAGCTAACAAAATTTTAACGAAACTCAATATTAGGTTGAAAACCGCTGCACTAGAATATATTTCTATGCGATGTTTCTTAAGATTGTTGCGTCAATATTATATAAGAATTATTTTATTTATCAAGATCATTTATTTCAATATATGTCACCACATTTAGACTATCAGTTTTTGTAAGTTATTTATTTTGTAAATCAAAACATCAAAATAAGACAAATTAAATGTGAAAAATCAAAAAACACTTAATAATATGATTTCAATAATAATATTAATAATTAAATCGAAAGTTTCTTTCAATTTTTGCAAATATGTTATTGTTAAAGCGTAATTAATAAAATACTGATTAATGTTTGTAAAATTGTTCTGTTATTTGATACTCTCACTAGTTATTCTATATATAGTTATTTTATATAAAAAATAATGTATGAAATAAATATATGCAGCGAAGATTATAACTTGAAGAATTATATAAGCTTCAGTAATTATTATATAATACAAAAATTTTAAAAAATAAAATGAATACATTTTAATACATAATTTATTAGTCGATAAGGTCGTGTTTTAATATTATTGCTATTTGCTCATTACACACTTGATAATCCGATAATCTATATTAACTAGTTAAAGTATCAAATAACAAAACTATTATATAATAAAACTAACCTAGATAGATATTTTATTAAATAAATAATTATTACTTGTAATATCAGATTAGATACTTTAACAGTGACATTTATAAATATAAATTAAATATTTACCATCAACAATGAGTCATAATGATTCATAGATACTTTTATACAAACAAAAATTTACTAAATAAAGTCAATCATAAGTATTAAATTGTCAGACAAAATATTAAAATATCTATTAAAAATACCATATCAGCTCTATAAAAAACATTTGTTTATTTGTGATTCAATTAAGTTAATTACACGATATTTTAAACCAAATTATCCTTCAAAACTAAATTTAAATAAAAAAAAACTATAACAGAATATCATTAGTTATAAAATTTACAATATGATTCAATTAAGTTAATCACACCATAGTTTTAAACCAAATTATGTTACAAAACTAAATGTAAAGAAGAAAACAATAATAACATTATTAGTAATAAAATTTACAACAATTATGCAATATTAATTATAAATAATTTTTATGTAATTTTGTAGACAAAATTCAGATAATAAATCTATAAATTTCATAAATATTCCAATTAATTAATAATTATTTTTATTGTTTCTTGTATTAAAAATTATTTATGAAATTAATTTTGTACATAAAATGTAAATTTTTGTTGAATCAATTTTTTCCTAAATAAAATAATACATTTTTATAATTCAAATCATAAGAATAAAAATAAATATTTTGTTAATTTATTTAATATTCTAATTTATTGTAAATAATAAATGTATTTAAATTTTATCTTTATTGAAATTAGTACGAAAAATTTTATATTAAAAAAAAATTATACTAAAGAATGTCCATTTAAAGATTAATACGTTTTTTGAGAAAGTTAAGATTGATAACTTTAGAACCTTTTACATTGACCATATTCCATTGATCCCCGACAATGTTATGGTTTTGGCATCGGGTGACCACGGATCCAGGGGACATTATTTATAAGGCTAAAACGGATCACTCTGCGAATATCGAATGAAAAATACATGACGAGCTTTTGAATACGAAAATCCGATGCGGACGGTATTATGCAACATGCTTCCATCCATCCATCCATCCAACCATCCACCCTTTCCCATGCAATATATTGGCTATATATGTATATATTAGGCACGTATATCAATCGGTTTTGGGCTCGGGGAGGCGGCGGTCGCACAGCCGGATGTGGAAAATCCGGGAAAATCGGCGATCCGACACAATGGCCCCAAAACGGCTATAGATGGAGGGGAAGGGTGATCGGATGGAGGCGTCGGGTATTTATTAAAGAGCCGCCGTCGAAGGCAAATTTAATAGAGTGAGGTCCAGCTGCGACCGCCGACGTTTTCTTCTTATAAATCTCCGCTTCCGCCCGAAAAACATACACACACACACACCATAAAATACATGAACGGCCCTATATTTATTAGAGCGCCAAACGAACACAAAGATTGCATAAATCGGAGCGACGCTTTTGGCAACATTTCCGATACACTGGTGCGGTCATTATTTATGACGTCCACTGATTTATGCAACTTTCTTTTTCCTCGGTTCAACCCCAATTAACATACGCAAACCTTCTAAACCAGATGCATATAATTTCCTTCGGCTCCATTTATTTCCACCCCAGAAAAGAGTGGAGGAATTAAATGTTTAGGAACTAATATGGAAATCTGCCATCCACAAATTTCTTCCACATTTAAAACGGAAATTTTACAATAAAATGATAAATGATTATCGTTAATTAATTGTTCTGTTATGTTATATAATTAGTAATTAATATTGTGTAAGTATCCATAATAATAGACAAAATCATATCATAAGCAATTACAAATTGATCTACTTTTAGAGTACAAAGAGTTAATTTTCATTCATTTTTGAACCGTTGATTCGTAGCCTTTTTTACACTTATATTTATGCCCATTTCTACTACTATTTTTATTATTAATAGTTAATAAAAATATTATTAGTAAATTTCAAAAAAAATACATTGATACTGAAAATAATACAATCTCAAAGTAATCTACTTTATTATTTCAATTTATTATTTTGAATAAATAAAATTATGGTGTTAATTCAAATAAAAAATATATAACTAAGTTGATCTTAAAAAATATAATATTTCCCATTCTTTTAGAAAATATTTTCTGCATTTGTAAAGTAATCAAAATATATTAACTAAATAATTTTTTAACAATTGTACAAATTTTATACAAAATTACAAATAAAATAATATTAATTTTACTTTAATTTTATCTGTTTCATAATTTACAATCTCATAAAATAAATAAATTTTTAGCATATTTTTAGATGTTTTTTGACTAAATAATACAATTAATTTTAATAAACTTAAAATTTCTATCTAAAAGGCATTAAGAATATCAGATGAAAAATCTTGGTATTGCTGTATATATAAACAATTTGTAGCAAGAAAATTTCTTGTCAATTGCAGAAAAAATATGTAATTAATTAATGATAACTATAAAACTATTTCAGGCCAAGTACATAAATCATAAAAAAATAATTAAACGAATCCAAATTTCAAATTTTTTTTTATAGGAAACATAAAACTTATATAAAATCGTTTGCCAATATAATTTCATTGTATTTAATGCGATAAAATATTATAAAATAACAACTTTCTGGTAGTTGCAACTAATAAATTTAAAAATTCACTGTAATTATATATTATTAAAATTAATATTTCAGCTCATATCTACTGAAAAAAGTTACCAAATGCAAATCTCGAACTCTCGGTAACAATTAAAAAAAAAAGTTGTAAATTACTTCAAAACTCACAATTTGAAATTTTCGTTGATATTGTAAAAAATAAACTTTAATTAAATGAAATGTAATAAACGACATACTGTGCGACTATCTCTGAAATAAAGTAGTATATTTGTGCGATTAATTTCCCAAAATCATAAACCGCGTGAAAACATCGGGAAAATAATACTTTTTCCCAGAGCACGAAAATCAATTTTCTTTTTTTGTTGCCGATTCCATCTATTTATTTTTTTCCTGCCCATCGGCTGCAGCATGAAAACGGAGTCGATGTCAATGTAATTAATGTACGAAGCTGCGATGAATCATTTTAATTAAATCACAAATGAAAACTGGCCCGAAACTGGCGCGAAATTGAATGATTTGCACCGTCGGGAATTCCGTAGCGCCGCACATACTATTTATTTTATTCCCGTCGCCCCAGATAATTGTCCAATTTTATTTATTTAACTTTATTTTTCCACTCTTTTTTTAAATTTATTTTGTTTTGCTTCGTTTCATTTATTTATTTTTACGTTTTTTTTTTGTGCCGACGTGATCCGCTTTATTTTAACGTTCGCATCGAACAGCTGACAACAACATCGACATACAAAAAAAAAATCGAGTTACGAACGTGTGTGAATTGATCTAATTATCATTTCGGCTGAAAAATATTTGAAAATCTGATGTGAAAATCTGTGCGCGACACGAAATCGAATATAGTCAATTAATATGCTGAAACGAAATTTTGTTTATTACAATATTTTTTTTTTATTAACTGATTTTCCATTTTGAACCATGAAAATATTTCAGTTTTGTGCAAATTCAAGTTTTCAGTTCAATTTCGCATGGCAGTTATTCAAATGTGTCAATAAATTTAATCATGGGATAATTTTATGACTGGTCCAATTTAGGAAACTTTTATAAATAATAAAGTTATCAAAAGTAAATGTTATTTTTGGGTCCAATTTAAGCAACTATTTCTCACAAGTAAAGTAAATAAAGTTGACAATATATATGACAAAGCAAATATTAAACATTAAGTACTCAATGTTGTTTTCACAACATTCTCAAATTATGAAAAAACATTTTAACGTTCACATCGAACAGCGACATAAAAAAAATCGAGTTAGAACATGTGTGAATTGATCTAATTATCATTTCGGCTGAAAAATATTTGAAAATCTGATGTGAAAATCTGTGCGCGACACGAAATCGAATATAGTCAATTAATATGCTGAAACGAAATTTTGTTTATTACAATATATTTTTTTATTGACTGATTTTTTCCATTTTGAACGATGAAAACATTTCAGTTTTGTGCAAATTCAAGTTTTCAGTTATATTTCGCATGGAAGTTGTTCAAATGTGTCAATAAATTTAATCATGGGATAATTTTATGACTGGTCCAATTTTGGCAACTTTTTTAAATAATAAAATTATCAAAACTAAATGTTATTTTTGGGTCCAATTTAGGCAACTATTTTGTTTATTACAATATTTTTATGTTATTAACTGTTTTTCCATTTTGAACGATGAAAACATTTCAGTTTTGTGCAAATTCAAGTTTTCAGTTCTATTTCGCATGGCTGTTATTCAAATGTGTCAATAAATGTAGTCATGGTATAATTTTATTACTGGTCCAATTTAGGCAACTTTTTTAAATAATTAAATTATCATAAGTAAATGTTATTTTTGGGTCCAATTTAGGCAACTATTTCTCCAAGTAAAGTAAATAAAGTTGACAATATATGACAATATATATATGGAGTTGTTAAACCGAAATGGAGTTGTTAAAACTAAATGTTATTTCTGGGTCCAATTTAGGCAACTATTTCTTCAAATAAAGTAAATAAAGTTGACAATATATATGACAAAGCAAATATGGAGTTGTTAAACATTAAGTACTCAATGTTGTTTCCACAACATTCTCAAAGTATGAAGAAAAATAAAGAGAAGTTAAGGCTAACTTCATCGAAGGAGGAAATGATTTGGAAAATCTTCGAAGTTAGTTAATTATTTGATTTCGTTTCGAAACTTCGGCAAGTCGATTTCAATTAGTATTTTCTATTTTCGCAATGTGTTTTCGTTGTGTGTTATTTTGCTCGCATGTTCCGCTTATTTTGTTAGTCTTTCTCGCCATCTCCCAGTTCCAACCCCGACGTGCGGCAGGCGGGATGGGTTCAGTTGCGTTTTGAACCGGCGCCGCCCGAGGCGGAAAACCCAATTATATTTCGCTCCCCGTTTCCGGTTAAATTGGGACCGGATGTTGCGAAAAATGGAGTGAGATATAGAGTGTGCGATGGCGTGGGCGACATGGCGAATCTATACCCAAGGGTATATACACATACACACACACATATATCGGGATAGAGAGAAAGAGCTAGAGATTGAGCGAAGAAGAGAAAAGGAAGAGAAAACAATGGGGACGCAGGCTGACGTGCCAATAAGGCGCTACGTCTAATTCCGAACACATCAAACATATAAACTAAATAAAAAATAAAAAACGCGTATTACACGGAGAGCAAAACAAAGCGAAAAAATATGAAGGAAAACTTGAAGCCAAGTGCACGAACCGGAATCTAATCCATGTCAAGAGGTTATTACTTCGAATTCAATAACGGATCAAATGAAACATAATGTCAAAGCCACGTTGATGCAGTTATGTAATGCGAGTGATTTACGAATCGATTACTGTTATTTATGTTGTTTTTATCGTAAAACTCTTACACACACTTCATCAGCTTATATTCACCCAAACGATTGCAACTTTTGTCATCAAATAACTTATTTAATGTAGTTCCCAATAAAAGTTTTCTGGGATTATAGAAATTTGTAAGCATTCCAATAGATTATATATCTATTAACACTATTGATATAATCTTACTTACAATATGTAATAACTTAATAATCATATTTAAATTATATAAATTTGGTAGAGATATTAGTATAAATAATTAAATAGTAATCAGTTTGTTGAAGTTTAATGAAAATAGCAAAAAAAAGAGATATGTAACAAGAAATATTGCAATAAATATGTGGGAATAACATTTTGGAAATAATTGTTTCCAATTTTTGATTATTCAGTTATTTAAAGATTACTGTAGACAAAGGTCAAGAATTAATTGATAACCTGCCATTATAAAGAATATCCGACACTATTGGTAAATGTAAATATAAATTGCAAGAAGTATTTTTACCGATAAATATTAATAATATAATATAACTACGTTAAAGAATGCAATATATTTTTTTTACAAATATTACAAAATATCAATAATTATTTTGTAATATTTGTAGAAAAATTATTTCAATATTTTTGTACAAAACTTTTGATAAAATATTTTTATTGGCAAAAGAAAATATTGGCTATAGAAAATTGAACTTTTTTTTATAATTTACAAAATAAATTATAAATTATTTATTTACTTCTACAAAAAAAAACGATACTGAATATTTGACAGTTATATATGGTACGGTATAAGTGAATATTCATTATAATGTATAAATTTTCCGGCTGTTATCACCCCATTTATAAAATGAACAATTAATACACACTTTCCTCTGAATATTAGGAAAAGGTACATTGCAATCACTTCGATCGTGGCTGGTAGGCAAATGTGGGAACATAACTTTATTGTTATAAATTATTATATGTATTTGTAATTTACAATTCTTACTTACTTTATTATTTTTATACATTTTTATACGTAAGTTCTAAGCACATATTAATTCATTTTCCCCATTCATTTCACATTCTCCAATGAATTTACATTTTCCGGTTAATGTGGATACATTTTATATTTCATTCATTATTTACAATCTAATTTTATTTCATTTGTAAGCAACTCTATAGATTTTCAATAAGTGGCGACCAAAAAATTATATTAATATATTAATATATATTGAAACATGCATTATCTACGGTTTTAATAATTTAATTTATATGTCGATAAAAATAACAAGATTTATTATAATGCTAATGAAATTATATAAATATATTTTATTTTTATGAAAATATATTTATTTAATTATTGTCTAGTGTTTTTTTTCCAAAGTTTACAGTTTATATGTTTAATTTTATAACACACTTTATGTTCTATAATATTGTAAATTTGTATCATGATAATTATTATAAAATTATATTTTGTTGTATTTTATCACGGTAGAAACTAATCAGAATGACAGTTTAAGTTCAATACAATAGCGCCATCTATTAATAAAGTTTTAGTGGTTTACAGCCTGACGATTAGAACTAATTGAATATTCGCAGATTAGCAAAATGCTAAACACAACGCATTTCGGTGACGTGCGAATTGCGATCGGCGGCCGTTGAGGATGGTTGGTGGGGTGAGAGAGGTAGATCGATTCCGCGGTTTTCGGGATTCGTTACCAAAATCAGTTTCGCAATGATGATGTTTGTCCAGCTGATGTTTACCCAATTATCAGAAACAAACAACAGAGGTTGGCGCGTGCATGTATATCTGCGGGCGGAGAGCGCGAAATGATCGTCATTATTCCATTTCAATAATAAATTCTTTGATAAATCGACCGTGGTGGTGGATGAGGAGGAGTCGGGTGGGTGCGTCCTTTCGCGTCAATTTTCATTATTAAATTCCGGGCATCTGTCATAAATGGGGGTTGGGTGGATGGATGGACGGGTTTCGTGGGGGGATGAGTTAAATCCGATTGGTGTTGGATGGGGGGTGTTACAGGGTGTGCGATAGATGTAGGACAAATTGCTGTAATCGTTCGGGATGAGGGAATGGACGATGGGGGCAGTTTTGGGGGGATGGCCCATTAAACGCCAATATTCGGAACGCAAATGGCAATTGTGATGTGAGCCCGCAACCGCCATCACGACCAGATAAAAATAATCGTTACACCATCATCCCGATCGGGATTAAACCTTACGCATTCCGCACATAAAATATAACATGGCATTCAAAAAATTGAAAATTCCGCATGCAGAGCTGCTTTCAACCCTGAACTTGATGGATCCGGTTTTCTTTGTAGAACTTTGTATTCCAAATGAAGACGAGTTTAAGAGTGGCAAAGTTAAGGGGAGAAGGCCTGGCTCTGATTGAGTGCATTTGCTTTGCTGTTGACTCCTCGAAGACCTTCGGGCTTAATTCCTCCCATCTGCGTGTCATTTAAGGAGGAGAGGGCCAATTGCGAGGGAATTTAGATTGTTCCGAATAACAACAGGAGAGAGCCTCGTTTCGTTCTCTTCTTCCACTATATCTCGTTATTAAATAATAAATCACGCGATGACGCGACGCTCCTATTTATATTTATACGCGCAATTCAGGAGGATCGGGAGGGTGCAGGATCGAAGGAGGGAAGCTAAGAATCCCTTTGCATCCTGCCACTTCGTCCTGAATCCACCTCCTGCTCTTCTCGCTTCACCCCAAACGCTATACAGTGTTTATTCTACGATATACTAGTATAAAGTGAGTAAAGCCGTCTCGAAAACTCAATGGGAGGAAAATACACACGTACTCTATGTGTGCTTTATTTATTTACACTTCGTCTATATAAACTGCGCTCTATTTTTCTTTGATTTATTCAACGGCTTCCATAATTTCCAACTGTACCCATTCACAAACATCCAGTTTATTTTAGTTTTTACTCCCTCTCTCTCACACACAATTGCCACTTGAATTCCCCGAAACATATAAGGATAATAATAACAATATTTCTTGCATAAATAAATACACAAAAGGATTCCAACTACAGTCTTGCTGACTCCGAATAAACAAGATCATGAAAATTCCTACAAACAACATAAATAGTACATAGTTTGACATATATGCTACTATACAATAAAGTATTATTAATCAATATTTTAGACGGAAATTCATATTAATCAGATGAAATCTTTGTAATTCACCAATAAATTTAGTATTAACAATTTCATATACATATCTAACCTAAAGGCATATAAATGACTATTTCATAAAGAAATAATTCATGCCATTTAAACTATTGCATTGTAGTGAAAAATAGCTTTACCGGTAAATAATTAACCGGTTATATCGATAAATTTTGATAATAATACCGGTAATTTGCTCAACTTTAAAGTTATTTATTCGATAATGTTGCCATAAATCTAAGTTTTTTTTATAGCACTTATAAAAATTAATTAGTATTAATTGTTTTAAAATTTTATACAATTTAGCTTGAGTATTTTTATATGAAAATAGATTCAAATCTTACAAACAATTTCTAAAAAATTAATGTATTTTAGAACTTACTTCAATGATAACAAGCATTAATTGTGAAAAAAAATCCATTAGTCTATAATGTCATGAAGATGTTAGAATTTCAGTTCATCGTCATCAATAACTCATCAAATGACGTAAAACTGATTAAATTGAACCAAATGAAACTCTTTCTTTTCATTCGTAATTTCCGCTTAGATCATTACTCATTTTTGAACAAGGGATTCCCTCTATCTGAATCTACCCTGAATATTTTAATTACATTTAGAACAAAAGTGTAATTACATTACAATTTGATGCGATTTTTATCTTCGATCATTTGTACATTTCACTACAAAAAAAATATAATTTACTTTTTTATCTTCCAATTTTTTTTTTAATTTAGATTGTTAGATTTTTTTTCAGTTATGCTTATAATTTTTAGTTGTTTTACTATATCTTTAATAAAAAAAACGGTAAAAAAAAGATAAATAATTGAATTATATGAACAGTGTGTACGCATCTTTATGTTTTGGATTTAGAGTATAAAACATAAAAAAGGTAATTTCAATGTTTATTCCGTATTGGTAATAAAGTATGGTGATGGTCTTGGGTCGTCGTATTATCAGATGATCTTAATTGAATGTCCTTCAACAGTAAGCATGGGCTGAAAGTCCACATAAACAGAGATTAGTGTAGCAGTAAGCCTCTTCCTGCGGTGGAAGGCCTCTCGCCACATTAGTGGTTAATCTTTCTTTTCCTTTATCTTTCGGCCTGCCCAATTCCGGACCAGCGATAAAGAGTTTTCACGATAGTGGAAAGCATTTTCCCACTTTAGTGCTCTCAAGAAGATACATTCACTAGCGATCCCATGCTCAATCATCATACATCAGCTCTTCTCAAACAATTTAAAATCATTCCATTATGTCAATTTAACCAAGGATGACTAATGTTGACGTTAACAATTAAATAACGTCATGATGATACGTCAACTTTATAATGGCATCTATAAATGTCATGTAGATGTCAAGTCTACGTCATTATGACGTTTATCAATATCACAATGACGTCAGGACAGCGTTACAATAACATCTATCAATGTCATGATTGACGTTAAAATAACAATGAAATAACGTCATGATGATACGTCAACTTTATAATCTAAAAATGTCATGTAGATGTCAAGTCTACGTGATTATGACGTTTATCAATATCACAATGACGCCAGGACAGCGTTACAATAACATCTATCAATGTCATGATTGACGTTAAAATAACAATGAAATAACGTCATGATGATACGTCAACTTTATAATCTAAAAATGTCATGTAGATGTCAAGTCTACGTGATTATGGCGTTTATCAATATCACAATGACGCCAGGACAGCGTTACAATAACATCTATCAATATCACGATTGACGTTAAAATAACAATGAAATAACGTCACGATGATACGTCATGTAGATGTCAAGTATACGTTATTATGAAGTTTATCAATATCACAATGACGTCAGGACAGCGTTACAATAACATCTATCAATGACATGATTGACGTTAAAATATCAATGAAATAACGTCATGATGATACGTCAACTTTATAATCTAAAAATGTCATGTAGATGTCAAGTCTACGAGATTATGACGTTTATCAATATCACAATGACGCCAGGACAGCGTTACAATAACATCTATCAATATCACGATTGACGTTAAAATAACAATGAAATAACGTCATGATGATACGTCAACTTTATAAGGGCATCTATAAATGTCATGTAGATATCAAGTCAACGTCATTATGACTTTTATCAATATCACATCTATCAATGTCACGATAAGGTTATCTCCACAGAGCAATGACATCTTACCAAAATCACGATGACGTCGATCAACGTCACAATGGTACTTGCACTACATCATATGATATGATTTACATTATTATGACGTCACAATGACGTCCATCAAAGTCATAATGATAAATTTTGTAATTATTATTGTTATAACAAAAAATATTTTGTATTAAATGTGTGAATGTTATAATTTCTTATATATAACTCGAGCTTTCATAAAAGATGAAGTAATTTTGGTTTAAGTGAAACATTGTTGTTAAATATAATAAATGACGTTGCTGAATCAGTTTTAAAGAAGTAAAAAAAAAAACTAAAATTATGTTGCAACCGATAAATTTTATGTTAAAGGTTTTTAATGCAAAGAATTAAGCTTTTCGACATAAATAACGCTTTCTGTGGAATACGAAGAAAAAGAAGTAAATATATATATATCGCGTAACTTCCACAAGGGAAAGCGATTTTCACGGAAGAACAACGTTTCCTGCATTTTTCCACATCCGCCGTTGAACACTGAGTTTGCTCTTTCTTTTTCTTTTGCCTCGTATTTCTTGTCTTCTTCCATATATACTTTTTTTTTGTTCCCGCTTCTTGTAGATTTCGACGAGGACGACTAGCATATTATTAAAATATTAGGCGGCTTATCGCGAAACGGCTATGGCTTCCGCGCGACCCCCCATTTATTATCTCACCCCATTACACAGCGAAGGAGAAGGAACGTGTAAAAAAAATGTAAATAGAGAGAAAAAAAGCGCCCACAACAAGCTGCGCAAAAAAATATGGGTGCAAACGGCAAACATTGGGGCGGAAAGCCATGTAATTTCTTACTCGTAATACTACATTCCCTTTAAAGGTTTTTGCAGACCAACGTTGCGATGAACCAAAATATTTGTATAAAAATAGAAATTGATGATTTAATCATAAAATAATTCAAAAATTCATTTTAATATCGTCGTACAAATTTAATGAATCGACATTTTCATTTAATGATCATTGATTAGTTCAAAGACTATTTCATAAAATGTAGTAAATAAAAATTAAATGAAGCCAATGTTTCATTCTAGGAAATCAAGAGTTTTTCAAGTGTTATTAGTTGCTTGAATTGGACCGATGACGTATATTAATATTCATTTGAACATTATTAATGCTATTCTATTGAATATTATATTTTGAAGTTATATAACCAAATATTCTTTATTTAAAAATGAAAAATATTTAAGTCTATATTCGTGAACTCATACAAATTTATAGTTTCGACATTTTCATTTATTGATCATTGATTAGTTTAAGGACAATGTCATAAAATGTAGTAAAAAGAAAATATTTTAGTCCATATTCGGCAACGAAGCCAAAGGTCCATCCTAGGAAATCGAAAGTCTATCGAGTGTAACTAGTTGCTTGAATTGGACCGATGACGCATATTAATTTGTTTGGACTTTAATAATTTTATTCTATTGAAGATGTTATTTTCAAGTTCTATAACGAGATATTCTTTATTCATAAAGGAAAGGTATTTAAGTTCATATTCGGCAACGATGATATTAAACTCATACAAATTTAAAGTTTCGACAGTTTCATTTATTGATCATTGATTAGTTCCAAGACTATTTCATAAAATGTAGTAAAAATATGAATTTAAGACAATGGTCCATCCTAGGAAATCAACAGTCTATCGAGTGTAATTAGTTGCTTGAATTGGACCAATGACGCATATTTATATTTATTTCTTTGTTCATTATTAATTTTATTCTATTGAAGATGTTATTTTGAAGTTATATAACAATATGTTCTTTATTCAAAAATGAGAAATAGTTAAGTTCATATACAGGAACGATTAAATTAAACTCATACAAATGTATGAATCGACATTTTCATTTGTAGATCATTGATTATGTCAAAGACTATTTCATAAAATGTAGTAAAAAAAATGAAATTAAGCCAATGGTCCATCCTAGGAAATCAATAGTCTATCAAGTGTAATTAACTATTAGTAATTGGTATGTCTGGTGGGATGTAGCATAAAGGTGTAAAAAAATCTTGTGATATAGACAATTTTGAATCTTTCATTGTCAATTTGAAAATGCATTTCAGGTTAGGTGATGGATGCATTTCAGCAAAAAGTGGATTTCTCTCTTCCATTTCAACAGTAACGGCGGAGGATGTCTTTTAGGCTGGCCGCGCTGATTGCCGAGCGATTGTCTTTTAATGAGGTCGCGTCTTGGGGAAGGAACGTGATTTAGTTATGTGACGAGGAATAGTTCGTAAATAATAGGATGAGACTGGAGAAGATCGGATAGATGGATGGATGGAAGGAACGGAAGCGAGGAAATGTGAAATTAGCGACGGCAAAAGGGAAAAGGATTTAATAAGAGCGGGAAGTGTGTATCGGCGTTCAAAGTCTTCCTTCCGCTTTAAATTCAAATTAAAATGGAGCCGATGCCGTTCGCGCCGGGACATTTTACTGCCGCTGCCGCGTTTTATGGTGGAAGGAAACCATGGTACGTTCGTACGGCCGGAAGTGAAACGGGGAATATCATAAAATGTCGAAATTTAATGTTTGAGAAAAGTGAACAAAAAAATAAAATGATACGGCGCAGCATGCACCAGTGGTATTGTACAATTTCATAATGTAATCTAATGCGAATTTAATGTGGCGGAAAGGGCTTAGGGCGATTGCAATTTTAATGCACCACAAACGAGAGAATTGCTTTTAACTGGCCGAAAAATTATGATAATTTTTGCATTACTGTCCAATTCACTTTGCAACGCGTTCACATTGTAGGCACATTGCAGAATGGGTTGCATAAATAATTGATAACAATTTTCAAAAGTAGATATCAAATATTAAAATTTTTCATAATAGATGTTATAAGCATACATTTATTATTAGTTTTGCCCAATGCATTAATAATGCGATTATATGAAAATTTCACTATACAAATTACTTTTTTTCTTATAACACGGTTTCCATAAAACGCGATATCAATTAATCACAGTACGAAAGAGTTGATTGCAGTATTATATAATAATAAGTAGGTAATGTATTTAAAATTACTTATGGATAAAAACAATTCAGATAAGAATTTACCAACGTCTGTTCATTGAGTGATGAATGTTCACGATCATTATAAAAAGAAATAGGTTGATGTTCTTGGAGATAGCGCGAATTCATAATTAAATCTAATGCGAAATTAATGTGGTGGAAAGAGCTTAGGGCGATTGCAATTTTCATACTTTTCACTTGAGAAATTGTATGTAAAATGGATTAAATATTTAGTTGTAATATAAATCAGACAATTAGTTTTACAAAATATATAAATAAGTACGAAAAATTAAATATTAAATATTAATTTTTAGATAAATTTGTAGTGTAGTCTTTAGTATTTTGATATATCAAAACCAATAAGGTTTCTATTTATTTTTTGAAATGAATAATGAACAAATAATTTAGTTAAAGTTTTTAAACATATCAGCCTTAATTAAATTATTGGTTTAATTATAATAAAATTTTAGACAAAATAATTATTTTATACTATTTTAAGACTATTTTATTATTTATTTATATCAATATATGAGCTTTATTAAATAAATGGACAGTGTTGTTAAATTTTAACGTTAAATTAAATTATTCCTTTAATTAAATTTAATCATAATTAATTAAATATATTTTAATGTTGTATTAAAACGGAGCTTTAGGATACCAATGGGCCCTCAAATCTTAAAATGTAATATATCTAGGACCCACGGTATTCTTAATGAACCCCATGCCCGTAGACATTATTTTAACGGGTGTTTAATGGCTCTTTAAAATTCACGAGAAACAATTTTAAATATATTTGATAATAAAATATTGGGGGCTCTAATAATATTATAAAAATTTTGAAATTTTCAACGATTTGTTATTAATAAATTATATAGTTAAATAAATTATTGTATCAGCAAAAAATATATAGTTACAATGGATTTACATTTACAAAAATAATTACGTTTTTAGATCAATATGATTTTTTTAAATTTTTTGTCATGAATTTTCATTCCATTTATAAGTTGCTTTTTTTATTGCCTTTTAACACAAAGTTTATTTTTTCTACTTCATTCCGCAATTGAACACTATAGATTTCTACATATACTTTTAAAATATATGAAAAATAATAACTACAAATCTATTTTAATTTATTTAGTAAACAATTCTTTGATTATATCGTTTTTATATTAAATAATATTTAATAATTTCTCATATTTACTATAATTAATTAGTCTGTACAATTATCAGATTTAAAATTTTAAACGTACATATATGAGGGCCCTCGGCAATTTCTGTTTGGGAATCCTTGGCTAACATTATTTTGAGACTCTTGACTAATAATGATTGGGAGCCTCAACTAACATTGTCTGGGGCCCTCAGCTAATATTGGTTAGGTTCATTTACTAATACTGTTTGGAGCCCACCACTGGTTGGAGGCTCTTGAAACACTATTTGGGAGCCTCAACTAACATTGTCTGGGGGCCTCGACTAATACTGGTTAGGGTCATTTAAAAATACTGTTTGGAGCCCTATATTTACACTGGTTGGAGGCTCTTGAAACACTATTTGGGAGTCTCAACTAACATTGTCTGGGGCCCTCGGCTAATACTAGTTAGGGTCATTTAAAAATACTGTTTGGAGCCCTATATTTACACTGGTTGGAGGCTCTTGAAACACTATTTGGGAGTCTCAACTAACATTGTCTGGGGCCCTCGGCAAATACTAGTTAGGGTCATTTAAAAATACTGTTTGGAGCCCTATATTTACACTGGTTGGAGGCTCTTGAAACACTATTTGGGAGCCTCAACTAACATTATCTGGGGACCTCGGCTAATAGTACTTAAGAACCCTGGACTAACATTGTTTGAGGTCCTCACGTAACACACTTTGGGGACCTCTACTAATACTGGTTGAAGCTCTCTACTGACACTGTTTGGAGGCTCTATACTAACACAGTTTGGAGGCCCCCGACTAATACTGTTTGAGGGCCCACGACTAACATTGTCCTGTTTTAATACAGCAGTACCAATTAACATAGAACATCAAATAATAATTAATATACATATTGTATAATAGTATATAATCATCGGGACATAATGTTTATTTCAAAACTACAATGTAAGATTAAGTTGTTTTAATCTATGGTTGGATAAATATTTTGAGTAAGATGATTCTTTAATCTTGTTGATTGAGCCGTTAAGTGGGATAGGTTTTTCACTCGTGATTGTTGTCTTTATGGATGATGTGTGCTGAAGTTTTATGTGCGCTATTTGCAGACTTTTCCGGTGTTTTCCTTCTCGTACCGGGCATGTTGATTGTATGTATGTGTGTGTATGTATGTATGTCTGTGTATGTGTGCGCGTTTTCCATTTCCAAAAGGGGGAAAACGGAAAATGGAATAAACGTGTAAGTGGATGACGGAATGAACGTAGAACCGCTGTGAGTCGGGGTGCGTGGAGGCGGGCAGCCTGTGGGGGGCGGCGGAGCGATCGGCCCGTTCCTATGTGCGATATTGCGATAGGCAGTAGTAATCTAGAATTATTATGTTCATGTTAGACACACAGTAATCAGCTTAGATTTGCATAATGCGGCCGTTTGGTCCGCTGACCCAAGCATGTTACGAAACTTACATTATGATAAATCGCGCGGCGTACGCGGATCGCACACCTAAAATCCCTCATCCGCAGTAGCAGCAGCATCCGCCCGCCCCCGTCATCTCCGCACCACCGCCATCCCAACTCCACGAAACACATTGTTAATCAATTAAGCGTAATTGGGTTTCACTGCACTCGCTTTTCAGAAAGGAACATCCATCGGACGGATCGACCGCAACGAAACACCCATGAGTTTTCGTGTGTTTTCTACCGCAAAGTGGAAGAAACAACAAAAACAACAATAATAATAAAAAAAGGAATACGATTCAAGCAGCGGCGACGGACACGGAAGGGATGATTTACTTACCGGCAGCTGGCGAAAGTTTGGTGATGACTCCCCAACGTTGCTTCCACTGTAACAGAACAGAAACCGCACAAATTACTTTCGGTCATGCAACGATCCCCGAGGCCGATATGATAATCATTACTAATAGTAAAAATTAGCTCGGCCACAGCAGTTTTCACAGTGCGCCGCAATTAATCATCGGCACCGAAAAGAAATTAAAGGAAACAACGAGACAACGTATAACTAATTAATTACTGTTATGCCTTAGGGGGAAGAAGGAGGAACCATATGAACCACCATAAATTACATCAGCTAATATTATTGTTTTTATTTAGGACAGTTACGTAATTATTACCCAATCATTATGAAAGTAACAAAATTGTACTTAATTTTATCTCATATCTAATGAATTTAATACTATGGTGTTAATTTTACAGATAAGAAAATAATTAGTAGAATACAAATTATTTACTTATTTTTTTAATATTATTTTAGAAAGTGTTTTATTTTAATATTCGATTAATTAATTGTATATAATTTAGATTTACACGCAGTTAATTAAGATTAATTAATTATATATTGTTAAAGAGTTTTTGGATGGATTTTATCACCACTAAAAACCAGAAACGAAAAAAAAAATCTAAAAAACAGGTAAGGTTATGTCATTAGTTTTTTGGGATGCAAACGGATTTTTTTTAACAGATTTTCTTGGGAATGTTAAAAGAATTATCTCATATTATTATGACCGGTAAATATCAAAAGGAGGGCTCAACCGGGATTTGAACCCGGGACCTCTCGCACCCAAAGCGAGAATCATACCCCTAGACCATTGAGCCGATGAAAATAATTACATCCATCTTTTGGAACCCCCCCGGACCCCACACGCCCTTCTGAATCAAACTTTAACAGAAGGACTGAAAAATGTACTTGTGGCTGTCAAATACTTTTAAAATTGCTTTTAGGAATAGGTATATTGTATATCGAATAAAAATTTACCTGCTCTTAGTCTAGTGTAGTGATTCACAATGTTTTTTCTACTTTGAATACCTTAAGTATATTTTCAAGCATCCCTTATTACTTTTACTTAATTCAAAAATATCACAACGAAAACTTGTAATTTGTTTAGTTTTATTAATACCTTATATGTAAAACATTAAGTATAAAACGTTAAGTATAAAACATGAATTTCGTCTAAAGATAGTTAAAAATAGTATTATTATTATTTGCTTTATTTTGAAATTAATATTTATACTTGAAACATATTTATAACTTTACTAAATTAAAATAATATTTTTTTTTGTAATTGTAATGTTTAAAAATTTTTATTTGAGTATTTCATATAAATTAATAATAAAAGTACTCAAATTAATTAAACGATTACTTTTTTATAATGATTGATAGAAATGTGCGATTTTATTATTTGTAGATTTCCAAAATAATTTGTAGTGATTGCAGTTCACTAGGCCCCGGGGAGATTCGAACTCCCGATCTCCTGTTTACTAGACAGGCGCTTTAACCAACTAAGCCACGGCGCCAATGATTTTTTATCTTACAACTAAATCAAAATACTAAAACTTATTTTGAGCATTTTAATATATCCAATATTTGTGTTTATTCTTAAAATTAAAAGACACATAATGTACTTTCAAAATTATCATCAATTTTACTTATATTTTTTCGTATTTGTATTTTAACAATACAATACAAAGACGTGTATTTATTTGTTCTCCTTCAAGAACTTATAGATTTGCTTGGGTTTCTTCTAACATTTCAAGAAAAGTATCGCTTTGGACACGGATGCTTGGCTTGTTTTGCTCTCTGTTAAAATTAATGTTTACTAAATTTAAAAAAAAAACAAGAAACTATTTGTGAGGACCATTCTAATACTTTTCTTTCCTAAAGAGATTTTTAGATCATTATCTCCTTTTTAGGTAAAATTATGAGACTATATCATTATTTCCTTAAGCTTTCTTCATATCAAATAGAAAAGCGAATCTATTTTTTTTGTGACAATGTGCCAACTATCTTCATCTATTAGGAGTACTTGTCTCTTCTTAGGCTGACATTGTCGGCGGACAAGTCATAATAATTGCTGGAGCCATTTCACACAGAAAATATTCTCAAGTAGTAATCCTCCTGGAGAGGTTGAACTGTTACTCATTTGGCAATACTACTTCATTACCATAGGTACGCAATTGCTTTTATATAACGCATGGTTTCCATCAGATACTTGTATGTTTGCAGCTCAGGGGGTGAAAATTACCTTTCTGCTCGACTACAAAGGGTGGACTTCACCTCTAACCTCCTGTTTACTAAACTGCCGCCACATATTTTGAGTACTTGAAGAAATAAAAACGATTTGTTTGGATTATCAGATTTTAGAAACTAAATACTTCGAAATTTAACTAACTAATAATAAATTGATAAATAAATAGTGGAGACTAATAATAAAATTATTAAAAATATAATGAAAATGTACTAGAAAATTAAATAGAATTGTTAATTCTTTACTATAATCGTATAGAAAATGAAGTAGTAATATTACTTCCAAAATTTTCATAACACAAGTTACTTAAGATTAAACAAATTATAAATAAAGAAGACAACTTACTTTAAATAGGCTTTAAGCATTACTCTAACGGGTTTAGTTTCGTAACTTTTCTATTTCACATATACATAAAACATGTTTCCGCCCGGGATCGAACCGGGGACCTTCCGCGTGTTAGGCGGATGTGATAACCACTACACCACGGAAACGATGTATATTTCTTGTTTATAATTAAATTTAAAATACAAGTAAGATACAAATATAGATTGATAAAAGTTTGGAGGCGCCGGGCATCGATCCCGGTACCTCTCGCATGCTAAGCGAGCGCTCTACCATCTGAGCTACGCCCCCTGATACTAATACTTTGAAATCATCGTTTACCCAGAAATCGATAGTTCGACCCAATAATAATAGTTTATATAATAATTATATAATGTAGAATAATATCTACACAATGTACCTAATATTACATATTATATATAGAATATAAAGTAACAGTTAATAAATATAAGTTACAATTTAAATTTTAAACAATTTATATTAAAAATAAATAAAACGTATTTATTAACATTCTAGCCTTATAGAAATAATTTAATTAAATTTGATAAAACACAAATTTAATTATAATACTATTTCTATAAAATATTACATCGCAGTCGGTAGGATTCGAACCTACGCTCCCAGAGGGAATCTGATTTCTAGTCAGACGCCTTAACCGCTCGGCCACGACTGCTTATAAAATTTGAATAGTGGTCAACAATTTTTTTTTATTTCACTATTGATAACTTTTTGACAGTTCAAGGTTACATTTTAATTTTACACCAGTGACTATCAAACGTTTAGTACAAATGGATTAATTTTAATAATTATAGTTCCAACCTTGCACTTGCTATTTTGCTGCTTATATACGTAATATAACACTAAATTAAGAAGTATAAATAGAACACACATTTATATAAATTTGATGATTTATTTTAGTGCATGAGATTAAAAATATTTGATTTATCAATGCTTCATTCCTTCCAAATTACAATGTATATTAAAACCTCGTTGAGCGCTAATAAAACAGCGTTAAACGAAGTCAATATATAGTAAATAGGTAAATTTAAAGCTTTGTAGTTTTTGAGTACACGCGTAAGGCTTTACAATATAATTTTAATAATTAATCGAAAAGTTTTGAGTTTAAAGTATAGAGTTTTTTTTTAAATATCTCTATGAATTAACGTTCAATAATTATTATAATTTTATTAATTTGTAGATTGTTTAAAATCGTTTGATTTTGACGCGTCACTGCTTTTTAAAACAATACAAGTGTTGATACAGTAACTTTCTTGAAACCTGACTTTTAATAAAATTATTATGTAAACTTGGAACATTATATTCTTATGATGCAATAATAAAATAATGCATTTCCATTGTAAAATACTATAAAGGTGTGAAGTATTTGTTACACACATCCGCTTTCGCGTTTGTTAGTTGTTTTTAAGACATTATCAAGAGCAGTAAACGTTCTTTAACGAACCTCAAGACTTTACAGAGTAGTTTCACTTTATACACTTGAGCCCGTCTTAACTAAGTTACGTAAAGTTGCGGCAAGTTTCCGATAATAAACGTTGCCACGCTAATTATACCAAACGGAATCAACTGCAACCACAATGTTATAAAAAATTATTTTGACAAGAAAATATTTTTTGTTTTTTGTGATATAATTAGTTTATTCAAATTTAAATCAAAAGATTTTTCAATTATTCAATTAATAATGAAATTAAAAACTTAAATCTATTTATTTTATATATTTTTTTTATTCCTTTCTATTTTTTATGCAAAAAAATGTAATCAAATTTATATTTTATATAATATTTATTCTATAGAAAAATCAAATATTTTTTATTTTAATTTAAATCAATCAAAGTACGTTCCATGCATGCAGTTTGCAGTGATATGGTTAAAGACCTATTCGATTTGTCAAATATGACAACCATCGTACGTCAGCTGTCAAAGTAAATTGACTGAGCGATTTGTACGAGGCGCGCGGTTTCGCAACAGTTGCAAGTTATACTAATGCCTTCTAGCATTTGTACATTCATACAAGGATGATATAAACATGTTAAATTGAGCAAAATCTAAATGATGTTTTTTATTCAAAACTTCCAACACTTCTGTTTTTTTTATTTATTTATTTTTTTAAATTTATTTAACATGAAAATGTACATAATTCTGTTTATACAATCTTTCGTATTTACAAAACGCAACGATTCATTATTGTCTCTATCTAATTATCTTGAACAGATCCATATTTCTAAGACTTAGATCTTAGATCCATATTTCTAAAATTTAGACTATTTTTTGTATACGTTACTAAAATTACATTAAAAATCAATGGTAAAATAAATAACAATAGAGTTGGATCGCGAAATGACAGCTGTCAACTACCATAAAAAAATATTGAGAATCGCTGATTTCTGGTAGGTAAATGTAGTTTCGAAAATCTAGAGATATATACCATAAAACATTTTCTTTCAAATATTGAAATATAATGTTAAAAATTGTAGGATAATACTAAAAAGCGACTACAAGAAAATTTATTTAATAGAATATCCTACTGTCGATAAAACATCTTAAAATATGTTTCAGTTAGAAGTAATAATAAATACTTAGTAGTAATAGTAAAAAATATGAATTACAAATAAAATTGTATATAAATAAGATAAGAAATTCAAAGATCAAAATAAAAAAGATGTAATGGACCAAATGTTTAAAAAAACATGTAATACTTTTTATAAAAAAAAAAATTGATTTATAAATAAATTTAAGAACCTTAATATAGTTTAAACCATAACAATTCTCATAGCTAAACGTAACATATGTTGGTTAGAAAATAAAAAACTTTGATATGGAAATATATTAAAAGTAGATTTATTCTTAGAGCGGGTTTATTTTTTAAAAACAAAATAAGTAAACAGTCATAACACCTCACTCAAAAAGTTCGTAGGATTACATATAGATGACGCCTCTATCGACATATCTATATGATAGGAAGTACCAACCTTCAAACGACACGTTTCAAAATTTCATGGCAATCTGACGTTTAGTTCACAAGTGACGTAATTTTAAAAATAATGGAAAAATCTGAATTTGATAAATTTGTTCAAGCAAAGCAATGATTTAATAAATGTAAGTACGAATTCATAAATAAAACGTGTAATTTAATAATTATTATATTACGTGATATTATCATAATAAAAGTAGATTTATTCTTAGGATGGGTTTACTATTTAAAAACAATTTGAGTTATTGAAACGTTATTTTGATTGATTCAAGTGTTGAAATATATTGTGTGGTTGACGGTGTTTACATTTTGTTCTTATCAAGGGTGTTTTATTTGCGGTGAAAATTAAACACGAGGCGTGGATCTCGGATCTTAAATAAATTTACGGATTAAATAAGCGGTCTTCGCAAACATGAGCGGTCCCCTGGGGCTACCCGAACTAAGCCCTCACGTCGCCGCCGCCGCCGTCCTCACGCCACGCGCTGCTCATTAATACATCCACAAATTGCTAGGAGACTCTGTATAAGTATAAGAGAAAAGAAGTGGCGGAAAATCAAACAAGCATCGCACGCAAATCGTGCTAACAATGATCGGAAATTCTTTCAATCCGAAGATCCGAGACGAATTCCGACTCGAACGGCGACGGAATAATGTAATTGGGATAATGAAAAGCAAATTAGAATTGCTGAAGTATAACAAAAGGAAGGAAGAGCAAATAATAAAATAAAAACGAAGGGAATGAAAGAAAGGGGATGCAAACACGGGGACTCTTTTAATCGTGCAATTAGATTACGAAGGGGAAACAGGTTATGAGATAACGGGGGAAAAGAATTCGAGTTCCGAATTGAGTTGGTGCAAATAAAGAAGACGCACCCCCGGCGCCTCCACTAGTAATTTGGGGGAAATCGTTGATTGCACGACCGATCCGAAATAATTTAATATCGGCGTTGCAACTGTATTGTCTGGTTGGAGATTTTCGCGTCCAATTACCCATAGACGATGGAAATATACCAAAAAAAAAAGAATGCAAGAAGAAAATGGGATGAGGAAAAGTGGTATTCCGCATACTGCATCTTTGCAATTCTCTACAAATTTACGGATAAATCCGGGCAGCGTTATGTAATTCGTTGCGCGCTTTTCACTTGGGGCTCTGCTTTATTTTCGGCTTGCGCTCTTTAATCTCGAGATTAATCCATTACATACACAAAAGAGCGAATATTCCGTTTGGCCACGCGGATCTACGTACATACATGGGCCGTTTACAAAGCGCGGGCAAAAAGGCTCGGATAAATCGACAAGTTCGGGGTGGAGGTCAAAGGGTTCGGGGGGAAAAGGGAGCAAGCTGGCAGCGGATTTCGACCAAATCCGACGGATGAAGACCGCGATTAGCCGCCTCCCGCCACCCTTCGCCAAAACCATACCCAACCCACAAAACACAACCCCTCTGCGCACGACGGAATAAGAAAGATAACGGACAGCCTATTACCGAGGTCAAGGATTATTAACGATCGCCCATCAATCCACGATATTATCGAGCTAATAATCATTTATTTTTAAGCACGCTAATCTGACGTCTAAAAAGCGGAAAAATGATGAGCAACAACTCATGTAAATATACCATTACAACTGTCAAACAATTATTTATTTTTTCTTAAGCTACGAGGGTAGTTTGAAAAGTTTTGAAAGCGACAAAGGGTTGTGGCATCAAATTTTTAGGAATTTTATTAATAAATTATCTTGAGAAAAATAAAAGAGATGGAAAAAAGACTTTTGAAAAAACACATAATTCATTTGAAAAGACTTTGTACGAATTTCTGAGTAAATTACTTTCTAAAAACTAAAAATAATACATAATTTATAATTTATGATTGGATGGTTTGGGTGAATACTTTTTTATTTCTAAAATTTACTTCGATTATAATTCAATACAAAACATGTGTTTGTCAGCTAAATTTATAACTATATTTTTATCTAATATTATATAAGTATATTTATAATTTTAGAGATATCTAAGAATAATAAATAAATACTGAAAATTTAAGATTCATTTCATAGAAACATAATTAATGCACTTAGTTTATAAATTACAGCAAGAAACATTTAACATCCAAAATTTTATTAAGTTGGTCCCCATAATAATATAAATTTCCAATTATTTCGATAAATATATTATGTTTATAAAAATGTTATATTTAGAACTAAATTATCGAAAAGCCACTATTAATTGGATAATATTATATTCATTCTATGTCATTATTTTCAGATTTATAAAATTACGTAATTTATAAATTACTTGAAGTATGTAGAATATGAATTGGAAAAAATATATGGCACTATGGATTCATTGTTAGACACGAGAATTCTCTAATATTAAAAATATAAAGATTGTAAGTATTGTCAATAATTCTCTACAGATATTCCAAAATTAAAACTTAATCTAATTTTTAACATTGAAAGTACAAATAGATAATTGTATCGTTCCCTCAAAATTAAAATCTGCACTTCCCTGCTTCGATGATTTTTCCCGCTTCAGGGTGTTCCGCAAGGCTCACCTTTGTCTCTCTTGTTATACAACCTTTTTTGTCATAATATTTATAATTCCGATCTTAATACTTTTAATCCAAACTCTATCTACAAAACTTCTTGTCCATGTAGCCAAAACAAAACTCCTCCACCTCCTTGTAACCATCTAATATACTCGTCGCCTTTAGTAAAATACCTGAGAATCCTTTAAAATCCCAAACAGAATCTCAATTTCCATTCCAAACATCTTAAATCCAAAATAAAATTCAGATCATGTCATTTCTTATCTATGACTCTCTTCTTTCAAAATACCAAAATGCAGACCTAAAAAACCTGTTCGTATTCGAGCGTTCTACTCATCGCATCCTCAACAAAATTTCTAAAACCAAAATTATTTCCATACTCGACAGATATATATTTTCCTTCTCAAAATTCTATATCCATCTAAATCCAAATATACACCATAAATTCAAGTATTCCAAATGAGCTCTAATACTAAGTCCAATATCCTTATAAATACGTTTTTCTTTTCAAATTGCTGACGTTTTTTTTGTTGCATTACATTATATTTCATAATGATCAATTATTACATATTTATTCTTTTGTAATAATATAATTAATGTTCATGGGCAAAAATACTATAACTAGACTAAGATTTTATTTTTAGACTATTTGGTTCATTTCAGGGTTTATTATTTCTGTATAATTGATATTATGTTTGTGGTTGCATTTTTTTTGAATTTGTATTATGACCAATAAATTACATTTATTGTTCTTTAATTAAAAAACTACTACAACATAATTTATGTATAAAAAATATTAATATTAAGGTACTGAGATATTTTTTTATTAGTGAATTTAGACTGCAAGATCGTTATGATGAGAGACAGCGCCGTCAAAAATGTTTTGCCTGATCGACAAGTTTTTTTATTTACACGCAGATATTATTTACAAAGTTAGACAAATAATTTAGAACCCCTTAAAAATTCAATATTTACCTTATATTATTTTTTTGTTACATCAAATCCATATACACAGTTGTAAATGTGCAGTTTATTTTGATTCGCTTATTTTTGTCATCGTCGATGAAACAATCGGGCCGGAGTGCACCGGTGGAATGAAATAAAAGTGAAAGTAAACATGCATAAATAAACAAATCGGGAATTTGCATTAATGTGAAAGGTTTTCCGTCTGTCTGCCTTTTTTCGTTTTTTGTTTGACGAACCCTTTAACGTATGGTTTATTCGCACGTGAATACGTAATAATATTATTGAATTTTTGTGGGCGCTATCGGTTAAATAATTTAGAGCGGAACGTCTGGCCGCGTACTTTCACCCTCCATCAACCGAACGGACCAGCACTTGAATTATGCAGGAACGAAAGATTAACAAACATCATTCAACGGAATGCCCAGCATCAATGGGAAACGTATTCAAAAGTAAGTCAGTTTTATTATTATTAGGTTAGGAAATGATTAGGTTTGGTTATTTTAGGTTATATTCAGTTAGGTTAGGAGATCATAACATTTAAGATCTTCTCTCTATAAAAAATAAAGGTTAGGTTAGGTTGGGTTAGATCATTCAAATTAGGTTAGGCGAGATTCAATTAAATTAAGTTAGGTAAGGTTAGGAGGGATAACAAATCGGAGATGATTCAATGGGTAAGAATGACACGTGACCAAGCGCATACTCTATTAATGGTTATAATATTTAAGATCATCTTTATATAAAAATTAAAATTAGGTTAGTTTAGATCAATTAAATTAGGTTAGGTTAGGAAAAAGAACAAATCGGAGATGTTTTAATGGGAAATAATCACACGAGACCAATTAATGGTTATAATATTTAAAGTCTTCTCTCTACAAAAAATAAAGTTAGGTTAGATCATTCAAATTAGGTTAGTCGAAAATCAATTAAATTACATTAGGACAAATTAAATTAGGTTAGGTTAGGGAAAGAATCGCACAAAACCAAACGCATGTCCTATTAATGATCATAATATTTAAAGTCTTCTCTCTACAAAAAATAAAGTTAGGTTAGGTTAGATCATTCAAATTAGGTTAGTCGAAAATCAATGAAATTATGTTAGGTCAGGTTAGGAAAAAGAACAAATCGGAGATGTTTTAATGGATAAAAATTAGACGTTTAAAGCAATTACTAGTAACTAGCGGTTCCGGAGCCGCATGTGGCTCTTTCGATGATAAATTGCGGCTCCCAGCACTAATAACAATGATTATGTTAAAAAAATAATAATGCTAATAAATATAGCGATTTGACCACCTAGGTTACAAGTAATACTCCTGAAGTTACTTCTAATTACGATAAGAATATAATCTCATAATTAAATTAACAAAATTTCTTTACATTTTTTTTTGACAACTTAATTTTATTATAACTTCTTGTAAATATTTATTTAATATGCGAGAAGTTTAGTGATGAAAATATCAAAGATCATTCAAGTTTTTATATAATTTTTGAATCATAAAATAATAAGAAATAAATACATTTAATTGTAAATTTAATTTACTTTTCAGGTAGTTATTTTGAATTATATATTAATTATACAATAAGAAATGTTTATATAATTAATATAAATATTTACATAAAATAAACTTTCAACAATTTATTACAAGCTTATTTGAAATTCCTTTTTTTTTGTTAAATAATCGATAAATGAAAATTTAAATATTATCAGAAAATGTGGTTAATAGAAGAAAAATCTACAGGAATGTTTTAGCATATCTGAATAAAACTCATTACGTATAATATATCACTAATAGAACATTTATGAATATGCAAATGAAAACATAATATCCGGGGAATAAAATATATTTTAATTTGTAATCAATATAAATGGCGCCGCGCAAACGATTTACATATCATCAGCTCGAATTGAATGATATTCAACATTTTCAAATATTTCAAATTAATAGGTCCCACAGATCTGTTCAGTACAACATAAATTATATCTGGTATTTCGTCACATTTCGTTCATATATAAAATTAATTAATCTTAATTAAAAAAATAATTATGGTAAAATCTGATGAGTGAAATTTTAATATAATTTAGATCTTTACGTTTCTGATAATCTAAAATATTTAATTTAAAACTTTAATTCTTCATAAGGTTTTCATCTATCTACATATTTAATTCAACTAACAAAGTATATGTTAAATATTAAGTAACAAATTTTAATTCTAAAGAAGGTTTTCTCATCTATCGATATACGGATTAAATGTCAAAAAAAACTATAAAAATAGTATTTAAGTTAATATCATTTTTGTGTTAAACATAGTTTTGCTTCTATAGATTTGTAAATCCACTAAAAAAAATGCTAAGAAATTTTTGTTTGGAACCTGAAAAACGTTTTGATGAACAAACAGTATCTATATTCTAGATTTATTAAAGTATTAGGTTGTCAGAATTCATATGAAGGAAGCTAAAATATGTTCGTAAACCGAGACTTTTTTTGGGCAATAACGAAATTTAGAATTCATGATCAGATTTTGGAAAACAAAAATTACTTACAAAATACATATTGTAATTATAAAATAAAATTTTCCTATTTTTTGTTTCAAATAATTTTGCAAATAGACTTCACCTGATATCACCACAGAATAAAACGTTTGATTCGTCAAAGTTTCGCAATTAATTTGCGATGTTTGCTTTTAATTAAATTGATATATTCGGATTAGACGAATGCGTGTATGTTTGCAGGAGTGCTGGAGTGCGACGGCTGCGGAAGGTTGATGGGATTAAATCTCTTTGCGGCTAAACCCTAGACCCTTAATTAATCTACCTGATGATGCATTCTCCCCACCAGCACATTTTATTTAATTCCACGACTAATTACCACCGTTACTCACGTCACTATTGACATAATTAATACAGCTTCGATCAGTCCCAATTTACAATTAACAAAAAATTCAATTGTAATTACGCAAAATGGAAAGTACACAAAATTATTTATTTTAAATACAATTCGTTATTTTTGTATACTTATTTACTTCCTTCTTTAGTCCGGTTTAAAATAAATAGATTATAAGTATAACCTAGGTTCTCAAATATAAATCCATAACATACAAAACCTCGGTTTACGAACATATTTAAGGTTACTACATAGTCTACCTAACACATAATTGATACATAAATAATAGTATTTTTGTAAGTATCATCATTTATTTACGTTATTATTACACAGTTGGTTCCTTCTTCATAAATTTATAGTAATGTTTATAATATTATAGTACCGTAATACCAGATTAAATGAGATTTGATTAATTAATTTTAATTTTAAGAAATATTTTAACATTGAAATAATTGCTTTCAAATAAACATTTTATAATTTATATTTCAACTCTCCTTTTTATTTATATTTTTGTAAGTATTTGGTTCATTAATTACCCGGACTATGCGAGGTATCGATATTTTTCTTTAATTTTTTGTAGAAAATATAATAGAGACATTATTTGTCCTTTTCACTTTCTGAAATTTAAGTTGCAACAATTCTAGTATTTTTTTAGCAATAAAAACGTTATTATTACACAGTTGGTTCCTTCTTCATAAATTTATAGTAATGTTTATAATATTATAGTACCGTAATACCAGATTAAATGAGATTTGATTAATTAATTTTAATTTTAAGAAATATTTTAACATTGAAATAATTGCTTTCAAATAAACATTTTATAATTTATATTTCAACTCTCCTTTTTTATTTATATTTTTGTAAGTATTTGGTTCATTAATTACCCGGACTATGCGAGGTATCGATATTTTTCTTTAATTTTTTGTAGAAAATATAATAGAGACATTATTTGTCCTTTTCACTTTCTGAAATTTAAGTTGCAACAATTCAAGTATTTTTTTAGCAATAAAAACGTTATTATTACACAGTTGGTTCCTTCTTCATAAATTTATAGTAATGTTTATAATATTATAGTACCGTAATACCAGATTAAATGAGATTTGATTAATTAATTTTAATTTTAAGAAATATTTTAACATTGAAATAATTGCTTTCAAATAAACATTTTATAATTTATATTTCAACTCTCCTTTTTTATTTATATTTTTGTAAGTATTTGGTTCATTAATTACCCGGACTATGCGAGGTATCGATATTTTTCTTTAATTTTTTGTAGAAAATATAATAGAGACATTATTTGTCCTTTTCACTTTCTGAAATTTAAGTTGCAACAATTCAAGTATTTTTTTAGCAATAAAAACGTTATTATTACACAGTTGGTTCCTTCTTCATAAATTTATAGTAATGTTTATAATATTATAGTACCGTAATACCAGATTAAATGAGATTTGATTAATTAATTTTAATTTTAAGAAATATTTTAACATTGAAATAATTGCTTTCAAATAAACATTTTATAATTTATATTTCAACTCTCCTTTTTTATTTATATTTTTGTAAGTATTTGGTTCATTAATTACCCGGACTATGCGAGGTATCGATATTTTTCTTTAATTTTTTGTAGAAAATATAATAGAGACATTATTTGTCCTTTTCACTTTCTGAAATATAAGTTGCAACAATTCAAGCATTTTTTTAGCAATAAAAACGTTATTGATGCCTTCTAAATAAATGTATAGCAGTTTATAATATTATAGTACCGTAATACCAGATTAAATGAGATTTGCTGAATTAATTTTAACTTTAAGAAATATTTTAACGTTAAAATAATTGCTTTCAAAAAAACATTTTATAATTTACACTTCAAGTCTCACCTTTTATTTATATTTTTGTATGTATTTAGTTCATCAATTATCCGGACTATGTGAGGTATCGATATTTTTCTGTTTTCCTTTAATTTGTTGTAGAAAATTAGTTGCAACATTTCATGTATTTTTTTTAGCAATAAACACGTTATTATTACACAGTTAGTTCCTTCTATGTAAATTTATAGCAATGAATTTCGGTAATTAAAGTTTATAATATTATGATGTTGTAATACCACATAAGGTTTGATAAATATTTAAAGAAAAATTTTAACATTGAAATAATTGCTTTCAAACAAATATTTTGTAATTTATACTTCAAGTCTCCTTTTTTATTTATATTTGTGTAAGTATTTAGTTCATTAATTACCCGGACTATGCGAGGTATCGATATTTTTCCTTAATTTATTGTAGAAAATATAATAGAGGAATTTGTCCTTTTCACTTTCTGAAATATAAGTTGCAACAATTCAATTCAAAATTTATAGCAGTGTATAATATTATAGTACCGTAATACCAGATTAAATGAGATTTGTTTAATTAATTTTAATTTTAAGAAATATTTTAACGTTAAAATAATTGCTTTCAAATAAACATTTTGTAATTTATACTTCAAGTCTCCTCTTTTATTTATATTTTTGTATGTATTTAGTTCATCAATTATCCGGACTATGTGAGGTATCGATATTTATCTGTTTTCCTTTAATTTGTTGTAGAAAATAAGTTGCAACATTTCATGTATTTTTTTAGCAATAAACACGTTATTATTACACAGTTGGTTCCTTCTATATAAATTTATAGCAATGAATTTCAGTAATTACAGTTTATAATATTATAATGTCGTAATACCACATAAGGTTTGACATTGAAATAATTGCTTTCAAATAAATATTTTATAATTTATACTTCAAGTCTCCTCTTTTATTTATATTTTTGTATATATTTAAATTACCCGGACTATGTGAGGTATTGATATTTTTCCTTAATTTATTGTAGAAAATATAATAGAAGTCCTTTTCACTTTCTGAAATAAAAGCAACAATTCATGTATTTTTTAGCAATAAATACGTTATTATTACACAGAATTTCAGTAATTAAAGTTTATAAAGTAATAGTGCCATAATACCAGATAAATCTAGGTTTCATATTTAATTTTAAGAAATATTTTAACATTAAAATAATTGCTTTCAAATAAACATTTTACAATTTACACTTCAAGTCTCCTCTTTTATTTATATTTTTGTATGTATTTTTTTCATCAATTATCCGGACTTTGCGAGGTATCGATATAATTTTAATCCTAGCAATTATATAAAAAAATATGTATAAAATATGATGTAAAAAAATGGACATATTTAAATTGGGGCGTAATTAAATAAACAAATTGAATCTGCACAAAGCCGGTCGCCGAAATTATGCAGCTTTACCGATAAACAAATGATTATGCGGGCTTAAAATTTCAATTATAAAACTGCTCGTTTCAATTAGCATTAAAGGATTTTCGTTTCGATTATTCTTTAATATCATCATGGACTCGCATGACAAATGGCAATTGGAGTAATTGCGAATGCGAAACGGAATGAATATGCGTTTGGGTATATGCCTTTTTTTATTTTTTATAGTGTTTGTTCGTTCGTCGGTGCTGTTTGTCGGAGGGCGGCAGGTGATTAATTGCTTTCGTATTAAAATTACAAACTCGAATACGTGTGCGAAGTCGGATGCGAGAAATATAAATAAATGTGTATGCATTACGGAAACACGAAACTGTCAAAATACATTAAATCACCCAACCGCTCCGATTAAAATACGAATATGTAATTCACAGTTTTTTTTACCGTATTATTTTCAGCTTTATAGTTTTTTAATTCAACAATTATACAGTAATACCTAAAATAGTCTTATTGAAAGAAAAAAAAATTATAAATTGTAAATGAAATTATATTCAAGTTTTTTTTTTCGGTTAATGTAATATTTTCAGCTTCTATTTTTTAATTCAAAATATAATTATAACTAAAATAGTAGTCATATTGAAAAAAAGAAAACATATTTTTAATTGTAAATTAAATTATATTCAATAATTTTTTTCTTGAATTACTGCATTATTTTCAGCTTCGTAGCTGACTAATAAAGTTTATATAACTCAGAAATATTTTACTATTTTTTTGATTCAAAAATTATACAGTTATAATTAAAAAAGTCCTATTGAAAAAAGTACATCTTTTTTTTAATTGTAAACTAAATTATATTGTAGAATTTTTTTGTCAGTTCAATTACCGTATTATTTTCAGCTTCGTAGCTGACTAATAAAGTTTACATAACTCAGAAATATTTTACTATTTTTTTAATTCAAAAATTTTACAGTTATAACTAAAAAAATCCTATTGAAAGAAAGAAAGTATATCTTTTTTTGAAATTATAAATTAAATTATATTCAACAATTTTTCTATCGGTTCAATTACCGTATTATTTTCAGCTTCATAGCTGACTAATAAAGTTTACATAACTCAGAAATATTTTACTATTTTTTTAATTCAAAAATTATACAGTTATAACTAAAAAAATCCTATTGAAAGAAAGAAAGTATATTTTTTTTGAAATTGTAAATTAAATTATATTCAAGAATTTTTTTGTCGGTTCAGTTACCGTATTATTTTCAGCTTCGTAGCTGACTAATAAAGATTACATAACTCAAAAATATTTTACAATTTTTTTTAATTAAAAAATTCTACAGTTATAACTAAAAAAATCCTATTGAAAGAAAGAAAGTATATCTTTTTTTGAAATTATAAATTAAATTATATTCAACAATTTTTCTATCGGTTCAATTACCGTATTATTTTCAGCTTCGTAGCTGACTAATAAAGTTTACATAACTCAGAAATATTTTACTATTTTTTTAATTCAAAAATTATACAGTTATAACTAAAAAATCCTATTGAAAGTAAGAAAGTACATCATACAAATGATATCCTATTAATATGAAAAAAATATCACATGAGATTTTGGATTCTGATATCAGTGTTAGTGAGGAGAGGGTTCATAGACATATTCACTAGAATGATATGATTTACAATAGATCTGTTTTAAAATTATTACAAATTGATATAGGAAGGATTTTACTTAGATTTTGATATACCCAAGAATGTCGAGTAGACAACCAGAAAATATATCAACAGAATAAATACAAAAACACCAAACAGCTGATTGTATCAAGCAACAAATTTATAATAAATGAAGAGGAAAAGCCACAGCTGAAACATGAACCACCAAAGTGTCAACATTATGTGAACAAATAAATGTAAGTAATTAAATTACAAATACACTGTCGGAGGATCGATAAGTTTGAATAAACAATATTCAGACCACTTATGATAAATGGCGCATCTGTCGACAAATGCATATGATATTTAGGAAGTACCAACATACATATTACGTCTGTCAAAATTTCATGGCAATCTTAGTTCACAAGTTATAGTGCTTTAAGTGACGCTACTTTTGTAATTTTCGAAACAATTGAAAACCACTATAACGTCAAATTGCCATGATATGTTGACAGGCGTCATCTGTAGCTAAAAATTATATGGATTTGTCGGTAACGGCATAATCTATATGTCATCCTACGAACTTATTGAGTGAGGTGTTACATGCCACTACAGTTAATAAAAACAAAACTCGCTCATCTTGTTGCTTTTTTTTTGTGAAAATAACTTTTTGCACAAATCGTGAATAAATGGTTTATAAAATTGAATTTAATTCAATAATCTTTTATTCAATAGTTTACAAAAAAAATGTTTTTATATAGTATTAAAGTCTCTTACTGTCGTGAGTTGAAAGTTTTAAATCTAAGATATGATAAAAATACAAAAAAAAAAACAGTTCAATTTTAGAGTTCTTAATATGTGGGGGTTAAAGACAAAAGTAGATTTTTGCAAAATCTCGTATAAATTGTACAAATCGAGACTATTATTTCCTTTAAAATTTACTATATCGAGAAAATTTATTTAAATTGAAGGAGAATTATGATAAATGTACACATTATTAAAAAATGTTTGATCAAAAAGATCGCTTAATATTCCTATTAGAAATTTAAATTAATGTATTGTAAACACGAAACTGTCAAATATTTTAAAAGTTCCGCACTGCGATTCAGGCCCGATCATATAATTTAAGTCTTTTTTTTCAGTTCAATTACGTAATTATTTTCATTCGAGTAGCTGATTAATGTATGTACATATACAACTGGACCGTTTATATTTCATTGTATAATTGAGTTGCGCATTGATAATTGCAATTGTACCCGGCGCATACACATAAAACCACAAATTAAGCTCATAAATGTAACCAAATCATCATCAGTTACAAAAGAACCAACCATAATCGTTTCCAACCAAATACTCTCAGTAATAAACACATTTTTTTTTACTAAGTATATCAAAACCTCCAATAGTGCTTCTTTGAAAAGTCCAAATTCAATATAATACAGTTTTAGTCGTTTCATAAAGTCGCTTTAAAGTAAATTCTCTTTTTATCTGGTTTTAAAGTCCTCGATTAGTTCGGTTTTAGAAAGTCCCTAATATTGGCGGAACCAATTACCCGGACTACACAAAGCATACCTATTATTATATTGAAACTAATATTTAGGAACAATTTACTTATTACATAATTATTTGTTTATTAAATCCATGTTTTTTTCTCTAAGATCACTAATATATTTTCACAATTGATAATTTTTTATCACCACATTTCTTTTGGAACAAATTGACCCCACATAGTACTGAATTGACGTAATAATAAGTATTTCAAATCTAAAATACCTAAAAGTACATTTTTTTCAATTTTGTATTACAAAGCCAAAATATTATATAATTCAAACATTAAGCGGTCACCTATTATATACAATATTGTGATTAAATCATTAAATATATAAAATGCAGTATATTTTTAGCTCAATTTACGTAATTGGTTTTAATTTAGTAACGAACGAACTGATTAATATACACAAAACAAGATTGTCCATATTTAATTATATAATGGAGTAGCTTTGGTAATTAAAATTTTAAACATTTCAATTTTAAAATATGCTCGAATTTTCAATTTGCAATATTAAATTATATTTTTTATACAATAATCATTTTTATAATATAATCAATTATATCTGAATCAATTGGGATAAAATTATTATCATTTCTATACTAAAAATATTAAAATATATTTCTATTTTATTCTAATTTGTTATTGTTTAATAATAAGTAAGAAAAAATAAACGAATAGAAAAATTCAAATTGTATTTTAGTAATTATTTGCATTTATTTTTTAAAATTTCAGAAAAAAAATCACTAGATTTTATTAAATTTTAATTTAATTGTTATATATTTTAACAAATTCAAAGTTATCAGTTCTTAATCATCACTGATATTCTACAATGTAATATTTTTTATATATAAATACAACATTTATCATGTAATCATATTAATATTATTTATTAAATAATTTGTTGATGTAATTTAACTTTGTTTTTAAATTGTTGAATAGTAAATAATAATAGACAAATTGTTGTTGTTATTGTATGTCTACACTTCTTAAAAGGATTGTTGAACGTTAACGCAGTTTTTTTAAAATTATTGAATAGATAATAATAGAGAAAGGGTTGTTGACCGTAGTCTTTCCGCCCTAAATAAATATTATTAAAGATGTCAACTTTATAAATGTAATTGGTAGAAATAGTTTGTACCCATATTCCAAATAAAATTTTTATGAAATAAATATGAATAATGAATATACTATTTATAAAAATGAAAAGCAACATTTTTCATGAATTTCAATCAATATTTACTCTGTTTAAAATTAGTGTTAAAGCTAGATTACATAATTTATTACATTTTTAGTTTAATTATATAACGTTTTTGCCGACGAATAGAACGCAATTTATTCCATGGAAATATGCCTAAAATATAATTTCAGTCTGTCTAAAACTTCTGGTTAACATGAATATAAATATCCATTGCTTTTTGATGTTTTGCAAACATGTGGTTTCGAATAAATCGTTTCCCTATTTTTTTCTGTTTTCATAAATATAGAAAATTTTCATAAATACAAAAATGTAGAATATTTTAAATGTGTATACAAAATAGGCCACGTACAGTAATGATTTCAAACAAGAAATTGATTAAACTGGGTAAACACAATCATTCATAATTGTTACAATTTCAATGATAATAATACATCCAATTATTAAATAATTTTATAATTTGTAAAACCACACTTGCATAAGAAATCGGATTAGTTTTGTTACTAAGAAAAATATAAATCCTTTCAATTTCAATATTCTGAATACATACACCTTTTGCCCATAAAATTATATTTAACACCTAATTCAATAAGTTCATAGGATGAAATAAAGATGGCGCCTTTATCGACAAATATTTATGATTTTTAGAAATTACAAAGCTTCATATGACAGCTGTCAAAATTTCATGGGAATCTGACGTTTTTTAAGAATTACCAACCTTCAGATGACAGTTGTCAAAATTTTATGGGAATCTGACGTTTAGTTCACAAGTTACATATTTTAATCTAAAAGCAAAATAGGCATTTTTCATCCAAATCACCAAACTTGTAAAATATTCTGAGATATTTTTCATGATATTCCTGTCACAAAATTTCCTTTGCATCCCAAAAATTGTATGTCTTAACCTTGTTTCGCTTTAAAAACTTTTCAAACTCACCTCGATGAAAACTAATATAAGACTTTAAAATTTATAATATTTTTAAGAATGTGGTTTAAATAGATATTTTTTTATATGTATAAATAATTAATATAGCCGTTAGTTATTTTAGTTACAACTGTATCGTTCGTAATTTGGTGTATAATCGAATTGTGCATTAATAATTGCACTTTTCCCCGGTGCATGCACACAAAATGGCATCGATAATTCCTGTAAAAACCGGTATGTTGTTGTGAATGTATCCGAATCATCGCGGCTACAAAAGAACCAGCAATAATCCTTTACCATTCCCCCATCCCCCAAATACATGCTCCAATATTTTTTTCGCCGCTGAATTTGCGGAATGCTGGCACATCAAAAGGGTTTACGCTCGGCTTACGGCCTCTCTCTCCCCGTCCCAGGACCAGATGGGGAAACAGACTCAAAGAATCTGTCGGGAGGGAAAAACATTGAGCACAAGAGAGAGTGAGTGAAAGAAAGACGAACGAATTTTCTTATTGTTTTAATTAACTTTGTTACGAGGTGGATGCTTATTTTTTTTACTTCTTTCGTTACATCACAGGGGTCGACCAGATTAATTGACATTAAGTGCAATTTTCCGCGAGCTAAATAAAAGTAGAGGGCGGCACAAATGAAATAATAAAAGCCACGTAACGACGTCTGGAAATGAAGCCGAACGCAGCAGCAGCAGCATTGTCGCCAAAGCGGAGGGATACAATTTCTGCGGTTTCCTTTGTTGCGAATTAAAAGATATTTTTAACATTTAATGGTTTTCTGCGGAGGGCGGAAGGCGTGATTGCGGTAATGGTACCAGATGTAATGAGGACGGCATGTGTTTGGAACGCCACCTACGAGCATACCGGAAATGTATTACAACTGTTTCGTGGATATCAGAACTCGCGTATTTCATCGTCGTCTAAACTCGAAACCAAGGGTGACAGTAAAGTATTTTCAAACTCGAACTCGAGTTACAGTTAGGGTTAGGGAGCGGCGGTTCCAGTTTGTAACTTACAGCACGTCCATCAGATAGACGCTTCCCCGATGATGAAAACGCTAAGTATATCTTTATATCTAGAATTGCGTTAACCCCTGTCTAAATACTTGCTAACTTTAACAAAAGCAAATAGCTAGAAACAAAGTAATAAGCCAAAGGCTAATATTTTTATTTTCAATTTATTTTCTTCTTTTAACTAATATTAAAATAAGTCTCAAACTACGCAAAAATAATTAATTAATTAAATCGTAATTAAATGATTACATAATAATATTGTTATTATTCTCCAAAAACAATACAAACAAAATGTGTCACATCTAAAGGACGTGGATATTTGAACAACAATTGGACACATTTTTTTACGTTAAAATTGAAAAAATATTGAACAAATGTGTTTATTAAATAAATAAATGTTGTCATGTCTAACGCATGAGTCCAGGTTGTTTTGACGTAAAACCCATAGAAATATAGATTAGATATTTAGAATATACGAGTCCATTTGTCGTGCGTCCAAATGTTCACGTATTTTTACGTAAAATCCATAAAAATATACATTGAATATTTAGAAAGAAAAAACTTATATTTTTACAATTCTTAATTTACTCAAAACTTAAAAATTGAGTTCAATGCGACAATGTCCAAAAAATCTTTTCACAATTCTTAATTTCCCTAAAACTTAATTCATAGTTAGCTAAAAAAAAGCTTTTATTTTTACAATTCTTTATTTACTCAAAACTTAATTAAAATTGAGTTCAATTGTCGAACGTCCAAATATCAACGTCTTTTTGACGTAGAAATATAGATTGAATATTTAGAAATAAAAAACTTATCTTTTTGCAATTCTTAATTTAATTAAAACTAAATTAAAATTGAGTCCAATTATCGCACGTCCAAATATATCAGTCCGTTTGTCATGCGTCCAAATGTTCACGTCTTTTTAAAAAAAATCCATAAAAATATAGATTGAATATTTAGAAATAAAAATATCTTTTCACAATTTGTAATTTCTTTCAAACATAATTAATATGTAGTTAAAAATCTTATATTTTTACAATTCTTACATTACTCCAAATTTTAAAATTGAGTTCAATTATCCCAAGTATTCACGTTTTTTTGACGTAAAATCCACAGAAATATAGTTTGAATATTTAGAAAAAAAAACTTTTTACAATTCTTAATTTTCTTAAAACTTAATATACTTAAAACTTAATAAATATAGAGTCCAATTATCGCACGTCCAAATATATGAATCCATTTGTCCACGTCTTTTTATGTACAACCCACAAAAATATCGATTAAATATTTAGAGAAAAAAATTCACAGTTCTTAATTTCCTTAAAATTTAATTAATTTTAAGTCCAATTGTCGCATGTCCAAATATCCACATCCAATTGTCGTGCTTCCAAATGTGCATGTTTTTTTTTTGATGAAAAAACCAAAAGAAATATAAATTGAATATAAAAAAAATCATTTAACTATTCTTAATTTTCTTAAAACTTAATTAACATTGAATCCAATTATCACATTTATGCTGCAACAATTGGCATACGTCTAATTATCGCATGTCCAAATGTCCACGTTTTTTTTAATGTAAAACTCATAGAAATATAGTTAAAAAAAAAACTTAACATTTTACAATTTTGTATTTTACTTAAAACTTAATTAATATTGGGTCTAGTTATCGCATGCACCCAATTATCGCAAGTCAAAATATCTGCATCCAATTATTGTGTGTCCAACAAATGTCCAAGTTTTTTTGACGTAAAACTTATAGAAATATAAAATATATATTTAGAGAAAAAAAAAACATTATCATTTTACAATTTTATAATTTACTTTACTTTAGATTTTTGGCCATATCTCAAAAAGTATTCGCGATATATTAATTATTGAGTAACCAAATTAAAGCTAAATGTTCATTCTTTAAAACGGATTTACTGGTATAATTGTATCTTTTACCGCTTTTCACGTAATTGGCTGTAAAACTTAATTAAAATTGAGTCTTATTATAGCAAGCATCCAATTACCACATGCGTCCAATTGTCTCATGCATCTAATTGTCGCACGTCCAAATATTCGCGTCAACGTCTTTTGATGTAAAACCCATATAAATATACAATGTATATTTAGAAAAAAAAACATTATTTTACAATTTTGTAATTTACTTAAAACTTAATTAATATTGAGTCCAATTATAGATAGCATGCGCCCAATTATCATAATTCCAATTATCCGCGTCCAATTGTCGTGTGTCCTAATATCCACGTCTTTTTGACGTAAAACTCATAAAAATATAGATTAAATATTTAAAAAAATAATTTATCATTTTACAATTCTAAATTTACTTAAAACTTAAATAACTTTGAGTCCAATTATCGCACGTCCAAAAATACGTTATCATTTTACAATTCTTAATTTAATTAACATTGATATTATTTTTTAAACAAAAGATTTTCTATCAATTTACAATACAAAATAAATCAACTGAATTTCCCGCAGACTTTTAATAAATTCTAACCATTTTCATATGATGTTTCCACGATTTGCATACATGGTTCGTAATAATGCAAATTTAATGCAAACAATATTTATAGTTAAAGTAAAAACCGGTTTTGTCTCTTAACAAAAATAAAATGAAGAAACGAATAGAAAAAGAAGCGCATTTTCTCTCACCTGACTAAAAAGTGCAACCGCATTGTATTAAAATCAACGAACGAAAATCAATTCTACGCAAACAACATTTTTGTTTAATTTTTTTCTGTTGTTATTGTTGTTTTCATGGCATTTTGCGAAAATGGAAATCGCACTAATGTTATTATAATCTGCAAACGCGCAATTATTGCGGCCGAGCGATACAAATTTCGGCGCGACGGTTTCGTGTAATTCACAACTTTAATTTCATTTTCCGATTTCAACTGCACGTTTTATTTTGTATTCGCAAAATATAATGTATACTTTTTCGCTAATGAACATATCAATTGGAAGCTAATTCACCGATGACAATTTAATGGTTTTTCCATCAACTTTTACATCAATTATAATTTAAAAAAAAAAAACTAAATTAGTTTCAGTTTTATTTTACAATTGTAATCTGTATATTTTTATGGTTTTTATATATTAGAAATAAAGGTTTATAAATAAATCATAGTAAAATTATAAGAAAGTACAGCTAATATTACCTGAAACAGGACTAATCAAGGACTTTAAAATTGGATAAAAATAAATTACACAAAAAATGGTTTTTTATCTATACATTATTTTGATATATTAACATAACTAAGTAAACGCATTGATCTGAAATAAATCTTATTTCTGTGCATTATAATTAAACTTATCACAGAAATAAAAATTTATAACAAAAAAATAGAATATTCATAGTAAAATAATAAGAAAGTACAGCAAATATCCCGGACTGTTTGAAACGAGACTAATCGAGGACTTTAAAATTGGATAAAAATAAATTACACAAAAAATGGATTTTTATCTATACATTATTTTGATATATTAACATACCTAAGTAAACGCACTGATCTGAAATAAATCTTATGTCTGTGCATTATAATTAAACTTATCACAGAAATAAAAATTTATAACAAAAAAATAGAATATTCATAGTAAAATAATAAAAAAGTACAGCAAATATCCCGGACTATTTGAAACGGGATTAATTGAGGACATTACACGAAAAGACACAGAAATAAAAGTTTATAAAAAAAAATAGAAAATTCATTGTAAAATTAAGAGAGAGTACAGCTAATATCCCAAACTCTCGGAAACAGGAATAATCGAGGACTTTAAAACCGGATAAAATATAAATTATACAAAAAAAAGATTTTTATGTGTAAATTAATTTTATATATTTTAACATATTTCAGTAAAAACACTGAGCTGAAATAAACAGAAATAAAAAAATTATAATGAAAAAATAGAAAATTCATAGTAAAATTAAAATAAAGTACAACGAATATCCCGGACTATTTGAAACGAGACTAATCAAGGACTTTAAAATTGCATAAAAAGAAATTACACAAAAAGAAATTATTATATTTTTCATATATTAACATATTTAAGTTAACGTACTGATCTGAAATAAATCTTAAGTCTGTGTCTTGTAATTAAAATTTACCACAGAAATAAAAAAAATAGAAAATTCATAGTAAAATTAAGAGAAAGTACAGCTAATATATCCCGGACTATTTGAAACGGGACTATCAAGGACTTTAAAACTGCATAAAAAATAAATACACTGAAATACCCAGAAATAAAAGTTTATAAAATAATAATAGAAAATTCATAGCAAAATTAAGAGAAAGCCCGAACTATTTGAAACGGGACTAATCGAAGACTTTAAAACTTCATAAAAATAAATTACACAAAAAGAAAACATTATCATGTTTTTCATATATTAACATATTTATGTAAACGCACTGATGTAAAATAAATCTTAAGTCTGTATCTTGCAATTAAATTTACCACAGAAATAAAAAATATATAAAATTCATAGTAAAATTAAGAGAAACTACAGCCAATATCCCGGACTATTTGAAACGGAACTAATCGAAGATTTTAAAAATGCATAAAAATAAATTACACAAAAAAAAATTGAAACGGGACTAATCGAGGACTTTAAAACTGCTTAAAAATAAATACACTGAAAAACACAGAAATAAAAGTTTATAAAAAAAATAATAGAAAATTCATAGCACAATTAAGTATAAGTGTAGATAATATCCCGGACTATTTGAAACGGGAATTACAAGGACTTTAAAACTGTATAAAAATAAATATACTAAAAACCACAGATATAAGAGTTTATAATAAAAAATAATAGAAAATTCATAGTAAAATTAACAGAATGTACGGACTATTTGAAACGGGACTAATAAAGTCTTTAAAACTGCATAAAAACAAATATACTAAAAGACATAGATATAAAAGTTTATAAAAATAAATAATAGAAAATTCATAGTAAAATTAAGAGAATGTATAGACAATATCCCGGACTATTTGAATCGGGACTAATCGAGGACTTGAAAGCTGCATAAAAATAAATTACACAAAAAGATATTTTTATATTAACATATCTTAGTTCAAGCACTTTAATGAATCTTAAGTCTGTGCATTATAATTGTACTCACAACAGAAATAAAAAATTATATAAAAGAAATATAGTAAAATTAAGAGAAAGTACAAAATAATCTAGGACTATACTATAAAACCGCATAAAAATAAATTACACAAAAGGAATCTCTTTAAAACTCAATTATTCATGCATAAAAATATATTTTTGTACCAAATCGATGTAATTTTAGTTAATTATTAATTAGTTTGTTTTGAAATTTCCAAACCGGACTATAGGGAATCCAAACTGATCTAAGCCGCACAATGTGAGGTATTGCTATGCTCAAGTTATAAATTCGGGTAATATCCCAAAAACATTTAGTATTTAGTAATTTTTTTTAGTAGAATTTCCTCTTCGCATTAAATTATGTGGTCTAAATTAATTTATGTTAAATAATAGATAGCGTTTAGTTGATTAGTTAAAGTATAAAATAAAAATTAAGTTTTGAAGATAGTTTAGAAATTAGGTTAGTTCAACTGCTTTCGTTCAACTAAGACATATTTCAGGAATTTAAAAAAATCATGAATATAGTTAGATTAAATGTAAGAAAGTTGATTGAACGATTCCGTACAGATTATATATTAGATTCCAAGTTAATTCAGAAGTAGATGTTGGAAGTAGCTGATAAATTATGTTAGGAATTATATTTTATTATAAGTAATGTTTCTTTATTAGATAAGGATTAGGTTAGAAGTTTACATTTTAGATAGTTGTTAATGATAATTTTATCTTGTGATGCTGCTTCAACACCATTCATGATCTGTGACACATATGATACAAATATGCAAATCTATTTGTGTTGTCCACACATGTCAGGGACATGCACATTGTTGGATTTCGGGGGAATCCCCTAACTAGGTATGTGCGTGGAAAGCAAGAGTAGCAAATCAGGAAAAGAGAGTTTGGAGACTTGAAGTTTTGGATAGATTGTTATCATAGGATCACCAATTCATGGATGTACCATATAAACGAGACTCATTATTAGTCATTATTTATTAATATTAACCAAAATAATTGGATGTCTATTATTACTTTTTACTTTAATTTTGTTTAATTACTTATATTCACTTGAACATTGTGTACATTGCATAGTTAATAAGCCGGAGCCGCATGCGGCTCTTTTAATGAAAACAGAAACATTTTACAAAATGTCTTTTTACTTCAAAAAAGTTGCCGACCCCAGGCCTAAAGTAATACTATTGTAGTTCTCAAATTACGCAAATTGCAATTGTAATTCAATCATGAAGTAATTTAGTAGAACATTCAAAATCGAACAGATTATAAATAAAAATTGCGCAACAAAAAAAATGCATGTAATATATGGGAATTGTGTATCGATAATAATTACACCGGTTTTAGGGGAAACGTTAAAATCGAGCGGCTCGGCGGAACTAATAATGAAACTGTACTGGGTTAAAGTCACCAGAGGGTGGCCGAATTTATGTGGCGCAAAGTTTATTTGTCGGACACGTTTCGTCGCCGAACTCGCATCCTATCTTTTTCCGCGCGGCATGCGACACTATTTACAAACTTTTGCAAAACTTTTTAATCTATTTTTTACAATACTTACCGTAAGCAGTTTCCAGATCCTCTTTCAAAACAAAAAATTACAAGTTCTGAATTCATAAATTTATTATATCGTTTTTTCGTAGCAAACATTAATACATTATTTATTAGATCAAAGAAAAAATAATTTCTATTGTTCATCTTTGAAATTTAATAATTCTTTCTAAATAATAAAATCGTAATATTTATTACAATAATTTTATGAATGAACAAATAATGTTTATTAATAAATACAATTATTATAATTATTTCTAATTATAAATCATATTTCCACAAATTAAAAAACAATAAATTTGTTGTTGTATATTTTCTACAAATTTAGGTTAAAAAGTTGAAAACTAAAATAGATTGTATCTAAATAATAAAATCGTAATATTTATCACAATAATTTTATGATTAAACAATTAATTATAATTATTTTTAATTATAAATAATATTGCCACAAATTAATACCAATATATTTGTTGTTTTATATTTTCTACGAAATTAGGTTAAAACGTTGAAAACTAAAATAGACTCTAAATGATATCGAAATATATAATTCGTTCTTAAAGGCTGCTCGAAAACCGAAACCATTTTACTATCGGTATATTTCGCGTACAAATTACTATTTTGAACATTAAAAAAACTTAATTCCGTTTGAAAACAGGTACTGCAACAAATTTGTTCGTGAACTGAGTTTATTTGTATTTAGTTGAAAATGTCATAAAATCATCTTGTCAATTATTATTTTTTATTTTAATCACTTTTTGAGATAAAGTATAATTATATTGACTATTAGTAAATACTATTTTTTATAATTATTTATTAATTAATGAGGATTAAAATTATGAATATATTTATAATTATTTCAAAATATTTACACTAAGTATTAGCAAATATTGTCACAAATTAATACCAAAATCCGAATAAAATAATATTTTCCATATTTATGTATCATCATTTATGTCACATTTTTTTACGACATTGAATTCAAAAGTTGGAAATTAAAATAGACTAGAAATATAAATAGAAGAGTTGTTCAAAAACTGAAACCATTTTATTCTACGTACCAGTTTGAATATTTTTTAAATTAATTAATTAAAAAAAAACTGATTATCTAAATGATTAAGTAAACAATACTTAAAATAAAATTTAATTAGAAACTTTATAATTTACAAAGTTTGAATTTTATGAAAATATATTTAAAAAAAATGTGTAAATGGAAATGCCGTGTTGCCTTAATAACTGTTCTTTTATATATTTAGTTTTAATACGTTCGAGGAGTTCACAGTTTCTTGGTTGTTTTCTTTAGTTTCCTCGAATTAATTGAAAAGTGCTCGAAGCTCATGCCATTTGATAATTAGCAACTTTGAAATTGGATTCCGGCTGTTTCGCTGAGGAATATTCCCTCCGTTCCTCTGCAGCTAATTGAGAATCTCCAATTTCGGCACAAAGAAAAATTGGTTATGGCTTGTCCCGAGGTGCGGTAACAGAGGAATCGGCGAGCATTCAATCTAATTGAAGGAGCTTGTGAGCAATTCAAGTGACGCGGGAGATTCTTATATTGGTTTCTGGGTCGTACCGTCGTCGCCTTTTCCGAACACCACTTTTTCACCGTCTCTGTCTCTTTCTCTCTCCCTTCGATTTCGCCCTCGAAATTGTTTTCAAAGGAAGCAAACGAAGCGCGCAATCGATACACATAGCGAGCGTGTATACGCCGTTACGGATTATTGCGAATTTTATCTGTGCAATGCATACTCTTGTTGTAAGGAGCTTCCAAGCTTCGGGGGGATTATGACAACACTTGCCGCAACGCTGCGACGATTCCAGACAACCCCCGTTCCCGAAAGTGCAGAAGGAAGAGAAAAGAACAAGTATATATATATAAATACAAAAAAAAAGAACACGATACAACGAAACAAGTGCAGCCGAGGGACGAAAAATAGAAATTTGTGGGAATCGCATAAAGGACTTAGTGACGGATCGATGGAAGCAAGGGACGCGAGCGCTAATTCCTAATACCGTCGTGTATGTTAAGCCACCCCTGGGACAGCGCTTCGCCCTTTTGTGCATTTCTATCAAGCGAAACGAAGGAGACTCAGAGAAGAAAAAAAAAACAAATAGAACGCAAACAGACAATCAAAAGGGACCAATCGAGGTGGCCGTGAAAAGGACGCGCACTCAAAACACCTCGACGATTGCCGCAAATATAAGAGGTTAAATTACAAACCACCCTTTATTTTCTTTTTATTCCGTTTTTTTTCCAAGAGAAAATACCGAATACCGAAATATCTCCGAGTGGAATTCAGAAACTGATTGAGTTCGGAAATTCCCGCTGTACGTTTTGAAGGGATGAAAATATTTTTGTGGCGATTTTAATTAGCCCATTCAAGGGCGAAAGCCACCAGACTTGCAGAGGGCTTTCCACTCGTCAGCGCGCTCACGTTGCTCCTTTTCTTTCTCTCTATTTCTATCTCTTTCCCTCTCGTTATATATATAAATATATATATATATATGACTCGGTCTCATCGGGTTTGGTTCCGTTATGAAACTCACTCGAAACTTTTCAAATATATTTTCAATCAAAACATTCTTCCCAACTTTGACATATTACATTCAGAAAACCAACCGCCAAATAGAAGCGGAGGCGGAATAAAAAAAAAAAGTATCGTGGAATATCTGCAATCGAGCAACCAGATATTCCGGGATAAAAATGTAATTGGACAATTTCAATCGACTTAGCTGAAAATGAAAATCGATAGCAATGACTGAATGCATCCTATATTCAGCTAGTTATCGCATTTTTCAGATGAGAGGAAGCAACGAACTATAAATAAGTACCCTAAATTTATGGCACAACTTAATTATAAGTAGATTTATGTAGGTAAAAAGATTTGGATTTGGAGAAAATCCTTTATAACTCGATATAACCATTAAGGGCTTTTATGAATGAATATGAAAGATATTACTCGTGGCTATTGATTCCAAGTTTCAATTCTGATAGATAAGATTTTTAGGAATGTATCCGGTCCAACAAGATTTCCTAAAGGACATATTACGACATACTACAAAATATTTGTTTGTTATATGAACATATTTTTAGTTGTTATATGCTTGCATATCTGTTCCAATAAATATAATTATTATTATAATAAAATATAATATATGTAGATGTTTCAAAATTAATGAAATTTGTATTTTCTTGACAATTTTTTCTCGAAATAATGGTGTAAGAATGGGTTTGATTTTAGAAACTCTGCTACTATCTGCGGAAGTATCCAACAAGATTTTGTCAAGGACATATTACGACATACTACAAAACATAATTTCGACAAAAAGATTTTCGGTTAAAAGCCATTTGTAATATTTATATACTTTTCTATTGTTGTTTTATGAATATATTTTTAGTTGTTATATCATTGTATATATTCCAATAAATATAATTATTATTGTAACAAAATATAATTTCAAAATTAATGAAATATAAGTTTTATTGACAATTTTATTGCGAAATAATGGTATGAATGGATTTGATATTAAAAACTTTACTAATATAACTTTGGCAAAAAGACCTTCGGTTAATAGATCTTTATTTCTAATGTTATTATGTGTATATATTTTTAGTTCTTACATGCTTGTGTATTGTAAATTAATAAAATTTGAGTTTTATTGACAATTTTATCTCGAAATAATGATATATCATGATAGATTTGATATTAGAATTTTGATATTAGTCTGCTTTCTATTGCTTGTTGTATGGAATTATTATATATTATTATAAAAGTTTTTGTAAATTATGATTTCTTAACTTTAATGCATTTGCTGTATTCATACTAAATTTTATGTGACATGAGATATAAGGTATAAATAACCGTTAGGTATACTAACTAAACCAACACAAATTTAAAAAAAAAATAGTATAGTTAAACCTCACTTAACGTTGTTTCCGGTAACGAAGTTTGCACAATAAATTACATAGAAATGTTTAAACAAATTTCATCTACATAAAATTTTTACATTTTTTTTTGTTAATAACGAATTTAAAGAAAATAAAATAATTATAATAATAATAATTATAATATGAAAACTATTTTGAAAAAATGATAAACATATTTCTTAAGTATCCAATTTTGTTTATTTACGAATTTATACTTGTTATAGTCATAGCAATTTATCATAGATTCATTTAACTTAGTATGACTATATTTTATTATAGAAGGTCGGCAAATTTTGTATAAGAAAGAGCCATTTAAAAAGTGAGGGAGCCGCACTTAGCATAACTAACTTGTGACAAAAAAATCCATCACAGCCACAATCTAAGAGCTGGTAGCCGCAATTTCTCATGAATATATCCGGTTTTAGCATGTAGTTAAATTTATGATGCAAAGTTTAATAACAGTGAAACTAATTCAAAGTACATTTCTGTCTAGTGGCGGATTTAGCACTAGAAAGACCACAGGCGCATTTTTTTGTGTGAAGCTCATATCTGTTCTGAAATTCTAAAATCAAATATATTCTATGGACCAGTTACAAAAAATGATTATGCATTATGGTTGTTGTGGGCCCATTTTAAGATTTGAGGTTCCCTTGACTACTGCCTTCTGTATCTATCCAGAAATCTGCCACTCTTTATATATTAATATCATTATTTAGATATTGTCTCATATCACGCATCGAAAACTATATTAGCTTAGGGGACCCACAGCCTGTGTACTCTAGGCACGTGCCTCAATGCTTTAATAAGTCCGCCACTGTGTGCGGATGTAGGAACGGAATTGTTTCTGCGTTATCAATTTTCTTATAGTAATTTTACTTATATCTTAAATAATACATATTTATACAACAATAAAAAATGCTAATTATGATAAAAGCGACACAAGGTTATGAAATCAGTTTTCTTATATTGAAAAAGAATTCATTACAAGCCTAATTCGTGAAAATTCGTGTAGTATTTAAAATTCTAAAAAATTTCATAATATTTTTAACTAATAATTAAATTAAATAAATATCCTATACATTTTTAAAATAGATTAATTTTTAACATAATTAATAACATTAAGAATAAATAAATTAAATTCTTGAATCTGATATTTTATAGTTAATCCCATAAAATATTTACAGCTAAGCTTTAGTTTATGTAACGAGTACTGTTCTACAATTGAAAAGCATCAGAACAATATGAATTGAAATAATTACCAAAAATCAATCAAGGATTCTGTTAAAACAATATTAATCTTGAAGCAAATCAAACAAGCGAATGTTTCATTTGACTTTGCCGAATGTGCGAGGGATGATGCGCCCGACGTCGTCCTCCTAGTAACAATACTCCATTCGCGCCCGCAAATTACCCAGCAGCATTAGTTCGCAATGTTAATTTTTGATTTTGTTGGTTTTGCGGGGGCGGCTCGTGCCCTCCCTCATTTTCCACCACCCATTCGCAAAAGTGGATTTCCTGTCCAGAGCAAACACCGGAAGTCGGTCCCAGAAATTGAAACAATATTTGCTCAGACGCAGGAAACTATTGTTGCGAAAGATCGGGGCGCTCGCGCCCGCCTCTTCGCCTCGCGAATTCCCCGCCGCGCCGCGTCGATCCTTTTCGCTCGCGCGCATTTTAATTAACTCCTCCGCGAAATTAATTAATGAAAAACAACCCGAAATCCATCAGATTTCCCTTAATTGAATGTGCGCCTCAAATAAAAACACCCGCCCCCGCACAACCCCCGAAATAATTTATTTATTGCCCGTCAGGATGGCGCGCAAAATAAAACAAAAACCAAACAAAACAAATAAAAGCACGAGAATAACGGAGCATCAAAGTCGACCTTATAAATTTATTCCATCCGGAATCCAATTAGCTTCACGTCCGGCTAATTCGAAAATCCAATGTGCGATTCAAATTAAGCAAAAATCGATCGCGGTAATCGCGCAACAGCCTTAGTAACAACAACGTCGCAATTCAAATTTGCCGCGCTAATTCTAAATGACACCTGTCATACAGTAGATATTCTTTTAACTGCAGTCAATCGAACGAACTAGGTTAGCTTATTTTCATTCAGACACTTTGGTATTGCACCGAAAATAGAAGTCTATATGAAAATTTAATTAAAAAATTAAACTTTTAAATAAATGATTGAATCAATTTATTATTTTAAATAAATATTTTCAATTAAAAAGAATAGATTAAATGACTTTCACAGCAATTCAAATTTATAAATGACAGCTGTCATACAGTGACAGTCTAAACCTGAAGTTAATTGATTAAGTTTGAATATAAAAACAAATTTTAAATTTGCCGCGCTAATTCCAAATGACAGTAGTCATTGGTAAATCATACTAAATTATTGTTAATTCAAATCATTTTTGAAATGCAAAACAAAATATTTTTAGAAATTGGAAAATCAGTATTATTTTCAAATTTGCTTACGCTAAAAACATATTTATATTGTGTTAAGTAATCAAATTTATGTACAATTTTGTATGTAATTAATTGAAATGTATTCTGTTAAAATCATTATGGTTCTGAGTTAATGAGTTTGATACAATCCCTTTCTATGCATTGATCTTATAATTTTATTCCATCCGAAATCCAATTAACAGCACTCATCCGAATAATTTAGATATTCGTTGTGATATACAATTTGAGGAAATAATAGATAAAGCGTGCAACATCCTTAGCAAAAAAAATGTCGCATTTCAAATTTGCCGCGCTAATTTTGACTGACGGCTGTCATACGGCGGTGCATGATTAACTGCACCTAATTGACTCAGGCATCATAACATTGCAGGGGAAAATGTATAATTTCAAATCCGCTTATAATTGAAATACACGAAACCCTCAAATTTCTGCTCTCGCAATGATTTATATAAAAGTTAAATTTTGTATTGTATTTTATGAAAGATTCTAAAATAGTATTGTGAAACCCAGGTTCTCAAATCTCGTTTTCCGAACATGGTCTGAATTATGTTTGTAAACCGAAGTTCCCTCATATTTACGCAATATTTTATATCAAAGTTAAAATTTGTATTGTGGACTGTTTTATCAAATATTCTATTATATATTACACATAGTTTTATATATAAAATAGTATTGTAAAATTTCGGTTTCTGAACATGGACTGAATTATGTTCACAAACCGAGGTTCCTTAATATTTCTTCACTCACAATGTTTTATATAAAAGTTAAATTTTGTATTGTAGACTGTTTTATCAAAGATTCTATAATGTATTACGTATAGGTTTATATACAAAATATTATTGTGAAACCTCGGTTTCCGAACATGAGCTGAATTATGTTCGTATTTCTTCTATCACAATGTTTTATATAAAAGTTAAATATTGTATTGTAAACTGTTTTATCAAATATTCTATAATGTATTACGTATAGGTTTTATATATAAAATATTATTGTGAAACCTCGGTTTCCGAACATGGTCTGAATTATGTTCGTAAACCGAGGTTCCTTAGTATTTCTTCTGTCACAATGTTTTATATAAAAGTTAAATTTTGTATGAATATGGTTTATATCTAGAATAATATAGTGAAAATCTCGGTTTCCGAACATGTTCGTAAACTGAAGTTTACAAACAATTTTGAAAGTAATGTAGCACAATACATAAGTTCTGACCTGTTACTAACTGTGTTTGTTATACCCCAAGGACGTGTACTGGGATCTATCTGTATCGATATTTACCTAAAAATAAAAAAAAAATTAAATACAAAAGTTATATTTTTATATTTAGATAAATTTATTACTGAATGAATTTGATTATTATTTGTTTCATAATCAGATTACTACCACTACTTTTCATTAATATTTTATTTTAAATTTTATTTTCAATGTTGGCATCTGAAATGCGGTTATGAACTGTCCAATCCTCGTCAACGCTTCTTCCTTCCCAGTCCAACTTTGTCGGCATTAGTTGAAGGCAGCCGCAAAATTTTCCGCAGGAATTGTAGTTTGATAAAATGTAATCCAATTCCAGCACCTCCAGCCCAACCCTAACATCACCTCATTATAAATTAAATCCTCGACAATACAACAGAATTAATCTGTTTTTAATATCCACAAAAAATGTATAGATATCAAAAAGTAAGAAATTATTTCCTCAATAATTTCAGTAATTTATAAAAGTTAACGTTCAAAGAATATTATTTATAATTTGTTAAAGTATGAAAGAAAAATATTAATTTAATTGAGAAACTTTATTATTATCAAAATAATATGACTAAAATGTTAAAGTGTATAATTCGATGTTATATAAAATAACTAGAATCTTTGTACAGTATTTTACCTTTAATTAAACTATGAAAAATCCTCGACAACAAAACAGAAATAAACTGTTTTGAATATTTACAGAAAATGAGTAGAAATCAAAATAAAAATATATTTCCTCAACAATTTCAGTAATTTATAAAAGTTAACGTTCATAGAATATAAATTATAAATAGTTTAAGTATGAAAAAAAAAATATTAATTTAATTGAAAAACTTTATTATTATCAAAATAATAGTTAAACTATGAAATAATTCAATATTCTATATTTATTACCAATTTATATAAAGTACGTGATGAAATATAATTAAAAAATAATGAAATGAATATACAAAGTTAAAAAAATCTGATAAATAGACAAAATTTATTGAGCAGTTTGAAAAGTCTTTCAATCAAAATGGAAAAAAGCAAGTTTTTTTTCACGATTTTTTTTTCATCCGAATGATCCAACTGACTTGCTCATATAATATTTTGATCTAATTATTTTTTTGAATATTACCTTTGAATCCACAAAAAACTGGTGCCAAAACCATGTGCCGTTTTCAAAACTTTTCAAACTGTTCTGGACATAAGCCCTTTGTCTATTGATCGCACTTTTTTTCGTACTTTATGTCCTATTAATATGATAATTAACTTCCTTTACAAACTAATAATTCAAGTAAAAAAAATATGAAAAGGAAACTTTAAATTTTATGTTATTATTTTTTTACAACCTTGTGGTTTAGATAAAATTAGATTTAGAAAACTATTTTGGATTTACATGAAAATTCTTAATTATTATTAATGTTAAATGTCACTTTACAACCGATTATCATAATATCATTTTAATGGACTATAAGAACTCGATAGTGTCCATTAAAAAATATATTCTGATATAATCCAGAACATATACAAATGTTTCAGTATCAAAACTTATTAAAATATTGACTCATATATTTAGTTTTAACCAACAACTGGAAAGTTTTAAATGATGTTTAAACATCTTAAATATTTTATTATCAACTTATATATAATTAGCCATTAGCTAAGAGAAACTTTAATCGATTTAATTTAATAATCTTATTCGCTGAAAGACAATTTTAGATACTGATACAACAAATAATTTATTAGAATATAAGGGCAAAAAAACTGTCATCAATTTGCATTTTTTATATGCATTAAATAATGGTTATTAACAAAATTATTATTAATTTAAAAAATGAAAATTAGTAAAACCGTTATTTTTTTTCCTTTAAATGTCTTGTGTGTGCCTACCTTTTTTTATAAAAAGGTATCCACACATCATGTTTTATAAGCCACGTAATATGTTAATTATCATGTATTGTACACGAAATGTATGTATAAAAAAATAACTACATGTGAAGCAAGTGAGAAAGATAAATATTTAATTTAATACTTTATTCAATTACATAAGTAATCACTTGAATCGTAAAAATAAAAAATACTATATGAAGATTACGTAGAATTATTTCTATTTATATTAATACCTCGGTTAACGAAGCTTCGAAATACTAAAGTACCCAATTTTATGTCATCAAAAGTTATTCTAGAAAATGAAAATAACATCCAAGAAAATACAAATATAACATCATATCGATGAAGGATGTCTTAGAATTTTTGATGCAGAATGAGATTATTTTTATTGAAAAGTTTAGAAAATTTAGTAAGACGAAATTCCTGCTAATAAAAATTAACAAAAATTTAAAAAGATCATTAAATTAAATTGATACAATTTTATTATTGAAACTGATCCTGATGAGTTAAGTGATATATTTTAAAAGTAATAATCTCGTATAAACTATAGTTACCGTATTTTACGGATTATGTAAGACGCACCTTTTTATAGAAAATAGATTCAAATTTTAGGTGCGTCTTATGGTCCAAAGGTAACATTAAAATATGACACAAGTTATCTCAAGACAAGCCGAAGAATCACCGATTTACCTACAATCTTTGTCTATGATCGTCGATAGCTAGTATTAGGCTTAGCCTGTAATCGTGTGCGGTTTTGTACGATTAATTTGAATTACTTTTATAAATCTTCAATATTTTTTTTCTAAAATTAGAAAAAACTTTCATATAACGTGAGGTATAAACTAAATGTGATCAATTATAAAAAACAATATGGAAACATGATTGAACATGAAAATCCATAAACAATTAAATTATATTTTCAAATGTAATTTCACTTTCTAAATAAGTTGACTGTTTATTCAATTAAACTCTTCATTGTTGGAAAGAAAAAAGTGTTTAATTTTCTTCTTATTCGTTAATCGAGATATTATAATTATTCATTAAAAATTAATGTTATAAACTCTAATATATTTTGATATAACTTTTAAATAAATTATGAAATATGTAAAGAAAAATATCAGCAAAAACGACAACAAGAAAATCTACTTTTTTTAATAATATTTGTTTTTTTAGATAAAGTTTGTGAAATGTGGAATGTTCAGGTTTTAATGCGAATTTCAGATTATATGTCAGTTTCCCGAGGAGCGTTTCTCGACCGCAGCAGCATGAGCATGCGGCTTGTCACATAAAATCCGGCTGCCAACGCGCATTCAAGTCATATGTAAATTATTATCCGGAATTTATATTGTAAGTACTAATGGAGAGACATGTTAATTGCGTTCATTAACGCACATAATCTGCAACGTCTAATGCAGACGTATTCTGTCTGTTTTCAGCGATTTCAACTTTGTCCCATTGAGGAAACGTTCCTTCACCAAAATCTCTTAGTTTAATTGCATTTTCAAACAACTCGCCGAAATAAAAAACTAATTCGATTTTACACAAAAATTTCAACATCTTCAAAAACATAAATTTATGAGAAATACCAAAAAAAGGTGAAAAAAAAAACAAAATTGGAGTCACTTTAGGAAAATTTTCAAACACTTTTTAATAGACTTATAAGTCTATAAGATGTAAGTTCCTCTTGATGTTTTCCTAATTTTGGAATCATTTTCCTAAGAATGGTGTTAAATATTAGGTCAGGAAAAATGTAACTCGATTCGATGATTTTTTTAGTTCAATAAATTAGATATTTCAATCTATATTCTTGCCTATAGGGTTTTGCATAAATTTATGACTTGTGAATTTAATTTTACCCAAAAATTTCAACACCTTCAAAAACATAATTTATATACCAAAAAAAGGTGAAATTTTATCAGAAAAAGACAAAATTGGAGTCTCTTTAGGAAACCTTTCATACACTTTTCGATAAACTTATTAGTCTATAAGATGTAAGTTCCTCTTGATGCTTTCCTAGTTTTGGATTCATTGTCCTAAAAATATTAGTATCAGAAAAATTGTATCTTTAAGAATTAATTAAAGTTAACTATAATTTTAACGAAACATTAAGAGATTATTCTTTATTGCTAATCTGCGAATTAAAAATATAAAGATAGTTTACAGCTTAATCCCTTAAATATATGAAAATTTAATTAATAGTTTAATTATAACATTATTGCATCTTTAAGAAATTGATTATTGTGATTCATACCATAAGTAAAATAATATTAAATGTAAAAAAGTTTCTATAAAACATTGAATCAATATGAAACATTCATATAATTAGTTCACCATCTGCGAATTATACTGTGATAAAAAAAAAACTTAATCTTTTAATATTAATCCCGTCGTTTTCAATTAAGAAGCTCCGATTCGGAACGAGCCAATTCCAAGTCGCTGGAAGTCGCGTAATGAAATAAGTGCAGCCACGAGGAAGAGAGAAAGGTAAACTTAATTCAATTCGATAATGTTCAGAGTCAATTAAAAAGTTTTGATGATTTCCGCAAATTACCTTTTCGCTTTTCGCGACCACCGCTAATTGCAATAGGAAAACTGCTATGCATCCTTTATTCGCCGAAAGGAAACTTAAAACTTCAGATACGAAAACTTGCAGAATTTTCATTTGTTTAGGTTCATAACATCGTAATGCCAATATCCGTAAATTCGAAAATACCTGATTTATTCACGACAGCAGAGAATTTATTCATAAAACTTTGTGTTGGAATTTATATAAGTAAATAAATCATTGTTTTCTACAAAACGTTTATGTAAAAGCTTCATATAATTAACAAACATAATTAATTAAACCAAATATTTAACTAAACGGAACAAAAATAAAGTCTAAATAAATATTACTTAATTTTTTTTACTTTATGTATCGTTTTGTGCGGTCTTAAAGTCCTTGATTACTACCAGAAACCGTACTAATCGGGAACAGTCCGGTATTGCAGAATAATTAAACGAAAAGTCAAAATAATTAAAAAATTATATTTTGAATTGTAAGATTTTATACTTTGATTAATAGATACGCTTTAATTACTTAGAAAACTTAATTACTAAAACTTAAGTAAGTTATTTAGTTTTGTACCTTAATCTAAGAAATATTATATTTTAATGACTGTATACCTAAAGATATAAAATACTAAGAGACATATAAAGTTGTCTTTATCTATAGAGAAGGAGAAGTGCATCAAAGATAAAAGCAGTTCAGAGATTTAAGTAATGTTGACTTTTATGCGGTTTTAAAGTCCTTGCTTAATTACTGAAACCGTACTAATCGATTTTTATGAAAAAAAAATCCGCACTATGCGAGGTAAACCGATATTTGTGTAGTTAATTATCAGTTGTATCGTAACCGGTAGTTATATTTGTCTCTTATCCTTGCATGGTTTTTGTAAATTAAAATACTATATACAAAAATAATTTACTTTTGGTTGAAAGACCCAGGTACGTTTATATTTATTTTTGTACTATAATTAGTTTGTTTTTGATTAATATAACACCTCACTCAATAAGTTCGTAGGATTACGATTACATATAGATGACGCCTCTATCGATAAATCCATATGATTTTTAGAAAGTACCAACATTTAGACAACGTCTGTCAAAATTGCAATGGCAATCAGACTTTTATTTCATAATTTACAGTAGTTTTAGTGACGTTACTTTTGTAATTTTCAAAACAATGGAAAAATCTGAATTTAATAAACATGTTGATAAAAACTAGCTTTTTAAAGTTTTTGCTTAGTACCTGAAACCGTACAAATCAATATTTGTAGAAAAAAATTCCACACTATAAGAAGTAAATCAAAATTAATTAGAAATAATGAAACAAATAGCTAAAACAAAATTAAGCATCAGGTGTACCACAAGGTATTGTTTTGTTCTTATTAAGTTTATTTATATCAATTATTACGTTTTTGTTGTATTATAATTAATATTAATAAATAATCTATTTAGTATCATTAAATCAAGTAATTATTACTAAAATATTAAAAATTTATATTTCCTACAGTTTAATTAAAAATATATTTCAATAAATTGTAGATAATGCAATACCAGTTATTTAAAGTGTTTGTAGTTAGTTACGAGTTGCTTCGTAACCTGTAGTCAATGTTTGTCTCTAATCCTTACATATCAGTTAACACAAATTATTTACTTTGAACTAGTTATTAAAATTAACTAGTAAATCTCATGATTAATACAGCATGTTCAAATTTTGTTTGATTCTTATGAAATGTCTTCTTTTTTTTTGTTTTTTTAATATTAAAATTTTTTCTAATTAAAAAATAGATTAATGTCCATCATTCTAAATGAATAATTTAGAAATTAGATTTTGTATTATAAGATTTTATATTGTAGTTAGTTGATTCGTAGATAAGCTTTAATTACTTAGAAACTATAATTGAAGTAAGTTCCTAATCTAAGAAGCATTATATTTTAATGAGTGTATACTATAGATATAAAATATTAACAGACATATAAAGTTAAGATACTTATAGCCTATAACTATAGGGAGAAGTGCATCGAAGATAAAAGCAGTATACATAAAGAAGTAACTTGGAAGAAGCAATTTGGTACATCAAACTTAGGCACTAATACCAATCATAAATAATGTTATGTTATCATTAACCTTTGAATCCTAGAAAAATTAAGACTAAATTATCAAACAAATTATTAATAGTCAATATCAATATCTAAATCTATTTTTTTGTTACATTAATGATTTATTTATACTTCATTGTTTATGTTGTTTAGTCCAAGATTAGCCTGATTTAAAATATTAGGGAATATTGGCAGAATTGATGATCCGCACTTTTCGTGCTATTGCTTATAATTCATGAGGATTAAGGAGAATTTAATAAACTTATTACCTTAATCAGACGTTTATGCAATCATTTCGATCGATGCTATTAAATTAAAGAAATAAGGAAACAAAAGAAAGTTGGCAAATTCATGGACTGCATTCGATTTCGAGAGACTTTGGCCCTCAGCCCAGTTCCGTCGGGGAACGAAAAATAAAACAAATTAAACTTTCCCGAGCGTTCCGTTTCTTTCCCTCATCCACCATTCCTTTATTACTTTATTACATTTTTTTATGTGTGTGTGTATATTCCTTCTTTCTACCTTTTCCCAAATGCTCTCGCTTTCTTTCCTCTTTTTTGCCGTTAATATTTCTGCGGCCGGATTTCGGCAACAAACCGATCGCTCTGAGCTGGTAAGCCCATCGAGTTGGGGCCCGATTCCCAATCAATACGCCCAAATCCCGAAGCCTCATCTCCAACGAAGAACGATTTTGTTTTACTTTCGTTCCCAAAATCGACGTAAATTTCGCGTGCTCTACGGTGTATATATATAAAGTTCGCGGTGCTCTTAATCGTTGTTGTTCAACAACTAAGTCTTAATGAGCTCATGATTATTATTGACTTAGTTTTAATTGCCGGCGTCGGGACGCCCGTTAAGGACCCTCCAGACGCTCCGCCCATCTCCCCTTACCAGACGGAAGCGTCTCACATAAAGCTCTTTTCTCCATAGCAAATCATAACTTCATTACGCAAACACAGTAAACTACCTTCTGCTTTGATTGCTTCATCAAGCACAACTTCTTTCATTTATGGATAATGTGCGTATACAGGTTATGTTTCTTTAATGAACTAAGTCATTTAGTATAATTATTTAAAGAATACACTTTTTTTATATCATTACAATTTTATTTACAATGATCACGGGTGAAATTAAATGGATAGACTTTCCGTGTGAATCTTTACTATTATTATATTTATGAATATTAATATTTTGCTAAATTTATCTATTATCAAGCAGATTAATTACCAAAACATTATTACGTAATTCCAGTCTATCTTCGTATCTGCTACTAAATATTAGTAATGTATTTCATTACTAATTAATTATTCACTGATAATTTCTAAGTTTTCTAAACTCTATATCAATTTCTTCTAATTTTCCAGATAATCCTTGTGCGATCCATGCCTAAATATAATCTTTCCGAGTGAATCTTTACCTAATGGTATAAACATTAATATTTTTTTCAACCAATATACTAAATCTAATTATTTACAATGCCTAAATCTATTTGTTCTTTTGCTGTTTTCAAGCAGATTAATTACCAAAAACATTATTACGTAATTCCAGTATATCTTCGTATCTACTACTAAACATTGGTAATGTATCCTCAAAGTCTTCATGTATTTTTCTAATCGTGATGAACCACGAGGTTCTGAGCATTTTCATTTAAAACTTTAGATTATTCCACCTAGAATATTAGTAATTTATCCTTCAAGTTGACTTTTCTAAACTTAATAGGCAATAGTTTCCTCTTAGGCCGAATGTGATCTTTCCAGATAAGTTTTATGTTGCGATGCATGTCTAAATATACGACTTCCGTTGATTTGTGCAAATCTTGGCCATGAAATATTACTGCTGAGAAAATTTATTTTTTTTATATGCACAAATTTCATTAACTGATATTATCCATTTTTTTTAACCATTCCTGTAAGAAGTTCTTAAAATACTTTTAATAATATTGAGACCTATCAATTATTCTATTTTCTACTGCAAGTTTTTATGGTTTTAGGTGTTTTTAAAATTTGTCCAACTTTCCACTGCGCTTAAATATTTGGATTATTAATACAAATCCATTCACTGAAAGTTCTTGCAATAGATTTCCTACAAATATGATGATTAGTTTTTATGAAATTTTTCCTAATTTATTTTATTTGAAACCTTTGTAAAATTATAATTATATTTGTAATTATATTATTATAATTCTATTAACGAATAAGATGCGAAATTGCTTTATTAAGATTCGTTTTCAGGTTTAAAATTACTAAGTTCAGCTACTTCTATGACAAATATAAAAAGTCAAAGTTTATATAGTCAAATCACATTATAAAATATGTTGATTATTTCTGCTTTTCTCTAAAAAAAATAGAAAACAAATAATAAAACATTTTAAATGTAATTGCGAACATAGTTTTCCAATTTTTTTAATAAAAACTTTAAATAATTTTTTACATTTTTTTCATCAACATTTTCGAAACCAATTGATTGAGTAAACTAACATATGTCTTATATTTTATCTTCTCGCCATGTATTGTTAGAAATTGCAGACTTCGTTATATCGAAGCTTCGTGATTAGAAGTATCGTTAATCAAAGTTAATAAAAATATTTTATATAACAATTCATGTTTTTTAAATTAATTTTGACGTAAAGCATTTTCAATAAAATCTTTGAAAACCGTAAAGTGGATATTATTAATTATATAATGATTAATAAACTAGTAAAAAACAGTTATCTAAACTATAGATTGCACTGTTACAAAATTTATTATTACATTTTATATAACTGATGTTACTACAACTTTATATTAAATTATTTTATCCAATCCATTATTTGAATTTGTACTCGATGAAGTCCGCAGCATTTTAGTGACCAAATAAATATTTTGATAAATTAAATAAAAATATGATTTTTTTTAAAGTACATTTAAATAAATATTGAGCATTTTGTATACACAAAGTTATACTTTTCAGCAATGAAAAATATTTTTTTCACATTATTAATTCCCGTTTTGCATTTTTATAAATTCTATGAAATATTAATATTAAGTTAGTTTTTTTTTATATATATTTTATTTAAACATTTATGGTTCATCTTTATATATATTTTTTTTAATAATATTAATTATTAGTTTTAAAAACTAGTTTCAATTGTGTTAAGTTTATATAAGCTTAAATAAATAAAATATTTATAAATAAATAAAATTATTTTTTAAAATTATAATTGAAGTAAATAAAGTATCCATAAAAAAGTATATGAAACTGTTATTGTGTTACGAAAAAATAATTTGAAAAGTCCATAAAATAAATATAATAGTAGTTTGCGTACATAAAATGCATTCATGCAAATATTGCCGTAATGGAAAACGATTTTTCACTTTACATATAACTGGTTTATGAAGGATTTATTTGGAATCGATTTATAAAATTAAACTTGTAAATGACGATTAAAGTAAATAAATTGTTCTTTATTGACAAACTTTAAATACTTTTTTTTTTATAAATTACATGAAAGTTTTATTTTAAAACAGACTAATAATCGGATAAAATAAATAAAATTTCAAATCCTTGATTTACGTACATTGGATTAGACTTAATTATTTTATTAAGAGATTATATGTGTGAAAATTATAATTTCAAAATTCAAATTTTTTATTTTCAACAGATTCAATTTTAAACATAGTTCTGGTTTGGTATAATTTAAGAGTAAGACAATAATAGTTGATGCACAACAAATATCCGTCTTGTGTCAGTTATATCAGAATTATGATAAAATCTATATGCATTTTATTATATTTTTTCATTTTAAGTTTATAATAGTCTAAAAGTATTAATGGTATGTATAAATATGTGTTACGTTAACTTTAAGTTTACCAAATAGATTTGATTATAGGTTAACAATCAAACAATATACTTAACGAGTTGTTAAACTTTGATAAGTCAATAATTACTTGACGGGTGATATCTATAATTCAGATGTTAAATGTTGTACCACATGGCTTAGTACTAAGTCCCATTCATGTTTTTCTTTATTATTTCTTTGGTAAAGAAATCTCTTTATATCAGGTTTTGGATTATTTCTGTCATAGAATCTAATAGTAATATATTTAAATCCGTTAATTTCGCGGAAGGTTGAAAATAAATATATGTATTTCGTAATGCCACGTGAAAGCCACGTAGAGCCGCCTGTGAGCGCACTACACTTAATGCAGTCGTTTTGGTCGCGAAACATGCCATCCCTACGTACGAAAGGAAGATTCATATGGAAATGCGGAAGCCCCCATTCCACGTAGCCAGTATTTTCCGTTGGAAAAATTATATAGACATAAGCCGAAACGCGCGTGAAATTTAAGCAGACGAAAATTATAATAAGATGTGCAGCAACCCCGGCGCTTCGTGCATGCCTCTCCAAAAACCACCCACACCTCTTTCCATGCCGAAGAGAAAAGGAACTCATATACACACGCCGGAATGGAAAGCGAAGAGCTCTTATGCAATTTCAATTTCCACGCCCGCGGCATAATGGAAACGTTCCGAATCTGCTCACATAGGCACACACACTCACTCGTAGCACCTATACACCGGCACATTCCTGCCGAACATTCGTTATTTCTTAATCCCCCGCATTTCCTCGGAATGGAATTCGGGTTCCTTTTGTGTTTCTAGCCCGATGCAATTATTTCCTTTCCTACTCTGGTTGAACCAAGAAAAAAATACATATTACCAACAGCATTTCAACAGACATAATACTTGTTAACGGTTGTCGAAAAATTTTCATAGATCTTCATACAGTCATACCTCGGTTAACGAAATTTTTATATTCCAATATAAGTCCGACATAAAATGGCCAAAATTTATACCAGAAGAAGAAAATAACATTTATAAAATTATAAATATAGTTATCCAGTTGGATTAATCAAAGGGTTACGAAAATGTTCTTGAAGATGTTAGAAATAATATTAAAAAAAAGTTTTTTATATTCTAATATAAGGCAAAATCCGACAATCACTCGACAAAAATGGCCAAAAATTATACGAGAAGAAGAAAATAACATCTATGTAATTATAAATAAAGTTATCCAGATGGATTAATCAAAAAGTTACGAAGATGTTATTGAAGAGGATGTTAGAAATGGTTTAAAAAAAGCTTGGTAACATTGAAGATAAAGAAAATGATGAAGTTCTTGATGAAAAAATGTTAACAAAAACAAAAATTTTAAAAGTATTTAAATGACATTAAAAATGATTTTGGTATAAAAACCTTAATTTATGAAGAAGTATTATAGATCTTTATACCTCATACCTCGGTTAACAAAACTTTGATATTGCATTTAATATTTTTTTATATTCCAATAAAAATCCGATAATAAACCAGCAAAAAAATTCCAAAAGTTATCCAGATGGATTAATCATAGGGCTACGAAAATGTTGTTGAAGATGATGTTAGAAATAATGTTAAAAAAAGCTTGTAAACATCGAAGATATATAATTTATGAAGAAGTTTCATAGATCTTTTTGAAATTTGGATATAACATTTAATTTTTTTTTATATTCTAATATAAGGCAAAATCCGACAATCACTCGACAAAAATAGCCAAAAAATATACGAGAAGAAGAAAATAACATCTATGTAATTATAAATAAAGTTATCCAGATGGATTAATCAAAAAGTTACAAAGATGTTATTGAAGAGGATGTTAGAAATTATGTAAAAAAAATCTTGTTAACTTCGAAGATAAAGAAAATGATGAAGTTGTTGATGAAAAAATGTTAACAACAACAAAAATTTAAAAAGTATTTAAATGACATTGAAAATGGTTTTTGTATCAAAAATATTAATTTATGAAGAAGTGTCATAAATCTTTATACAGTCATACCTCGAAATTTTGATACAACATTTAATAATTTTTATATTCCAATATAAGACAAACTTCGATAATCACCCGACAAGAAATGGCCAAAAAATATACCAGAAGAAGAAAAAACATTTATAAAATTATAAATATAGTTATCCAGTTGGATTAATCAAAGGGTTACGAAAATGTTCTTGAAGATGTTAGAAATAATATTAAAAAAAAGATTATTAACATCGAAGAGTTCTTGATAAAAAAATATTAACAACAACAAAAATTTAAAACGTATTTAAATGACATTGAAAATGGTTTTTTGTATTAAAAATCTTAATTTATGAAGAAATGTCATATCTCGGTTAACGAAACTTTGATATTGCATTTAATATTTTTTTATATTGCAATAAAAATCCGATAATAAACCAGCAAAAATTTTCCAAAAGTTATACAGATGGATTAATCATAGGGTTACGAAAATGTTGTTGAAGATGATGTTAGAAATGATGTTAAAAATAAATTTATTAACATCGAAGTTAAATGAAGTTCTTGATAAAAAAAATGTTAACAACAACAAAAATTTAAAAAGTATTTAAATGACATTGAAAATGATTTTGGTATAAAAAACCTTAATTTATGAAGAAGTGTTATAGATCTTTATACAGTCATACCTCGGTTAACAAAACTTTGATATTGCATTTAATTTTTTTTTTAAATACAAAATTTAAGGCAAAGTCCGACATTTACTCAACAAAAAATGGCCAAAAGTTATATCAGAATAAGAAAATAACTTCTATGAAATTATAAATAAAGTTATCCAGATGGATTAATTTACGAGTTACGAAAATGTTGATAAAGAAGATGTTAGAAATTATGTAAAAAAAAGTCTTGTTAACTTCGAAGATAAAGAAAATGATGAAGTTCTTGATAAAAAAATGTTAACAACAAAAATTTAAAAAGTATTTAAATGACATTGAAAATGGTTTTTGTATTAAAAATGTTAATTTATGAAGAAGTGTTATAGATCTTTATAAAGTCATACCTCGGTAACGAAATTCTTATATTTCAATATAAGGCAAAGTCCGGCAATCATCAAATAAATGATGAAATTCTTAATAAAAAATGTTAACAACAAAAATTAAAAAAGTATTTAAATGACATTGAAAATGTTTATAAATACATTTATAAAGAAGTGTTCGTTAAATAAATGAGAAAAAGCAGAAATAATTAAAATTGGATTTATTTTAAAATAAGATTTCACCTTGTATATAAGTTGACTGTTTATTTAATAAAATTTAGTATTTTTGGCTCTGAAATCTCAAGTTTCCTTTAACAAAGTAATTTTGTGAAATGTTACAAACGATCGTTATACGATATTGCTTATTTAATACAATACAACATAATAAAAAGTAATGTTAATATTAGGAAGACCAGAAAAATAAAGAATTTTTTAATATATTAATTCCAAATATAATTTTCTTTTTCCCTTAGTATAGTTTCCCTTTTTTTAAATCCACTTTTCAAAACATGTACGGGTTTTGTATTGAAAAAATTGAATTGGTTTTTCACTTTAATTAAATTTTGAACTTTTCTCAAAACGGTTGAATTACAAACTGTAATCCTGTACTCCTTATTATTAGCTGATAATTTATATCCAAATTAATATTCTGTTCGTTTTGCCAATGAGTTTTAAATGTTTTTGAACTGTTAACCAAAAAGAATTGAGCTGATATTTCGTTAATTGTTAACCTTGAATTACTTTCGACCAGTGACTTCAATACTTTGTCATCAATAGTTCTTCTGATCTTGAGGTATCCTTCAGGTTCCAGTCACCAGATTATTTTTTTAAAAACCATTGATATTTGTTTTCAATAATTTCCTGCGTTAATTCAGTATCATTTAGAAAAATAACGGAATATTACTATTAATTAAAGTACAAAGTTAATGAAAGCTAAAAGTGAACAAATCTGAAAAGGAAATCTTTACACTACAACGTACCAGCTCAAAGTTCAAGTATAAAAAATAATAGATTATTTCAATCTATTCTATAACATCTGATACTTGAAAATTTAAAATTTAACTACAGTGAAAAACCAATTCATTTTTTTTTTCAATACAAAACCAGTTTTTGAAATGTGGATTTAACAAATGGGAAACTGTACTAAGAGAAAAAGAAAATTATATTTAGAATTAATATTTTTTAAAAATCTTTATTTTTTTGGTCCCCCTAATATTAACATTAATTTTTATTATGTTTTATTCTATTAAATACGCAATATCGCATAACACAATGTTTAGATGTAATACGTAGACATAACATTTAGACGATAAGCTATCAAAGATTATTAAAAATATCATAACATAAATTGCAATTATTATATCAAAATTAAATAAATAATTTGATTATATCATAATTCTTTTTTAATCTGAAGAATAACAAAGTCGAAAGAAAACTGTAATTAAATTATTTTCAATTGAAACCTTCTTATATAATTTTCTTGTTCAACATATTAGTTATATGCATGTCATAAGACCAAAATGAATATTTCAATGACTTTACAAATTTTAGATATTGAATATACTCTGTTGAAAGCGCCTAACACACAGTTTCAACTTTATACATTCACGTTGCATGAATGAACGTTTCAGAAATTCCACGTACCGAATATTAATTCTCACTTTACAAATGAATAATCCGCACGAATTAATTTATAATGGCGGTAGTAATTAATTACAGATGGATTCCAAAACACTTAACTCAGGTAATAATAATAATTACAAAATTCAATTAATCACAAGAAAACAAATCTAATCTTATATTACTCCGATAATATCTGATTTTTTAAAAAATTCTATTACAATAATTAAAATGTTGTAAGAAAATTACATAATAAAGATTCTTAATTTAAGACTATTATAAATTCAGTATAAATTTTGAAATTACTTCCTTAATTATTACTTACATGAAATTACTTCGAAGTTTCGTTGTCAAAATTAAAAAAATACTTCACAGAATGGAAATACGTAACTTTATTAAATATTTGATTTCAAACATACGCACAAAATTAAATCACGTTTAAAAAAAATAATATAAATTTTATTTAAAATTTCTTGGACAATGTAAATTTTACGTCAAGATTTTATTTAAGATTCATTTCCATTAACTATCTAATAATTATGGATAATGTCGTTATATCGAAGCTTTGTAATCAGAGGTAATAATAAATAATATAAGAAAATATCTTTGTATTGATTTATGAAGAAATATATTTTAAATAAAATTTTTGTCATTATTTTTATGAAATTTTCGTAGTCTAAACTGATAAATATATTATTTAATATTAAAAAGGAATGGATAGAGATTAAGTATCATGCAATTAAACTAAAATCACCTAAAGTTATAATTAATAATGCAAATAATAAAATGCAAATATTTGATGTGTATTGCGGACACGCTTTAACCATTTAATATTCTCTAGTTAATTGCATTTGAAAAGCAGGTGCTTGCGTTAATCATCCGCCCGAAAGTAAATATACACACAGGATCCGGCTCATTACTTAACCCGGTAAATGTATTATTAAGCCGTAATCAGGTGAAAAGTTTTCCACTTCCGTGGATGGGGGAAGAAGCGAAATGAAGAAGGAAGGAAAGAAATAAAAAAGACAAAAAATAAAATAAAGAAAGAAAGTGAAAAACTCGGGAGCGAAAGAAAAGAAACCCGGAGATTGAGGAAGACGTATGCGCCGAGAGCGAAGGGATGAAAACCTGCGAGCAACAATGAATTACATCATTAGGTTGAATTATTAATTAGACCGCGGGAGGGAGGAAGGGAGACGGAGCGAGGCTCAAATAAATCTTCGGAAGTTCGAGTCTTTCTCCTTAATTCTTAATCCCACCGAAAGGCATTCGCACTAACGATTTTATAAATTGCGCCGCCACGTTTATTTTGCATTTATTATATTTTCCTGCTGCACCATTATTTATTTAAATCCATCCTGATTTTAAGAAATTTTATCTAGATTTAAAAGAAAATTATACTGTCTTGTGAATGAAGATATGCATGAGCAATTTGTATGAGTTAATATTATTAATTTTGAATTTTTTAAAATACCGGTAATTTATTGGTTAACCGGTTATTACTTAAAATATTTACCGTTTACCGGTAAAAGAAAATCTCTAGACGTATATTATTTTCTTTCTTTATTTGGCCATTCTGCGTATCTGAAGCTTTGAAACTTTTTGTCAGTCGATAGTTTTTCAAATGAAAATTGAGAATATATAAGTGTTAAACTGTTTAACCGGTTAAAACTTAAAATATTGACTGTTTACCGGTAAAAGAAAATGTCTTTGTTTCTATTTGTATTTGGCTATTTCACGCATTTGAAGCTGTGATACTCTTTGTCATTTAATAGTTTTGGGTATGAAAATTGATGATACGCAAGCGTAAAATTAGTTAACCGGTTATGACTTTAAAAATTTAGCTTTTACTTGTAAATATCTAGAATTTTTTATACTGTTACACCAATCAATCATTTTGTATAAGAAAATTGATTATATATAAGTGATAAACTGTTTAACCGGTTAATACTAAAAATATTTACCATTTACCGATAAAAAAAACCCCTAGATGTTTATCTTTGTTTTTATCCGTATTTGCCAATTTCACACACTTCAAGCTGTGATGAAAATTAATAATACTTTATTTTTTTCTAGATTTTACCGATAAATATCTAGAATTTTTTATATCCAAGAATTTTTACATAAATTAATCAATTTGGATATGAGAATTATTGATGATAAACAAGCGTAATTGATTAACCGGTTATTACTTAAAATATTTACCGGTAACATAAAATTAATTTTAGATGTCCTAGAAATAATTGTAGTATCAAATCAATTTCAAAAATCAACGACGATTTTCTTTGATTGTGTCTTTATTTTGCTATTTCGCCATTAATGATACGCAAGCGATACATTAGTTAACCGGTTATTACTTAAAAAAAGTAGCTTTTACCGATAAATCTCTAGAATTTTGGATATCCTAGAACTGTTACATCAATCAATCATCTTGGATACGAAAATTGATGATATATTAGTGTTAAACTGTTTAACCGGTTAATAATTAAAATATTTACCTTTAGCGGTAAAAAAAAATCTTTTGACGTTTCTATCCGTATTTAGCCATTTCACGCATCTTACACTCTTTACCAGTTTTAAATATGAAAATTAATGATAAGCAAGTGTTAAATTAATTAACCGGTTATTACAGTTTAAATGTATATGCCAAATGGTGATATGCAAACGTTAAACAGATTAACCGGTTATTACTTATAAAAGAAAATTATTAGAATTTTGAATCCTCTAGAGCTAACTGTAGTATCAATCAATTTTAAAATCAACGACGTTTATCTTTGTTTCTGTCCTTATTTCGCCATTCTGCAAGTCTGAAGCTGCGACACTCTTTGTCACTCGATAGTTTTGGATATGGAAATTGATGATATGCAAGCGAACACGTGTGGCAAGAAAGCTTTTAAAGGTTTTTACTCCGGACGCTGGAAGTTGAATGATTAAGGAAAGCTTTCCTTTTTTCCTTTCGTTTCACACCCGACCCCCGTGGGAACCGTGACGTTTCGCAGGAGACGAACAAGAGCGCTCCGAAGGACAATGGACGAAAATGATGGAACAAAAAAAAAGTACGAAGAAGAAAATGCGGAAGCGGAAGGATCTCTCCAAATTTATCGTTCCCTATTTTGCGATATTTTATTATTTATTTTGCCCGTTACTTTTTTCGGCACACACACATATTTTCTATATTTTTTTTTTTTCATATTTTCGGTCCTGCACTTTTAGTGTGTCGTGCTCCACGCATTATTCAGATGTAACGTGCCCAGAGCGTCGCATATATTCACTTTTATTGGGTGTAAATTATCCGAAATCCGGCGGAGCGGCATAAATTTGCAAAAATGAAACACACACATGAAGGAAATAAACAACGTGTAGCGCATACAAAACGAGTATTTCCAAACATTCGATTTTTTTTTTTTAGTATCTGTCTGTCTCATCGTTAAATTGGAATCTATCGGTACGAATCGATTGGCAAGGAATAAATCATGAATTAAGAATCTTTAATATTCATAATCCTCCGGTCTTAATTATTTACGAAGATAAAAAAGAAATAAGGGATGAGAAAATCCGATGAAATTCATCATACCTCCCCTCGTCGCGTCGTTAAATTCGCTAAAACGAGATAAAATAAACCCGGCAAAAATCTGCATGATCGTAATACCCGAAGATCGTGTCTAAGCAAGCTTTTTAGAACGTGATAACTGTTATAAGATTATACCTTTAAATTTATTGTTATACTCTCCCTTTTCTAAACGATATTTCTTTATATCTTTATCAATATTTTGCAACAGCATATAAGTTTCGTCTTTAAGTTAAAATGAATTCTTCATTTCTAATTATATAATTTTTTAAATTTGTTAAAATAAAAAATTGTCAAAAAATAATTTAATTAAATATAAATAATATAATTAATCATTGCATCAATTATACAATTAAACACATCATTTTAATTATTATTACTAAAAAAAAATAAAAAATTCTAAATTTATTAACATTATTGTTAAAGTAAATATATGAATAAATAATATTAACTATATTTAATTAATTACAATTAATTTGGACCTTTTTATTGGGGTTTTATTACCGGCAATAACCGGTAAATTTTTCTAATAAATACCGATAATTTACAGCAAACAGAAAACTAACTATTAATTAGTAATCACTTATTGCTATGCCAAAAGAAGAAATTCGTAGTTGAGATATGTACTTAACACTGGCTTATAACTTTTTCACAGTAAAACCTATGAGCGATCCATTTCTTTTACAGATGCAATAAATATATAATAATATATTAAAACTTATTATATATAATAACAACTAATAAGTATTAGAATTATGATACAAAATTTATAAAAAATACCGGTAAACTATCGGTTAACCGGTTTTTATTTAAAATATTTACCAATAACAGATGAACGAAAATCTGTGTATTTTAGGATGCTAACTATATTATTTGAATAATTCGAAATAAATCAAACTTACTAAAATTCTACGATATCAATATGTAAATAAATAAATAAATAAATCTATTAAATAATACAAATAAAAAGAATAATTAAAATTAATTTATCCATTATTTTTTTTCTAATTAATAATTGTTTCAACTTCGATGGTAAAATGAGAATCAGAGAAATTCTCATATTAATTAAGATTAGAACATAATTTCAAATTTCCTTGATTTTTTGTTGGGATAAATTACTTTTTATTATTATCAGCATTAAAATTATTTTAAAAAACATATAAGATTAAGAAGACTTAATAAGTTTATATAAGGTTAAGAAGATTACATAATTTCGAAATTGTACTGATTTATTAGGTTTTCACATAAGTATTGCCAGTTTTTTTAAGTAATGAAGTTATTCTTTGAGTTAAAATCGTTGTTAAAAAGTTATAAATAATTTAATTTATTTGAAAAAAAAAAACGGACGCAACTTATTTGAACATTCAATGTAATGTGAAGAAAATAAATAATTACTTTTTCATCCTTAATTCAGTAGATATTTAATATTTAATGTTAATTCTGATAATTTTCTGCAAAATAGTAAAATTTGGTCATAAACCAATCGTTGTTAATAGCTAACCTATTTGTAAAGAAAAGCACAAATAATGTATTTTTTCAAATGCTAAATGTTTAATTTTTTTATGATTTTTATGGGCTAACAATCAAATAATTTAGGGAATCAATTTTTAATATTCGTTTCAACACCAAAACACTTTTTCCACTAAAAAAAAACCATCAATGCATTTCAGTAGTTTAAATAAAATATTAAACTGACTGTTGTTCATGACAATCAAAATATGAAACCCTGTCAAAACGAATAACAGAAATATTTTATTAACAAATTATTTTTTTCTTATAAAATAATATAGCAAATATCTGATTTTGATCCATCAGATCTCTCCTTATTTAACAAAACGCCTGTACGCCACGAAGCTGTTTCATGCGAGTGCACCATAACATAACGTTCACTGTAAGCGATTTATTTATATAATCTTATGTAAATCAGGCTTTGGTTTATGTGTAAATTCCTGCAACAACGATGTAAGCTCATATGCTCCAATATACGGAAACCCTTAAATATTGTATTTTTCTATAAAACACAAATCCTTATTCAAATATATTTCAATACATCAAAAATAAATAACATCATGAATATGAATATTATTACTTCAATATTTCAATCTAACGAATAAAATAATATAAAAAATAATATCATTTTCACTATTTTCATTTACTTTAATTTGATAATTTTGAGTACAATTATTTTCAATATATTTATTATGTAAGAAGTTAAAAATAAATTATAATTATATAATTTGCTAAACGAAATTTATAAGAAAGATATTATTTCAAATTAAATCGTATTAATTATTAAAATATAAAAAAATATAATTTATAATATAAATCGTTTCATTACTTTTATTGTATTCTTTTAAATTACTTTATTATAAAAAAATGCTAATAATTTAATTTTTATTATGTTTCATAATTATTTCAAATTAAATAGTATTAATTATTATAATAAAAAAATGTAATTAATTATATAAATCCTTTCATTACTTTTATTGCATTGTTCTAAATTACTTCATTATATAAAAATGCTAATAATTTAAATTTTATTATTTTTCATTTAGTTAATTTAATTATAAATAACACCGATTTTTTTTTTAAATTAGCAAATTGTAACTCCTATCGAAAGAACATACATAAATTATTAAAAAATATTGCAATCTGTATCGACCTTAGTCAATACAAAATTATAACAAATTCACAAAATTACTGAATTCATGAGTTTTGTATGTAATTTAATTATAATTATATAAGAATATATAATTATATAAGAATAAATAAATTATTTATAAAAAATCCAGGAAACATTTCAAATAGAAATTATTCTTTAAATCATAATGCAATAGAACAAATTATAAAATTAAACTCTAAAATAATTATTGATAAAATGTGAACAAGAAAAATGTAAGTATTGTTTCTATATATATTTCAATCATTTAATTATTATTATAAATTAGTTGTAATTAATAAAATTAAAAAATTATATAAGAAAAATAAATTATTTATAAAAAAAATCCAGGAAACACTTCGAATAGAAATTATTCTTTAAATAATAATGCAATAAAATTAAAGTATAAGAAAATTATTGATAAAATGTGAACAAGAAAAATGTAACTAGTATTTTTTATATATATTTAAATCATTTAATTATTATTATAAATTAGTTGTAAGTATTCAAAAATAGTAATTATATAAAAAGAAATGAATTATTTATAAAAAAAAACAGGAAACATTTTGAATAGAAAATATTCTTTAAATCATACTGAAATAGAACGAATTTTAAAATTAAACAGAAAATTATTGATAAAATGTTGAAAAGAAAAAAATAAGTAGTATTTTTATATATATATTTTTTATATCATTTATACTTTTTTATCAAAAAATTATTAGAAATTTAAATATGAAAATATGTAAATTAATATTTTTACCTTAATGTTTTTCTTTTTAAATACAATAAAAATGTAAATATGTAATTCCACTTTTTCCCTAAATGGTGGGTAATAAAGAGAAGATTTATATAAAGTTGTTGTTAATTATCAAAAGTTATTTTGTAATTACAAACTTAAATAGAAAATATTTTATTTATTAGATATTGAATTAAATCCACAATAATAACTTAATTAAAATAATTAGTAAATGATAATTTAATTACTAATACAGATCTAAACTTTGGGCACAAAAATGTAACTTTCCTTAAATGTTGGCTAAAAATAGAAGATTTATTTAAAGTTGTTGTTAAATATCAAAAGCTTTTCTTGTAATTTTCAAACCTAAGTATAAAATATTATATTTATTAACTATTGCATTAAATCCACAATGATAACTTAATTAAAACAATTAGTAAATGATAATTTAAGTGCTAATACAGATTTAAACTTTGGGCACAAAAATGTAACTTTCATTAAATGTTGTGTGATAAATAGAAGATTTATATAAAGTTGTTGTTTAATATCAAAAGCTTTTCTTGTAATTTTCAAAACTAAATTAAAAATATTTGATTTATTAACAATTGAATGAAATTCACAATGATAACTTAATTAAAATAATTAGTAAATGATAATTTAAGTACAAATACAGATCCATACTTGGGGCAGAAAAAATGTAAGTTTCCTTAAATGTTGGGTGATAAATAGAAGATTTATATAAAGTTGTTGTTAAATATCAAAAGCTTTTCGTGTAATTTTCAAACTTAAATAGAAAATATTTTATTTATTAACTATTGAATGAAATCCACAGTGATAACTTAATTAAAACAATTAGTAAATGATAATTTAAGTGCTAATACAGATCTAAACCTAGGGCATAAAAAATGTAACTTTCCTCAAATATTGGGTGATAAATAGAAGATTTATTTAAATTTGTTGTTAAATATCAAAAGCTTTTCTTGTAATTTTCAAACCTAAATAGAAAATATTTTATTTATTAGCTATTTCATTAAATCCACAATGATAACTTAATTAAAACAATTATTAAATGATAATTTATGTACTAATACATATCTAAATTTTGGGCACAAAAAATGTAATAGTCACTTTTCATTAAGCTGAAACAAGCAATTCACGGACATGTTTCAAACGTTCTCCTTCAAATCCATTATTAAACAAACATTGCGGATGCGCCGGGTACTCCACAAAGTAACGCTTACCGTTCTTTTTTATCTCTTTCGCCAATCCAAAACTTTCGACATAACTTTTGGGAACAAACAGAAAACGGCGGTTTGTTTTGTCGAAAAGTTCCGGTTATATATATAAATAATTTTATTATCATTTTTTTTTCTTGCTTTACCGGTAAGGGACGCTGAAATATTTACCTGGCCGTTAAGTAATGAAGCAAAGTTTCGCGTGCGCTAAACAGTTATGTAATAATAACGACGTCGGCGGTGATAGTAACTGGGGCGGGCGGGCGCGCCGCCGAGTGGGTTTAAACTAGTTTAATCCGCAACGATAGCGTGTAGCTTACAGCGGTAGTAGCAGTAGTAATAGCTGCTGCGGTAGCTCTAGCTGACGGTGGAGCAGAGTGCAAGTTGCTATCGATTCTCTGTTTATTAGGCAGATGTAATTCGATATGTGTGCATGAGTATATTGGTGTGTGTGTATATATATGCGAATTAGTGTATGTGTGTGTATCGGTGGTGGAATGCGCGGTATTCAAATCCATCCACACACACACACATTTTCATATACACGAACCGCTCGAAACATCGTTACGTAGTTTGCTCGGTTTCTGTGTTATCATAATCCGAACGGATTGGCTCGCCATTTCCAGTTTCGTCCAGATCATAAGAGAATTTCCACACGCACTATGCAGAAACAATTACCAGGAATACGGCCTAATTGGAGTTACATATCATCTCTTAATACCGTAAATCATGAGCGGAATTTATATCATTATATTACAAATATACTATAGTCCACATTATCATAACTAGTTTTATCATCAAAATACAAATAAAGTATATTTAATCTATATATTATATTTGTTTATTATTTAATATATATTAAAATAACTATAAGAACAGTTGGAACACTATTGAATGCTACACAAAGTTGTGGCATTTGTCTACAAACTAAAGATGAATATTTCACCTAATTTCTATGGAGTATTGAAATCTTATCTAAATTACAGAAAGTTTTTTTATTAAATTGGAGAAGTGGACTATTATATTTTAACTATTGATTGTGTTAAAATACAAATAAAGTATATATAATTACTATATAATATTTGTTTATTATTTAACATATATTTAAATAACTACAAGAACAGTTGGAACAGTTTTGAATGCTACACAAAATTGTTTCATTTGTCCACAAACTAAATATGAATCTTACATATAATTTCTATGGAGTATTGAAATCTTAACTAAATTACAGAATGTTTTTTTCATTAAATTGGAGGAAGTACGAACTAAAAACGGGAGTTCCACAGGAAAATGTTCTAGGTCCAATTTTATATACAGCAGATATGTTAACATTACGACAATACAAATATGGAAACATTTTCAAAAAAAACATCAATTATATCATCAGATTAAATTGTATCTGGAGATCTTCAAGATGAGCTCAATTTGCAATCAAAATTGGTACATATTACCTTCAACTTAAAACGAGATTCATGTCCTCCAGTCAGATTCAATATCAATTTAGTTCCAACATCTCTAAGAGAAAGATACTTGGGTATGCACCTGGACATAAAACTGATTTGTAATGATTATATTCAGGTATACTATTAGAAATCAAACTTAGCAAGTTGTATTGGTTGTTGCTGGAAAATTAGAAATTGAGTCTGGAGAATAAGTTACTAGTATACAAAGTTGTACTAAAATCAGTTTTCAATTGATGGAAACTGCTAGCTTGGGCCCCATGTTAGAAAAGAACACTTACTAAGTAGAGAACATTTAGAAAGTTACCAAAAGCTGAAATATGTATTAGTTAAAAATCTATTCATAAAACGATTTTTTTAGCAACAAACAATTTATGGCATTAAATCCGCATTCAGCTAAATTCCCCTTCTTAACAAGCAGTTAAGTGTTCCAATCTAAATGCCTGTGCCATGGTACTTTGTCGATAGAAGATTTCACCAGGACTTTGGAATAATTATGGTGGAAGAGATTGGGAAATACTTCTCCAAGAAATATTATAGATGGACAGTCAACTTTCTGGATAACGGTGAGACAAAAAAACGATTGAAGCGTTTCAAGCCTTTGGATCATCTTCCATTTAGATTTAATTAAAGATGTATGCAAATGCCAAGGAATGTTTTGACTAGGTAGCAAGTTCCTAATATCAACAGCGAACTGATTTGTTAAATGTTCTTACGAATAGATTACAAATAAATTAAGACAACTCACAAAAAAAAAACATAATTTTGATAAAGGTAACAGAATTATTTCAGAATATGTTTTTTTTTCGCTTACATAAAATTGTTATAAACCGCAATTGATCCAAGGTGTTCCCACCTCTATAAAATATATATTTTGTAATAGATATTATTCATAAGTTCTAGTTTTTATAGTTCAAATATACCATTTTATCAATAAATTTTTCATATTTTAACCACAACTATGTTCAAATACAAAAATAGTATATCTTTCTATTATAGAAAACATTATTTAACCGCATCTCATAAAACCTATTTTTCTATTATTCACACCTTTTTGTGTGTATTTATTAATTGTTTTATTATTTAATCCCAACGAACTACTTTTTGAACACACTTATATTACACCAATTATATAACGCATTTGAATACTAATTACAACATTTTGCTACAGACCTTTAAATCTCGGTTCTAAGAGTCATCAGTCAGAAGTACCGTTTAATATTGGTGTTTTTTTTGTATGATTTTTTATACATTATATTATTATTTTTATTCTTCATACAATTTGTTAGTTAATATTTTTGTAATTTATTGCTGCAATAATAATAATTATTACTATTATATTGAAATTTAATTAAAACTTATTTAAAGTTAAAAGTATTGAGGTGTTTTTTTAATTAAATTAATTTCTACAAATATTTATTTAATTTTCAGTTACATTTTTATTTGATTTATTGCAATAAACATTATTATTATTGTTGAAACATATATAACAATATAAAAATATGCCTTGAAGTGATCTTTTAAAGAATTAATTATGAATCTATCTGTTTAAGTAAAATTAATTTGCCTTTTAATTAAAAATATTTAAATTACATAATTATTCTTTCATATTTTTATACATAAAAGTAAAATATTAATCCACAATCCAAGTTTGAAAAGTGTTGAAAGCGGATGGTAAAAACAGGTTTAATTTTTTTTCAATCAATTGATACCATAAAAAAATTCAAAGAAATTATTTTACTTTTCTCAGATAATTTCACAATTTTTTACATCAAATTGATTGATTGACACTGAGTTAATTATTTTATCTTTCTCAAAATATTCTATTAACAAAATCCCCTTTGCATCTCAAAAATACGGATTCCATAACCATTCTTACTGATAGAACAGTCTGCATTCTTTGGTGCAATTAAAACAGCTTTTAACCTTTGTTTAGATATTTCATTCATATCCATTTTTTTCATATTTATGATTCAACAAAATCAGTTTTATGCAATTTAATAATAATTTATTTTGTCATCCAAATTTGGAAAACTCGTTTTGTTGAAACAGCTATGACATCAGCTATTTAACGCACTTTAATTCATCAATCATTAATAAAAAGTATAATATTATAAAACTTTTCAAACTGTTCTTCCCCCAAATCACTGTTATTATATAATCAGATTCAAATAAATCCTGAAGGAAGAACATACCACATAGTTTAACCGAAAGTATTAAATTTATTAACGAAGTTATAGAATAAACAATTCGCAACAGCAGACATCAATATTCAACACAGTCCATGTTTCATCCCTTGCACTCGACAAAAGATCTCATAAAAATTTTATGTTACCACAAACTTAAATAATTTATAATAATTATTCTTTTTGATTAATTTTTATCTATAAAAAATATAGTAGACAAAATTTATTGTAATTCCTATTGACCGCAGTATTTCCGATAAATAATATCATTATAAAATAATATTTATTGCAGTAATAAATTACAAAAAAAAAACATCTTCACTATAACAAAAATAAAATTCCATTGCAGTAAAGGGCTATTCACTATAGATATTTTTGCCCTAAAAAATATTATTAATGTAATTTTAAATTTTAATATAAAAAAAATCAAAATAAATTTTTTATATATTTTTTTCTAATAATAATTTTCCAAATGTAATTGGTACTAGATAAATTCAATTGCATGTTTACAGTCAGGAAGTTTCGAGTGCGGATAGTTTTGGCTAGACGAAATTGCGGTAATAAGCAGAAATATATATAAGAGGTTGCTCGCATTTGGATTAGTGAGAGTAACGGAGACTTCAGAAGTTTACGATTTGTGTAAACTCTACTGGATAGCAGCAAGGAAAGAAAAGAAACAGCAATAAATTTTCCCTGAACCTCTTACATCGTTCAGATGATATTCCCGCTGCACTCTTACATTACCACATTAAAATCAAAGTAGTTTAAGATTAAAAAAATATAGAAAATATTTTATAAAGAATTTTCATTATTTAATTATCTTTATATATTTAAAATTATCATTAAACTTAATTACATATTTAATGCTTTCCCAATAATAGCCGCAATTGAAACTAACGAAACTTTTCAATAAAAAATTGGAAATTATAAAAAAAAGACTCTTATGCATCCCCTAACATATACTTAATTGAAATGTTAACTAAATAAAAATTACTAAATCTAAATTATATAAAAATGAGACGAGAAAATTATTGTTTTTTTAAATTTATTATTTGCACAATTTTGTGAAAATAATGATGAAATCTCTAATAATTTCCTTCTCCTTATGGAAATTCGTTAATTGTCAAAGCAATTATTTTTATAGAAATAATTTATTTATAATTGAAATGTTTATTAAAGAAAATGATAGGTTTTAGGAAATTATTGAGAAAACACAGTAAAGTAAATTTTCAAAACGTATAACGGAGAATTGAAATTCAAGTACACAATAATTTGAATGAAAGATTTTTCTATATTATTTTAACTATTAGTAATTAATTATTATTTAAATTTAGTGAGATCCTTGCACTTGATGCTTGCTGTACAGAGATTTTATGTCATCTTCCAATTTAGTTAACTTCAATCTCAAGTCTCTCTTGTTTTGTTATATTTATGGCATTAAATCCGCATTTTGCTAAATTTCTAACTGAAGAAAACTACCAAAAGCTAAAAAATGTATTAGTTATAAATATATTTATAAAATGATTTTTTTTAGCAGCAAATAATTTGTGTCACTAAATCCGCATTTAGATAAATTTCCCCCCTTAACAATAGAATAGCTTCTCTGTGTGGCAAGGGATTTTTTTAGCAGCAAATAATTTGTATCACTAAATCCGCCTTCAGCTAAATTGCCCTTCTTAACAATAGCATTGCCTATCTTTGTGGCGTGGGCCCCATTTTAGAAAAGAACACTTACTAAGTAGAGAACGTTTAGAAAGTTACCAAAAGCTGAAAAATGTATTAGTTAAAAATCTATTCATAAAAAGATTTTTTAGCAACAAACAATTTATGGCATTAAATCCGCATTCAAATATTTTATGCTAAATTAACAATAGAATTGTTTCTCTATTTGGTATGGGCCCCACGTTGGGAAAGAGCACTTACTAAGTTAAAAAAGTCACCAAAAGATGAAATATGTATTAGTTATAAGTCTATTCAGAAAATGATTTATTTTTTTAACCGCAAATAATTTGTGCTAAATTAACAATAGAATTGTTTCTCTATTTGGTATGGGCCCCACGTTTATAAAAGAGCACTTACTAAGTAGAGAAAGTCACCAAAAGATGAAATATGTATTAGTTATAAGTCTATTCAGAAAATGATTTATTTTTTTAACCGCAAATAATTTGTGCTAAATTAACAATAGAATTGTTTCTCTATTTGGTATGGGCCCCACGTTGGGAAAGAGCACTTACTAAGTTAAAAAAGTCACCAAAAGATGAAATATGTATTAGTTATAAGTCTATTCAGAAAATGATTTATTTTTTTAACCGCAAATAATTTGTGCTAAATTAACAATAGAATTGTTTCTCTATTTGGTATGGGCCCCACGTTGGGAAAGAGCACTTACTAAGTTAAAAAAGTCACCAAAAGATGAAATATGTATTAGTTATAAGTCTATTCAGAAAATGATTTATTTTTTTAACCGCAAATAATTTGTGCTAAATTAACAATAGAATTGTTTCTCTATTTGGTATGGGCCCCACGTTGGGAAAGAGCACTTACTAAGTTAAAAAAGTCACCAAAAGATGAAATATGTATTAGTTATAAGTCTATTCAGAAAATGATTTATTTTTTTAACCGCAAATAATTTGTGCTAAATTAACAATAGAATTGTTTCTCTATTTGGTATGGGCCCCACGTTTATAAAAGACTTACTAAGTAGAGAAAGTCACCAAAAGATGAAATATGTATTAGTTATAAGTCTATTCAGAAAATGATTTATTTTTTTAGTCGCAAATAATTTGTGCTAAATTAACAATAGAATTGCTTCTCTGTGTGGCATGGGCCCCACGTTGGGAAAGAGCACTTACTAAGTAATAAAAAGTTACCAAAAAAATGAAATATGTATTAGTTATAAATCTATTCATAAAATGATTTTTGTAGCAACAAACAATTTATAAATTGACCCTCTTAATAATATAATTGCCTCTCTTTGTGGCGTGGGCCCTACGTTGGAAACACTGATTTAAGAGCACCTACTAGGTGAAGAACACTACCAAAAGCTGTATTAATTATAAAATTATTTATAAAATGATTTCTTTCAGTTTTTATGGCATACAGCTAAATTTTCCCCCTTAAAAATATAATTTTTCCCCTGTGGGGCGTGGGACCCATCTTGGAAAACACTGATTTAAGAGCACCTACTAAGTGAAGAAAACTTTAAATCTATTCATAAAATGTTACAAATTTGTTTATTTTATTATGCAAATATAGAAAATTTTCAATAATTCGGAAATAAGGGATGTATAGAAAAATATGTATATCAAAGTCATGATATGAGTCCGCCCCTCATGTCAATTAATTGATTGCGTTGTGTGGATTATGTTTATCTCCGCAGGGTGTGTGGGTGGATGTGGATCACCTCTGTGTTTGTTACGCCCATGGGGATAGGCGGAGGCCACGGCCTGCGAATCACTGCGACGGATCATGAATGTTTAATACGTTTCGTCGGAGGCCCACCTGAGACTACGGGACTACCCGAATTATGATTGCCCAGGATTCATTACAATTAAAAATATGAATGCAGGTAATTGGGGGAAAACCGTAATTTGATTGAATCAATGCTCAAAGCATGATACAACAACCATCTATACTGAATCGTTTAATTAATTACAATAATTAGCATTAAATTACAATGTAAACACTTATAAGCCCATTTGTAAATATTAACTTCAAAGACACAATGTATAAATTCATTCATACAATTGTAAATATTCATTTATCAATGAAATAAAAATTAAAATAATCTGTTACAAACCACAAATAATCAAAAATATATGTGTATATTCCTATTGAATATTTTCCAAAATGTTGAACAAATTCACCAAAACTGTAAAAATTTAAATTAAAAATCATTTACTGTCTTCTATTTACTAATGAATTTTATCTAAAGTTTTCATTTAAAGTTATGGAACTAATAATAATTTTAAAAAACGTATTTAATATAACAAAAATAAAATTTAACTGCTTCAAAGAAGTCTTTCTGCCAAACAAGAACTAATAAATATTGTAATTCTTTCTTATTTTTGTATAAATTATTATGAAGATTTTAATAAATTTTAAAGAAATCTACAAAATAAATGAATATTAATAATAATATAATAATAACAATATTTATTGATCACACTCTAAATGCAACCAAAGGGCTATCGACCTAAGTCTTTCCGCCCAGTATGAATATTATTATTTCTCAATCGATGAAATTTTGACACATTGTAAAACTGTGATATTATGTATAGTTTCAAAAATATTATTATATTTTAAGGAATTATTTAATAAATTATAATATTTTCCTGATATTAGTTTAGAGAAAATTTTAATAGTAAATTAATTTAAATTATATAAAAATACGATAAATGTGATATAATAGATCAAACGAGTCCATGTAGACAATTTAAAAGTCGATAGAATTTAATATTTGGAGTCGCTGAAAAAGTTATTGATTTTTAAATTTTATTAATTATTGTAATAGTTTTAAAATATATAAATATAATATTAATATGAATATTTGCGCAATTTTGTGAAAATATTGATGAAATCTCTATTATTTTGCTTCTTCTTGTGGAAATTCGTTGATTGTCGAGAAGCAATTGTTTGCAACTTTTTATAGAAATAATTTATTCTAATGAACCCCATTGATTTTTTAAATTAATAAATCTATTGCAACAAAATTGATTTAAATAATTTTATTTAATAATTTGCAAACACACTTATAAGAAAATTTGTGAATCTCGTTCAAGTGTATCTGCTTTAAATGGAAATGATATTCTATACTTTGTAAAATTAATCCATTTTCTGATGTTATAAAATATATTATTCGAAAATATGAATGTCCTTGTTGGATTATATAATAAAACCATTTGAAAAGCTAATAATGATTTATCGTTGCAAGAAGAATTTATTGAATTTGGATTCTAACATGTGGATTTGTCAAATTTTTAATTCCAAACAGATTCGTTAAAACTACGCCAAAACCATTATTTACAGATTAATTTAGTTCGTTAGATTTTGTAAATTAATATAATAACATTTTATTATTAGAATTATTCAAAAAATATATATATTTAAATTAAAAATTTGATAAAAATAATGCTTTCATTATGACCATGTAAACTTTTATAGTTTACGTAACATTATAATTTTTAATATTATCATTTAGAATTATTATTTGTAGAAATGTAGTTTTCTAAATAAATTTTAGGTATTTATGATAAATGTGTAAATTTTATCAGAAAAAAATAATAAATAAATCATTTTTAAAATCATCCAAATTATAGTATTAATGACTTTTATCAGAATTTATAACTATTATTCTAAAATAATATAATTATTTTATGTCGTATTGATACAGGAACAATATTATATCTTGTAAGAAATTATATGTTTCTTAAATTAGTTGAAATATAAATTGCTCATAACAAACTTTGCTTAAATTAGATAGAAAATATAAATTTTAGTTATGAAAATATTGTCTTCAGTCATGTTTCTAATTAGAAAACTTATTATACTAATTTAAAGGTAACACTAAATATATTTCGTAATGTGTGTTTTGCACTATATTTCTGGATAATTTATATAATTTTTTAAATGTTGAACTGTATTTTTTAAGAAATTAAATAAATCGAATTAATTTTGATTTCCAATTAATCTAAATTTTGGATTAATTATTTCTTCAATAAAAACTTAAATTGTCATTTAAATAATTAAAATACATTTTTATTTGCAATTTCATTAAGAAAAATCAAATTGTAAATTAAACATTATATATTATACCCAGTTTTAAAAACTTAAATAATTATTAAAAAATGAAATGTGAATGATATAAGTATGTACCTTTTTATGGTCCCTGAACTTGAGCCATCCAGCGATGACGGTCTGCTCCGGGGTTCCGGGCGTCTCTACGAAGAGGTCACCTTCTCCGTCGGAGTCGGTGAGGGCATCGGAACCGTGACCTCCGACCCCACTTCCGATGCTCCTTGCAGGACTGCTACAGCAGGATTCGTTGAACCGGCGGAGCGGCATCGGCGAGTTGTACGCACTTTCAGACATGTTTGCCAATTAACACTGGTTACCAAAAACTGTTACCAAAAACTATTTCCAATGCAGTGCAAATATTATTGTAAACTAAATCAACTCAATAAAAGAGCACAGTATCCACAAACACGCGAATTCAATTTCACCACGAATTTGTTGTCAGCCGTCAATTGCAATTCCAAAATAAACACTAGATGAAAATTATTATTTTTATTATTTTTAAATTCGTTTATTTATTGCTGATATGTTTGATATGTAGAAAAGTTTGACGCGTGTTCAGAAAAGCGCGCGCGTCTGCATGCGACGCGTGCCGTGTGACGTCGCGACGTGCAATGAGCGCTCCAGGCGTCGCGACGCTTCGGATAAGGGCCGGCGCAGGGCCGGAAGACGCGCGGCCTACCGTCGCTTTCCTCAAGAGTCTGTCTGTCTGTCCAACCAACCATTCATCCGTCTGTCCATCAGTTGACCGAAACGTCGACAACTATGCAACATTATGGACGTTGCAACAAGTCCGTTGTCGGACTTCGCAAAGGAAACAGGCAACTTTCCTGTCGCACTGCATTAACAACGATGTGAACGCAACATTAAGCTCGCGTTGTACGTTTTCCGCGTAATTAATCACAGGAAACAGCTCGAACACACGTCCTATCGAGAGCACCACTTGGAAATAAAATACACAATAACAGCCACTGGATACTTCATCGCAAACTCATTGAGACAGCTACAGTCAATGATACCAACATTATTATTTATTACATTAATGTCAAACATGAGGTTACCTTCATCAACATTTTTTTTTTATACTTTTATTGCAGTTTTCATATTGTACAATTCTTAGCGCCAAATTTCTACCAAATTTTATTGTGTGGTATAAGTTTCGAACTGACAACCTTCGTATCAGATTTGGCAACGACAATGTTATTTTACATTTTCTTTTTGTTTTTAGGTTATGTAAGACTATCTACTTTTGACGTTAGGGTCAGCTGTAAACCTCCCAGTTACCAACTCAAAAAGTTATTGACAGAATAGAATCATTTCATCCATTGACAAACAGTATTTATGAATTATGTATAATAGCGCATGAGAAATATATGGAAAAATATTGAAAACTATAAAATAATACATTATCATGATAAAAAAATGTTTTACTTAACAAAAAAATATATCGCAAAGTAAAATGGAAAATTTTAGAAATATTGACCAATATTTTTCTTAGCAACGTCAAAATCAAAATTAAACGTGGGAAACTCAGAAAATCTGCTGATTATAATATAAATTTATTAAAATAATGTTTTACTTAACAAAAAAAAATATTTGGCACGGCAAAATGAGAAATTTTAAAAAATCTTGTAAAATATTTCTCTTAGCAACGTCAAAATCAAAATTGAACGTGGGAACGTCAGAAAATCTGCTGATTATAATATAAATTCATTAAAAACATGTTTCACTTTACAAAAAAAAATATCTTGCTCGGCTAAATGGGAAATTTCAGAAATATTGAGGAATATTTCTCTTAACAACGTCAAAATCAATATGAACGTAGAATTGTCAGAAAATCTGCTAATTAAGATATAAATTTATTAAAAAATGTTTTCATATCTTCAAATTGAAGCAAAAAACACAATTTCAATAAAAATACTTTCAAGTTAAACGGCAATGGATGTAGAATGAAAATTTTTCGAAGAATTCAAAAAGTATAAATGGACCATAATAATCAATTTTAACAATTTAAACCAATCAAAATGTATCTTTCCGTATTTTAATTTCTAATTTAAATATTTTTGTTCTATTTACGAAAAATTTGTAGAGATATATTATATATCCATATTAACTTTATTACCTTAAGTTATTCCAGTTTAGTTTTATTGTATTTTGAAAAATATGTATAAAAAAAGTTTTTCAGAGTTATATTTTTTTTCCTTGTATTTTTCTATTTTTATTGTATTATAATGGCCAATAAATTATGTTAATATTATTATAATTAACTATTAATGATTAAAAGTCAAATGTACTTCAAGATTATATTCAATAGAGGGCGTATTTCCGTAAACTGTGTGGAGTTATGCAACTTGTTTTGCTTTTTATGAAATAAATCAGGGGTGACCAGAGCGTCGTCTACGGACGGAAAGCCGCTTTGTATTTTTTAAGTGATTTTATGATATAATTTAAAATAAAAAATAAAACAGTTTTTCAAATATGTATGTGTGTTTTTATATGCAAAACCAATCAAGAAATATTATTAAATTAAAAAATGTAAATAAAATATTATTAAATTTAAAAAAGGACATTTAGATAAATAGAGCCGCATGAGGCTCTTTATTGCGTCAAGTGCGGCTCCAATTTAAAACATAGATCCGTTTTCTTAATTATTTCAGAACTTTTTCAATTTTATTTTGATAATTTTTATAGTTTTATGTGATAATCCAGCATTCTTTCATATAAACGGTGGATTATTTTTTTGTTATATTTTTACAATTTTGTAAATAATTAAACAAATAATGTGTGAAATTTGATTATTAAAAATATAATAAGTATATGTTTAAAAAAAAGTGTTATATAATATTTTCAATTATAAATAAATTGATAGTTTAATTATTTATTTACTATAAAAATATAAATAAAGTAAAACGAATCAAGAAATATTCTTAGATTTAAAACAGTATTTTTTTTATAAATAGAGCCGCAGTTAGTTCAGTGTTTTAAATTATTATATAACTTTTTTTACGAATCTTGTTAAATTTTAAATAATTTTTTTGACTGTTTTGGGTATATTTTTTACATGTTATATCTTAGAACATTAAATTAAGTATTATTTAAAAGTTAAGATTAACAATTAATAATTAAACAAATATTGTGTGCAAACAAATAATTAACTGTAAAAATGATGCAATATTTTTTTTTATTGTATATAATAAATATTATGATTCAGGAAAATATACCTGTTGGTCTGCAATATACTCAATGGTTATATAAAATTCGAAGAAAAATATTAGCAATATAATTTTAAAATATTTTACGAGAATGGACCTACCTGAAATGACCACTGTTTTTTTTCTGGTGGTGGGGTAAAGGTAGCAGTTTTAGTATAAAATCAGATCGAAACTTGTCTGAGCCATCAGTCTTCTACAGTCTAAAATAGTGAATATTTTCTACCATCAACAAACTTTAATAACATGGAGAATATTAAACAACAGAACAATTCCATCTGCGAATTCAATGAAAGGTTGGAAAACTGTAAATTTTTATTAAACAAACTGTGCCAAAATTACACGTTATCAATCGAAATGAGAATGCAGCCGCAGACAGATATCAATAAGGCGAGAAACGAAAAGGAAGTCCCGAAATGCAGATCGAAATTAACTTTCGATGAAAACAGCGAACATTTAGAAATGTCTGAAATGGATGTTATTTCCATGAAAAATTCTATATCCCAATTAATTAAAAGTTTTGATGATCAGTGTGCAGTTTCCAAGATGGATTTCGAAAAAAACATAACGAATTTGGAAGAGACGAAGAAGAACAGGAGTTTCGACGAAAGGTATGCTAGGTGCAAGGAATTAATTGAAAATTTCTTTAAATGCGAAGAACGAGTGAAAAAAAGAATCGCTTCGATGGAATCAGTGAAAAACGAACAGAAGCAATTGCACCTAGACTTCCTCGACGATCTTATCGACGAATGCGATTCAATGGAATCATTTTTGGAGGACGTCAAATTTTTTTCTACTCCTCTGAAGAATACGAAAGAGTCTCGATTGGAAATTTTGGACGAGAGTTACAATAATATAAACTTATTGCTGACAATAATTAAATATGTAGATCCAATGCTTTGGCCGGCGAAGATAATTTTACAAGAAATATTTAATGTTTTGTTAAGTCCATTAACGAATGGTATTTTAGAGATGTAAATTTTTTATTTACATACAAAATAATTATAAGTAATGTAAAATACAATTTTTTGTATATAGTTTTGTAATTTTATAAACTTCTTATTAAGTAAATTTTTTTTCAACTAATATTCATATAGCCATCATCCTACATAAGTCATTTTTAGAATCATATCAAAAATCAAATGTTTGGTTAAAACAAACTTAATTGCAATTAGTTTTATGTATTAAATAAATATTTTGGAAATTAATTATAAATTAATAATGGAATTATTTGTAAAATATTTGTTAAATGCAAATCTTAGTTTTTAAATAATTCTTAAATAATAGCTGATTTTGAGTATTACTGTCATTTTAAGAATAATGTTTACTTTTTTCTAATAGTATCCAATATATTTATAAAGTTGGGTATAGTTTTAAAATATACTTTTAATTCTCTTTAAGACTTAAGAATAAAAATTTCTCACAGAGGTATTTATCTCAAGATTAGGATTAATTATAAATTAATAATAAAATATAGTAATCTTACAGATTTTTAAGCACTCGAGACACCAAAATAAATATAAATATATTATATTATAGCAGATGCAAGTATCAAACAAATCTTTATACATTATTATCGAATAAACTACACAAAATCACATTTTTTTTACACTTCTGAAAGTCATTTATCTTGAGCTAATAATTTTGACAGCCACTTTGTGTTTCATTTGAATATTTGAACCTATGTTACAGTAGTCAGAAGCTAAAAAACTGATAAAGTCACATAAAAGAATTTTAAATCGAGCTCTCAGCATAATTTCTCCAATTTACATTCAAAGTTTTAACGAGTATTGAATAATTAATCTTTCAACTCTATATAATTATATTTATATAAAAAAAAACATTTCAATTAAATAAATGTATGTAAAATATATAATAAATATATAATATTTTGAATAATATGCAAAAATAAATCATATTGAGGTTATGTTTTTTTTTAAAGCTTCTTCGGCAGCTCTGTAGAGGCGCCACTTGATTTCCAAATTTCAGTCATGCTTGTGGAAGTACCCGATATTTCTAGATAAGCCTCTGTAAAAATTATGCTGTAGTGCTTACTATATTCGGTAAAACTTTCCTTCAAAGAAGGATATCTACTCATAAACGCCTAGGAAATGACTACCGTAAATCTGTAGCCTTCCGGGAACCTTAGCCACCGGAGGAAGGGATAAAATCTTTTAGTCTCCTACTCTTCAATGACTGCCTCAACCCGACATCCTACATCTTTACTTTTCCTTGTCCTATCATCTTCATATTTCTTCTATAACTTCCTTCACCATCTTCAACACCAAGAAGACCATTTAGAATATCTTTTGTAACATCAATGAACAACTTCTACAAACTGCAAAGTTCAACAGTGAAGTCTTTAGTAGAAATTTTGCAGAGGTGTCAACAACCTTCTCCATATGATTATGTAAACATCGCCAGGACGTGATGAATATAAAATCCTTCCCCATGTAGAGAATATTTACATTGAAATTTGTAACAGTTATATAAATTGATAAAAAATTTACAAAAAGCCTATATGTCTTGTTGCACGATTCTAATTTTTATGAGATTTTATTTAGAAATTTATTATTTTATATTTTCTGTCCAAGAAATAATTATTATTACATAATGATGAATTATTAACTAATTTATTACATACTGATGAATTGACAAGACTACAATAAAAAAGAGTACTCAGACTGTCGAAAAAAAATTGTTTGGCCACAACAAAGTGAATTTAATCGACAAAAAAATATATATATGAAAGTAATATATTATTTGCTCTTTTAATAATTCTATATGTAAATCCACAATAAAAAATGCCTAATAAATATTTTAGTTGTGTGTATGCTGCGAGGACGTTTTCTCTTTGAGGGCTTGATTTATGGCCTGGGGCTTTTTAAAAAATGCGCGCAAAAGGGTTCATATTTCATCCACGAAAAAATTGCATCCGCCATCGCCGTTCAATTACGTCCAGCACACAGACATTGTCTATGCACGCACATCCTGTTACATCTATTAATATAAAAACTCACAAATTAATCGAAGTTTAAATATGCAACGCTTATTAATCAAAAAATATCAATTTTATGGAATTTACTACTTGTTTCTCGATACTTGACAAATATTTGTTGTACAAAATACTAGTACTACTCGAATATTAATTAGTCATAAAAAAATCTCAATTATTTTATTATATAATATAAAATTAACTTAAGTGAATTATTAATAATGCAGTTTAGTAAGAAGTTATTTCCGAGAATTAAAAAAATAATTAATTATTACAATTAATTGGTACAAAAAAAAACTGCTGTTTTCTACTACTAAAACTAATAAAAATCTTAAAATATTATTAGCTTCAATCGTATTTTTTCCCAAAGATCCATAATAAAAATATAATTTGAATATTAATATCAATAAAATTATTTATATAAATAAATTGCTTTTTTGCTGAATCTAAAAATGCAATCTTTGTTAATTAAACTTTTGAATAATAAATTTTATAATAATAAAATAAAATAAATCAACATTATTAAGTGATTTGTTATTTAAAATAAATGTGAAGCAATTTGTGTGTTTCACGTGCATTCTATTCGTTGCATTTAATTAATACATTAAAGTGCATTTGTCAACGTGCCATTCAGAGCATAAAAATCGGTCTTTATTGGTTTTCAGTATTTACCAACATAAATATATCATTGTTAATTATATAGTAATAATTTATTGCGTGATCGAAACAAACAAATTCATTTCATATAATAATAACGTTGCAATCTGCATTACTTTTTTTGATGTGATTTTGATTATCTTATTATAATAATGTTTTGATTAATCTAACTAATAAATAATAATTTACATTAAGCTGAAGCTAAGAACTGTAATATATAAATTTAAATTAATTTTATACTTAATCTTAAAAAAATATTTTATTTAAGATTAGTGGGCGGATATATCCGCCCATGTTTTTTTTACAGGAAAATAATACGCAGTCATCAGCCGGACTCGTTTTGTTGAGGTTATAAGTCTTTGATTTAATTTAGCTTTGACATTAGTTTTGTAGAGGCGCTGCTTGAGTTACCAAAACACGTGATTAATTATGACAATTTTGAGATATTAGCAAAAAAAACTTAATTAAACTTAAAATATTAATAAATATTTTTCATAAAACGTTACTATTAATATTAATGTTAATATTAAGTGTTATTTATATGTGCTAGTTCTTAAAATTATCAATCTCGTTAAAAATTCTTGAATTTATTCGTTCAAATTTTCTTTCACACTTCTTTCATATATTTAACAGTCACTTTTTTCTAACAGTTAAATGTTATTTGATCTTATCGTCTAGTGTAATTTTATTATTATAGTTTCATAGTTTCATAGTTTCAAATCAGAAATCCAATCCAAAAGAGATCGCTTTCCTTTTATACTTCAGTTTTATAACTTCTAAATTTTCAGAATCACATCTAAATTCTTTTCATCATTTTATATACTTCTTTCAAAATTTGGATCATACATTATAAACTGTTCATTGATTTCAGTTACCTTAGCAAGTTTTCTTCTTCGATTCGAGAATCACTATTTTCAAGTTCAGTATTTATTCTTTATTCTGGAAGTTCATGAAAATTCTTGATCATACTGCTTTCAATAGAATCATGTAGAAACTCGTTAATATCTCACTCATATGCATTTTCTTGTTCTGCTAAAAAATTTAGTAATTTTTCTTTCTACAAACTCCTCTTTTTCCTCAGCTTCTTCTACATCTTCCTTTTTCCTTTTACAATCACTTTATCATCAATATCTTCCTCTCCTTCTTCTCCATATTACTCTTATTCCTTCCTCCCCTTCTTCACTACATTTTCCTTTACTTAATTTTATTCTTTATCTACAATCTCCTTTTTTTCTTCTTCATCTTCCTCCTCTGCTTCTTCCACAACTTCCTCCTTTTCAACTTCTACATCCACTTTTGCATCTACATCTTCATTTTCTTTTTCTACAACATCTTCTTCTCCATATTCGTCTTTTGCTTCTTTTACTCCTTCCTCCCTTACAATGTGTGAGATCTTGTACGTCACTTCCTTTTTCCTTTAGAGCATGAAAAACTCGCTTCTTCAGCTTCTTCAGAAGAGCCCACCAATGCTTCACTACATCTTCCTCAACTTAATTTTCTTCATTATCTACAACTTTCTTTTCTTCTTCTTCATCTTCCTCCTATGCTTCTTCTACAACTTCCTCCTTTTTACCTTCTACATCCAATTCTTCATTTTCTTTTTCTACAACCACTTCTTCTCTATATTCCTCTTTTGCTTCTTTTAATCCTTCCTCACCCTCTTCACTACATCTTCATCTACTTAATTTTCTTCTTTATCTACAACCTTTTTGAAATAATTTTAAGCAAAAGAAAGTACGAAAATCTGTTCAATATAAAAAAATATTTGTGTAGAAGTTGTACACTTAAGAATGTATTTAATTATATTTTATAATAGAAATAAATTAATATATTTTGACAATAAGCAAAAATTGTTTAATTTATGTTCTTTTGATAAGTGTTAAATAGGTATACCTATCAATAGTTGTGTGTAACGTTACATAAACTCAATAGCTTAATATATAAGCATTTATTTGTTCATTTTTCTTGCATAAATAATAAAAATATCTTCATATCAACAGCTAAAGCTTCGTGTTCTGTAATGCGATGGTTATGTAACTGCACATTTTCTCGAGGCAGAAGATAATCGGGCCTTTTTCGGCGAGGGTCCTTATCTTCTTTGTGGAAAGCGTCGTCTAATCTGCGGGTTGGAAATTTGCTTTCGTCGCGCAGGGGAATTTATAGTTGGTGGAGGAATCGAAGCGCGAAACAGAAAAATCCATTCATTCGATGCATCCACCTTATCAAAAGCGGCTCTTCGCCGAAGGGAATCCAAACCAACCCTCACCGAGCACAGATAGATCTGTTCTCCTTTCCGCAGCCTTTTTTTCATCACAACTATTTTAATTTCTGCCGCCTCTCATCGTTCCCATTTGCATATTCATTTCTACTATTATTTTTTTCTCCGCTGCAGTAGCTACGGTTTTTTTTTAGATTTTTGGATAGAATTACCCGACGAACGGTGATTATTTAAACGCGAACAGTTGCAGCCGCATCAACCGCAGCATCCGATAAGGATGATAATTCCAGATAACGGGCTATTAAAAAGGGAGGGCGGTTAATGAATAGTTGGAATTAGAATTATTGTGCAAATGCAATTGTAACCGTTCATCTCTCCTCACTTCTCCTCTCGCTAATTTACATCTATATATGTATACATATATGTGCAGGCTGTAGTCATACACGACATGTGCATTTGCACCGAATCGGCAGGATCAGTTTCCGCGGTTGTAATTACACACGAATTAGACGGTTTTCATCTCCCGCAAATCTAAATCGCTGTAATCAATTACATTCTCATTATACGATCCCGTTCGCGACCCAAATGCCAATAAACTCTGGCCAAATTGAATGCACGAATTACCCTCTTTTCTTGCACTTGTATCTCTTTCGCAGACCTACGTTATTTATACACTTTCAAGACGGTATAGTCTTAACGTGTCTTAACTATCTAATATACAAATATTCGTACGAACGTACAATAATTAAACTTTAAATTGTTTGTACATTATTAATCTATTACATTAAATATAATTAGGATAAATGGAAATAGTTACACCATAAATTCAACAAATTTTATTTGTAGATTAAATGAAAAGAATTATATAATAAATTGCTCATTCATAAAAAAAAAATTTAAAAAAAAAATGTAATTTTACAAAATTTGTTATGATATGCTAAAAGTTCCCAGGTTCTTAATAATATACAGTCAGCGTTCAGTTAACGTACATGTTTATTTATTATTCTTTGAACTATCTAACATACAAATATTCGTACGAACGTACAATAATTACCATCAGAGCGATAAGTAAATTTTAAAATGTTTGTACATTATTAATCTATTACATTAAATATAATTAGGCTAAATGGAAATAGATATACCGTAAATTCAACAAATTTTATTTGTAGATTAAATGAAAAGAATTATATAATAAATTGCTCATTCATAAAAAAAATCTAAAAAAATGTAATTTTACAAAATTTTATATATGTTAGGAATTCCTTGATTCCCTGGTTTTTATTAAAATATAGTCAGCGCTCACTTAACGTACGCTCGATAATACGTACATGGTTATTTATTTATTGTCCTTTGAACAATCTAACGTACAAATATTCATACGTACGTACAATAATTATTAATAATCAAAGTTACCAGTTGACAAATCTATAAGGAATTTTTTTTTGTATGTATTGTTTTTTTACGTACATGATTATTTTTGGTCCATATATTCGTACATGCGTACAATAATTACTATCAAAACTATTATAGATATTTTTTGTATGTAATGTTTTTTTTTATGTTCGATAATACGTACATGACTAGTTATGATCCATTGAACTACTTAACGGAGCAGAGCGACCACTTGACGAATGTGCAAGGAATTATATATTTTTTGTATGTAATGTTTTCTATTACATTCGATAATACGTACATGATTATTTATTATTTATTGATTAATCTACAGTATTCTGTACATTTTTTATATGTAATGTATTTTTTTTTAAATTTTTTACATTAAATATAATTATGCTAAATGGAAATAGTTACACCATAAATTCAACAAATTTTATTTTCCGATTAAATGAAAAATAAATAATCATATATAACAAAATACTCATTCACACAAACATTCTGAAAAAAATGTAATTTTACAAAATTTGTTATGATATGCTAGGAGTTCCCAGGTTCTTAATAATATACAGTCGACGTTCAGTTAACGTACATGTTTATTTATTATTCTTTGAACTATTTAACATACAAATATTCGTACGAACGTACAATAATTACCATCAGAGCGATAAGTAAACTTTAAAATGATTGTACATTATTAATCTAATACATTAAATATAATTAGGCTAAATGGAAATAGTTACACCATAAATTCAACAAATTTTATTTGTAGATTAAATGAAAAGAATTATATAATAAATTGCTCATTCATAAAAAAAATCTAAAAAAAAATGTAATTTTACAAAATTTTATATATGTTAGGAATTCCTTGATTTCCTAGTTTTTATAGTCAGCGCTCACTTAACGTACGCTCGATAATACGTACATGTTTATTTATTTATCTAACAACAACAATCTAACTAATAATCAAAGTTACCAGTTGACAAATCTTTAAGGAATTTTTATTTGTATGTGTTTTTTTACGCACATGATTATTTATGGTCCTTTGAACTATCTAATATACATATATTCGTACATGCGTACAATAATTACTATCAAAACTATTATATATATTTTTGTATGTAATGTTTTTTTTTTATGTTCGATAATACGTACATGACTAGTTATGATCCATTGAACTACTTAACGGACCAGAGCGACCACTTGACGAATGTGCAAGAAATTATATATTTTTTGTATGTAATGTTTTCTATTACATTCGATAATACGTACATGATTATTTATTATTTATTGATAAATGTACAATATTCTGTACATTTTTTATATGTAATGTATTTTTTTTTTTTAAATTTTACATTAAATATAATTATGCTAAATGGAAATAGTTACACCATAAATACAACAAATTTTATTTTTTATTTAAATGAAAAATAAAAAATCATATATAACAAAATACAACAAACAAAATTTGATATGATATGTTAGGAGTTCCCAAGTTCTTAATAATATACAGTCAGCGCTCAGTTAACGTACATGTTTATTTATTATTCTTTGAACTATTTAACATACAAATATTCGTACGAACGTACAATAATTACCATCAGAGCGATAAGTAAACTTTAAAATGATTGTACATTATTAATCTAATACATTAAATATAATTAGGCTAAATGGAAATAGATACACCATAAATTCAACAAATTTTATTTGTAGATTAAATGAAAAGAATTATATAATAAATTGCTCATTCATAAAAAAAATCTAAAAAAAAATGTAATTTTACAAAATTTTATATATGTTAGGAATTCCTTGATTTCCTAGTTTTTATAGTCAGCGCTCACTTAACGTACGCTCGATAATACGTACATGTTTATTTATTTATCTAACAACAACAATCTAACTAATAATCAAAGTTACCAGTTGACAAATCTTTAAGGAATTTTTATTTGTATGTGTTTTTTTACGCACATGATTATTTATGGTCCTTTGAACTATCTAATATACATATATTCGTACATGCGTACAATAATTACTATCAAAACTATTATATATATTTTTGTATGTAATGTTTTTTTTTATGTTCGATAATACGCACATGACTAGTTATGATCCATTGAACTACTTAACGGACCAGAGCGACCACTTGACGAATGTGCAAGAAATTATATATTTTTTGTATGTAATGTTTTCTATTACATTCGATAATACGTACATGATTATTTATTATTTATTGATAAATGTACAATATTCTGTACATTTTTTATATGTAATGTATTTTTTTTTTTTAAATTTTACATTAAATATAATTATGCTAAATGGAAATAGTTACACCATAAATACAACAAATTTTATTTTTTATTTAAATGAAAAATAAAAAATCATATATAACAAAATACAACAAACAAAATTTGATATGATATGTTAGGAGTTCCCAAGTTCTTAATAATATACAGTCAGCGCTCAGTTAACGTACATGTTTATTTATTATTCTTTGAACTATTTAACATACAAATATTCGTACGAACGTACAATAATTACCATCAGAGCGATAAGTGAACTTTAAAATATTTGTAATAAATATGCTATTTCAATCTATATGTCTTTATTCATCTTTCAAGGAACTTAAAAATTTCTTCCACCAAGAATGTATAAGCGTTTTGTCGACTGAAGTTGAAAAGTCCTTTTAGCTATAGCATTTTTTCCTGCTTCAATCGCATTTTTGGCTTTGTTTTCTTCATTTTTAACCAGACAAAAATCAATTGATTAAAATTAAACTTTTACGGATAAAATATCATTTTTAAAGTATTGTAACATTGAGAATAAGTCCGGATTTGGCAGTCCAAGCATTGCTGGGCTTTTGAAGAGAGCCGAAGCACCTTCACACGTCACAAACCTATGCCCAGCTTGTCGTTCAAGATTATATAATACGTCACCCTCGGCATTACATTCTGTGACATATTCAGACATGACCAATGGTACTTATCAAAAATGAGCACAAAGCTTTCCAAAAACCAATGAAATAGCTGCAAAAGTAAATTAGTTAAAGATTTAAGAATATCTAAATTGATAAGTAAAATTTTATCTTTAAATAATCAGTCGTGTCGTATTTTTAATCTATATAATCTTAAAGGAATTTCTGGAATATAGCAAATTCACTTTTTAATCATCACAATAAACTTTCTAGAAGATTTATTTAATAATTATAATAATAACTTATTTGTAGTCGATAATAAAAATAAATTAAGGCGCACTATGCATTTTACAAAGTTATTTTGATGTAGCTAACTGTTTTAATGTTTAAATTAAGAAATTAAAATTGTATCTATGTTATATAAATATGCATATTTTAATGTGTTCAATTTAAAATGTGGTTAAACGACTTGTTAAATATATAGCAGATATTTCTATAGGGATTTATTTCTATTTATTTATATAACAGCAATCGTTTCGCCGGATGGGAACGTGCATCATTTTTGTCTCCGGATTAATTAAAACTGGTGTATCATCCCCCTGTTCGCCCTTGGAGATGTTCGGTCTTTCGCGGCGATAAAACTAATTGCGCAACACTATCGGATCCATCTCTCGTCGAACGGGCAGCGAACGAGAGAGAAAAAGATTTGGGAGAACGAGGGAGAGTGAGTAAGAGAGAATTAGAGCGCGAAGGGAGGGCGCATTTAAAACAATTCCTCTCTTTTCGCACCGCGTGTCCCCCATGGACATGGAACCCCTTCAGGGCCGTAAATTGCGCAACGCTTTTAATTTCATATTTCGCATAACGTGCGACCCCTGCGCGGCGCATTACATCCTGAACCCCCACGACAATAAAGTTACAGGAATTTATCGTGTTTGAATGTATATGCTTTATTTTACATAAGTATGTACAGTCGACGCTCACTTAACGTACATCCTCGTTCAATAATACGTACAAAATTGATAAACGTTCTCTGACAAAGCTAATTTGTAAATATGCGTACTTATATACAATAACGTACGAATTAGTTTTAGATAAATTGAAATAATATACTGCAAACTTATTTTAATTAATATGCAAATTAAATTTAAGAAACTTTGGAAAAAACGTGATAATTTAATAACAAAAGTAAATCTTATATACATTTTAATCCAAGTTTTTTTCATGTTTCTAAATTTTACAATTAATTTTTTGATACTATTACATTTTTGTGAAAAATAAAAAAATAATAATTAAATTTATAATACCCATTAATGTAGATATAGTTTATTAATAGTTTACCATTTATTAATTTGTAACTACTAATTTTTATGATTTTTGTATAATTATAAAAAAAAAAATATTTCTCTGTATTTACTTTTTCAAGTTTATTGCTTCCAATTTTATTTATATAACTGATATTTTTATTTGTTTTTAACGATTATTTGTACTTATACTCAATTAATTGTGCATTTTTTATTTTTTTATAAGTTAATACTTATTTAGTTTTTCTAAAATAAAAAAATTGAAACTAATGGAACTAACTATTGATGTAAATTAAATATTTTATGCTAATATTAATCATGATTTTAATTACTTATACATAAAGTAAACGAATTATGTATCAAAATATTAAAGCATTTTTATATACAAATTATATTTATTTTTTTAAAACTTACAAAATTAAATAAGTAATAGTAAAATTGATTTTATTTAGTTTTGAATAAGTTGAGTTATGTTTTTTTAATAAATTATTATTATAATATTGTATTTTGTTGTATTATAATTAGATGAATTTTAAATTATAAAAATATATTCAAATTTATGAGATGTAATTGAAATTAGTCCAATTATTTGATATAGTAATTTTATAAAATATATTTACTTTACTGTAAGTTAAATTAGTTAATTTTATATAAAATATGAATTAATTTAACTTTAAAAGTACCGGTTTTATGTATAACTAATTGTACCAAAACGGGTGTCAAAAAGACACATTAAAAAAAAGTACTGAATTAATTTTGCAAATTGCTAAATTATTTGTTCCTATTATAAACATTAAAAGAAATTTTTAAAAAAAGTAACTATAATTATATAATAATAATAATATTTATTGCTGCAATAAATTTTACTGCTGCAGAGGGTTATTGCCTAATAATTACATAATTTCTTACATTTATTACAAATTAATAAGTTCTGAAATGTACATTAGTCACACACATACTTTGTATATTTTAAACAAATTTTCGTAGTTTTTTTTACTTTTTCGGCATATTTTCATAATTGTTGATCTGAAATAATATTTGTTGATATGTTATGCGAACTTTACTTCCACTTTTGTAATATTATTCTTTAGAATCTGATACTTTTCAAAAACCTTCATTTATATTATCCAAAACCGTAAATCTCTCTTAGAACTCAATATAAAATCTACAATTCTACCACTATACCATTTTTTTAAATTCTTTTATGAAGTTCAATATTTGTTAGTCGTATAACAACAATATGATTCATAAAGTACTTGTTCAACCTATTAGGAACACTTTTTATCTATGCTATTTATTTTTCTAACAACTTCTATGTGTATATTTTTTTTTAACTTATTGGAATTATCAAATATCTCAATCTGTTTCTTCTGTATCCATTATTTAATTTGAAAACAATAAATATTAAATATACATTTTTTCACGAAAAATTGATAACAAAAAGAAAATACTACTTAGGAAAAGTCAAAAAAAGATAATAGCGATTTAATACTGCTTTTTTTAAGAAAATGTAAACTACGTTTAGTATTAAAGAAGTCTTAAAGGTGTATTTGATTACATTAAAGGTTACACAAATTACGGCATAACTAATCAATACATTCTCGGTTATATAATTTTAATTTTACAAACAAGAAACATAAAAGTTTACTTAACAAAAACATTCATACTCTCTTTATTATTGGGTGAAGTAAAAAGTTCTGAGCGTTTTTTCTCTTTATTTTGATGATGATTTAGATCAAATATGCGCCGTTTTGTTCGATAACTTTAGTCCAGTTTGAAGGCAATTTGAAGAAGTCCTCGTCCCTATTGGTAAAAAACTTGACCAACTCATTTTTACAAGCCTCTTTTGAGGCCAGTTTATTACCATCAAGAAAATTTTGTAAATGCTTGAAAAGGTGATAATCATTTGGTGCCAGGTCTGAGCTATAAGATGGGTGTGATATAACCTCCCATCCAAGGTCTCGGAGCTTCTGGCGCGTCATTAAAGATGGCGTTGTCTTGATGGAACACAACACTCTTCCTATTGGCCAATTCTGGACGATTTTTGTCGATCGCCTGCTTCAATCTGGTCAGTTATTGACAGTATGGGAACAACTGATAATGGATAATTCCCTTGTAATTCCACCAAACACAGTAAAACCTTCTTGGTCGTTAACTCGGACTCACCGCGTTTGAACAACGATCTTTTTTGCGTGATATTCTTGTATGTGACCCATTTTTCATCGCCAGTCTCCATTCCTTCAAAAATTGGTCGATTTCGTTATGTTTCAGCGAAGAATCGCAGGCATCAATTCGCTCCAAAAGGTTCTTTTGCGTCAAGTCGTATGGGATCCATAAAATGGCTCCAAACTGTTTTCTGGCTAATCTTTATTTTATGGACAATGGAATAAGTGCTTGCATGCCGGTCCAACTCAAGAATTTTCATGATTTTATCAACATTTTCGACGATTGGCGTGTCTCATCTTCGACATCCATATTACCAGAACGGAAGCGTAAGAAATAACGCTTTGTAGTTGCATTCGATTCTGTATTGGGTCTATAAACAGCACATTTCTTTTTGGCCGCCTGCTCCAATTTTTCCCTTGGTTTTCTCTTTTTTTACTTCCATTTTGGAAGGCTGTAACACACTACTGGATTCACTAAACACAAAACTGTCAAAGAACTTTTTTTAAAGCGTTATATCACCTTTAAGTCGCACTATAAAATGTCAAGATACAACATATACATCGTGAGATATGGCTCACTAAAGAAATCTAACGATAAACCCAATATTATACATAGTTCAAAATATAGGAATGGAAAACTTTTAGAGTAATGAATTTAGTAAAAAATACCAATTACGAAAAAAAAATGTATTTTTTTAAATTAACAATTAACATAAAATAAAAATATTTATAAATAGAAATTTTAAATTATGGTTTTTTATACTTTCCTAATCTCTTCTTAATTATTTCCATTATCATCAATTTTTTAATATATATTTTCAATAAATCAGTATTATTTTCCTGTAATAATCAGATTTTTTTTATATAGTTTTGGATGATATATGAATTAGGACAGTTTATTTAATAATATATAACGTATTTAATACTATGTAATTATTTTGAAAGGTTTAAATATTTTATTCCACAAAAAGATGAAATGAAAATAATGTAAATATATTGCTATTATGATTTTATTAGAAAATGATGTATATTTTGAGATATTTTGTGTTTGTATATGTGATGGCTTGAGATGACAGATGGATTAAAATGTTGTGGGTGAGCGTAGAAATTCGATATTCTACTGGCAGACCCTTGTGTTTCCTCGCACTCGTGGAATATTTGATGTGAATGGTAAACAACTATGCAGTTCGACCGTGAAATATTAGCCGGCAATGCGGGATGATTGATGCGGCTGCAGCAGAAAGACGAATCGATTGATCAACAACAAAAAAAAATGGTAAACCAAAATGAAAAAAATAATTATGCAATGGAATGAATGCAACATAAAAAGGTAACGGAGATGTTGCATTTGCTGTTGTAATCTCTTCCTTTTTCGCCGTCGCCACTACTGTTGCAGCAGTAGCAGCGGCAGTAGTGTCGAGCTGTAAAACTCTTGTAATTGCGTTCCGGTTTAACGAAAGTTTATTGGTCAGGGGCCGAGGGTAGTTACCCGGCGGGGGCGGTTTTGGAATGAAGAGTTATGGCCGAAATCGTTGCAGTTTATGGATGCACGGTGGCCAAAACTAAATCACACTGTTAATAATACCGGTGGGGGGAACCGCCGCCGCCAAAACCCGGCGCATCCACCGTTGTTGAACAGCCGCCGGCAGTAACGGGATTTTTGGGATTCCGGATGCGAATCTGCATCGGCATTTATCAAGCCGCGTCGTGACGTCCATTAATTTCCTCTTTTTTCTACTTCAACTTCTTCTTCGTCGTCGTCGTCGCTGAGATGTTGTAACAGTGGCAGGAACAGGAAACTTATCTGGCCGATTTGCAATCCCTGACGCTCCCACTGCATTTGTAGTCGGGAGAAATACTTAAAATAAAATAGCTATAAATCAAAGCGCAGCACAAAAAATATGTATACATGTATGTATGCATGTGAGAGAGGATTCGGAGGGCAAAGAAGCGCGTCTCTCGACAAAAGGAAACTTCTCTTTTTTTGCGAGTCTACCATTAAGCGCAATTTACAAGAGGCAAATGCATAACAATAAACCGAATCGCTGCGTGTACAACAATAGCACTGGAGGCGCAATCAGGGCTAATGGAAAAGGGCTTTCCCTTCGGCCTTTCGCTCTCTCCACTCTCTTTCTCGCGATTTCATTTATTCCAGCTTCATGTCTCGTCCCTCGGATGCATTAATCAGCTTTCGAACATCTAAGTCAATCGAAGTTGCGTATCGCTCTTTGTTTCATTTAGTATTTCTTCAATTTAGCCTGAAATTCTTCCAATTGTTGGAATCTGTGTTAAGGATAACTGGACTCAACAGAGTGAAAACACTTAAAGAACGTGGGATAATTTGAAGATGAATCAATTGATTCTTTCAAATGGAAAAAGAAGAATTAAAGCATTTTCTTAAATAAAAAACAACAACAGATTTTGAATAAAATGCCTCAATTAGGTTTTAGGTAAAGTTTACTCCTTGAGCAATCATGTTATGAATGGAGATATGAAATAATTAATTATATAAAATGCAAAAAAAAATAACAAATAAAAAAGTTGGTAAGATATGTTTATTATCACTATAGTCTAAATGGATCGGTCTGTGTGCGAATAAAATTTATTGGTCCAGTGATTGAATATGTTATACTTACAGAAAGAAAATATGCAAATATTGGAATTTGATGAAAAATTACATTATTCAAGTTTTGATACTGAGAAAAATTGGAAACGAAAGTAATTTATTAGAGTAATCTAGAAATTATATGAATTTTGGATTATACTTACAGAAAGAAAATGTGTAAATATTGAAATTTGATGAAAAATTACATTATTAAAATTTTGATTCTTCAATTTTACCAAGAATGTGCAAGGTGCTCCGATACTGAGACAAATTGGAAACGAAAGTAATTTATTAGAGTAATTTGAAAATTATATGAATTTTGGATTATACTTACAAAAAATGTAAATATTAGAATTTGATGAAAAATTATATAATTAAAATTTTGATTCTTCAATTACATTAAAAAAATGTGCAAGATGCTCCGATACTGAGAAAAATTGGAAACGAAAGTATTTATTAGAATAATCTAGAAATTATATGAATTTTGGATCATACTTACAGAAAGAAAATGTGCAAATATTGGAATTTGATGAAAAATTACATTATTAAAATTTTGATTCTTCAATTTTACTAAGAAAATGTACATGGTGCTCCAATACTAAGAAAAATTGGAAACGAAAGTAATATATTAGAATAATTTAGAAATTATATGAATTTTGGATTATACTTATAGAAAAATGTAAATATTAGAATTTGATGAAAAATTATATAATTAAAATTTTAGATTCTTCAATTTTATTAAAAAAATGTGCAAGGTGCTCCGATACTGAGAAAAATTGGAAACGAAAGTATTTATTAGAGTAATCTAGAAATTACATGAATTTTGGATTATACTTACAGAAAGAAAATGTACAAATATTGAAATTTGATGAAAACTTACATTATTAAAATTTTGATTCTTCAATTTTACTAAGAAAATGTACATGGTGCTGCAATACTAAGAAAAATTGGAAACGAAAGTAATATATTAGAATAATTTAGAAATTATATGAATTTTGGATTATACTTATAGAAAAATGTAAATATTAGAATTTGATGAAAAATTATATAATTAAAATTTTAGATTCTTCAATTTTATTAAAAAAATGTGCAAGGTGCTCCGATACTGAGAAAAATTGGAAACGAAAGTATTTATTAGAGTAATCTAGAAATTACATGAATTTTGGATTATACTTGCAGAAAGAAAATGTACAAATATTGAAATTTGATGAAAACTTACATTATTAAAATTTTGATTCTTCAATTTTACTAAGAAAATGTACATGGTGCTGCAATACTAAGAAAAATTGGAAACGAAAGTAATATATTAGAATAATTTAGAAATTATATGAATTTTGGATTATACTTATAGAAAAATGTAAATATTAGAATTTGATGAAAAATTATATAATTAAAATTTTAGATTCTTCAATTTTATTAAAAAAATGTGCAAGATGCTCCGATACTGAGAAAAATTGGATACGAAAGTAATTTATTACAGTAATTTAAAAATTATAGGAATTTTGGATTATACTTACAGAAAGAAAATGTGCAAATATTGGAATTTGATGAAAAATTACATTTTTAAAATTTTGATTCTTCAATTTTACTAAGAAAATGTACATGGTGCTCCAATACTAAGAAAAATTAGAAACGAAAGTAATTTATTAGAGTAATCTAGAAATTATATGAATTTTGGATTATACTTATAGAAAAATGTAAATATTAGAATTTGATGAAAACTTACATTACTAAAATTTTGATTCTTCAATTTTACTAAGAAAATGTACATGGTGCTCCAATACTAAGAAAAATTGGAAACGAAAGTAATATATTAGAATAATTTAGAAATTATATGAATTTTGGATTATACTTATAGAAAAATGTAAATATTAGAATTTGATGAAAAATTATATAATTAAAATTTTAGATTCTTCAATTTTATTAAAAAAATGTGCAAGATGCTCCGATACTGAGAAAAATTGGATACGAAAGTAATTTATTACAGTAATTTAAAAATTATAGGAATTTTGGATTATACTTACAGAAAGAAAATGTGCAAATATTGGAATTTGATGAAAAATTACATTTTTAAAATTTTGATTCTTCAATTTTACTAAGAAAATGTACATGGTGCTCCAATACTAAGAAAAATTAGAAACGAAAGTAATTTATTAGAGTAATCTAGAAATTATATGAATTTTGGATTATACTTATAGAAAAATGTAAATATTAGAATTTGATGAAAACTTACATTACTAAAATTTTGATTCTTCAATTTTACTAAGAAAATGTACATGGTGCTCCAATATTAAGAAAAATTAGAAACGAAAGTAATTTATTAGAGTAATCTAGAAAATACATGAATTTTGTATTAATTTGCAAATATAGGAATTTGCTATTATTTTTTAATAAATTTTATACTTCAATTTTGCTTAAGAAAATATAAAGAAAATTATTTGATTGTCTTATTAGTATTATTCTGTTTATGAATTTTGAATTATTTGAGAAAAATAACTATGATTTTAATGTTTTTACACTACAAATTAAAGAAAATTATTTCTAAATATTTTAGTTACAACTTCAAATACTAAGACGTAACTTGGTTCAACGGTTCAACTTATGAAGAAAGTAAGAGTTGTGTTTTAGTCAATATTATTTTGTCTATTTTACAATATTGAATACATGTTAATAATTAAGTTATGTATATGATTATGTAATAGTAAATCAGTGCATATATCAGAAGAAATATTTGTAATAAGCATAAAATTATAACCACTTTATGTAAATTTAAATGAAAAAGGCTTTGATTTAACATCAATTTTCTTCTCTAAGATACTTACGTTTCATCTATTAAATTTAGTCTATTTATAGTTTAGAATAGTTTATAGTAATTAAATGAAAAATCAAAGAATATCAAAATATTTGCGAGATGCAAAACTTTATATTTATAAAAATATAAATTACGACATAATGTTTTAATATCAATTTTCTTCTCTAAAATACTTTCGATTTACCCAATCAATTTAGAAGATTGAAATCGATAGCCGTTTGGTTAAATGTAATATTTATTTTATTTTTCTGAATTGTTAATATTAGTCTTACTTTTATTATTTATTTTTTTTATTCCTAGCAAATAAAAATTATTATTATTATATGTGTTATAAAAAGTAAATAGAAAAAGGGCAAGTGTTTGATCTCTTGCACTTTTACTTTAAAAATACATTAAATCAGCGACCTCTATCATTTCTTGATTAAATTAAATAACATAGTTCATAGATTTTTCAGTATTTCTTAATTTTCATAAATAACATAATTTTCTTCAACAAATTTAAATGTGTATAATGTAAGTACATTTTCAATTAAGACAAGTAATAAATATCTTTGCTTATTGGCAGATAATTCTAATTGGAGGACGCAAATATATTTTGATTTAACTCCTTTTTTTTTAATAATTTGATCATTACCTTTTATTATTATTTTTATATTTTTTTACCCAAAACTAATTTTGCAATCGTAGAAATATTTAGATTGGAACCAAAAAAACTATTTTGTTAGTTGACTATATTTTAATAGACTTAGGCTTAGCAGTATATATTATGACTAGTTTATTATTAATTGTATTATAAAAAGTAAATAGAAAAAAAAAATTGGTTTTATGTACTTTATTTAAAAAATATATTAATTCAGCGCCCTCTATTGTTTCTTGATGAAATTAGAAATATTATTATAATTTTCTTGAACAAATTTAAATGTGTATCAATGTAAAGACATCTTCAATTAAGTTAATTAATAAATATATTTGCTCTATGTTCTTGTTGGTGGATAATTTTAGTTGGAGGACGTAAACATATTTTGATTTAACTCCTTTTAATTTGATCTTTCCTATAATAGTTTTATTAATTTTGCAGTTGTAGAAATATTTAGATTACACCAAAAAAAATATTTTGTAAGATGATTGTGTTTTATTAGATTTAGGCTTAGCAGTTGAAACTAATAAGAAAGACACACAGGTTAAAATCTGATTATTTACTTTATTAATCTTGTCAGCACACAGATGAATAGAGTTAAAATATTGTGATTGTAATGTCTTTCTATTCTTAAGACTCCTAATTGAGGGAGCGATTAATTGAAGATGTCGGTTTAATTAGGTGCAAGTCGGATTCCTTCTTAATCTATTATCCCAATTCCTTCTCTCTATTATACGGCAAATTTTCGTCCTCCGTCTGAGCGGACGTTTAATAAATGGAATTAAAATTAGTATCAATTAAGTGTACGGCGGCACGTCCGTTCGTTCCGGCAACGCACGAAACAATGCTGCTGCAGCAACCGTGGTAAAGAGAATGAGTAGGATGAGAAACTATTTGTTACTCCGCTATATCGCCGTGTCCATTGTGCGGGTCCGATGTTCTTGTTGTCGACGTTGTTCTTGTTGTTGTTGTTGGATGATATATAGGAGACGTGACGAAATGATTATTGAGTGTTCTCGGCCGTTTGTCCGGAGTGGACGGTCTCGGAGGATAGAGTAAGTAATAAAGGGATGCGCGTGCTGTCCCACCCTGCATTATTCAGGGCTGCCGCCACCGCCCTGCTGCACTTAGATGGTCGGCGAAGGGGGCGACGGAGGGGTTTCGACGGACAACAGAAACAGACACCATTACAGAGATTTAGTGACAGCCAGTCAAACGCCAACCTCGAGCACCATTTGGTGCAGCAGCAGCGGTGGCGGCAGCATCCAGTGGACAAGAAGAATCACCAAATGGACCGGCGATAAATCGAAATTTAAGGGCTGCCTGTTACTTATCGGCACTACGGCTAGTGAGCCACTGTCAACCTATTAAAATCACCAGGAAAAGACAATAAGTCAAGACGCCGCAATTTACTGCGGAAAATCAAATACAGCGTTCACACAATGCGTGACATGAGACATAAATGTATGTCAGGCGTACCAACTATTATGTACACATGATAATTCAGTGTGAATTGATGTTCAGTGGTAGTTGGTACACCTGACATTTATGTTTCACAGCATTTTAATATAGAAGGTAACTAGGAGTTGAAGAACAAATAATATAACTTAATTATCTTAAGAATTATTGCGCAAAGAAACTCTTAAATCTAAAGTTTAAATTAATAAAAATTGATTATATTATTTGATAAATTTATATAAAATGTATTAGTAGATAAAAATATGTATTAACCATTTCAATTTCAATAATATGATGACAGAACTTATATTAGGTAAAAAATGAATTAGATTTTCTTGTTACAAATTAATGTGATTTATGCTAATTATTAGCTTCTTATAAATCAATTATACATGTTATTGGAGAGTTTATTGTATCTACTACAAAAATTGTATTAATCCTTGTAAAACTATAAAAATAATTTGAGAAATGCAAAAAACTAGATGTAATTTGATCAATTGTTGATCAATAATGAGAAAAGTTAAAAAAAATTGTTGATGGTATTGAAAAATAATAATTTTCGTCTATCTTAATATTCTTAATTTTCAATCGGGAAGACTAGAAGTTGACTTATTGTGCTAGTTTGAATGTGAATATTCCCAAGACGAAAGAACAATAGTCAAGTTCGGTTTATACTCAACTCTATGAATTTTCACCATATATCAAAATCATAATACAAAATACCTAATATCCAACAACGTTGCTGATCTTCTGGCCTCACCTCACGTGCCTTTCTTGGGCTGAGTCTTAAGACTCAATAAACTCCATGGCCTGAATAAATATTCGAACCACACATCACCAACATTTTCCCAGATGACCATAGGGAATTTTATGTAGGATTTATTGAAATCTTATATAAATTATAATAAAACTACTACGAATTTTTTCATCCAATTTATTAATTCAATCTTTTACATTTCTCAAGATAATCTTATTTTTGCATCCCAAAAAACTTATGCCATAACGTTAAGTCACTCATACTTAAATATAAATATTATAAGAATAAAGGCAAGTTCAATAATCTTGAAAAGTAGAAAAATAGAACGATCAAAAATTAAGAAATAATAATAGTATTTATTTATTATTTATAAAAACAAACTTAATACAATAAAAATATAATCAAATTAACCTGCTGAAAAAAGTATTTCTGCCCAAAGAAATAATTTATATATTTTTATATAAAAAGCCAAAATGTTTCATGAAATTAATTAGGTATTAAAGTAATTCTGATTATTTTCATTTCTGACAATCGTAAATTAGAAAAATTTTATGATGTCTAAGTGTTAACTTGGAAAATATGAAAATGCAATTAAAGAAATTTTTGGTGACAAAAAATGAGAACAACTAATATCCAATTAATTAATTCATTCTTTTACCTTTCTCAAGATTAGAACTACATTATTTTTGCATCCCAAAAAATGAATCTAAAACCTTGAGTGACTCTTACTTAAAAAGAAATATTATAAGAATAAGGCAAATTCAAAAATCTTGATAAGTAGAAAAATATGATGATCGAAAATTAAGAAATGATAATATTTATTGCAGCAATAAATTACAAAAATATTATAAAAAACAAACTTAATACAATAAAAATATAGTCAAATTTAACTACTGAAAAAGTTATTACTGCCCAAAGAAATACTTTATATATTTTTATATAAAAAGACAATATGTTTAATGATGTTTTAGAGTCAACTTGGAAAAGTAAATGGAAAGTTTTATCTACATTTTTATATAAAAACATGTCGATAAAGCGAAACCTTGTTAACAATGAAGTCAAATATAATGAAGACGGAATTAAAGAAATTCTTGCTGAGAACAACCAAAGATTTATTAAGGTCCTTAAAATATAATTAATTGATGTTTCTTGAAATTTTGTTAAACTCTTATGAAAATTATCCAGATTTAGGAAGAATTGAATAATTAATTTTAAACGCAACACCACATAAGCAATTGTTAAGTAAAAGAGAAAAGGTACAAACAATAAATTTTAGACTCATATTTTAAAATATGATATCACTTTTCTTACTTATAAGTTGACTTTTTTTTACCCCTTACTTATTATACTTGAAGCATTGTTGAGAACCGATTCTTCTCAGTTATGTCATGAGTGATCATGAAACTTCTCTACGTTGTATTATGATATTAATAGGTATTTACTTACTGAGTATTTGTTGATTTTTGATTACAATAGAATAAAGAAAATACGTTATATTTTAAATCATATTGGTGCTTGAAATGTTGTTTTTGGTTATATGTTTGTGTTTTGGTTTGGATGGGGTCCGGGATAAATTGGTCCGACATTAAAGGGTGTGCATTATTTGCACGTGTTATATTGCCCAGTAAGTAAGTGTGTACGTATTAGGTCCGGTATTTATAGTTGATGAGTGCGTGAGGGTGAGAGTCAGAGGGAGAGATCCAAACTGGATGGATTGATTTCGAGCGCGTGGGAACGGGATGGATAGAGTCGAGCAGAGATGTTGGAGATAGTTAGATGGTAGTAGTACTACTACTGATTGATGAATATTTAGATGCGCTCTGTCTGCACCCCGAGTGCAGCCATCCGCGATGATACTAATGGGATCCACCAAGCTAATTCATTGATTTATTGCGAACCTACCCCACCTCGCCACGCAAGCCGTCCCATCCCAAAACCAGACACGTACGTCCTCAACTTCGTTTCCAATTTAAACTGCATAACATAAATCCATTATTACAACCCATTTAAACACACCCACCCTCACAAACAACTGTTATCCGCATGGAAATTGCACCAACTCACTCTCTCTCCCACCAACAACACCCAAAAAAAATAATTCAATCCTTACGAGCTCTGCTCCACGTCTGCTATTTATAATCTAGATATATTTTGACTATTATTCAAATATTTTTTATTAAGATCATTTGCATATCCACATAAATTGCTTTCCCTTAAAAGTTCTCATAAAATGATTAATATATCGCAATTTTTATTCTATAATAATCTTGATAAACTTTATCAATTTAGAAATCATTTTAGCAGCATTCAATTTATGTAAAAATTAACTTTGACCTTAGAATATATTATTTTTCATTCTCCGAAATTACATTACTTTAATCTACAATATAAAAATAAATTTAACGCAAATTAAAGCACTATTTTAATATGTTTTTATATTAAATTAGTACATTTCTCAGTTAAAATGTTTATTTTCTCCAGAACTAATATTATATAACCGTTGCAGCAAATTATGAAAAATCTTGTACTAATTAATCTGATTATAAATTTGTAAGGTTTTTGATAGGAAATCTTTCCACCCATTGCTTATTTTTTCTTCCTCATAGTAAAAAATATTTGATTATTGCCAGCAAATCGCAAATAATGAAATAAATGTTTTAAAAAAATCTTTCAAGATCAAAAATTTCGTTTTTCTGATAGGAAGCACTCTATCTTTTTCTAGTGCTCTCCTCAAGAACACACTATACCTACGGACAGCTAAATCCGAACTTTCTTCTCAAAAAACGAGTACCACTTCTGTCCATCAATTCTTCATATACTGTCGTCTTCCTCAAGAGCGCACAATCATTTTCTTGAACTACGAATTGCCGACTCTTTATTTCTCGTTCAAGAGTTACCACCAACGTCTTTTTATCACTTACTTCTTCCACTATTTAAAATTTACTTTGTTACAAACTCTTTTTAATGTAAACATAATTACAATTCCGAAGTATCAAAATATTGTTTTTTTTTATACCTTCTAAACTTAACGCACAAGTTTCAGTATCTTCTCAACTTTTTTTCAGAATATTATATCGTTTATTACAAAAGATGAAACTTTTTTCTTTCTATTTGATAATTTTTAAATCTCTTAAAATCTTAAACAAAGAACATAAGTCTTAAGCAACATTCGCAAATATAAAGTAGAGAAAAATAGGAGGTCGAAAAGAAAGAAATTTACATTCCTCAGTTCAACAAATTTTATTTTGCTCCCAGAAAATATTCAAAATTATAAAATTGTTGTGTTTTTGAAGTATATGGTGAATTATCTTTGTTGGACCTAAGTAATTTAGTCCTATTTTTGGAATCACAGTATTTTTCAGCAACATTGAATTCTTCATTTCTTGGGCTAACAATTTTTATTAAGTTTGGAAAATCTCTACTTCACTTCCTTCAATCATGAGATCATCTTGTGAATGTTTCGTCTTCGTAGGCTTCTCATTATAGAGTCTACTTAAAGTACTAATAACTGTTGCTTCTTGGTACGATTATTTGACTTTCTCTTGCACATCTTCTCTTTGGACAGCTTGGAAATGCTTAACTTACTTCTGCATCGGATATTGCTTCTTATAACTTGCGTTTCTGTTAGACTGCTCATTGCTTTTTTTTCAAATTTTGTAGTATTTATTTAGATTTAAAGAAAATCAATAATGCATATTGTAATGTATTTTGATGCAATAATTTTTTTTTATTTGTTGTTACAAGCAGCAATATAAATGATACTAAAGTTTCGTAATAAAGGTTTTAGTCTTAGCAAACGTTCTGGCAAGTCTATCGATATTGTCAAAGATCAAATCTTAACTTTAATTAAAAATAATCTAAGTTATACCACAAGGATTTCCAAAACAATTTTAATTACAAAACGAAGAAAGAAAACCCTTCTATCTATTATATTTTATTTGATATCGCTTTTCACAAGATTGGATATAAATAAGACCTTCGAAGGGTTCACCAATTAATTGTTCGATTCTATTTACTGTCCTTTCTAGATACTTTTATTTTCTTGGTTTGGGGATCGCGATAAATACGAGGATGGAACGGAATGGAAAAAAAAGGTGAACAATTCAGGATCAAAGAAGATCGCAACGTTCGATTGTAGAACGTCTTCGTGTGCGATATCTGTGCGAACCACGACTACGTGGAATTTACTGGAGGGACCGGAAGGACCTCGGAGATCCCGCAGAAAATGAAAACGAGAGACTTCGAGCGGTTTCACTTATAATCAAATTCATTGCACCACCCGGACCCAACTCACCAAACTCCAAAACCATATTTTTCAATTGGAAATAAAACACTTCATAGATATATCATGTAACAATAAAAAAAATATATATTGCTACAAAAAAAATTATATAATAATATACAAAAAAAATATAATAAGTAATAATCAAAATTAAAAAGATTTGGTACCAAATTCTGTTTTACTTTTTCTTGATGATTTGGATCATATTTATTAAAAATACAAAGAATTATATTTTATTTCACTCTTTTTCACTTTATTTTGAATTGTAATTTTTTAGCCATTAATATTTAGATTGTATACAATTTAGTAATTCTAAATAGAATTAAAGAAAATATTGGTACCCCGAAATAAATGTATGTTTGTACCTTATATTTCTCTTAAATTAGGTGTTATTTTTCCATTAATTTTTGTAGTTTTTTTTATTAGTACTTCTAGCTCAATGTTTAGTAGAATAATAGTAGTTTTATTATTTATAATTCTCAACTACATTTTAAATTTTTTAAAAATCAACATTTTATATCAAAAAATACCACTAGACAAAAAACTTGTGCATCAATTTCAAAACCAAAATATTTATACAAAATTACCTGTTGGCTCTAAATACTTTGAAATGAGTCTATTAAATACAAAACTACTTATAATGCCATTTATTTTTAATTGAATTCAAGAAATTAATACAATTAGTAAAGTGCTGGGATTTTCAGAGAAAATACACACATTTAGAGGCCCTTTTTTTCTGTAGAGGAACTAAGTTTTGACACTTTCAAACTTGAATAAACTTTATTGAAACTTCGTAAAAGCGATGTCTTCACATATTTGCTAATATCTCAAATAATATGAATGACAAATTTATTAATGAGCACGCAAATTAAAGACAAATGTTCACTTTTATAACGAGTATAATAAAATGATTATATCATTTGCCATTTTCTTGCACTTCACTCTCAACCTTGAAAAACCTTAATTAAGCTTCGTAAAAACAGTGTCTTCACATTTTTGAATATATCTCAAAAAGTATGAACGACAAATTTATTAATAAGTACGCAAATTAAAGACAAATATTCACTCTTTAAAATGAATATTATATCATTATTATATCATTTGCCATTTCAATTCACAGTTAAACTTAACCAACTTTTATTGAAGCTTTGAAAAAAGCGTCTTCACATTTTTGAATCTATCTTAAAAAGTATTAACGATAAATTTATTAGTAAACACCAAAATTAAAGTCAAACATTCACTATTTAATATGAGTATATTGATATTATTATAGCATTTTCTATTTTCTTGCAATTCACATTCAAACTTGAATACATTTTATTAAAGCTTCAAAAAAGTGTCTTCACGTTTTTGCTTATATCTCAAAAATTATGAACGATAAATTTATTAATAAACACGCATCACGCATTTTAAATACAAATTTTCACTCTTTAAAATTAGTTTAATAATATTATTATAGGATATGTCATTTTCTTGCCATTCACTGACAAAACTTCGAAAAAGTGTCTTCACATTTTTGAATATATCTCAAAAAGTATGAACGACAAATTTATTAATAGTACGTAAATTAAAGACAAATATTCACTCTTTAAAATGAATATTATATCATTTGCCATTTTCTTTCAATTCAATGTTAAACTTGACTAAATTTTATTGAAGCTTTGAAAAAAGCGTCTTCACATTTTTGAATCTATCTTAAAAAGTATGAACGATAAATTTATTAATAAACACCAAAATTAAAGTCAAATATTCACTATTTAATATGAATATATTGATATTATTATAGCATTTTCTATTTTCTTGCAATTCACATTCAAAATTGAATACATTTTATTAAAGCTTCAAAAAAGTGTCTTCACGTTTTTGCTTATATCTTAAAAAGTATGAACGATAAATTTATTAATAAACACGCATTTTAAATACAAAAGTTCACTCTTTAAAATTAGTTTAATAATACTATTATAGGATATGTCATTTTCTTGCAATTCACTGACAAAACTTCGAAAAAGTGGCTTCACATTTTTGATAATATCTCAAAAAGTATGAACGACAAATTTATTAATAAGTACGTAAATTAAAGACAAATATTCACTCTTTAAAATGAATATTATATCATTATTATATCATTTGCCATTTTCTTTCAATTCAATGTTAAACTTGACTAAATTTTATTGAAGCTTTGAAAAAAGCGTCTTCACATTTTTGAATCTATCTTAAAAAGTATGAACGATAAATTTATTAGTAAACACCAAAATTAAACTCAAATATTCACTATTTAATATGAGTATATTGATATTATTATAGCATTTTCTAATTTCTTGCAATTCACATTCAAACTTTAATATATTTTATTAAAGCTTCAAAAAATTGTCTTCACGTTTTTGCTTATATCTCAAATAGTATGAAAGATAAATTTATTAATAAACACGCATTTTAAATACAAATGTTCACTCTTTAAAATTAGTTTAATAATATTATTATAGGATATGTCATTTTCTTGCCATTCACTGACAAAACTTCGAAAAAGTGTCTTCACATTTTTGATAATATCTCAAAAAGTATGAACGACAAATTTATTAATATGTACGCAAATTAAAGACAAATATTCACTCTTTAAAATGAATATTATATCATTATTATATCATTTGCCATTTTCTTTCAATTCACTGTTAAACTTGACTAAATTTTATTGAAGCTTTGAAAAAAGCGTCTTCACATTTTTGAATCTATCTTAAAAAGTATGAACTATAAATTTATTAATAAACACCAAAATTAAAGTCAAATATTCACTATTTAATATGAGTATATTGATATTATTATAGCATTTTCTATTTTCTTGCAATTCACATTCAAACTTGAATACATTTTATTAAAGCTTCAAAAAAGTGTCTTCACGTTTTTGCTTATATCTCAAAAAGTATGAACGATAAATTTAATAATAAACACGCATATTAAATACAAATGTTCACTCTTTAAAATTAGTATAATAATATTATTATAGGATATGTCATTTTCTTGCAATTCACTGACAAAGCTTCGAAAAAGTGTCTTCACATTTTTGATAATATCTCAAAAAGTATGAACGACAAATTTATTAATGAGCACACAAATTAAAGACAAATATTCACTTTTTAAAATGAGTATATTGATATTATTATAACATTTCCCGTTTTCTTGCAATTAACTTTCAAACTAGAATAAACTTTATTGAAGCTTCGTAATAACCACCCTCTGTTATAGATATGTTTAAAGTAGGGATTTTATTACCGGTAAACGATTAACCGATTTATCTGAGCAATATGATTACAGAAATATCGGTTAAATTAGAACAACAACTTCTTAAAAACATGAAATTAATATAAATAATGTCTTCAAAATATATATTTTTTGTCTCTCATTTTTCTTATTTAAATCTTTAGAATATGACATTAATATTATTAATTGATTGCTACCTAAAAAACTGGCCACAAAACTATTATTATTCATTAATTCAATGAGTCACCACAGAATAGAGAAACTTTTCAGATAATATACTTTTTCTGCACAATTCTCTAGAATTTAGATGCCAAGAATATAATTATAATTTATATCAGTTTAATTAATTTATCATTACCAGAAGTATTGCTCCGCGAAACCAAAGAGGTAAATGTCTCATATTATTAGCCTGAAGATGAGTGTACAGCATTAATTTAAATTAGAGATAAGTAAAAATGAAGAAAAACAAATAAATTTCTAGCGCACCAAATTTAACAAAAACTTATTAAATTAGCTGTACTAAAAGACGAAACTCGTAGCTCTATATTTATGAAAATTCGAACAAGTCTATGTGATAAGACATTAGATATTCGTGGATTTGAATATTTAAATTTATTTTTGTTAAGTACCTTTTTGATGTTATTAATAATTATTTTCCCTTTAAATGAAGTTTATTTTGTAAAATGAGAAATAATATATAATTTTATTAAATTCCCGATAATGTATCTATTAACAAGTTTTTAATTTAAATATCTATCATTAAATCTTGTTAATTTTGAAAGTCCTAGTTCATTTTAATTTTTAATTTATGCACTAACAATGTGTTATCAAACAGTAAATTATCTCATTGCTTTAGGAAGTGGAAAATATTCAATGACAGCATAGCAGCATTGCAGCTCAGCTATCAGCACTGATTAACAGAAGCAGTCTGCTAAATATGGCTTCAAAGTTCACCACAATCCTTTGCTTCCTGCTGGTCATCAACTCAGGTATTGTTTCTTCAAAATATTTTTTTATCTTACAAGATTTATCTAAAGCAGTAATATTATATAATAAAAAAATATTTCAATTGCAGACATTACATTCACAAATGCAGCAATACCTTGCATAGTGCGGTATACAAATAAACCAATTTGATTATAAAAATATAATTGTGTAATTAAAATATAATTTAATTATGAAATTATTAAAACCGGATTAATCTAAGCCGAACTATGTGAGATATTCTATATTTATTTATATAAAAATAATTGTTATCCTTTAAAATTAATCTTCAAATCATCTTTTGAATCTGAGACTTCGAAAATAAATGGAAACTTGAGAAAGAAACCATTAACAATCTTAATTTTCTTATTATGATTTGTCAATGATTCATCTCATTGTTTGATGTAATTTATTTTAAAGGTTGCTCTTATCGTAAATGATACATTTGTCTATAAGATAACAAAATCCTTAAAAAAATATATAATTTTATGTTCAAATTATGATTTATTTATTGTAATTTATAGCTTTGTTATAAGTTAATCTGGTCACTAATTAATTAGTTCTTATACACCATTAGTTCAAAAAATGGGTTCAGGAGAGCGTTTTGGCGATTAATAATTATTTTCGCCTTTTTATGAAAAACTGCAATAAATTTTGTTTACTACTGCTAATTATTTTCGTGATTTTGCGATTTGGATAATCATTCAAAATTTGAATTCTGCGTGTTCATTTAATTATTTTTGATTTTTCATTCAACTTGATGATTTAACTCTCCCAAATAATGAATCACTGCTCTTATTATACGTACAAATCGTTCAAAAATAAAATGTTTTTAAAAAATTATTATTTACTAAAAATTTGAAAGCGGATACAAACGGTGAATTTTAAGTTTTTTTCAAGAAAACATTATCAAATGTAATAGAAAATATATTTAAGGGAACGTTTGCATTACGTTATTAATTAAGATTTGAATGAATTCATTAAGTAACAGAATTTATTTAGACAACTTTGTAGTTAAAATAATTTCAATCGTTTGCTGCTTTAGACAAAAGTTTGTTGGTTTTCAAAAGATATTTGTCTGAATCGATTTTATAATTTGATTTATTCAATACTAAAATTCCTAAAAAATAGTGATGATAGATTGAGATCCAACCTGAAGTGACTAAATGAATTTAACTAAAACTAAAAACGTTATTGCCGCATATATTGGAAAATTTATTCTGTTCAAGCCGAGTGAAATATTTTGTAATGTATTTAAAGTTTTATGAGTTTTATTTAGAATCTTCTATGCACCGGACGGTAAGACGCACCTCAATTTTAAAAGAGATTTTTAGAAAAATATATTTTAATATTACTCTCGGATCATAAACATGTTTCCATATTGTTTTTCATTATTGATCACATTTAGTTTATAACTCATGTTATATGAAAGTCTTTGTTGTTTTACGCTCATTTTTTCTAATTTTAGAATAAAAATATGAAAGATTTATAAAAGTAATTCAAATGAATCGCACAAAAGCGCACCCGCTTGTCTTAAGATATTTTGCGTCATACCTTCAGTAGCGTGCCATATTTTTCGAACCATAAGACGTGTACCTCAAATCTAGAGACGATGTATTGAAAATATATTTTAATGTTACTTTCGGACCGTAAGACGCACCCAAAATTTGAGTCAATTTTTCTAAGTCAAAAGGTGCGTCTTACAGTCCAAAAAATACGGTAGCTTTAACATTCAGATATATATTTGAGTTTTTCGTTCTTATAAGACTGACAAAAACATAAAAGTAAAAATACTTATATTGGTGGATGGTAAAGAAAAAAAAAATATAATAAATTTCACTATAAAAAAAATCTATTTAAATATCATTGAAGAACATTTCTAAATTATTAATTTTAAAGTTTTCTAAATCTTTCATGTTCTGCATTTAATAAATTCCTCTAACATCCTCTTCATAGACATTTTTGAAACATAATTATTAAACATAAATTATTTTTTTCATGATCTGTAATTTAATATAAATGTTTAATCAAAATAATTACGTAATCAATTACAAAAATATTGTGTAAAGAAAATGTAACATATTAATTTTCACAATAAATAAATCTTTTTCAATATCATTGAAAAACAATTATTAATATTTATTCGACGGTAACTTCTTTTTTTGTCTTTGTTTCTAGCAAAGTTTTCTAAATCATTCATCTTCAGCATTCAATAAAGTCCTAACATCTCTTCATCAAAATTTTTGGAAAATTATTTTTTTCATTTTCTGTAATTCAATGTAAATATTTGGTCAAAATAATTTCGTAATTGCATTTAACCATTTTTTCTTTTACTGCAGCTTTGTCATTAAAATGTCTCATTTGTGATTTAATCACATTTGAAATTATCAATCATTTTAATTGGATTTTTAAAGAAAACACAAACTGTAAGTAGAAACCGTTAATATCAATAAAATACATAAATATTGTTGGAAAATGTATGTTTTTTATTTACTATTATTTTTTTTAATCTATTTATTAATTATTATTTTTGTCATCTCTATATCATCACTAGTCCTAACTAATTTTACAAATTATGATAGTAAGGAAAAAGTAGTGATATGGTTAATAGTTGACTGCAACGATATAGAAAATGCCATTGAGAAAAACGTAACATTTGCAACGTGCGACAAAGATTACTGCAATTCGATGATGGAGACTGGAGGAATGACCATCCTCGGGATGTTCTTCGCCTGCATTCTATATTTATTTTAACATAAGTTAGTAGTATAATCTTTGAAAATAAATTTAAACGGATTTTTTCCAAATTTGTATTGTCTAACAATTACTTCATTAAATTTGTTTTAAAGTTGTTTTTTTAACTAATTCTTTCAAATTTTGAACTGAAAAGGTTTACCTACATCGGAATAAAAGTGCCGTGTCCCAGGGATGGAATTTGGTATGATGAGATATTTGTTGTTTGTCTTGGATTGTGGAGTTTTTAGTAGGTTTCTTATGGTAAATAATAGATTAAAAGTTGGTGTTTAAAATAATGATGAATTTAATACCTTAGATGTTTAAACTCTCAAATTAGCTTCCAGTTTCTAAAAAGCACAGGTTGCACTTTTAAAACTAAAACTGAATCAGAATACCACAAAACATATTTAATATAAGAAAATTGGGATGAAAGGAACTCGTCACTAGACTGTAATACGTGCAAAATTCGTACTTAAGTAAATATGTTATTTCGGTATGTATAATACAGTCAACACGGAGAAGGATGTTGTATTCCCGATGTCCAGGGGATACGCCGAAGCTGGACAGTCATGCCGGCGATCAACTGAAGAAGTCATCACCAGAGGTTACCAAAGGTCTTGTAGATGTTGAGTTCAAGATTTCTGTATTACCAAGATAATGTTGGATGTGGTGAAGTAATATTGAGATGATATATGAAGATGATGGGAAATAGGATGCAGAAAGGAAGAGGAAGACGTCGGGTCGTAGGAGACACTAGAGACTCGGAAACTGGGAAAGTATTGTTATCACTACCTCTACTGGCCAGGGTTCCTGGAAGGGATTAACGGTAATCTTTACTCCGGCGTTTATGACCAGATGTCCTTCGAAGGTAAGAGCCAACGAATATTGTAACCACCACAAATCTATCCCTTTTTCTGTATACCTATTTCTACTGTTACCTTTTAAAATAATCATGTATTTTAATTATTGGTTGATTTTATATTTTGGTAAAATTGTTCAGAAATATTTTGTGGCGGCAAAGGATTTCATTTTGGATTTTGGGTAAATTTACTGTGCTGAAAAAATCAGATAGATTTAGAAAAAAAAATCAACTTATTATTTGTAGTCTTTAATATATCTTTCATAATGCCCTTTCTTATTGCTTCCTTAAAATATTGCAAAATAAAAAATTCCTTCTCTTTAAACAAATAGGTTTGAAACTATTTTATTTGTTGTTCTTTTGTAAAAATTATATAATTTTAGATTTTTTTAGAAAAACGAAAAAATTTAGGCGTTCCCAAATATTTTTAAAGTTAATGAAACTATTTCAAGCAGAATTACCGCATAACATTATCAATTTTATCCAGGATTTACAAACACCTCCCTTTTAATCAATAAATTATAATTTTAAAATAAATATTTTTTTGTTTGACAATTTTTTATAAAAAAATCTTGATCACCCCAGCCACATACTCCATGTATGACTAACTCTGAATTGTTTACATATAGTTCGAAACATTCAAAAGTTTAACCGCATTAGAGCTCGGCTCTCCCAACTGAACACTCGAAACAATCAACTAAAAATGGCTTCAAAGTTCGTCATCATCTTGTCCATCTTGCTGACCATAAACTCAGGTAATTCCTTAGTTTATTTATTTACCATCCAGGAATTATGTAAAAATGATGTCTGATATTAAAATTCTTAGAATTAGATAATTTCATTCATAATTCAATCATATTTTTGTGTCTTTTTATCAAAGTTTTTTTTTTTTTTTTTTCTAAAGTATTAATTCACTTTTATTATTATGGTTCATTTCTGTAATATCTGAACATTATTTTTTTCTTAGATTAAATATAGGAAAATGAAATTACAAATTTTTAAATAACAGTTTTTATTTCAATTTTTGTGAGTCAATGCAATGAAGAACACATTCCTCACTTAATTCCAAAAATGTAATTCATTTACGCATTTTTATATTAAAAAATAATTTGCATTATCCTTATTATAATCATAACTTTCAACTTCAAACATCGATTTTCGTCATTTTAATTTTATTGGTGAACTATTCAAAACATTTATAAATGTACCATTTTTTTTCTCACAATTAATATAACTTTCTATAAATTTATTCAGACTGTATAATAATACAAAAAGTATTTTTTTATTAGACATTTTAAAAATCAATATATTAAAACTTTTAACAACAAAAAATTGGAAAATGTATCATCCGGTCTATAAATATTATTAATATTACATTAAGAAGTGATTTTAAAAAAATTAAATTACATAATTAAATGATAGATTACTGCAGACGTAGCAATTGCTGCAGAACGCGATTTTCTTAATATTTTTTATCAAACTTTTTCAAAGAAAACTTTAATGTTGACTACCTTTTTTGTGGAAAAATGTAGAGAATATGGATAACCTATCAACTAGATGATGCCACGTGTCAAACAAGTGATGAAACAATTACATTTTTACTGTATAATTTCACTTAAGTTTCTTTTGATTTATAATATCAACTGTTAAAGAAAATAAACCAGAGAAAATTCAAACTCTTAAATCCAATATTTAAGCTGCTATTGCAGAAATATTTTTGCAAATTTGTGATGTGATGTTTTATTTTATTAAATATACAAATTGTAATAGAATATATTTGAGATAAAGTATACATAATATAGTATTATGTGAGTATTAAGTAATTTATTTAAAAAAAAAAATGATAAATTTTTCTGGGTAAAAATATATATTAAAAATTGATTATATAGATTTAGGAAATGTTATTAATATAATTAAATATTTAGTAATTTTACACTGTGTTAATGGACATATAATTAAATGTGTTGATTAGCAGATAACAATGTAAATATTTATATTACGTTATTGCATTTAACTCCACGTGCAGTTATGCAATTTCATCAATAATCCAAATTCCAAGATTATGAGCCAACGTTTATGAAAGAAATGCAACAATACAAAAAACATGATTCCAATAAACTACTGCATGTACTTTGGAAAATATATCCACATATCTGTAATATTACTAATAATACTTGATAATCTTGTAGTCAAAAATGGCATTATGAATAATGAAAACTGCTTAAACGTTTGCAATACTTACTTAAATACTAGCAATCATTTTGTTACTGTAAGAATAAATGTAAAAGAGCTATAAAAATAATCCAAACATAATTCAAATTGCAAAAATTGTTAATAAAACCATTTCAATTTTATTTCACAAATAATCTCTATATTTTAAATATTAATATTATTTTTTAGTTTACAAAATTAACAAATTGTTTCTTATGTTTTTTATATTCAAATTAGGATTATAATCATAACTTTCAACTTCAAACATCAATAATGGTGATGTTAATGTTATTGGTGAACTTTTCAAAAAAAAATCATAAAAGCTACAATTTTTCCCTCATTTTTTTTCTCTGAATTTACATTGACTATTCTTTAAATATTACATTGACTATCTTAAATTATATGTACTAGTTAAATAAATTTATTCAGAGTGTATAATAATACCAAAACGTATTTTGTTATTAGATTTAAAAAAAAAAAACAAAATATTAAAACTTTTTATAAAAAAATAATCAAATCTTCCTGAATTTATCATCCGGTCTATAAATATTATTAGTATTACATTAAGAAGCGATTTATTTCACAAATAATCTCCATATTTTAAATATTAATATTATTTGTTAATTTACAAAACTACCAAATTGTTCAAGTCTTTATAAAACACCTGTTAATTAATGTATATAGAATATAAAACCTTATGTATTAGTATAATTATTTAGTTCTAGTTTTGTAAATTTTCAAAAGTATTTTTTCTTTCCGAAAAATGTAAAGTAAATACTAAAAATTAATTATAAACATATATTTAAGGAAAATAATAATGAATTCATGTTACAAATTGTACACTGTTAATAGGCAAATTAAATTGAAAGATGTTGAAAGATAAAATTATAAATATTTGGATTACAATAATTTTTGTCTGTATTTACAGCATCGGCATTGAAATGCTATATCTGCAATTCCAGCTATAACAAATATTGCCCGAGTTTGTTGTGGAAATCGCAGAAATGCAACTTTACAGGTGCGAACTATTCAAACCCAATCAACTGCGTGAAGCTTGTTGGAAAAGGTATGTCCTTTATTATAATCACAGTAATATCACTAATACTTACTAAGCTTGCAGCCAAAAATGGTATTAATGTCGTATATAGAGGGTGCATGCAGAAGACACAAAGCTGCAAAGAATTCGCCAACGTAAGTTTGAAATTAAACAATTTGGATTTTGAAAAATGCTACACCTGCAACAAGGATAACTGCAACGCGGCCACAAAGATTGATGGCATTTTTGGCTTACTTGCAGCTTGCATCTTTTTCATATTCTAAAAAAATTGACTAGTATTGTCTCTTTGTGACATAAGATGTTTGATCAGGTGTGGTACGCGTGCTCCGACATGTATATAATTTTATATAAAAACTATATGTATTTATTTTTGCAAATTAATTAAATTGGTTTGAAATCCACATTATGCTTGAAATATAATTTTAATAATTGATGTCAAAAATTACATCTAAAAAATCATATAATATTATTTTTTTTTTTAATATCGCTCACTTAATATAATTGTATTTTTGCATATGTTTTGTAGATGAAATAAATATGTTTCTAAAAGAAAATATTTTAGAAAAAATATTCAAGTTTATTTTAATTACATAAAATCTAATACTGTCACTCAATTTTGTAGTTTTAGCAATTTTTGCATAACAATCTTCAAAATTTTGTAGAAATTAATATTTAAAGACTCTAAAAAGCAATGTTTTTACATAGATTTCCCATAAGTTCTGGTTTGATTTTCTTAATTTTTCAGACGGTCGGAAGGGATTTGGATTTATTTATTATTTATCCAATTACTTTTTTTGAATTGTTATTAGTCTTGTTTCATCTGAATTTTAATCTTTCTTGTTCTAGTTCATCATTTTCAGACATGACAACCCTACATTACGTTTTATATAATTAATGAAAAATTAGTTATTTTAGAATAGCTATTAATATAAAACAATGGTTCTCAAACAAAGGGATGCGATTGAATTAGTCGCAAAATGACAGCTGTCAATTTAACATAAGGTGACAGATATCACTTTTGACGTATGCACAATTGTCAATTTTGACGTATGGTGTCAGCTGTCACTTTTGACGTAAGATTACAGCTGTCAAAAAAATATCGCAGTATAATGACAAGCAAATAAGTTTAGCATCAAAATAGTTACAATTTCTTTATTTATATAATACAAATTTAATATGAAATATATTTTTATTATATTTATATAGTTTTGTACCTTTATTTAAATGTATTTAAGATTTTTTTTAAATCAAATACATGACTTGCAATATAAATAATTATATTTTGCTTAATTTTTAAGTAATTAATATATATTTCCAATATTAATGGAGCTAATCTAATTACAAATAATTAACTAATAATGACAGATATACATGACCTTTTCATATAAATACACGAATCAGATTGCTTCCAATTAATTTACATTTTATTTTACAACAATTACTAAATACATTTAGAGTAAATGTAGCAATAGCTGACATATTGGAGACTTTAAAACTGCTTAAAAATAATTTTTACAAAAAGAAACTGTCAAATATTTTCAAATTTACTTTGTTTGAAATCTTCTAATCTGACTATAGTGAATTCGGACAGGTTGAAGCCGTACTATGAGAGGTATTAAAATATATCAATTACATTTTTTTTTTTTTTTGTTCTACTTGATCTTTTGATTTCTGAAGTTTATCTCATACATTGTATAGTATAGACTTTGTACAAAATATATTATCGGAAATTATTATAAATTCATGGTACGTGCACTTTATAATGCGTTTCAAATTAGTGATTACTACAATCTGACATGACCTGGCAATGAAAATATTTAATTTGATACTTTTAGTATACAAATATATTTATACAAATATAATTATTTAATAACCAAAATACACTTTTTTTTTTAAATACCAAACCCATTATCAGTACCTCAAAAAATATTTAGAGAGCCGCAATTACTGATTTAAAGAGCCACTCCAGAGCCAAATATTTCTGACCACTTATCTAATCTAATACAACTTTATATCATCAAAGAAAGCAAAATGAATGATTCTCCACTTCCTGCTAGTTCTTTCCGTTAATTGGTCTTGATTGCTGAATTTGTAGAAGCTGTATTAAATTTAAAAATAAATTTCTTATTGATAAAAATTTAGATGATTTTTGGATGTTTTACATTAAGAAAAAACTGTGATTGCAATTAAAATAAAATAATCTATTAGTTTCTTTACTAAATTAGAGTGGGGATTACAAAAAATTGTTAAGTGGATTCTCAATAGTTTCAGTTGTGTGAAGGAACATTCAACAGTAAGTCGACTTTTGGTGCAAGCATTAATAATAAAAAGTAAATAATTATTTTTCCAGATGTGGTTTTGCTTGTTGCTAGTTTTTTGTATAACTATAGCTTATTACTTGATTAGACACTATTCCTACTGGAAGTATCGCAATGTAACTCAAGGACCGATCGTGCCCATCTTTGGCGATAGTCTCAGGGCCGTCTTTCGAAAGGAATGCCTTTACCAAATGAATTTAAGAGTTTACCAACGATTTCCCAACGAAAGGTTGGCAAATTTTAAATAATTACAATAGAAATCGTTTAATATTATTATATTTTTTATTTCGCAGATACACTGGAATTTATCAAATGAGCATTCCGATTTTGGTGATCCGTGATCCAGACTTACTGAAGTTGGTGTCCGTTAAGGACTTCGACCATTTCACGGACCACAGAGATTTCCTATCCGAGGAATCGGATCCTTTGTGGAGCAAGACTTTGTTCTCATTGAAAGGTATTTACTCAAATACACTATAAACTTTGATAATTAATATTTACAATAGAAATCAAGAATTTTTTTTAATCTTATCCTTATTGTACATTACGAGTGTAAAAACAATATTATATTATTGTTGTAGTTAGTAAGAAACTTATGCCTCTTTCAATATCAGAATACCTCGATTAACGAAATTACTTCGTATTTAGAGGTAAAATTCCTATGACCAAGATTACATACATTTTTTTAAGATTACATAGAAAGTGAAAACATATCTTAAATTATAACTATAATAATAATAGTTTGTACCATTTTTTCTATCATTTCGCTTAACAATATTGCTTCTTCCTAAAACAGGATTATTTTCCCAAAAATAATGAAAAATTCCATCAGACTTTTTAAAATTTTGTCTTCATATTTTATATTATCCACTGAAGAAACATCTGCAATTTCCTTTATCGACAATTTTGAAACATATTGATTGATTCTTAATAACTTTATTTCTTGGGTGTTATTTTCTTCCAGTAAAACTTTTGGTCATATTTTGCATCAACTTCCAAGCATTATCAATGTTTCCTATTTGTGTACCTTTTTCAAAAACTTAAATTGCTTAATGTTGGACGCAGATAATAAACTTTAAATGAAGCTATTTTTCACTGGTTGAATTAGAAAAGTTACGTTTGCTATAAGAAATACAAGTTTGACTCACATTTGCATGTATCCAATATTAGGAGTTATATTATGATTTCGTTAAACGTTTTCTAACAAAAATAATAACAATATAGTATAGTAATTTCAGGACAAAAGTCGTTTATTTTTTCATATTATAGGTAAATCTATTTTGATGTTAAATAGAGCTATAATATTGTTATATCTAATAATGAAGAGGTAATTATAGCCGAAATATGACTGTATTAAATGTTGATTTCAGCCAGAAAAGTGTTGAACTTTTGTTGATATTTTAGATTCATTCTATGATAACTAATGTCTACCAAAATTAATATCAATATAAAAATTATGATTGTGTTTTTTATGATGCGAAAGATATGGTTTAAGACAGATTTTCCAGTTCTGTTTTAAATATTTACACTTAAAAACTAAGACCAAACCTATTTTTAGGGCCCAAAATTCAAATTTACTGGAGTTCTCTAAGTAAAATAATTTTTGGAGCACACAAACTGAATCATAGGGCCCATTAACTTTGCTCACACACTTCTTATTAAACACTAGTTTGTACCTAATAATATATTTTTTATTTAAATCTTGATAAATGCTTGATAAATCTACGTATCATATCACATAAAATGGACGATTATTAAAATAAATTATTATAAAAGAAATGTTGGTTTCAGGTGAAAAATGGAGAGAAATGAGAGCAACTGTTAGTCCTGCATTTACGAGCAGTAAAATGCGTTCGATGTTCTACCTCATAAACGAATGCGCCGAAGGGCTTACTGATTATTTTGAAAAGGAAATTGAAAAGGGGCACGTAGTTCACGAGTTGAGGGACGTCTTCACGCGTTTTGCCAATGATGTCATAGCGACTTGTGCTTTCGGTATAAAGTGTGATTCACTGAAGGAACCCGAAAACGAGTTTTTCATAATGGGCAGAAAAGCCACCGACTTCAATAACCTATGGACGAGCTTGAAGATATTTGCTTACTGTTTCGTTCCGGGCATTACCAAAGTACGTTGAGCTCAACTAGTTATTTGAATGATTGATGAATGTTTGATTGCAGGTTTTAGAACTGAAAATGTTCAGCAAGGAGACGGCCGACTTTTTTACGTCGGTAATCTCTAGTAATTTGAGAATTCGCGAGAAGATGGGGATCGTGCGACCTGATCTGATCCATTTGTTTATGGAAGCTCGCAAAGGGAATTTGAAGCACGATAAGGAATTGCAGGAGCAGGATGGGTTTGCGACTGTTCAAGAGTCGGATATTGGTAAAAATGAGAAGAAGATGAAGCGGGATATTTCAGATATGGATGTTACTGCTCAGGCTTTAATCTTTATTTTTGCCGGCTTCGAATCTGTCGCTACATTGATGACTTTTATGAGTTACGAATTGGCTGTGAATCCGGGCATCCAGAAGAGGATGCAAGAGGAGATCGATGAGACGCGCGAGAAATGCAACGGTAAATTCACTTACGAAACTTTGGCTACAATGAAATACATGGATATGGTTATTTCGGAGACTCTGAGGAAGTGGCCACCGGTTGTCACCATGGAAAGGTCTTGTGTTAAACCGTATACCATTCCCGCTACTAGACCAAACGAATCTGACGTTCATCTGAAGGTAGGAGATATGATTTGGTTACCAGCCGTGGCCATCCACAGGGATCCGCAGTATTTCGCCGATCCTGAAAACTTTGACCCGGAACGTTTCAACGACGAGAACAAGCATAAAATAAAGCCGTACACCTATAATCCTTTCGGTTTTGGTCCCAGAAACTGCATAGGATATCGATTTGCCATTATGGAAACGAAAACCATTTTCTACCATCTTTTATCCAAGTTCGATCTCGAAGTTGTCGAACAAACGGTGTTACCAGTAAAAATCAATAAGAAAGTATTCAATTTGGGCGCGGAGAGCGTTATCCTAGGATTTAAAGCGAGGCAAAGAAAAATTTAATAAAGTATCTTGCTTTGATTATCAATTGCTCATAATATGAATTCAATATTGTTGCTCGGAATAAATTGTGAATTAATAAAAAAATAAATTATTTAAAAATGAAAATAATACTAAGAATAACAAACATAATTTTATTTTTTTTATAATCTAATGAAGTTTAAATGTAGAGAAAGGTTCCAGAATTTGGACATCATCATTTTCTATCAGTATACGGTACAAAACTTAAATTAGCGGTATTTCTTTTCCAAATTAACCGGTAATTACTTTAAGCGGTAAAATTGTTAATGGAACACGTAATGACAGCGGAATTTGTCCACTCCAGGCTCTCAAACTTTAAAAAGTTTAGGATTTCAAAGTTTAAATGTAGAGAAAGGTTCCAGAATTTGGACATCCCAAATACTTTTAGTCTATTTTATTTATATAACAAAGAAAGTAAAACTATATTGTCATGAAGGAAATCTGAACACCGTAGAATGTTATCTGGTGTTGTGTCTTAGTAGATAAAAATTAATTAAATTCCGTAACTTTATTGTCTAAATATGGTTCTGATTCTCTTGGCGAGTCGACTTTTAATAAATACAAAGAATTATTCTACTGTTAAAATGAATGATTATTATAATTGGAAATAATGTACCTCCTTCATGGAGGTATTTACTTTACTAAAATTTTCTTTTACCAGAAAACGGTACAAAACTTAAATTACCGGTATTAATTTTCAAAATTAACCTGTAATTACATTAAGCGGTAAAACCTGTAATGGAACACGTAATATTAGCGAATTTTGTCCACTCCAGACTCTCAAACTTTATTTTGAAATCAGACTGAGTAGATTTGAAGTCACAACTTTTTTTGAGGTTTTAATTTACTTCATTCAAATATGGAATCTTAATACGCATTGTATTTAAATAAATTAAATTTTATTAAACCAATAGTATTGTTAAATATCTTGTACAGGACAAGTTACAATAATGGTCCAATCTAGGCAACAACTGAAATTTTTAACGATATTATAGGTCTGATGAAATTTCTAATTAAATAATCATTTTTTTCATTTTACATACAGAAATAATTTACAGTAAAAAATATCGTTGCTTATTTATGATATTCTTTATATAGTATCAATATTTAAGAAAATTAACTATCAATGAATTAAAAATAAACAATAATTGGTTTGTTTAATATTCATACAATACAAACATGGTCCAATCTAGGCAACAATTGAAATTCTGCAAAAATCAAGAATTATAGACAAATTTTGATTGCAGTGAAATTAATAATTTGATTGAACGTTATGAATCATTACGATTATATTGGTATAACCGATGTGGTATGTCCAAATATTTGTGGTCCAGCTGGCACAATATGAAAATTGTAACACGCCGAACGTATTGTTCATTTCTGATTTAGTTGTAGATCAATATATGGAATACAAGGGGGATTACGCGCCGGGTTTAGCGTTAATCTGACGAGCAAACATCTCGGGCATTTACCGAAAACCCTCTCCTGACAAATATTTGTCCCTGCAAGAACCGGACGGACATAAGCTCGAGAGATGCCGAAATTTAATCGTCGAAACTAGGTCCAAATATATTGCGGTCCGTTCCCGTGTGCAACTGCGTTGAGATGGTCGACCGGACCGCTGATGGATGTTCCTTGCGCTGCTTAGGGGTTGTACATCCAAAATAAGGGTGAGGAGGAAACGTCCTCCTTCGTCCTTCTAATCGGTTCAGTACATCCGGGGTTGTACGCACTTGCAAACTGTTGAAACATCCAGGACGAAACTATTTCTTCGTCATACCACACAAAACCATGCAGCAGCAGCCCCCAGTTTCCCGCATCTCCGGCGAATGAAAACGGGAGTGAGTGTATCTGAGGGATGCGAGGCAAATTAATTACGACCGCAAGCGCCCCCTCCGCGTTATTGCATTCCGACATCTGAAAAATATTACAATTGCGGTTGACAGTCTGACATCTCTGACTTGACTTTTATCCGGATCATTTGTATGAATCTGCGTCTTCGAGGAAACATTCATAATATTCCCAGCATTCAACCCGGAATTGATGTTATTCCGTGGAACCACTCTAAAACGATCACTTATAATATTAATCGCTTTAAAACGAAATCGTAATTACATTTTTAATTAATTTATAGGACAACATAAAATATTTAATTAATTACTTTATATTTACTATATTTTTACCACCCTTTCGGTACTTATCAATCACACAATAAATAAGATTATATAATATTGTTTATTAATTATGATTTCATTACTAACTGCTAAAATAGTAAAGGTATAATTTTGCTACTGCAACAGTAGTGTTTTTGGTGAATAAAAAATGCAAATACAAAAAACATCAACAAAACTTATTTTCAAAGTTAATAAAAGCCATTTAACTTAAATAACAATAAAAATTAATCCAATTGTATTAAAATTATTTCATATGAATTTAATTAAATAATGTAGAGATTTTCTTATGTATTGTATACAAAATTGATTCCCTTTCAATAATGTTTTAACTAATTCTTTTTAATGGTAAAAAATGGTTTATAATACTTAAGGATTTCATGTTTCTACAAAAGTGGTAAACCACTGCACTAGACCATATTATATCATATTATAACATGTTATAACATATTATAACATATTATAACATATTATAACATATTATAACATATTATAACATATTATAACATATTATAACATATTATAACATATTATAACATATTATAACATATTATAACATATTATAACATATTATAACATATTATAACATATTATAACATATTATAACATATTATAACATATTATAACATATTATAACATATTATAATATATTATAACATATTATACCATATTATAATATTTTTTTTATAAACTTAATAAAAATAAAACGGCATAAAGACTTTTAGTCAATAGCCGTTTGTAACAGTTATTTTATTTATTGTTTGTATAATAATTATATAATTATTATTACATAAATATGTTTTTATTTGTTAATTATTATTAAAAATAATACAAAACCAAAAGGAATTCGAAATATTAAAAATTATTTCAAATGTTGTTTCTTTACTATTGACATTTTTGTTAGAAATTTTTATTGGAATATTTCAATAATTTAAATATTAATGAGTTTGATTATAAAATTAATTATTATTATTATTTTCTGTGATTCAGCACAAAAAAAACTACAGATTTCTTTTTTAAAATATTTGTAATGGCAATACTGTATAGAATAAAATTTATTAATAAATAAAAAATAATTGGGCGATATTAAAAAATAAATATTACAGAGAAAAGTAAATATAAAAAATATATAGGATTAATTGGATACAAAAAAATCGTAAAAAACACCTTTTTTTCACTTTCAAAACATTTCAAATTGCCATCGACATTAAATTTTGTTAAGAGAATATCTTGAAAAGGTAAAAGAATTAACTCAAAATATTAAACAAATCATTTTGATGGTAAAAATCGTAATAAAGAAACTGTTTTTTTTTTTCAAAACATTTCAACCCTCGAAAAATTACTACATAACGAAAAAAACTGGAATTTAGTGTATGGAAGTAGCTTTCCATTATTAACAAAATTTATTTTTTTACATTACATTTTTTTTCAATTAAAATATGAATTTATGTATTAATAGTTTATGTTGCATTAACATGTTTACGTTTTATTGCATCAAAGTTTGTTTGCAAATAATTTACTGGATTAATAATAATTAACTTTGATAAATATAATGGAAGAATATAACTTTCAATATATTCGACAAAATATATATTTTATTATAATATTAAAAATCTTAAGAAGAGCTTAATTTGCTTAAGATGTGGTTTAAGAAATGGCAAATTTGAATAAATCAAACAAAATCGGTACATGTTACCTTTAGCTTAAAACGAGAGTTATACCTTCCAGTCAGACTAAACTACAAAATAGTTTCATCAGCTTTATATGAGAGATACCTGGATATACATTTGTATACAAGACTGAATTGGAAGGACCATATGTGCTAATAAGTGGAAATCATATTTAGAAAGTTGTATTGGTTGCTTCAGATTAGCAATTTAGTAAATTATTGTTGTACAAAGTTATACATAAACCAGTTTGTATATTCAATTGTGGGGAATTGTTAGATCATCAAATAATAAAAAATTAAGTATTCCAATTAAAAAGAATCGTAGATGCACTTTGGTACATTACCAATAGAAGATTGTACCAGAATTTTGGTATAATGACATTGGAAGTGGTTGTCAAAAAATAGATGGATTGGCTTGACTCGTATTGACTGTCAAACTTCTGGATAACAGCGACTCAATATGACGATTGAAGCATTTCAAGCCCTTGGTTCATTTAGATTCAATTAAAGAGATATACAAACGCCAAGGAATGTAGCATTCACAAGACATTAAATAAATTACAACAAAAAAATATTTCTAATACAAATGGGCCAATAAAAACCAGTAAATAAATAAAAAAGTTATTAATAAAAATTTTAAATGTTAACATATTTAGTTGGTTATATGTTATGAAGATAACGTTTTCGTTTTGAATCAGGGAATTTCGTGCATCGTAAATTTCAGGATTCGCGTTAAACATGAGCTTGCGATTTTATCGACGGATCGGCAATAAATCCATCAAGAGTTGCGAAACGTTCTCATTATTTTCGTAACAAACCGAGGGGGATGCTGCGTGCAGGGATGGACAGAGCAAACGGAAAGAGAAGGGCAAAAAAAATATGAGAGTGTAGAAAGGAAGAAAAGAGAAAAGAAAATAAGTTCGGTAAACGAAATTGATAGTGGTGGTGGTGCGTGGTAGGAGGGATCCCAATTTCGGTCTCTCGCTTTCCGTTAATTTCGTGCGTGCCAATGCCGACTTGATTGATAGTCCACGATCTGCCCCCTTCATTGATTGTCCATTGTCTGCTGCCCCCTAATGGCCTTGGCCTCTAAAAAGGCATCTCTTTTTGTGCATAGTCTGAGTCGCCGGAAGTGAGAGCGAAAAAGAATTGAATGGCATCGAAAACGAGCGGAAATCAGGGCGAAAGCGACCGGTTTCCAAGCCATCTCCATAGTCCACTTGATAAATAATTAGCGTTGATAATAGTAGTTAATGATGTCAGGACAGCCGTTCTTTGTCCCTTGAAAAATTAAGGACAAATAACGCTTCATTCAGCCGTTATTAATGTACTTTTTTCCGTCCATTATCAATTTAATTCAGTCCTTCCTTAACACTAAAATGAATGGTATTCTTAATTAATAATTCAAAATAAAATGAAATAATCACATTCATCTTTTTGAAAAATTGTTTCCATCTAATTTTTCCAACAAGCTTCTAACTATTGTTAAGATTGTTTCATCCATAATTATAAATCGACAAACAAAATCCACAAAGTATTTTCATCTTTAATTCTGCATATAAAGTATGGAAAATGTGTTGTGCTCAAATGCCATCAGCTATTTTATGCACTTTTCGATCATCTAATAATAATAATTTTATGAGTTGCTTACAAAACTTTACGAACTGCTTAATAAATATATTTTTTATTTATATATATTAGTAAACATAATTAAAATTATTAATTTAATGAATATATACATAAATATTTAATACTTTTCAATCAACTGTATTTACTATGAATAGGACTTATAAGCTGTTAGCTGAAAAAAAAATAATTAAATTTTGCTTGGGAAATTATCAACGTACAAAAATCTCTCGTATATTTGATTGAAGCAGTTGCAAATTTCCTATTAAAATAACTATTGATAAGATTAATTTGAAATCCTCAAAAGCTTCTATTTTATTGCATAAATTACAAAAAAAAAAATTTTAGCAATATGTTGGAAAATAATCTGACCTTATTTTTAAATTGGGTTATCGTATAAAATTTTCAATATTCTGTATTAATTTGGGAATATCTATATTTTATAAATAATTTACTAAAATATTTACATATTTAATATTTTCAACAATATTAAATCAATTATATAAATTAATTTAAAACTATAATTTTAATTAATATTAAATACAGATCTAGTTATAAACTTATATTTTTAAAATAATAATTATTATTGCAACAATAAACTACAAACATAAAACTTAATACAAAAATAAAATATAATTCAACTTCTGCAAAAGTACAATTTTTATATTATTCATAATGTAACTTTTAGCAGAAATAAAAAAAATATTTTGATTATGTGATTATAAACTTATTTTGAATAATCCATACAATTCTATATTTTTTTTACAGAATTTACGATTTTTATAATCATTTAACAAAATCTACTCCAAAGTTATAAATAATTTCATTTTACTATATATTTACGATTTTTGTCAGATTGTGCATTTAAGATTCGTTTGAGTCTTATTTAAGGAAATCGTCATCGGGTTAAGATGCGATGAGGTCTGTTCCTTAAGTAGGTCGCAAACAATAAACAGTCCGTAAGGTGTACCTCAGGGTGCAGTACTTTTCCCTATATTGTTTAATTTCTATTCAAACGATATTGTTGAGATAGGAATCAAGACGATGCATGTATAATGTATGGACACAAACAACAAAAGTAATATTACGCTAATTAACTATATAGTTAGTGATGACATAAAAATATGAAAAAGTTGGTTATTCCAATTCTATGAGCAATAAAAAAGGATTAACTTTTCTTATTCGTAAAACCAGTCTCTAAGACTTCAAAACACTATCGACGAGGAGCATCAAAAAAGAAAACAGAAACTGTACACAGTTTATTATATTTGAATAAATAAATTGTCTTAGACATTTATTGAATGTATTCAGAAAGTTAGAGGTTTTTTTTTATATAAATAATTAATCTCATAAACAATAACTAATAAGAAAAACACATTTATCTATGATACAAATATGGATTTGAAGTCACGCAAATATTTGTCAAGTAACTCTAACCGTATAACATATCAATAATTTGGCCGGAAATATTGAAATTTAAATTTATGTTGAAATGGGAACAATTTAGTATGCAGATGGAAATTGTGCACTATGGAATATTGAAGTCTCAGATGTTAGGGAATTAATTTAATCCAATTTGTAACACCTAACTCAATAAGTTCGTAGGATGACATATGGATGGCGTTTTATCGATAAATCCATATGATTTTTAGGAAGTACCAACCTTCAGACGACGTCTGTCAAAATTTTTGCATTTCTACTAAGATTCCTTAATACTTAGCCTTCATATAAAATTAATAAATATTGCTATGTGTTAGAAGCTGTAAGACTTTATTCATAATTTATCTGGTCGTTTCTTTCGGTTATATTTATCTGATCTCTCGTTTTAAATTACTACCATTTATGGACACAACAAGTAATTTATCTATTAATAGATATTTTTTTAAATGACAGTTTTACGTACAACGCTATATGTAAGATAATATAAAATAAAGGAACATAGTGTCTTAATTTGTATACAGTAATACCCCGAAGTTACGTGATTTGCTGAAGTCGGAGTACAATTTTGCATACTAGGTGAATTAGATTTACTTTATTTTGATGATATTTTTATAAGGGTTTAGTACTTTACTTTTGTCGATCGTAGAATAACTTTATATTTACTTGATTTAAATTTATTTATTTATTGCCTAATAAAAAACTTTTTAAAGTATAGTTTCGGTGAGAAGAATGGACTGTCTTCAAGAAGAAAAAGTACAATGGATTTATATAATGGTATTACGTAACGTCAAGGACGTCGAAAATATTGTGTACTCGGTACATGCAGTGGAAATTTATGAATTTAATCAGGAAATATGTCAAATAACTTTGGTTGAACTGTGGACGGAGCCTCAGAGATAGGATGTATGTGTCAGATAATGGTGTACCAGAGCGTTCCTCGTCCTCGAAGCATAAAGTAAGCTATAAAATCTAATAAATAACGTCGAGCACGAAAATTAATTGAGTGGACTTCCGTGCGACTCGTTCTGCATTTTCCGTTAATTGCGTACAAGCGATGAGTTTTACTATCGAAAATAAAAGATGCAAAAAAAAAACAGAATGGAAAGAAATAAAGTTTTCAAACTCTTCCGTGTTTATTACCACGAAAGCGGCATATTTCACATACACTTACCATTGCTTCAGTCTTCACATCATATTTTCCTTTCTGCTGTTGGTATTGTTTACTGGCATTACGAGTTGGCTATATGAAGATGAATTGCCGGACGGTCGTTGCTCGCCAACAATTTACGTCCAGCTCCTTTTGTTTGTTTCTTTTTATCCAGTCTGTTTGCTTTTTCTTGCTGAAAGGAAAAATGAAACGGGATAAATAAAGGTGGAATGCGCGCGAGATTTAATGGTCGCCCGGGTGCAATTCCTGTGTTTGGGTGTGTGCATGTGCATGGGACGTGGAAAAATTTTAATAAAAGCCGTCGGGCACGTACAGGACGGGACATGTGCGAGGCCCATCCGGCCCTGCAATAAGTCGTGACCCAAGGGCCGAGTACTATACATAAACAACAGCAACATTTTTGTTGTTATTTTTGTTGTTTTCTTATGTAAATATGCGTAAAGATCTGCGCAAGAACGGGTCGAATAATGCAAATCCGAAAGGGCCATTGTTACCTAACGGGCCGCGAGATATCAACCCTCGAAACAATGCAGCCGGAATTTAATACTAGAAAGGGGTGCGAAGGGATCAAGATCGCCGTTGATAATGCGGTGCTGCCGAGTTTTACACGCGCCGTCGTCCATTAACCATTCCTCGAACCCTGTATTTTGCATGTGAAAAGAAGAATTATTTTCGTTTTCGCTGCCGGCTCGGCTCGATTCGAATCTTACGTGCGCCTGATTTTGATTAATTGGCAGAAAGCTTTCTATATATCCTATTTATATTCCAAATGTAGGTAAAAATAAAGTACGATGAAAATTGATTTCGTGCTAAGCAATATACCAAGGATCGGCACTGCGGCACTCAAGAACCAATAACCTTTGATATTTTGTATAGCTTCATACAATTTTATTTTTATATATGAAATTTAATAATATTAATCTAATATTAAAAATTCATTTAAAGAAAAAATATTTTAATTAAAGTATAGGTAAATTCTTTTATTCAGTTTAAAAATATATTTTACATTTTCAGTTTGTCGTTGTTAGATTTGATAAATTTCGAAAGCGACACATATAATTATTAGTATTAGATAATCCACGAGTGAAACAGAACATATTTACATATTTTTGCAACAATAAACCTATTTTTTTTTCTTCGATTTATAACTAAGAATGAAACTTGAATTCACCACTAACACCATAGATGAAAAAACAATCTAAATAATGGTTCAAGTACACCAAATAAGGCAAAGACTGCTCCATCAGCAAGAACGGTTATGGCATCAGTTTATTGGAATCTAAATGGAATTATGTTAATAAACTTAAAAGAATAACCTGTTGCATCAATTGGATGTAAAAAATCATAAAAAAATACCTATATTTTTTTTGTAACTTTTCATAACCTTTCACAACGCAGAAGAAAACTAAAACTTGGTAAAAATATGCTAAAACTGATTTTTTTTACACTTCCAGTATAAAAAAAGTTAGAATCTAAATTATGTAAGTATTGGTAGAAGCGCTTCCAATAATTAATAAATAATTAATATAATGTTTTTTTTTTCGTAACTTTTCATAATTTTCACCACGCAGAAGAAAACTAAAACTTGGTAAAAGTATGCCAAAACTGATTTTTACACCTTTATTATGGAGAAAGTTAAAAGCTAAATTATGTAAGTATTGGTAGAAACGCTTTCAAATATGAATGTACTGTTTCTTTTACGTAACTTTTCTCCACGCAGAAGAAAACTAAAACTTGGTAAAAGTATGCCAAAACTGATTTTTACACCTTTATTATGGAGAAAGTTAAAAGCTAAATTATGTAAGTATTGGTAGAAACGCTTTCAAATATGAATGTACTGTTTCTTTTACGTAACTTTTCTCCACGCAGAAGAAAACTTAAACTTGGTAAAAGTATGCCAAAACTGATTTTTACACCTTTATTATGGAGAAAGTTAAAAGCTAAATTATGTAAGTATTGGTAGAAACGCTTTCAAATATGAATGTACTGTTTCTTTTACGTAACTTTTCTCCACGCAGAAGAAAACTAAAACTTGGTAAAAGTATGCCAAAACTGATTTTTACACCTTTATTATGGAGAAAGTTAAAAGCTAAATTATGTAAGTATTGGTAGAAACGCTTTCAAATATGAATGTACTGTTTCTTTTACGTAACTTTTCTCCACGCAGAAGAAAACTAAAACTTGGTAAAAGTATGCCAAAACTGATTTTTACACCTTTATTATGGAGAAAGTTAAAAGCTAAATTATGTAAGTATTGGTAAAAACGCTTTCAAATATGAATGTACTGTTTCTTTTACGTAACTTTTCTCCACGCAGAAGAAAACTAAACCTTGGTAAAAGTATGCTAAAACTATTTTTTTACACCTCTTCCAGTATGGAGAAAGTTAAAAGCTAAATTATATAAGGAGTGGTAGTAGCGCTTCCAAATATTAATAAATAATTATTTTACTGTTTGATCTGAAAATAAGTTTAATTGATTTCAAACTTTCTCTGTTTTATTTATATTCCTAAATACGAAGCAATTTCATTTCACGCAATCTCCTATAGTATATAAATCGTTTTATTTGACTTAAAAATACTTTTACATTTTAGGCAGTTATTCGTATATTTTAATATAAAGTATAAATAACAGTAAACTTTTAAAAAATAAGCCATACTGATTGAAATTTCTAGTATTAAGAATATTTAATTTTAAATGATATGAGCTATAACAACATTTCATGCAGAAACTAATAATTAATATTTTTCATGTATTTTAAGTATGGCAAGCATTTGACCAAAGATCGCCATTTCATAACTAATATTATTATGTGTAATAATATTTTAAAATCCTGTGTAGCAATGGAAAATTTGAATTTCAGCAAACCATTTGTCTCGATGGAGAAGAGTCACACTCATCAAGTCATTACTTTGCTTGAACGGTATTTTTTTCCATCAACATGCAATGTTTTATAACCAAATTTATCATATTTAGATTTTACTATTGTTTTCAAAAATTACAAAACAAGCGTCACTTAAACCACTATAACTTGAGAAATAAACATCTGATTGTAATGAAATTTTGACATTCGTCGCCTGAAGGTTGGTACTTGCTAGAAATCATATGGATTTGTCGATAGAGGCGCCGTCTATATATTATCCTACGAACTTATAGAGTGAAATATTATGATTTTATTGAGTAAAATGGAATTTTTGAAATAGTGAACAAAATAATTTTGTATACAAACATTATAGTTTAAATTTTCTATAAACAATGAAGTTCATTTCTATGTAATTTATTTTTGTATGTATTTAGTTCCTCAATTATTCGGGTTTCAAAAGTCCGGGAAATTATCTAATACTTTTATTAATAATTTTGAATATATATAAAAAATGTGGTGCTAACTTTCATAATTATCTGCAGCCAAATTGCAATAAGTTTTATAAAAATTTTATACAAAATTAATCTGAAATAGTTAAATTATATTTAGGGTAAAAACATTTAAAAAATACATTCTGAAAATATTTATTGTTAAATAAAATAATATATTTGTAATATTTACAAAAAGACGAGGCACGAAATATCAGGATCGGAATTAGCAATTGATAAGTTTTGTAACATATATAATATTAATTATACAATATTGCTGTCAAAATTAATATTTAAGGTTAAAAAAAAATTACGTCAAATCATTTAGAAAGTATTATAAATACCTTTTCTTCCAAGCGATGCATCATTTCTAGATCTCCCGCTTTGGGCCAATTTCAAATCAGTTCTATTTTTCTATATTTTTTATGGTGACACTAATATTTGCAATAATGTTTGAAAATAAAATAAATATATTCGAATGCAAACGTAAGAGGGCATAATAATAATTTTTATTTATTGAAATATTTATTTTGGTAGCATTGTCATGTGAAGATTGTTTTATTAATATATTTGACGTTTTTAATAACTTCTATTTTGTGATTATTTATTAAATTTGGTAATAATTTATTGATAATCATTTTCATTAAATTTGGAAATCAATTAAATATAATCCATTGTAACAAATTTACTATATATATATATTTGTTATATAAAATGATGGTCTGGCGGGAATGTTCGGGATGGTTCGGAGACTTCGGGAATGTTCGAGAGATTGCCATAGAAACAAAAACAATTGTTATTGTTATTTTTGGTTTTGTACAGATAATTTGTGTTTTGGAGAAAGTAAATTAGAAAATAAAAGATCATTGTGTTTCTTCGAGAATTATTCCTCAATCCAGCGATCGAGCTGGGCCCAGTAAAATCTTGTGAGTCCATAATACCAATATTATTCATATTTTGCAAGAATTTTTATAAAATATCATTAATATTATTTTTTCTGATTGTCCCTTCAAAGTACAATCTTCAAAAATACACTTCTCTAATCATCCAAAATGCACCAACCAATAAAAAGACACCAATTAAATTGAACTGGTCATAATCGTCATATATTAAATATTCATAAATAAGAAATATAGATTTTAATATAGAACTTATAATTTATCAAAATATTTATGTTTTTATTTGAATTATATAAAATTGCCAATTAATTTTAAATTGAATAATACATGATTACAACAATTAAGAACACTTCATTAATTATTTGTTTTTATATTTAATAATTTTTATTTTTAGTTGAAACAATATTTCAAATTTTCAAATGATATACCTAAAATTATTATCAGATAATTTTGTTTTATAATTCACAGGAAAAAATGTTAATTATAATGTTAAGATATGTATTTATTCGTTAAATAACACCAATATAAATTAAAAATGATATAATCTTGTATATAAAATTATGTATAAAATAAATAATTTTAAATATATTATTAATTAAGATTATTATAAATGTAATCTAGATAAATTAAAAATATAATATATATTCAAATTTTATAAAAAATATGTATTTTTATGTAACAATCTGTACTAAGAAGTAGAATATTTGAATGTAGATCATTAATTTAATATGGTTTCTGGTTTATCAAATTGTATTTCCATTAAAAATTGGTTGCATTAGTGTTGGGGTTGTTGAAAAATGCGAAGACGTGCATAGTTTTGTGTACAAGAAATATGTCAATATTTCGCATTTTCCCATGTCCCGTTCTCCGGCTCGGAACGTAATCCTCCGATGTATAAATATGCGAGTAGCATGGAATGAATAGAAAACCTCTCCTCTCGACAGTAGACTAGAAATAATAACTATCGATCTCCGAGTGAGGTGGAAGTGAGTGCAAAATGGGGCGGGAGGCGGAACAGGGGAAAAGTCACCCCTGCTGCTTCGTTCATTCTGTCTTCCCCAATTCATGAAATAATCACCCTTTCCGTGTCTATGTAGCCTTTCTCTTTATGCGTGTGTACTTGTGCCATTTCCTGACGCAGGACCTTCATAAATTATCCTTCACCTTCATCTACGTTTATTCATACAAATAAACCGGTAAAACTCAGCAATTATTAGTTTACTCGATTTAATAACTTAATGCTTTATATTTAATCTATAATTTCATAAAAATAACTGTAATGTATTTTTTTCTAATTTGAAGCCATAAGAACTTAACACATAAAACTAGTTTAAAAAAAATAATATTATTCTAATCAAGTAATAAAAAAAACGAAAACTAAGATATTTTCCAACGAATCACTTAGAATTTTGTCAATTAGCAAGATCAAACGGCTTTAGTCGTTTACTGATGTGATATTAAGATCATAATTAAATTTAATTTCAAATAAACCACAGCCCATTCAATATTAAATTTAACATTTTGTTCTTATTTTTCTTATCTTATACTGGACGTAGATTTTTCTTATATATGTTAATATTATAGGTTGATATTTCAAAATTGCAACTAAGAAAGTATAACATTTTTCTGATCTTGATGTTAAACTCATTACATTTCTTCTCAATTTGCAAACTGTAATGTTTCAATAAAAAAAAATACAATACAAAAAATTTTTGATTAAACTTAATTAGTTTAATTAAATACTTAATACACAAATTAACCAATTATAGATAAATTTAAAAAAATATATATTATATACAATTATTTTTAATTGTTATTAGCAAAAGATAATTAATTTATATATAAACTAATATAAATAATTTCTGGTAAACAACTAATTTAAAATAATACCATTTAAATTACAATTTGCTTTATTTTTTTAAATTTTAAATATATAAAACATAACTTTTTGGTAGATAAATGAATCATACATGTTTTTTGTTCTTAATATTTTTTCTCTTTTTAAGATTTTATCGAGATTTATTACTGTCTTTGATTGTAAGAAACTTTCTTATTACATTAATAATGACAATAGAACATATTTTTTACATTAATTAAATAATTAAAATAAAAATACAAATTAAAAAATACAAATTAAATTTTTTGTAATTTTCTCAATATTTGTAAAATGGCCAATCAAATTACTTAAATAAATATTTAATTGTATGGTAATTTATTTCAAAAAATTAATGTTTAATAATATTTGATTTATAACTAAGGTTTTTATTAATAAAAAAAATTATAAGTAAAAACCGTGACAGTATGTCAAGTTAAATGAATTTTACTAATATTTTTTTTAGTATTTTCTTATTTTTTAGTATTTTCAATAATCAAATGTATACTTACATACTATATTTAACAATTTTTGATAATTAAATTGTATAGATTACATTTTTATACGCTTGGCATTTTAACATAGGTCAAATAGACCTACAAAAAAGTCCTAAATTAAGGAATAAATTAAACGAGTTTTGCAACATTTATTTATTTTTATATATAAAAAATAAATAAATATTAACGATAATTATATAATTTCTTACATTTAAATGTTTGTTTACTACATTTCATATGAAATTTAAATTTTGAACCAATTTTCGCTGTTTTTATTTGTTAACAATTACTTCCTTACTATTTTTCTTAGAACGTTTGATTTAAAAAAAAATGCAGACTTTACTTCCCCTTTTATATTATGTTTCTTAGCAAATACTTTAGAATGTGATAATTCCTAAAATTATTGCATTTTAACGTTGTTAAATGATTTATTAACAAAAGGTAAATAAAAATTACTTTTGTCTTATAAAAATTTAAATCGCTTTTGTTAAATATATAATTGTCTTGTTTACAACTTCATTATATTTTTTTATTATCTCTAGCATTTTATGATATTCTTGGACGTATCTCAGTAATATGTTCCCATTTTTTCATTATCTCTAGCAATTTGTTATATTTTTGTCCATCTGTCACTAATAAAGATCATTTTAACGTTATTAAATGGTTAAAAAACAAAAAGTAAATAAAAAATACTCTTGTCTTATAAAAATTAACAGAGTCTTACATATATAATTGTCTTGTTTACAATCTTTTATATTCCACCCCAATAAGAAAAGAATGCGAAATGATATAATTAGTGTTCGGTATTTAGGACGGTCGTGTAATAATCTATCGATCCTTTTTGCCCGTTTCACGTGGAAACGAGATTAAAATGGAATCAGGAACAGAAGGCGTTATGCTACGGATCAGAGCAAGAGAAAGAGAGAAAGCTGGATTCAATTGAGCTGTTGGTAAATTGGCCACGTTCGTGCTAAATATCCCCAAATATCCTGACCCATTCCGATCATTTTCCTCTATCCTTCTCCTTTTTACTCGACTCTATCTCTTTTTCTCTCTTTCTCTCACATTTGTCCATACGAAAAGTCACTCTCTTTGTATTTGGCAGCGTGCTGCAACCGCAATTTTTGTTCGATCCCATATGTAATGACATTTGTATCGCGTTATTTCTGCCATTTCCATAAAATCGCACTCAACGGCGAAACAAACGCAAACAAACACGGCGCAACTACAATACAAACAAAAAATGCACAGATTTCGTTTAAAGCTCCGCACCGAAATGCTTTCATGAATCGCAGCTAATTCTTTTATGCATTTTTTTACATACGTGTATAAATATATAGACAAATATTATTGGAAAGAACACCGAATGCGGTTAAAAAATGTATATTGACAATAATATACGGATGTTAACAACTTTATTTAGATTCAATCTTAATTTTATTCTCATTTAATACACGTGAAGTTCTAACAACATTTTTTCATTATAATTTAACACTCAATAAGTTCGTAGGGCGACTATCGACAATTCCATATAATTTTTCAGAAGTACCAACCTTCAGACGTGGCCTGTCAAAATTTCATGGCAATCTGACGTTTAGTTTACAAGTTACTTTGGTTTTAGTTACGCTACTTTTGTAATTTTCAAAAAAATGGAAAAATCATATCATCCTACGAACTTATTGAGTGAGTTGTTAAATGACTCATTGCAACTATTTTAATGAAATTCTATGAAATTTATCAAACTTTATCCATTTTACACAATAATAACGCGTTTTTATTTCGTGTATACTAATCACAAGATTTGCAGATGACGCATTTAATTTAGACCTTATATAATAAATTTACAGTCTAATTTATATTGTCATTATACGAGGTCAGTTTGAAAAGTTTTGATAGCGTAATGGTCTTTTTTCACGCTTTTTTCTATCCAATCGATCCAATAGGCTTGAATAATTAAATTTTTAATTATAAATCGTCAAGGAAAATCAGTTTCATTCTTGTTAAAATAATCCAAAATTCACAATATTTATAAAATGCATGGTTTCCTCAAACAAAGCTTTTTCATCTTCAATTCTATGCAAAATATGGAAAACTCAATGTTAAAATACATATAGCTTCAACTACTTCACGCACTTTCACTTATCGATTATCTAATATTATATCATGGACTTTTTGAATGTTTTCTAATAATGTTGCAGTTTTTTGGATCTTCTTCAAAGTTGTAATCCACGTTAATATTTGTGGACTATTGGAAATGAAGGCAAATTGATTTAATACTTAACATCTTGGTATGAATTACTCTTACCGATAAATCTTCCAAAACAGAGAATTTTATCACAGAACAATACTCGCGTTTTTTCATCTTAGAAACCTGCACATACACGTTACGTTTACTTTAAACGACTGACAAACAGAATAAAATAAAATTTTGATTTAGTACTGGATTATATATATCGCTTTCAAACTACATTCCTATATTATTAAAGTTGTAATTTCAGGATTTATTTATTTATAATGTAAATTTTGTTCTGAAATCTATATTATAGGTGCACTACATTCTGGAAGGTCAGTTGAAGCGTATAAAGATAAAATAAGATATACGAAATTGAATTTATTATTTGAAACGACATGCTTAGTGACGGAGTATCCATTAGGGAAATGAGGCACGTGCCTGGTAAAATACCCCAAGATTTAGAACATTTTTCTATAATATTTCTTAATCCGCCATTAAATATTATTACGTTTGAAAACTCAATATATTAAACTAAAAACTAATATTTTTAAATTATAATTCTAAAAATGTTAATATTCAAAAAAAGGAAAATAAATGTTTGTTATTCCTCTTCCAATAATGAAAAAAAATAATAATATTATATAACAAACAAAGAAACAAAAAACAAGAATTATACAATAATTAAAATTAATCAAATGAGAATGCAATAAGCAGCAGCAAATAATAAATAAAAAGAATAAAATAATAATTCTTCTTATGTTATATTAATTATAATAAAAATTTATATTTTATAATAACCACCGATGCAAGGCAATTCAAGTTATACTAATTAATGGATAGATATTTGTTTTTCGAGGAATACATAATCCGTTTCGATAATGCTTATTTGTTTGATATTTAGATTTAATATATAAGAACGAATTCTTCTATTTCTACCATCTAATAGTAAAAAATAGTTTTCAGTTCCTTATAGCTCATTAAGTAAGAGAATTAGTCACTTTTCAAAACCTTATTTTGAGAAACTGCTTTTTTCTTAAGAACAATTATATAATTCTAAAACCGGATTTTAACTAACACATTTTGAACCTATACTTAAAACATAAATATATTTAATTAATTGATTAATTGTTTAGTACATCAACATTTTGACACAAAATCGTCTCTGGCATAAACAAAACTATTTTTAAATTGGAAAGTAAGAAAGCATTTTTCCATTTCTGATTATTTGTGCAAAATAATGACATTGTTCAGAAATAGATTTTTAGACAATTTTAAAATGATATTTTCTTAATTAAAATATGAAATTTAATTTTATAAGCATTCATAACTAATAGATTTTCTTTTTAGTTTTCTATGGAATAAAAATTATAATATTGAGTTTAGTGTTTTATAGTTTTTTCTTTTCGTTTAAACTTGGATTCATAGAAAATTTGAATTTTTTTTTTTAAATTTTGAAAAAGGTATCATCGTAAAATAAGGTATATTTTCAGTATCTTTCTATAAATGAATGTTAACAAGATTTTGTGACTTATATCTCTTAAATAATTTCCAATTAGTCAGATTCTAATAATTATACTTTATAAACACTTTGATTGTGTTATTAATGTATGGTAGTTTATAATGGTATTAGGGGAGGGTGATAATCCATGAACTTAATGATCATTGTATTCGACGTCAATCATTGCATTGATGGGATTTGATTTAGCGAAGAGTATATCTTCGAGGGTGAGAGAACCGGTCGTCTGTACACGGGGGGTGGAAGAGTTAAATGCATCGGAATGCTGGTGAAGGTCGAGGGAACACAGAGAGAGGAGAGGCAGGCAATAAAGACGTTTTGGAAATAGCAAACTGGATTAAGCCTTAAGGGATGATTCATATGATGGGGATGGGAGCTGCAGCAGTTTGCATAAACCGCCTTTAATTACGTGCGCCGCACAACAATCCTCGTCCATCGCCCTCGCTCCCCCAACCATCGAAGTCAAGCGAAACCTTAAAAGACCGAGAGATGAATCCATCCATCCATCCATTTCTTTAGCTCTTCCGTCCTGTTTGAAGATTAAAAACTCCCAAACTCCACCCTTCGCTCTTAACCTCCTCACCCTTTTTCAGACTCCCTCGGCTACCACCACCGTTCCTTGTACCTGGCGCTGGAAGTCCGATATCCGAATTTAATTATTGGAAAACCATTAAGCCCAGGTTTGATAGTGAGTCTCGCCTCAGGCCGCAAATCGATGACGGTAGTCGGTATATTCCTGCCATTCCGACACGGGTAGTAACTACAGTATTCTTTCATGACCCTTTACTACCCTTCTCTCCTTAAAGGTCAAAGAAGCAAAAAGAGAAGAGAAGAAAAAAAGGAAAATATAAATGCTGGCACACGCTCGGCCGCCAATTTGCATGTTTGATATAAAACGAGGAAATGGGGAGCGGAGCGGCGGGAGGAGGACGACAAAAAAAAATATAGTGCCGCGTTATATAACTTATAATTCCGCTAACGTATGAATTATGCACATTACCCCACTTTTATGTCCGAAACGGAATTGCCCCTTTTTTATTGCTTCTCTAACTCGGAACGATTATTGTCTGCATATTGTTGCTCGTACACATACGACGTGCAGGAAGTTCCATATTCTCGGATTACTGTAATAACTTTATTGTTTTAATGGTGATCATTGAGCATATTTACACAACCTCCGAATTTGTAACACGTATATCTATCAAACTTTTGTGATTTCTACTGGATGTTTGTGTAAAATAAATTGTTAAATAATTCTATAACACAAAAAATATACTTATTTAGCTTTATTTGTTTAAACAGATCCCCAATTTAAATACTAAATATATAAGTTGTTTAACTAACAAAAAATATATTAAGAAAAGCAGTTTTTTTTTCATTTAATTTATTTGTTTAAATATTTTGATTTTTATATGCAGCAGAAATACTTTAGAGAAAATCATTATCACACGTTCCTTCGCTATCAAAATATATGAAAATTAAAACGTTTTTTTATCTAAAAAATTGTTTTAATTTATTATAAAGAAAAATAATGATTCAAATCCAAACGCAATTATACGTTGCTAAAATAACAAATTATGTGAAAATTAAAAAAGTTTTTGCAAAAGAATTTGTTAGAATTTATAATAAAGAAAAAAAAATTAAACTTAAAAATAAATTAAGTATTAATAATAGTAGAAATCATGAATCTTAGCAACTTGATTATATTTTGGAAGAAGTCTAAAGGTATACCAATTCTTGAAATCTGCTAAATGTCCAAATCTTCAAGGGAATTGTAAAAACGAGAAAATCGGTACAAAAATCTAAGAATTTGTAGCATGTACGTTATCTATCAGTCTTTTGTGATTTGTACAGGATAATAGTAAAAATTTCAAAATTAGTTACAAAAAAATATAAATAATTGTAATCAAACTTTTAAAGTTATATAGATTTATTTGGATAACCATATTCATCTTTGATTATGCAAAATCACCAATTCAAATACTAAACTTAAAATTCGTGAAAGCGAAGAATAGGATGATGATCAATCTTTATAACACGTTTCTTAACCAATAATCTAAGGAAACGAAACATACATTTCATACTTGAGTTTGGCCAATTTCTTGTGTAATCTGATTATAAAATCCATATCGACATCAGGAGTATGACGCTTTCTGGTCTCATGCATCATTTTAAGAAATGATCTTTCCTGATCCTCATGCAAAATCGTCAATTTTATAGACAGACCATCAAGATTTGTTTCATCGAGATCCTTGTAAGCCCTCAATATCTTCGTATTTTATGATCGCCGATCCTAGCGGAAAACCCGTTTCCTGGAAGAAATGGACCTTTCGAAAATTCCCAGAATCAGTATACCTTGCTCCTCCTTGGTAGTATAAATAGTGGTGCTCTTTCAAAATAAGACCATTCGATAGCTTACATTCGCTGAAACAACTTGAACTCTCTTTGCAGAAATACAGAATCAAGATGAACGTAACAAATATTGATGAAAACTCTACAATTGTGAGTGACGACGAATTGGAGAATGAAGACAGCAGTTCAAACAATGAGCTGGTAGAAGAAATGGAAGGTAATAAGATTGTTGGTATACTGGCTGAGAATCTATCGACTCGCTTGGCCAAAATGCATTTTGATGAAGGAGTTCAAAGCAGTTGGTGAAATCCGCAGCATTGACATGCACGTGGATGCAACGGGTTTACCGCTAGGATCGGCGATCATAAAATACGAAGATGTAGAAGATACGGTTAGGGCTTACGAGGATCTCGATGGAACTAATCTAGATGGTCTGTCTATGAAGTTGACGATTTTGCGTGAGGAGCAGGAAAGATCATTTCTTAAAATGATGCATGAGACCAGAAATAAGAGGAAGCGTCATACTCCTGAAGTCGATATGAATTTTATAATCAGATTACACAAGAAATTAGCCGAACTCAAGCAAGAAATGTATGCTACGTATCCTTAGATTATTGGTTAATGAACGTGTGATAAAGATTGATCATCATCTTATTCTTCACTTTAACGAATGTTAAGTTTAGTATTTGTATTGGTGATTTTGCATAATAAAAGATGAATATGATTATCCAAATAAATCTATATAACTTTAAAAAATTGATTACAATTATTTATATTTTTTGTAACTAATTTTGAAATTTTTACTATTATCCTGTACAAATCACAAAAGACTGAAAGATAAGATACGTGCTCCAAATTCTTAGATTTTTTGTACATATTTTCTCGTTATTACTATTTCCTTGAAAATTTGGATATTTAGCAGTTTTCAAGAATTGGTATATCCTTCACTCCTACTTTAGTCCTCTTCCTAAATATAACCATTTTACAACTTTCTAAGATTCATGATCTCTACTATTTTAATGCTTAATTAATTTTTAAGTTTTAAATATTTGTTTCTTAGTATTATTCTATAATATATATGGATGTATCATTCGTTTTCTTATCTTTATTAATCTCATAATAAATTCTAACAAATTCTTTAGCAACAGCTATTCAATTTTCACATAATTTTATAGTTTAGCAAAGTTAAGCGTTTGGATTGGTCACCACAAAAGATAAAACTGCTTTAACATTTTTTTCCATATATGTTTTACATTCATCATTATTTTTTATTATAATAAATTCAAACAAATTCTTTACTTAAAAAAATCAATTTTCATATATTTTGATAATGAAGGAATGTCTAATAATGATTTTCTCTAAAGTATTACTGCTTCATCCAAAAATCAAAATATTTAAACAAATAAATTAAATGAAAAAAAAAACAGCATTCATTTGCATATATTTTGATATATATGCAATAAGTGTGTTGAAAATAGTTATTAAAATAATTGATTGCATTCATCAAGCCCTTATCTAATTATTTTGTTTTCCTTGTTGTACCACTAATGAATCAATATGTTTAAAGAAATAAATCAATGTAAATTTTTAAAAATTAAAAGAAAAAAGGATTGGTTTATACTGATAGTAAAACAGATCAACAATTCGATTCCAAAAAGTGAAAGTTGGAATTCTAGAAATCGAGAATATAGAAATAATTTTAAAATTAGTTACAAAAGTAATAAATAATTAAAATTATTTTCTACAAACTTATATGGATTTATGTGGACAAACTTTGCTTAACTATCAAAAATATTTTGATTTTTCAACAATCATGTACCTTAATTATAAAAATATTTTTTTAAACAAAATTATTACTAAAGAATTTGTTCGAATTTATTATGAGATTAATAAAGATACATATATTTATAGACATAAGAAAAGTAGTAAAGTAAAAATATAATATTAACAATTAAAACTTAAAAATTAATCAAGCATTGAAAAAAATCAAAAAATCAAAGCATAGAATTCATTTCTTTCTTGAGTTTGCATAATTTCTTTTGGAATCTGCTCATAACATACATATCGACATCATGAGTGTAAGACTTCCTCTTATTTCTGGTCTCGTGCAACATTCTAAGAAATGAATTCTCCCTCTTCTCACGAAGAACTATCAACTTTATACACTGACCATCCAGAAGTTTTCCATTAAGATAGCCGTGAGCCTTAATTACATCCTCTGGATCTTCAAATTTTATGATCGCCGATTCTCGCGGAAAACCCGTCGCATCCACGTGTAAATCGATGCTGTGGATCTCACCAATTGATTTGAACTCCTTCATCAAATCCATTTTGGTCAAGCGAATCGATAGATTCTGAGCCAATATACCAACAATCTTGTTCTCTTCCATTTCTTCTACAATCTTTTTGCTTGGACCATTGTCTTCACTCCCCAATCCGTAGACGCTGACGATTTTGGAATTTTCAACAATTTTTGTTACTTTCATCTTGATTTTTTATTTCTGCAAAGAAAGTACAAGTTGCTTCAGTGAATGTAAGCTGTCGAATGATCATAGTTTGGAAGAGCACCACAATTTATACTGTCGAAGGTATACCACTTCATGGAACCTGCGATCCAAGCCTTCCAGCGATTGTAAATACGAGAAAAACTGTAAAAAGTTCAGAGAATTTTCCAATTTTTACTTTTTACAATCGACCGGTAAATAAAAGAAAATGGTGGATGCAAATGCATTTTTTTAATTTAATTTTTCAAAATTTACATTGATATATTTTATTAAACATTTTGATTTATCAGTGGTGTAAATGCAAAATATAATTACATAATCATTTTAATAACTATTCTCAACACACTTATTGCTTTACAATCAAAATATATGTAAATGAATGCCGTTTTTTTTTTTCATTTAATTTATTTTTTTAAATATTTTGATTTTTGTATGAAGCAGCAATACTTTAGAGAAAATTATTATCACACGTTCCTTCACTATCAAAATATATGAAAATTGAATTATGTAAAGAATTTATTTGAATTTATTATAAAGAAAAATAATAATTCAAATATAGATAAAAATATGTAAAACATATAGAATTATTTGTTTAAGCAGTTTTATCTTTTGCGATGACCATTTCAAACGCTTAACTTATACTTATCAAATTAAGTGAAAATTAAAATATCTTGAGCTTGCTGTTCCCCATAATTGGATACCGTATGTCCAGACTGGTTTTAATATGACTTTGTACACTAGCAACTTGTTCTCCAAAGTCAATTGCGAGTTTGTGTCTAGGTGCATTCCCAAGTATCTTACCCTTGTAGATGCTGGAACTACTTTGTTGTTGAGTTTGACTGGAGGACAGGTGTCTCGTTTTAAGGTGAAAGTAACATGCACCGATTTTGTCTGGTTTGTACCAATTCGCCATCTCTTGAACCATATCTCGAGCAGATTAAGCTCTTCTTGGAGGTGTTGAGATGCAATTATGGGATTTTCCTCTGATGCCATGATTGCTGTGTCATCTGCAAATGTTGCTATGTTTGTTTTCTTTGTTGTTGGTATATCTGCAGTGTATAGGAGATATAAGATTGGCCCCAAGACACGACCTTGTGATACGCCCGGTTTGTGCTTCCTCCAATTTGATAAAAAACTTTCGATCATTTAGGTAGGATTTCAACACTTCATAGAAATAATGTGGCAGTTGCAGTTTCAGTTTGTAGAGTAAAACTGTATGTCAGACTTCAAACACACATCAAAGAATACAGCTGAACAGTATCTTTTCTCTTCCAGATCCTGATCGATGGCATCAACTAGTAGATTAACTTATTCTATCGTACAGTGATCTCTGCGAAATCCAAACTGGTGATCCGAAATAGTCTTAAAGAATAGTTTTTCAAATACTTTCGAAAGTAATGGTAATAAACTTATCGGCTTGTAGGACGTAGGTTCCTAAATAAATAATTCTAATCACATTTTTAAAGTTATATAGATTTATTTGGATAACCATATTCATCTTTGATTATGCAAAATCGCCAATTCAAATACTAAAATTAACATTCGTTAAAGTAAAGAATAAGTATCAGGGTCAATCCTCATCACACGTTCATTAACCAATAATCTAAGGAAACGAAAGATACATTTGATACTTGAGTTCGGTTAATTTCTTTTGAAAACTGATTATCAAATCTTTATCGACATCAGAAGTATGACGCTTCCTCTTCTTTCTGGTCTCATGCATCATTTTAAGAAATGATCTTTCCTGATAATCACGCAAGATCGTCAACTTCATAGACATGCCATCCAAATATGTTCCATCGAGATCCTCGTATGCTCTAACCGCATCCTCAACATCTTCGTATTTTATGATTGCCGATCCTAGAGGAAAATCCGATGCATCAACGTGCATATCGATGCTGCGGATTTCACCAACTGCTTTGAACTCTTTCATCAAATCCATTTTGGTCATGCGAGTCGATAGATTCTCAACCAGTATACCAACAATCTTATTCCCTTTGTTTGAAAAGCTGTCTTTATTCTCCAATTTGTTGTCGCAGATAATTTTAGTGTTTCCAACAATAATTGTTACTTTCATCTTGATTTTGTATTTCTGCAAAGAGAGTTCAAGTTGCTTCAGTAAATGTAAGCTGTCGAATTACCATATTTAGTAAGAACACCACTATTTATACTACAAAGGAGGAGCAAGGTATACCGATTCTGGGTATCTGTGAAAGGTCCAAATATTCCAAGAAATTGTAAAATCGAGGAAATCTACAAAACGGTCTAAGAATTTTCCAACTTTTACTTTCTACAATCGACTGGTCAATAAAAGAAAATGGTGGATAAATTGTTGAACTGTGTTTTACTATTATTATAAGCAAATCCATTTTGTTTCGATTTATTCTTTTAAAAATTTTAATTCATTACGAAAGACGATATAATTATATAATTTTTTCTACCACTATTTTCATCACACTTATTGCTTAACTATCAAAATATATGCAAATGAAATTGCAGCTCTTTTTTCATATTATTTATTTGTTTAAATTGTTTGATTTTTTGATAAAACAACAAAATATATGAAAATTAATAAAAATTAAAACACATATGGATTTATTTGTTCAAACAGCTTTATCGTTGGAATTTATAATTATAAATTTCTTGCTACAGAATTTGTTATATAATATAAATAAATATAAAAATACTAAAAACAAATAATTGAAACTTAAAAATTAATTAAGCATTAAAATACGAGAGATGATGAATCGTAGCAAGTTGTAGAATGATTATATTTTAAAATCTGCAAATTGTTCAAATCTTCAAGGGAACGAGAAAATTTGTACAAAAATCTAAGAATTTGTAATACGTATGGCATCTATCATACTTTTATGATTTGTACAGGTTAATAGTAATCATTTTAAAATTAGTTTCATAAAATTTTTCAATAAATATAATTGTATTAAAATTTGGAAAATTTTTATGGATTTATTTGTTTAAACTGGTTTATCTTCGATGGTGCAAGATCACCAATCCAAATACTAAAGCTATTATACGTTGTTTCATAAACGAAAGCTATTGATTATTTTTTTCAATATTTAGATTTTTTCCATGATGCAGAAAAGAAAATTAATCTTTCTAAGAATTGAGCTTTTCCGCTTTTCTTGTAGAAACAGCAACGAGCAAGTTGTCGAATTATAATATATTGATAGAACAATAAAGCAGGAGCGAAAGGTATAAAGAAATAAATCAATGTAAATTTTGAAAAATTAAATTATTTGTTTATACTAATAGTAAAACAGTGCAACAATTTATCCACAATTTGTAAATTTTTCCGGTCGATTTGATAAAGTTGGAAAATTTTGGGAATTTTGATAGATTATCCCTTATTTACAACTTTCTGGAAGATGTGGACCTTTTCCAGATTCCCAGAATCGGTATACCTTGCTCCTCCTTGCTAGTATAAATAGTGGTGCTCTTACTAAATATGATCATTCGACAGCTTACACTCAACTGAAGCAACTTGAACTCTCTTTGCAGAAATACAAAATCAAGATGAACGTAACAAATATTGATGAAAACTCTAAAATTATTATCGACGACAAAATGGAAAATGAAGGCAGCAGTTCAAATAATGAGCTGGTAGAAGAAATGGAAGGTAATAAGATTGTTGGTATACTGGCTGAGAATCTATCTACTCGCATAACCAAAATGGATTTGATGAAGGAGTTCAATGCAGTTGGTGAAATCCGCAGCATCAAAATGCACGTGGATGCAACGGGTTTACCGCTAGGATCGGCGATCATAAAGTACGAAGATGTTGAGGATGCGATTAGGGCTTACGAGGATCTCGATGGAACAAATCTGGATGGTCTGTCTATGAAGTTGACGATTATGCGTGAGGATCAGGAAAGATCTTTTCTTAAAATGATGCATGAGACCAGAAATAAGAGGAAGCGTCATACTCATACTGATGTCGATAAGGATTTGATAATCAGTTTTCAAAATAAATTAACCGAACTCAAGTATCAAATGTATCTTTTGTTTCCTTAGATTGATAATATCTACCATTTTAATGCTTGATTAGTTTTTAAGTTTTAATTATAAATATAATTTTTTTGCTTCACTACTTTTTTATATCTTATCTTTATTTATTTCATAATAAATTTTAACAAATTCTTTACAGAAAATCTTGTTTAATTTCCTTATATTTTGATGATTAAGGAACATGTGAAGATTTAGATTGATCATCATCTTATTCTTCACTTTAACTTATATTAAGTTTAGTATTTGGATTGATGATTTTTTATCATCAAAGATAAAATAATTAAGCTATATAAGTTTAAAAATTTGATTACATTTATTTACTTATTTTTTATAACTAATTTTAAAATTATTATTATTATCCAGTACAAATCACAAAAGTTTGATAGATCACAAATTCTCATGATTTTGTATAGATTTTCTTGTTTTTTACAAATACCTTAAAGATTTTAAACTTTAGCAGATTCTTAGATTTGTTATACCTTTTGCTGCTTCTTTAGTGTTCTGCCAATATATTATCATATGACAACTTACTCAGTTTGATGATCTGTATTATTTTAATGCATAATTAGTTTTGTAGTTTTAATTATCACATTTTTTCTTTATAATAAATTATGACAAATTCTTTAAAAAAAACTTTTTTAATTTTCATATATTTAAATAGTAAAGGAACGTGTGATAACGATTTAAACTTTTTTTTTGTAGCTTAATCAAAAAATTCAATATTTAAAAAGAAAAAAATAAGCAGCTTTCATTTTCATTTATTTATTAGTGTAAATAATAATAGAAGCCCTTTTGTAATTATTTCGTTTTTCTTGTTGTACCACTGATGAATCAATATATTTAAAGAAATAAATTAATGTAAATTTTTAAAAATTAAAAGAAAAAAAGGATTGGTTTATACTGATAGTAAAACAGATCAACAATTCGATTCCATAAAGTGAAAGTTGGATTTCTAGAAATGGAAAAAATATAAATAATTTTAAAATTAGTTACAAAAATAATAAATAATTATTATCATTTTTTACAAACATCAATTTATGTGGTTAGACAGGTTTATCTTCGATTATGCAAGATCACCAATCCAAATAATAAACTTATTATACTTTGCTTAACTATCAAAAATATTTTGATTTTTCGATGAAGCAGCGGAGTGAAGATTAAGTACATGAACAATCATGTAACTTAATTATAAAAATATTTTTTTAAACAAAATTATTACTAAAGAATTTGTTAGAATTTATTATGAGATTAATAAAGATACATATATTTGTAGACATAAGAAAAGTAGTAAAGTAAAAATATAATATTAACAATTAAAACTTAAAAATTAATCAAGCATTGAAAGGGTAAATATCATCAGTATGATAAAGCATAGAATTCATTTCTTTCTTGAGTTTGCATAATTTCTTTTGGAATCTGCTCATAACATACATATCGATATCATGAGTGTAAGACTTCCTCTTATTTCTGGTCTCGTGCAACATTCTAAGAAATGAATTCTCCCTCTTCTCACGAAGAACTATCAACTTTATACACTGACCATCCAGAAGTTTTCCATTGAGATAGCCGTGAGCCTTAATTACATCCTCTGGATCTTCAAATTTTATGATCGCCGATTCTCGCGGAAAACCCGTCGCATCCACGTGCATATCGATGCAGTGGATTTCACCTATTGCTTTGAATTCCTTCATCAGATCCATTTTGGTCAAGCGAATCGATAGATTCTGAGCCAATATACCAACAATCTTGTTCTCTTCCATTTCTTCTACAATCTTTTTGCTTGGACCATTGTCTTCACTCCCCAATCCGCTGATATTGACGATTTTAGAGTTTCCAACAATCTTTTTTACGTTCATCTTGATTTTGTATTTCTGCAAAGAAAGTACAAGTTGCTTCAGTGAATGTTAGTTGTCGAATGATCATATTTTGGAAGAGCAACACTATTTATACTACCAAGGTGGAACAAGGTATACCTATTCTGAAAATCTGAAGGTCCAAATCTTCCAAAAAATTATAAAAAATTCGCTGAATGTTCCAACTTTCATTTCTGGAATCGACCGAAAAATTAAACAAAATTATGGACAACTTATTTACCTGTTTTTTTTTATTAGTATAATCCATTTTTAATTTCATTTTTAAAAATTTTCACCATTTATTTATTATAATAATAGTTCCTATTACTATTATTGCTTAACTATCAAAATATATTAAAATTATAAATATTTAAATAAAAGGATTTTACTGTCATTTAAATTGTTTAAAAATGTTATTTTTTTATACAATTTTTGTAATTTATTGTTGCAATAAATATTTAGTCGATTTTTTTTTTTTTTAAATTACGTTATTTTTAGGTTTTTCTTTATGAAATTGAAGGCGTAATATTTTTGAGAAACCAGAGGTATTTATGATAATAAATCGTTGGACTCACGCGATGTCAATCCACCCGTCACGTTGCAACATCTCCAAAGAAAAACATGATTTAATCCGAGAATTCCAACAAAAAAAATTACGGCTCAAATAAATTTTTCCACGATGATCACGCCACATGATGAGCATTCGTATTCCATCCTATAAACCTTTTCGAATGAACAGAAAATTGATAACATTTCATGGTTTATCCTTGAAAACTTTTCATTGTAAAGGAAATAAAAGTATATTCAATTTGCATATTCGCAATTTTCCTCGGTGTTTATGAATGGCAATTAGAATTCAAGTCAGTTTCATTTAGCGCAGTTTCTTCGTTGCGGTCGGCGGCATACGTTTTCTTCTTCATTGCAATTCTTAACACCGTTGTAAGAGTTCGCAAGATTGCATCTCTCTACCAATTAATATGTAAAACGATATTGTTGCATCGCAAAAGACATGTACTGCATAGCATTATTTTATAATATTTTTTTAGATCAGTGAGTTTCAAACTGTGCTCTTTAAAAAATCACAATTTTACGTACTTTTAAATGTCAAAAACACAATTCGAAAGAAATTGAATTAAAACTAAATAATTGTATTGGAATAAAAATTAAAGATAATAAATTCAAATGTTTGGAAAAACTTAATAGTTTCGAAATTAATTAAATTTTGACAAAAAAAAATTTAGGAAAAGTTTCTAAAACCAAAATCGGGTTTGTTTCATAAATTTTTATTACAAAATTAATACAAAATGCACACAATTTTATATAAATGCTGTTCGAAAACCGAAATTAGATTATATTTACAACAATATTAATAAACAGTACACAAAATCGTATATAAATACAAATGCGTTCCTAAATATTTTTCGAAAACCGAAATCAGTTTTTTTATTAATATTTATAACAAAATTAATTAACAATGCACAATAACCTATAAAAAATATATGCGTTCATAAATTTGGTTCGAAAACCGAAATCAGGTTTATATTAATATTTATTGCAATATTAAAAAACAATGCACAAAATTCTATAAAAAAATAAAGACATTCCTAAAAATTGTTCGAAAACCGAAATCACTCTTTTATTAATATTTATAACATAATTAATTAACAATGCAAAAATCCTCTAAAAAACAAATGCTTTCATAAATTTTGTTCAAAAACCGAAATCAGGTTTTTATTAGTATTCACAAAATCCCATAAAAAACAATTTTGTTTATAAATTTTGTTCGAAAACCGAAATCGAACGTATATTAATATTTATAATAATATTACTAAACAATGCACAAAATTGCTAAAATATAATGCACTAAATATTTTTTGAAAACCGAAATCAGGTTTTTATTAATATTTATAACAAAATTAATTAACACAAAATGCACAAAAACCTATAAAAAATATATGCGTTCATAAATTTGGTTCGAAAATCGAAATCAGGTTTATATTAATATTTATTGCAATATTAATAAACAATGCACAAAATTCTATAAAAAAATAAAGACATTCCTAAAAATTGTTCGAAAACCGAAATCACTCTTTTATTAATATTTATAACATAATTAATTAACAATGCACAAAAACCTATAAAAAATATATGCGTTCATAAATTTTGTTCCAAAACCGAAATCAGGTTTTTATTAGTATTCACAAAATCCCATAAAAAACAATTTTGTTTATAAATTTTGTTCGAAAACCGAAATCAAACTTTTATTAATATTTATAATAATATTACTGAACAATGCACAAAATCCTATAGAAAAATGTAGATTCATAAATTTTGTTCAAAAACCGAAATTGGATAATTTATATAATATAAATTTTTGTAATAATTTAAATAAGTAATGCTCAATATATTATATAAAAATAAAGACGTTTCTAAATATTGTTCAAAAACTGAAATCAGGTTCCTAATACAAATCTTTATAAAAATTTTACTAAAGTATGTACGAAATGTTCACTATAATAATAAATACGTTCTTTAATAATGTTTAGAATCCAAAATTATATTTCTTACTTATATACTTTTTTAAAGCAATATTGATAAATACTATATACAATTCTAAATACGTTCCTAAATTTTGTTCGCAAACCGAAATTTGGGTGCTTATACAAAAAAATATTACTAAATAACGCACAAAATCCTTTCTCTTATATCAAAACAAATATGTTTCTATATGTTGTTCAAAAACCGAAATTGGATTATTTATATAATATAAATTTTTGTAATAATTTAAATAAGTAATGCTCAATATGTTATATAAAAATAAAAACGTTTCTAAATATTGTTCGAAAACTGAAATCAGGTTCCTAATACAAATCTTCATAAAAATTTTACTAAAGTATGTACAAAATGTTCACTATAATAATAAATACGTTCTTTAATAATGTTTGGAATCCGAAATTATATTTCTTACTTATATACTTTTTTAAAGCAATATTGATAAATACTAAATACAATTCTAAATACGTTCCTAAATTTTGTTTGCAAACCGAAATCTGGGTGCTTATACAAATCTTTATAAAAATATTACTAAATAACGCACAAAATCCTTTCTCTTATATCAAAACAAATATGTTTCTATATGTTGTTCGAAAACCGAAATTAGATTATTTATATAATATAAATATTTGTAATGATATCAGTAAATATTGCACTAAATACTATATAAAAAATAAATACATTCCTAAATGATATTCAAAAAGCGAAATTATATTGATTGCTTATATACAAATTTTTATAAAAATTTTACTAAATAAAGCACAAAATCCTTTGTCTCATGTTAAAACAAAGGCATTTCTAAATATTGTTCGAAAACCGATATAAGATTATATAAATATTTGTAGGGATATCAGTAAATAGTGCACAAAATACTATATAAAAATAAATACGTTACTAAATGATGTTCGAAAACCGAAATTATATTTGTAGCTTATATACATTTTTAAACCAATACTGTTAAATAATGTACACAATTTTAAATAATTTTCTAAATGTTGTTCGGAAATCGAAATTTTTATAAAAAATTTACTAAATAAAGCACAAATCCTTTGTCTCGTATCAAAACAGATATGTTCCTAAATGTTATTCGAAAACCGAAATAAGATACCAAATCTATCAAAATATTACTAAATAATGCACAAAATGATTTGTTCTATATAAAATTAAATACGTTCCTAAATGTTGTTTGGAGACCACAATTATATATTTCACTTAATTACATATTTAAAACAAGATTGATAAGTCATATACAAAATTATAAATATGTTTCTAAATGTTGTTCGAAAACCGAAATCTTTATACAAATCTTTTTAAATATATGATAAAATAAATTAGAAAATCTCTTGCTTTTTATCAAAAGAAAAGACATTCCTAAATGTTGTTCGAAAACCGAAATTGGATTATTTATGTAATGTAAAACTTTCTAACAAGAACAATAAATAATGCACAAAATACTATATAAAAATAAAGATGTTCCTAAATGTTGTTCGAAAACCAAAATCAGATTTGTTATACAAATCGTTATTAAAATATTACCAAAAAAATGCTCAAACCTATTTATTTTATATAAAAATTAAGACGCTCCTCAATGTTATTCGAAAACCGAAATCAGGTGGTTTATATAGATATTTATAATAATATTAATAAATAGTTTACAAAATATTATATAAAAAAAACAGAGACAATAAAGTCTTAAAGAATGTAATTATATGAAAAATAAGTACTAAACTATAAAATTGTATAAAAATAATAAACAGGTGTTTGATAAAGTTTGAAGACCACTGTTGTATGTAATTAAAGCAAACGATGATCATCTTAACAAAGGCCATAAAGTATGGTTCAAAGTGGTTGAATGGAAATGAGAAGGATGATGGGATCAAATCGGATTCGGTAATTCGTATGTTCACGACTGCAATTTACGAGCGTTTTATAACGTTTTTCCTTGCATTTCCCTCTTTCTCTCTCGTTTCCTTTGTGCCGCTGTTGTTTTTGTTGTTGTTGTTGTTGCTTTATAGTTGGGCGTTGCGTTAAGCGTGCAATTTTCGATAGCACGCCGCTATTATTATAATCGCAGGGAACGAAAAGCGAAGAAAAAATAAAAATAAATTTTCCTCTTGAATAAATTCAGAGGTTAAGTGGCGATTTAATAGGTGGCCCAGTCCGGCGCAATGTTGCTGCAAATCGCCGTAAATTCTTGTTGCCGCAGGTTACGAATTATCCGGCAACAATTACGACGTCTGGGCTGCTAAACTGCCAGGGCGCACGCCATCCCCTGCGACGAGAACACACACACACACTGTGGGCCCTTTCCATGGGGATGGACGACGAGGAGGATCGATGCATCTCCTCCACCACCTGACCATCGGCCCTAGAACACCCTTGACCGCTACCCACGTAACTTTCACGTCCATCCCGCACGTGCGATCTTCACGCCCAGTGATGCAGAACAGCAGCCTATTCACTTTCCTCCTTTACCTCATCAAATGCAAATCATGTTTCCACCCTAAAACTAACAGATTTACCCAAAACTCATTATAACTTAATATAATAACAATATTTACTACCACAATTATATTACAATAATAAACAAACTAAATAAATTATGCAATCATTAAATATTACATTACTTATGTATTTATGAAAAACTAAATAATTATGGCATGTGTTAACTTAATTATGTTTCAATTTCTTCTGCTAAAAATTTTATATTTTTTAGTAAACTTAAAATTATATTCTTATAATTCAATAATCATTTATATCGCATCTTAAAATAAGCTGCATTTAAGGTAGAAATTTCAGGATAAAATGAATATTTTTTTCTAAAAATTCTCTGAAATATTTTACATCTTATAAGGTTATTAAAAATATATACTATATTTATATTGATTAAAATGGATATTTTTTCTGTAACTAAGTATAGTAGATATAATCGGATTTATTCTAGAAAATTAATTAAAATTGTTTCAATCGTGTTAAGTTATTTTATAAAGATTTTTTATTAAAAGTAATGTAAAAACTGTAATGTAATGACGTTGATTTAAGATTAATTTTGTAACGATTTTGAATTTGAAGCATTTAATAAATATGTTTATTAATAAAAATAATCATTAATTTGCACATAATCAATGCATCAAAAGTAATTATCAGTGTTAAGTTATTTTATAAAAATAGTTTAATGAAAGTAATGTAAAAACTTCAATTTTGTAACGATTCTGAGTTTGAGGCAGTTAAAAAATATGTTTCTTAATCAAAAAACATTAATTTAAACATAATGAATGGACCAAAAGTAATACTACGTGTTAAGTTATTTTATATAGATAGTTTATTAAAAGTAATGTCAAAACTTTAATGTAATGACGTTTATTACAAACTAATTTTGTAATGATTCCAAATTTGAGGCAGTTACAAATTATGTTGATTAATCAAAAAACATTAATTTAAAAATAATGATTGGTTGCGTAAATTGTCAAAGGCTACAATAATCTCATTGAAATAAACATTTTTCTTATTTTGTTCAGAAAAAGCTTAAAAAATATCTGGAACTGTAAATTGTAGTTTATAAATATTTGTATATAAAATTAATGCAGTTATATAAAACAAGTTTACAATTATTACCAAGCTTTAAAACCTCTGAAATAATGTAAAAAAAAATATTGCTATAAATATATTCAAAATCAAAGAAAATTTATATACCCATACCTCGCTATACGGCCGCTCTTTATAAAATGTTTCGCTATAACGGCAAAAAAAAACTTTTCGATTTTTTTTTTTACCGGCATTTGATGAAGAGACAGAGCCTGTTGTATCCAAACAGCTAACATTAAAAAAATTGTCGAAAGCTTTTTCCTATTTCGAACAAGGAATAAACATCCTCCTTGAAAACGATCCTGACGTCGAACGTAGCGCTCAAGACAAGACAAGAAGGCAAGACAAACAACGTTGGCCAATTTTTAAGCCAGGCCCATCCTTACCAGCGAAAAATGATGAAGTGATCTGCTGGTTACCATTTCTTCAATGTCTTCAGATTAAAGCCATTTAAAAAAAATATGTATGTATACATACACATATTTTATGTAACATGAAGTTGTTTCATTATTGTTTATAGATTATTGTTGGTTTTTGGAGTTTTAATTAATTATGTTTTAATTTTATAAATTTTATGTTTTTAGTAAGCAAACACATTACAAAAAATTAAATTATTTTTTTTGATTCATATCGTATTTTGGGCAAAAATATTAACGTACTTTCTAAATAGTTGGTTATCCATATTGTAATTACTCAATATTTAAGTTGAATTGTTTATTATTATATATGAAGAAAGTATAATTTTAATATTGTTAAATAATATAATTAATATTATAGTTATTATTTGATTGATGCGTCCAATATTATTATATTATTTATTTTTATTAATCTAAGTAATAGTAATTAATAAGAAATATCTTGTAATTCGTATATGAAAATAATTATATATTCCTAGTCAAACTTTGACCGCTGCGCCCTCTGTAGTTTTCTTTCAAACAATAATATAGAAATCTGTAACACACATTACATAACATCAGCATAATAACTACATATTCCTGTAATTCCTGTAACGTAACTTATTCTACGACCTATGCACGATTTGTATAATGATATATGAAATGTTAGTTGCCTAATTAGTTTCAAATAATTAAAAACGTTTATAATCTATATTAAATTTATATTGAAAAATACTTGCAAATATTTATCAACAAGCAAATACGTAACTAAATTATCAGTGTAATTTTATGTTTATAATATATAATTTTGTAGATGTTAAATAACAATATATATTTCTAAAATAAGTTACAAATTTTTACAGCGCTATTTAATTCAATTGATGCTTTATATTACATAACACTGGATATTTGATACTATTGTTATAAAATTAAATAAGGAAATTATTTATTAAGTAAATATATTTATTCAGTTAGTATAAATATATTTCTATATTTTCTCTATTTTTTTTATAAATATTTTTTCTCCATTAAAACGATGTGATAACTTATATTTTTAAAAACATAATCGGAAAAATGCAGACAAAAGTTCATTGAAAGAAAGATTTACTTCTTGGTAAGACATGTCACAAGCACATATTTAAATGAATCTAACAAATACTGCATAATCATATTAGCTATATCATTTTTTTATAAGCAACTCTATAAATGCTACAGAAAATTTGTTTAAGATTTTCTCAATGATTTGCTTGTGAAAATCATTACAAAAATAAGTAGAAAATAATAAAAAAATCAGCAATAAATGTATTTTTGAGAACATTCTTTACCACGTCGTCTGTGTCAAATACTAACTATATGAATCAATATGGTTGACGAAAGTGTACATCTTAATATCACTTGAAGTGTTTCATTCAATATTGAAAATGTATAATTTAGGAAGTGGTACAAATAAAATGAGTTATATATTTTTTGCATTTAACTTAAATTTAAAAGTTTATATATTACAATGAATAATAATAATTATATAATACAATTAATTATACAAATATCATTATGAAAAAACAAAAGTGTACATATTTGTATTAGAAATACTTAATTTCATAGTAAATTATTGAATATTATATATAAAATTCATCAATTACTTCAGCTTATGAAAAATTGTAAGACTGCTACATTGACAAATATAAATATAAATATTAAAGATAGAAGCACAACATCTTAGTATTTCAATAATTAATATTAACAGATAAAAATAATTTTCTTATTTTTTTCTTATTTTATATAATTGGTTCAAAGAAAATGATTTATTAATACTATAAATTTGGGTCCGTTCCTCTAAAAAGGATACAAACTAACGAATAAAAATAATACTGATAGTTTAAATCTTAATAATTTTTGTAATACATTAGGTTTAAAATACAATTAAACTTCGGTTCCCAAATATAAAATATTCAAACACAATAATGATTTCAGGTAAAATCATAACTTTAAAGTATTGGATATAATAATTTTGATTTTTGAATAGACGATAGGAACAAATTATGTAAGAGCTTTAACAGTATTCTAGTATTTGCATTGTCGTTCAACAATTAAATTTCTATCTAGATCTATTAATCAAATTTATCGTAGAATGTACAAAGTTATTAAATATTATACTAGAATCACAATGAGTTGAGAATATTTATGGTATTGTTGTAAACGAGTCTCTTAGCATCTTTGCCGAAGACAAAATCGCTGTGCGCGAAGTTTTTTATCACATATAACTTCCTGAAGCCTCCAATCAGTTTTTTACCGTACTTAACGGTATCTTTAGTGACCTGAATAGAATCAAGATTTCCTGAAAACGCGTAGACAGGTACCCGAATATTGCTCAGATTGTACTTTCTCGACAATTCCGCTCCTTCCTGATATTTTCTGAAGTCACCTAAAATGATTATAAATGTATTTTAGTTTATGTTTTATTTGTATTCTTACAATGTATAATGCTTTGGCTGTAGTGAACTAGCTGTTTAGTGGAAGCTCCGGCTGGATAATGTCCCAACAAGATGGGCAGCAAATTCGGTGAAACTTGACCCAAAGATATATCGAACACGAACGAAAGTACACTTTTACAGATTCCGTGGAGGCTCGAGCCGACTCGACAAATGATCTTCCCTAGCTCCGACAAGAGGTAGAGCTGCGGTCCAGCATTGAAATCGCCCAACAAAGCTCGCAGTTTAGTGTACTACCAATATAATGTTAATTTTGATTCCGTTAAGAAATATCTTAATATCTTCGTACCAATCTGGTGCGCTCAGAAAGCGCAGGTAATCTGAGCAGCGGATTCCTGATGTAGCATAGGTAGATTGCTGGGGCGAAGGCGACGTGCAGTATAACCTTCTCGTTGTACTCCGGTCTTTCCGACATCATCACCGCGAAAGAAGTGCCGCCTTGAGAGTGCCCCACGTGGATTATCTGTTCGGATGAGGTCAGAGGTAGGATGTAGTCGATAATTGCGGGTATATCGTAAACGCCGATCTCGTGCCAAGAGTAGTTCCAGAAACGTTTCTTTGTCAATTGACTTTCAGCATCTAGGGTTGTGTGATTCATAGAATATCTCGTACCTCGACAGTTTATCAGCCAAACATCATAATTGTTATCCGACAACAGGAAACCTGAAATATTTTTTACAGATTAATTCTAATGATGAGTTTAATTAAAATATAGATTCCTGATGTGAAAAGATATATTTTTCAGTCAACATTCACTAAACTGTACTTCTTAAAGTTCATTTACATCTAACAAAGTTGATCTTTTTTATAGTGTATTTTACTTGTAATTAAATTTTTAGTTATTTTCTAAAAATTCTTTTTAGAAAAATCTAAATAATATCACAATATTAACATTGAAATGTTTTCCACACCTCATTTAAAGCTTCATCGATTTACGCTGATTCAGTAAAATGTAGTTTTCTCGAACATAAAAAAAATATAATTTAAAATCACTTTTTATTTCTGTTTCGTTTATTGTTTATTATCGAAGAACATTAAGCGATAAATGCAGGTTTCCAACAAAGTGTACGTTTGTGCGAATGAAGAGAAGAGGTGACAAAAAATAGAATATTGAAGCATTCGATTGAGAATTGACCCTTGGAATAACGTACATTTTCTTGGCGTATGATAATTGAAACGATTACTGTCGTATAGAAATTACGAGGGCAGTTTGAATTTTTCAATAATTTATTTTGCATCCCAAAAATCTGATATTATAATCTTTCCACCTTCTAAGTGGTGAATCCAAATTTCATCCATAGTTATAAATCGACGAACAAAATCAATTAAATTCTTGTTAAAACAATTTAAAGACTCTTGAAAAATTCGTAATTATTACCAAATTGTAAAGAACTTTTTAATATTTAATTCTATATGTAAAATATGAAAATCTCGTTGTGTTGAAATGCCTAGGAAACTCTCATTATCACTTCATCTAATACTAAGAAATAGAACTAATTTGGATGAAAATATCTATGAACTTTATGAAGAAAATTCAAAGAAATTTGTTTATCAAAGATTTTATTTAATTAAATCTAAAATTGGTCGTCTATGTTTTTGTCGATCTTTCATTTAACTATAAGACTTTTTCCTAAATTAGGATAGATTTTCAGTACAAAAATAAAACTTTTTTAATATAATTTAAACATCTTTTTAAATCTTAAACATTTTTCGCAAGAAATTCTTTAATTTCATCTTTATTTTCATTACTAATAAGGTTTTCCAAATCTTCTACTGAAAAACACATCAATCTTTTGCATTCTAACAAAAGCTTCATGAAACTTTTCAAATACTATTTATTCAGTCTTCTATAACTTTATTTTCTAAAATCTTTTCTCAAAACTATAAATGTTTTCAAACAATTACGGACTTCGTTATATCGAAGCATTAACTGTAATTTTGAACAAAAATTACAACTTTTTAAACATTTTATTATCTTAAGTAGAATTAAAGTATGACAAAAATCTTATTTTTTATAAAAATATGAATACAGCATAATCTTCGTAGATAATATTAATTAACTTCATTCAGAAAATAGTGTTAAATTGTCAATTAGTCAAACGACTAATAATAATTGCTAATTAAAATAACAGTTATTCTTGAAAGTAAATCAATGCAAGTATTAGTAATAATAAGAAATTGCTATTAAACTAATAATACCGTTATACATGTCAAAAAAGGAAATAGTTGTAATGATTCTTGCGTATTTATATAAAATATTTCTTCAAGGTCAAATATATAATATTATATTTTAAGTATAAGTACAGTAGCAAAGTACAGTTTTTTTTAATCTATCATAAATAAATAAATAAATTTAATATAATAAAAAACTTATTTTCAACAAATTTAAACTATTTAAAAAAAAAACTTTACAATCTAAATAAATTTATAGAATTCGTAACACAATTACTTTATATATCCTTATTACTATATATTTTTTTCTATTTCGAATAATATTTTCTTTGTTGTGTTTAATTATTTCTATAAAAACAATTGTTTCAAGTACAAAGTTTTACAAAGTTTTTTTTCCAAGGAATTATTTACTGAGCATTAAATATACAAAATGTTTAACGAATTAAATTTTGCATAATAGTTTTAATTTTTCCATAATTTTTTTATCTAGATAAATAAAATATTTATGATTTATTTTTATTACCAAATAAATTTAAAAATCTTTTGATTTTGATTAAATTATATATACTTTTCAATATATGTACATAAAAAAAATATGTAAGTTATTTGGATAAATAAAATTAGAGAAGAGTTTCCTAAATTGGACTTGTCCAACATAAGAGATCACTTGACCATGTTAATAAGAAACTTTTACATAAAACGTGATTCAGTTTAATTATTTTATTTATACAAATTTTAAATCATTTACTTAAATAACGAAATGTTGTTGACACAGTATGTAGGAATGAATAAATAACTCAAGAACCGACACGCAACATTAATGCGCGTGTTTCACCATTAATTCACCGTTGCCTGACTTACAAATTATTGTTGTCGTTAAGTCTGTTTACTTTGCAAACTTAATTCGAAGCGTAATGACGGCAATCCCGTCCGAATTACAAACTTTTTACCTTTAATCCGGTCCAAATTGGAAACGGGCCGCACAAAATCGCGAATTACACGCAAGGTTAATTACAATCCATGTGTAAAATTTCTTACTTCCGTCCATCGAGGCAGACGAAATGTATGCACATTATACAATACGAAAATAAAAGGTAAATGCAGTGTAAAACACGCGCGAGTTTGTTTATTTATTTACTACCAACTCGGAGGGTTATGTATACTTATTTATTTTATAACTCTTTTCTCTTTATTTTTTATTAATATAATTATACAAAATTAATTATGAAATTACGCAATTTACGCTTGTGACGTTGTGTTTCTTGGAAGGTGGCGAGAAAAAAAGGTCACTTCTTCCGTTCTAAAGTCCCTCGAAACTGTATGAACTTTAATGCGGAATTACTTACTACTGCAACATTTTACTAATTTTATTTGTACAAAATCCAAAATATAAAAGTCTTTTATATTATAGCATTTAAATTTACCTTCTAAAGTAATTATTACGTAAAATTTCTCATAATTTTCTTTATTAATCATATTGCACTGCAACATTATTTTAATTAAATCTATACAAAATACAAATGCGAAAAACGTCAATTTTCTTTATTTATTAATCATATTTTTTATTATATTGCACTGCAATATTATTTTAATAAAATTTGTATAATATGCACTGTAACATAATGCGAAATTATACAAGATGAAAATTACTCCTGCAACATTTTACTAATTTTATGTGTACAAAATCCAAAATATAAAAGACTTCTATAGTATTTAAATTTACTTTCTAAAGTAATTATTACATAAAACCTCATAATTTTCTTCATTAATAATATTTTTTAATATATTTCACTGCAACATTATTTTAATTAAATCTATACAAAATATAAATGCGAAAAACGCATTATGGAATTATACAAGATTAAAATTATTACTGCAACATTTTACTAATTTTATGTGTACAAAATCTATAATATAAAAGTAATACAATTTAACCTAATTGCATATGATAATTAATTAAGAATAACTTTTATTGTTTTACATTGAATGTTTTCCCAGTATGTTTATGTACATTTGAGGAATTCTATATTAATTCCAAATTTATTATGAAACAAATATTTACCACTAATACCTTTAGTCAATTCAATTCAAGATCCTAGCTTTTCTACCAATTTGTCGAGTGAAAAATAGTCAATATTTATGCTTTTAAAATGCAATAATCGGCTGATTTAGCTTCCTTATAAATGAAAGAGGATTTATAATACATTTACATAAATGTTTACACTGTTATTACAGTAGTTAGTTGGGTAAGAGTATACAGTCTTAAAACTGCAATATATACAGAAAGTGTTAATATCACAATATACTTTATATAATCAACAATTATAAGTCTGCAGAGATGAATAATTAAGAATACATTTTTGATTTGTGAGAGCAAGTTCTGAGTGATGTAGAAGACCAACGCATCGAAAATGCTGCTGATTGGCCAATTTCGGATGAAATAAAAAAAAGGTTTCTGACCCGGAATAGCTCCAGTTTCTAATATTTATTATTTTATAATAAAACTAAAACTATAAGTTTCTTTTAAAATTATGTCTTTTTTTATGATAGTACTACCACAGTACTACCTGATTATATAATATATATATTTCTGTTATTAAGAGAATTTATTGAAGTAAATTATTATATCTATGCTAATATATAATCTCGAATGATTTTGAATGAAAAAACTGTTGTCTATATTTTTTGAATTTCTAGAATATAATTTCTAGAAATCAAAATATAATTGTATTTTATGTAAATGTAATGAAAGACTCTAATATTTAAAAAAAAAAACTATTGATATTAAACAATAATATTAAGTTCAATGTATTATATTCCAAATAAGTTCTAATTTTGACTTAATAAACAACAATGCCATAAATTTCAATTATTATTGCTGTAAATATTTGTCTGAAATGATTTATGAATTTTCAAATGTTAAATACAGTTATTCCATTTTCTTTTTAATTATTTTAAATTAGTTAATACGCACTTCTTTGAATCTGAGAAGGGCAGTTTTACAAGTTTTGAAAAGGACAAAAGGTTTTGACATCAGTTTTTTTTTAATTTCGTCAATAGATTAAACAATATTATAAAATCCTGTTCGATTCAATGGATGAAAAGATCGTGAAAAATACATGTTTCTTGCTCTTTCAAAACTTCTCAAAGGGCATTTGGGCAATTCCAAATATGATATTTTATATGATTGAAGATTGTAATATATACAATTAATGTAAATATTTAGACTATTATCTAATTCATATGAATATTACATGTGAAATGAATATATTATATAAATGATGAACATATTTTCATGATGTAATATTACACATAATGTTCGATTCAATGGATGAAAAGATCGTGAAAAATACATGTTTCTTGCTCTTTCAAAACTTCTCAAAGGGCATTTGGGCAATTCCAAATATGATATTTTATATGATTGAAGATTGTAATATATACAATTAATGTAAATATTTAGACTATTATCTAATTCATATGAATATTACATGTGAAATGAATATATTATATAAATGATGAACATATTTTCATGATGTAATATTACACATAATGTTCGATTCAATGGATGAAAAGATCGTGAAAAATACATGTTTCTTGCTCTTTCAAAACTTCTCAAAGGGCATTTGGGCAATTCCAAATATGATATTTTATATGATTGAAGATTGTAATATATACAATTAATGTAAATATTTAGACTATTATCTAATTCATATGAATATTACATGTGAAATAAATATATTATATAAATGATAAACATATTTTCATGATGTAATATTACACATCATTAATTTCGCACTTTTTTTTTCAAATCAGCAAATACGATAACATCGTCCAATTCTTGTACGACGTTCAGAATGTTACTTAAAAATTCATGAATGTATTATTATTATAGTTTTAACACTCACAAATTGTAATATCAACCATGCACTTAAAAGCTTAATTCATATCTCTGTCTTTAAACATGCAAGAGTATATATTTGCTTTGGTGCCAGATACGGCTGCTAGTTTGAGACCAATAATCTATTGCTCTTTGGTAATTATTACATAACCATAATAATAAACCAGAAGATTCTCAGCTTTTACTTCTTACTAAATTAATATTTTATAAAAACAAAATTCATCAATATATTTGCAAATTTTTATAATAAAATAAACATTCATTTCTTTAATACAGTCATAATTTTATTGATTAATATTCTGGACTGTTTAAAACTGGACTAATAGAAAAATCGCATAAAAATAAACTCATTACAAAAATAATTTTATTGTTTATCATTAATTTATATATAATTAAATTTATTTTTTTAAATTATCAAACTATAATTAGATTCGTGCTAATTTTCTATTTTTGTATTATAGTTTTATATGCTAGTTCAATGAAAATAAATAATTAAATACATAGTTTTCTTACACACATTTTCTACGCATTTATAAAGTATCCATCCTATTATATACAATAGTATTTTTTTTAATTAAATGTAAAATGTGTAATTTTTTTTTTTTTAATTGATAGTATTAGCGAATAGAAAATGAAATAAATGGTAATAGCAAAAAAGACATTTGTTATGTACTCACTCAAGGCATTTTCCGGTCCCAAAAGGACCCAGTCGGCGGAAGATCCAAATAATCCATGTACCAGAAGAACCGGAAGTTGTGGTTTGGCATCTTCGGGTTGCGATTTTCTCTTCGGTATCCGGTAGACTGTCAAAATATATCCGTCCTCAGTGGTGATATAATGGGTTTCACAGGGGTATCCATATTTCGTGATAATTTGATACTAAAAGACAATTAAATAATTAAATATTAAGATGACAATAACCAACATTTATTATATAATAACATAAGAAGTAATGTTACCTTGGTTACAGAATCTAGTCATTATTCAATTAATAAAAAGTAACGCGACAATAAATTAATTAGCTTTTAAAACTATTTCAGGAATTTTTAAAATATAAAGTTTACATAAAGAAAAATTGAGTTTCTTATAACATTTTATTCATTTAACAAATAATAAATTTGAATAGTGTACAATTTAGTTGGTTTCTTTAAGAAATATCTGATTCATGCGTCAAATTGACCCGGGTCCGTAGAGATAGTTTATTGTGACATAACCAAACTTTATTATATAATGACATAAAAAGTAACGTTACCTTGCTTACAGAATCTGACAATTATAACGTCATAATTCCAGTATATAAAAAGTAACTTGCAAAGTGTCGCGTATTTAAATGCAGTAACCATAAATAAGTAAGTATAGTAAAAACATTTATTATCTGATATCGTCAAAGTGTACTGATTTTTGTACTGATTTTTATCCATTTAACGAGACATATAAATATGAACATAAATTTTAATAGCGTACAATTACGTTGGATTTCATGTTGTTTCTTTAAGAATTATCTGATTCATGCGTCAAATTGACTGGTATCCATAGAGATAGGTTATTGCGATATAACCAAAATTTATATTATTATATAATGTCTAGAGAAGTAACGTTACCTTGGTTACAGAATCTGTTAGTTATAACGTCATAATTCCAGTTGATAAAAAGTAACTTGCAAAGTGTCAGAATAATAGTTCTACATTCGAAGTAAAACATGCAGTAATCATAAATAATTATCATAAAATGTCTATAAATCTAATGTTAAATAAAATGAAAAGGAGATTTGATTTTTTCAAAACTTTTGATGAATTAATCTGATTTGTACTAATTCTGAGTGTTTCTTATAATTTGATTTCATATCAAGCCGTACAAATTATTGGCGTTGACTGTATAATCAAATATAGCATTGACGTTTGTGCATTTTCAACTTATTTTTAGCTTTTAAAGTATAATTAAAAATGTAAAAGTAATTGTCATTTCCAATCATATAATTTGATATCAAAGGAAGTTGGTACACCTGCTGGAAAAATTTGTATAAATACCAACCACAAACTTTTAATGTACCAACATAAGAAATATGTGCATTTAATTACATAATTTAATCGACATTCGATAAAGCATAGTAATTAATTAAATGCGAAAAGTGAATGACATGAATGTGTACTATGCGAGCAACAGGTTTTTATAAATTGGAATTACGTAAATACCCGGTAATGCTCGAATTTATATTCATCACGTTTAGTTGTAATAGTTCAACATAATTAAACATAAATCTGACCAAAAAAAAGTTGCAAAAATTCCCAAACGCGTGGGCTAAAAACTCTTCGGTTTCAGACGATAATTTCGGATTCTAAATTGATAATTTGTTACATAATTTCTAATATATTAAATGGACATAATATGATTTTTTTTTTGCTCTGAAATAATTTATTTTCTTGAAATACTCCAAATATGCTTCAATTCCTTTTTTTTTAAATAGAATTTCTATACATATATTTTTTTTATTTAACAAAGAAATTCTGCAGCTGCACATAACTCCAATAAAAAAACAGTAGTTAATTGAAGAAATATAAGGTAATAAGGATATAACTATACTTGTTACGTTCCATAAACCTGTTATAGAAAATAATCCGGAAGTTTTGTCAAGGCAAGAATATATTGAACAATTTCTAATATAAATTATTGAAATAATAATAAAATAATTTACAACTTCAAAAGAAACAACGCTTAACTCCTAATTTCAAGTAGTTTTCTTTATTGATAAACTGAATGTGAATTTTTAAAATAATATATAATAACAAATTTGAAAAATAAAATAGCAATAAATAATATTAAACTTCTTGGTTCTATTTTCTTTTAATAATAATTATAATAATAATTATTATTAAGTATCTCCGCTCTGTATGTTTTCAAAATAATGATTAATTTATATAATAATAACGTATAAACTGATATAAAAAATATATTATTAAAAATGAGAAACTAAATACAATTAACAAATATTTATCAAAGGGCGGAACACCAAATGGCTGCAGCAAATTTTTAGATGTTTGTAATAATATAAACAAACACGTTTATTTTATATTTTTTAACATGACAAATTATTCATTACGTCAAAGTTGAATTATTGAAAAAAAAATTTAGACGTGGTTACCAGATTATTTTAACAATATTTGCTAGACTTTTTTATTATTTTGTGGTAATAATTATTGTTTATCCAATTACTTAAATGTAAAAATATTAATAAATTTCGAATTAATTGTAATTGTTTTTTGGTAATGTAAAAATCATTCATTAACAAGAAAAATATTTGTATAGACTGTAGCAGACATGTTATTTATTGATTTGCAGAAATTGATTAAAAGAATTATTAGGTAGCAAAATAGTGGAAAAACTGAAGACTTTTTTTATATAATTTTAGTTACTTCACATAGTTTTTGTAGAGTGTTACAAGATGATGATTTAAATATCAATTGTGGAATTACAAACTAATAGTATACTGTTGTACAGGGATGAGTAACACGCGGCCCGCGGGCCGCATGCGGCCCGCCAAGCATTTCTAAAATTTATTTTATCGACTTTCTCCCATCATTCTGTTCTTTTCTTGTTTGTTTTTATTTTGCATTAAAATTTGTATATGAAATACTATTTTTTTAAAATTTTTTTTTTTTTTATTGTTTTATTATTTTATGTTTATTATAAATAAAGTTTTGTAAATTATTAATTAATGTTACTTTATGTGCGGCCCGCCAAAAAAAATTAAAATTTAAATTGGTCCGTTGATTAAAAAGGTTGTTCACCCCTACTGTAGTAGAATTTTAAGACATTGAACATTGAACAAATTGATTTTATCAATGGTTCAAAAATACTGGAAGAAATTTTTTGAACTTTTAAATATTCTAATGATTTATTAAAAGTGTTTTACTTAATTTTATCAATAATATTTACAATAATATATTAAAATATAATTAACAAACTAATTTAATTTTTGATTTCTGAATTAACTGTTAAAATTTTTAACATTCTTCGTATTTTTTAACAAAACTTCATGAATAAATATAATAATAATTGGATGAATAATTACAAATTATCCAAAAATTTTAAACTACGGATTTTTTAAGGTAATAGTTTGAACTCTTTAAAAGTTTTTTTTATATTGGAGTTGTTGCTTATTTTCACTGATTTGTCTTAATCATAATAAATTTATTGATTGGGAATATTAAATTAAAGAAAATACTAACAACTAAGAATTAATATACATAAAAAATTTTTTTTTTAATATTTGAATATGATTTTTTTATCAAGAATTTAAAAAAAAATATGTTTTTCCTGAAGAAATATGTTTAATAAAATAAGTTATATTTTTTAGTGCTTTCAATGATTAGTTAGTTAACCAATAGTAATAAAAAATATACTGCGCGTATTTATCAGACTATAATTTTATTTATTCAAAATAATAAACTAAATAAATAAAGTTGATTACTTTGAGATTGTATTATTTTCAATATCAATATATTTTGTATACTGACTTTTACTAATAATATTTGGATTAACTATTAATAATAAAAATATTAGTAGAAATGGGCAGAAATATAAGTGTAAAAAGGCTACAAATCAATGGTTCAAAAATGAATGAAAATTAACTCTTTGTACTCTAAAAGTAGATCAATTTGTAATTGATAACATTATTTTGTGTATTCTTACGGATAATTACTCATTAATAATTACTAAAAATATTTTTCTTATTTATTATTAATGAAAAAATAAGATCTTCATAACGCTTTGTAAAAATTATAAATTTCTGTTTCTTTAGTATTTTTTTATTGTAATATCTGATTTTATATCTGCTTTTGCAACAAATATAATAATTATTCAATAAAAAGTAATAAACTATAACACAAACAGGATATACATAATTGGTAATTGGTCAAAATGACTGAAATCTAAAATATCAACATAATGATGATAATCATAAAGTACCGTAATATTTCGCATAGTGCAATTCCTCTAATATATCCAAAAAACACATAAAAAGAGATTTGATTTTATAATTTTGTAATTGTAATTGTATAATAGAAGTTAGTTCTATTTTGATCAATAAAATGTAGTTTCTAGCTATAGTGAATCCAGACTAATCGAAGCTACAGTGTAGGAGATATTTCATATCATTTTATGGGTTTTAGTCTTATTATATTGAATATTCTTGCAAAAGTAATCATAATTTTTAACAATTGATGTTACATAATTTCGGTAAAAAAATAATTATGAATATAACAAAAACAGGATATTAATAATAATATCAAATCGATTTCAAACATTTTTTTTGAAATAATCTTGTTATTACTTACTGTAGTTTTGTGCAGTTCATCGCTGATGTCGTCTTTCACTATTGACGGAGCACCTAGTATAGCGTGCGGTTGTAGATGCGTGCAGCAGGAGTAGAGCAGCAGGACTGTCAACCGTAGCGGAAACATATTTTCCGCAAAATACGCTAATCGCGCTATCAGCCGTCCACTATATTGCTACCATTATCAAGGCTGAGTCCGAATTGATATGCAGCAGGAGAAATTAATGTTATTAACAATCTTGCTCCTCGTCGCCACCTCCCATCTAATCCATGTACGTCCAAACAAAACACAAACAAAATTTAAAAAGTACAATCCAAAAAATTAAATTAATTCATAAAAAAAAAATTAAATTATGTTGTTGTAATTTGTTAATAATATTTTAATTAAATGTAATTTATTTGATCCTCCTCTAAATGAAAATTTAAAAGGTATTAAAAAATATGTAAAATATTTAGATTTTTAGAAATTTATATATTTTAATATTACGTTTCGTTATTATATCCAATTGCTGATTTCTAGTAACATTTTAGACTTTAAAGAAATTTGAATTTTTATTTTAAACTTTATTATTTATTTATCGACCGTGATGTTTTCGGCTGACGACTATACAGTTATTATTAAAATTTTTTTTTTTTTTAAATTTTATCATTAAGAATTGTTGAGAACTTTCTGGTGTGAATGAATAATAAATAATTTTATTTGTAAGTTAAAACCAATATTAACATAAACCGAATTATCCTAAGTTAGTTTCTAATCCTATAGAATATTTCATAATTGTTTTGAAACCTTATTATCTTTACTGATAATAACTTTATTTTATCTCATTCATTATTAAGGGTTTCGTAGAACTCATTGCATGCGTTTACAGCGAGAATAGTTATACTATTTTCATTTAATGAGATTGTTCCGTTCCGGTCTCAGAATCTCCTTCCTGTGAGAAACGTTTGAATTTCGCACAATGAATTCAGTAGTTTTAATTTGTATATTAATATTTCTTTCGTGCGTGTAATTCTGTAATTCTTGACTTATATAAAAATTATTATTATTATTATTATTTTGTCGATTATTAATTGTCAAGATTATTAAAATCACACATGCTAATTTTACTGATTTTCTTTGAATATTTTTGGAAAAAATAATGAAAAAAATATTTCAGTAGTTTTAATTTATAAACTAATATTTCTTCCGTGTCTGTAATTCTGTAATCTTGTTTTATATGAAAATTATTATTATCTTTATGTTTTATCGATTATTAATTGTCAATATTATTAAAATCACTGGTATTTTTTCTGATTTTCTTTGAATATTTTCATTAAAAAAAAATGAAATGAATAAATATTAAAAAATTAAAATTTGGAAATCTCAAGTTCAAAAACAATTTTCTATTAAATCCAATAATGAAACGTATTTATGCATGTATGTTGTCATTCTTTATAAAAGTTAAGAAAGTTCACACCTAGTATTTTTTTGATTTTCTTTAAATATTTTCATAAAAAAAATTAAATGAAAAAATATTAAAAATTTAAAATTTTGAAATCACAAGTTCAAAAACAATTTTCTATTAAATCCAATAATAAAACGTATTTATTCATGTATGTTGTCATTCTTTATAAAAGTTAAGAAAGTTCACACCTTGTATTTTTTCTGATTTTCTTTAAATATTTTCATAAAAAAAAATTAAATGAAAAAATATTAAAAAATTAAAATTTTGAAATCACAATTCCAAAAACAATTTTCTATTAAATCCAATAATGAAACGTATTTATGCATGTATGTTGTCATTCTTTATAAAAGTTAAGAAAGTTCACACCTTGTATTTTATCTGATTTTCTTTAAATATTTTCATAAAAAAAATGAAGTGAAAAAATATTAAGAAATTATAATTTTGAAATCACAAGTTCAAAAACAATTTCCTATTAAATCTAATAATGAAACGTATTTATGCATGTAAGTTGTGATTCTTTATAAAAGTTCAAAAAAACTCTTCTCTTTTAATATAATTTTAAACACAATTTAGTTTATCTTTATTTTGCCAGCATTATTGATGTTTTTGGAGTTTTTCAATCTTTTTACTTATCCGGAGACATTAAGATATAAAGAGAAACCAATATAGATTGAAATTTTCTAAATTTAGTAAATAATATAATTAAATTATGTTTTTAGAAAAAAAAAACTAATTTATATACATAATTAAATTAAAGATAGATATAATTATATTCTATTTTATTTCTTTTCTATTTTTATTTGAAAATTTATTTTTACTTCAATATATTTACAGTTTTCTCTTCGAATCCAAACTTCACTCAATGCTTAATAAATCCTTGCTAGCTTTGTACTATTTTTAAATATCTCTCAAACAAGATCAGATTGAATTTCAAAATCTTAAAATTTGTTGTAGTTAAGAACAAATTACTTAGTTGTAAATTATTCATATTTTCATAGTTTTCTTTGCTAACTAGCTGATGATCATTATTTTCCATGAAATAAAAAATTCCTGTGTGTACATCATCCAAAAGCTTTTTTCATCGCTATATTAAATCACTCGCATAAATGTTTTCTTGTAAATTGATGGCTCTTACTCATAGTTTTTAAATATTTTTGTCTTGGCTTAAAGCAACATTCTATTTCAGGACAGTTTCATTTTATTATATACAAGTAATGTTACCTCAATGATTAAAAATAGTTTGTGAGAATCTTGCAATAATATTCAATTTATACAAAAACTATTTAAAACAAATTACGAATTTGTTAAATTTAAAAATAATTATATTTTTTCAGTTTCAATTATGATGACCTATTTTATAAATGTTCCATATTATTTAAGCATATTTATATATTACATTTCTCAGTATAGTAAATCTTCTTTAAATGAAAACTAACTGTAAACATAAGACTTTTTCGAACATCTATCATTAGTATGATAGTTTTAAAATGAATATCTTTTAATTAAAAAATAACTTCCAACATTTTTATATTTCAATTGTTATATATCAATGATAATCATCTTCTAAAAATGATTAACTGAAAACTGTATCTATTGTGTAGCTTGAATTTAATGATCAACTCCAAATATTTAGATTTGGTTTGCTTTTAAAATATCTACTACAAAGTTTTTCAACTGCTTACATAATTTGTGATACTAATAAGCACCATTCTATTTGAGTGTAGTAGCTTATTTCTTAATTGTTCAATGTAGTACAATATGTAGTCATTTGGCAATTGTATTTTGTATTAATGTTTCCATATTCTGGTCATATAATTATTTTTCTTTTATGTAATAATTGTATTTGATTATATTATTTGGGGTTGTTGTTGTTGTTGTTGATGTTTGAGTGATGTTGCGGATATAGATTTTAAAATTAATATTTATTTTATAGTTTTCTTTTACAATAAATATTTAACAATTAAACATCAAAATAAATAAATACACTTATCAGAATGATATATATACGATATTATTTCCATGCAAGGTAGAGCAGTAGTTGTGCGTAGAACGAAAAGGAAATTGAACATAATATGATTTTTCATTTATTGGAACCTTAAGCCATACATTTTGTCACACATATTACTAAAACATAATCCTAGTAAGTAAGATTAAAATAGAAATGGCCTTCACACAATTTTTCTTTTCTCTTTGTATATATTTTGCATGTTTGTTCGTCGGTTGATTTGTGTGAGTTTTTTTTTGTGTTTGTGTGGATTAGGTCGAAAGGATGCCGACGAGAGCAAAAGTAGGGCTGATTTTTTCTTAGATGTTGTGTACGTGTCTCTTATGAACCCTAGTAGTGCTCCGAGCACGACTTCCTCTCGGTGCAAAATTCCAGAGGATTTTAAGTTTGTTTTCATGGAAAAGAAAAGTTGGCAAGTCGGAATTTGTTCATTTTTAAAACAAAAGAAAAAGAAAATGATGACATTGGAACAAGAAAAAAATGAATTTTAGGTGATAGTTGAGCCGATGTTGAGGCGCTTTTCCCTCGTTCAACGAAAAAAGAAAAGTAAAATAAAATAAATAATTAAAATAATAATTAAAAAATAATAATTAATTAAATATAATAAGTTTTAATAGTATTTTAAAAACACAGCGCTAGTTGTTGTGGTTTTCGTTGTTTACATGTCCATTTCGGGGGCAAGATCGAACCTTGGTGGGAAGGTCATACCGTCCATGTGTGGGCGTGATCTTGGCTGCAAAAACACATGAAAACAGCATTAGAAAATGGAATTCTCCGAAGGGTAAGTAACTAATCGTTGCACCCTGGACCCAAGAGTGCAAGAAATGAGTCAAGGGTGCAGACGAGGAATGCAAACGAGAAATACATCCAGAGTTCAACCACTGGCTTGGATCTCGCTTGCAACTACATAAAGTGGCGTTGTGGGGGATGTAACAAGTAAAAAAATAAATATATTAAGTAGATGAAATAGTATATAGAGTGATGGGGGTTAGTGTGAACAGCACAAGACCAAAGTGGGGGTCAAGAGGTAAAAAAACCTCTCACTTACTAGGAAGCTGTTACTCTAACACCAATGGCTTGCGTTGCTATAAAAAGATTTGCTTTTAAAATGATTTCACAGTCGAGAGAGTAAGTAAAAAAGAAATAAGTAAAGAACGATTGATATAGATGGATAGGGGGCAGTATGAAAGAGAGAGAGAGAAAGTGAAAAAAATAGAGAAATATCAGGCGGTGGAATATAGTAGTATTAATCAATTGATATTTACCGCTGGGCTGGCACCTCTGGCTTGGGAACCGGCACGTCCCTTCGCACGGAACTTGGTGATGGCTTGCTCGGCGAGGTCGGCGCGTTCTTCGGCTTCCTCAAGTTCTTGTTGGGCCTTGCGGAATTTGGCGAGATTGAGGGCGGCGATCTCTTCGGCCTCCTCGATCTGCCTCTTGTAGGTCTTGATCTTCTGTTGGAGTTTGTCTACAAGATCTTGCATGCGTTCGTGGTTCTTGCGGTCCTCCTCGGCTTGGAAGCTGAGCTCCTTAATGCGGCGCTCGGATTTCCTGAGGTTCTTCTGGGCATCGGCGTGTCTCCTTTGTTCACCGTCCAACTCGTTTTCGAGTTCCCTGACGCGTTGTTCCAACTTGGCGATGGCCTTCTTGCCACCCTTGAGTGCGTTAGCCTCGGCTTCGTCGAGACGGACTTGGAGGTCCTTGATCTGGGTCTCGAGGGCCTTGCGGAGTTTCTCCTGGGTTTGGGCATGGTCCTGTTCGGCGCGGAGCTCGTCGGCGAGACGGGCAGCGTCAACCATGGCCTTCTTGGCCTTCTCTTCGGAGTTCTTGGCTTCGTTCAGGAGCTCATCAAGATCGGAGTGAAGGGTCTGGAGCTCGGCCTCGAGTTTCCTCTTGGCAGCAGAGATAGAGCTGTTTTGGGCGGAGAGGTCGTTGAGTTGCTCGTGAGCATCTCCCAACTCTTGTTCGGCTTGGCGACGGGCACGGTCGGCTTGTTCCAAAAGGGTGCGAGATTCCTCGAGTTCGTTCTGGAGGGCGTTGGCGCGACGTTCAGAGATGCCAAGGGCTTCACGGGCTTCGTCACGGGCACGTTGTTCTTCTTCCAAAGCGGTCTGGGTGTCCTTGAGTTGTTGTTGGTAGCGCTTGATGGTCTTCTGGGCCTCGGCATTAGCCTGGATGGAAGAAAACAAGAAAATAGTTAGATACTGGTGTTCGGAATAATAGAATTATTCTACAATCGTACCTTGTTAGCGTGGTCCAAAGCGATTTCAAGCTCGTTGATGTCAGCTTCCAACTTCTTCTTCATGCGGAGAGCTTCAGCCTTACCCTTAGCTTCGGCCTCGAGGGAGGCTTGCATTGAGTCGAGGGCGCGTTGGTGGTTCTTGCGGGTGTTTTCGAATTCCTCTTCCTTCTCTTGGATGCGGCGGTCGATTTCTTGGCGAACTTGGGAAAGTTCCAATTGGCTGCGGAGGACCTTGTTCTCCTCTTGTTCAAGAGCAGCTTCGGCTTCCTCGAGGGCGGCTTGGAGTTCGTCCTTCTCGGCTTCCAAACGCTTCCTGGCCTTTTCGATTTCGTGGATGTTGCGGCCACCTTCACCGATTTGGTCGAGCAAGTCCTTGACTTCATCGGCTAAGTTCTTGTTTTCACGACGGACGGCTTCCAATTGCTCTTGGCCTTCCTCGTAAGCTCCCTTAAGCCTGAACAATTCAGTGGAGTAGTTGCGGCATTCCTTCTGGCTGGCATCAAGTTCAGCAGCAAGGTCATCAACCTTGAGCTTCCATTCGCCAATGATCTTGTCGAAGGCCTTCTGTTTCTTCTCGGCGGCGTTGGCAATAGCGGTGGCACGGTCGACCTCGAGTTGGAGATCTTCGACTTCGGTGGCAAGACGTTGCTTGGTCTTCTCGAGGGCTACAACCTTCTGGTTGAGGGACTCGATGGTCTCTTCAGCCTCGGCGAGACGGGCTTGGAGCTTCCTCTTGGCTTCCTCCAATTCCTCAGAGCGAGCGACTCCCTCGGATTCGTACTTGGAGCGCCACAATTGGGATTCAGCGTTAGCCTTGCTGAGTTGACGTTGGATGTCAGCCTTAGCTTCGGCTTCTTCTTCAACTTGTTCACGGATGTTGTCCAAGTCGTGTTCCAAGTTGCGGAACTTGCCGAGAAGGGTAGCGCGTTCGCGGCCTTCTTCATCAGCCAACCTCTTGGTGTCTTCCAATTGGGTGGTGAGGGATACCTTGATCTTGCTGAGTTGGTTAACCTGGGATTCGGCTTCCTCCAATTGACGGAGAAGGTCGGAGTTCTCGATGGACAGCTTCTTCTTGGCGGCATCGAAGTCGTTGAGGGTGCGGTTGGTTTCGTCGAGTTTGCCTTGGACGTCGTTGAGTTGTTGTTGCAATTGTTTGGAGATCTTTTCGCAGGAGGCCTAAATACATTATAAAAGATTAATATGTCTCCTATAGAATTATGAACCATTTTAATTAGCAGTCAAAACGGCATTAGTTATTGCAGAGGTGGCAAACATTTAGCATATTATATATATATATATATTAAGTAGAGCTGAAAAGTATATATATGATATATATACACAAATATATTCTGAGAAGCGATTTGAAGAAGCTTGTTTTGTAGATTTTGTAGAAGCCAATAGAGTGCTTTATCCATGTATACCTTTTCGTTAGCCAAATGGTCGACGGAAGCGCGCATATCGTTGAGTTCACCAAAGTATTGAGCCTTATCTTTTTCAGCCCTAAGGAAGACAAATAAAAACATTGAACATCGTGTTAAGTAACAATATACATAACAATAGATAAAGGGGTGGAAAATTGAACGTTGATCTCTTTGGGTTCATGCCGTGCAAACGAGGTTTGTAAATAACACATGAAAGGGTCACAGTACAAATGGTACCTTTTCGCGACCGACAGAATCCACGGAGCTGCGAGTCACTTGCAATTCAGAGTAAATGCTCGCACGATCTCTTTCAGCCCTTAAAGTTTCAAGTTCATTTAATAATAGAATGTCATCTATTATATTATGTTTGTTGGTGGAGTTTGGGGGATTTGCGATGTTTCGCCATATATTATATACTTACTTAGCCTTGAGCTTGTTGAGTTGGTCGATTTGTTCGCCCATCTCGGAGACGGCATCGTTGTGCTTCTTGCGGAGGTTGGCGAGGGTTCCTTCGTGTTGGATGTTGGATTCCTCCAAGTCGCGACGGAGCTTGGCAAGCTCGGATTCGCGCTTCTTGTTGAGTTCGATTTGGGCAGAGGTGGCACCACCGGCTTCCTCAAGACGCTCACCCAATTCCTCGAGTTCGCGGGAAAGGTCGGCGCGTTGCTTCTCAGCCTTGGCGCGGGCTTGACGTTCAGCCTCGACTTCTTCCTCGAGCTCTTCGATGCGGGCTTGCAATTCCTTGATTTGCTTCTGGAGCTTGCCGACGACGGATTGTTCATCCTCAAGCTTGGCGGTCAGGGAGGAGATCTCCTTGTCCTTGCGTTGGATGGTCTGTTCGAGTTCCTTCTTGTTGCGTTCCAAGTCAGCGACAGCTTCTTGGGTCAACTTAAGGTCACCCTCGACCTTCCTCTTGGACTTCTCAACATCTCCGCGGAGTTTCTTCTCGCGTTCGAGGGAGTCTTCCAATTCATCCAAAGTCTGTTCCAACTTGGCCTTAACCTTGTTCAAGTGGTTGACCTTGTCTTCGGCGGCTTGAAGTTCTTCGGAGACCTTCTGGTTGTTCTCACCAGACATCTTCTTCTCCTTGTTGAGCTTGTTGATGAGTTCATCCTGGTGGGCGATCTCGTCGTTCAAGTTCCTGATTTGGTGGTCCTTGGTGGCCTTGTCTTGCTCGGACTTTTGGAGGTTCAATTCCAAGTCTTCGATGTCCTTCTTGAATCCAGAGATTTCTTGCTCCAACTTCTTCTTTTGTTGGAAGAGTTGGTTGCGGGAATCTTCCTCTTGGCTGAGACGGTCTTGAGTTTCCTAATTTTCAAAGTAAAGATAAAAGAAAACCACATCATTAGCAAATTCTGAGCACAAATTGGATCGAGGCCAACGGTCCTCATTAAAATGCATCTAATATTGGATGAATCGATATGATTCATCGCTGCAGTGAGGCCCCATATCCGTTTTTATCCAGATATGTTACTTTCTTCTTTTTTTTTTGCATAGGGTTGAAATAATCAAAAATACTGTACTTACTTGCAATTGAGACTCAAGATCGCTCTTCTGGGCAGCGAGCTTGGCAGACTTCTCTTGGAATTCGGAAAGGGATCCCTTCTCGCCTTCAAGAGCACCCAAGAGGTCGGTCTTCTCAGCCAACAATTTGGCGTAGAGGGATTCGAGTTCCTTCTTGGCTTTGGTTTCGCGTTCAAGGGCTTCGGTAGCCTTGGCGGCCTTCTCTTCCAATTTCTGTAAAATATCGGTCGGTTTATCTTCAGTTTCGGTTTGTAAATTCATTTCGATTCGGTCCATTGTTCGGTTTAAGTTCGGATACGTTAATGTATATGGTGTGCAGTTTCAAAGTTGTTTCGATCGTTTCGCGGCTGGACGTCGACTGACTGACTAACTCCAGGCATATTTTAATATTGCGGAATTTTATTAATAAGATCAGAATTTAGAAAAGGTAAATAAATTGGGTCGCTGATGATGCCATACGGCGGTGAGTGATCGCGATGCGATGAGGTGGTGGGATGAGCGGTGTTTTATAAATAAATCCGCGGATAGAATTTCGCGTTTCCAGTTTGGTCTGGATCGAATCATTCATCGCTTTCGCATATTTTTAGAAGTCCCAAATACTTACGGCGATCTCATCCTCGACGCGAGTGACGTTGAGGAGGGGCTTGACCTTCTGCCAGAGCTTGTACCATGGCCAGGTGCGGAGCTTGAGGTATTTGCGCAAGTTCCTTTGGCACACTTGGAGGGCCAAACGTTGTTCTTGCAGCTTCTTGAAATCCTTCCTGGACAGGTAACCCCTGACCCAGGATTGCATCCAGGTGACGATCTTGCTCAGACGGTCGTCACGCAATTCTTCCATTTGACCCAAGACACCAGCACGGAAGAAGACCTATATATCGACACAAACAAATATTACAACAAATCCTCACCGGACCCTAACACCGGAGTATCACAGAGACATTCAACACTAAACAAAGCGATATTCTGGAAGGAAAGATGGTGAATAAGCCAGTGCCGTTTTTTTTTTGTGTAGATTTTAGCGTTTGCAATTTTCGGATCATTTGGAGGGTGTTAATCAAGTGCATACAAAAATCAGCATGGGCGTTTGAGTACCTTCGTTTTACCCATGCGGAATTGCTCGGCATCCAGTTGGATGTGATCCAAGATTACTTGGGCAATCTTTTCAGGTGTCATGCCATCCTTAATTTGACTTGCGGCCAGAATTTTGTATCTGTTTTCGTGGTGGTGCAATCAAACAAGAAAATAAAACAAACAAAAGACACAATGACAAAACACATGTAAACAAAGGAAGTTCAATAGACACAACAGTCACATTCATTACAGTATTCGTAATAAATAAATGAAGTTGTATCGTGATTTTTTTTGGTTTAATCTTGACTTTCCGGTACTGTTTGTCAATACTTTTTTTGGAAAGCCGTTCTTAAAAGGATTGGAACCCAGTCAGTTACGGGTTTTGCTTGTTGGGAATAGGTGGTAAATAGTCATCAAAGTGGTTTGGATGACTTGTTTTGAGACGATAAAATAAACACGAAGATAAAATCAATTGAAAACGAAAAAAAGAGTTGGTTCATTAGATTGAGACATGCCTTGGTGTGACCCAAGCGGTAATTTTCGGAATCAAGACCGGTGTTATCCAAAATGTGCTGGGCGCATTTCTTTTCATCGGATTCTTTGGCAACGGCGGCAGGGTTCAAGATTTTGTAACTAAATTCACAAAGAAAAAAAAAACAGGGAGGGTGTTATTAATATAAGAACGGGGTGGATCAAAACCGCCTAAACTAGTAAACAAATTATTATAGAACAAAAGGGGTGTCTCATGCAGACATAAGATCACATCACATTTGTTGCAAGTAACTGTGGAAAATAGACAAGTGATAATGAGAGAAAACACACACGAGTGGACTATGACTGTGCACGAGGGTTGGAATCCCTTGCCTTCGTGTGTCCGACTCGGTACGAGTCTTCGCTGAGACCGACCTCCTCCAGACACTTTCTGGCGGCCTCTTTTGGATCTTTCTCTTTTGCCATCGTGGCAGGAGCCAAGATCATGTAACTATGATCATATTGAATACAATTATTATCAAGTTCATCATCATCAATGAATTATTTGAAATATTTTTGAATTGTTGTAAGAGTAATAATGATTATAGCTAAAGTAGTTAAAATAATTAATAAAGTGAAATTACCGGAGCTTGAAGTCTGGGTAGACCATCCTGTTGGGGAAACCTTTACGGCAAATACGGATACCTTCAAGTACACCGTTGCAGGTGAGTTGATGCATAACCAAGTGAGAGTCGATGACACCAGGTTGTTTCAATTCGTTGGGGATGATGCAACGGACGAAATGAGGTTGGGTGGACCTCAGAGTGGCCATCAAGTTGTTCAATTGTTCCTAGGGAGGCGAAAGACATATTAGCACAAACGATTCTTCGTCCACAAACTGGAGCGAAACATCGAAGAAAAACGTATCAGTGTTTGTTAAAGTGAATGAAGCAAGTCACACGAAATCCAGCTGAGGGAAGAAGATTGATCAGCGAATACACACACTTAATTATTAGCAGTGATTAGTATAGCCATACTACGCTTCTGGGGTAGTTTTTGTACAGCTTTAATGATTGATTTAATTTTGATTTGATAAATTTTGTTGTTGTTGTGATGATGAAAAAAAAAACAAGGTGAGATCTGGAACAAGGCACATGAATGCTTTGCGCTCCGTGACTCAGTAATTTTAAATGGAAGGAACAAAACGTAATTATACGTCCTTTTGCAGTTCCAAACCAATTCCATTGGCTTTCGTGATGAAAACAAAACACATTTTTTGTGTGGTTTGAAAGGGGTGATAATCAAAAATTGTAGAAAAGGGGGGAAACCCTGACAAACCTTGTAGGAAGAAGATACGGTAGCGAAACCACCACCCTTCTTACCACGACCACCTAAATTGAAGAAGAAAAAGAAAAGCATACGTTTAAAGCGAGCCCAACATAGTAATAACTACTCAACAAATTCTACAGCTTTCCGAAGGGATCTATTAGGTAAGGGGACATGTAAATAAATTCATCTTTTTTGGTTTGAGAGAGAGAAAGGATTCAATAGGTTTTGGGATCCGCATAGCCACAGTCTCGTCGCTGCTTTTTTGCTGCGGTAATTACCTTGTACAAACTTGATACGGTTTGGAAAGCGGAACCTTTAGTTCTCTTAGCACCTAAGTTTTGTGGAATAGACATATTATTTTCTGAGAGTAAATGTAGATTTGAGAATTGATTTGTTTTTAAATGAATTGAGTGATGGTAGTGAAAGTTTAAGTTGGAATGAATTTATACCTTTGCCGCCGGCATCAGCTTGTCCACCAGATTGTCCTGGGTGGTCAGAGAAGATTTCTTGCAAGAGCTTGTTGGTACCCTTCTTGTACAAGTCGACGACGGTGTCGTTCAACGGATCCTTGTTCTTTTCCAACCATCCGGTGATGTTGTATGGTACCTATTTTTAGGGAACATAGATTGATTAGATCTATTGGTTCTTCGTTGGCATTTCGAATTTCGAACGTACGTTGCCAGCATAATGGCCGATGGCGAAGTGGGCGGCTTGGCAGCCTGGCTTTGGTGGTTTTGGCTTCAAGAAGTTGGGGGACTTGCCCAAATGGTTGTTGTTCAACTTCTCCTCAAAGGTCCTGTCAGTGGCCTTGGGGAACATAGATTCTTCTTCAAGGATGGACAAGATACCCATGGGCTAGAGAAAGAGATACACATTGTAGAAGAATCCCTGCATATCGAGTCCACGGAATGGTTTCTGCGTAAGGCTTCATACAATACCTGAAGTGCTTTAAAAAACTGTGCATTAACTAATACGAATCAAGTGCTCTATTGCATTATTTTTTTTGTTGTTGTTGTAAACGAAAAGTGAAAAACATATATGTGCTCGTTTGAATGAGTCAAATCCTAAAAATCTTTCAAAGTGAAATAGATACTGTGATTTTCTGATGCGGTAGTGGTTGTGGTACCTTCTCTATCAAATCGATAGTCGGTTGGAGATCCATACCGAAATCGATGAAGGTCCAAGGGATACCCTCCCTTTCGTACTCCTCCTGTTCCAAGATGAACATGTGGTGGTTAAAGTACTGTTGCATCTTTTCGTTCGAGTAGTTTATGCACAATTGATTGAAGTCGTTGTACTGGAAGTTGTTATTAGTTGTTTTAAAGCGAGCATTAAACACATGGAACACATAAGAAGAAGTAGAAGCAGCGCTGATGAAAGTAGTTTGTTTTGGTTTGATCGTAGCATACAAGTAGGCACAAATATAGAGAGAGTAAATACAAAATTTTGTATTGAGTTAAGTAAACTGGTGGTTTTCGTCTCCTTTCCAAACATTTACCTTCTCAATAAGTTCAATACAAGCTAACAAATCCATGCCAAAATCGATGAAGGCCCATTCGATGCCTTCGCGTTGGTACTCTTCTTGTTCGAGTACGAACATGTGATGGTTAAAGAATTGTTGCAACTTTTCGTTCGTAAAGTTGATGCAAAGTTGCTCGAAACCATTGAACTACATGTAGGGGAACAAAAAGCAACAACACAAATTACATTTAAAAACGCACAAGGATTTCGTGCGGCAGTTGCCCGTGTATAGTGGAATAACTGCACGCACGAACGCACACAGACCAACAGGGTAGCACGGCTGCTGGTTGCTCATTGCATTTTGGTTTTGGTACATCTAACATTGAGGAGAGACATCATAGATAGATATGACATAGATACAAAATAGACACATATAGCTAAAAGGTAAAGTACAACATTGAAGAAAATAAACACGAAACAGCATATACAGTCGAGGACAATTCCTATCCGCCGTACCTTCTCAATAAGTTCGATACAGGCTAACAAGTCCATGCCGAAATCAATGAAGGTCCATTGAATACCTTCCCTGGCGTACTCTTCTTGCTCGAGTACGAACATGTGGTGGTTAAAGAACTGTTGCAACTTTTCGTTGGTAAAGTTAATGCAAAGTTGCTCAAAACCGTTGTACTGTTGGAAACATAGACATAACGTTACGAGAATCACTGGGTCATGTCAGTTCTGTATTAGTTTATCCGTTTTGCACAAGCGTTAATATAAATTTGTTAACCGGTTATTCTTTGTTTGCTATCCAATCTTAGTTTAGCCAAAATTAACCTTTTCGATAAGATCAATGCAAGCGAGCAAGTCCATTCCGAAGTCAATGAACTGCCAAACGATGCCCTCCCTGGTGTACTCCTCCTGTTCCAGCACGAACATGTGATGGTTGAAGAATTGCTGGAGCTTTTCGTTAGTGAAGTTAATGCAAAGCTGCTCAAAGCCGTTATACTAGAAATATAAGAAATAAATAAGTTATTTGTTATTCGAATTATTACCAAAATATTTGAAAAATTGAATGCGTATTTGAAGCGTAACCTGTATACAAGGGGGGAAAAAAATAAGAGATCTATAAGAGAAACATGTATAGTGTATATTTCGTCGGATTCCTTGGTATCCCCGTCCTGTTGACCTGTTCAAGTTCGACCGAAGTCTTTTTTCTTTGTCAACTTACGTCGAAGATTTCGAAACCAGCAATATCCAGCACACCAATGAAATGTTGCCTCTTCTGTTTGGTGTCGAGGGTCTCGTTACACTTCTTGACCAAGAACTTGAAGAGCCTGTCGAACATGGCCTTGGACATAGCACCAACGGAGTATGATACTTGGTTGACATTACGGCCTTGGACGACGAATTCGTTGCCGACCTTAATCCTGGGCTTGACGAGGGCGGTGTAAAGAGCTTGAGTTTCAACACCCAAGAGCTTAGCAACCCTGTCACCTTCCTGCAGATGGGAAAAACATTCTCATTTAGCAAATTCACCACATAATAATCGACCGATGAGTTTTACCTCAGTGCCATCAGCTTCAGCTTGTTCTTCGCGACCCCTCTGCTTGAACTTCATGCAACCCATGTGCATAACAGCGGCGGTGATACGGTAGATATCATCCTTTTCGTCTTGGGTGAAACCAAGTACGTCGAAGGCTTGCTACATTGTTGAAAGGGAAAATATAGATTTAATCGAGGTCCGTGTGTGCAGATAGTGTTTGGAGAGTGAAGATAGTGTGTGTGATGAAGCTCAACGATAAATTAATTAGAAGAATACCACACGAAGCGTCAGATGAAGCAGTTTGTACAGTGCGACTTACCAACAAAAGAAAACAATCTAGAAAAACGTATTAATATTGTATGGCGTAAAATCTGTCTGGGTCGTTGATTTTATTTTTAGGTTTGTTTTGATATTGTACGTGGAATTGTTTTGAAAGGTATGAGGGGAGTTTACTCACATCCGTGAGAAGCAATTCCTCAGCGTCATCGACGTTGGGAATGGTAACTTTTCCTTGGGAGACAAAGTTATAGTCGTAGATGTTATTGGATAGCAAGCAAATACCTATGGTGAAGCAAAATAAAATGGTTAGCCAGCGATAAGCGGAATGTTCTTTTGTATATATTTTTTTTTTCATTTGTATCCGTTATTGTTAGATTTTTTCTGCTAAAATAAAGTTGTCGTCGCTCTGAATATTTACAGATGATTGAATCGTCTTTGGTCTTTGGCGCACTCAGGGAGCGGGCGATGCCTATTTGCTCCCTGCTTGCACCGCTGAACGAACGTTTTTTTTTTGTTCTCTTACGTCTGTGACTTCACCCTCGAGGTAGTCGTTAACGCCTGGAATGCGTGTCTTTCCGTGGCTAATGAACGGGTAGTCCGAGACACGATCGCTCAGCAGACAAAGGACTAGGCATCGCCCACCACGAGAGATTGTTATTAGTAACAGAAAAGACATCGATATTAGCAACGCAACAACAAAACACTAGATGGGTACGAATAGTACAGTATTAGGATAGAATAGAATAAGAGAGAGAGAGAGAGTAAGAAGATAAAGATGATCGTGGATAGAAAGTGAGTTAGAATTTGAGGGCTTACATCGGTGATCAAACATTCCTCTCCGTCATCAAGTCCAGGAATGCTAGTCTTTCCTTGTGATACAAAGTAGTAATCGGTGATATTGTTGGATAAAAGGCAATTCTCTGTGGAAGAGGGGATCAGAACAAAACGAGGTGGTTAGAAACACGTATTTCTTGTCGGTTATATGCGACAATTATAAAATAACACATCATGTATATAAATAAAAACAAACAAACAAAGAAGAGTCGGAGATGTGTGCAGTCTGCTGCCATCATCCAAACTTTCTTTTTTCTCCATCCGAGCCCAAAGAGTCACGTCCCTGCTCGTCGTAAACAAATCTACTGGTCCCCTTGGTAACAAGGAAATAGAAAAGAAAACACAACTAAAAATATCAGGCACAGGTGTTTCGATCCCGCCTTGCTTAAGAAATAATCGAACTCTAAAGTTCTAAAACAAAATAAAGCGAATCTGCTTGTGTATGGGGGTTGATTGGTTGTTGTTGTTGTTTTTCTGAGTCCGGGGAAAGTTCACCGTAACCCACTTACATCAGTGAGAGTACATTCTTCACCGTCATCAACGTTGGGAATTGTGGTTTTGCCCTGAGCTACGAAATGATAATCCTGGATGTTCTCGGAGAGCAAGCAATTTTCTAAACGATGACGTAAGAAAGTAAGATTAAATTTGGAAAGAAAAACGAAATTGAAAATGTTCTGATTTCTGATACAGTCGATTGTCGGTTCATCAGATTAAATATAATTCCTGTGTGAAAATAATATAAGAGAATAGGATTCGTTAAGACAAACTTACTCTTCAAGTTGGGAACGGCTCCAGACATAATCTGGTAGAAGATGTGGTAAGATCTCTCAAGGGTTTGTTGGGAGATGACACGAGCCTTCTCGAGCAAGTCTGCATTATTCGAGAATAAAGTTTGATTAACAATTTGCCACTTGAGTGTCGGTTAAGTTAACTTACAAGTTTCGATGTCAGCACCAGCAAGTTTACCAGTTGGGCCGAAATGGATACGGATGAATTTACCCTAAACATCGGCAGCTTTAGTATTTTCTTCTTCATATTATAAGATTGTTGATAACTTACGAAACGGGAAGAGTTGTCATTACGCACGGTCTTAGCGTTACCGAAGGCTTCAAGAACCGGGTTAGTTTGGACAACTTGATCTTCAAGGGTACCCTTCTTCTGCTCCTCAGCGCTTGGCTTCTTGCTGGAAGCACCGACGGTGGCGAAGTAGGCAATTACCTTCTTCGTGTTTTCAGTCTTTCCGGCACCAGACTCACCACTGTAGGCAGAGAGAGAATTAATTAATATAAGGTCCCCGTGGTGCAAGTAACGGCGATAACTTACGTAATCAACATAGATTGATTTTCGTGATCTGCGAAGAGGTTGATGAAATAAAGAGAAATAGTAAATTAGTTAGGACGCTGTTCGATCCACTACATTCTTCTGAGACTTACTGGTCAACATGTTGACGTAGGCGCCGTCGGAAATGGCGAAGATATGGGGTGGGACTTCATTACGCCTCTTACCACGGTACAACTTAGCGCAACGGTTGGTGTAGACGGGGAAACGCTTGTAGGGGTTGATGGCGACGCAGAAAAGACCAGAATAGGTCTGCAAATTTCAACAGGGAACGTATTAAAGCACACATCGTCATTTTAACTTTCAATCACAAAACAAACAAAAACAGCACCCCGAAGATCTTGTCTCGTTTCGAACTTCGGGGAGAGAAACGCACACGTGTAGGTAGGTAAGATTAATGGTGATATAACAGAAGAAAACGTTTCCAAAGCCTCGTGGGCAGTGGTCTGGTATTAATAAAATGGGGCCAATACGGTATTTGGTATTGGTTTTTATAGATCAGCGAGCTGATCGGATAAAGGGTATTGTTGATTAAGTGGATGAAACTCCCCCAAATACAGTCATCGAGTATTGGTGATTCTGGCGTTAAGAATAACTACAAAATAGGAAGAACAAAAAATAGGAGACCATCCGTCTCGTGGTCTCTCCAACCATCCAATATTTTGGTGCGGAGGACTTACGTAGATGAGTTTATGGTAATATCTCTGCTTCAAGTTGTGCAAAACTGAAGCGTCGTTGAGATATGTCAAGTTGGACATATCTTCGGCTTTTTCGTATTTGGGAGGGTTGACCTGAGCAACTTGTTCCTTCTTGAAGTTCTTTTCCTGTTCGCGGGGAAGAAAAACGACATTAGTGGGTTTCGGTCTTTGAAACTTACATAGATCAGTTTGCAGTAGTAACGCTGTCGCAGATTATGGAGCACCGCCGCCTCATTGAGGAAGGTCAGATCGGCCATATCCTCAACCTTCTCGAACTTAGGTGGGTTCAATTGGTACACCTGATCCTTTTTCAAATGCTTTTCCTACTCGTCAACAAACACAACCCATTTCGGATTTCACGTATTTACAAAAGAGAGACGCAGTCTCGGATGTGCCCTCCTCGCGGAGGGCACATCCGAAGACGGTTCTGCATATAAACCTAAATTTCAGCTAATACAATAAAATTAATATTATCATTTTTTGTTGCTGTATTGATAGGCATCAAGACTAAGTCCATATATCCTATTGTTGTGAGATAAATATTGAAAATTATAATAACTATCTATAGTGCTTATGTATGAATAACCGATGTTAAGATTTGGATGTTGCGGCCGGAACCGAGCTGCCTATTTTTAGGCTTCGGTTACGTGGCACGCAGCTGTATCAATTTCTCAATTGGCGATGCCCGATTATTATGATCATGAAATACAAGAGAATCTTGTTGACTTATGTCGGATGACAGGTGTCATCTTTGACGTTGATGTTTAGTTTTACCTCTCCTGGTCCAACGCCGACGGTGACGAGGTCACCCTTGGTTCCCTTGATTTCACCAAGGACGAAACCTTCCTTCTCACATGGAACCCAGCAAGATTTCTTGGCATCGTAGGGCTTGGTCTGGTCGATACGCTTCTGTTCCAGTGAGACAAACAAGTATGGGGTTGGGTCGGGGTCATCACCCTCTTGTTTGACAGGTTTCGGCATGTTGAAAGTGGACTAAGTTGGGGCTATCGAGACACGTAAAAAAACAGCCCTAGAGCCTTCCTGCAAATTGCGAAAAGGTAAACTTCGATTAGTTCCCGGTGTTTACATGCGCGCAATCTCAACACGTGTCAACAGACGCCGAAGATGAGGCTGCGAGGAAGAGTCGAGGAGAGTAGGAGAAGGAGGAAAAACGAAAATAATAAAGTACGCGCACACACCAGTACGAAATGGAAACGAGACTAAAGGTCTAAATTTAGGCTCGCGGAATGTATACCAAAGTGTAACTATAAATAGGCGATATCGTGTGATCGCCCGATGTTTGCGCCAGAAATTCCCGGATCGGATTCCGGGAGCGAAATCGAAATCGGATCGAATCCAGATAAGAAGAGTAAGTATATAGGAAAAAAAAACAAAAAACAAAACAAATAGGATGAAAGTATGCGCCGCGTAGAAATTGAAGTGAATTCGAAATGAAAATAAAAAAAAGTATGTTATAAAATGTTGCCAGCATTTCCTCGATGGGATTTCTATAATTGGCGCGCAGCCGAGAATAGATGGACCCGATTATATCACGGAGCGCCATTTAAGGTACCCCCCGTGCGCGTGCGACAAAATGGCGGACGCGTCCGATTATGCAATCCCAGAGCACACGCGATTCAAATTTTAAAATTATTCCCGAAATTTCACTCGACCGAATCCAATTTAGATTTACGAAAAAAATAAATAAATAAATATTAATAATAATAATAATCAAATGAAAGTACCGATTGATTCTAGTTTTACAATTAGGTCACTGATTTCAAAGAAGATAATAATTTAAAGAATTGAAAAAAATTAAAACTATTTTTTTTTTCTCGAAGTAGCTGAAGATGAACTTTTCTCTCGTAATACTTTTCCCCAAAGCGGAACGTCTTGCACAATTCACTTATTTTGCACTATTTATTTTCACTTTAATCCGAGCACAGAGTTAACATCGAAAAAGATTTGTTAGAAACAAAGAAAAATGTTAAAGGTGTAGAGAATCGGTTAATTGTGGGTGAGTGTAATATTTTTTTTTTATACTTTGGAGTTGTAGTAATGTAGAAGTTGTAATAATGATTGGAAGAACGGTGTTTCAGGCGAGGTGAGTACAAGATGTGGAGGACGACCACGGTATGTATGTGTGTTCACTTACGTTCGAAAGCCTTCTGGTCGAATCAGGGCTGGAGCGGCGGTTTATAAATGTCTGCAACCAGATCCTGGGATGTAACGAGCCCGTCGATTGGCTCGCCGTTTTCGGCCAATTGGGAACGCCGTTAGATCCTGGTCAGTCTACCTTTTTAGGCACGGGGAGTCGGGGCTGACCAGGCTAAAGGCTAGAAATATATATCGTGAGGGCGAGTCCGTCCGACGGCTTGAATTGTCGCGGGACAGTCGAACGGTGCACGCTCCGTTCCAGCTTTCAACTTTTTGTAAAACACAAAAAAAATAATAATTTCTTTTTCCCCTTGGTGGTTTCGCAACTTTCTTCGTTCCCTTCGTCGCACCAGGATATAAAACGGCGCCGTCCGTTCACCCACCGGCTCAGTTTCTATCCAGGACCCGTACAGCGTTCATCCATTCAACTCACTTTCACTCGCAAATCTTTTGCACATTGCATAACACTTTGCAACAAAACACCACACGAAATCCAATTGTTTAAACAATCTGAAAACTGAATATCATTTTTCATTCAGTTCTACAACCAATTTAGATCTCGGTTCCTTTTTTTTTCTGTTGACTCGACCAAGGCTTCCAATCTATTTAAAGAATAGAGTGCAACGCACATTCTTCTGACATTACATAATCATTCTTCGATTTTCCAGCTCAGCAAATTTTATTCACAATATTTGAAAACATTTCCAAATAAGTCGACAAATTTTATTTACATTCCTATTTAAACAAAGTATACTAATATCAAACACAAGAAAAACATATTTTTTTTTAAATCCAATTATTTGTATTTCTATAAAGATTATTTTTACCCAAATGATTTAACACGTATAATCATACAAATTACATGATCTTATTATTATTATAACCCAAAAATAGGAAAGTATAAACATTGCTTTTACTAACATTTTTTTACTACAAAATTTTGCTCAAAACAATACAATTTTTTTTAGAGTAATCTGAGACTTTTTAAACCAGCTATTTTTATTATTCTCTAAAATTCCTTATTTTTATTAAACCATGTAAAAATTATATTATATTTTCATTATTACAGTCCAAAAATAAGAAAAAATTCAATTTTATAAACTTGATACGATTTTCGAAATAAAACCTATATTTCGTCTAAGGTTTGCCTGAAAAATGCATAATATTAAATCTAATTGCTCTAACATTTTTTCTTAATAAATTACCAATACAAAATCGATTTAGGTTTTAATTAAGTTTAATTAACTTAAATACGATAGATATCTTAACTTGATTGGTCGAACAAAATATTTTTAATCGAAAAATATTATTTAGTAAATTAATGAGACAAGATTTAAAAATGTAAATTATGAAAATTTATAAATAGGACTTGATAATAATTTAATTATTACAACACAAAAATAGGATAAATATCGGTTTTAAAAACATGATACAATTTTTTTTGTAAAACCTACATTTCGTGTAAGATTTTTTTTTAAATTGATGATCAATAGTTTCATTAAAATGCATAATATTAAATCTAACGACTCTAACAATTTTCTTATCAAATTACCAATATATAATCGATTCAGGTTTAATAAAGTTAATTAACTTAACTATATGATAAATATTCAATTTATTATTGCAATTAATGCAATATTTCCAGAATAATTTTGTATAACTTGAAATATTTTCTTTTAATTAAATAACTTTAAAATATTTTCAAATTAATTATAATCATCGAAAATAGTAAATTAATGAGAAAATGTAAATTATGAAAATTTATAAATAGGACTAGATAATAATTTCATTATTACAACACAAAAATAGGATAAATTTCGGGTTTATAAACATGTTACGATTTTATTTTGAAAAACTTGCATTTCTTGTAAGATTTTCTTTAATCATCAATACTTTCATCAAAATACATAATATTAAATGTAATTATTCTAACAATTTTCTTATCAAATTTCTAATACAAAATCGTTAAAGTTAATTAACTTAAATATATGTTAAATATTCAATTTATTATTGCAATTGATGCAATATTTCCACAATAATTTTGTATTACTTGACTCATCAAATAATTAAATAAATGTAAAAGGTTTTTTATTTAATAGTCAACAAAATTTTTTAGCACATTAATCAGGAAAGATTTAAGAATCTAAATTATAAAAATTTATAAATAGGACTAGTTAATACTGATGATCAATACTTTCATCAGAATGCATATTTTTAATTATTCTAACAATTTTCTTATCAAATTACTAATATAGAATTGATTTAGGTTTTATAAAGTTAATTAACTTAAATATGATAAATATTCAATTTATTATTGCAATGAATGCACAACAATTTTGTGTAAACTTGACTCATCAAATAATTTCATTTAATTATTTAAATAACTGTAAAATATTTTCAAATTAATTATAATCATCGAAAATATTATTATCTAGTAAATTAATTAGACAAAATTTAAGAATCTATATTATGAAAATTTATAAATAGGATGAAAAGAGGAATAGATGATAATTTCATTATTACACCCAAAAAATAGGATAAATGTCGGTTTTAAAAGTGTTAAACTATTCTCGTAATAAAACCTACATTTCGTCTAAGATTTTCCTTGAAACTGATGATCAATACTTTCATCAAATTACATAATACTAAATATAATGACCTAACAATTTTTCTTATCAAAATCGATTGAAGTTTTATAAAATTAATTAACTTAAATACATGATAGATAATTTATTATTGCAATTAATACAATATTTCTACAATAATTTTGAATAACTTGACTCATCAAATAATTTATTTTCATAAAATAACTAAATTGTTTTAAAATTATTTAAATTCAACGAAATTAATAAGACAAGATTTAAGAATGTAAATTATGAAAATTTATAAATGGGACGAAAACAGGAATGGATAATAATTATTACAACCCAAAAAAAATTAGTATAAATGTCGGTTTTGAAAACATGAAACGATTTTCGTTATAAAAATTACATTTCGTCTAAGATTTTCATTAAAACTAATGATCAATGCTTTCATCACTAATAACTGTAAAATATTTTAAAATTAATTATTATCATCGAAAATATTATTTAGTAAATTAATGAAACAAGATTTCAGAATTATGAAAATTTATAAATAGGACGAAAACAGGAATGGATAATAATTTCATTATTACAACCCAAAAAAAATAGGATAAATGTTGGTTTTGAAAACATGAAATTATTTTAGTAATAAAAACTACATTTCGTCTAAGATTTTATTTAAAACTGATGATTAATACTTTCTTCAAAATTATTAAATAAATAAACATCAACATTTTCTTATCAAATTACCAATACAAAATCGATTCACTATAAAATTAATGAGATAAGAATATTAATTAAAAAAATGAATAAATAAGAAGGAAACGGGAATGGATAATATATAGCATAAAACCATAAATATTATGAATTAGGAATTGTTCATTATCTATTAATGTTTGTATTTTAGTTCACAAAATGCTAGTGCATTCATTCACATAATAATATGTCATACATATCAGGTTGATTTTGTTTATCATACACGCATATCTATGTAAATTAAGCTACACTAATTCCGAGAATGAAACACAAATTAAGTTTTGTAAAAAAATATACTTGTTTATTTACAAAATATGAAGTTACACAAAAATTATATTATCTGAAATAATCTATATTTTTTACAATACAAAAAAAGTAATAACTAATATTATCGTTCAGTTAAATAGAATTATCGGAATAATTTCAGTTCTGTAAAAAAATATACTAGTTTATTTACAAAAAAGGAAGTTACATGAAAACTATTATAATATCAGGTAATTTTTACAATTTTAAAAAAGTAATAACTAATATTCTTCAGTTAAACAGAATTATCTGAAGATTTTTTATTAATTTCTTGTATTATTTGCTATGTTAACTTAAATAATATAATAAATAAATTATTAGTACAGAATTTGAAAAATAATTGATTAAAATTGAATTGTTCCACAAAATAATACTTTTTAAAAATAAATATAGAATTTAATTTTTATTAATTTTTATGTAGAATTTTACAAAAAAAAAATCTATTTAAAAGAAAAAAAATATTGAACTTTTTTCTTTGGTAAACATTGTGTTATTTAGTTATTCTTGTAAAACAGGATCGTAAAATTAAATTCTTGGCGTTATTACAACCTCTCGGCACTAATGCACAAAGTGTAAAATAATAACGTATTTTGATGATATTTTTTTAATCTATTTTTATTTATATCTATTTTTAAGTTATTTTCATGTTGCATCTCATATAAACAAATTATATTTACAAAAAAATATTTTTATTTATATCTATTTTTAAGATGTTTTCATGTTGCATCTCATACAAACAAATTATATTTACAAAAAAAAGTACTGCGTAAAATCAGAATTGTATCAACAAGTTTAATTAAATAAAAATTAAAGGTTTTAGTGTTTATTTACCAAGATAAGAATTGTAAAATTACTATAAATTTAAAAAAAAATTAAAAATAAGAATTTAAAAGTAGTCTTTGTTAAATTTATAAGAGTGTAAACATTTAAAGATATATAAAACTAAAAGTTATTAAAAGATATTATATAAACTTTAAGTTAACTAATAGGTAAATTCCACGAAATTACTTTAATTAGTGTAGATATAAAAAAAAATATGGCTGAAAGTGTAATAGATTTTTTCGATTTTTAAACAAAGTGAAATCACAATTTTTAAATTAATCTAAATTTGATTATTTGTGCTTTTCTTCTCTTTTATTTAATAATTATCTATTCGGAATTCTTCCAAAGTCTGGAACATATTTATTGAAAAATGATAATTTTTAATAATAAGGAATTTTCATGAACACAGTAAAATGAAAACTATTTCAAATAAAATATTTTAGGGTTTAATTTGTAACATCATTGGAATATAAGATGTAGAATTTACTTAAATTTAAAGATTTTATAAACATTCGAGTTTATCAATACTTATTCAACAATAAAAATAAAGAACAAATTTACAAAATAAATTTTAGTGATTAATAAAATAATATAATTCTCAGGAATTTTATAATATTAAGATATGTAAAACTGGAAGATTATTTTTGATACAATTTATGGTATTTGTATTAAACAAAAAATTGCTTTGTGAAGAGAAACTTCGTTTACAAATATAAAAATAATATGGATGAAAAAAGGATAATTTTTTTCGTAAAGAAAATGAAAACTTTTATTTCGAAATATTATTTTAAATTTGATTATAATTTTATTTGATTATTATTTGATTATTATTATTGCTTTTTTCTGTTTAATTTAATAATTATCTATTCGGAATTCTTATAAAATCTGAATTATTTTCAATAAAAAAATAATAATTTTAAATAATAATGAATTTTCATGTTGCAGCTAACAAATTAAATTCATAAAAATAAAATGAGAACTCTAATAAAATACATAAGTTTAATTAAATAAAAGTTAAATATTTTAGGGTTTATTTTGAAAAATACACTGAATATAAAATGTAGAATTTATTTAAATTTAAAGATTTTATAAACATTAGAGTCTAAAAATATTTCTTCATGAATAAAAATAAAGAATTTATTTAAAAAATATATATTTTTTTACTTCTATGCTTCTATTGTATACAATTTATAGCACATTAATAAATAGATTAATTTCCAAGAAATTACTTTGTTAATTAAGACTTTAAAAAAATACTACAGCTTTCTACAGAAAATGAAAAATATTTTTTTCGAATATGGAAAAGTTTTATCAACTTTAAATATGAGTTTAAATTTGATTATTTGTGCTTTTTTTCTCTGAATTGGTGAATTTCTTAACAATAATCTATTTTCCTAAATCTGGAACATTTTTAGAAAAAAAAATGGATAATTTTCAAAAAATATCAGGAATTTATTTAATTTCATCTTCATTTAAATCTTCCACTGAAAAACCATTATTGTATAACTTTATAATCTACATTTTTGTAACCAAATTTTTGTTGGATGATTTTTAGGTGCTGGTTTTAAATTAGAATATTTGTTTACATTAAATAATAAAAATATATTTGAATACATAAATTTCTAGGATGCACACACTCGCAGTTCCCAATCCCCCTCGTAATTAGACGAGTAAACTAAGAACAACAACAATTTTATTACTATTACATATAATATTCATCATCTACTGTATTTTATAATTTAATTAACAATAACGTATCTTCCTGAATCTGGAACATTTTCAGTAAAACAAGGTTGATTTTCAATAAATATCAGGAATTTCTTTAATTTTATCTTCATCTAAATCTTCCACTGAAAAACCATTATATAATCAACATTTTTGGAACCAAATTTTGTTGGACGATTTTTAGGTTTTAGAATATTTGTTTACATTAAATAATAAAAATATATTTGAATTAGAATTTAAGAATACATAAATTTCTAGGATGCACACATTTGCAGTTCCCAATCCCTCTCGTAATTAGACGAGTAAACTAAGAACAACAACAATTTTATTACTATTACATATAATATTCATCATCTACTGTATTTTGTAATTTAATTAACAATAACGTATCTTCCTAAATCTGGAACATTTTCAGTAAAACAAGGTTAATTTTCAATAAATATCAGGAATTTCTTTAATTTTATCTTCATCTAAATCTTCCCCTGAAAAACCATTATTGAACTGTATAATCAACATTTTTGGAACCAAATTTTGTTGAGATTATTTTGAGATGTTGGCCTTAAATTAGAATATTTGTTTACATTAAATGAGGTTTGAATTAGAAGATTTAGTTGTGTAGAAGTTTCGTCATCAAACGTAACGTTATCCGAAGTATGAGTGTAATCCTGTTTATTTTTGGTAACGTTACAATTACGGATGTTTTAAATGATTATTGGTTGTAAGAAAATTTGTAATCAACAAGGGAACAGTAGTAATAATAATGATGATGATGTAGTGTCGATTGTGCATTCATTGGGTTGAGAGCATGAGGACACAGATGTAATCCGAGCATGGATCGGCGGAGTTGTATAACAAGGCATTGCCAACTCGGCGTCGACCGATTGAAATCAAAATTACTACATGGACGTATTCCAAAAGTCGACTCCGCCGCACACCACACGAATACACACACGATGAGACAGCCACTAACTGCCGCTTAATTAAATGCATACCTTTTGCGCTTTTGATTTACATTTTCCGATTCAATTCAGCGCGAACGAACTTATAATAATCATGATTATAAGGTGGATCCGTGAATGAGACTCATTCAGTTTATTCGTCGGTGATTTATGTGACTGTGCGAATCTGGACGCGGTTTATTTCAATTCGCTATACATCACTTAAATCTAACAAGATTAACAGGAGGATTTAAAATAAGATCATTAACGAATATTTATTATATTCTAATAACATTTACATTACATTTTAATTAAATAAAAAACAACATTTATTAGTAGTTATAATATTAACAATAAAATATATTTTAGTTTACTTTATGTAAAAGTTTGGCAACAATGATTCATAATGTTGGCAACAATTGCTGTTATAATATACACAACCTAAAAACACTATTTAATCTAAAACTTAATTCAAACTAATTCCAAATCGGAGCAATAAAATTTTAAAAAAAACATTTATTAGTAGTTATAATATTAAGAACAACAAATATTTTAGATTAGTTTAGATAAAAGTTTGGCAACAATTATTCATAATGTTGCCTAAAAACACTATGTAATCTAAAATTTAATTCAAACTAATTCCAAATTGGAGCAATAAAATTTAAAAAAAAACATTTATTAGTAGTTATAATATTAAGAACAACAAATATTTTAAGTTAGTTTATTTAAAAGTTTGGCAACAATGATTCATAATGTTGGCAACATTTATCGTTATGATCTACAGAACCTATAACCACTATTTAATTTAAAACTTAATTCAAACTAATTCCAAATCGGAGCAATAAAAAAAAATAGTGATCAATATTTATCATTATTATTTTCATTTTAAATAATATTATGTCGTTTATTAAAAAAAAATATATGATTAAGATACAATCAAATAAAAAGCAATTCAAGTTAGATTCGGGACACGTTAGAACACGGACGTGTTCTGCAGAGCAAATTCTATTATTTTTTTGGCGTTTTCTGGCGAATCGAGTTTGCTCTGTGTAAGTGCAGTGCAATCTTGTGGCCATGCAGCCAGAATTGTGCAGCTCGGATGCTTCTTCCTGCTTTTCCGAGGCATCGGGTTCCGGATGAGAGCATGGAAAGCGAAAACGTGGATTCTAATAAAAAAGCGACTACATCAACCATTTTCAAAAAACCACAAAATCCAACAACAATCGATACAGATAAGCCGACTCAGAAATGTTTCGTGAATAAAAAATTCAACACTATTTTTAAAATAAACGCGCGTGAATCGTTAACAAGATCGCAACTTTCCAACTTGTGGTCGAGGGGCCCGGGCAACCGAGAAGACATCATTTTGGTAACGAAGTCAGGATTTTTGCTGAAATCCAACAACCCCAAGGCGGTTGTTCTTGCCTACCTAGCGGATATACAGGGTCGGGGCCACATCTTGTCTTACGCCGAGAGTGTTCCTCCGAAGGAGCCTAAAAAACACGGCCACAACGCGTCGCTGTCTTGTGTCCTGAATAAGATGGATCTTGACATTAAAGACGCGGATATTAGCAAACATCTAAAGACGGCAGGCATTAAGCATAGGTTCTGCAAGGGTTATAGGTTCACCTAAATGCAAGGCTTGTGACTCTGAGGATCATGCTGCATGGTTGTCAAAATGTCCGAAGAGACCTACCAAACACATCCCGGGTGTGCCTAATGCCAAGATTAGACCACTTAACAAAAAAACTAAAGATTTGCCTGCTGATCTTACTGGCAACAGAATCCACAGGCCAATAACAATTCACGACAACATAATTAACACGTATATTAATAAATTAAATTCGTCGAAAGGCTCTGGGGATCGACACACACGTCTGCTTCACGGGAAATCATATCTACATACTGATGTTCGACCTGGATGACCCAGAGCTGGAATCACTGCCGGGTCTTTCGTCATGAAGGGAGGATAGCCTTTTGTCCAGTTTGGGACTCTTAGTCTTCGGCCAAATGACTAAATGAATAAATTATATTTTTCTTTCTTTTCTCTGAAGTGTACTTTAATTTGGTTTTTGGTTTATATTCTTCCTTTTTTTTTGTACAATTTTTGTAATACAGTATATGTTTGATTGTGTCTCTGGGCGGAAAGACTAAGGTCGATAGCCCTTTGGTCACACAATGTGATTAATAAATGTTATAATTATTATTATTAAAAAGTAATCTCTGCCACTAATAATATTCTATATAAATAAATTCTAGTATTTATTTATAATCAGCTACTGCGTATGTAATTCGGAATGGCCCACGACTGTCCTGACATTTAAAATTTGCTTTCCAGAAAAAATATTTGAATTAGAATTTAAGCTCCCAATCCCCGTCGTAATTGGAGAGAGTGAACTAAGAACAACAACAATTTTATTACTATTACATAATTACATATAATATTCATTATCTACTTCGTTTTGTTACTTAAGTTGATTTCTTATAACAAAATTACTAAGAATCATTACTTAGTTTAGAACACTTTAAATTATCATTTATTTATAGATGATTCAAACAAATTGAACATTTTTCCTCTTCCAGTTTGGAAATTGCTGATAATTTATTTAATTCTAGAGCTCTTCAGCATTTCACAAAAATTAAAATTCTTTTAAAAGTAAAAAAAATATTTTTTTTTAAATATATTTCTATTTGAAGATCTAATTTTAATTGCAAAGTGTAATATATTCTCAATATGACATCATTATCAAACTGTTTACTTTAAAGAAAGAGATTATTAACACCATTTAGAAACGTGACCATACCAGGCACCAGACTTCTTATGACCTAACATCTCTAACTGAAATAATTAATAGAATATATATTTTTGAATCTTATTCCAATACTTTTTTCGTGGTCCACAAATATTTAATGTTTGTGGACCCCAATAAATCTCGTAGACCCAAAAAAATTCGCGTGAACACTAGGAAGATATTCCTAATTTATTATATAATACTGTTTCGGGATCATCAATATAATTTAAAATATAAAAAATTTATATATTTCTATTATTTAGACATGAAACTTTTGGATTATTTTTTGTTAAGTAATATAATTATTAAATCTTTTAAGATAAGATTACAATTTTCGGATAATTGAAGAAAATATGTATTTTTAAATCTTATTCCAATACTTTTTTCGTGAGTCTCAAACAAATTTCGTAGACCCTAAAAATTGTTATAAATCCTAGAAAGATATGCCTAATTTAATATATAGTCTTGTTTTGGGACTACCAACATAATTTAAAATCTAAAAAATGTATATAAAAATTTATATTATTCAGGCATGAATCTTTTTGAATATTAAGAAATATAATATTTAATTGAATCCTTTAAAATTACTGAAAAATATTGAAGATTGTTATTTTCGTATTATTCAATCGGGAACAGAATGATAACTTACATATATTAAACTTATGTAATTTTCTTATATATTGCTGTTCAAAATTTCGAACCGTTTGCTTTCATACGATAGTTATCAAGTATTTTGTACAAGAAGTTTCAAAATAAATTTTCACTTCATGTATTATACTAAACTTTAAGTTTCGTAAACTTTGAAAGGATAATTGTTATGTAAATTTCTTAATTTATTTCACTTTTTTTCTCATTTGTAAATATACCAATCTTCATCAATTTCCCTGCATTACCACATGCATATGAAGGAAAATATCTTGACAAGAACATATTCAGAAAAAACGTGATGAATTAAAAATCAAATTCAGAAAAATATTTTGGTTGCTTGGTCGTAATTCTGAATTATCAACTTACAAGTTTATTATATAAAAATAAGCAAGTTTTGTATCCTGAATCGTGTTATAGTAATCAGCTGTGCGATTCTATTATCCAAAAAATTCAAAGATTTTAAAATAAAGTTCTAAAGTGTATAATAAATGCGGAAATAGTGACCTTCATCGTGATCTAAATATCGAGTCAACATTTCCCAAATCCTATCAAAAGAGGCAACAAAACCACATCAACTTAGAAGAGTCCAGTCTTCTTAACGTGCACAACTTATCTAGAAGATAAATATAGCAGTTTGAACTTACTGTCGCAATTCTGAATTAACAACTTACAACGAGTTTATCATTTATAAGCAAGTTCTGCATCCAGATTGGAGTTATGACAATCAGCTATGTGATTCTATTATCCAAGAAATTCAAAGATTTTAAAATAAAGTTCTGAAGTGTGTAGTAAATGCGCCGTGGTTCGTTCAGAATAGTGACCTTCATCATGATCTTAATATCGAGTCAACATTTCCCAAACCACATCAACATAGAAGAGTCCAGTCTTCTTAACGTGCACAACATCTCTAAAAGACTTATGATAATAAAGCAGTTCGCCGAGTGAAGTTCATTCATAGAAATTAAACGGATTACCGAAATGGTAATGTAGTCATGGATATACCAATTGATCATCAATCAGGTCGAAAGCAAATGTCCATGGCAGAGTCGCAAAGCTCTTGCTATTTTCGAAACTAAAATTAGTCTCTATCTCGCCTCTCAGCACGTGATACGTAAACAAGGCAAGTAAATAGCTCGAAGGGAATCGATGGAAACGATGAATACGCACTAAAATTAAATAATAGCAGCGAAACGAAGAAAGAAAATTGAAGATTCGAAATGCTGAAACGGCTGAGATGGATGGAGATAGCTGCTGCTGCGGCTGGTTATACACGTTCGGTGGCGCAGCTGCAACTTCGCGCGTTGTTTTAAACTTGAGAGTGTCTGCTATAATTAACCTAAGACCAAGAAGAGGCAGACCCGAAATGTTTTAATAATTAAACTGTTTATTGATTCTGCATCCTCTCGCTATATTTAGTTGGGAACACTCCATTCCTTCCCCTTTAGGGACTGAAGAGCGCTGATCCCTGGACGAACGCGAACAGATCATGTCTCGCTTGACGTCTTTGCGGGGAAACAAAAATATGGGACAATGGTGGGCTCAGCTGATCGAGCGAATTCTTATTTTTCATTTTATTTTTTTCTTTTTTTTCGGTGTACGGTTTTTGTTTTGTTATTTTGGTTCGGGCTCTCGGCCGGTCCGAGGAAAACGGATACTTTAATTTGATAATGCTTGCCAACGTCTATTGAACATTTTTCCACATCGGAACAAACGGGTCGGACGGAGCGGCATGGGATGGGTATAGGATAGGATAGGATGCGGAGGCCCAGGCGCCGTTGACACAATTTCATCTCGCGCAACCAAAAATATACTCCCGTTACACCCGAGTAATTAGCAGATTCGAAGATGGAAGAGGTTGTGGAACTGTGCACAGTCGGATGAGATGCTGCTGTTGCCCATGGAATTGCAGGCAACTGGAGGAGACCGAGGAGGAGGATGAATGTAACACACGAATAGTAGTAGACTCGGGCGGGTTTTATTTTTCTCTGTGTGTTTTCCATTTGGACGCAGTCTTAAAATAGAAGTATAATTCTATTCGCATTTAGTAGTCTGTTTCGAAGTAGGTTAGCGGTCCGTCTCTTTTGACACAGGCATTCGCATCCGTCGTCCTTTTTTCGACGACGCCGACGCATCAACCGTTACTTCTGCCGCCTCCACCCCATACCGACCTGTGTAAATAAAAACCATGTACAATTAGTTTCCAAAAATAACTCGAATCACAAAATAAATCAAATTAATACAACATTAATTCAAATAACCAAATTATACATATTAATTATTTTCATTCAACAAATTGCAACAAACAACATTTATTCTCATACAGAATATTATTTCAACAAAGCAAAATAATTAAATACTCTTATAAATATGTTACGAATTAAAACCGTATTTTTCTTTTGCAAATTTCAATAAATTTAACTGAAATAAGTTTTCAAAAAAGAACAGTAATAATTTTCACATAATAATTATGTTTATTGCTACTATCATACAGAATAATCAGGTTTCACACTAGGATATTTCAACAAAGTTAAAGAATTAAATACTCTTGTAAATATGTTACGAATTAAAATCGTATATTACTTTTCCAAATTGCAAAAAAAAAAAACTAAAATAAGTTTTCAAAAAAGGACAGTAATGATTTTTTTTGTATAATTTCGTTGTAACTTTATACTTTAAAATAATATTTATTTTTTCACATAATAATTATGTTTATTGCTATTCTCATACAAAATAATCAGATTTCACACTAGGATATTTCAACAAAGTAAAAGAATTAAATACTCTTGTAAATATGTTATGAATTAAAACCATATTTTACTTTTCCAAATTGCAATAAATTTAACTGAAATAAGTTTTTAAAAAAGGACAGTAATGTTTTTTTTTGTATAATTTCGTTGTAACTTTATATTTTAAAATAATATTTATTTTTTCACAAAATAATTATATTTATTGCAACAGATACAATAGAAACTTTCTAACAAATATTTTTCATTTTAATTATTTTTTTAAAAGAAGAATATTAATTAATTTTGAAGTATAAATTAAATTAATAAATTTATTATAATTAGTAATGGTTATAGTCTGATTGAATTATTTTTTCTTATTATAATTTATTAGTAAAACTACAAAATCTAAGAAATTTGATTTACATTTTCTTTTTCAGTCAAATATAAATGATGTTCAGGATATTAAATAATTATTAATAACTAATTTCTATATATCAGCGTTTCTCAACTTTGACATATGTCATCGCATGTCTATTAAAAATTGGGTTTGAGTCCCAAGCCATAGGTTGAGAAACTCTGCTATATGAGTGACTAAAACCTAATAGGATTTTTTGTATTTTTGAATAAAAAAATATTTTTGAAAAATTATCATAATTACCAACAAATTTCTAAATAATAACTATTGCTGTGTCTATATTTAACTGAGGATTTTCAATTATTCATAATTATATAAAAAATAATTATTATTGATAGTTTATTCAAAATTACATCTTGGTGAGAGAAGAAAAGAAATAAAAATGGGCATATCTTATCATGGTATTCATGTGCTGCATAAAACCGGTTACGGTTTATCGGTAATAGAACCCCAGTCATAAAACACACTTTGTTATGAACGTTTCTCTCGTTATTCATGAGAAACAGAAATAATCGTGATTACAATATATTCATAATGTTCTTTGTTGATTCTTACAAGCATATCAACAAAAATAAATCGTGGTCTTGTCTCCACAAATTCGTATTTCTACTAAAATAATTATTAAGTTATAGACAAGAGTAAATACGTAATGATACGCATCTTCAAGTAATGTAAAAATAGTTCAAAAATGAGTTATAAAATGCTGCAGTCAAGATCAAGATTAATAGAAATTTTGTTAGGAACCGCAAATAATATTATCCAAGAATTCACCCCCAAATTAAATCTTTAATCATTTAACAGAAATGTAATTAAATTGTCCCATATTATTAATTATTTTGTCTAAATTGTTTATTAAATAATTATTAATTACTTAATAAGTGAGAAATACAACTTTTAGTTATCTTTAACTTCAAGTGTGCAATTTTATATTACACGATACTCAATTTAGATAATTTTCATGTATTCGAAGAATCTTATTTTAGTTTACTCGAAGAGTTTGTTATTTTTGCTCATTCGCGAAAGTATTTTCTTCACGCTGTGCAAATGCAGATTTAGCGATCTGATTGATGTGATTCCGTTGCAGATTTTAGTTTCTTTATCTTATTTTTCCTGAGCTCTCAGTGCCCATATGCTCTCGCACATTCCAACAATCCAAATATATTTTTAAAATTCGCGAATTCAAAGCCAATGCCTCGATTTCATATAAACATGAGCAGAGCTGTACTAAATCCGAACATCAAGCTGCAACCGAATACGATCGAAGAATTTCAAAATAGAAACATCAACTTTATATAATGCATTTTTGAATCAAAATAACTGAAGTAATTTTATTTTAGTCGAAGACACGTTTTTACTCTTGTTATAAAAATCTTTTCGCTTATTAATAATAATTTATAAAGAATATTATAAAAGTCAATTATATTCTAGGCCAAAATCACATCCTTTCGATTCTTTTAACAATCTTGGGTTCCAAGATTCAAATATCAAAATATATCAAAATTATCGGTTAATTTAAATGATACTCGATAATAATTGCATATGAATTGTATGAAGATGGTATAACTGTTGTTGAAACAACATAACTTGAAAGAACAGATTTTTAACCGAAAAATGAAGAAAAACCATGAGCAGTAGCAATTACTAATACCGCAAATTGAACAAAATTCTATAAAAATGTGAAATATTTAATACTGTATTACAGGTACCTTTTCGAAGTAAAATCAAAGAGTAATAAAGTAAAATGGGCTTTTGTCATGGTATGGTGAAAGTCTTCGTAGATGGTAGTTTTTATGAAATACGTTTGTTTTCGTTTTTTCTTTAATCAAATCCCGGACATTTTTCATAAATTATAATTTTCTCAATGCAAACAATAAGGCGATTTTGCTACGGTCAAATATAGTGAAAATCTTCGTAAATGTAGCTTTCATAAAATACGTTTTTTTAGGTAAAAAACCGAACAATTTTCAAAGATTGCAGTTCCTTCTCCGGAAACAATAGTACTTTGCGTTATGATTTTTTACAAATTATAGTTTCCTCAATGCAAACAATAAGACGATTTTGACTCTCAAATATAGTGAAAATCTTCGTAGATGTTAGCTTTCATAAAAGACGATTTTTTAGGTAAAAACCGAACAATTTTCAAAGATTGCAGTTCCTTCTCCGGAAACAATAGTACTTCGCGTTATGATTTTTCATAAATTATAGTTTTCTCAATGCAAACAATAAACCGATTTTGACACTCAAATATAGTGAAAATCTTCGTAAATGTAACTTTCATAAAATACGTTTTTTTAGGTTAAAAACCGAACAATTTTCGGAGGTTGCAGTTTTTTCACGTTATGATTTTTCATAAATTATAGTTTTCTCAATGCAAACAATAAGGCGATTTTGACACTCAAATATAGTAAAAATCTTCGTAAATGTAGCTTTCATAAAAGACGATTTTTTAGGTAAAAACCGAACAATTTTCAGAGGTTGCAGTTTCTTCTCCGGAAACAATAATACTTCGCGTTATGATTTTTCATAAATTATAGTTTCTTCAATGCAAACAATAAGACGATTTTGACTCTCAAATATAGTGAAAATCTTCGTAGATGTAGTTTTCATAAAAGACGTTTTTTTTAGGTAAAAAACCGAACAATTTTCAGAGGTTGCAGTTTTATCACGTTATGATTTTTCATAAATTATAGTTTTCTCAATGCAAACTGTAAGGCGATTTTGACACTCAAATATAGTAAAAATCTTCGTAAATGTAGCTTTCATAAAAGACGATTTTTTAGGTAAAAACCGAACAATTTTCAGAGGTTGCAGTTTCTTCTCCGGAAACAATAATACTTCGCGTTATGATTTTTTACAAATTGTAGTTTCCTCAATGCAAACAATAATGCCATTTTGACACTCAAATATAGTGAAAATCTTCGTAGATGTAGCTTTCATAAAAAACGATTTTTTAGGTAAAAACGCGGACAATTTTCAGAGGTTGCACTTTCTTCTCCGGAAACAATAATACTTCGCGTTATGATTTTCCATCAACAAGATTGTTAGATTTAATGTTGAAGGAACCATCAATGCGTTAACAGTCCATTTAACCTCTGAAACCAATAAATTTAGATACTGTTCTATTGAAAGTGTCTTAAATGGAATCGGCTAAGTGGTCTAAGCTATAATTTAATATGATCGCAATAATTTAACATCACTGACATTTGATTTTCTTTGGATTGGAAAACTGCTTTATTTATAAAAATTGCTATAAAATTTTCTTAGAATTTTATGGAAGATTTTTTAAAATACATTTAATGTCAATCAATCATAATACAAGATTAATATAAAATATAAAATGTTTCATAATTTTTATATAATCTTATTTATAAAATATACTTTGTTAAATTATAACGCAAAAAGAAAATAAAATATAAAAAGTTAAGTTTGTTAAATTTTACTTTGCGAAATTAAATTTGTTTAAATGAGAAGTCTTAAAGTAAAGGCAAATTTTTTTTTTTTACTCGAGGGGCTAATTCAGTTTATTCTGTGACTTATTTTTGGAGCGATTTCCATCTAAATTTACGAGTAAAATAAAAATAGGATCCTCGGTCTTGTTATGCGAGTGTATTTTCATAACTGTGAATAAGAGACGTTTCGAAAGCGACCGATGGTCGCGGATCGATGATCGTGGATCGCGGATCCCGATTACATTTCGCTTAATTCGCGATTAATTAAGCGGGTCGGTGCCGGCGATGATCGTGCCAAGAAAAGTAAGTGCACGATGATCCATCATCTCCATCACCTGCTGGCACACGTCTGCAATTGATGCGGTAAATCATCGGATGTGCGCGCGTGTACGAATAGCGTCCAATAATTACTATAATCATCATTACAGTTAGTAATTAGACCAGAATTTAATTCAGCTGAAGAAAGTAAACTGAGCCCCGTCGGTCGAGCGGGACCCGAAGGCTATTACTCATTCGGTGTATTTCTGTAACTATGCTATTTTATTTATATTTCGGGCCGATTCGAACCAACGCGTACCGCCATCAAGACAGCGCACCGAAACCGACAAACAACAGAAGAAAAATAAAACAGGAAAACACAACGCCACCTGAGATTCTATCAACCACCCAATGTTGACAACAACTTGCTTTAAGTGTGCCACGGGGTACTATTCTAGGTCCGTTTTCTTTCCAGCACATCTCCTCAACGTCACTGAATTATTATTGTTCCCGGTCATAGGAGGCGCTGCCAGCAACTGAAAATTAAATGCCACATTTCAATTCCTATTTTTATTATTTTAATAAACATTATATTTATATTATTCACTCCTAACATCAAGATATAGTTTATATGGAATTATAAGTAATTGACAGAAAGATATATACAAAAAATTCAATTTTCAGGTGTCAAAAAATGTCTGTTAAATGTAACAATTTTTATATAAATATTACAGGAATATTTATAAATATGTAATTTTCAGGTATCAAAACATATTTGTCAAATGAACCAATTTTTAGATAAACATTACAATAACTTTTATAAATATACAAAATATGTAATTTTCAGATATCAAAAAATATCCGTTAAATGTAATAATTTTTATATAAACATTACAAGAACTTTTATAAATATACAAAATATGCAAATTTCATGTGTCAAAAAATATCTGTCAATTGAAACAATTTTTATAAACAATACAGGAACTATTATAAATTTTAAAAATATGCAATTTTCAAGTGTCAAAAATTATTTGACAAATGAACCAATTTTTATATAAACATTACAGGAACCTTTATAAATATAATAAAAATGATTATTTTCTTGTGTCAAATTATATTTGTAAAATTGTAACAATTTTTATATAAACATTAGAGGAATCTTAATAAATATATAACATATACAATTTTTAGGTGTCAAAAATATATGTCAAATGTTCAAATTTTTATATGAGCGTTACAGGAATTTTTATAAATATATAAAATATGTAATTTTTAAGTATCAAAAAATATGATGTTCAATGTTTATATATTTTTAAATAAACATAACAGGAACTTTTATAAATATACAAAATATGTAATTTGCAAGAGTCAAATGATATCTGTTAAATGTAACAATTTTTATATAAACATTACAAAAACTATTATAAATATACAAAATATGTAATTTTCAAAAGTCAAAAAATATATATGTCAAATGTAACAATTTTTACATAAACATTACAGGAACTTTTATAACTATACAAAATATGCAATTTTTAGGTGTCAAAAAATATCTGTCAAATGTAACAATTTTAATATAAACATTACAAGAACTCTTATAACTATACAAAATATACAATTTCCAGGTGTCAAAAAATGTCTGTTAAATGTATCAATTTTTATATAAACATTACAGGAATATTTATAAATATGCAAAATATGTAATTTTTAGGTGTCAAAACATATTTGTCAAATTAACCAATTTTTAGATAAACAGGAACTTATATAAATATACAAAATATGTAATTTTCAGATGTCAAAAAATATCTGTCAAATGAAGCAATTTTTATATAACCATTACAGGAACCTTTATAATTCCATTTGTCAATTGATTGTCACTGTCATTACATACAATGATAATTAATAATAAACAATATGAATATGAACCAGTTCTCACAATTCGTGAGAAGGACGACTCTAACTTTTCAGCTGTGAGTCAAGATGTTAAATGTATTAAATCAATTTTATCTATTTTTTACAGATTGTCTTTAGAATTTAAACGTGAATGTACAAGCCTTGGCGATGGTCCATGAAGCATCCAAAAACTGCAACATCAACAGAAATCATTCAGAAAGTCCATGATATGGTATTTAATGATAGATGAGTGAAAGTGCAACAGTTTTCGTTGATCGATTTGTTCTCAGTCAGAACTGTTTGTTTCTTATATTGAATTAATTGTAATAATATTATAAACATACTTTTAAATAAATTTATGAATCTTTTGTAAAGAACTCTTTAATATAAAGATTAATAAAGTTAAAAATACAAGTTAATTTAAGAATTAAGTAACACAAACAACTAATGACAAATAGTCCAACGTGATTAAACTGAAAATAATATCGAACGTTTTAATTTAATTCTCGCTCGTCTTTCTACCAATTCTCATTTATATTGTTCTGTCTCTGTCTACTGCGTACTCGGAGGAAATGATTCACACGCATTCCTCACTGTTTAGTGGACGCTTCAGCCAAAAATATTTTTTTTCGCTTTCATGAAAATCGCAGACCTACGCAATCCAATTGAAACTGACGACTTACATTTATCCAGTTTTATTGTTTATAAAAATTTTCTACATCCAACTACAGTTTCACACTTTAAAATTACTTTCTTTTTTATTTAGATTTCAAGTATAGTTAGTTTTAAGTTAGATTCAAATAATTTATTATAAATTTTAAAATATTCAAAATAAATTCGATGAAAATTGCGTTGAGATTATAAATGTAAAGTATGTGTCAGAAATTTGGGGGAAAATGGAAAATAGTGAAATGAAACATGGGAAAATGGTATAAAAAAAATAACGCTGTTATAGAGCCAAAGTTTGAATCACGGCATTCTGTCCGTGACTAAATGGTTAGCGTTCATAAAATAGAGACAAAATATTTACACAAAAGTTTCATAATCTCAAAAATAGTCGCACCTCGTCCAGCTGGACTATTGAAAACTTTACGTTCAATTCCGCTTTGGAACAACGTCCAAGAACATCAAATTTCAGTGCGAGGAAATAAACAATCCTGATTACTGAAATAGTTCACTGAAAATGTCGATTATTTTCTGCGTTTGTGTAAACTGTAAACTACAACGCTTCAGAGTATACATTTAAAATAATTGAAATACTAAATTTTACGGTACAGTGAGATGAAACATATTATATCAAAGATATGTTTGTAAACCGAAACTAGTTTCCTTATAATAATTAATTTATTTATATATTCTTATAGAAATATTAGTAACAATTTAAATAATCTAATCATAACTGTTGTACAAAGTCAGTTCTGAAACATATTTTTTTTTATGAATTTAGTTCGAAAACCGACTTTCTACTATAGTACATTTATGCAAGTACTTTTGGCAGGTTTACCAATTACATACAACGCCATCTAGCCAATAGCACGCAGTTGGTAGTTGTTGACAGAGAAACAACTTGTTTGTTGAGTATCTTTTAAAGAAAAATATTTTTTAAACTTGAGAACGATTTAAAATAGGTAAAAAGACTTCGGTCACTTTATTTTAAGATTTTTTTATTAAGTAAAAATTTTGTTCAATGTTTATAAAGAAATGTTTAAACAATCTAATCATTACGTTGTACAAAATTCTATTCGGAAACCGATTTTTTGTTATGAATTTAGTTCGAAAACCGAAGTTTTACTGTAATACATTTATTCAAGTACTTTGGCAGGTTTACCAATTACATACAATGCCATCTAGTTAATAGCACGCAGTTGGTAGTTTAAGGTGTTTGTTGACAGAAAAGCTACTTGTTTGTTGATTATTTTTAAAAGAAAAATATTTTTTAAACTTGAGAACGATTTAAAATAGGTAGAAAGACATCGGTCACTTTATTTTAAGATTTTTTATTGAGTAAATATATTGTTCAATGTCTAAAAAGAAATGTTGAAACAGATGTCCAATGCACTGTGTACGCAAATTCCTTAAAAACAATATGTTTTCCTATATGAACTACTTCGTAAAATAATTTGAACGCATTTATGAAATAAGATGTATCAATTGGCTATGATAATGTAATATTAACACTTGAAAATTGCTTTCATACAATTATGATAATGATTATATAGGAAGGAGATAATAAATACATTTTGGTATTTTTTTCTCTCGAAAAGGTAGATTTTGATCGAATTAGATCTATTATAATAATTTACAAAAATAGTTGTCAAATATTTGACATATATAATTGGTATTTAAGGTTACGTTAGAAATTTTGCAATTATGTCAAAAAATGTTAAAGTCATATATATATAATCATTTTGTTTGTCATAAATGTCACAAATAATAATGTCAATTTTCTTGAATTATATTGACTCTCATTTCATACCTCTTTATAGCAGAAAATCTGAATGTGTTTATCGATATTAACAACAATTGTATCAATATTAATCAACAATTGTATTAAGATGACATAAAGACAGTTTGAATTTTTTTAAATTTTGTTAATAGATTATCACGAGAAAGGTAAAATAATTAACTCAGAATATTGTATAAACTTGTTGGATCAATTGAATAAAAAAAAATCACTTTTGCTTTCAAAACATTAGTTGAAATTATAAAAAAAAACCGTAATCAAATCGATTGCTTCTGTCAAACTTTTCGATCATGGTACTTCGGTACATAGCCAAAATGCTTAAATCTATCGTAATTTGCAAATTCACAAAATAGTTTATAACATGACAAGGATGTAGGTTGAGTTATATAAGCTATATGTGCTTATGAGATTCCTTTTGACGAGCAGGAAGAACTCAAACTTCGGCTCTCTTCCTGAACATCCGCAGTCAAATCTGGACTTATGTGTCGGCTTTCTGCAAAACGATCACCGTCGTGGACTGCACCACTTGGTCGCCACTATCTACTAGCCTCTACCATCTTCCTCGATAACTAACTCACGACTCCTTATCTCAAGAGAGTTTTGGTTAGTTTCTTTATCTCCTGCTCTACTCTTACAACGTTACAAATTCAATAATCAATTTTTAGCTATGATCAATAGCCCTTTGCAGCAGTTGAATTTGATATTAATATTATTGTTAATCAATTTTTATTTTTATATAAACTTAATAAAATATTTAACTTTGAAATATTCTTATAGAAAAAATATATACTTCATACTTGATAGATAGACTTTTTCTAATCATGTATCATGATGTCAACAGATATGTTATTTTATAAAGTAGAAATTTGTCACTGTATATAAATATTAATAATTTTATCGACTTTAGAATTTTGTTATATAACTTTTTATAAATTACTATTGACTATTTAGTAATTGCAATATTTCATACGAAAGTTGTGAAGCCAAATAAAAATAAATTTAACCCAACTGAGAATGCAAATAGGAAAAATTTAGTGGAAACAATAATTTTCTTACTTTAATTAAATTGACAAAGAAGTATATGTAATTTTTGAAAATTGTTGCAGTAATTTTAAAAATAGAAAGTTAAATTAAATAAATTTTAGTAATTGATTGTAAAAGATCTAATAATATGTTAATTTAATGAAAATGTAAGATGTAAGATTATATTACAAGACATCTGTTTAAAAGGAAAAAATAGTAAGAGTAGAAAGACTATTTATAGATTTGGATATGGTAGCTTTCGCGATGACCTAAGTGACATACAATCCAGATCCAGATTCAGGTTTCCTTCAAATGCGTTTACAGAGGTATCAAAGGTGCGCTGACATAACAAATGGGAACTAGGAGAGATGCGCGAACGCCGCCGATCCCAGTGGTTATTTTCTTCTGCGATTTTTAAATAAAGCCAGGATTATTTTTAACCGAACAACAAAGTGTGACGGAGACAGACAGCAGCGGATAGAGGAGCAATAATAAGCGGGTCTTGAAGTGATTTCTTCTCCGATTTCGCTTTTATTTTTTATTTTTTTTTTTGTAATTTTATGTTCCTTCTCTTCCCTGGCCCAGTTGCTCAGCTCAGCTTTGCTTTGCTCTGCTCATCTCGGGATACAGCATCTGGTTGCTTCGTTTCGTTCGCTCGGTGTGTATGAAAATGTATTTTGGAAGGCGGCGACCGTGAAAGCAAAATTTGTGTGTAACTGAGCGAGAGTCGTGGGCCGCGAATAGAACAACACACACACAGAAACCTAGTTTAGGAACACCTATCTCCGTCCCCCCGGTTTGGCCGTCTGCCTCGCACCCGCGTCGCGACGCCTAAATCCATCCTCTGCTCACCACTAGCCCACTGCCACCACCTTATTAAGCTCGGAATGCCTGCGCACCCAAAACGAACGACTTTTCACTACTCTCTCGCCGCGAGAATCCTCTTCTTATGTCGATAGAAATTTTATACCTAAACGAGATCATCGCAGCATCGCTCCGTTACGCAATCGACGGCCCCGAACAACCGAAATTCCTGCAAAATCCATCCACTTTGCGATACGCCGACCATCGATCAACGGCAAAGTTGAGACCAAAGCTTAAATAACAAAACAACTGGCGACATCTAGATGCCTTAAATCAACAACACCTGACATTTCGAACAGTAGAAATACATACAGTGTCGATTGAAATAAAAGAAACGCCCTGTTTAATTTTAGCAACAAACTATTCTATTTCCAGTGCCCCCCGACGTCACTCCAATAAATCATTTATAGATTACACACATACACATATTGTTGGTCAGATAATTGATACGGGTATGCAACCAAGAGAACTAATACTTGATGTTCTCGTTCTTCTCGTAGTACCCATAGTCGTCGTGACCGTCATCAATCGGTTCTCCGTTCAAGTAAATCTCGATCTTCTTTTGCGGCGTCCGCTGCTGACCGTTTTCGATGTTATTCAGGACCTCGTCCTTTGGTTTCCTCAACACGATGATCTTGAAAATCTGCTCAAAGACGCCGATGATGCCGAGCACGCTTAGACCCAACAGGAATCCCAGAGAGCCGCCCAAATCGGCCAGGAATAAGTTCCAATCGTAGCCGATCACCTCGTCCATGATCGTAACTAGATTTGTGGCATAGTACAGATACAATCCGCTGATATCTGATGGCAGCTCCTTGTTGCTCTGCACGTACGGCATGTACGTGGTGATGTAGCACGAAGTAGGACATTTGCAGATCTTCTCGAATTTCTCATTGCTGACCTCAACAATTACAATTTAATTCAATAAAAAAGGATCTAAACTGAATTGTTATCATACCTTGTCGATGAGGCCAACATCATCAATGATTTAACCTTCTCGTAGGTGTTACACCTGGGCTGCTTCGGATTTTCCATCCAAGGCGTACTGCAGCCAATTTTATCCGTAACATACTGTTTAATGCATTTTTGCTTACACTGAAATGGTTAGTAGAATACATTATATTTTTATTTAAATTCTTAATCATGATTGTATCAACAATTATTAAAAATATTTTATTTCACAACATAATTCTAGCTATAGAATTATAGTTGTATAAACTCTGTCTTAGATACATTATCATAACTATATATGAAAGATAGACCTAAAAGTTATATAAATCTAAAAATAGATATAAGTGTTTATAAAACAAAATAGCTTTCATTTCAGCCGATTTACACGTAACAATGTTGGATAAAATTACTGTAAACCTTGATGTAATGTAGATTAATTTTATACAACTTTTCTTGAGACTGAATTAATCTTTTCTGACTGAAATAGTTTAAAAACTACTCACATTTTAGACTTATTTTAAAGTGTGACAAAAAATATATACAATTACTATAAGAATTGATTTTATTCTTGCTTAATTATATTTTTGTATTGAAATAATACTATTTTTATATTATTACTGGTTGTGTTTGTGTATTGTGGAGCCAACAAACATAATGATAAAAATAAGTTTAATATAAATTATTTTAAAATGAATATTTACATTAGATTTGCTGTAGTGTTTGTCTTTGATGCAATTCGTCCTGCTGCCTGGTAAGTAGCTATATTGGCTAACTCTTAAAGAAAAGGCGAGATCGCTTCCAGGTTCCAAGTAGATGTCTTCCATTAAGCTATCGAACTGCGTTTCCTGGTCTGAAAATGACTAGAAATATGAGAATACTTAAAGTAAAGAATGGTGAATGATTACCTGCAACCACGTCGTTCGTGTTATGGATATACACATGGTATCCGGGGACCATATTCTTCACAGATTTGACCGTCGTATCTATAACTCGATAATCATTATTGTGAAACAGATTGACGCTGTATCCGGAGAACTTGTTCCAATTGCTGGAGTGATTCTTCGCTGTTAATACGAAGCATTTTCCGAAGGTCAGCATCAGCCGTTCCGAGACTGACACGTCTATGAATAAAAGTAGATTTATTATATTTATTGATCGTTGCTAATCTTCATCATTTACTGGTGGCGTAGCCTTCAAATCCGTACATGGTGACGACTTCTTCTAAATTGAAAGTCACTTCCTCGAAGAACTCATCCAAAGTGTGTTTAGCGTAGCTGAAGTTCTCCCACGATTTGCTGTACTGAAGCGGAGCAAATGGTACAATTCCATATTTCTGTTCAAATCAAATATTTACTATTATGAATCTTATATGACATGATTTCCACTCAAAGCATATAAATGTTATTTAAATTTTTGGTAGTTTACATTTTTTCAGCAGGAACATTTTTTACTTTTGTCTACATTTTTATTTTTTTTGCTACATGAAATTGCTCCAAATTCATTCAAACCTATGTTATGTTTGAATGAATTTGTTTTTTTCAAGAACTGTTGATATTTTTGGACCGCTTCATTTCCAAACAACGCAAATTATTTAAATAATAAAATAATTTATTACAACAATTTTATAAAAATAAACAGATACAAAAAAAACATTAATTTGCAATATTTCGCATTTTTATATTTGTAGTCAATATTGTTATTACGAGAAAATTTAAAAACAGAAAAAGAAAAGCCTATGTTCAAAAACCCTAGCAATAGAATTTTATTTTTATTGTATTATTATATTAAGTTATTTTTTCTTATTATTTTTGTAATTTATTGCTGCAATTTATTTTATTATAAAACAGATTCACAAAATAACTTCATTTTTATCTTTATATATTTTGAACATTAAAAAATCTTAAATTCAATAAAAAACTTGTGATTTATGAAGTTATTTTTAAATATATAATAAATTTGAAATATTTCTTGTTTTTGTTACATATTTCCAGTTTTTTGCTTTTAGGTAATAGTTTTTTATTCATTATAATTAGATGTGTTTCTTTCTTTTAGAAAATAATTTTTTATCATTTTATATTCATCGTTTTTTTTCCTCAACCAACCAAATACAATATCTATTAATTGAAAAGTTAATAGAATTAAGTAACTAAAAGGTGCTTAAATTAAGTTTGGTGCAAAATATGGTCAGAAATGTACAAGAAATTAGAAATTACGTTTTCCAGATCAATAAGTTTATAAAAAAAGATAGTTTTTCAGTGGAATATTTACAAAACCAAAGAAGAGAAAATTAAAGAATCTTTTATCAAAAAAAAGTGTTACAACTAACGATTTAAAAAGGCGCTTGAATCACATTGAAAATGAATATTTTACTTAAATTATTGTGAACTTTAAAATACAAATTATTTTTTCTTCATTGTATTATAAATTATAATGCAAAACTTATTTACCAAATATTTATCGTTGAATACATAATATATGAAATAAATACTTATTATTTTATTAGTTATATAATAATGAATCGCGTAGCTTATTGATTTTACGTAATAATTGTATAGATTGTATGTTGTACCATCGATTACAATATTTCAAATTATTCATATCTTTTAAGTTTGTATACTTATTGCAACAAATATTGTTATTTTATTATATTCTTATTAAAACTTTTGATTATTAACGTAAAATTCATCAAAATATATAAAAAGTTTAAATAATATATTTAAAAAAATGGATCAGCAAAATAGACATGTGGCAGAAAGATTTTTAATTATGTAAAGATAAATTTAAGGAATAGTTTAAATAATCAAATTTTTAGTAAAAAAAAATGCATATTTAGAATAGGCATTTTAATGAGCATGAATTAAAGTTAAATCTGTTGTAAATTGGTTTGAAGTAAAAATTAAACTTACTGCAAACAAGGTCTTCTTATAGGGAAGGTTTCTGCAGATCGTAACAGAGGGATACTTCAAAGAATCGTTCAGATTGAAAGTGTAGTGCGTGGATATAGGTGGATACAGAATCTTCCTGATGCATTCCGAAAGCTAAGAAGATTGAAATTATTATTAAATCGTTTTTTTTTTTAAATCAACATAAAATAAAACCTGATACGAAGCGATGCAAACGCATGTAATGATGGCAATCAATCTCAGAAAGTATTTGGGATCCGTGAAGCACTTCTGCAAGTTAACGAAAGCCATCCTGAAAGTACTGAAGAGGCGGACGTCGGAGATGGGACTTTTTATCAAAGCCCCTATATAAATTCGTTTATATTTTTTTATGGACCTATAAAAGCGTTATTAACTTGCAGCAATATTTATTGCTAATAAGCGAACGCCTGATAATGCGAACGCAATTACATTATATTTTGATGCATAAATTTAGTTTTTATTAATCCAAAAAACGTCGACTAAATTATGGTAAATACACGGAGCGGTCTCAACTGAGTTCATTATATAATCAAAAATGTGAAATGCTAGTCGTTCTATTACTCCTAGTTGCGCTTATTCCAATTTTTTTGATGTATAAATTTAGTTTTTTTTCTTAATCCAAAAAAAAATTAGAAACGTCGACTAATTTATGGTAAATACACTGATCTGAGTTCATTATATCATCGAAAATGTGAAATGCTAGTCGTTCTATTCCCAAGCTCCAAGCTGTGATTATGCACAGCACCTTTAGGGGAGTTAAAAGAATGTTGTTCAAGGATTTCCAAAACCGATTTTGGGTGATAAGATTTCTAATCAGGAAACGGACAAATTGAAAGACGGTTTTACCAGGTACACCAATGGTTTCATAAAGTGCGCCTTCGGATTGAAGTGCGACTTCTTGTAACACCCAAGGTGGTGACAGAGATGAAGAGCTTTACAAGAATATTCAAGATAATTCTTCATTTTCTTCTGCCGTCATTGGCTAAGGTAATGTGCTTTGCCTTTTGTGATTAAGAGTTAAAATTAAGATTGTTAAATGCTAAAAATTATGATAATCCCAAAAAAGTCAGAGCGTTCTTCTTGCAGCTGGTCAGTTATACTTTAACAGCGGATAAACAGGAAGACATCCAAAATTATATTTTAATCTCCAATTTGGATTCGTATTTTTTTTGACTGGCTTCGAGAAGTCCTCATCCGAACATCCAAGAATGAATCAGAAAAAAGAAACTCACATATTTAAATGGTAATAATATTCATATATTTCCAATACAATCTTTTAATTCCAAAAACTATCTGCAAATGGCCAAACGCTTTTCTCTTGGTCAGGGTTTGTGTTAAAGAGTACACTGTAAATTCTCAACTTCCAGACTAAGAATCCCGACATTTGAAGCCAAATTATATGAAGTATTTTCACAATTCAAACATATTTAATGTTGAAAAATTTTTGGATTCTAACAAAAACAGTATTCATCCATACACATTTTTGCCATTCGATATTGGACCTCGCTCCTGCATAGATTATCATTTTGCAATGATGAAAGTCAAAATTATGTTTTGAAAACTTCTTAGTACGTTTAAAATCGTGGAAGTAAAAAACTTATGTCCCGTTAAAAATCAGAAAATCCTGGCTAGGTTTTAAACGAAAATAAATATAAAGAAAATTGTTATGTCTTTGACAAATTATTATCAAAATATTATTATTGATATCTGTATTGTTCGATAAATGTATTACATAACAATTTACGTAAATAAATAGAAAATGAAACATGGTTTAAATAATATAAGATTTTGAAGAACAATTAACTTGATATTATTTATTGGATCATTAATAAAAGCAGTATAATTTCATAAATTTATTATTTTTGTTGATAAAATTTTTATAGTAAAATAATATTGTAGGATAGATTTTGATTAAATATTTTCCAAACTCAATGAAACTGAAAAAAAATGACTTTTTATAATAAATGTAAGTATTACCAATAAATAAACTTTTTATTTCCAAATATAAATTTTATAACATTTATTTTTTAATTAATATTTTAATATTGCTATTAATAAATGTATTATTTATTGTTATTTTTAAACTTCATCTACTTTTCTACGTCTTTGTTGTTAACATTTTTTTACTAAATCTTCCACTGAAAAGACGTGATCTTCTACATTTTCTAAAATTGTAACAACTTTTTCATCGACATTTTTTTTAACTATATTTTGCAACAAAAACCTTTAGCATAATTCCTTAATGGTGTATTTTTTTCTAAAAGTTTTACCTATAATTTCCTCTAGTTCTATTAAATAAGGCTTGAAAATAACGATCTTCATTATAAAAATAAAACTTTAACCGAGGTATGACATTATAACATTTAATAATTTTCATAAAAACTCCATAAACAATTTTTTACTAAATCTTCCACTGAAAAGACATAATTTTCTGCATTTTCTAAATTTCTTTTTCATCGACATTTTTTAAACCTATTTATTGAGTAATCATTTCATGTTGTTTCCTTCTTCTACTATCACTTTTGACTATATTTTGCAACAAACACATTTAGCATGAATAATTTCTTAACGATGTAGTTTTTTTTTTAAGTTTTACCAATCATTTCCTCTAGTTCTATTGAATAAGGCTTGAAAATAACAAAGCTTCATTATCAAATAAAACTTTAACCTAGGTGTGACTGTATTGATAATTTTCATAAAAACTCCATACACAATTTTTTACTAAATCTTTCATTGAAAAGACATAATCTTTTACATTTTCTAAAATTCTAACAACTTTTTCATCGACATTTTTTAAACCTCTTTATTGAGCAATAATTTCATGTTATTTTCTTCTTCTACTACAACTTTTGACTATATTTTGCAACAAACATCTTTAGCATAAATAATTAATGGTGTAGTTTTTTCTAAAAGTTTTACCTATCATTTCCTCTAATTCCATTGACTAAGACTTAAAAATAACGAAGCTTCATTATCAAATAAAATTTTAACTGTATTATATTTGATAATTTTCATAAAAACTCCATACACAATATTTTACTAAATCTTCCATTGAAAAGACATAATCTTCTACATTTTATAAAATCTAACAACTTTTTCATCGTCATTTTTTAAACATGTTTATTCAGCAATAATTTCATGTTATTTCCTTCTTCTACTAGAACTTTTGACTATATTTTGCAACAAACACCTTTAGTATGAATAATTCCATAATGGTGTAGTTTTTTCTAAAAGTTTTACCTATCATTTCCTCTAATTCCATTGAATAAGACTTAAAAATAACGAAGCGATAAAATAAACCGAGATATGACTGTATAACATTTAATAATTTTCATAAAAACTCCATACAATTTTATATTACATTTTTTTTACTAAATCTTCCACTGAAAAGACTTGATCTTCTGCATTTTTTTAAATTCTAACAACTTTTTCATCGACATTTTTTAAATCTGTTTATTAAGCAATCATTTCATTTTATTATATTTTGCAACAAACACCATTGAAGCATTAATAATTCCGTAATGGTGTAGTTTTTTCTAAAAGTTTTACCTATCATTTCCTCTAATTCCATTGAATAAGACTTAAAAATAACGAAGCTTCATTATCAAATAAAATTTTAACAAGGTATGACTGTATAATATTTGATGATTTTCATATAAACTCCATACACATTTTTTTACTAAATCTTCCAATGAAAAGGCATGATCTACATTTTATAAAATCTAACAAACTTTTTCATCGTCATTTTTTTAAACCTGTTCATTGAGCAATCATTTTCATTCCTTCTTTTACCACAACTTTTGACTATATTTTGCAACAAACACCTTTAAAAATGACTATATTTTGCAACAAACACCTTCAAAAAGTTTTACCTATAATATCCTCTAGTTCTATTGGATAAGTCTTGAAAATAACGAAGCTTCATTATCAGATAAAATTTTAACCGAGATATGACTGTATAACATTTAATAATTTTCATACAATTTTACATTACATTTTTTTTACTAAATCTTCCACTGAAAAGACTTGATCTTCTGCATTTTCTAAAATTCTAACAACTTTTTCATCGACATTTTTTAAATCTGTTAATTAAGCAATCATTTCATGTTATTTTCTTCTTCTGCTACAGCTTTTAACTATATTTTGCAACAAACACCATTGAAGCATTAATAATTCCGTAATGGTGTAGTTTTTTCTAAAAGTTTTAACTATCATTTCAATTAGTTCTATTTAATAAGGCTTGAAAATAATGAAGCTACATTATCAAATAAAACTTTAATCGAGCTATGACTTTTTTGATATTTTGTATAAAAACTCCATATCTAAGTCAAGATTACACAATCCATAATTATACTTTTTTATCTGAAGTACGATTTGATCAAAACAATCTAACTTACGAAAATAGAACTCCTATAGAAGATAGATTAGATAGATAGATCAGAGCAAAATGCTAGTCGTTCTATTACTCTTACTTGTGCTTATTCTAATTGGTTGGGTTCTGGTGAGGCAGCAGCTTTACTGGAGTTATAAGAATGTTGTCCAAAGATTTCCGAAACCCATTTTGGGTGATAACATTGGTTCATTCTTCCAACTTCAATCCTTGACGGATATGATCAAGAATTTATACTTTGCTTTTCCAAATCATAGGTAAGATAACAAATAATTTATCTCTCCTTTCCACATATTTATTAACTACTTAATAATAATAATCTTTATCCAAATAAATATTTTATAATTTAAAGTCTTCAGTAAAACCACTCTTGTTCGCTGCATATCTTCAATTACAAAATAAAAACATAATATGAGATTAACTGCTTAAAATGTTTATATTTTAATTTAATCGTCTGTTCAAATATTTATTTAATAATAATAAACATTTTGCTAAAAATAAGATGGAATGTCAACATATATTATTCAAATTATTTGCAACTCAGTCAATATCTAACTCGAAAACATTTGTAGCATTTCTTGAACTTATTTATGTTACTCAATTATACACTTTTAGGTTCAATTATGTATGCAAATGATGATAATTTTTCTCTTCAATTAATTATTTAATTACTACTTTTTGTCAATAAATCAATATTTTCCCAATAACAAATACATTAAAAATTTTCTTATTTTATTTTCTTTCATCCATAATTGACCAATCACCTCGGAACTCGGAATTTGCTCTAGGAACTCAATAACAATCTGTGTCTTCGTTTATTCAAAATAATTCCTCTTTTTTGATAGTTATATAATAATTTATTTTATAAAGTACCTGTTTATTTTTACAACTATTTTCATGAAAAATCAAAAACTTTTAAGCTTTTTTCTATTGTCAATAAATGGATATAAATTAATATTTACTATTATAATCGAAAAATGGTTCTTATATATATTCACATTTTATGTAATAATTTATTAAGCAGTTAAGATAATTGATTTATACAATATGTAAATGGTAGACGAAACTATAGCCTTTTTTATGAACCTATATCAAAATTAGTGTTATTTCCGGTTTTGCTCTCATAAGATTTCAAATTTGATCAAAAAGGAGTCTTCAATTTTGTATCTTTTGATAAAATTACGTTTAAAACATTGCTTTTATATAATAATCATGTTTCGAATAAAATATTTTTACTCAAATAATTTAATTTATTTAATAACTAATAAATCTTGGATTCTGTTTAAATTAAGTAAATTATATGTTTGATGAGTAGGAATAATTTAAAATGAAGAATCAGGTACTTTTCGTCTATGTTAAATATTTTGATAAATATAATAACTTTAATATTGACTGCTTTAACTTAATACTTTTTTTTCATAAAAACAGTACTTATACTTCATTTATAATGCGGTGATTTCAAAGTAAATATTGTATGCATATTTCAGAAAAAATAATATAATCAAAGTTCACAAGGGTAATTTCACTATAAAATCATGATATTTAATTACTTAATAGTTTTACAGTAAACAAATTATATTCGAATACCAATTTATTTTTAAGAACATGTTATGTACCATTTTTGTCTTCGGTATTTTTAAATAGTAGTTTTAAGTAAAGAAATGTTGAATATTCTTTTGAAGGTATGCTGGAATTTACCAGATGACTAAACCGATGCTCATGATTCGAGATCCTGAACTCATCAAACAAGTAGCAGTAAAAGACTTTGAACATTTCACGGATCATATCAGTTACGTTCCGGGCGATAATGACGTTCTTTGGAGCAATAATCTCTTCGCATTGAAAGGAACCAAATGGTCGCAGATGAGGAATATTCTAACTCCGGCATTTACTAGCATGAAAATGCGATACATGTTCGAACTGATGGATGATGTATCCACTCAGTTTGTCAGGTTTTATGAAAAGAAGATTTCTAATCAGGAAACGATCGAATTGAAAGATGCGTACACCAATGATGTTATTGCAACGTGCGCTTTCGGTGTGAAATGCGACTCCTTGGAACACCCGACCAACGAATTCTATACGATGGGCAAGGTCGTGACAGAGATGAAGAGCTTTACAAGAATTTCCAAACTATTCCTTCATTTTCTTCTGCCATCTTTGGCTAAGGTATAACACTTGATTATTTATGATTTTGCGTTAAACTGAAATTTCTTAGGCGCTGAAATTCTTAATAATCCCAGAAAAGGTTAGCGCGTTTTTCCTGCAATTAGTTGGAGACACTTTAAGGGTACGTAAAGAGGAAGGCATCCTTCGTCAAGATATGCTTAATCTGCTGATGGAGGCGCGACAAAAAGATGATATTTCAATCTCCGATTTGGAGATTACCTCGCAATGCTTGGTATTCTTTTTGGCAGGCTTTGAGAGCACGTCTTCGATGATGTGCTTTACGTCTTACGAGTTAGCTGTAAACCCGGATATCCAAGAACGAGTGAGAAAAGAAATCCAAACAGTTAATCAAAAATTTGGTAAATTAACGTACGATGCGATTAAGCAACTGAAGTATTTAGATATGGTTTTAAATGGTAATGAAAAAAATAATGTTTCCAATAACATCTCTTAATTCTTGCTTATAACTAGAAACCATCCGCAAGTGGCCAGCCGCTTTCCTCTTGGACAGACTTTGCGTTAAAGAGTACACCATCGAGCCTCAATTTCCAGACGAAGTAGCCGTTCATTTGAAGCCAGACGATGTTATATGTTTTCCTGTAGCTGGACTCCATCATGATCCCAAGTATTTTCCAAATCCAAGCAAATTCGACCCAGAAAGATTTTCAGATTCTAACAAGGATAATATTAATCCATACACATTTTTGCCCTTCGGAGTTGGTCCTCGATCTTGCATAGGTTATCGTTTTGCAATGATGAAGGCCAAAATTATGTTCTTCAAACTGCTTAGTACGTTCGAGATAGTAGTCAGTGAAAAAACTACTGTTCCATTAAAGATCAGCAAAATCGATTTAATGTTAACGTCAGCTGATGGTTTTTGGCTAAATCTTAAACGAAGAAGAATATAAACAAATTTTTAGAAAATTCTTAAATTGAAACAAATTGGAACAACACTTTTATAGATCAATAAAATATTTATTTTTTGTTTATGTTTTAATGTTGCTGTTTACTAATTAAATTGTTTGGAAATGAACTTTGGTGAACGATTTTTTTATTAAATGTGAAATTTATTTCGAACGTTTCCTGGGTTTAAATCCCAACCAGAATCCACCTTCGGACGTTATTCCAAATTTTTGTCTGTCGAGTTTCAGCGGTACTATAGTTTTTGCAACGACCTCAATCTTGAAATTGCTGAGAATTTGGAAGAAAAGCAGTTTAGTTTCTAGAAGAGCGAAACGCGATCCGATGCAGTTCCTCGGCCCCAAACCGAACGGAATATAAGTGGAGGTTCCGATCCGTCCCTTATTCTCATCATTGAACCTTTCAGGATCGAAACGTTCCGGATCTGTATAGTAATTAGGATCTCGTTGGATACCGAAGATAGGCAACCAAAGCACATCGCCTGTATTCAAATGTAGATCCGATTCAGATTTATGCAGAGCCGGGATGGTGTAGGGCTTCACGCACACACGATCGACGACAAATGTTGATGGCCATTTCCTCAAAGTTTCTAAAAATGAAATAAAGTCATATAAATTATTAAAAAACTGAACTGTCATTGAATGTATTCAAAGTTGGTACACTTGACAACAATAACGTTTAGATGTACCTGCTATGACCATATCGAAGTACTTCATCGATTGTAAATCTTCGTAGCTTAAATTTCCTTTGCAACTGGTAAATGTTTGATCTATTTCTTCACGAAGTTTTTCTTGGATTTCAGGGTTGAGTGCTAACTCGTACGCAAGGAAACTCATCAGAGTGGAAACAGAGTCAAAGCCGGCGAAGAAAAATACCAAAGCTTGGGCGGTGATGTCTTCATGCGAGAGCTCCTTATTCCTTGCTTCCATTAACAAATTAATCAAATCGTTTCTCTTGATTCCCTTCACCTCTCGCATTCCAATATTTTCTTTAATCAAACCTTTGAAGAAGTCTCCCACTTTCTTGCTGAAGATCGAAAATTTAAATTTCTATAATTTGAGAAAAAAGTAAATAATTAGATCAGATTTCAGAACAATTTTTAAATAATTTTAATATGATTTTATTGATTGCTTCAATTTCTGAAATATAAATCAGCAATTTTTATTGTAAATCTCTGAATATTGAAGATAAACCACTTACTTTGCTTAAGTTGGGCATGAGAAAAAAAAAGAAAATCTTAAATTTTCTCGAGAAAGTGCTGAAATCTGTGGCATCCTTACCCATGGCGTAGAATTCGTTCTGCGGCTGCTTCAGAGAATCGCATTTAACACCGAACGCGCAACTCGCTATAACGTCGTTTGCGAATCTTGTGAAAGCATCACCAACTTCAAGCACAACTTCCGATCTCTCCAAGAAATGATCGACGAACTGATCTGAACAGGTTTTCATCAAATCAAACATCAATCGCATTTTGCTACCTGTAAAAACTGGGCTCAGAATGGTGCGCATCTCCTTCCACTTTTCACCTTAAACCAAAATTTAAATATCTTTAAACAATGATAATAATAACGCAAAACCTCTAAGCGAAAATAGATTCTTATTCCATAGAGGATCGGCCTCATCGCTGAAGAACGTTCGATGATCGGTGAAATGATCAAAATCTTTGATGGCAATGCGAGAGATTAACTCAGGATCTCGGATCATCAAAGTAGGAAAAGACATGCGATAAATCCCTGTGTATCTAAATAAAATAAATATTTAAGAACAATTCTAAATTGATTTGTATACAAACCTGACAGATGGAAACTCGTTGTACTTCCTTTGAACCATCTCCACAAATGACTCTTGCTTCATGAATGTCTTCAAGCTATCCCCAAATATGGGTATAGCTCTACCTTGCGTCACATTTCTCCTGCGCCAAAGGGTCTGCTTTTTCACTAGTTTCCAAAAAAGTATAACAAAAAGCACGCACGAAATCAAAAGCAACAGCATTTTCACATTCTTTTACAGGTTCTGATAACAAATTGAATAACATAGGTCATAAGCTATTAACTTTATATACACCAAATAATCAACTATCTGTGAGTGATAACATATTAATTCATTGCGATAGTGTTCATTTTGATATCAGAACATGTAATTGAATATATTTACAGAGAAAAAGATATTCGCATTTAATATTTATTCAAACTTCTAGTTTGGGTCAAAGGGCTAAAGACCAAAATCTTTCTATCTTACATTTAATATTAAATCATTTGTAAGTAAAAAAATCATAAAACTACCTTGATTACATGATTATTATAGATATTCACACGTAATGTTTATTTAAACCCCTATTTAAAGTAAAAGGAATAAGGACCGAAATCTTTCAGCATCTATAATTAATATAATATTGAATAACGTTTATTGGCTAGAACACTAAAAGTAAATAAAAAAAAACAAAAAATAACTCTAAATATAAATAATTAATTAATTAATGGAAATAAATTAAAAATTTAATAACAATACTACAGAAATAAAAATATTTAACTGGCTAAAGGGCTTTCGATCTCGGTCTTTCTGATCCAATAAATATAAAAATAGAAAAACCTAGGTTATAATTGAAACGGTCCAATAACAAAGCAGAACAGAATATGATAAAACTATATTTATAAATATTCATAAACAAATATAAATAAAAATATTTACAAAGAATTTTTTTCTCGAGTATTTTTTTAGGCTACCCAATGTACATATTAAAGTATTCTATTTTCATCAATAACTTTGATACATAAAACTACGTGTTGAGAATATATGGCGCCCTTCAATGTCGCTTTTAATTAATTTATTCATATAATTCAGTAATAAAATATTTTAATATATATCTGTCCTAAACTTTATTTTAATATAATTGTTACTTATTGTTTACCAGCCGTTTAAAGTAGACGTAAATTATTTGTTTTGAAAGGTTTATCGGCAACAGAAAATTGTACCAAGATGGTAAATGTATTAAAGTAATCTGCTTTTTCATTACCAACAGATGGACTATAGAATTGAAACGCGTTGAAGATGTCAACAATGGGTAAAAAACTGCAACATCTTCAGAAAACATTCAAAATGTCTAATAGTATTAGATGATTGAAAGTCTGTACAATAGCTGATGCCATAGGCTTTTAACAGAACAAGTTTTTCATCTGTTGCACGTAGAATTAAAGATGAAAAAGCTTTGTGCTGCATTTGGTAATAACTGCTAAAATCTCAACTGGATCGTTTTAACAAGAATAAAACTGATTAGTTCTAGTGCATCAATTCAATCTGTTCAATCAGCAGAAAAGGTTATGGCATCAGTTTTTTTAGATGAAAAAAAATTGTTAATATATTATCTTGAGAAACATGCAAGTTTTAACAAAGAATATTATACAAGCATTTTAGATCAGTTGGATGAAAAAAAGAAATGAGAAAAAAACATATTTTTGTTTTCAACTTTTCAAACGTTCTTCATACATAAAAAAAGTATAATTAAACGTGAAAATTAAATTTTTGTGCATACTATTTTTTGTTTGTTTTTTTATTTTACTTTCATCACTTGCAACAAGTTATGTACTTAAATTTGTATATATCGATCAATATTTTATTTTATTGGAGGGTTTATTTAGCTCAATTTTATTGGTATGTACTAGTTCTATTCATTATAGTATTTCATATATAATAATTTTATTTTCTTCCAAAAGTATTCATGTTTACATTCTTGTTTTTCTATTATTATTATGGCTAGTTACTTTCCACTTCGTAAAATGCCTCTTACGATTCAATGCGCCCGATGGCAATCCAGAAATGAGTTAAATAATCTGTATTGGTCTATGAAAATGAGCTTTGTACATATAATCAAAGAGTAATAAATATTTAGAAGATTGTTTAAAAAAATGGGTACAAAAATGTTTCTGGCTATCAGTGCATTGCGCTGTGAAAGCTAGATATTACCAAACACTAAACGCGATAATGGCAACCCCCGCCATTTTTCGTCATTAACAATTCTATTGGTTCAAACGCTGGGATCGGCACGTACACCATTGGATGCTTATTTTATTTTTTTCTGTAAAATCATAAAAATGGCTCCTTACAACAACAAAAAGTTTACTACTGTAAACCAATCAAACATGGGTTCAAAAAGAGTACGTTTTTTGTCTATTACAATTCTCTATTGAAGTAAATCTACATTATTTTATAAGTAATCTTTATTAATATAAATTATTATAATATTTAATATTATTTTTTCTATTAAAATTATATATTATTGACACAAAGTCTTTCTAACATTAACTCATTTTGTTTCTTTATTATTATTGTTGTATAAATATGGATTTAGTTATTATCTGATTCTGTGTCTGTTACAATAAATATAATAATTATTATTGTATTATGAAACTATGAAACTTAAAACGTGTTAATGTGAGCTCTTGTCTAAAATGCAAATAACAACGATACAGGATCTACATTATTATATTCCATACTAGTAATAATGTTTTATAAAAAAAATATGAGTACATTACATATGAAATTTGAGACGATTTTATCAAAATTTTATGAAATAACTATTGTCTTGGTTTTAGTCCCAACCAGTAGCCACTCTCTGCAGCAAGATTGAATTGTTTCTTGCTGATCTGTATAGGAATTACAGTTTTAAATGTAACGGTAATCTCGAATTTAGAGAGAATATGAAAAAATACGGTTTTGGTTTCCATCAAGGCAAAGCGAGAACCAATGCAATTTCTTGGACCAATCCCGAATGGTAAATACGTGCTTGAATTGATTTTGTGCTTATTCTTCTCACTGAATCGTTCCGGGTCAAATTTATCTGGATTTGGGTAATATTCAGGGTCATAATGCATGCCGACGATGGGCACCCATAGACTGTCGCCTATATTAATGTGCACCGGACTTTCAGATTCTTTAAGTGCTGGAATTGTGTACGGTTTAACACAAACACGATCAGTTGCAACAACCGAAGGCCATTTCCTCAAAGTTTCAGAAATAACCATGTCCATGTACTTCATCGAAGATATCTTCTCGTAGGTTAATTTTCCATCACATTCGTCGTAAGTCTCATCAACTTCTTTCATAAGTTTTGATTGAATATCAGGGTTGACGGCAAGTTCGTAAGCCATGAAACACATTAAAGTGGATACAGTTTCAAAACCAGCGAAGAAGAAAATCATCGCTTGAGCTGTAATATCATCATCGGTCATCTCCTGCTTCTTCACTTGCATCTTTCCAATATGTGATTCTTCGACAGCAGCGAAACCGGTATCATTCAAATTCGTTTCCTCTTCGTACTTTAACCTGCCTTTCCTCGCTTCCATCATCAAATTGATCATATCGGGTCTTACAATCCCATTATCTTCTCTCATCTTGATAGTTTTCTGCACGAGATTCGAGAAAAACCTATTAACATGTTTGTTGAACATTGCGACATTGAGCACCTGAAATCAATTTTATTAATATTAACTGCATTACAATCAAGATTTTTATTATACCTTGGCGATTTTTGGTAACACTATGAACAAAAAGATTTTTAAATTCTTACTTAAGCTGCTGAAGTCTGACGCCTCTCTGCCCATTACGTAGAATTCGTTCTTCGGCTCCTTCAGCGAATCGCATGTTACTCCAAAGGCGCAAGTAGCAATAACATCATTCGAGTAACGCGTGAAGATGTCCTTCATCTCCACTGTAATCTCACCATCCTTACTTGTTTCCAAGTGGAAATCTACGAAATTCTTAGCACAATCGTTGATCAGGGTGAACATTGCACGCATTTTGCTGCTCGTAAAAGCCGGACTCAGAGTTGCCCTCATAACACGCCATAATTCACCTACAAAACCAATATATACAATTAAAGTAAAAAAAATATCACTCTTCTTAAAGTTTCTAATCTAATCAAAAAAATTCTGCTTAGTTAAAACATGAAAAAGTCTGTCAATTATTAAATGATCTGCTCATAAATCCATCACGAAAATAATTAAATTCAACAATAATTAATAGAAGTATTTCATCTTCTAAATATTTACATCTATTTTTTTATTTCTGAATGAAAAAAAGGAATTGCAGCAATGTATTCAACGATTGTTATATAATTACCTTGAGATATCAAATTATTCAAGTTGTAAATTAACAAATAAATTATTTCATTCTTTTTAGAATATATTTAAATAATTTTGCATACCTTTGCGAGCGAATAAGTTTTTGTTCCACAAAGGATTGGATTTGTCAGGAACAAAACTCCTGTGATCCGTGAAATACTCGAAATCTTTGACGGTAATCTGCTTGATGAGGTCAGGATCACGCAGTATCAATGTCGGAGCTGTCATCTGATACATTCCTGTGTATCTGTTGAACAGAATAACATAATTCAACAATAATTGAAAATTTAAATTAAATACCTTTCATTTGGAAAACGCATGTATGTCCTTTTGACCATGTCCATAAAAGATTCTCTCCTCAAAAGAGTTCTCGAATTATCTCCGAAGATGGGAACCGGTGGTCCTTGCGTTACATTCCTCTCCTTCCAATAGAGTTGAGGTTTAATGAAGAAATAGTAAATTAAGATCACCGATGATCCCAATATTAGTAAAAGACTAATCATTGTTGGAAATGCTCCAAACGTTAAATAATTACAATTCAACTGAGAATAGTACTTGTCTCTGCGATCTAAGCTGCAATACTAATAAGTACGCAGCCGGAATCACCATTTATTTGTTTTAAAAGAGGCCTCTGTAGGAGGCATCAGATGTGCGTGTTAATACTAATTTCATCAACTTTCTTCCTGTTGCAATTGCCTCCAATTTTAACAGTACGTTTAAACCGAAAAAACATTACTCAAAATTCGTTAATTAACAATTAAAATTAATATTGATTATTAATTAAACATTTACATATAATAAAGGTTGACATCAAAAATAAAATATGTTTCACATACTGATACTGATTAGTTGAAAATTTATAATTTATAATTACTGGTATTTTTCAATAATTATGTAATGTTTTATTATTTAAAATTAAATTAAATTCAGTTTCTTTGCTATTATTATCAAAATGTAAGCAGCTTATTGAATATATTTATTATTTTTGTCTTATGTTACCATAATGTAAAATACGCATTGAAAGAGATTATAAAAATATGTTTTTTTTTTTGATAATCATGTGCTTTTATGACAAGAAAAATTTTCAGTTTTCAGCTTCAATTAAATATAAAATATAGAACATATAGAATTTAATGCAAACTACAATTTTCTTCTAAATAATAACATGTAGATGATATACAAGTATTAGATGTAGTAATCAATAATCTATTGGTAGTATATTTAATATAGATATCAATATAATTACTTGTAAAAGTACAAGTACGTTACACAGTTGAATAAATGTTAGAAACTACACGTTATTTAGACAATACTTCTCATTTATTTATTATTTATAATTAATATTAATTTCTCACTTAAATACTTGTCTCAATTAACTTCTTTTTTAAATATACAATTATGTAAATTTAATCTAAATAACACCTCACTTAATAAGTTCGTAGGATTACATGTAGATGACGCCTCTATTGAATAATATCTATATTATTTTAGGAAGTACCAACCTTCAGACGACGCCTGTCAAAATTTGATGGCAATCTGACGTTCAGTTCATAAGTTGCAGTGGTTTTAGTGACGCTACTTTTATCATTTTAAAATTAATGGTAAAATTTGATAAATTTGTTGATAAAACATTGCTTTTTGATGGGAAAAAATATTCAAGCAAAATAATAAGTCGAAACAAATGGTAGAGATGTGGTTTGCTGAAATTCAGCAAAATTGTCATGAAATTTTCACAGGCGTCGTCTAAAGGTTGGTACTTCCTAAAAATCTTATAGATTTTTCAATAGAGGCGCCATCTTTATGTCATCCTATAAACTTATTGAGTAAGGTGTTATTTCTTCCTACTGCAGTATTTTCACTAATCTTGAAGATTGATATAAGGAATCATTGTTTGTTTTCATAATTTTCCCAGTAAAGTTCAATTATTCCTTTTCTGATTGTAATGGGATTTATTCCTTTTTAATTCTCTCCAACATTTTATTATATTCTTGAATCCTTCTCACCTGTATGCTGCTTTTCAGGATATTTTCTTTTCAGGTCTCAAGTTTCTCTTACTCGTGTTATGTATTATTTAGTCTAACTATTTGTATATATACTAAATTTTGTATCATTTTATTTTTGATTTTGTGAATTAGTGTATTTATTTAGATTTTTATCTGTATATGTAAACTATCCTGTATTAACTAATTAATTAAACCAGAGATTCTAAACCTTTTTTACTATTTTGACTCCCTTAAAAGAAATTTAAAATTATTTTTAAATATAGCCACAAATTAAGATTCAAATTTTTTAATTATTTTAATGTTTTAATAACGCTATGAAGTTTTTTATAACAGTTTTAAAATCTCGTATATTTATTTGATTTATTTTTCTTAGTAATAATTTATTATTTAGTCACGTTAATAACGGAAGCAAATAAGAACTAAGGAAAGCTAAAGAAAAATGTTTGTTTTACAATAACAAAATTTGGTAAATCCTCTTGTTTAAAAAATGTCAATTAAAAATTCTGCTTCAATTCAATATCGCACAGACAGTAATCCTACATTTTCAAAATATCGAAAATCATTTCGATTTAAGGGATACGCAAATTAAATTAAAAATAAAACTGATTAAACCTGAACGAGATTTATATTTTTTGTAATAATGTTGTTGAAATTAAGTTGGAAATACCCGATATAAATTAAGTTTGTGGCAGATGTACTCCATCTGTTTTTTTGCTGTATTTTCTGTTGCTTCATATATCACATATTATTCCTTCTTGTAATTGTGTTTTCGTGATCGAGTTTATGAAGTCGTTTGCCAAACATAAAATTATCAAACGTTTGGCCGATAATTCAGGTATTATATTTAATCCATATATTTACATTTGGTTAGCTATTTGTTTAAAATTTTAAGAAATATCTATTTTCTTGGTTTTAGTCCCAACCAAAATCCTCCCTCCGAGGTAATATTGAATTGTTTCTTACTTATCTGAATAGGAACAATAGTTTTTGAAGTAACGTTGATCTCGAATTTAGTGAGGATCTGGAAAAATACGGTTTTGGTTTCCATCAAGGCGAAGCGAGAACCAATGCAGTTTCTTGGACCAATCCCGAATGGTAAATACGTGCTTGAATTGATTTTATGCTTATTCTCCTCGTTGAATCGTTCCGGGTCGAATTTTTCTGGGTTTGGGTAATATTTAGGATCATAATGGATACCAACAATGGGCAACCACAGAACGTCATCAGTCTTAATGTGTACAGGACTTTCCGATTCCCTAACTGCAGGTATTGTGTAAGGTTTAACACAAACTCGATCAGTTGCAATGGCCGAAGGCCATTTCCTCAACGTTTCAGAAATTACCATGTCCATGTACTTCATCGAAGATAACTTCTCGTAGGTTAATTTTCCGTCACATTCGGCGTAAGTCTCATCAACTTCTTTCATAAGTTTTGATTGAATGTCAGGGTTAACTGCAAGTTCGTAAGCCAAAAAACACATTAAAGTGGATACAGTTTCAAAACCGGCGAAGAAGAAAATCAGCGCTTGAGCTGTAATATCGTCATCGGTGATTTCCTTCTTCTTCATTTGCATTTTTCCAATATGTGATTCTTCAACAGTAGCAAAACCCTTATCATTGAAATTCGTTTCCTCCTCGTGCTTCAGCCTGCCTTTCCTCGCTTCCATCATCAAATTGATCATATCAGGTCTTACAATCCCATTATCTTCTCTCATCTTGATTGTTTCCTTCACGAGATTCTTGAAGAATCTATTAACATCCTCTTTGAACAAAGCGATGTTGAAGAACTAAAATCAGTTTTAATAACAACTGAATACAAGTAAGTTATCATCATACCTTAGCGATTTTGGGTAATAGTATGAACAAGAGGATTTTTAAACCCTTAATTACGGTGGTGAAGTCGGACGCTTCTCTACCCATCACGTAGAATTCGTTCTTCGGTTCCTTCAACGAATCACATGTTACTCCAAAAGCGCACGTAGCTATAACGTCGTTCGCGTAACGCGTGAAAATATCCTTCATCTCCACCGTAATCTCACCATCCTTACTTGCTTCCAAATGGAAATCTACGAAGTTCTTAGCGCAATCATTGATTAGGTTGAACATTGTACGCATTTTGCTACTCGTGAAAGCCGGACTTAACGTTGCTCTCATATCACGCCATAATTCGCCTACAAAACCAAATTATTAATTAAAAATTAATGAAATTAACCAATAAATCCATAATCAAAACCATTCTTTTAAAAGCCTTTAGGTTTAAAAAATAATGTATTAATTCCCAAAACAATTTGTAAATATTTTTATAAATAATTCAAATCAATCTATTCTGTTTAGTTAGAATAACAAAACCATTGTAAATTACTGAAAGATCTGCTCTTAAATCAATCTAATGTGTTTGGCAAATCCTCTTGTTTAAAAATTGATTTTAGATTCAATATTCTTTTTGTAACTAAAAAATATTATTGGCTGTTTCACTTTCAAATGGTTTTATCTAAAGTTTCTAAATATCTTCTTTTAATTATTTTAAGTGCTAGAATAACAAAATATCTGTAAATAATTAAAAGATCTGCTCTTAAATCAATCACCAAAATAAATATTTCTGAAATTTCGTTGAAAATAAATTTAATCGCAAATTTTAAACATAGATATTTAAATAGAAAATAAAATCATTAATTAGGAACTGAAATATTACAACAAATCACAATCAACTTTTGTTTAATTGTATTTATTTTAGATAAGTTTACAAAGTTTTGAAAGCAAAGGTTAGAAGAAGAAAGAAATTTTCCATGCAATTAATCCAACTTGTATAATATTCTTAGTTAATTAGTTTACTTTTCTCAAGATAAACTATTAACAAAATTCCCTTTTCATCCCAAAAAACTGATCCCATAGCCTTATGTCGCTTTCAAAACTGCCCTCAAAATTACAACAATTATTTAATGTTTTTTTTTATAATTTTTTTTCTAAAAATAACTTTAATTTATTGAACTGAAAGAATATTTAATATTCTCTAAAATTTCTATAACTATTTGTATATAATTTAATCTTTTCTTTTTCATGAAAAAAACTCAAAAAAAAAATTGTTATTATTACATAATTAGATCAGAATGGAATATAAATATTAACATTTAATGATTTTAGTAATTTTGGTTTTTACCATGTTATAATTGAAATCCCGTTGAAAGATCTATATTATTTTTATTTTCTACTTTTTGTTTTTAATTATGTAATTTTACAGCTGATATCTTCTAATATTAAAGTCAATTTTACAATTTTTTTAACTTGGCTGTACAATTTAGATACGATGATTAGATACCTTATGAAACAGGTTTGTAATTTAGTAAAAAAATATATTAGCTTGTTAGTAAATAGTAATGTTTTATATTATATTATTTACTATTTTAATTTAAATATTATTATTATAATGATAAACGTTCTGAATGTTTATATACAAAATAATAAATATTTCAATGTTTAAATCTTGTTACAAACAGCCTGAAAATTGTAAATTATTCAAGTTACAAATTAACTAATAATTAATTTATTTTTAACTAGAATTAATGTAAATAGTATTGCATACCTTTCAGAGCGAATAAGTTTTTATTCCATAAACGATCGGTTTTATCAGGAATAAAGCTCCTGTGATCCGTGAAATACTCGAAATCTTTAACAGTGATCTGCTTGATGAGGTCAGGATCACGCAGTATCAATGTCGGACGGGTCATCTGATACATTCCTGTATATCTAATGGTGAAAATAACATAATAGAACAATAATTGAAAATTGCAATTAAACACCTTTCATTTGGGAAACGCATGTAAGTCCTTTTGACCATGTCCATGAAGGATTCCTTTCTTATAAGAGTCCTCGAATTATCTCCGAAGATAGGAAATGGTGATCCTTGCGTGACATTCCTCTCCTTCCAATAGAGTTGAGGTTTAAAGAAGAAATAGTAAATCAGGATCACCGATGAACCCAATATAAGCAAAATTGTAAACATCGATAGAAATGTTAAGTAATTATAATTCAATTGAAAACAGTGCTTGTCTCCGCGATCTCAACTGCAATACTAGTAAGTACGCAGTCCGAGTTGTTGTTCATTTGTTTTAAAGGAGAAGGGATAAGATATACGTGTTGATATTTATTTTGCAACATTGCAAGCAGGACCGTAATAACTCTAGACATATTTTTTTTTTCTTGCCAAAAAATAAATGGAAATAAAATATAGAAAAAAACATAAATTAAAAAAAGTTGCTGGAGTAATTAAAAAGTCCATTTTCTTGCTTTAAATTATTGCTGCATAATTGATATAATTCAAAGCATTTTGTATAGTACAGCTAAAGAATTAACTAATTTTGATTAACTCAATGAGTTTTCACCTTTCATGAGATACATTTGATATAGAAAAAAAATAGATATATACGTAACATAACTTCTATATTTGAAAAAAATGATAAAAATTTTGTAGTTTTTATTGGCATATCAGATGGTATCGTTAAATTTTAGCTTTTAAAAATTAATATAAGTTGTAACAGTTCTATCAATATCTTCACTGTACCATTTTTGAGCAATGCGATCTAATTTATAAGTTGTCATCTAAGTCTGTATGAAATATTTTACAAATCTTATCAATGTTGTCTCAAATCACATTTAAACAATACCTGAACTTACGTCTTCTTCATCTGATGAAAATTATCGACATTATCCTTTCCTTTTTCGGGACATTTTTTTAGAATCAGAAGAAACGTTTATTTCTAACGCGAAAGCATATTCTATTTCATAAAATAAACTTCTAAAACCATTAACCTAACTAAATAAATTGTAAATTGAGATTGACAGAAAGGATTTACAAATTTCATTTATTAGATAATAAAAAAATCTCAAATGACTGTTAATAAACTAAATTCTAAATTATTAATTTTGTTTGCTATTTCTGGAGATTCTACTTTTGCAGAACATTTCTATGATTGATGTATAGATATATAAAATAGAGCATTTTTTATTTGGTTGAATCCAGAGCGAATTGCCTTAACTGCGTCAGTTCTAAAAGATTATCTAGTATTACAAATTGTTTTTACTGTAAAATGTTCATTGTTTACCGCAAAACTCTTCTAAAATGTTCCACCTATAAGTAGGAACAATATACATAAACTAAAATATGTTATTACTTGGAAATATGATTTACTAGTACCATTTACTCAATATCAACCATTTACATCAGTTTCAACGAATGAGAATTTGTTTGGATATGTTTTATTTTTTTCATTATATTTTTCAGACATATTTGCCGCATTATCTGTAAATACTTTACAGTTGGTAATAATATATACCTAATATTTCAAAATTCTTTAAAATTTCATTTTCTAATAGTTCTACTGTATGCTATTGCCCTTTTGCCATAGATTTGACTAATTTTAGCTTTAACAAATTAATATAATAAATTGCAACAGTTTTTCATCCAATTATTTAGTATCAATATTTTTACTGTACCTTTTTTTTAACAATTATCTATTCTTTAAGAAATATTTTAGAAATCATATCAATTTTGTCTCAAATTATATAAAAACAATTTAATTTAAAGATGATAAACATTTTCAAAAATGTGTTTTCTTTTTTAGAATCAGAAGGAACTTTTATTTGTGACGCGAAAACATATTCTATTTCCAAAAATAAACTTCTAAAACTATTAACGTAACTAAGTAAATTGTCAAAAATATTTACACAAAGGAGATTGGGGAAAGGATTTATAAATTGCATTTATTATCTAAAAAATATTCCAAATTAACTGTTAATAAAATAATTTCTAAATTATTAATTTTGTTTGCTATTTTTCGTAATTCTACTATTACAGAACTTTTCTGAGATTCATTTTAATTGAGGCAGCTGCTTTAGTTCTACAAGACTATCTATTAGTTCATATTATCTTTACTGTAATATATTTCTTATTTGTCATAAAATTCTTCTAAAATTTTCCATCTCTAAACATTCTCCAATAAATTAAAAAAATAAATATTACTTGAAAACACTGGCACCATTTACTATCAGATTTAATGAATGAGAAGTATAAGGAACGTTTTTAAAATTATTTATTACATTTTTCAGTCATATTTGCTGCATTGTCGTAAATTAGCTAAAACGTAGATTCTTTAAAATTTTAATTTTCTAATAGTTCTACTGTATACGATTGCCCTTTGGCCATAGATTTAACTAATAAAGATGTTTATTATTAGGTAAAATATAAAAATATACATTTTTTTCAAAGTCCCTCAAAAAACAGGGTCCTAGACATTTAATCCGGCCCTGTTTATGAGTGATACACTTGTAGTATTTTCTCAGCAAACCGGAATGACGTAACTTTAACATGCGTTAATTAGTTTTTAAACGGTAATAATAAACAATTTTAATAAACACGCGCTGATACAAATGATTAATGAAAATAAACAACTATTATTTATAATGGATGAAAGCAAAAACTACTAAATGCAAGTCAGAATTGTAAAAAAAGTTATTATCTACGCTCCTGCTCTAATGATTCATATCCTTCAACGTGTTTGTACAGATTCAAACTTGCAATTCATACTAATTGAGTAAACCTTGAAAATTAGAAAACGTAAATATTTATTTTCGCATTCATCCGACCATTACAAAATTCTTTAGTTGTTATGGCTGTAATGCATTATTAGTGAACATTAAATTTAGTTCAGTTTATCTACGTGTTATCTAAGCTTGTTTATATCTCATGTTACAAAAATGTAAAATGCATAACAATAAATTGCATTTCCAATGAGCCCAAAAAATTTTCATAAATAGTATTGGTAATAGTTCTGAAAATTCATAGAATTTATTACAAACTGAAAATTACTAACAAAATTCAGTACAAGTAAAGGATTTTAGATTTAGTAGTCAATAACATAACAGTAGACATTAAATATGATCTCCACATAAGATACATCAATATGTACTAATTTACATGGTTGAATATATATTTAATTTAATTATATGATCTCATTACAAATGATAAAAATCTAATAAATTATTAGTAAAACTATAATTTTTATATTCTTTTTAATTGTGTTATTTGACACTGTTAACTAAATATTAAGAAAGTTTTATGAGATAATTATTGTCTTGGTTTTAGTCCCATCCAGTAGCCACCCTCTGCAGTAAGATTGAATTGTTTCTTACTTATCTGAATAGGAACAATAGTTTTTGAAGTAACGGTGATCTCGAATTTGGAGAGGATTTGGAAGAATACGGTTTTGGTTTCCATTAAGGCGAAGCGTGAACCAATGCAATTTCTTGGACCAATCCCGAATGGTAAATACGTGCATGAATTAATGTTGTGCTTATTCTCTTCGCTGAATCGTTCTGGATCGAATGTATTTGGATTCGGATAATATTCAGGATCATAATGGATGCCAACGATAGGCAACCATAAAACGTCGCCGATATTAATGTGCACCGGACTTTCGGATTCATTAACTGCTTGTATTGTGTATGGTTTAACACAAACACGATCTACAGCTATTGCCGAAGGCCACTTCCTCAGCGTCTCAGAGATGACCATGTCCATGTACTTCATAGTAGCTAACTTCTCGTAGGTTAATTTTCCGTCGCATTCGGCGTAAGTCTCGTCAACTTCGTTCATAAGTTTTGATTGAATATCAGGATTGACTGCAAGTTCGTGAGCCATGAAACACATCAAAGTTGAAACAGATTCAAAGCCAGCAAAGAAGAAAATCAACGCCTGAGCTGTAATATCCGTATCGGTGATTTCCTGCTTCATCACTTGAGTCTTTCCAATATGCGATTCTTCAACAGTAGCGAAACCGGTATCATTGAAACTCGTTTCCTCCTCATGCTTCAACCTGCCTTTCTTCGCCTCCATCATCAAATTGATCATATCCGGTCTCACAATCCCATTATCTTCTCTCATCTTGATAGTTTCCTTCACGAGATTCTTGAAGAATTTACTGACTTGTTCGTTGAAAAAAGAGATTTTGAGCACCTAAAAACAATTTAATTAACAATTTTATTACAATTAAGTTTTCATTGTACCTTTGCTATTTTAGGTAATAAAATAAACAAGAAGATTTTTAAATTCTTAATTATGTTACCAAAATCGGACGCTTCTTTGCCCATTATGTAGAATTCGTTTTTCGGTTCCTTCAGCGAATCGCATGTTACTCCAAAGGCGCACGTCGCTATAACGTCGTTCGCGTAACGCGTAAAGATATCCTTCATCTCCACTGAAATTTCACCATCTTTGCTTGCTTCCAAATGGAAATCTATGAATTTCTTGGCGCAATCGTTGATCAGGGTGAACATTGCGCGCATTTTGCTGCTCGTGAAAGCCGGACTCAATGTTGCCCTCATATCACGCCATTTTTCACCTGTAAAGCAACATGTTTATTCAAACTTTCAAATATATAAACATTAATTTGTGATTTATGTAAATATTAAACATTTTAACATTGAAAATGTTGTAGCGGAGGGAAGAGAAGCGATAAGTAAACGTTTTTGCTCACTCTTCAGCGAGAGATGAAGATCAGCAATTTTCAATCAAATAAAGCGGTTATTCGCTTTTGATGAAGAATTTGCAGTCCTCGCTCTTAATCGAGAGGAAAGTCCGGATTTCGTTGTCCAAATATATCGTGTGCTCTTGTAGAGAACAGAAAAAAAGGGACTTTCACAAAAAATAAACCTTCCCACGTCAATGACCAGTCGTTGTAGATTTAGTAATACGCGATATTAGCTACATATACTTTTCTTTTTATTTGTTCATTATTTTTCTTTTTCTTGAAATAATTGGATCTAACTTAGACCAAAAATGTATCAAACTAATATTATTTTTTTAAATGTATCTTAAATAAATCACATTATTGTTAACTATAAAAATTCACAGTTACAATTATTTCAATTATAAATTGAAATAATTATTTTATAGATGATAATTGAAGATTGCAATTATTTCAATTTGCAATTATTTTAATGATGTTTGCTTGGCAAGTTTCTACGTTGTATTAATAAATATGGAAATTGCACGTGAGTCGCATATATTTGTTTTAAATTGTCTTTAATTTTTAGAAAACGAATAGTACATAACATCACATTCCTTTCGGATGAAGTAACAAATTTCTAATTCAATAAAATCTAACAATTTAATTACATACATATTCATAAAATCTGTAAAGTTTTTTTTTTCTTATAAATGTTTCCATTCCATTGATCCAACGGGTTTTATAATATTTTTAGTTCATTATTTTCTCCTTTCTTAACATAATGTAATAACAAAATTCTCTATGAATCCCAAAAAACTTTTCCTGTTAATGGAACACTCTTTAGCTTCTAACATTTGGTTAGATCAATGTTTCCCAACTTTCCTTCACAGAGGGAAATTCTATTTTTAAAGGGAAAAATTTAGCTGAATGCAGATTTAGTACAATACATTATTTGCTGCTGAAAAATAAATCATTTTATGAATAAATTTATAACTAATACATATTTCAGCTTTTAGTAACTTTTTCTACTTAGTAAGTCCTCTTAAATTATTGTTTCTCAACGTCGGATGTTCTATTATTTAGATTGTTCTGGTGTGTAGTAGTAAATCCAAGTTTCATCCATAGTTATAAGTAGACGAACAAAATCAGAAATTCGCAATTATTAGCAACTGCAGCACCCAACTTGTACAAAAATTTTTCAACTTTAATTCTATAATTTTAAAATTATATGGTATCAGATGATTTCACGCATTTTCACTCGTCGATTATCTAATACCATATCATGGACTTTTTTAATGTTTTCTGATGATGTTGAAGTTTTAGGACGTCCGCAAAATAAATCAACTTCAACTTCAATCTGTTGACAGCTGGGAATGAAGGAGCAGATTGCTTTAATACATTTACCATCTTGGTATGAATTTCCATTGCCAATTAATTTCCCAAAACAAAGAATTTTATCGCAAAACAACAACTGATAAACAGATTAAAATAAAAAAATACTATGCGTTTAGGACAGACGATATATCAAAATGATATTACTGGATTGATATGTGTTATTATCAAAACTTTTCAAACTACCCTCGTAAATATAAGAATCTAACAACATAATTAAAAGTAACAATGAATTAAGTATAGACAATATGGGCGAAGAAACAGCAAAATAGAAAATAATTAATTTTGTAATCGATTTAAACATTATATGTGTTAAATAAATACGTTTTTTTTAATTAGTTTCATCGTTCAATTTTATCATTACTATATCTCTTTATCTTGATTTAATTTTACTCCCTAAAAGCCTTGAGTTCATGTATGAAGATTAGTGTGCATTATTATTATATTTTTTTTTAATAAAAATATTGATAAACTTTTGAAACAACTTTTTACATATTTTCAATATTTTCCGTATCTTATCAATAAAATCACTATTTACTGACTCAAATATTCTTTGACTCACTTATTATAATTAATTTAAATTTATACTTTACAATTTATTGTTTAAAAATAGTAAAAAATATAAAAAATTGTTTTAATTTACTAAGAAAATAGTTATTATCAAATGAAGGTATACATTTACTAAATAAATTATGTTTTATTTATGAATATTTAGCATTTGCATAATATGAACCATATAAAATATAAATTAATTTATTGCAATTTTATTAGAATAAATGTAAATAATTTTGCATACCTTTCAAAGCGAATAAGTTCTTATTCCATAAAGGATCGGAATTGTCGGGGACAAAGCTCTTGTGATCCGTGAAATGATCGAAATCTTTGACGGTGATCTGCTTGATGAGGTCAGGATCCCGCAGTATTAGTGTAGGAGATGTCATCTGGTAGATTCCTGTGTATCTAATGGATAAAAATAACTTTAAATTCCCATTTAACAATAGCCATATTTAATGACTAAAAATCTACTGAAAAATTGCAAGTTTGTTAACTCGCCAAAAGCATTTACAGCTTGGATAAGATATACTGCCATATCCCCCATATTCTGGCACCTTTTGATTATTAGTTGTTCAGGTCACTATAAAATTTTGTAGACGGTAAAACGTTTACTTCAAATTAGGAAGTCAAAAATCACCTAGATTAGTTTTTTGTCATCAAAGAACAAACATTTTATGAGCAAGAAATCATGCTACTGCCAGAAAGATGGTAAAATGTAATTAACAATATATAATTCAATAAAATATTTATTTACTATTAGAAAATCGTCTTTCATTTTCATAAAAAAAGCGAAATTACTTTCCGACCAACCCAATAACTTCACAAACAATACGATTACAATATGAAAATATTGCAAAATTTCAGTGTAAAATGCTTGACGCCAAGTTTTACTAGAAAGATCATAAGAAACGTGATGAATTCAACTTCAACTTCTGAAAAATGTATTAGTTACTTGGTCGTAATTCTGAATAATCAATCTACAAAAAGATTATCTTATATAAGCAAGTTCTATGACAGGTATGGAGTTATGGAAGTTGAATAGACTGCACCAACGATTCTAAATCATTCAAAGATTTCAAAGTGTTAAAGTGAATGCAGTATGGTTCGTTCGTAATAAAGACATTCATCGTGAACTTAATATTTTACAGATATCATCACTAGATTTATCAAATCCCACCAAAGAAGGCAACAATACTCGTCTTAATGGGCACAACGTCAAGTTTAAACTTGCTAATTGACATAACACTAAGAGATTTGTAACAAAATACCTTAGTTCTACTTATTTATTCAATACTTTTCCAAAATAATATTAATTGTGTTAAGTTCTTATAGAATTAAATTTTTATAATCCAATTAAATACCTTTCATTTGGAAAACGCATGTAAGTCCTCATGACCATTCCCATGAAGGATTCCTGCCTCAAAATAGTCTTCGAGTTGTCTCCTATGATGGGAACCGGCGGTCCTTGCGTGACATTCCTCTCCTTCCAATACAGTTGAGGTTTAATGAACAAATAGTAAATCAGGATCACCGATGATCCCAATATCAATAAAAGCGTAATCATCGTTGAAACGTTAAATAATTACAATTCAAATTGTACTTGTCTCAGCGATCTCAGCTACAATACTAATCAGTATCTGCTATCTGCGTTGCCTTTCATTTACTTTAAAGCGGGCCTCAGTAGGAGGGATAAAATTATGCGTGTTGATACTTATTTCATACCATTCGCATCAACTGCGTTCCCAATTGCCTTCTGCAATTACTTCCACTCTTAAAGTTACATCTGCAGTTCAGCAACCGAAATGACGTAACTCCAATATGCGTTCAATTTCTTTTTAAACGGAAACAACAACTATCCTCGTGCAAATTAATAACGAAAATAATCATCGATCAATATTAATACATTAACTTTCAATATTTATTCAAGAGAATAACATAAATAAATACATTTATTTGGTTAAGTAGGTGCAAGTCATTTTTAATAATAGCAAAATATTATCATTTATTATCTGAGCTTCCGTTTTAATGATTCACAACGTTTAATGTGTTTGTACAGATTCATACATGTAATTGAGATTAATTAAATAAACCTTGAAAGTTGGAAAACGTAAATAGTATTTTTCTCGCGTTCATCTGACCATTAAAAATCACTTAATGGTTTTTTAATTTTCATAATTGTAAAGTTTTATTAATATTTGTTAAATAAAATTCAATTTATCTGCGATTTTTATTTAACTTTTTTTTAAACATTTTCAATATGAATTAAATATTATTGTTAATTATGAAAATTGATCTACATAATTAATTCAATAATTTGTTAAAAACTACAAGCTTGAAAGTATTAAATAATATTAATATAATTATTTAACTTTATGTACCCTTTTTTAATAATTTCTTGTCTCAATTTTCATAACTATTTTTCATCAAGATTTACATAATAAAACATAAATTTAAATGTAAGAATTGTGATTAGTCTCTTATAACATGTAATGATGTAATTAATAATTCTATAAAAACTATAATTTAAAATAATTTTTTTAATATATTTAAACACATATAATTTCATTTAAAATAATATAAATATTACATTTATTTAGCTTCTATAGAAAATGTTTTTTTTTTGTTAATATTTTTTTATTATTATTTTTTTGTGATTTATTTCTGCAATAAATATTGCAATTAATTATTTAAATTTTTACCATTTTCAATAGTAGTGAGACAGTGTGTAAGCAAATGCAAAGTTAATTGATCTTAATATCAAAATACATAAATTAATATTTAACTTTTAAATTTTTAAATTATTGCCTAGGTTTAAGTCCGAGCCAATATCCATCTTGTGAGGTAAGGTTGAACTGTGTCTTACTGATCTGAACAGGAATAACTGTCTTTGCAGTAACGGTGATCTCAAATTTGGAAAGGATCTGGAAGAAAACAGTTTTGGTTTCCATTAGGGCGAAGCGAGAACCGATGCAATTTCTTGGACCAATCCCAAATGGTAAATAAGTGCATGAATTAATGTTGTGTTTATTCTCATCACTGTATCTTTCTGGATCGAATTTATCTGGATTTGAGAAGTATTGAGGATCATAATGGATACCAACGATAGGTAACCATACAGCATCACCAACTTGAAGTTGAATCGGGTTTTCAGATTCTTTAACAGCAGGAATTGTGTATGGTTTAACACAAACGCGTTCAGCTGCAATTACCGAAGGCCATTTCCTCAAAGTTTCAGATATTACCATATCCATGTACTTCATAGTAGCTAAGGCCTCGTAGGTCAAGTTTCCATCGCATTTTGCAGAAGTCGCATCAACTTCGGATATAAGTTTAACCTGTACATCAGAATTGACCGCAAGTTCATAGGCCATGAAACTCATCAATGTTGATGAAGTATCAAAACCAGCGAAGAAGAAAATCAACCCCTGAGCTGTAATATCGATATCGGTAATCTCCTGCTTCTTCACTTGTATCTTTCCAATATGCGATTCTTCGACAGTAGCGAAACCGCTATCATTAAAATTCGTTTCCTCTTCATACTTCAATCTACCCTTCCGTGCCTCCATCATCAAATTTATCAAATCCGGCCTTACAATCCCTTTTTCTTCTCTCAACTTTATAGTCTCCTTCACGAGATTCTTAAAGAAATTACTAACATTTACGTTAAACAAAGTTATATTAATAACCTGAAACCGAATCGATTAACATTTTCATTACAGTTTTGATTTCATCATACCTTGGAAATTTTCGGCATTAGAATGTAAAGGAAGAATTTTAAATTTTTAATAAAACTGGTAAAGTCAGCTACTTCTCTGCCCATCTCGTAGAACTCATTTTTAGGCTCTTTCAGCGAGTCGCAAGTTACTCCAAAGGCGCACGTCGCTATAACATCATTCGAGTAACGCGTGAAAATATCCTTCATCTCTATAACAATTTCACCATCTTTAGTTGCTTCCACGTGAAAATCTACAAACTTCTTAGCGCAATCGTTGATCAGGGTGAACATTGCGCGCATTTTGCTGCTAGTAAAAGCCGGACTCAATGTTGCCCTCATATCTCGCCATTTTTCACCTATAAAACAACAATATTAATTGAAATTTGAAGAAAATATTACAAAATAATATTAATCAATTTCGTAATAGAATAATAATATTACTTTCTCTATTTTTAGCTTATTTACAAAAGTCGATAACAAAATCATTTTTTCTTTTATATTTGATAGAAAATTATTTATTTTGTAGATTTTATATAGATTTTTGTTCATTTTTTAATAAATCTATCTATCTTCAGATAGAAGTTAATATTATATTATGTCAAATCCAATATTTAGATTTTTGAATCTCTTAAAATTTGGATCAGATTGAAGAACATATTTGTATTGATCCAATTTCTAATAACATTTCACCAATTTCCTGTAAAAGCCAGACAGCTCTCATTTAACAACACATTAAAAATTTAACGCGACCCATAGGTTCAGAAACACTAGTTTAGACTACTATAGCATTTATATAATAAAACTACTGCTTGTTTTTAGAAGATTCAATAACTGCAACATCATCAAAAATTCATACTTTTTAATATTCCTGAAAGTAAACTCTGACACGTTTTTTAAACTTGAAATTTCAAATATCCTATAGAAAATACAACTTGTAATAATTTAATTATGTTGACATTAATTGTAATTAAAATTCAATGAATATTAAATTAGTAAAAGTTTATTTATTAGAATTGCTCATATTTTTTTTACATACCTTTAAGAACAAACAGATTTTTATTCCACAACGGATCGCAATCATCGGGAACGAAACTTCTCCGATCCGTGAAGTACTCGTAATCTTTCACGGCTATCCTCTTGATGAGGTCAGGATCACGCAGTATCAGCGTAGGAGAAGTCATCTGGTAGATCCCTGTGTATCTATTAGAATAAATTATATTAATTCAAAATAATTTAATATTTACAATTTACCTTTCATTAGGAAAACGACTGTAAAGCCTTTTGATCATTTCGAAAAAAGATTCCTTTCTCATAATACTTTTCAAGTTATCACCGACGATGGGTATTGGTGGCCCTTGCGTGATTTTCCTTTCTGTCCAATAAAGTTGGGGCTTAAGAAAAACATAGTAGAACAGAATCGCAGCCAATCCTAATAGCAGTAGAAAAATAAACATCTTTAAAAACGCACAAAATGTTAGGAAATTTCACTGATTACAACCGTAGTCGCTTATTCAGTCATGACTGGAATAAAAATATTTTAATACTACTAGTATCTATTCATTTGATCTAAACAGAAGTAGGGATTAGATGCGCAATGGATTTTTTTTCGAATTGTTAAAATCAATTTCCTTCCAGCTACAAATTATAAAACTATTATCTCCATTCTTACGTAACTTGCAACGCCACAAAAAGTCTCTTATTTGGTAACTCTAATTTAAGTCAATTTATATCAATAACAATGATGATTCTGAAGGTTAAAGATATTAAAGAACCTGTAATTATTCTAAATAATAAAAAAAGATAAATAAATAAATATCTAATTACTTACGTTTAAGAAATTATTTTTTTTTACATTTTATCTACGCTTCTTTCAATTAATCCGCACCCATAATTGAGATTAATTGGAAAACCTTGAACAATTCGAAAATTTAAATAGTATTATTGTCGTGGTCATCCGACCATTAAAATTCATTGAGCATACATTTAACCTTGCGTTGTTTTAAATTCTTTTTTTTTTGATTGAATGTTAGATCAAACATTAAATTTTATCAGTTACGTTAGGTTTAGGATTTAGGATTTATGAAATAAATTAAATATAATTAGCTTAGGTTCTTACTACATTTAATTCTTGTGCAACAGCAGAATACAAATCATATTTTTATTTCTAATATAAATTGTTTAGAAATTAATAACATTTAAATCCAGGCACTAAACGAGTTATCTAAATTTCTATCTTTTAATGAAGAAAAGTATAAAAATATTAATTATTATTGAATACTATACTCTGGATTATTAAAGTAATCAATATGTATTTAACGTACATTCGATAATTCGTACAGAGTTATTTGTGTATTTCTGACCACACGTACAAATATTCGTGTAAAATTTTATATATTTAATTTCTTTTCATGTTTTCATGCTCCTAAATTAATTTTAATTGCAAATAAATTGCAATATCTGTATGCTCTTTATCCTTTCTTTACGGTAAAATATGTAAACCTCGAGTACGTCCGTATAATTGTACGTATATTCGAATGTATTAAATATAGAAAATCGTTTAAATTACATTCGTTTAACGTGCGGGAATTTGGGTTCAGGTTACGTACATTAACCGAGCTCTGACCGAAAACTTATTGCCTAGGCTTCAAACCAAGCCACCAGCCGCCCTCCGCAAGGATATTAAACTGTTTTTTATTGATTTGAATAGGAACCACGGTTTTTTTAACGACAGTGATCTCAAATTTTGAGAGTATGTGAAAGAATATAGTTTTGGTTTCCATCAGGGCGAAACGAGACCCTATGCAGTTTCTTGGACCAATTCCGAATGGTAGATACGTGCTTGAATTAATGTTGTGCTTGTTCTCTTCGTTGAATCTTTCCGGATCGAATTTTTCTGGATTTGGGTAATATTCAGAATCGTAATGGAGAGCAACAATGGGCAACCATAAAATGTCACCAATCTTAAGATGTACTGGTTTTTCTGATTCCTTAACCGCAGGTATTGTGTATGGTTTAACGCAGACACGATCAGCTGCAATCGCCGAAGGCCATTTTCTCAAAGTTTCAGAGATTACCATGTCCATATACTTCATAGTAGCCAACTTATCGTATGTCATTTTACCATCGCATTCGGCATAAGTCTCATCAACTTCGGTTAGAAGTTTAGCCTGAATGTCAGGATTCACAGCAAGTTCGTAGGCCATAAAAGACATCAATATGGATACAGATTCGAATCCGGCGAAGAAAAATACCAACGCCTGAGCGGTTATATCGATATCAGTGATCTCATACTTCATCACTTGGAGTTTTCCAATATGTGATTCTTCTACAGTAGCAAAACCGGTATCATTAAAATTGGCTTCCTCCTCGTACTTCAATCTACCCTTCCTCGCCTCCATAAGTAAATTAATCATATCCGGTCTGACAATCCCATTATCTTCTCTCATCTTAATAGTTTCCTTTACAAGATTTTTAAAGAAAGCTGTAACCTTATCATTAAACAAAGCGAGTTTGAACATCTAAAATTAAATCAATTAATAAATCTAATTACTGTAGAATTTCCAATCTACCTTAGCGACATTCGGTATAAGAATGTACATGAAGATTTTGATATTCTTTATCACGCTACTGAAGTCTGTTGCCTCTTTGCCCATCATGTAAAATTCGTTTTTCGGCTCCTTCAGCGAATCGCATGTTACTCCAAAGGCGCACGTCGCTATAACATCGTTCGAGTAACGCGTGAAGATATCCTTCATCTCCACTGTAATCTCACCATCTTTGCTTGCTTCCAAATGGAAATCTATGAACTTTTTGGCGCAATCGTTGATCAGGGTGAACATTGCGCGCATTTTGCTGCTCGTGAAAGCCGGGCTCAACGTTGTCCTCATATCACGCCATTTTTCACCTGATTGAATAAAAATTATTATCAAATATTACTTTCGAAATTAACTTTAGCTACATTTAGAATAAATGTTAGTTATATTTTATAAAATAATTTACCTTTAAGTGAAAATAAGTTCCTGTTCCATAATGGGTCGGATTCATCCGAGACAATAGATCTATGATCGGTGAAATATTCAAAATCTTTAACGGTGATCTGCTTGATCAAATCTGGATCACGAAGCACCAATGTTGGAGTTGTCATCTGGTAAATTCCTGTATACCTTTTAACAAAAAAAACCCTATTGATCCAAAACTTTAGATAATGCAATAAATTACCTCTCATTTGGAAAGCGATTGTACGTCCTCTTGATCATATCAAAAAATGATTCCTTTCTAAGCACATTCTTGAAATTATCACCGGCAATGGGAATCGGAGTCCCTTGCGTAACATGATTATGCTTCCAGTAAAGTTGAGGTTTAACGAATAAATAGTAGATCAGAATCACAGCCGATCCCAATATCAGCAAAAGTGTCAACATTTCTGAAAACATTAAAAAAGTTAAAATTAAAAATTTTTCCATCTACTTTAATTAAATATCAGTATTTAAAATGCGTTTATGTTTACATTCAAAATGCATGTTCAATTTATTTTATTATCCAACCATATGTAGATTCTGTTATGCTGTGTCGCATCGAGTAAATAAACATAAAAATAATTCAGTTAACCTTGATGATCCGAAAACGTGAATGGTATTCGATTCGCGTTCGACGGACCGTTTCAACATTCATTGATTATACATAGATCAGTGTGTTATATCAATTAAAATTGACATTTTTTTATCATAAAATAAAAATTATTTAAGTAATTATACAATTTTAATTAACAAAATTATCTTTTATTTATTTATATAATATTTTACTCTATATATAATTTACAATTAAATACAAATCCGTTCAAACAAAATGTATGAATGAATGTATAGATTAAGTAAAATTACAGAATTGCTTAGTTATTACAATAAAATCGCTCTGTTTCAGAACACAAAACCAAAATAGAATTCGTACTGGTTTCCGAACAGACTTTGGTATGTGAGTAATGAGATGTACAAGTATAATGATTTTCAAGGCCGCGAGAATTTAGAATTTAGAATTTAAACATTCTACGTTGTAGAAACATCATCAGAAAACATTCAAAAAATTCCATTCCACAAAATTAGTTTTTTTCATTCACTTTAAAACTTTCCAAACTGCCCTCATAATAATGTTTTTAATAATAAATAACTTAATAACCCCAACATCATATGCAAATTTAGGATGAATTTAATATAATCAAACTATTTACTGTGAAAATATTATTATTTACAATTTGAATAAATACTTACTAATTAAATTAAAATGAACGAATTTATGTTTTAATTGCATAATCATCATTAGAAATGATAATAATAATTTGACATTTTTATTTTGTTAAATGCTCTTTAAAATCTTTAGTTTTTTTCTTTAAATTACCTATTCCAGTGTTTTCTAAACTGTTTCAAGATCTTAAATTTAAAAGTAAAAAAATGTTTACGTACTTCTACACATATTATATTGTGTACAGATGATGCATGACCAAATTCGAGGATTTAAAAAACTATCCATTTCCAGGGTAATAATACTATTGGCATATCTTCGAAAATTGATATAGATTTATATAGAAATACATCATTATTATTGAATTTGAATCTTAGCAAATTGACACAATTCTAGCTATCCTCTTCAACAAACTTTTCCAATTCTTCTTACCTTACTAAAAGTTTGTAGCTTTTACTACCTTCTACTTTTCTGAAGTTAAAAATTCGGCAATGATAAGAATTAATTACTAAAACGTTCAATTTCCCTTCAACTACTAACATATACATATTTTATTCCATTTTCATTTCAACCCTTTTCGTATTATTTTTGTCTCTTTTAAATTATAATTATTATATTCTTTATGAAATAATAGTAAACAACTAGACTTTTATTCAGAAATAGTAAAATTATAATATATGCTTTTAACGTTAAGTATAAATTTGTAAATTTTCTTAATACCAATTTTCAATATGATCAATTTTTAAATGTTATAAAAAATATCCAATCAAAAAAATTAAATAAATGATATTAAAAAAGTAAGTACATACTTTCTTTTGAAAGTAATTTAATTAATAATCTATAAAAAAAAATCGCAGCATAACTAAAATCCTCTCACCGTTGAAAATTACTGATTTATATTCAAAACTTCACTAAGTACGCAAATTAACATTACGTTAATTATATAAATAGTTGTCTAATGAACATATACAAAAGTAAACTAAAAATTACAACAAAGATAAAAAAAAACATTACTAAGATAATTTATATTAACAACTTGTATGTTTTATAAATATGTATCTGATAATGCACCGCAAACAAAAAATATATAATTTAATTCGTAATTTAATTAATTTCTACTAAATTAGTTCATTGTTGAGTTGAATTACTTATCAGTAGATATGTTCCATACAAAACCGCATAAAAAACTTATGTTGAAAATTGCATAGCTTATATTAAATATTCATTACAAGAAGAATGTTTAAAAATCAAGTCTTAACATGTGTTATATTCAAACAATTTACACGGTTGAAGGACATTGCATTCGGAGAAAAAATATCAATTGCTATTAAACAAAACGTACATTTAAAAATCCCAGCGTTAATATTGACTCTACGATATGCGAATTATCGAACAAAAAATTTTGTAATTAGTATTTTCGACTTTATGAAATTGTGTAAAATGATTAAATAAATTTAAATTCAAATTAACACATTTAGATAATCATCAGCAAATGACATTTTTTATGGATTTGCATTAAAATATGATAACAACAATGAAGGCATTAACAAAAATGATTTGAAAATATAAAAGTATTATGTAACATTTTCTGCAATAGGTTTTCATTCGAAAATCTTCAGAATTTTATAAACAATAATCGATAATCAATGATTAGTCGGAAAATAGTATTTCAAAGTTTAAAAAAATAAAAACAATATAAATATTTTTCGCAATGACATCAGAAACGCAACATATCTTTGGTTTTCATTGAAAATAAATTATGCGAATATTTATTTATTTAAAAGAAATTATAGAAAAATTTGTAAGAAAAATAAAGTGTTAATATTTAGATGTAAATAAATATTTAAAAAATATTTCTTATTTATGCCCTATGTCTCAAAATCCGAAAGGGCGGCGTTGATAATAATATTAACTAGGACGGAAATCGGTCTTTCTTTTAAGTTATTTATAACCTAGTTGATAATAAACATTTTCAAGCGCAAAACAGATGTGTAGACCTTGAATGCTATAGTTAAATATTGTTGCGACAAAGGAGACGTTCAATGATGAATCATCGCCAGATGAAATGCAGACATGAATTGGTACAGTTAACTGGATTAATCATTAAATGTGACCTACCTCGAGCAATAGATGCGTCCGACGCGTAGATTGCACTTGTACTGCGGTTTCCGACGGGAACTTTTATAACTAGGATCGAAAAACAGGTTATTGAGTCATATGATGAAATATAACTTCTTTTTTTTTATTAGTTAATATTAAGGTATTATTCTAAACTAGAGGTTTTCAACATTTTTTAGATCTACAATACAATACATATATTGCTTTTCAAATTTTCGCGAAACACAATATAAACTGTCATCAAAATATTACTAAAAATCAATTCATAATATATCTCAAACTATAAAGCTATAAATGTTCCGTTTATGTAATATCTGAATAGTCATTTATTAATAGAAATTAAAATTTTGTGAATATTTAAAATCATGTCCAGATTTTTTAATGAACTGGTCTGATCAACCCATTTATGTCTTATTGATGAAACATGTAAAATTTTAAAAATAAACAAATAATATTTTATAACGAAAATCTGGTTAAAGTTATTTCATCTGTATTACATCAAGATTTTTATAATTTATATTCATTGATTTAATGTTAGTTTAAGGCTCAAAATAATGTTTGTTTAAGGCCCCAAAATAATATTATCTAAGAATATATTATCCCGCTCTTTACTTTTTAAACTTTTTGTAGAGGAGAGGATAGCTTACATAGGAACCACGGGTGTAGTTCTTCATCAACATGATGGACTTGTATCTCTGTATAATTCTGCAATGTTAATTTTCTTTGCCTGGTGCTTGCGTCAGTACTGACCTTCACTGCCACTATCTTCGTAGAACCTTTGCAGTCTTCACTCGTTTTCTTTTTTAGGCGATAGAACATCTACTACGTACGTAGATAGTATATCCCAGTTTTCTACACTTTTCAGCATTTTACTGATACATTTTTCTGGTTCTAGCCTCGTGCTTTAATCTGACCCATCTGCTGCATCTAAATTTTGTTCTGCGCTATCGTCCTCGTCACAGTACTACCATCTTTTATCCTCCTTCTTGGCGATGAAGTGCAGGTAGTTGCCAAAGCATTCATGACCAGAAAGGGCCTGGCTCCCTGCTTATCCATGCCTCTATTTGTAGGATTGGATGTCGAGTCCTTTCTCCGAACTGTGCGATTTTTGCAGCAGTCTGACTCTCGCATCCTCTTTGTTCACGCTCCTCTGCCTCTCACCTCTCTCCATAGCAAGGAGCTCTATTGATGGCACACCAGCTATTACTTCCACTGCGTCTTGGGAGATTGTCTTGTACTTTTTGTCTCTAAGCAGTGTTAACCCAGGTAGTCCTGAAATTATTGGTCCGCCACTAAAAGAATCAACGTTAAATTTTATCAAACAGTCAACTCTCACTTAAATTCTTTACTAAGTTCGTCATTTTTTACGTATTTTTCGCCAAGATATTCTTATGAACTAGTTTAGTGCAGTAGATTCAAAATTAGCTCTCAATATTTTTTTAATGAGAGAGCTATCACCTTACGACAATGAGAGAATCTGGTGAAATACTCATAGCAATTGTGTCGCAGTACAATTTCAAATGAATATAAAAAAAATGGAGTAACTATATTCTAAACATCCTTATTGTGTATTTAAGAATCGTTTTTAAGTATCATTAATTGTATTATATACTCATTTACAAATTGCACAAAATATGAATTAAATACAATTGAATTATGTAAATATTTATTAACTTTTACATATGAATCAAATAAATTAAAATATTATATTAATTCGTCGTTTTAGAATAAACTTTATCGGTATCAAGTTTTTTCCTATCTTGGAAAAAACACGAGTTTCGAGTTTTTAAATACAACGAATTCAACTAGACTTTTTAATAGTGGTGGGATACTGAAAAATACTTACTAAAATCATTCCAATTCACTATTGAGTGGTGCAACATTTCAATGTTAATTTCAATCACGGGGCGAGAAAAATATTAAAATAAATAAATCAAAATGTTGCAAGAGTTGCTTATTGTAATCTCAATTCTTCTCTTAAATTTATTCTACTTTGCGGTGGTGCGTCGTTCCTACTGGACGAGAAAGAATGTCTTCCAACCGCCGCCCGTGCCTTTCATAGAAGACAATCTTCGTAAAACATTCGGATTGGAATCATATTTGGATATGATTATGAGGATATATAATCAGTTTCCTAGAGAAAGGTGATAGGTCATATAAATATGGTTTGACTTAACTAGCGTCACTTTTCAGATATTCCGGCTTTTATCAGGTAGGAAATCCAATATTAGTAATTCGAGATCCAGAGTTATTAAGGATGGTGACAGTCACGGATTTCGAACACTTCTCAGATCACAGGCACTTTTTACCCGAAGGCTTGGATCCCTTGTGGAGCAGAAATTTGTATGCACTGAATGGTATGTACGTTAATCTTTTGAAACATATTTTTGGTATATATTGGTGTTTTAGGTGATGAATGGAAAAAGATGAGAGCAACCTTGAGTCCTGCATTTACCGCCAACAAAATGCGCTCTATGTTCTGGTTCATAAATCAGTGTGCAGCGCAGTTAAGGGATTACTTAGATAAGGAGACACAAGAAGGTCGAGTAGTTTACGAGATGCAGGATATCTTCACGCGTTATTGCAATGATGTAATAGCAACATGTGCGTTTGGCATCACGAACAATTCTATACAGGAAACCGAAAACGATTTCTACAAGATGGGTATGGCAGTTACAGACCTAAGTGGTTTATGGAAATCCATCAAATTGCATCTAGTCAATTGCATGCCTTCGATCGCCAAAGTATGTATCATACATATTGTTCTTTGAACAATGTTTGATATTTTATTTTTAGATTCTGGATGTTCGGGTGTTCAGCAAAGAATCAGCTGATTACTTCTCTTCCATTATCATCAATAACTTGAAGACTAGGGAACACCTGAATGTCGTGCGACCGGATCTGATCAATTTGCTGATGGAAGCACGCAAAGGTAACCTGAAGCAAGAGGAGGAACCTCAAGAGCAAGACTCTGAGTGCGAAATGATGCAAGACTCGGAGTTTGCAACACCGCAAGAATCTGAGATAATGAAAGATGTGGAAGGAATAACGGAGATTTCTGACATCGATATCACTGCTCAGGCCTTAATCTTCTTCACCGCTGGCTTCGAAACTGTCTCCACTACAATGATCTTCATGAGTTACGAGTTGGCAATGAATCCGGAAATCCAGGAGAAATTACAACAAGAAATAGATGACATGACTGCAAGCGGTAAATTAATGTACAACAAATTAGCCTCGATGAAATACATGGATATGGTTATTTCGGAAACCCTGAGGAAATGGCCTTCCACTGTCGCCATGGATCGATCTTGCGTAAAACCATACACCATTCAGCCTACCAGACCCAATGAATCTCCAGTCAATCTAGGCTTAGGAGATGTCCTCCTTCTACCAATCATAGCCATCCATAGAGATCCCGAATACTTCCCTGAACCAGATAAATTCGACCCAGAACGTTTTAACGAAGAGAACAAAAGCAACATAAAGTCCTTCACTTACAATCCTTTCGGCTACGGTCCCAGAAGCTGCATTGGATCCCGCTTCGCTCTCATGGAAATTAAAACCGTTTTCTTCTATCTCCTATCAAAGTTCAATATTGAAATAGTGGAACAAACAACAGTTCCTGTAGAAATCTGCAAGAAAAAGTACAATTTAGGAGCCAAAAACGGCATTAAACTGGGACTTAAAAGAAGACAATTACAATCTTGATATTCATGGGAGATTTCAAATATGTCTCAAAATATTTTAAATCGAATTGGTATTTCACATTCTATACCTTATTTTTAATTATTATATTTATATTAATCAACTTGTAAAAAACATTTAGTTTTTGAAAAAAAAAAATCAAATTTATATTAATTAATTTCTTTATGTTCTTACAGTTGACCCAAAATATTATTATTATTATATTATTTCATTCTACTCTTTTAAAGATAAACTTGTATATTGTATAAATCTTTGTTTTTTATTAAAGCACATATTTGTAACATTATCGTCAGTACATAAATTAAATACTATTCAAAAATATGGTTCTTAATATTCTTTGTACCAACTCCAAGTATCAGAAAAGAAAATCTGTTATAAATAAAATAATCAGACCATTCCTCGTTTCACTGTCCTCCAGAATACTAAGTCGGTCAAGAACACTAAGACTGAGTTCCAATAAAACTAACTGGGAACAATTCAGAGGACATATTGAGGCAGTGCTGTCGACGGATGTTAGGCTGAAGACGGAGGATGATCTGGAAAGCGCGGTCATAAATCTTACCCAATCTATCCAAACAGCTGCATGGAGTGCTACACCATCACAATCATTCACCAAACCCAGATGCAATTATCCAATCAATATACTCAATCTGATGAAAAAAAAGCGAAGACTGAAGAAGACTTGACAAACCACCCGATATCCTGATGATAAAACTCGCCTAAGTAGAGCTACTAGACAACTCAAAAACCTGCTAAAATATCTAAGCAATGAGGCAATGTGGAAAGCTACACACCAATCAAAAAAACCTAAACAAAGAGAATCGCCTCTTCATCAACCGGATGGCAGCTGTGCAAGAAGCGATAAGGAAAAAGCGGAGTTGTTTGCCAGCCATTTAACGAGTGTCTCTGAACCCTACACATCAGAAAAGATCCTCCAGTCACCGTACCAAATGTCATTACCTATTGCGCCGTTCAAATCAACGCAGTTCGAGCAGCTCCCACCTATTGGAATTAAAATGATTATACTAATATTTAATGCGATACTCGGAGTGTTTCCAGCCCAGTGGAAGGTGTCTCAAATTATACTGGTCGCTAAGCCTGTGAAACCAATGAATGTTCCATCTTCTTATAGACCAATCAGTCTCCTACTTGTAATATCTAAGCTGTTCGAAAGTCTCCTGCTCAAAAAGCTGAGACCCTGGTTGATGGATAATCGAGACATACCCGACCACCAGTTCGGTTTTCGTGAACACCATGGCACTGTGAAACAGGTGCATCGAGTCGTGGATGTGATTGACAGGAGTCTTGAGGAGAAGAGGTACTGTTCCGCTGCTTTCCTCGACATCTCGCAGGTGTTCGATAGAGTATGGCATGAGGGATTGCTCTACAAACTGAAAAAGTGTCTTCCACATGAGTATTACATATACTTTAATTCGTATCTAAATGGGAGATATTTTCAGGTCAAATATAGAGAAGAAGTAACTTCATTAAGACCAATCTACTCTGGAGTCCCGCAGAGAAGTGTTTCTGGACCATTGCTGTACTTGTTATACACAGCGGATCTTCCGGATTCGCGGGACGTAGCAGTGGCCACTTTTACCGATAACACTGTCGGTGATGAACTATGAATGAACTATGTTTTAACTATGTTTTATCAATTCTCCACATTTGTGGAGGTTGATCGATGGATTGATCTTCAATGTATGTAGATTGTAATTGGTGTTTTTCTTTGTACTTAAAGGGACAAAACTAGAGCTTTTTATCTTTTTTTTTTATTATTATAGATAGATGGCTTTATAAAAATAAAGAAAAAAAATTAAAATTATTTTATTTATAACAGATAATAAAAAAAATAAATTTATTAAAACTTTATACGTTTTTATCAGTTTGTATATCTAAATATAATTATTATTATTAAATTAATGACTTGAGTCAATTACTTCTAGCAAGTCTAATAAAATATAAAACTATTATAAACATCCATCATTAATATTCAACGACCCACGACTATAGTTTAGTTTACTATATTTAATTGATATAGCATATGACTAGTAAAGCTATCTTATCAGTTAACTATGAGTTAATGTGCTCTACTTACTGCTAATACCATCATAGAGAAATTAATAAATTAAATGTGTTATAAAATAATTAAATATTACAAATCAAACACAATTTAACAGTAATACTGTAGTTAATGAGGCTTAGCAATAAATATGTTTTTTTACGAGAGATAACATATTAGTTATTGATTCGAAAGGTGATATGAATTATCAGTTCATCAGCGCAGATTATTTAATTAGCTTAATGCGTAACTGAGTTTGAGAACAAAGATATTAGAGAGGGGATACTAAAAAACTAACGGCGAACGGAACGGTCAGTGCAGTATGTCAAAGCAAGTTAAAAGAACGAGGTCACCATAATAACATAGTGAATTGAAAAATGTGGGTGTTCTTGCTATTAGCCTTTGGCGCCAGTCTAGCATATTACGTGATTAAACACTATTCCTACTGGAAGAATCGTAATGTCACCCAAGGACCAATCGTGCCCATCTTTGGGGATAATCTTCTTACCGTATTCCGAAAGGAATCCTTCTTTGATATGAGTATTAGGCTGTACCGAAGATTTCCCAATGAAAGGTAGTAACTTAAGTCAATAACTTTCATCGCTTATTTTTATTACATTGCAGATATACTGGATTCTATCAGATGAATAAGCCGGTGTTATTAATCCGGGATCTAGAATTGGTCAAGATGGTGACAGTCAAGGATTTTGATCATTTTACAGACCATAAGCCATTTTTACCCGATGACCTGGATCCATTGTGGAACAAGAATTTATTTGCTTTAAAAGGTATTTTAATTGATTCCAGTAATTACCATAAAATACTTAATATTATGAGTTCTAGGTGATAAATGGAGAGAGATGAGAGCTACCCTGAGTCCGGCATTTACCAGCAGCAAAATGCGCGCAATGTTCTGCTTAATAAATGAGTGCGCTGAGCAACTTGATGATTACTTCCAGGAGGAGAGCAAAAAGGGTGAAATAGTGCGTGACATGAAAGATGTTTTTACGCGATACGCAAATGATGTAATAGCGACCTGCGCATTTGGTATAAAGTGTGATTCTCTGAAAGAACCAGAAAACGAGTTCTATGTAATGGGTAGAAAAGTTTTGGATTTTGGTAATCTATGGAAAAATTTAAAATTTTTCGCTCTTCTTTTTATGCCAAAATTCTCAAAAGTATGTAAGATATAAATTATAATTCAAACAGAAAATAATAATTACATTTCAGTTTGTGGATATAACGATATTCAGCAGAGAGTCAAGCAAGTTTTTCAAGTCTGTTGTAAGTGAAAACTTGAGGATGCGCGAGGAACAGAATATTGTGAGACCAGATCTGATTAATTTATTAATGGAAGCGCGTAAAGGGAAACTGAAACACGAGGGGGAATCGCAAGAGCAGGACGCAGGATTCGCAACTGTCCAAGAGTCGGAGATTGGTATGAAGGAAATTAAAACAAAGATGGAGATTACCGATACTGATATTACTGCTCAGGCTTTAATATTCTTCACCGCTGGCTTCGAAACCGTCTCCACGTTGATGACTTTCATGAGTTATGAATTGGCTGTGAATCCTGACATCCAAAAGAGGCTGCAGGAGGAGATCGATGAGACGCGCGAGAAGTGTAACGGTAAATTGACTTACGAAACTTTATCCACAATGAAATACATGGATATGGTTATTTCGGAGACTCTAAGGAAGTGGCCATCTGCTATTGCCGTGGAACGAATTTGCGTAAAACCATACACTATTCCTGCTACTAGACCCAACGAATCTCCTGTTCATTTGAATTTGGGTGATATTATTTGGTTGCCGATGGTCGGCATCCAAAGAGATCCAGAATTCTATCCTGAACCAGAAAAATTCGACCCAGAGCGTTTCAACGACGAGAACAAGCACCAAATAAAACCCTTCACTTACAACCCATTCGGTTACGGACCAAGAAACTGCATTGGATCCCGCTTCGCCCTTATGGAAACTAAAACAGTTTTCTTCCATCTCCAATCCAAATGCGAGCTAGAAGTAATTCAACAAACAAGAGTCCCTTTAAAGGTCAATAAGAAAAACTTTAATTTAGATGCAGAAGGCGGAGTTACTTTAGGTTTTAAAATAAGACAACAAATGAAATAAAAATTTTATTATCATCACTCTGCACTTTACATTTCATTTTGTTTTATTTTACCGTACAAGTTTATCTGGATTGCACTTTTCAAATTACTAACAATCTGTAATTTATTAAGTTTAAATATATTATAAACTCTTCAGTAAAAAATAACAAAACATTATCCGGATGTGAACTTATAACATTTCAATCCGTTATTTATTTTTTTAATGTGATAAACAATTTACAATTTGTTTGTTCCAACATAATCAAAATGCGTAAACATATAAAAAATCTAATCTAAATTACGGATACAAACCTTATCGTAAAATTATCGTAAATAAAAATTGTGGCTTACACAAGTAAACACTTCATATAAATGTTTTTTTGTTAATAATATTAATTTTGTTCATCATTTTTTTATATATAAATTTGAAACTATTATCTAATATACCTACTCCTGATTTATAAGCTATTTATAAGCATTATTCAATGCGCAGACGTTTACGAAACGAAGTGAAGTGGGGAATGTGAATCAGCTGTTAGTTAATTGTCTCATCTTGTTGAGAGAAGTAACATAAGTCTACCTCCGTTACACAATCAGAAATATATTATTTTCCAAATGTGGTTATACTTGTTGTTATTGTTTTGCGCTATTCTAACGTATTACGTGATTAGACACTATTCCTACTGGAAACATCGTAATGTCACTCAAGGGCCGATTATACCCATCTTTGGTGATAATTTTCTCACAGTATTCCGAGATGAATCCTTCTTCCATATGATTTTAAGAATTTACCAGAGATTTCCTCATGAAAGGTAACAAAGTGTGTAAATAATTTTCATCTCTTATTGTTATCATTTCACAGATACACCGGCATGTATCAAATGAACAATCCCATGTTATTAATTCGCGATCCTGAATTAATAAAGATGATAACAGTCAAGCACTTCGACCACTTTACTGATCATATTTCCTTCTTTTCCGACAACTCAGATCCTTTGTGGAATAAGAATTTGTTTTCGTTAAAAGGTATTTTAGTAACTAGAAATTCCAATTATATGTAACTACACCACATCTTGTTTAACTAAATTTTTATAAAATTATGAATTAACAAAAGTTTAACAGGTGCACTTTGAACATAATCTAACCCAATGATTCAAAAATAAACCAAAAAAAGAAATATTGGGAACCCCAGGAACACAAATCAAAAGAAGCTAATTCAAAAAATATAAATGCTATTGACATCCATTGATGAGTATCAGATTAATACACTATTTTTTTTATAAAAGAGTGTGCCCAAAAAATGTTTTTATATATGGAAACAGTTAAAAGTGAAATTACAATCTTTAAAAAAATAGAAATAGAAGCTACAAAAGCACCTAAACAAGTTATCATAATAAGTACAATTTTTAATTTTTAATTAATCTAAGCATAATTTAATTAATGCAAGTTGTGTAATAAAAATAATTTTCAACATTTTAACAAAAAAATTAGGAGATAAATGGAAAGAGATGAGAGCTACTATGAGCCCAGCATTTACCAGCCGCAAAATGCGCGCAATGTTTTGCCTGATGAACGAATGCGCTGAGGGATTTGCAAATTATTTTGAACAGGAGAACCAAAAGGGTCATATTGTTCGCAATATGAGGGACGTCTTTACCCGTTACGCTAATGATGTAATAGCAACTTGTGCTTTTGGTATCAAATGTGATTCAATGAAGGAACCCGAAAACGAATTCTATGTAATGGGTAAAAAACTATTGGATTTTAGTAATGTATGGAAAAACTTCAAGATGTTTACTGTCTTTTTAATACCTAAAATCTCAAAAGTATGTAAAGTGAAACTTGTTTATCGAATAATTTATTATAATTTATAAATTTCAGTTTGTAGACATAGAGATATTTAGCAAGATTTCGAGCGAGTTTTTCCAGTCGGTTATAAGGGATAACGTGAGGATGCGCGAGGAACAAAAGATCGTGAGACCAGATCTAATTAATTTGCTGATGGATGCGCGCAAAGGAAAGCTGAAGCACGAGGGGGAATCGCAAGAGCAGGACGCAGGATTCGCAACGGTCAAAGAGTCAGAAATTGGTCTTAAAGTATTGAATACAAAGATGGAGATCACCGATACCGATATCACAGCGCAGGCTTTAATCTTCTTCACTGCTGGTTTTGAAACCGTCTCTGCGTTGATGACTTTTATGAGCTATGAATTGGCTGTAAATCCAGACATCCAGAAGAGGTTGCAGGAAGAGATAGATGAAACTCATGAAAAATGCAACGGTAAATTGACTTATGAAACTTTGGCCACTATGAAATATATGGATATGGTTATTTCGGAGACTCTGAGGAAGTGGCCACCAGCTGTTGCCATGGACCGATGTTGCATAAAACCTTACACTATTCCCGCTGCTAGACCCAACGAATCTCCCGTTCATTTGAAGATGGGTGACGTCATTTGGATACCTATTGTCGGTATCCACAGAGATCCAGAATACTATCCGGACCCAGAAAAATTTGACCCAGAGCGTTTCAATGATGAGAACAAACACCAAATAAAGCATTTCACTTACAACCCATTCGGTTACGGACCAAGAAACTGCATTGGATCCCGATTCGCCCTCATGGAAACTAAAACAATTTTCTTCCATCTTTTATCCAAGTGCGAACTCGAAGTAGTAGAACAAACTAGAATCCCGTTAAAGGTTATTAAGAAACCGTTTACTTTAGATGTAGAAGGTGGTATTACTTTGGGTTTAAAAATAAGATAAACAATAAAATTTAAAAAAATCTCCGTGTATTTGATATTAAATTAATAAATTTATCTTAATAAATATAATATTATATGATATTTTCAGCATTACTTTCCGCTTCATTATGTTAGTTATTACATCCAACAAATACATATAATTTTGAATGAATTATACAGTGATATCTTGAATTGCGGGTGACTTGATCTGAAAACCCGTTGCATAATTTGTATTTAACCATAGAAGTACTATTAACGGGTCAACGACCTAATTATATACTTCTTTTATATAAATGAATACGAATATCAGTACAGAACGCAAAATGAACTAATCTCAACGAAAGTAGCAAAAATAAGATAAATAATCCCATTCACTTATGAAACGCTTATTTTACAATTTATTTATGTAAATTATGTCTTATGAAAAACAAGCTCTTGATATGCAAGTGTACCATACAATTTAACCAAAAAATATTATATTTATGATGAAAAAAAAGTATTTACAAATTGAAATGAAAATCATAACATCTGATACTCCACATGAGATAACAGTTTTTTTTAAAACTTATCACTGATAATAATGTCTGCAAGTTTAATTAAAACCTTCCTAAATAAATAAGAATTATAAACTTATATTTCGTATTTTCAGAAGGTTTGCAATATTTATAAATTAAATTGTTTTAACTTTTCTACCAGAAGGAATAAAATTACATCACTTTTTTGCAAGATTAGCATGTACAAATACAAAACAAACAGTTAATAGTGTAAAATGAAAATATTATAACTGTTATCTAAATTATCTATAACAACTTTAGATATATATATCCTTTACATTATTATCCAATGCGCAGAAGTGTCTGTAGCAACAAATAGTGGGGATTTTGAATCGGTTAGTATAATACCTGTTTCCTCTTACTGAGCGGAGCATAACACAAAAGTAAGTCTAGCTAGTACAGATCATTAATTCTACCTCCACTCAACAAATAAAAACTATTTATATAATTACTTTCCAGATGTTGTTATACCTGTTGTTATTGGTTTGCGCAATTCTAGCGTATTACGTGATTAAACACTATTCCTACTGGAAGAACCGTAATGTCACGCAAGGACCGATCGTGCCCATCTTTGGGGATAATCTTCTCACCGTGTTTCGAAAAGAATCCTTCTTCGATATGATTATTAGACTGTACCGAAGATTTCCCAATGAAAGGTAGTAACTTAAGTAAATAACTTTCACCGCTTATTTTTATTACTTTGCAGATATACCGGGTTCTATCAGATGAAAAATCCGATGTTATTAATCCGTGATCCCGAATTGATTAAGATGATGACAGTCAAAGATTTTGATCATTTTACAGATCATAGGTCCTTCCTACCCGAAGACTTGGATCCTTTGTGGAACAAGAATTTATTTGCGTTGAACGGTATATTAATTGATTCAATAATTAAAAATAAATAGTTAATATTATGTGTTCTAGGTGATAAATGGAAAGAGATGAGAGCTACCATGAGTCCGGCATTTACCAGCAGCAAAATGCGCGGAATGTTCTGTTTAATGAATGAGTGCGCTGAGCAGCTTGGGAATTACTTTCAGGAGGAGAGTAAAAATGGTCAAATAGTGCATGACATGAAGGATGTCTTCACACGATACGCCAATGATGTAATAGCGACCTGCGCATTCGGTATAAAGTGTGATTCCATGAAGGAACCAGAAAACGAGTTCTACGTAATGGGTAGAAAAGTTTTGGAATTTGGTAATCTATGGAAAAATCTGAAGTTTTTCGCTCTTCTTTTTCTGCCAAAAATCGCAAAAGTATGTAAAATATAAAGTCTAATTCAAACAAATATTAATATTTACATTTCAGTTTGTGGATATAACGATGTTTAGCAGAGAGTCGAGCGAGTTTTTCAAGAAAGTAGTAAGTGATAACTTGAGAATGCGCGAAGAACAGAATATCGTGAGACCAGATCTCATCAATATACTGATAGAAGCGCGTAAAGGGAAACTTAAGCACGAAGGAGAATCGCAGGAACAAGATGCCGGATTCGCAACGGTGCAAGAATCTGAAATTGGTTTGAAGGAGGTGAAAACAAAGGTGATCACTGATACTGATATCACCGCTCAGGCATTAATCTTTTTCACCGCCGGTTTCGAAACCGTTTCTACGTTGATGACTTTCATGAGTTATGAATTGGCCGTGAATCCTGACATCCAAAAGAGGCTGCAGAAGGAGATCGATATGACGCGTGAGAAGTGCAACGATAAATTGACTTACGAAACTTTAGCCACTATGAAATACATGGATATGGTTATCTCGGAGACTCTAAGGAAGTGGCCATCCGCTGTTTCCATAGACCGATCCTGTGTAAAACCTTACACCATTCCTGCTGCTAGACCCAACGAATCTCCCGTTCATTTAAAGATAGGTGATATCATTTGGTTACCTATTGTAGGCATCCACAGAGATCCTGAATACTATCCTGAACCAGAAAAATTCGACCCAGAGCGTTTCAACGATGAAAACAAACACCAAATAAAGCACTTCACTTACAATCCATTTGGTTACGGACCAAGAAACTGTATTGGATCGCGCTTCGCCCTCATGGAAACTAAAACAATTTTCTTCCATCTTCTATCCAAGTACGAGCTCGAAGTAGTACAACAAACAATAGTTCCGTTAAAGGTTGATAAAACAAAGTTTAGTTTAGATGCAGAAGGCGGTGTTACTTTGGGTTTTAAAATAAGAAACCAATAAAAAAAAAACATAAAAATATGTTGATTTTATAAATTTGTCTTAATAAATATGATATTTTTACACTTTTATTTGTTTTTAACTTCACTAATTACATATGAATTTTAAATAAATTATACAGTGGTTCCTTGCATTGCAGTTCACTTGGTCTGAAGAATAACCGTTGCATATTTTTGTATTCAGCCATAATATGTACAAACCCATTGCTCCCATCGGAGTATGATTACATACAACTTATATTAAAATGATTATGAATATCAATACAAAACGGAGAATTAAGCGAAAAACAAGGTCTTAGTTATGTACCCAAGTGTACCACATTTTTTAACCTAAAAAAATTATATTTATGAAGAAAAGTATTTACAAATTGAAAATAAAATCCTAACATCTAAGACTCCATATGTACACATTTTTTTTGTAATAGTTTTTTTTTTCCTTTAATTTAAAATTGCTATTAAATAATGTACTTAACAAAAAAATAATTTTCGGTGTCACAATTGCAAATTTAAATAAAATCTTTCTAAATAACTATGTAATTCTTAAACTTACGTATATATTTATAATGAAATTTGTATTTTCAAAAGGTTACGGAGTTGCATGTTATTTCGCAATATTTTTAAATAAAAGATTATTGAACTTTCCTACAAGGAGCAGGTAGATTGTTCTCGAATCGTGAGTCGAACCGCTATAAAATTGCATCACATTTTTGTGCAAGATTAGCAAATACGTATCAATTAATACGAAAACAATACGATTTTTCCAATCAGCTAATAGTGTAAAATGAAAAGATTACAGCTGTTATCTAAATTATCTATTACAACTTTAGGTATATATTCTTTATATTATTATCCAATGCGCAGAAGTGTCTGTAGCAACGAATATTGAAGTGGGGATTTTGAATCAGTTGTTATAATACCAGTTTTCTCTCACTGAGAGAAGCACAACACAAATGTAAGTTTAAGGCTGATCATTAATTCTACCTCCGCTTCACAAACATAAACTAATTATAAAATTATTTTTCAGATGTGGTTATACTTGTTTTTATTACTTTGCGCTATTTTGGCGTATTGCGTAATTAGGCATTATTCCTATTGGAAAAATCGTAATGTTACCCAAGGGCCGATCGTGCCCCTCTTTGGGGACAATCTTCTCACCTTCTTCCGAAGGGAATCCTTCTTCGAAATGATTGACAGGCTTTACAAAAGATTTCCTAATGAAAGGTAGTATCGTTCATAAATAACTTTCATAGCTTATTTTAATTACTTTGTAGATATACTGGTTTCTATCAAATGAATAATCCTATGTTAATAATCCGTGATCCAGAATTGCTCAAGATGGTGACAGTCAAAGATTTTGATCATTTTACAGACCATAGGCCATTTCTACCCGATGACCTTGATCCTTTGTGGAACAAGAATTTGTTTGCTTTAAACGGTATATTAATTGATTCCAGTAATTACAATCAAATATTTAATATTATGGATTTTAGGTGATAAATGGAGAGAGATGAGAGCTACCATGAGTCCCGCATTTACCAGCAGCAAAATGCGCGGAATGTTTTGCCTAATGAATGAGTGCGCTGAGCAACTTAAGGATTACTTTGAGGAGGAAAATAAAAAGGGTCCAATAGTGCGTAACATGAAGGATGTCTTCACGCGTTACGCCAATGACGTAATAGCGACTTGTGCATTCGGAATAAAATGTGATTCCCTGAAGGAACCAGAGAACGAGTTCTATGTGAAGGGTAGAAAAGTTTTAGATTTAGGTAATCTACTAAAAAATTTGAAGTTTTTCGCTGTTATTCTGATGCCGAAAATCGCAAAAGTACGTAAAATACAAATTGTTCTTCGAATAAAAATTAACATATAGATTTCAGTTTGTGAACGTGACAGTGTTCAACACAGAGTCGAGTGCGTTTTTCACGTCGGTTATAACTAATAACTTAAGAATGCGCGAGGAACAGAAAATCGTGCGACCAGATCTCATCAATTTGTTGATGGAAGCGCGTAAAGGAAAGCTGAAACACGAGGAAGAATCGCATGACCAAGACACCGGATTCGCAACTGTGCAAGAATCTGAGATTGGTTTAAAAGAGATGAAAACGAAGGAAATCACTGATACTGATATCACCGCTCAGGCTTTAATTTTCTTCACCGCTGGCTTCGAAACCGTCTCCACGTTGATGACTTTCATGAGTTATGAATTGGCCGTGAATCCTGACATCCAGAAGAGGCTGCAGGAGGAGATCGATGAGACACGCGAGATGTGCAACGGTAAATTGACCTACGAAACTTTAAACAGGATGAAATATATGGATATGGTTATTTCGGAGACTCTGAGGAAGTGGCCATCCGCTGTTGCCATGGACCGATCCTGTGTAAAACCTTACACCATTCCTGCTGCTAGACCCAACGAATCTCCCGTTCATTTGAAGGTGGGTGATATCATTTGGTTACCTATTGTCGGCATCCACAGAGATCCCGAATACTATCCTGAACCAGAAAAATTCGACCCAGAGCGTTTCAACGATGAAAACAAACACCAAATAAAGCACTTCACTTACAATCCATTCGGTTACGGACCAAGAAACTGTATTGGATCGCGCTTCGCCCTCATGGAAACTAAAATCATTTTCTTCCATCTTCTATGTAACTATGAGCTCGAAGTAGTTCAACAAACAATTGTTCCCTTAAAGGTTGATAAAACTAAGTTCAGTTTAGATGCAGAAGGCGGCGTTACTCTGGGTTTTAAAAGAAGACAATAAAATTATTAATTTTATTAATATTATATATCGATATTATTATAATCATAATTGTTTTACTTGTATATTGTACTTTATATATATTGGAAAATATATTCAATAAATGATTTTTATTATTAGTTAAAATAATTATATACAATATTTTAATTAACTGATATTTTTGAAACAATAGTTTGTATACATTATTTTCCTACTACACTTTTTACAATAATAAATGACTATTAATGTAAATTTATAGCCACTGTGTAGGTTTACATTTCAATTAATTACAAAACAATAACAAAAAAATATAAATAACTTAAATCAACAAACGCAAACATATAAAAAATTATAATCTCAATTACGAGTAATCAAAAATTATCATGAAAAATCCATAGTCATTTGTTATAAATATAAAACGAATAACAAAATAAATATTGATAATAGTCCGAGAACCTTAATTAATTTTTTGATATTAAATCTTTGATGTTAAATGTACAATATTAATAAATATACACAATCCAATTCTTTAATTGTAAAAAAATACCATATTTTTTTCTGCGCAGCTTTATGATATAATTAGTTATTGATCCTTTATAATTTATTTAAATCAAAATGCATGTAACGCCTTGCATTCTTCCAAACAACGTATTTAACCTTGATGAGCGATTTTTAAAATCTGTTAAAAAAGTAGTAACCGCACATGATGTACAACCGTTATAACTAATACAATTATCGACAAGTTTAATTAGAACGTAATGTTTTTGAAAATACATACGAATCTGACGACAATATATTTTATTAATAGCACATGTTTGACAGTTTGTGAGTTTGAGATAAAGTGGTCGTTTTCGTTCAATGTATTTTACAATCATTATTTATGTTATGAAGTTTTAGTATTTAGTAATTTTTGTATATATTCATAAAACAAGTTTTTATACCAAATTTAACAAAAAAAACAAAATAATTATTATATATTTCCGTTATTTCAAAAGTAACGAAATCGTGACAAAAATCAATGGTGACAAAAATCATTACAGATTTTGATATTTATCGAAAACTGCACGTTTATGAAAAATTTATGAAAAAAATAAATATTTATGTATCTATAAAAAAATAAATTGAAAATCTTCCCAATATTCTCAAATATGAACATTTTTGGAAATAACTAACTTACACACCAAATGTTACTTGAGCAATTACAATATATATTTTTTTGTCAAAAAATATGAATTTACAGGGAGAAAATTCAATGAAACTATTTTTAAATAGCCTTAGAAAGTTTTTATTTATGTTCTTTAACGATGTTATTTATAATAAATGATTTTTTATCGTCTAGACTCGAGACTGGAATTTTCTACACTTTCATTCAACTTCATTCATTGTTTGTGCGCAATTCCGAGAAATGCAGTTGAGCTATGGAATTAATGTGTGCTGTTTTTTGTTCTTCTTATCGATGTGTATTTATATTTTTTCTTTCGCTTTCATTCAATATTTCCGAGAAATTGCTGAAGGCTTCGGTTTTATTGCTGCATTCCTTTGCCATCGTAAATATAGTATTTTTTATCAAATCTGTGTGGTTGGTAGATATCTTCCGGTAAGGTGCAAGATGTCAATATACATATGGATATATGTATGTCATAGATATAGACATCCAGATTGTGTTATGGTGTTGAAGTGTGAGAAATACAACAAAAGCTAACATAAAAGCATTACAAAGGCATCAAATAAAATTACAAAAAATAATGTTTGGTAGAGAGCAGGACGTAAAGACGTTAATAGAAATACAAATAATTGTATTTGTGCACAAAATAGTGCATAAAACAAAAATACGCGGCGGGATCTGATATACAACAGGTACACTCATGAACATGATACAAGAAAAAAAGAGGATTTAAGAACAGAAAAAACGAAACGAACATGATGAATAGGAGTTCTATTAGTCTCTGGCATTATAGAATATAATAAAATCCCAGAAAAGATTAGGAAAGAAAAGGAATTTATAAAGAGCAAAATAAAACATCATAATGATCTAATAACCTGTCTCAGAATACCAGTTCCAAAAATTGCCTGGAGAACTGAAGATGAGAAGGGCTAAATGAAACAATAAAATGTATTACATTAAAAGTTGTAAATAATTGTATATATAAATAAATAAATTTAAAAAAAAGATTATCATAAAGGACCCATTTTTCATCTACATTGATCAAGCGATCAAAAAACGGTTCTGTATTGTGCAGCTGATGCAATAAGTTACTTTACCAATTTGCTGCAAATGTTCTTAGATGGTTCACCAAGGTTGGTTGTCTGACACGGATTTGCTTACACTTCCGCCCTTAACATGTCATTGTCTAAATTTGTTGGTCTTCCTGATCGATACGTTCGAAAGATCAAAATTACCGGATTTGAACTTAGAAAACCACCCTTAGCATTTACGAACATCTAATGCAGTTGGATGAATATCGCAAATGTTTTTGGTAGCAACTGTTGCGTTTTACCCTTGTGAAATTCAAGAAGCATACAATGCCGGATATTTACCTCTTCTGGTACACAAGTATAAGATTTACGATAATTATTTACGAGTCATTCTAACGTTAAAGTATCTTTGGCACAACTTTGAAGTACACAATGACCTAATAAATGATAAACACAACTTATTACATAAAATCTGAAAAATATATTAATATTTATAAATTGCAAATTATATTTTTATTATAAATTTAGATATGTTTTCATACAATTGAAAATAAACAAAATTTAGTTGTTATTGACAATTGTCTTATATGTTTACGAAAACACAACTTCCCACAACAAATCAGCAGCTGTTTCCAAACTAGAAGACGCAATAAAATTACGCAAAATAAATATTATGAACATTTTTGTAAATCACAAATGAAAACAAGTGGAGGCACCAACTATATATTTTTTTGAAAGAGACGTAATAATAGAAAATTTGGAAACTGCTAACTTAGAAGACTGAGACAAAGAACCAGAAGCTAATATGGATAAAATTCCTATTTAGCGCCATATTTCAAGAGGCCTAGCATTTAGACTATGAACCTAAATATGATTCATATAAGACTATGACCGTATTAGAAAATAGTGGGATAGAAACAAAGAATGGCCATACCATCATGAGATACAACATGCTCAAAAAAGACGAAAGTAGACCAGCTGTCTATTCTACCTTTTATATTAGGTATTATTTGCCTGAATGGTTAGGAAAAAAATGTTACTTATAATTTTCACCACTGAGGTCACAAACAGAAGAAGATGCAAAAATGAACATTACAAGAGTGTATATACCAGTATTATAAAGCAATTTTAATTGCACTTATTGAAAATAAATTTATCTTTAAATTTTATAAATAATTTTATTTAAAAAAAAAACTATAAAATAATATAGAACTGAATGTGTATTTTGCCTTTTTACATTATAAACCCATGTACAAATGTGATGATTTAGTTATATTTATATAATCAGATAACAACTAAAAACATATTCATACAATAGCAATAATAGAGAAACAAAAAAGTATAACTATTACAAAAGTTTATAGGTTTTTCTGCCTGCAAATTTTAATTTTTTAATTGATTTTACTTTATATGTATTTATAACTATTAAAGTAAAGAATAAAATAAACAACATTTTTCTTAAAATCCGACTTCAGGCATTACAGTTTTAATGACTTCGAGGGTATTTGTTGAATAGTCCTATTCTCATAATATTCGTTATATTTATTAACACATATTTTTTTTCCGCTTCAATTTAAGATTATTTAATATTACAATTCAATTAATTGATGCACTTTACCAAAACTATTAACAATAAATATTCATTTGTTAAAAAAATAATAATTTTATTCTTTAGTAGTTTTCATGTAATTATAATTACAATTTTCCTAAATAAACAAGATTTAATATTATAATCTTATGTAATTGAACAAAAACAATAAGAAAATTTCTTTATATACTGTCGTGTCCTAGAATTTATAATCAATAACCACACTAGATTATCTCCTATTCCTATTCGGCGTTATGGAGACTTAAAGGGATTTCAATCGAAATCGAAAATGTTTCTTTATTTCATAGTTATGGTCTACCCAAATATTTAAATACCGAAGAGGTTTTGTTGGATGACATTCCACATTATTGGAAACATTCCACAAAGCTATAACGTGCAAGTATCCGTTTGTATATTTAATGAATTTATAATTACGATGCAAGTTGTAGCGCTAAGGTATATTTATATTCTTTTTTGACCTTCCAATAAGATAAAAGCAGGTAGATTTATCTCGAATATTGAGTCAAAACGCTGTGGAATTGCATCATCATTCTGCTGGGTTATCAAAATACGAAAACAATGCAAACCTTCCGTTCAATCAATAGAATCAAATGAAAAGATTACAACTGTTATCTATTAGCACTTGTGATACAAATGCTATTTACATTAGTATATAATGCGCAGACGTTCATCAAACCTAGCGAAGTGGGGACTGTAGATCAGCCGGTAATATAATATCAGTCGCAACAGACTCATCTTATTGAGTGAAGCAAAAGACAAATGTAAGTAAACTTAATATATACCAAAGTCTACATGTATTACACAAAATAAACTAATAATAACTAATAAACTAATTACACAAAATAAACTAATTATTATGCAATTAATTTCCAGATGTGGTTATACCTGTTGTTATTTTTTTGCGCTATTCTAGCGTACTGTATAGTAAAAAATCACACCTATTGGAGGAATAGAAATGTGACCCAAGGACCAATCGTGCCCTTGTTTGGAGATAGTCTCTATTTCATATTTAGAAAAGAATCTACTTATGATATGACTATAAGGATTTACCAAAGATTCCCTAATGAAAGGTGAGCAAACCAAACATAAATAATACTTTATATGCTAATCTATGTTATTTCGTAGATATACCGGCATCTATCAAATGACCAATCCGATTTTAGTTATCCGCGATCCAGAGCTGTTGAAGACGGTGACCGTAAAAGATTTTGACCACTTCACAGATCACAGGCACTTCCTGCCTGATGAAATAGATCCTCTATGGAGCAAGAATTTGTTTTCATTAAATGGTATTTATCAATCTATATTTCACATAAAACTATTAAAACTTAATTATCATATATTAAAATAATTAGTTTATTAAACTGTTATGTAATAAACTAACTAATTTTTAGGTGACAAATGGAAAGAAATGAGAGCTACTATGAGTCCGGCATTTACCAGTAGTAAAATGCGCGCAATGTTTTGCCTCATAAATGAGTGCGCTGAAGGACTTGCAGATTATTTTGAAGAGGAGAACAAAAATGGTCAGATTGTGCGCCAGATGAAGGATGTCTTCACACGTTATGCGAATGATGTAATAGCAACTTGTGCTTTCGGCATTAAATGTGATTCGCTGAAAGAACCCGAAAACGAATTCTACATTATGGGCAGAAAAGTCACCGACTTCAGTAATCTATGGACAAACTTAAAGTTTATGGCCTTTAGTATTATGCCAATGATTTCCAATGTACGTAAATGTAATGTAATCCTTTGAACGAATTTTAACTTTTTATTGCAGTTCCTGGAGATTAAAATGTTTAGCCAGGAAACGTCCAACTTCTTCACGTCTGTGATCACTAATAACTTAAGGATGCGCGAGGAGCAGAATATCGTGCGACCGGATTTGATCAATTTGCTTATGGAAGCTCGCAAAGGGAAGCTGAAGCACGAAGGAGAATCGCAAGAAAAAGATGCCGGATTCGCAACGGTACAAGAATCGGAGATTGGTATGAAGGAGATGGACACGAACAAGGAGATTACGGATATTGATATCACCGCTCAGGCTTTAATCTTCTTCATCGCTGGTTTTGATACCGTCTCCACGTTAATGACCTTCATGAGCTACGAGTTAGCAATAAATCCGGATATACAAAAGAGGCTTCAAGAGGAAATTGATGAGACGTACGAAAAATGCAATGGCAAGCTTACTTACGAAATTTTGGCTACAATGAAGTACATGGATATGGTTATTTCCGAGACGCTTAGGAAGTGGCCGCCAGTTGTTACCATGGAACGGTCTTGCGTTAAGCCATATACCATTTCTCCAACTAGACCCAATGAATCACCAGTTCATATAAAGGTGAACGATATTATTTGGTTGCCAACCATAGCTATCCATAGAGATCCGAAATACTACCCTGAACCTGAAAAGTTCGACCCGGAACGCTTCAACGACGAGAACAAACATAAAATAAAACCATTCGTATTCAATCCCTTTGGGTACGGTCCAAGAAACTGCATAGGATCCAGGTTTGCTCTTATGGAAACCAAAACAGTTTTCTTCCATCTTCTTTCCAAGTGTGAGCTCGAAATCGTAAAAGAAACAATAGTACCGCTAAAGATCAACAAGAAATTATTTAGTTTAGGCGCTGAGGACGGCGTTACCTTGGGTTTCAAACCAAGGCCAAGAAGTAAATGAAATATTACATTCGTTAGATACATAATTACATTAATAATTATAATTCAATTTAGTCATATCGCTGCTTTCATAATTATATAAACCATGCATGACAGAAATAGAACAAGTCAATCCAAAACTAATTATTCCTAATGTGACGCTAGTAAAACTATGCTATTTTTTTGAATATTGCATAATAAAAATAGTTTAGGGCAACCACTCGATCGCTATTTTTTGCTTACGAGGAGTTCATACAGAAGCCTCAATTTCTATGAAAAGAGAAATGTGACCACTGGTTTAAAGCAATATTGCAGACAGCTCGTCTGGCTTGTAACATTTATGAAGTAATATTAATATCTTATACTGAAATAAACACCTAGTAACTTAATTTCTTTAACTTCAGAATTAATTATTTTTGTAGTAGCTCATCTGATGACAGTTTCAATATTATTTTATTTATAATGTGGCTTGATGTATTATATATCAAATAAACTTATTGAAAGTCTTTATTTCTTAATAACATGAAAGTATTTGATTGTAATATTACTTTCTCTTGTAAACAAATTCTTAAAGTGAATATTTTTTTAGCTTTACTTAACTATATATAAAATTACCTTGAAATCTTCATCCTCGGTTTAATTCACATTGATATACTATTCTCGTAGTTCCATTATATAGATTCATCATTTTAATACAGTTAACAAATCGATGCACTAAAACGAATTTATTCACCAGTTTTCAACTAAAATAACAACTTTTGTTTTAATTAAAAAATGGAAGCTTCTCATTGGCTACTACCGCCAACTACAATATATTTCACAACGTTTTTATTTTATTATTTTTTTTATTGACAACAGTTGACAGTTTATCCGCTACAATATAATAAAATTTATAAATATTATACCACTGATTACAATTTCATTTTAAGAAATACAAGAAATAGTCACAAATTTTGTCGTTTTTTAAGTTATTTATTAAAACAAATGCAGTAAGCTTTTGTATTCCATTCCATTTGTTATCGTTAAGGAATCTCAATTATTATTACGAATTAAGTAAATCCAATTCGTCTTTATACAACTTTATTAACTAAACATCATTCTTCTGGGTTCTTTTTAAGACTAATTCTAATGAATATCGATTTGCATTCTTGGTATTGATGGACATCTTTACTTTGTTCCATATTGATGGAATAATTTATACCTAGTTCTAAATGTTTTTATTAAAGTGTATCAATCTGGATTATTCTTCTATTCTTAGTTGGTCTACATACTCTAATAATGGTTTGATACATCAAAGCATTCAGTATACTCACGAACTATACATAACAGTTATAATATCGATTTTAAGCCAATATTGGATACAATAATTTGTAACTTACTAAGCAAACTATAAACAAATACTTAATTTATTAGAAAAATTGAATTAAATATTATTGACTTGTTATAACAATAAGAATATTGTAAAGTATAAAATACAGTAATACCTCGTTTAACGCGAAATAAATACTTATCGGTGAACAATACCATTATATAAACATCTCTTTGTATTATCCACTCATGTCAAGAATATGCACATTCTTAGATTTTAATCCCCTAACTGGGTGTGTAAAGAGCAGCAAAAAAAGCAAAAGAAAATAGAGAAAAAGTTCAAATTTGGAGCCAAGAATTGCTGGGCTTGAATCATCAATTTTAGACTATAAGTCACAGCCCAGACTCATTGCTATTACTTGTTATTTATCATTAACCAAAATATTCGACAATCTGCTTGAGTGTTGTTTCTAACAAAATGTATCTTTAATTTATCTCTCTATTCGACATATATTATATGTAAGGGTAGGTTTATCTTTTTATTAGAGTTAAAATCGTTAATTTGTCCGCTTCTTTTCCTTTCATTGTAATAGCAATAAATCATATTAAATATGTCTTTATTATTGCTTGTATACTTATTTCAATGTCTATATCGTTCGTTAGAAATGTCATTAAACTTTTACTAAAGAATTATGAATTAAGTTATTTTAGATCTTCGTTTTCAGAATCACTTTAAGTAAGTTTTCTATGAATTTGTTATTCTGACAGTTCTTGAAAATGATCTTGATAAACCAGAAACTCCATTGTCTATGACAGCTGTCATCCTATGTCAAAATATCAAGATATATATGTTATAAACAATTGGGTCGCAGTAGAACTCCAAACATATATGTTATGTCGAGCAGCTAAATATTTAGAAACGCTGGTCGATAATCCTTAATTATGTAATACACAAATTAATTCGACACTTAAAAAAAACGTATATCGACTCATCTTCAAATTATGTAACGTTAAACGGGGTATTACTATATATAACTTAAATGAGAAAAGTGTCAGCAATTGCTCCAATTACAATCTACACGTGCATTTAACGAATTTTCCACTTGATCCTGTAATACTTATATGGCTCAGTATCAGTATTTGGAGTAGATTATTAGTATGTCTTCAAAGAACTTGAGTGCATAATCCGTAACTTAGTTCAACTTAAAACAAAATTGATGTTGGTCCACAAATAAATACCTAGTTTTTGATTCGTCCCTGATTCCACGCCCATCTTATACCACTTATAAAGTTATTGAACTCTATATTAAAATTAAGGAAGTTCCCAGAAAATTCAAAGTTATCTCGTATTTGTCCTATCCATACACATTGTTGAACTATAGACCTTCATACAATTTCGCAAAATTATTTTAATACATATTTTATAGAAAACCAAAAAAAAATGTATAAAGAATACTAAAAAAAACAATTATCAAATAAGCATTACGTTTGATGAAGACTATGATTTGTTCTTGCTTATGCGTTAAAATTTTATTATTTTATCAATAATAATTTAATCGCATTTAAAATAATGTTTTCAATCTGTTTATTGATTATCAATAAATCGATACGTAGAAATGTTAATCTATTAATATATTCGCATCGATGGATAGAAATAAACACTACAATATTATTACCTAGTTTCATTATGTAAAGACATTTATATAAAATATGTTGCGTATGCTGCTGTTTATAATCATATCAATGGTTTAATTTTGAATTTGTACTAATGAAAACTGCTGAAATGCAGGATCAACATTATCTAAATGTCATTAACCCCTTGAATTATCAATGATCACTATTTTTCTTATCTGATTTTTGAGAGCGAAATAATTTTACTTGCAGCGATTTCACTACGATAAGATAAGATCGAAGAGTATAAATGAGGAAGTGCACAATGGAAGCACAACAAACGACAGCCAAAATATGCTGGGGTTTGTGGATGTACTTCTAATCGTATTCGTTCTTCTGCTTGGATATTGGTCGCTGAAGACCCAGTTGCACTGGATGCGAAATAATGTCACTCAGGGATTCCCGAAGCCCATTGTGGGCGATAGCCTTCGAACCATGTTCGGTATGGAATCGTTCATGGACATGGTAATAAGGCTATACAACAGATTCCCAAATGAAAGGTATAAATACCATTTTTTAGAACTATTTTTTTTCAAATTGATGAAATTATTCTAATATTTAGCTACACAGGCGTGTACATGTTATCCTCGCCGACGTTACTTTTGAGGGACCCGGACTTGATCAAGAAGATTTTAATTAAAGATTTCGACCACTTCGTCAACCACAAACCATTTTATCCACACGAGAACGACCCTTTATGGAACGAAAACCTATTCGCCCTCAAAGGTAAGCTACAAATTCAATTTGATGTATGATGGAAAAGTGTTGTCTTTGAAAATAATTAAATAACTTGAAATTTGGCGTCACAGATGAAAAATGGCGAGAGATGAGGACTGTGCTAAGTCCTGCGTTTACGGGTCACAAGATGAGATTGATGTTCGAACTAGTGGACGATTGTGCGATGCAGTTCGTTGAGTTTTTCGGAAGGAAGATTGATGAGGATGGTGAAGGGCTTGTGGTGGAGCTCAAAGACTCTTTCACCAGATACGCAAATGATGTGATCGCAACGTGCGCGTTCGGCATTAAAGTAGATTCGTTGAAAAAACCCAACAACGAATTCTATCTGATGGGGAAAAAAGCTACAGACTTCAACAGCTTCTGGAAGACAGTCAAAGTTATGGCTTGTTCAAACGCTCCAGCGCTGGGAAGAGTAATTCGATTATTTTTAGAGTCGGTGCGATGTTTGAAATTAGCTTTTCAGATTTAAGGTGTTTTCCAATGAGGTTTCCGAATTTTTCACGAATTTAATTGTACGCACTATTGATATAAGATTGCAAAATAACATCGTCAGACCGGATATGCTGAATCTTTTGATCGAAGCTAGGAGAAATAAGGAAACGGCGGATGAGGAGAGGATGCTTTCTGATTTGGACATCACGGCGCAAGGGATGCTTTTTTTCTTCGCCGGTTTTGAAACGGTTTCGACGCTGATGTGCTTCATGGCATACGAATTGGCACTGAATCCTAACATTCAGGATAAGGTAAGGAAAGAGGTTGATACAACCGCCGAGGAATGCAACGGGAATCTTACATACGAGAAGCTTTCGTCTATGAAGTACTTGCACATGGTTGTGTCAGGTAAGTACAAAATCATTTTTTATATGCGAATTATGAAATAATTTTTTGTATCCGTCGCAGAGACCTTGAGGAAGTGGCCTTCGGGCATTGTCACGGACAGGGTTTGCGTGAAGCCGTACACGATCCCTCCAACAAAAAGCAATGAAAGTGCCGTGCATCTAAAGGTGGGAGATCACGTTTGGTTACCAATAGCCGGGTTAAACTACGACGAGAAATACTTCCCTGACCCGAAAGTCTTCAGTCCAGAACGTTTCAGCGAAGAAAACAAGCACTACATCGATCCCTCCACTTATTGTCCTTTCGGCTTAGGTCCAAGAAACTGCATCGGCTCGCGCTTCGCTCTCATGGAAGTAAAAACACTTTTCTTTCACATCCTCCACAAATTCGAGTTTACTGTAGTAACTAAAACAGTTATCCCCATCGAGATCAGCAAAACCCAGTTCAATTTGAACGCTTCTTGCGGCTACTGGTTAGGATTAAAACCAAGAACATGACAGTGTATATTTTTTTATATTAATATAACAATAAGTGATTAAAATAAATATCTTTTCGCACTTGCTTCTAATAACATTGTCATGTGTGCAAATACTGAATATAATCGATGAAGCGTCTAATCGATATCTGCGTAAACTTAAAACATGATCAAATTCGTCTCATGCTTCTCCAACTTCTTCCGTTGCTCGTGCTTCCATGCGTTGAAATCGGTGAGGATCGGCCGGCCGTAGAAGTTGTGCAACTCCCGGAACGACACCTTCTGCGTACTCTCGCTGTGCCGCGTCGTGTCTTCGATTCGACCTTGAAAGCAACGCGAAATTATTAATCATCTACTCGCAATATGCAACGCACAAATACCTGATCTAAAGCTATGTGATCGCTGGTGATTGTTATCTAACTTATTGAATGGATTATGTCTCTGCCTTGGTGGTGGTATGGGCGAACCCACTACCTGTGACAACTGATTCGGTGTATCTGTTTGGATTTTTTTATTACTTTTATGCATATTGAATTTTGACATGGATCAAACAAACATACCTTCAATGTCAGCCAGCTGCCTTTGAAGCTCAGCAACCATCAGTTTCATATAATCATAGCCAGCGCACGCTAACGCTTTCATCCATTGTTCCATAGACTCCTGCGATTCAGCGCCCAACACGTAACTGCGATTGTTCGTCCCATGGAACTCGATTTTAAAGCAGAACATCTCATCATCTTCAGTCAACTCTACAAACGTTCAATCAAACAATTATTACATTATTTGTCAATTTCAGTATGTACGAACCTATGGTGCATCCCTCGAGAATCACCACACCTACAGGCTCTTTATCACCCTTCTTATCAAAATAAAACAAAAGATTCCCTTTCAGCACGAAGTAACGCTTCTGGAAGTTCTTATTTACTTCGCCCTTCTTATTCAGATATCCTTCCTTATCCACCGGCGTCGCCGACACCGCAAAAGCACAAAGATTCTTTTCATTTATTTTCATTGTTTATTTTTCGACGACTGCACAAGTATAGGTTAAATAACAACTGATCAACTGTCAGATCGGACTACTCAAACTTGATGTAAGCAGTAGGCAACACGCAGCACTTATAAATTTAAAAAAATGTAGCAGTAGATTCAGGATTTCATTGATTAAGTAGTCCAGACGTGAACAGACTATTTGGATAGTGTTTTTACATTTAATAATTTATATTACTAAATATTTGTTTGATCAAAAATTAAATTTTGTGCAAATGTAACTAAAACTAATTGATGATAGTTACGTTAGAAATTACCTAACAAACAGTACTTTATAATCTGTAAGTAACAGGCAACCAATAACACACGTACTAATTTTTAAATATAAACCATTAATTTAAAAAATTCATACGGAATATATATTAAACAGGGAGACATATCGGTCAATGGTCGAATAGCGGATCTCTCGTCAATTTTTACTGCGGAACTCTATGCTATCCATCAGGCCCTTCAAATTATTGAGTCCAAGGGATGGAGGAGGTCAGTTATATTCTCCGACTCTAGAAGTGCGTTGGACGCTATTCAATCATTTCAGCGTTCGGTCAAGGTTAATTACTTGATCTGGAAAATTAAAGCAGCGCTAGGGTTTTTACATGAAGCGGGTAAAGAAGTTTCGCTGTCCTGGATTCCGGGACACGCGGGCATCCTGGGTAACGAGAGAGCAGACAGTCTGGCTAATGAGGGACATGCACTAGAAGTTAGAGCCCAGGAGGTCTTCTTCACGGATTTAGCGGAGATTACCCGTAGGGAGGAAATTGAAAAGTGGCAACACATGTACGAGTGTATTTCCGTAAACAAGGGAAACAAATACTATCAATGGAATGCCAAAGTGGGAAATAAACCGTGGTTTATGAGACTAAGCTTTACCAAAAAATGGGAAGTGTCAGCGTTGACTAGATTACGGACAGGACATGACAGATCTGCAGCTCATCTGTTTAGGATGAAGCTGTTGGATTCTCCTCTTTGTGGCTGCGGAGCGTCGGCCACTATAAATCATATTTTCTTCCAATGTCCTAATTACAGGAGAAGCTCTGAGGAATTTTTGACTGAATTGATCAACAAAGTACCCCTTCCGACCTCCATGGAGGTTCTGTTGGGCATGGAGGACACGGCTATATATAAACTGATTTTATTATTTATTAAAAAGTCCGGTTGTATTGTTTGATTTTTATTTATATTATTAATATTTTACGACGTTTTTTATTTTTTGCTTGGATTTTTTTTTGTTTTTTATATATATCCTTATAACATAAAATTCACTACTGATGCACCTATCCGAGGCCCTCCATATTGTGCTAAGAGCTGATAGGTCCCTGCTCGAGAAAAGTTTTATATTTGTGTTTCTATGTTTATATATTTATTTTGTATATGTTCATTGTCTGTTAATTTATTTATCTGTTTTTTTTATTATTTTGCTTTGGTTTTATTCTTTATGACTACTGTTTAATTGTCTATTTATTGATGCTAGTTTTTTAAGTTATTTATATTTATTATATTTACATAAGACGTAGACTGGCTACATGCACCTTGATGTGCGAGCTAAGTTGCATACTTCCATTCGTTATTGGGTGGAAGGAACAGAACAGAACAGAACAGAATTTAAAAAATGAATGATTATATGAGAAAATAATAACTTTTAGGATAAAATTTTTTGTAGTATTTATTGTGTAGAATTTTAAAACTTTTAAGAAATTGTAATATCAAGGTTACAAATGTAAAATATTTTGGTTTACCTCCACATCCATTTGATATAATAAATAAAATCAATAATGGCATAAATATTATTCAACTTTCACGCACGTGTGGAAGGTATGAAGCTCTAATTAGATTCTTCACGATTCCAGTCGTGTGCGGAAAGCGTAAATCTAAACATTATCACGCGGAGACATTACAAATTTGCGATAAGATAAAGTCGACTATTTTACTAAATAAAAAAGAAGACGAAAATGGCATCATCAGCTTGGTATATTTCGTGGAATTCCAAAAAGCAAGAAACGCATTCAATAAATGATAGGTCCGATATTCAATCAGGTAAATAATATATTCTGAAATGTTTTATATTTTATTTAAATTTTTAGGGAATCAACAGACACAGGAAAAGATGAAAAGGAAAAATAGGATATCTTTAATTGATGTACACAGCAGCTATGGTAGACCGATCATCACGGATTTATACGCTTGGAAGAAAACACAGACGAACGAAAACTAATTGAATTTATTATTTATTAATGTTTGTTGCATTCATTCTTGTGGGAATGAACATATTTTGTCGTTAATTGTTTACAATAAAAGTCAACGGAATTTTCGGCGTACCGTTCGGAAAGCACCTCGACCTCCACGGAGTAGTCCAGCAGGTATTTACAATGATCGCTGCTTGTCAGACGAAGAACTGTAGCAAGCATTTTCCTCTTGATCAAGGAGATGTTCTTTTGGCCGATTAGGTCCATGCATTTCGCAAACTCCAGAGCCACGCGTTCGTCCATGCGGAACGCCTCAAATTTCCCGATCACCTTACTCAACAGGCAAGTTGTCAACTTTAAATTGATGAAGGAGCACCTCACCACTTCCGAGTAAACGACCAGCAACTTCTCGAAAACCCTTACGTCGGTACACTTCGCCACGGAATCGCTCAGCCAGTTCAAGAAGTTGAAGTTAGCGTTCACACGTTTGAAGCAATTCGGGTGTTTCGTAGTCTTGACAATGATCTCCATGATCTTCAACTTCAATTCCGCGGAGGACGCGTGGCTGGTGAACATCTCCATCAAATACACGAAGATGTTGTTGTCGAACAGAATCCAAACATCTTTCTCGGCGCGAAGCCCGTCGCAGATGACATCCAAGATGAACATCTGGTGCTCCAGATTCGTCGAGGTGAGCATCTGCTGCATGTCCGGAACCGTGTTGAGAGGTATACTCTCCATAGCCCCCAGGTACATGATCACAGGCTCGTACATCGCGTTCCGATTGCTCGCCAACATCGTCACAGCCTTACTCAAGTAGACTGCAGCCACATTGCTGATCTGGTAGTTCTTCGTCTTCACAACACCCTTACAAACGGCCGCTATGAACCTGCTATACACAATAGCGAACTTCTGCTCTGTTCTAAACTTCTCCAACGACTCGTACAACCTCCCCAGCACATACCAAGCCGCCATCCTAGTCTTCTCGCTGTTGTTTGCCAAAGCCAGAAGCACCAAGCTCAGGGCACCGCTACGCGCAAACTTCGGTGCAAGCAATCCAATCTTCGTAGTCTTCAAAAGATTACTAAAATATGGCAAAAAGAAGCTCAAATTATAAACCTCATCGTTACAACTACCACTCTCCCAAAAATCAACATCAAGACTGCAGTTCTTAATCGTGTTTTGCACCTTAATCATATCCAGACCTCCTAAGACCTGCTTAATCTCCTCGTGGCTGTTGCGCTCCTTGTTTTCCAAATCGTAAATATCATTTGCGCCTGGACCCCAGACTATTGGCATAAATGTGTAAAACTGCGTGCGCGCGGCATTCAACTCGTACAGTTGCAATAAACTGAATACCTTCAAATCCGCATTGGAATTCGTCGCTCCATAACACGCCAATAGCAATCCCAAACACTCCTTCTTCAAAACTTCTGGATACTTTTCGCCGAGGCATAAAATAATCCCCAACAGCTCATCCTTGCAGTTTCCCTTATCATTCAGCAAGATTTTAGCGCAATTCGCATTCATTCCAATTTGACCCATTAGTTGAACAGCAATTGCTGAAGAGAAATCCCCCAGTTTCAAGATCCTGGACAATAATTTCAACAGGTACAGGCGTGAATTCATACCCTCAGTGAGCAACGTCTGTGCAAAGTCCAAATTGCAAGTCAACTTCTCGACATTTTCTATTAATTTGTGGAATCCTTTAGCGACTATCTCTACCTCTACAAACTTTTCCATTTTGCATAAATCCAACACAGATTTGATCAACTTTGGTATATGTTCATCAACAAGAGTAGGATTACTTCTTAGCAATGCAAATGCTACTGCAATCTGATGTGGCTCAACACTGGCCTCATATTTACCCATGTACTTCTCGGCTTGCTTCTGCGAGGAATGCAAAGCAATTAAGTCACATATTACATTATAATTTTCGAAAAGCAAACCATCGAATTTTGGATTCTTCAAAAAGGCTTTTATATCCAGCAACTGATATAACCAGAGCAGCTCTTCTGTTGAAGTCTTCACTTTGAAAGCGGCTTTTAACAGGGGTACAAGCAAATTACTTTGCTTCACCTGCAAAGTTTCCAGCAAATCTTTCCTTTTCTTACCGCATTTAAACAGGTTAACGATTAATTGAATCTCTGCCTCATCGAAATCTGGTTTGCACAGGAAACTATCAATTAAATTACCGTCCACGCACTTCAACAGATGGGGAAATTTGACGATTATAAAATCAACGAACTTCGAGAGTCGTGCACTTTCATAATTGCTCTTATTTAGACATATTAAGTGATTTAGCACCAACTTAAAAGTTTCACTGCTCACCATTTTTTCTTCTTTCAACAATGCCTCGGATGCCCAAATAAATATATCAAAGAATATTTTTGTATCAATAAACGATTTCGAATTGAACTTAGCGAAATGTTGAAATACCTTCTGACCTTCATCGACGTTTAAGTGTACAAATTGAATAAACTTGCTTAACAAATTGGAGTCATGTTTCACACTTAAATCGATTTTCAACACATAATCGCATATTTTCGATTTGTACTCAATCATGTCACCGACATCCTCTTCAAGCAAATCGGCCACGAATCTATTCGTATTGCTTTTCAACTTTAGATCGAATCTAGATTTCAAAAGATTCTCGCTCAAGATTTCTTGCGATTTTGCTAGCGATTTAGCAGATTTCAAGCAAATCTGGTAGCCTTCTTCACTCATCTCATGGTAATTGCAGATGTAGAAAATGATCATCCTTAATAAATGCGGATTGTTTACCGTTAGTGAATTGGTGTATTCTTCGCCTTTGAAAATGGCTTTACTCAATTGCGACATTTCTTCAAATGAGCTGCAAGATAGCTTCTTTGCTTTTCCATTTCCCCAGCCCTTGATGTACTTGAATACATCAGCATCGATGTTTTCATGGAAGTTTAACAACAATTTTATGAACTCACCTGTATTGCTCACGCGATGAAGCCAGTTCAAAGCGATGAAGTTCACATAATCTTGTTGCTCCGTTTTGGTGGAAAATATCAGATGCATCAGCTTTGACACTCTTCCAATTTTGCTGTTTTTAATGCAAGCATGCAACTTCTTTCCCAAGAATTTCACCACATCCAAATTCGCTGTTTCGAAAGATAAAATACCGTCGATCCAAACCTCGATCTCGCTTTCGTCTTCGTCAAACACCTTTGTCTGTTTGAATATTCTGCAAACACCCTGTCTTACCTCATCTTCTCTATTATCGAAAAGATAAAGCAAAACCGATTTCAACATCCGTTGGAAACTCTTCGACGCGCATAAGGCAAGATCCTCGCCAAATGTTTCAAACACTTCCACAGACTTTATAGCAATTCGAGCGTATTTATCGCTTTCTTCGTCGATGCTGTTCAAGAAATTAATCAAATTTATCTCCTCCAGAAGATACGGACAGCACGTTTTGTAAAGTTTAAGTATATTCAAGACGATTTCGATTTTGTCAGTTTTGGACTCGCCATCATCCACATTACATCTTTCTAGAAGCACACCGCTCGTCGGAAGAGCATCCAGTATAGTCACCTCAAGATTTTGCAAAAGTTTGCAATAAAACTCTTCAGAATACCAACGTCTGGAGGTATCCAGATAAGAAATGATTAATTCGACAACTTTCTCCAGGGCCTTCAGCGATTCCAGAACATTCTTTGGGTCTTTCTTGAATCCATTTACTTCATCCACAAGCACTTTCAGAATAGTGGATGGCATAATGTATTGCTGCATAACTCGACTAAACTGAAATGTTAATAAATTAGTTAATTATTCAATTTTCGAAAAATTCGTTATAGTTACATCTTCAACTTGCAGAAATTTCTTGGTGTAGTCCAGACAACTTGGGTGTAGCGCTTCGAGGAACAATGGGATGTACTCGAAAGCTTTGGCTCTACTCGATCTCTCCTCCGTGTTGTCGATGTGTTCTTGCAATTTCTTCCACAGGATCGGTGCCAAATCAACTAAATAACCGCACAACTTGGCGACAAACAACTTAACATGCCTATGTTCCCAAGGCTTCTCCATCTTATCCAAAACAGCAACGATGGGCTCCAACCGCTTTTCACCGTAGAAATTCAAAATAAACCTTTTGCTAGGATTGACAAAACCGTATTTGGTGTATATGAATAGAAGAAATTCGTGTAAACACTCCGAAACCTTCTCCTTTTCTTCCTTGTTAACAACGGCTGTTGGATTTTTTAACGACTCGGGTCCAACCCAGTTGTATAATCGCACCAAATTCGTGACGAGCTGGGGTTGGAATATTTTCACGACGATCTTCGTACGCACAGTCCTTTTATTAGAAAGGCTATGTTTGTCAAGGGCCGTCTGCAGCGTAGATAAAAACAGACAAACCAAATTGGCAGGATCATGCCTTAATCCAGCAATAATGAAACCAATCAACTCTGGATTCAGCAGTATCAAACTCACAGCATTCACTTTGGGATTCACAATATAAGCCATAATGAATCTTATAAAAGCATTCCTTACACCCATTGAGTTCTTGCCATCAGCTAAGTTTCTTGAATGTTCCAGCTTCAACTTCAAATTCAGGAAAACATAATTAGCAAGTACTGGGGATAACAGAACCACGTTAGATAACAATTTAAGAGTAGCAATATTAGCATCCTCATCGTCCCCAGATATCATATTCTTGATAATGTCAAAGTGACTGTTGAAGAACTTGTAATACATCTTGAATAAATATTGCTCTTTAGATTTTTGTTTCACCATAATGTAACGAGTTATGAAGTTGCATATTTCAATCACAAGATTATTTGGAACTGTGGTGTCTATGCTAGTCAAAACGTATAAAATTTCTTCACACGATCCCCCATTGTTCAGGTATTCCACAATGCTTGTTCTTTCCGGATCATCACAACAATCCTTATAAAACAACCTGAATGCTAAAATAGATTACAATTAATAAAACAATGTGATAATAGTATTGAAATAAACTCACCATCAGATACATTATCTGTTTTGATTTGTTTTCGGAATTCTTCTATTGAAATCAAAGTGGAACGAGGTTTTTTTGCGCTATCGTCGCTCTGCTCATTCGCGATTTTCCTTTTCTTCCCCATATTTACACACACTTTATTTGCAGGTTAAACTGCGATTTGAAAACAACACTGAGCACAACACGTGCTGTCAACTTAAGCAATTCCTGTTGCATACTTGATGAACATTTACATAAAGACTTTAAGAAAAATAAAATCCCTAGAAAATTTACTATACTTACGTAAAACGATAAATACAACCATCACAACACCAAACTTGTTAAGAAGGTTGCATTATTTATATTGCAGATTTAAATTACTTTTAATCTGAACTATGACTAGGATTAGGCTCTTCCAACAGTGTAGAAGAAAATTGCAAAGAATTAATTAATTCTATTCTTAGAATATTTGATGGATGTTAAAATTCTTACATATTTGTACAATATTATATAATTTATAATAAAATTTGACTAATCATAGTCTAAGATTTGTAGCGTTATAACACTTTCGCCATTGGTCATTTCCTCTTGAATGATCTCGACGTTCTGTATCTCCTGGACCTGCTGTTCAGTGTTCTCGTCGATCATTTGCTTTGTAACGTCGCAACCGAAGTACTCTTCCTGCGTGATCAGAACTTCGTCATTGAGACCACTGTAGTTATATAAACCCCAAATCCAGATGAGTCCCGTCATTTTATCGATTAACGGATTGAGGGCATCGAAGAACGCTGCATAGCCGTGCTTCTCAATCATATTCGGCTGCCACCACTTGTCCAAGACTTTGGAATACTTTATGGATGTAGTCTGTCGCTTCAACTTTTCTCCAAACAACACTTTCTTGTAAAAGCTGGTGGACCAATCATCAATGGACAGTAGTTTTTCTACAACGCAAACATGTAGGAAGTATAGAATTAAGTTTTCTAGATTAAATTACCATTAATATCGAAGAATCCGAATTTCTTGTTCGCCGAAATACTATCACGTATCCTCTTGTACACAACGAATATATTCTCGTTGATGCTTTCCATGTTGCGGTAGTTGGTAAAGACGTGCGGCGTGACCGAGTTTATCCAAACCTCTTGCACGTACATGAACAAAGGTTCAAATAGAGCTTCACAGCCGTAGTCCTTGGCTTTGTCTTTGATAAATTCCAATCCTCCGGGTATCAACGGGGCCGGTAGGATGGGTAACGCATATAAATTTGTAAGTATCTTCATACAAATTGGTTTCATTTCTATTTCTTTCACGATGTCGATCACGTTGCATTGCTTGTAAATAGCAAAAATGTAGTGAACGAGAGATCCGCTGATATTGGAGTGCTTGTAAACATGATTCAAAGCCTTAAACAGATCCGCGTTATAATCGGTGATGATCTCTTCAGGATGCAAATCCGGTGCGTACTTATCTTTAAAGAGCGTCAACACTTGGATCAAATCCTCCGAGGATAACGAATCCATTAAAGCGTACAAAACCGGGAATCGCTGCAAAAGAACATTAATTGGATTTTTGGTAACGTCAGTTTTTTTTTGTTAACTTACATGCTCGTTGACCGATATGCAGATAGTCATAAAATGTTGAGTCCTTCCGTTGTCAAAATCGACTTTAAACGAGGTGTCTATAAAAATCTCGTTGCTCCAAGACATACTCTCTATCAGATCAGTGTTTGCGAATATCACCGAACACGTGCTCATCTCTTCATCGCCGATGGCATCTTGGAAGAACTCCTTTCCATCGTGTGTTTTACAATACTTAGCCGGACTTTCGGTGACCAAGACTTCGGCGAACTTTGTCAAGTTCTCAATGAAGAAATGCTGGTTCCCAGTTAGACGGTACAGTCGCGAAGAAAGCGTCGAGTATGGCATGCTGGCAGCAAGATTTGGGAATCTGAATATCACAATAATTTATATAATCTCCAAATTTGTATTAGCACTACAATTTTTTTTAGCAAAATCATTTATCTGATCACCTTTCAAACTAGTTATAAAATGATTAATTCATAATTTTCATTACTTCTCAATTGCTTTCAAGTAGATTTGTCTGGCGGTGAAGTTGCCCGATTGGGCTATGCTCCGCATCTCCTGCAAAAACTTCAACTTCGAGATATGTAGCGTTTCCTTCTGGTGGTTGTGCAAACGATAAACGTACAGTTCCTCTTCCAATCTAGGATCCGATAGAATGTCAATGCAAGCTTTGCCTGGACAGTTTTTTATCGTGGAACATCGCAAATATCTTAAATAATTTTAATACAATTTAATACATAGAAATACACAATTAATTTATTTACCTCCTATTTGTTGTACTCCTAGTATTAATGTACAAAAATCCATTTGCCTCATAAATCACATTAGAAGAATTCTTATACCCATTCAAAATAGTCATCTTAAACACACCCAAATCTAAAAACATACATTTAAACAGTGTAAAGAATATATTCTGTATCAATTTACCTTGATGATTTTTGCAATTATTCTTCACATTCTCCTCACTATTCACTTCACTGGATTCAGCAAACTCTCTATCTTTAGGATGTATTACCTTGATTTCCTTGCCATCAGCCAATGTCATAAAGGATTTAGAAACCAACTTTGAAGTTGTTGGTTTATCTGAAGTCCATTCATCCTCACCATCATCTGATATAGTTGGATTATTATAAATAATTTCAGTCTTTTCAATTACATTTTCAAAATCAATTTTTTCTGTCTTTAATGTTTTAGAATTGGAAGCACAGTCTGTGCTTAACCTCCTCCGTTTCCTAACAATTAATGGTTTATTGACATTGCTCAGCAATGTCTGTGCTCTGCGACACTTTTCTCGAAACTCAAAAGCTTGCAGCAGAAGAGCCTGGCAATCAAGGCAAATAATCATCGGGTATGGGTCACAATCAATTATCTAAAATGAAACTAATAAGAAAATATTTTTAAGATGCTTCTGTAACACTTCACTTTAATTGGACTGCATTCATTGTACATTTCCTTGAATGTAATTTTCTTTCCAAACATCACCGAGGCTTGCATGAAATCTATTGTATTCTGCTTTTCTAGCACACATACCCTACAAAATTTAGTTCTGAAATTAACAGATTAATAGAACAAATGTATAAATGGAATATTTATATTTAAATTGCACCAATTCAAATACCTTACCCACCCGCTATTCATTGCGAAAAGCAATTAAAAAATACCTGAAAACTTATGCACTGTTACACATATTTACTAATTGTGAAGAAAATAAACAATCTACCATCAATAGGCGAGTGTGTCTTTGGTAGACTATATATATAATTGGATAGGCAACTAACTTAACATCTTCATTAAAATTTATATCTTTACTTTTCACTTTATTGAAAGCATTAAATAAAAGGATGAATAAATATTATTTATCATCGATTACTTATTGATTAAGAAATTACAATAAATTAATTATGATTTAGTTAGTTTTATTGAAAAAAATATATAAAAATAAACATTATCGTGGTGATAAGATTATGTTTTTATAAATCAAAGGATTTATCTACAGTAAAATGCATTGATATGATATCATTTGTACGCAGAATGGATTTCTGTATTATTGGTGGCAAGGGCGTTTTCAGATTCTCCACGATAATATTCTCGAATTGCGGATCAAAAGCTCTCATTTTACCTTCGACATTAGTGAGTTCATACATCTTCACCTTGCATTGCTGACCTAGAACAAAACTGGTAAATGCATCTAGTAGGCAAAGCATACCATAACCTTGAAATGCTATTGATTTGTTACATACCTGATAATTTGGTTACTAGCTTTAAGAAACGTTCGCGGAGAAACGTCCTGGTAATTTGTTCTTCGTTGCAATCACCGGTTTCTGCATTGTTAACTTCCATTGAAAATATTTATTTGTATATTTAACTTATTTACTAACTAAAATAACTTTAAAAGGGTTTGCTCACAGATGGCGTAAATAGACCAAAGAAATAAAGATCATTTAAACAGACTGTATTTGCATGGGTTAATACAAAAATAAAGGTTTCGGATTTGCTAAATTCAATTTAAATTCACACATAAATCATTTATAACTGGCCTAACAGAATAATCTAGAATTTAACAAACTTCTCAAGGTTAGCAAAACAAAATTATTTTATTATCAGTCAAAAATCAAATAAACTTTTTGGCAATTGTAGAAATTAAACCAAAGCATAATTTCATTAAATAGAAAATAAATAATATTAAGTACTATATACAATTCTACAGATCATACTCGCTAATCTTTTGCTATTTCGACGATTAGATGTTGAAGCCCAACTTCCGCATGCACACCTTGTGCGCCTCTATTAAATCACCGCAGTTCTCCTGTCCGTTCTCCATTATGCTGCAAAAGAGGATGTTTAAATTAGACAATTGTGACGGTGCAAATTCACGTGATTTATGTAATTCCGCATTGGGCTATGGTTACTCACCAAGCATCTCGTGCCCTTTTTGTTTCGGGACACGCGCAACAGGGCTTCAGCTTCTTGGGTTCTTCTTCACCTTTGGTGTTGGACACCTCAGAAGAAGCAGCTTCCACTTTCTCATTGATATTTCCCATCGTTCGTCCTGCTCGAATCTCCTACACAGTATAACCTTACTTTATGCAATCGATTAATCCAGAACGACTTTGTCAAGCTTTTTTTCTCCTAGCAGATGTTTCAGGCTATAGGCAACCGAAGATACATCAACTATGTATTTTGATGTAATATGTTCCATCTAGCTTACATCAAGATGACCCTTTCAAATCCTAACAAGCTAAATGAAGTTCGGAGGTGGAAGCTTTATTAAAATTTAATTGATGCTTAATAGATAAAATGTTAACTAAGTATAATATAATTATTGACAAGTGTGACTTTTGTTAATGATATCTTAATCCATTTATAACATGGTTAATAGCCTTGAATTTCATCCCTAAGCAAAGTAAGGGCCTGAGGACGTAACAACTCTGTCCCATTGACGGGCGTTCATCATTGTAGTCGAGTACTTCCGGATTGGTAGACGGCGCCCGAAGGCCTGACGTGCGACAGATTAGATTTTACGGCCGGCCTCCCTTAAACCCCTCCCCCTAGGGCCGCCGACGTCGACGTCCTCGTAGCGAACCTCTTTAAACTAATAAATATCAATGAACGTCTCGGCAGTGTCCCCCCATTAACACGTGCCAATATTGAGCCAATTCCCAGGAGCATTTCAACCCCAAATCATTTCGGTCGGTTGAAGAACTGGTTTAAAAAGACCGGTTTAATTTGCAACGCATCATCGATTCGGTCGAGAGAAGAAAGCAAAATGCACCGCGGAAATGAAACACCTCGAAGGATATGCCAATTAACAACAAGAAACCATCAACAACTATTCTGCCACTACAACATGTCAATGAAATTATTACTGAAACTAATAACTTGCAATTGATCCGGTTTAGATTCTCATTAAATTAAAACAACTTAAGATTACAAATTCATACAATTTTGATAATCATAAATATTTGTTGACCAATTATAAAGGTTTTTCATTTAACAAAATCGAAAAGTAAATGTTTCTTCATTCTTCAAATTGTGTTACTAAACAATAATACCCACTAATTTTTCTTCTATTCAATTTTCTATTAAAGTCTAGATTAAGTAACAAGTTTATTCCTACTAGATAAGTCAATGATAATTAAAGTCATCTACCAATTGTTATCTGTCATACTTACAAGTAATATGTAAAATATAAATTTTGTTACTAAACAATAATGCCCACTAATTTTTCTTCTATTCAATTTTCTATTAAAGTCTAGATTAAGTGACGTTCATTGGTACTAGATAAGTCAATGTTAATAAAAGTCATCTGCCAACTGTCATCTGTCATACTTACAAGTAATATGTGCAATATTTGTCAAGTATCAAGTATTATAAATAATTTTATTAGTATTTTTTTTCGGCAATCGAAATTTAAAAAGTAAAATACCTGTAGGTTTTCCGTAGTACTTGTTTCTTGTCAAGTATAACGTTAAGAGTTGCCTCTTGAAATAAAAAGGTCAGTCGAAATGCACCGGACGACAACAATGAAATACGAAAAAGTAGAGAGACTGGAAAGTTTCTTTGCACAATCCGTATAACTGGACATTTCGGTCTCCTGCACTTGTTTTGTTTCGCTCGACTGTTTCAATGCCACCCGTATTTTTGTGCAACTCATGTTCAACCAAAAAAAAACCGCAACGGTTAATTAAGCTTAAGGCTTCACTAATTATTTGTCTACTTTTTTTTGCAGTTGCAGCGGCGAAGCACCTTCTCTACGCGTTGACGTAATTTCGCATTAATATTTGTGTATGTGTTTTTTTTTGGGCTCATTAATGTGCGAGGTAAAAATGCAGCGGAACATTCGACAAGGCCACCGTTAACACTTTCGATGATTTATCAAACGGCCCGAAACTACATTCACTGAATACGCTCTTTAGCGAAACGGACAAAATAAATATTAGTTTAGAGGAGAATAGAAGACAAGCGAGCACCTAAACTATTGACCATAGGATTAGGCCCGTGCCACAAGCAAACCGCTCCTAATATCCTGTAGGTACATGTCCATTGCAAGAAGAAAGGTCACTATTGTTCTTTAGTGGACCTCAGATGGTCTTAAGTTTACCTGTTACATCCACTACGAGTAATATTTGCCGACATTTCACATAGGACTCACAAACCATATTGAATATTAGAAAAATTGTGCTCATCTTATATCATATATTTCTGAAAACTTCAATTTTAAGATAATATTACTAACAATAAACTTAATATACGAATGTTATATAAAATAAATTATGTAAACAATTTTAGCAAATCTTATAAACAGTCAGTGCCGGATTAACCTTTAAGGCAATGAGACACGTGTCAAGCAGCCTCAGGCTTGGAGGGTCCTAAAGTTAAGACATTTTCTTATAGTATTTAAAAATAATTATATTCTTAACTTAATAACTCATTAATTATTAATAAAGCAGTTAAAATTATTTTATGAATATAAATGTAATACGGCAGAAAGGCTCATCAACGTTTGGATTAAAATTAAAATTATTTGTTAGTTTCATGACTACAACATAGATTTAATTGTATGTTTCTATAAGACGTATATAAAATATAAATTATTATTTTGTCTTCAATTTTATCCAATAAAATATGAAATAAACATTAATTGGTTTCGATGTATTCTAGTGTTATTGTCTACAATTTGTGTTATTTATAGATTTTTTTTACAACGTTGCTAATTTGAATAGCAAACAAACACGTTTTATATGAAACATATTCTTACAATAAGTTCCATAAATTAGTCTATTCAAAATGTCTTTTTGTTCTGTTAAGATCTTAGATAAGATATTATAATAAAAATTCGTATCTTCAAGAAACTAAATAAAATACTTTTGTAATTTATGTTGTTCAAATAAATAAAATTATTTTGATACAAGTTTTTACTTAAGATGGTTTTATTGTATTTACGATTGTTAATAAAAAATAATTTTAAACTTAAACTTAGTTTGATAAATATTTGAAGATTTTATTTTATTTTATATCCTAAGTTAATCATAATTATTGCATCAGTAACAAAACAGACAAAATATACTTAAAGTAATATAAACCAAATAAACCTCATTTGATCAAAGTTTTTAGTAATTCGATCAATCTTCTCGAATCCATCACTAACTATCCTATGGGATTTTGTGAAATATGATACTACAGGCAATGCGCCCTTTTTTGTGATAATTATTATATCATGACTGATTAAGCAACGACGTTACTTTGACAGAATAATAGGAGTAATTGTAGGTACTTGTTCATCTACAAGAGCACCGCTTGACAAAGTTTGAAGGAAATCTCGTAATAAATTAGATACATTTTTATAGTTAAGATGACTGTTACTCGTTAATAAGTCGACATATTTAAGAAAACGTGTCAAATAGAATGAATAAGTTTTTATAAATACATATATTTCGTGGTCGATGGAAAATCCGTAAAATATAATGATACTACAATTATGTTTTTGTGTCACTAACAAATGTACTTTCCAGAAATAAGAGCAAACGTTAACTAATAATTTCAACTTAAGAAATTCCATATGCAAAATATTGTTTATTTGTTTGTAGTGGGCGCATGTCGTCAAAACATCTTGTAAAAAAATGAATAAAAGGAGATCGACATTGGTAACGGTTGTTCGGTGCTTGTAAGGAAACCGGGAAGATTTAAATATTTACCTGAGGATAATCTGCAAAATGCGTAAGAAGGTTTATTTATTTACAATTTTCCGTGAGTGCAAGCCATCCTTTCGAATTGCACGGGGGAAGAGGTTAATCCTGAAAAGTTGTAAAGTGTCAAAGGGTTGACGGACGAGGAAACAAAGGAGAATACAGGGGGAACTCCCTGTGAGAGGACTGGTACTTGTTTGTATAGTTTTGCACGTGCACGCATTCAGCAGGAAGGATGAGAGAGAGTAAGTTATTTGATGGGCGAGGGAGAAAGAGCGAGAAGGAGTGTGTGTGTGAGACTATGGACGACGGAGAGGAGATCTGCGGTGTTTGGCGGCGGTCCCCCACCCCCCGCCTCTGCGAGCATTCGCAAAAGCGAGATGGCACGACGGCTATTTTGACGGGAAGGTCGGTCACGTGACGCGGCCGTCGCGGCGGCTGCGGCTGTGGAGCGGGCCGAGGGGGGCGGTCGTCGTGCGACGAAGGGGGGCCTTGCCGGTGGGGCGGTGGGGAGCGGCGCAGCGTACAGACTAGACTTTCCAACACCACTACCGTCTCGACCATGACTGCTTGCGTACGTAATATCTACGCGAACTGAAAGATCAGACCCCGCCACGGGTCATCCCTCCGATGACCCAGCACCAGAAGCAGACAAGCAACGAGATCGAGAAGCACGAAGAAGAGAGAAGATTCAAAAGCTGCTGCTGCAGCAGCAGGAGAAGTTGCGTTGATTAGCATTGGATCACCACCACCTCCATCGGGGTGGGTGCCCCAGTGATGAGTGTGAAGTGATGAGGTGCGAAGTGGTTCTTGTTGAGGAACAATAGCAGCAAAGCGAGCCCTAGGAAACGAGTGCAGTACACATGAAATAAGTTGTAATTTGGGAGGGCCGCGGTGCGCATGCGTTGGATGTCTAGACACCAGCAGGAGAGGCTCTGGCTAGCCGTCGGTAGCCTCACTATATGGTAGACATGTTTTGGTAGACGGAAAGTGCGGTCGAGACGCAGACACACACAGATACGCGCGCGCGTATACACACACACATTTATATACACGCTCGCTTCCCGCGGTGGGAATAAACAATTACTACTATATACATATAAATACATGTATATTGCAAGTAGAGTCGACGACCACCACACCGTCGTCCATTTCGGAAAATGGATTGCCTTTAGTGCGCGAATCTGCAGTTTTGTTTTTGGTTTTATATTTACCCCTTGGATTTGGGTTTGATTGTTTTGTTGATTGTGTTCGTTCGCCTATCGACCCTTCAAGATGATGGAAGTAACGTCCCACCTGAAGACGGTGCTGAAAAGCTACCAGCACAGCGCGACCAAGAGTTTGCAGGGCCCCGGGCTGCTCACCGCCAAGGCGGAGGTGCTGGACGTCGAGGACATCGACTTCGTTCAGCCGCAACCATTCCCGATCCAGAAGATGCCCATCCTAGGCACCGCCGACATGACTAGTAGCGAGCGCTCGGAGACCATCCTCGAAGGTGAACCTATATCTTGCTTCATCGTCGGCGGCGAGAAGAGGCTCTGCCTGCCCCAGGTGCTCAACTCGGTGCTACGTCTCTTCTCGCTGAACCAGATCAATCAGGAGTGTGATACTCTTCGCATCTACTGCTCGAGGTGCACGCGCGACCAGCTGAACGTGCTCAAGGACCATGGGATCCTTCCCAGCGTTGCTCACAGCTGCGGCCTCATCACCAAGACGGATGCGGAGCGTCTCTGCAGCGCCCTTCTGCACGTCTCCTCCGCGACGCCGACTGCTGCTGTCATACCCCGCGAAAACTCGCTCCGTTTCACTGTATACCACGAATGTTTCGGCAAGTGCCGGGCCCTTTGCTTCCCGGAGATGTACACCGGTGTCACGGCCACCTGCATCAAATGCCTGCACTGCCACCGGTGGCTCTCGCCCCAGCAGTTCGTCTGTCACGTGCACGTCGACCTCGAGAACTGCACCGTCCACTGGGGTTTCGATTCAAGCAACTGGCGCTCCTACATCCTCGTACACGAGGACCAACCCAATCATAAGCAGTACGCCAAATACTTGGACATCATGAAGGAACAGTACGTTGGCAAGACGCCCTTCGCGCAGGGTGACTTCACAAATCACAAACGAAAAATGGTAAGATTCACAATTCTTATACTTTTTACTAACAAGATGAAATAGGCCACAATTAGCAAACGAAACAGTTTTATGATTTGCATATTGCCTTAGTACTGTATAAATATTTACAAATAATACTCTTTAAGATGATCGTTCGTAGACTCGTCTCCACTAAATGTTATTTCAAGTACCGACTACAATTTGTACGTTAGTAAACATTCCCAAACATTCGTTAATTATGTTTATTTATCATGTATGAAACAACAACCCACTACTACAATCTACTATAATTACTACCAATAATTTAGATTATTTGTTATATAAGCGGATAAGATTTACGAGCAATATTTCATTCAAATAAGTTCAAACCCACCCGACTTTTCATGTTAGCCGTGTCAATCGTGGGTTTTACAATATTAACTTGTATTAGACTAATAATGTATAATATCATCTAACTCTTCTACTTTATACCCATAATCAATGTTAAAGATTTGTAAGATTGTGCTTCAAAATAATTTCGATTGAACTTATTTGAACTTAAGTCGCATTTCCAAACTCAATTACGTTTACTACTAGTTTATGACCATAATCAGGTTTGAGTTACGTGTCGCTCAAATAAGTTCAAGCACATCTGATTTTGATATTAACCGTGACACTCGTGGGTTCTACACTACGCATTTGAATTAGGGTAATAATGTATGTTTTCATGTCGATGCACAGTATTGCTACATTTCGCTGCAAAAGAATTCAATAATAGAACGTGTTTTCAGCAGTCAAGTGAACTATAAACTTTAACCGCATCAGTAATAAAATCAAACTTATTTCAAGCATGGCATGTGATTATACAACTTCTGGTTTCTACTTAGGGATTTTTTAGAGAATATATAAACAAGTATAAGTATCATCTAAGTTTCATTAAAAATTAAACTTTTAATATAACTTTTTAGAAACAAGAATTGATATTTTTTTACTTAAGCAAATTGTTAATGAATGGAAAGGATTATAAATAAATTTCTTTTGACTATTCTTATCCTTGGCAATGAATTTAAATGTCATGTCAACATTAATCTTAAGTGGAGTTAATTTGTTTTGCCGTTGAAAAATAACTTTTTTGCAAAGTGTTATTAAGTAATTTAATAATTATTCTTTGAATAAAAGTAAATAAATAGCATTCAGAGATGAAGCAAAAAAACATCTAAAAATAGACTAAGAAGTTATATAAATATTAAGTCAATATGCTCAACATCTGCAATTTCAACATTCGCATGAAGATACTGGGAAACATTTTTGTTTTTAACTGTTTACGAATAAAATTAAGATCTTTAAAAGCCAAACGTACAAAAATAACTGTTATCTGAAAACAATTTTCGGTTATCTTTATAATTCATTTAATATCTGATTATTGTGTACATAAAAGTATAAATGATATGGAATTAAATGGTTTTTCTTAAAATTTAGCATAATATTTTCAGTCTTGCAAAAAGATTGCAAATTAAATATTTATGTAAGTTTTGAGACGTTGATTAAATAAAGTGCGTTTGTAAGAAGCAGACAATGAAGGAAAGTAATTTAAGGTCAATAACATAACGTTTTATAAAAGCATACACATGCAAACTACATTGTATTTTCCATAAAGAAAGTAAATTAATCGTGAGTCTCTTAGTTTTATTATTTCAAAGCTTCTTTGTCAGTTTTTATTTATTGGCACATATTATCTATAAAAAAAAAACTATAAAATGTTCAAACATAATGGCAATTTTTAAATATATAAATAAAATGATATAAATTGTTTACACAAAATTGACTATACATTTATGTGTTTCTTTTTAATCGTTTTCAGACGTTTGTTATTATTTTCTAATATTGTTCTGGATCAATAATAATATGTTATGTGTGGACATAAAATAATTAGAATTTATTTTGTAAACTTTTGTGGCATTCGTATTTATTGGGTAAGCGTGTGGAATTTCAAAAGGCAATTGCTGGAAAGCATTCTAAAACTTATGAATGTCTGTAACCGGAAGATCGAAATACCGAAGCTATCGTAAGTTATGTACATAATTAATTAGTCGTTATTAATAGCATACAGTTTTATTGAAACCAATGTATATCAATCCGTGCAGCAAACCTTGATTTGCCTTCCAACTTGCAATTATTTTAATTCCTGTGTATATTTTAATTTTCGTAAACTGAACAGGTAATAAATATGATATATCGCGCAACATTTCTTCGTGAATAAAATCGATTCGAATGTTGCAAACGGCGAGCGTGCTTTGAATAGCAAAACGGACTGAGGACAGGAAGGCTTCGGTCTTTAGCCTTTTTTTCTCTTTCGGGTATGCCTCTGATGCAAATGAGAAACGATTAAAGCATTGATTTGATGTCAGTATTTATTGGATAAAGACGTCTGCATTTAGTATTGATAGAGTTATTGATGTTCCGGCGTTGGCATCTATTTTTTGATCATTATTTATGTCTATTTTAGAATATTTTAAAATCTAATACTATATGATTAATTTCATTTCGTGTTGTTTGTTTAAAGGTTTATTATTATCAGTTTTTCTTGCAATCCGCTGCAACTTTAATGGATCCAGATTTTTCTATTTGCAGAAATGCTTTTAGGATGTAATTTAAATCATTCAATTAGTTTTACGATTGTCGTGCTCTTAAATGGTTTCCTATAAAAGACTTTTACTCTCCATTTAATCATTAAAAAGTAATAATGTTATAGTAAGTACGGAATTTTTACAATCCATTTAAATTTATTAATTATAGCTATAACTTACACTAACTTGCGGATTTGACTTGCGGATGAATAAAAATATAAAATAAATAAATTTAACTTTGTATAATAATTTTAGTAATAAAATAATTATATAAATACTTATTGTTCAGTAGTAGATGTTGATTTAATGTGAAAATTACTGCAAGTTTATGCAATCGAACTTTATACCATAATTTTTTTTTAACATGAAAATAGTTCATTGGGATTGAAATTATTGAATTTGATAATTCATACAAAAAAACTAAATTAGAGCTGTAGATGTTTCAGCAATCAAATTTTATAATAGAAATAATGGTATTATTAACGATGATCTCTATGAATCATCAAAGTTTATGAAGTTTGTAATTTTTAACGACTGGAATTGGTACTATGTAATTTGCTCATCTATACATTTTTACAACTTGTCATCATTGTCTGCTTTCAAGTTTCTGCAATAGAAGCAAATTGTTGAGTTAATAAATTTGTACATTAAAACTTTAATATCGTAACGGTTTGCAATCAGTTTACTTCAATAACATTCCACCGATGACAGCTTCTATGATATTTGTCAAGTTATCTTTGAAGCTGTCAAGTTTTTACTGAGATTGATACCACCATGTGGTTTGTTCATTCACACATTTTTTTACGTCGTTTTCACGTTTCTGTAGTTACTACAGTGTAGTAGAACCAAATTGTTCTTGAGTTAAGTTAAACTTTATACTAGGAATTTAACTACTATTGATGATGTTTATTAAAATCGTAACAGTACAATTAGTTTTTAGTAATTTCACGACTTTGGAAGTAAGTAGAATTGTAAGTCAAAAAGTTATTGTACTTCAATAATATTGTAGTCAATGGCAACGCCTCTGATGATTTGACAAGTTGTCGAATAGTTTCATTTTCAAAGTTTTTTTTTGTCAAGAAAAATCAAGTTGTTCTTTAGATGAATTGTATATAAATAATTACACGATATTTTGACTTAAATGAATTGTTGCAAGTTTAAAAGTTATTGTACTTCAATAATATTGTAGTCAATGGCAACGCCTCTGATGATTTGACAAGTTGTCGAATAGTTTCATTTTTAAATAGTTTTTTGTTTCAAGAAAAATCAAGATGTTCTTCAGATGAAGGCGGAAGATGGATGAAATGGAATATTGCGACACTTATTTTTCAATTTGTTTGATGCGTATATAAATAGAGTGAAGCATGTGGAACGCGTTTTGTTTATCCCACATGCGAACTGACAAAGTGTCACTGCGATAAGCCTTATCTCGAGCAGGCCGCGCATTTTTCGACCGATCCAGTCGGTGTAAAATAAACAGGCTTCTGCCGCGGAACCCGCAAAATATTATGTTGTTTTTCCTCCTCCTTTAATATTTTTCTCCGCATTCCGATTCCGCGCCTCCTCTTTGCGCAAAACCCAAGGCAGGATCATCGATTTCGGCGTTTTGAACAATGTTTTTGTGCTGCTCCCGCGAAGAGGCAGGTCAAGCGTGTCGCGACGATTCCTTCCTTCTGTTGCGTAGCATTACGAAACTAATGATATAACAGTCAACATGATCGAGTAAAAACAAGCGCTCCAATTGATTTAATCAGATGCAAGTGGCGTTGCCTGTTTTGTTAATTAATTTGCTGTTTTCCTCTTTACATTCTCATGTTTGTTTGTTTTGTCGGTGCTGATTGCGAGTCGCGGTCTATGGGTTCAAAGGTTCTCTTCTGCGCAGAAATCGAATCGAAAATAAACCGTGTACCGCCGTGTTTATGTGTGATCGAACTTTCATTCATTCGGCCGTGAATTCGCAGTTTACGCGCCGTACTTACGCGTAAACATGCATTGAAAACCGATCTCCCCCTTCGTTTCCAGCCATTCCGTCGAAAATTAAGTCCGCTCAATGGCAATCACGCAGCTTAAGTAACGTTAATTGCAGATTTGTTGATAGTTAAGTAACCTTGCATCCATTAAATAAATTTAGTTCAAACGCACGCGATCATTTTATGCCCATACCTAAGGGATCTTAATTGCAGAAGCAATGGAATTTAACTTTATGCTAAGTTAACTTTATTTAATTACAGTTTATATTAATCTCTATTTACCTAAACTACTATAATCTAAGCAAATTTCTATATATTTCCTAATAACATAAACCTAACCTAAAGTAACCTAACCTTTACATTAACAAAGATGGAATTTACAACAAATTATGCGCAATTCAAAATGCGCAGTTAGTTAAAGTAGATACGCTGGATATTTACAATTCTATTAGCTCATTACTATTTCTGCGCATTAAGAGTCCAACTTATGTTTTCTATTATCGTTCAACATAAACTTTGTACCATGACTACAAATGCATATTCATATTAAGGTTTTAATTTCAGCTATAAATGTTTTCATGAGAAATACATTTTAAGTAAATACTAACTGTAGTATATAAAATCTATACATGTTCAACCTATGTTGTATATTGTTAGACGATAGACATAAACCTTAAGCTAAACTAAAATTTAAGGAAGAATAAAGTTAAGCGGGGATTTAAAATTATTGTATTAATAATAAGTCAATTTTGCAACAATTGTATTTAACGAATGCATGCATATTAAAAAAAGCAACACAATATATTTTCTAAAAATAAAACATTTATCTTTATGTACATATAAATACGGTTTAACTACCTTTTGTTCAGTCGAGACTGAGCGCTGTGCAGCTTTAAGTATCTCATGCGCACAAATATCTGCGCGAGTATTCTTTACAAATCATACGAGTTAGTCATTTAGCTATATACTTCATTCACTAGTATTTTCCAAGTTATACTTCTTAAATAACTTAAATTTATTGTTTTACGTAACATTTGCAGTCTCTTGTTTATATAGGAGACTAATTTATCCGTTCTTGAGATCGACTTTTACTTAAAAAGTGATTGCAATCTGCTCAATATATATTTTTTTTGTATAGTTTTGTCAAATTCGAAATAATTAGTTTAGAGATTTACTGGCAGGATACAGTTGTTTAGTTAGATTATGAAAAATAATATCTCTTTATTTATTATTAATAAGTAAAAAATGAAAAGATTTTAGAGGAGTTGCAATGATTTCGATGTATTATTTGTGTTGTGTGATAACATGAATGAAATGTGTATGTAATGTATTCCTAATTCTAGCTACTTAATCCATCCTAGTCTAGACGAATCATTGATAGACATAATATTTGTGGGATGCTGTGCTCTCAGTTTTGAGTAGTGGTGTAATTTAAAAAAAAAATAATTATTGATAAGAGATAGTGAGTTGGTGTTTTTCGTCCATTATCAAATCTTGTGCAGCAGCTAGCCGACATGAGTATGCGTAGCATAATAAAAGCGATAACAATAAATAAATCCAAGGTCCTATTTGTTCAGCGAGTGTGAAAATTGCAGTTTCGCGTCTCAAGGCCGGCCGCCGCGACGTCGCTGATGTACAACAGATCTGGTGTGCGACATCCAAATGCAGAGGTGGAATCTAAAAAGTAGACGACCTCGCGTGTGGCCGATCGCCTATTGAAAATTGCAACCACCCAACAAATGGAGAAACGCAGCCAATGCTCAAAATTTATACAATAGATACGCGTATCCACTTGCTAGTCGCCGCAAGCAATGCGAAGGCGAAGATCAATCGGAACCGAAATCGATTTTCAATTCCGATTTTGTTGCGCGACGTGCTGGAATTGATACTACCTACACCTGCAGAGGCCGCGCTAAACGCTGGGAAAACAGGTCCATTAACCGGGAGGAATATCCGTGCATAATCTGAAATTAACTGTGTTTCCATAGGACACGTACACTTGGAAATAAGCCTCATCTCATCTTCAATCATCTCATCAATTGATTAAGCATTTTCGGATTGCATCGTCCATGTCTGACGCAATTTGTTTTGGCTGTATTCGAATTTTCGGCATACACTTCCTTATCATAATTAGTTTAAATTGATTTGTCTAAATTCTGTATTGCCACAACAGCTTACGTACGAATGAATTGCTCAACGCCATTTATCTAATCAAATGGTTGTTGACCGATATTTGATCCTTCGTGCAATTGTCGAAAGAAACATTGAAGTGTCTTCATTCAAATGCATCAACAATAGATTCATTACATAACTTATTAATTACAAGATATGTCATCACATTATTATTTTGTACTAAATAACATTTATTGAACTATAAATAATCGAATATTAAACAAAAACAGATTTTCTAATAAACTCTCTGTTACTTATCATATTCTATTTCCGATTGGTGTTTAAATGAAATGTTTGAAGATATTAAGATGGTGCCCCACGTTGGTTACCAAATTTTAAAGTTTCGATTGGTTTGTCTTGTCCCACGTTGGGCGCCAATGTTATAACTATAAGTGATATTTTGTTGCTTTGCATTTTAGAACTAAAACTTGATTCGTTTCCAAAAAAAGATGGTCGTTTTGACGCAGGCGATTTAATTTTGAATACGGTTTTGTTTTAAGTGCGTCCCAATTACGTAACTGGGTCCGCTGATGCAACAACAATTGCTGTAATTTTTGCGTTCGCATTTGGTGTTTTTTATTTTTGGTTTCAACCGAAAAAAGATCATCAAAATGTGAACGGAATTGTATGGACCTATGTTAGTTTACGCTTTATTACCTTTACGGGTGAGCACCTGGGTGCGCGCGCGCGCGCGTTTGTTTTCTTTTTGATCTCACCTGGGGCCTCTTTGATCCCGATCCAAAAAATGTCGCCTGGCATTGCGAGAGCAATCAGTTTGGAAGTGCAGAACACCAGAAATAATAACGTAGGTATTGTTGATCAATAAGTTGGACTCCCCTCGAGCGCTCGAAAATGGTCGAAGCCTATTTTCCTCTGACTTTTCTGAGCATACATATATGTGTTTGTGTGTGTGTGTCACAGATGTATTTATCTTATTTATTTTTTCCTCCTTTGCGTTTGTTTTTTGGCCACTTGCCACACGTCAGAAACGGTGAACAGAAATTCCGGCCGAATCCAATTGGGTGCAGCCAATCAACTTGCAATTCCCTCGTCGTCTCCTCTCACCATCTCCTTCTCTCGCACGTCCAAGCGTATGTACCAAGAAGCTTGCTTGGTCAAAAAGAAGAAAAAAAACGAAAAGAAACAATAAATCATATTCGAAAAAGCGCAGCGAATTATGATTGCGCAACGGACGTGTGTATCGCTCCTCCAACCTCGAGATTTTCGTTTTGCAGATTTCAATCTCCATGGCAACTGCATTCAAATACGATGCGAAACAATCTTTATTAATTGTTTTAATCTAGTCGGTGAAATGTATGTAAGCTAGCGAAAAAAGAAAAAGGAAATCTTGTGTCGTAATGAAGAAACACGCGTAGTTATATATTTTTGTATCCCGTGAATGAAGCGACAGCCAGCCTCTATGCAAATCCGGTCCCGCTTGAAACGAGCGACAACAACAAAAAAATCGCAGCACACGTATTCGAGTTATTCATTTTGCTTCTAATTATTTATAAGTTGCTGTTTTTTTTTGTTCGCTTCTTTTTTGGTAGACGTTACGTAAAGGCGACGATAAAGAGAGAGGAGGGGCCTTGATTTGCTTACAATTTAACATATGTTGATCTTAGGTTTAAAGTTTTACTTCGATGCGTTTCATGTAACACAATAGTCCAAAGCAAAAATAAAACTATTTGTATAATATTAACACATTTTGCATTATATCAATCAGGTTTACCAACTACTCTAATGTTTTAACGTATAGTATCATATTTATTAGCGCACATATAAATAAACACTGACTAAATATATGATTTAATTATCAAATTTAAGGTTATATAAATAAAATACAACGATGCAAAAATGCAAATGATATTTGAGATGTTTACACAATGTACAATCTACAAACGCTTTACTTTTTATCAAGGGTAGATTATTTCTGAAAGTTTGTTTAATTTATTTCGAGTATAAAATAAATAAATTGTTTAGAAATCGTATGCAATTCACTTTAAATAGGGCGATGTGTTTCATGGATTTATGTATGTGAGGGCTAATTGGGCAGAAAAAGACCGTGTATTTACGTAATGCAATCCATTAGTTATTGCGAAATGCGGTTCTTGTGGAGTTCGCGAAGAAGCGAAGTCTCTTTGGGAGTGAAAAGTTTATCAAAGTATTTCGCGACTGGGCGACGCCGAGTTCCAAAAATAAACGCGCTCGCGTTTCCAGAGTGAGACGGAAGGAGTTTGCGACCTGAAATGCGCGCGCGACAGAGCGAGAAGCATTCGATTCGTGACCATCCGTATCTTTAATTTCGCCTCAGCCTCCGGTGGAGAAGATGGAAAAGAAAACGAGACGAAATAAACAACAGCATCGGCGGCAGCAGCCCACACGTATCGAATAGGAAAAGGGAAATGATGATGGTAGTGGTGTACAACAACAATTCGTTGTTTGCGGATGCAAGACAATAACCTCCAGCAGTTATCTACATCTCTAGCGTTCGTTGTTGTTGTCGGTGTTGTTTCGGTCATCCGCACTCTCCTGGTTTTCTCCTCACCGCTTGGCGCCTCGCCAAATCATCCTCGCAATATTGTAATACCATTTATTGAATTCCTGACGGAATCCCTCGTCAACTGGCGTGATGCTCCTGTCGCAAGAGGTTACTTCTCCGAAGCTGAGAGCAGAGAGAGGCGGGTTCAAGGTCTTCCTCTGGATCTAGACGACCTAGGCGGCAAAGGCGCCGCGCTCGCTCTCTCTCTATTTCTCTCAAAATCCTCGCGGCTAACAGAAAAAAAAATCTCGAAGACCACAATTACAATGAACGGGAGACGCCGAGGAAGAGGAACGAAAACAACATTTTTATATACAAAGTATCGTCGCGTGCAGACCCCGAAAACAAAGCAAAAACAAAATGACTGCAGAAAGAAAGAAAAAACGATTCAGAACATAAGCCAATTTCATGTTGAGCAAGTTTTTTTTTTGTTGGAAAACGCAAAATAATTGATGAAATACCTTTGAAAAGTAAATAAATTCCTCCGCAATGACTAATCAAATTTACCGCCGAAAATGTATTGCAATTTTTTTTATCTCTACCGCTATTGGCCAACGCCCACTTGCACACAGGACGACTCAAAGCCAGCCAAGTTTTAGAAAGTTTTCAACCAAAAGAAAAATAATAAAATGGTTTTGTTATTATTCATTCCGGGGGGCGCAACGAAGCGAACAACCTTGGATGGCGTCTCCGAACGGAATTCGAGTCGTTTATAACGTTTCTCATTTGTGTCGTTGAGAACACATTTCAGTTCCAGCATCATCACCTTGTACTTTTTTTTTGTTGTTGTTTAATTTTACAGTTCGACAAGGAAACATTTTGTTGCTACGGCTAGATCGTACTTGTTGCCTTGATGCACTTGTTGATCTTACAAAAAGCAACATGTTGCATTACAAAAATGCAAGATAAAAGAAATTGGATTTATTGCTTATTTGTATTGATCAATTTACGCAAAAGACTATTTTCGCGAGTTCTTGACGAATGGTTCGCAGATTTTTTTTTCAAAATGTCAGAAGCAAAAAAAGAGCGGAAGAGAAATGGTCCCGCGGGTTATTTGCTATTTAGTTGACGGCTGTCGCCTTTTGACAAAGCGAAAATATTCGTGTTCCACTAATAGACACTTCCAAGCTTCGTTCAATCTTCGAATCGTGGTGTTGTTAACACTTGCCTGAAGTAACTTCATTAAACCGAAAGTTAACTCTTTATTTTGGATCCAAAACAACGTAATTTATTTAAATAGATGGATACAAATTAAAATTTCCAATTTTGTTGTCACTATATTTGATTTAAAATACACCTTTCATAGTTTTATGTAAGCTGTGGATCATTCAAACTAACTAAAAAAAAATAGCGAAAATATAATTATATTCGTGTTTTCGTTTCTTCCGATTTAGAATATTTTATAATTTGTGTGTGAATGAATACCGTTGAATATTCACGAGGTGTTTGTATTGGAAAGTCTATTACGAAAAAAATAAAAGGCCCATTAGGTGTGATTGGAAGACAAAAAAGGAAACAACAGGCGAACATTTTTACAGCTTGTTTATTCAAATTTCGCGAATCCTTGAAGCGGTTTGGGGTCAATTGCTGTGCGTTAGCAAAATCAGTGTGAAAAAAAAAATGATAACGATCCATCTCCTTGACTGAAAACGATAGAAGATCGTGTTTCAAAATTAATTTTTGTATCTTCGTATTCAAATTATCTGGTAAATCTATTAAATTTGAACGGTTATGTGAAATTTCATTAATTAAAAAAATAAGTTAAGCAAGGTCAGTACATAGATAGGTGATCGGTAATCAAGTTGCATAAAACACATATTCAATTGCTAATATGGCAAGATGACAGCTGTCATTTTTGAAATGATTCTTAAAATTAATTATTTTCTTTCCATATTTCTTAAGTAGGACTTTCCCGTTACATAAAATTTAAAAATAAGTTTTTTTAAAACCATTTTTTTAAATATTATTTGTAGAAATCTTATTTTCTTCCCAAATGCTTAATCTTTCCATTTGTGCTCATGGTTTATAATTGGAGTTGAATTAGTGTTACCAAATTGCAGGTGTGCTTAATGAGTGTAGGATGTTATTATTCTTTATGATCCCTTGGAAGGTTGGACTCTTATTGTATGAGTTTAATTCAACATTAGCGTCAAGAAACAGGACGCAAATGTAGGTTAACCTTAATGTCAGTTTTACAAAGTTTAGGGTTGAGTCTAAGTAAGGAAACGTAGTTTACTACTCCACTGCAGAATGTCGTAATGCCTTGAAGTTTAATTTTTTTTTGTTGTTATTCGCTCTCGATCTACACCCGAGATGTTTTCGCATTCCTTTCCACCTTGGGACGTCGACGTTTATTATAAATTTCGGACGTTTGTCATAAAAATAGGCGCGAACGATCGGCGCCATCCAAGCAAGATCACGACATCGTCTGTCCGTTATTAAAACGGATCCTCGTCTCCTTCGAAAATGAAGACAGAAAGAAAGAGCGAGAGGGAGGACGGACGGACAGGAAAAAAAAACAGGAGCAAAAACCGAACTGTACATCTAAATTCTTGCGAGCGTTTCACAAGAAACAGAAAGCGGGCTTATAAGACGCCCGCGTTCGCCAAGGGCGATCAAATCGAAGCCAACAATTTTTTTGCCACATTTTATTACTTTTCGATGCTAATAATTATTTCTTATAAAATGAAGTCCATATTTGCGAGCCTAGGATAACTATAAAGTAAATAACAAGATGAGTAATTGTAGTTTGTGCAAATTTAAGTAGTTCTCTTTTTAAGAATAATATATTTATGAATTCTCGCGTTTTGATCGAAATAAAGTAATTTGAAAAACTCGGTAATTTTATAGACATTTTTATAAATTAATTTTATTGATATATACATTTTCAATGTTCTTTTTTCCTAATTTTACTTTATATTATGAAATTGCATGCAAATTATAATTATTGTAGCAAATCATATACGTTTTCTTGCAAATTTTATTATGTTTTAACGTTTCCTTAATTATTTCAAATGGCTGTAATAATCAATTTCTGGTTGTAGCTGTTTTGCAATGCTGTGCTAATTATACCACATCCAAGTTTTAATGACCTACAATTTACCTTCCGTTAACTTTAAGCTCAAGCATCTTGTCTCTGTCATTAACCGTCGTATAACTTTTATGATCCTTTATTCAATTGCAATCGAAAATTTCACGAAAAAACAATTCGTTGAAGAAATAACTTTTTTTTATAATTTCAATTTTTAATAATTTTAGGAGTAATAATATTTCATTAAAGTGTCATGGCTGACCATTTTAATATCATCTATCGTATGATTATTATGAATATTTGGGTGGCCTAAGAATTCTTTCCTAATTTTTGTCACGTATCCTCAAAATATACAAACGGATACGTATGCGCGCCCAATCTTTGTTTATCAACATTGTTTATTTTAATGCTGATTGAATAATATGTCTAGCCCTCATAAGAGCATTTCGTCTAGCCACTCACAAAGGCATCTCTGTTCTTAACTATATTTCGTGACCCAAAGCGGAGTCACTGAACTCTTTGTATATCATTAATTATTAAATTTACGACCCTTAAGCTGATAGATCTAAGGCGTGTGACCACCCATTTCGATAATGTACACTCCAAGGCACAAATCAGCCCCCTTTCCCCAAATATGATTCTGTATTCCGTCCGCCTTTTTACATTTAAGGCGACACTTTTATATTTTAAGTTAGTCCCAGTCCAGTCCAGACACGGTCTAGATAGACCTAGTCCTAGTGATACTTTGAAGTAGCAACTGGAAGCTAGATTAAGAACTCGTACATCTAAGTGTTAAATAAATAACTATTTTAAACACCGACTTCTATCTAGTTTTTCCTTAAAAACCCCACTGGGACTCCACATCGACAAAACAACAAAATAATTCCACGGTGTCTAGAGAAACTCCATCTCAGGACACGACAAAAGTACCAATATGACTAAGTATGTAGGATTTAGTGTTGTGTATGAAAGTGCCTTATGTTCTGGATGAAAAGTGACGAAGATTATAAACACTGAACTATTTTAATGGCACATGTTACCGTCGCTAGGCTTTGAAACGTTGAAAATTGGAAAACGCAATTTGCGCTCTCGTTTTATTATTTCTCCGCTTTGGAAATGACATACGGATCTTGATAAAAAGTGTATATAGTGCACACTTTTATTCCGGCCATAAATCAAGCGGTATTTTGCATTTCTCGCCTGGCATACGCGTTGCTGGGTTTTGCTTTTCCTCCATCTGCGAGATTTCGCCGCGATAAGTCGTCGCGGAATTGGCTGCATGTGTTGCAGTCGTTGTTATTGTTGGAGCTAAGTGATATTTCGGTGGTGATGGTCATGGTGATGACGGTGGCACCAGCAGAAGTAACTGTTGTGTACCAAGCACAATGGGATGGTGCGACAAACGTGTCTTCGCCGCGGGGAATCCCCCTCTTCTGCCCGGCGCAGACAACAATCGCACGCGTGCATAAATTTTAATGAAACCCAGTAGCCGTGGCGGCATTTCATTGCACCAAGACACTTCCTGTTTCGCCGATGCAGAAGAGAGGAGACGGCCGAGGGGAATAAGAACCGAACACCATAGGCACTAGTATAATGGGAATTCACGCCACTAATTGCATTGGCAGCGAATCGATGCGGGATATTTAAAGTTTGGTGGAGTGCAAATGAGCGAAGCTTAAAAATCCGGTGGCATTTTTGGCGGCAGTGCCAAGAGACGACGGTAGCGATCTCAGCCGGAGTACAAGAGCGAGAACATACACCACTCCTCTTCAGCACTCTTGCGTATACCGGGCGCTTCAACTGCGAGGTTGCTAAACTCGCGTTGACCCTTCGCCGAAACCTAGGTTCTGCAACGACTCAATCTTTCCTCCACCGAAGGGTATTGATCAACTATAACATCTTACTACCTTCTAGCGCTTTGATCCGCACGTCGAATAGCAATCCTCAACAAACAGCTTCGGCCGAATTGGAGTTTACCTTTCGCTGTTCCCTACTTGCAAATATCTTGTAAAAATAGCCCATACGTGGCATAGTATATCAAACATTCTGAATTGATCGAAATCAGAATTAATTTAATATTTGAATCTCGGATTCAATTGATTCAACATTACGCAAAAGCGTGGAAAAACTTGTAAATCAATGAAGATTACAAACATCCCATATTTATCTTCATAAAGGTTGCCGACCTCTGATTTAACCGATTGTAGAAAAAAATCGATTAGAATCAACCTTACTCAACAGTTCTGCCAGATAGTAACTATGCGATTCTTACTTATACAATTCACGCTTAAGTATTTAGCAAGTACTTAAAAACAAATTATGATACGCTTTAGGGATATAAAATCTAATAGATTGAAGATGATCTGCTAGAATTATAACAGTCTTAAGTTAGTAATGTTTTTTCAACTTCATTGTCTTCGAGTTTGTAAAATTTCCTGCTTGTGATCACCCGGTATATACGTGAGCGCGAGTGAAATAATAATGATGAAGTGTGTGCGTGCGTTCGTTCGTTCGTCCGCCATCCGAGAAACAAGAATATTTACTTGTTTACGTCGCCATTCATACGTATATATTGTGTTTCGCTTTTCGATCGTTCACCCTTCCTTCTAATAATAATACCGGATTTTATTATATTCCATGCGAGAGAGCTCTGCTCGCCTTACTTTTCCACTCGCAAGTGCGCGGCGCTCCGGTCCATCTCCTTCGCGAAGGATGATTACACCAACGACGACAACGACGATGATCATCATCATCATTACCATCGTCATCATCAACATAATTTCAATGATGATGATGATGACTGTGACGATGGTCCGAAACATAAATCACTGCGGCGGTCAAGGGCAATTAAAATTCCGCCGCACTTTATTAATTGCATGCAGAATTGGCTGCAATCTGTGTCACAGTTAGTTGAACTTGCTTGTTACTTGCTGCATCTATTTTATCCGTACCTTCACATTATTCTTCTTGTTTTCGCCGTTTCGCAATTATCGGTGACCAGATGTAACGTGCATGATGCATTGTTGTCTATTTTTTTTTTGTTGTTGTTCACTCTGCTGCTCGGACCTTGGTCGCTTAATTTAGGCTTAATATTGGGCGTTGGTGCCAAACCTTCCGGATGACGACGACGACGTCGATCGCGCAGAGACAGCACGGGGCCCGGAAATACAGATGCAGGAACAGCAGATGCAGCAACAACTATTGCTAACGCAACGCGCGATATTCGCCATCGCCGTGCGATACGCCAAGACCTGGATTCTGCTTTCTGGATGACGATTCGGTCTATGATATTCGGAATTCAGCGAATTTCGCTTACTCAAATATAAATGTGATTTAAGCCGTTCGGATCGCGAACTACTTGCGACCGTCCACTTATTTATACCTAGATTATTGGCTTAGTCGATGCGACAGCTACGACCGTTTCATTTTCAAAAAAATAATGTTAATTGGGCTTCCAAGATTCACGCTTCACGGGCACATTTCGAGGAACGTCCGCAGGCTTGATTTATTACAATTTCCTGTTAATTTGACCTTGAACAAATGGATGGATTTTTCAGGTGACATCTCTGGTTAAAAATTGGCGACGAACATATACTGGTTTCTTAATTATTATTGACTTTTATACCAATCTATTTACATCTATTTATATTAATTACGCATCTTTATGTGTTAATAATAAATCATATTAATTACAGAAAGGAAATCCTACGTCTATAATCATAATTAAGATCGTAATATGCTTGGACTTAATTAATAGGTTTATATACTCCTGAGCTCATTTCTTAATATTATAGTGCATCCCACAATATTAGACACACATTTTTATGCAATTTTAGGTTCTTAACCAATTAGTCGTGAAATGACAGCTGTCACCTTACGTCAAACAAATTTTATAAGCAACAAATAATTCCCCTATACGCAGAAATGACAGCTGTCACCTTACGTCAAACAAATTTTATAAGCATATAAGTCTAACAAATAATTCCCCTGTACGCAGTGACTTACATAAATTATTTCAAGTTGGTATATTATGGACTTTCATTTGCTGCTGAAGCCAGATCTTAATGTATTTCGTAAATTGATAATTATTTTTCTATAAACATAATGTCAGCCTAAAGTAAAGAACAAATAATTCAAAAAAATTTAGTATTATAGATCTGCGTTTCTTAACATTTTTGCCGCGTGACCCAACATTATTATTAGTATTAAATGATTGACGAGTGAAATAGGCGAGTTTTCTATATTTTGTATGTTGAATTAAAGATGAAAAAGCTTTTTGTAAAATTTCCTAATTTAACAAGAATTGTTCATCCATTTATAACTATGGTTTATACTTGAATTCATCAGAGATGAAAGAACAATCTAAACAATGGTTCAAAACTGGTTCAGGTGCACCAAAAAAGGCATTAGCAGGAAATGATAAGACATGGTTTTCTTGTGATGCAAAGAGGATTATCTTGAGAAAAGTAAAAGAATTAACTCGGAATCATATACAAGCTTTTTGGATCAATTGGATGGAAAAAATCGTGACCCACGTATTTGTTTGTCATTATATTGGCAGCTGTCATTTCGCGGATCATTCAAATTTTTATGCAATTTTAGGTTTTTAACCAAATAGTCGTGAAATGACAGCTGTCACCTTACGTCAAGCAAATTTTATATATTTAATTTAGTAACAACTTAAACATTTATTTACGTTTTTTGAATGATTTAAATATAGATATCTACTTATAATTGTGAAAATATAAATAAATTATTTTAAATGCAATACAAAATATTATGTAATGCAACAAAAGATGACATTGACTTGAGTTTCTGGAAATCCCATGTCTACTGCAGTAGTAGCTATTAAATACAAAAGATATTTATTAACTACGAGATCCGCTTTATTGTTTATTTTCTTCTTGCTGGTATGTTTACACGTCGTTGTTTGATCGTCGCCAGCTCCAAACTTCTCTCTTCATATTTCAACTTTTCTTTTGCTCCAGTTCTTTTTCTTTCTGCGTCGCGAATTATTATACGACGCATAAATATATTGATCTGTTTGGATGAATATATGTGCGTTTAATAATAAAGGACGAGCAAACAAAATCCTATTTGGAAATAAGCAAAAACGTTGTACATTATTAACGTTTTCAATATATCTCGTTCGAATATCTATATGTGTATATAATATTTTAATAATTCGTTGTTTGTTCCAGGTGAGTCCCTCGTTATCTCTCGAACAATGCAAAGTGAGTCCATTAATACTATATTTATTTTTCGTGCACGTTGTTTCTGTTAACATGAGAGCGGAGAGTGCAAAATATTTGTAGATTATCTGAGGATTATTCGCGATTACATGGCATTCCCGAAGCGTTGCCAAAAAATCCGCGGAATTCGGCCGAAAAAATCTTTACGACGAATATTAAAGAGCCGTACTCAAAAATATACACACTATTAAATGCGGTTCGAAATACCAAAAATTCTTACAATCTCTGCGACAAATTCGTTAATGTGTTTTATACAGCAGTATTTTCACGTTACGTCTTATGACAACCTCAGCTAAGAGAAAAAACATGAGTTTTTAACTTTTCCAAAAGCAATGTTGTGAATTTTTCATGTTGATGATAAGCGTGTGTTTGTTGTAGCTTTATTTCAATATTTGGGGGAAATTAATATTTGCAAGTACAGTTACACATACTTTTTGAATTTATATTTTTGCATTTTGCGCATTTACCGTCTTGGCAAACTTAACTAATGGTTAATTTTAAAGATGACGTTCTATTTGTGTTTAAATGATCACCGAAAACGAAAGTGTAACTCATTACCGCAACGCAATTTTAAATAAAAACTTTGCGAGGTACCCAAGATTTTACGATCAAATTAAAAATTAACTACAACATACAATGTAATGAATTTATCCATTATTAGAAGTTAATTAACTAAATCTAACATAAATATCAATTTGCAATGATAAACTAAATTTTTCGAGATTTACAGATGCGTATTATCAATTAAACTATTATTGATATAATCATATTTCAAATATATTTTAGAGTGATAATGAAAAATATTTGAAGTAGGTTAGATTGTGTTAGGTTATATCGGAGGTTTGTTAGGCTAGGTCAGATTATGTGGGGTTTGGGTTTAGTTATGATAGGTCAGATTAGATTGTTTTGGCAAGTCCAACGCTCGACGAAAAGTGTAGAAATTCCGAATTGGTTCTGAGTAATTCGAAACTAAAAATTGACACGTCGTGTATTGATAAAGTGTTGTTTGATGTAAGAGTACGCTACTGCTTTAAATAATCGCATTGTTAAAATAATAAAAAGTGCGAACAACATCATTATTTTTTATTTATTTAGTTTATAAATACTTGCGAAACAATCATTCAATTTAATGCAGTATTAAGTTGTATATAAAAAAAGTAATGTATGTACAAGTCATTTATTTATTTGTACAATTTGTGTGCGGATGTTTGGATAGTAGTAAACATTTCGGGATTGTAAAAACATAATTGTAATACGATTATTTGTTTTATCGCGAATTTATGAATAGAATTCCCGTGGTCATCTCGTCGCTAGAACGGCGAATAAGTAAATAGCACGAAGTGTGGAAATAATTGCGAAGGCGGGAGGCAACAAAAAAAAACGATATAAAATACCAGACGCTAGGTTACATTCAAATCGGCTTTTCCGTGTGAATTAGAATGCACAGCCGCGGCGAATCCTCCTCCCACTGCACCTTTTCCTCTGCTGCTTCGGTATTTTCATGTCTTCGGATAGATGTCTGGCATATACTAAATAGCAAGCGGTCAGACCCAATTCTGCTTGGATCGATGATGTCGCATCTCCAGTTGCATCTAAGAAGAGAACGAAAACAAATGAAACAAAACAAAAAAACAAGAGAGAAGCAACAAATAATGGGATTGGTTTGCGCAATGTGGTGTGAGGTGGCCTTGGTTACGTCCCGTCAGCGGCCGACTTTCTAAGTCACAAAACTGCAGACAGCGACTAGACTTTTTAATGAGCGCATGCAAATCCGGATCCTTTTTCCTGCCATCTCCTTTATACGGATGGTAGAATAGAAAAACCACCCACCCGACGCTTCGGTAGCCGCTGCAGCTGGAAATGGTGTAATGTTGGTTGGAATTGTGTGATCTTTGAAGTGATTCGATTGCAAATGGTTGCGCGACGGCGGGACCTTCCGAATTGGTTAAAGACCTTGCGCCTTGCCACCGTTTATTTATTTATTCCAGATTTCACAAGAAACCTGTTGTGCAAAAAGATGCAATGTCAATTACATTGCATTTCTGCGGTGCGCGCGCGCGCGCCTCTCGCGTTGTGTAATCGCCGTTTCTGTTCTGCATCGGAGTCCACTTGCGCCATCATTCCGCTACGACCGTTTTCCTTTCATCACCCACAATCCAATATTCAAAAACTGCTTCTATTCAGATTCATTTCCTACTCAATATCGTAAACCTAACGAAAAACTTGCACTCAAAATTTGATAGACCCAAAAATCGCAGAGTCACGCCCTACTAAAATTAATTATCGTGAAGAACAATGAGTTGCAAAGCTAACACAATAGAAGCATGAGTTAATATGAAATGTGACCTTGATACTTGCACAAAATTAATGTAACTACATCCAGTGTTGTTTCTTTTTTTTTATTAACCAATGCAATTTAGCCATTCGCTCATTACGACGCTTATTAGTCTGTTTATGTTTTCTTCCTTTACTTTTTTTTTTATTATTATTCGGGTTCTTGGAGCACTTTCAATTGCGAATATTAACGTTGGCCAAATTATAAATAGCCTCAATTGGGAGCCGTAAAGTTTCGGTCACTTGAATTCCTGATTTAACTCTTAGCTCGGAGCATTAAAAATAGATATATTGCTGTTTTTTACTTTTATTGCTGCTTGGTTATTATAATGATTTAACTCGCAAAATGAAGAAATTTGTTACATAAATGACAAATTACATATTATTATTTTGCAATTATAGTTATAATTTTTATTAAAACCAAATTTTTATGTGTAATACTTAGTTTTAGTATATTGTACAGAATATATGGTACTTGGCAAATATGGTGTATTTGGTAACTGTTTTAAGTTTGATTCCATGAATGTAAAAAAATGTTGTTTGTTCAATTAATAATAGATGTATTCGAATTTCTTTAAAAAGAACATGAGAAATGGGTGGAGTATTTGAAAGAATATATACAAACAGAGGAATGCCTTTGTTGTTGTTGTTCTTTTGGGTTTGCAGACGGTGCGGGCGGGATTGAGTAAACGTAAACATGACATAAACAAAGAGGGAGTGCGTGTGCGCATCGGAAAATGGGAAAATCCATGTTTCGCTTTCACTTGGCGTGTGCGGAAGTTGTAAAAAGGAGAGAAAGAAAAAAAAATATAGAAGGAACTGAGAGGAAAGTCTGTTGTTGTGAGGCGTTGGGGGGTGGATTTGTGTGCGACTCTGCTCTGCGTTTGCCGTTTTCTTCCTCTTCTTTTTTGGATATATTTTATTATTTTCGGGCGGAGGAAGATTAGGTACCGCTGGGCGACGCGACCGTGTCTATTGATTCGACGGCGCCGACGCCTCCAAGCTCCTCGTTCGGCGGAGACGGCGGCGGCGGCAGACGCTCTTCCGCCGCCACCCCGACGTCCCTCGAGGGGCGGCAGACGACCGTGCGTGTCCCGGACTCTCACGCAGCTTCAACACAAACATCATCTCTCCATCCTCGTCTCTTTTATGTGTCCTCGTATATGTGTCTTTCACCCTCGAAGCTGAGTAAATTTGACCTTAGCGAATTATTCAAAGGGCGAGAGTAAATATAACATATTAAAAAATATCTCCTTCCAATACTTCGCCATAGTATAACATCAAAGCGAAATCGCCTTGATTGCAGGAAGACATTCCAAAAGATGTTTAGCGACGTCTTTTTCTGTTACTTTTCATTTCTTTTGATGCGAACTCTCCCGGATACCCGATCGGAAAAGAATTGCCGAACTTGTCTGAAATTCCCTCCATCCTCCTTTTAACCTACATAGCATCCATCCATCCAACGCCGCTATCGTCAATCTACCACCGCTCTCGCCGTTCCTTACTATTTCATGTTAAGTGCGTGACTGTATCTGAGCATTTTATTGTTTTTTTGTTTCCTCTCCTTCGCCGGTCTTCTTCTAATCTCGGTGCTGATGAAAAATGTGTTGCGTTGAAGCGAAGCAGCGAGATTAAAGAGTCATTTGAATGCGAGGCGAGAGAGGAGAGAACAGAATAAATAGCGCGCGGAGATCAAAACTTCTCCTCTCTTGAGCTGATGTTATAAACTGGAAATGGGTTTCATAATCCACATACACACATATACGAGCACAAGGCCTTCACTACATAGTTGCAGTTGTAGTAGTCGACTCTCCCAAGACTAGTCGCTCTCATGAACCTCCCAGTTCCTTAAGCCTGCCTTCTCTCCAGCTTTGTCTCCACTCCTTTCTTTATATGCGTATTCCGGGCATGCACGGACTACGTTCTGGATATGAACAGCAAAAATCTAATACGTTCCTTAAACTCTCCTTATTACATTTCCACTTTACTTATACTTGTAGTTCTTCCAATATATAGGTAAAACTTTTAAACCTTCTCTTACTTATTTTATTTTTCCTATAGCTATACAGTCCTGCTGTAGTGAATGTATATGAGAGCACCAGCGGCGGCCATTTGGAATCTCATCTACACCATCTCCTTGCATTTAATTCAATTGTATTAAAATTATTTTATAGTAAAACTCTTTTTGGAGTCGTTTCATTCACTTTCTTTCTTATTAAAAAAAACTCGTTTTTCGTTTGAAGGACTCGTGAGTCCTCCCAACAAATTTCTCCTTTCCTTAGTAAAATGGAATATTAATTCCTTTCACCGATGCTTCAAAACTTATTTCGAAAAATTTCATTTAAAATGGAAATTATATATTTCGGTAAAAATCAATCAGATTATTGTTTTAATTTTAGAAAACCTCGTTGAATTTGATAAAGCAGCGTCCAATTAGCGAAGATTATTGGTTTTTATCATTTTACTGATTAAAAATAGCCCGAATCTTTATGCATTTATCAAGTTGTTACTAGACTAAATTAAATGTAGCGTTACACGATTGTACTAACGTATTGAATCAACTGCTTTATGTTTGCTGTGGGTTGAAAAGGTTTTTATCATTTCAGTAGATAATTTAATGTGCATAAACACGTTATAATTTCTCGATTTAATGTTTCTCCTCCTGCATTCGATTTTACAGTTTAATTATATCTATACTAACTATAAAACTATTTTACAAGTACAACTGTTTAAAACTAATGGATTTACTATTAAGATATGCTTAATATCTGCATTATAAATTGGTATTACGTAACTTATTATTTATTTTTATCAATAATGTTATATATTTAGCTCAATTTGTCTATGAAGCAATATTAATGATTACATTCCACTCCAAATCTTGCGGTCGTTTAAATAAAAACAAGATAATTCACCATAATTGGAAGGAATTGCCATATCATATTACACAATGATATTAATTTACATATTAATGCATCTATAAAATTAAAATAAATACAGTTTTAAATATTATTTAATCATAAATTGATTTTTAAATCGAAAAAAATATGTTTTTTGCTCAACCACCATGGATGCTTCAAAACTGTGTGTTTTGTATTAGTAAATGGAGTATTTTGTTTGTCCCAAATCGAGAAGTACCCTCATCCCTCTTTAGTTTCACGAGTTATCCAATAACACGCCAAATTCGTAACAAATATTTTATTTCTACTATTTTATGTGATTTATTAAAACTATAGAATAATTTCAAATTTCGATGATTTGACAACATGAAACGTTAAATATCAAAACTAAACAATTTATGAATAACGATACTATATGATTTTGTATGTCACAGATTTAAATTTGGTGCCTTTTTTTTTTGTATAAGATTGACATGTTTAAAAATGTCAATGTGTTTATTTTCCGATTACTAAATATGGAATGCTGCACGAAATAATAAATTTTTTATAATTGTTAAAATGTGAATTTCTTGGTATTTTTAAGCGAAATAATGATCGAATTGAGTACTTAATAAAAAAAACTGATGAAACTGGTTTGATTTTGGTCAATAAGTCACCCATGGGTCGCAGAGGGCATTCACTCGAAATTAGAAAAAAAAAACAGAATTGGATTTTTCAAGAAGCAATTTTGCAATAAATGCGTTTTTTCTAATTAATAAATTGAAATGATTGTCAATAATTTAATTTTGGTAATTTTCATCTGGGATTATGTTGAATAATCAATTTTATGTAATCGGTTAATTATCAGTGTATTTTGAATATAAATGTGAGAGTTGTTTCGGTGTCGTGGGGTCAAAAAACTTGGCTGTTGGTGAGGGTCGAGATTGAAGTGACGGTGGATTGATAAGAGGATGAGTGTAATTGAAGAGTGGAGGAAGGACTTTTTATCTTTCAACGCCACCCCTCGTTCTCATCCTGGCCATGGGGATCAATTGCAGCAGAAGCAGACGCGGCGGCTCGTAATGGATGTGCGTTTCATCATCATCACCATCATCATCGCCACAATCATCATCATCATAGCCATCGCATCATCCGAGGATGGCGCTCGTTTCCAAGTACACACATATATATATACACACACTACAGTTGTTGTGCAACGAGGCCGGTTGGGAGCGAAGAGCGAGAGCCGTCCAGACGATGGCGCGGTCTCTCTTCGGCGCTGCTGGCTGGCTTTGTGCGATTGCAATATCTGAGAGAAGCGAGCGAGAGAGTTCAAAGCCCCCATGGCCAAAGCAGGTTCAGCCAGCGTCTACTTCTAGTCTACATCACGTCGCACACACGAAACATCATCTCTAGAAGCCATCATCATCGTCGTCGCAGTAGTCGTGGGAGGCTCCCTCTAGCGATCCCCTCCTCCAGCTTTGATCTTGGCCAGGACCATAATTGTGCAAAGAGTGCCTTCTTTATGCGCCCAGCGTATCGCAATTAAAAGCCTAGCTCTGATATTTATCTTGCGCAAGGAGACTTCGTCTCCGCTCCTCCTTTTTTCTTCTCTTCTCTTCCTCCGTCCGCCCTCGCAATCCGCAGAAGGACAAAGAGAATTATTTATACGTCGATAAATTTATGGTTTAATGTGGAACATGTGTGTGTGTGTGTGCGTTTTTGCTCGTGTGGCGTAACTCTGCCAGAGCAGCGCGCACACAAAGAACAAGAAGCCGTTTTGGCTCTCTCCTTCTCTCTGGTATGCCTCGCTCTCGCGATGACAGAAGTTCAAGTTGGGTTGTTATTTTCATAACGAAAATCCCATGACTCGCCGTCTCTCCGCACTTGTTTATATTTGTCCCAAACGATACACAGCCACGCACAAAACGACCAGACCAGACCAGTCGGTAGTATCTTGCTACAACAACGCAACCGCGAATCCCCATCCATTGTCCTCGCAACTTAAATCCTCGTATAAACGATGGCTATCCTCAAATCCATCAAGCCTCAATCATCATAAACAAGCTTCAGCTTTGCATCATCCTCTATTTTGTATACCGAGCTCTTCAAACAAGTGAGTCACTTAAGTCACTAATGGCTGAACAAATGGAAGGCTTTAAGGCTTGCGGGATCACGCAAACGTCTGCATATGTAACATTAACGAAGATTTAGCGTTTAGAGTGACGAATGAGACATGTTTTTTTTGTATATTGTTGTATTTTCCTGCTGTTGCTTGTTTTCTTCGGAAAGTTAAAGAGGCGCGGTCCCGATTGTTTCAGACACGCTCGTAAAGTCGGCGTTGCAGACGAAACATCGGCAATTCGGTGCTGTGTGTGTGCGTGTGTTTATGCAAAACGAGCACGTTCCAACCGTGCACAGCATTCGGTGCAGCCCGACATACGTAAACAATAGCGAAACCGAAATCGCACACTAAAATAATGCAAATTTACAATAATGGAGGTTCGTTTATTACCATTGGCGGAGAAGAAGCAAAAAATATGTGTAACTGCATTCCTTTCGAGCGGCGGCGGCGGCCTCTACATAACGTACAGGCTCATATCGGTTGAACTTGGGCAAAAGTCGTTCATTCATCGCAATTTGCAGATAAATTTCGGGGTTATTTATAACCGGGACAAACAACTTAACAGCAAGCTAATTAATTGCCGCCCGTCTTTAATTAAGTGCGAAATTGATAAGCGATTATGTATCGGCCGCAATCATCAATTCGTATCGGACTATTTCGGTTGCGACATTTTACGGCTTTCTGCATGATCATCAATTCCGTTCCGGATTCGTTCAAGCGAATTCCTTTCTGGTAGTCGCACACCTGTTCGGCTACGCTCGGCCTTTTTGGCCGTGCATCTAACTCGCAGATGTAGGTGGAGCCGTGCACACAAGGTGCACGCAGGTTGCAGCCCGGTTCTGCTAGACACGACCTTCGTAATCTTCATCTAAATGTTATCAATCTATGTAAATTTTAACTCATTTTTAAATTTCATACTTTTTTGTAAATATTTATTTCATTAATTCAAATTGCGTGATTCACTGTATTCATAAAAATGAAGATTATATAAATTGTCAAATCATATTGTAATTGTTGGACGTCCATCAAGGTTACAGGATGTTACTTTAGCAATGACTAAACAAATTATTGCAAATTTAAACTACTTACTATTTCACGCGATACTTGACAGGTAAAAATTTCAAGTACTTTTCTCATAGCATGTCCGCAATATTGCATAAAACCTTCAGATCAAATTCCGTAAACTACAATAAATAACAATATTTGAAATCGGATTGTTAGATAACATTTTGTTAAGTTCAAGTTTCGTTTAAGTCAACATAGTTTACGTTACATGTGCTACGGTTAGATCAGGTTTGAAAAGGTTTCGTTATTGTCGAGAAAATTTACAGTTTTTTTTATAATATTTAGTTTACAGTGACAAATGGAATAGCATGAACTTTAACATTGATTTAAAAAAAAATGTTAATAAATTTCTAATGTTTACGAAAGTCTAGACACAACAAGAGTTTATTTGTTACAAGATTATAGATAAAGAGTTCAATGACGAAAACAACCGGTATGTGTTAATTGGAAGTTAGTATCAATTTGCAATGTAATTGACACTTCATTTTGACATTTTGATTGTCAAATAATAAAATTATTACTAAAATTTTACGTAACTAATAGAATTAATAATTAGAGGATATTTTGATTACCTGCAAACAATTGAGTGTACTTAATGTTGAGTCATAAATGGAAACAAAGAAAACGATCGAGTGCATCGCTATCAATGCGCTATTGAATCCTCCCACTGGATAGTTTTTGTCGCCGCGTTGGCGATTAAAAAAAGCTTCCAGTTATCTCCATTCCTCATAGTTTTTCCTCTATTAAATTTCTCCAAACGCTCTAAGAAGTATTATATATTGTTATTAAGTTGTCGGTGATGGTTGTAGGAGATGACAAAGACTTGAATAATGTGTATATATATATATATTGTTTTGTACGGACCAATTCGGAATGCGTGACCCAAATTCGATATCTCGACAAGGCTGGCACTGGGTTTTCGAAAACGAGAACATTAAATACAAGCACTTAAGTCGCGCATTGCTCAAGCCCGAATCTGGGGTGCTTGCTTTTCGCATTACTCTTCGAGTCTCCGACATTCGATTCCCCTACGGTCTTCGAATCGCTCGGCCGCCCCCCAGGCTCAACGACCTCTCCAAAGAAAAGTAAATAAATCCATTAAAAAAATATATATACATGTATATCATTTACATGTTGATTTTTTCCGGAACACGAAATGCATGTCTTTCATTGTGAACGCACGCATGTGGTTTTACGATGATATTTCTAGCTGCGTATTCCGTAATGCGAATGGTGTCACGTCCCATCTTTAATTTTCTATTTACATATGTCTAGTCATCTTAATTGCCTGCAGCTCGATAAACATACAATCTTCGTGTAATGCATGGTTTACGAAGAATTCGATGTGCGCTCGGTTATTTATTATTATTACTAACATTTATGTGAAAGTGGCAGAACTGGTCAACTTCAATGTTGATTTAGAGAGCAAATAAAACAATTATACGTCAATTTGATATTTAAATCTTTGATGTGCCAATATCATCATACCAGAAATATTTTGACTACATATTCTCATTTAAAAAATACATTTTAAATAATGCTTTAACATGACAGTAAATGAACAAAATAACACGCAGATTGTTAAGTTGTATGAAATATGTTTATATCTGTCAAATCAAATGTAATTTGGCTTGTCTGGCTATATGTACCTGAAGGTGCGAGCTAAGTTCCACACTTCCACTCACAGGAAAGTGGAAGAAGAAGAAGAGCAAGCAGTAAGAAATATAGTAACATAAATTAATTTAAGTTGGTACACACGACAAAACTGCTATAGAAGTTTTCCTGTCATTGTATCCTATGACAACCAACCAACAGTTGGTACACCTTGGTATCATTTTTGTGTGTCAAACATAGTGTGGATGCACACGTTTATTTTAATCGCGGCGGCTTCGATTCACATGGTGTGCAGAAGGGCGCGGGCGTTCTGCAATTATCCAATTAGTAATTAAGTCGCCCACATCAATTTTATCTTATGCAGCGCAAGGCAAGGACATTCGGTACAGCCTAATGAATGGTCATGTATGTCGATGGGTGCGCTACGTTATATTTTTTTTGCTCGTCAAGAAAAGTGGATGAGAGTTGAAGAGAGAAGAGCAGGGAAACGCGTGGAGGCGTTAAATTGCACAAGCGGAAATTCATTTCCTATGCTCAGCAGAAGATATTTCAATCAGCAAGTCTAACTTTTATTATTTTTTATTAAATAATTAACTGTATGTTATTCCATTTGACTGTACCTAGCTTTAAACTATATAATTCAATAAAATATTCAAACTATATAATTCAATAAAATATTTATTCACTATAAGAAAATTGTCTTTCATTTTCATCAAAAAAAAAACTTTCTGAACAACCCAATAGTTTTCTTTGTTACTGTTGATCAACTATTGTTAAATTTGATTAAACTTATATGGTGGTTCATTAATTTGTATTTCTATTAAGTTTTTGTATTATTGATGATTATTCTAATTGGATTCATCTTTTTTACAATGAATATTATTGTTCATAATACTTTTTGGTGGTTCAATATCGAATTTCTGTTAAGATTTTTTTACACTGCATTATGCGCTGATTTCGTTGATTATTCTGGACTTGACCTCTGCTATCCATCTAGTATCTCATCATGTATCCGAAGCATGTTAGTAATTTTCGATTTGTGGTACAATTATTATAAATATTATAATGTTGATAATAATTCGAGTGCATAATGTTTAGACGATAATATTCTAATATCTCATCATGTAACTCAAACTTGTTTGTTATTACATCTCGTGGTTTAATTATAATTTGCTTAAGATTTTCTTTATTTACACATTGATGTTGACGATTAATTTATTGTTGTTATTTATAATATTTCTATGTTTGATGTGAAAATTCTTTGTTTTCGCGGAATGTTGAGATGCTGTTCATTATTGTTGAGTTGACCTCTTGCGGGACGTGGCGAGCCGCTGCTCTGAACTTTGGCTCGCGCGTTGCACAACAGAACTCGAAGCCGGCGAAGGGATTCGTAACTGGGACACGAAGGGTCGAGGAAGAAAGAGCTGCTTCTGCACGCAGCCATTCAGCGATCGTTGGACAAAGCCGCTCCGCGGGGTTTCCAAGGGGCATTAAAAGAAGCTGGCGAGAGGAGGAAGGAGTAAAATAAAACCCGGGGGAACTTAAAAAAATAGTCCACCCCTTTTGTCGCTGTCGATGAATTGAATGGACGTCGCAAAAGGAGGAAGGACTCGCCTTCGGTGATAAAACGCACCGAGCATAAAGAGAACCCCGAGTAACATATTCGTTCGAATTGACACTTCTGGTCTCTCTTCCATCCGTGGACCGACCGGTCCACGGTTCACTTGTAATCGGTGCTTCACCCCTTCGCGTTTACACTTGGAATAAAATATGGAAGGAAACCTTTCTTCTCGTCCACTTGCAAACCCCCCCCACCCCTCTTTTGTTTGGCCCAGCACAATTACACACTGCTCGTTTTGTTTCCTCCTCTCCTGCTGCACATTCCGGTCATCAACCAAAGAGACAATAAAAAACACGCTACGAAATAAACAACTAAACCCTTCACAGTGTGCATCACAATGCGGCGCAGTTTAAATGAGACGTCTGAATGAGAAAAGCGATTCCGCGACACCGAGTCCTTTCTAATCGCCCCCTGGGAAAGTTAAATATATTCACCTGGATGCAATCAATGCTCTTCGTGCATTTCTCACTCTTAACCTCTTGCATAATACTTGTTAAAATGTTTTATTATATTATTTATCGCAGATCGAATTAGAATATGTTTACTTCGATAGACAACATTGAAACTAGTTTGCAAATCACTAGAATAATAATGAGGAATGCAAATTTAAGTATAATATTCCAATGCAGATATAATAATTTATTAGATGTTTGCTTTTGGTCAAGTAATTATTTCTTTGATATACTGAAATATAAGAATCTACTCCTTAATTTTAGAATTAATAAAGGTTGTTGAACTAGATTATTATTCTTCAATAAACAAATTTGATTAAAGAATACTAATTAGAGTCGTACATTTCCTAATAACAATGGCACAATTTGTCTGAATAATATTGAACGTATTCGATACGAAAGCTACAATTACGTGTTTTCGATTAAAATTGTATTTCATCCGTCCCCTAATTGACTACTATTAGTACCACGAAGTTGTTTTTTTCGAACAGCGATTATTGTGTTTTCTGACAAAGTATTGGGTTCGTTTGATGGATGTTTCAGTACTGATGGTGTAAGCAAACCATTGTGGGAGGCTGAGACGCGCAATAATTGGATTAATTTTAATTAAATTTTTCTTTCTCGCTCTTTCTAATTATTTACTTTACGTGATGCGTGTACGAGATGTGATGTATAAATTGGAGGAAGCGAAAACGAGAGTTGTTCTATAAATAAAAGCCGGGTGGTTTAGTGTGATGAAATCGATGAGAAGGGTGGTGGCGGCGGCGGCGGTAGCACAGCACAGCAGTCGGCAGCCGCCACCACCCCTGCCTCTCCCGCAACAGCACCCGCCCCTTCTCCTACATATTTAATAAGAGAGCGCCCACGTAACAAGTAGATGGTGTAGGCGGTGGAGTACGCGTGTTTGGCCTCCATTCTTCGATGGGGGGTGAGACTACGCTGCGAGGGGGCGGCGGAGGGGAGGGGGTGTCTGTTGACGGCGGCGGCAGCGGTTTTCGTTTGTCTGCGAGCCGGCGCCGCCGCCGACGACGCCTCCTCCGCCCTCTCTCAATTTCGGCTCACAGACGGCGGCGGATTCTCCGACGTCTGGTCTTCCGACTAGCCGCCCGCCGGAGCGTGCGTACGTTACGCATGCCCAAACACGCTCTTTACGCTTTCCCAGGACCCACAAATCCGACGCTCGGGGAAGGCAACCCTTTTTCCTCCTGGGAACACATATATCAAATTACCCGAGCTCACATTTACAGCGAGCGAGATAGAGAGAGAGAGTTACAAGGAAAGGGCGTAACGTGGAGAGAGATGCCATATAGTTTAACACCTAAACCGCATCCAGTTAGTTGCCCATTCATAATTTCCAACCCTTTGCGTTCACCTTCACCATTAATTCCGCAAGAGCGTACTGTTTTGTAGTTGTTGTTTTCGTATTCATTTTGTCGACCCTCCTATATTATTTTTTTTTATTTCATATTTGCGGTTGACAATTTTAACTGTCTGCTGTTTTTGAAACTCATCAGAATTTATGTTTCCACTCTATTACGGATGAATTACATATTATATATCAAGAACTTAAATCAGTATTTTTTTTGTAAATAAAATATGCAATACAATTTGTATTCAAATTGTTTGTACAAAAATGTTAATTTTTTCTTATCTACATTTATAAAACACACAGTTATTGGTTATTAACTAAACTTAAGTTAGTAGAGTCACGTAATTGGTGCAATGCTGTTTACATGATAATAATGTAATAGATTTTAAACAAATTTATACACTTAATTAGTTCCAAAAAAGTTTCAGAAACATTTATATACTTCTGTTTGCTTTCTATTAATCCCAACAAATTGCTACATTTTTAGCTGATTCGTTCAACTTTAATTAAAATTTTGCTTAAATATGATGTTAAGTTTTGTTAATTTTATTTGACAGAAAGTGGGGATATTTTAAAGATTTCAATTGGTTTGTTTAAGACATGACGAGGGCGTGAGAGAGAGTGAAGACGGGAGAATTGTTTCAATTAATCATTCCTATTTAGGGCCGGCTTTACATAATTCAGGATTAGGAGGGAAATAATAATAAACTGAATAAATGAAAACTATTCGTGCGGCGGGGCGAGCGTTGCGTAAGTGCGAGTAAAATTAATGCACTTCGCCTGTAACCTACATATGAAAAAGGGAATTATGTCAAGCGGGGCTCGGAGGCGGCGGCGAGACCTGGACGGAGACATGGCGGGAAGCGGCGGCGGCGGTGGCGGGCGTAGGCTGACGATCGATGTCGGCGCGGGGGCGGCAGACGCCGACGCCTCGACTCCCACCCACGCCCCCGTCAACACGACGGAGTGAAGGATGCGGCGGTCTCGGCCCATTCACCCCGCCGCTGCCGTTGCGCCTCTTCCCACCGCCTCCGACCGGGATGCGGAAATAACGAAAGTCAAGGATAATCTGCACGTGCAAGCGCACACAGCGAATACGAAATTATCCATTATTCCCCTGCGCCGCCAGAGTTATATTCAGAAAGTAATAAAAAAAAAAGAGAAATGACGAGAGAAAGAAGGAAGGAAAAAGACGACGACGACGACGACGACGACGACGACGACGACGACGGTGATAATAATAATGCACGGGAGAAAGGATTCTTTCCCATCGCCGCCAACCGCGTATTGAATTTCAAGCGAGAATTTCAATTTTGAAACAGAACAACGCGCATTTGTTTACAAGACACTCTTGATTGAAATTCGAACGCCCTCCAGGGAACTTGACAATAGTGTAACGAGACCAAAACAACAACTATATACACAAATACGCACACACATACACAAAATCAACAACAACGAATAAAGCAGACTAGGGCGAATTATGTAATGCTCGTATAACTGCTTCGAATTATATGAATTGCAGCAAAATTGTTTCGTTTTTATTTTATTTTAATATTAACTAAAACTCAAGTTGCATAATTGTCTTTGCAACAACGACACTTCCGTAACTTAACACTGACACGAATTAACCGAAAAAAATTGTATTATGTAACATATTTTTTTTTCTAGTAAAACTGCTATTTGTTACAAATTATTTTACACGATTCTCAACAAAACCTTTCCTATATCTCAAAATTTTTCATATTTAATATTTTTTAAATATTGTAGCAGTTATTACAAAAAATAAAAATAAATGTATTCATCCTTGGGTGTTCATTCCCATCAAAAAGTTGATGGGATTCTGGATAGAGCAATGAAGATGAATGAGTTCGCGGAATGTTCGCATGGGGGATTTTTTTTTTAAATTGCAGGACGCGATTATTTAGCGCGGCCGCACATGATGGGAATCAAGTTGGAAATTATGCACCCCACTTTCATTTACTATATTCGTTCTATTTTCCATTTCTTCATTTCGTTTTCCGGTTTATTATTAAATCCGCTCCCCGAGTTATTAACATGACAATCGTTCCACGATTATTATTAACGCTGTCCGCACAAAAGAAAAGTTTAGTCTCGAATCTCGACTAGTTTAATAATGGCTGTAGCGAGGGTAGTCGTTAGTGGTGAATTATTATTTACTTTCGGTTTGGAATAAATTAGGGCTAAAAAATTCCATAACTACCAATTTTATTACATTGCAAAATATAAAAATATATTGTCTTATTAATTTCTTAAAATTCCTTTTATTTTTCTTGGGAATGCATATTATGATGCGTAATATTAGTTTAATATTAGTTCATTTTGTCAATTTTCTATCATCTGACGTATAGATCAGAGGCAATTATGTTGTTTTCGGTCAAACTCTATAAATAATCAATAATTATTTTTGTAGGATTTATCTGATAATAAACATGTATTAATCGTACCTAATTAATTGAAATTCTAAACTTTATGATTTGTATGATTTAAATTTAAAAAATATATTTCGAAATAAATCGAATTGATATGCATTTTATATTGTTATAAAATTTGGATGAAGGTTTCGTTTGAAACCAAGATGCTACTGTCCTCACACTGTCCCCTCACTTTCACCCGAACCATTTATGTGTGATTTAGATAATGGTTAATTAGTGGAGTCACGTTACGTAATAGCGGAGGTGAAACTCGTTTTGGATACCACTTCTTGTGGATAATTTTTTTCTAAATAATTTAGTGGTTGCATCTGTATTTCTCGATGAATTTCTTTTTCACTAACCAAGGACTACGAGGTCCTTCACCCGTGGTGTGTGGTATTAAGGATTTATACTCGAGTCATTTCTCCATTCAATGCAACCGTTTGTTGCTTAAGTTTCGTAAGACGTGAATTATCGAAGCGTTTTCTATTACGGTGGATCCTCGAAATTTGAACAATGGTTTTGAAAATCATACAAAAATTCGAAAGTCGAACAATGATTAATTTTTGGGTTCTGAAATGTATTAATTATTATAGAGATAATAATTAGAGGTTTCACTGTATTTTTTTTTTTGAAATGTACGAAGTTTGCTGATTTTGTGTTTTCTGTTTCAGATGCATTCGTCGGAGGTGTTGATCAAGCCGGAGGATGTGCTGCCACCATTGAAGAAGAACAAACTGGATGAGTACATACCGCTGCCGATAGCGCATCTGAATCCGCCGATCTACTTCCAGTACATGGATACGTCGAAGATAATTCCGCCGAGCCTAAAGCAGAGTAAGATCAGGGAGACGATGTCCATGAATAATGGATACAGATCGGCAGCAGTGCCGCCGCCAGCCACTGTACCTCAGACGTTGCTGCGGAAGCACTACTCGGAGGGCGGTGGCGTTGGTTATCAGCCGAACGTGGCTTTGACGCCGGCGATGCCCAAGAAGCATAGGTACATTAAGCCATCATCGTACAAGCAGGAGGAGGTCAGCTCATCGGTGCAGAAGGAGATCAAGGTCGAGCGGATCGAGGACGAGCGGCAGACGCTGCAGAGGTCGCCCGACTCGCACAACGTGATCGACTCGACGGTGTCGGTGGTTCAGAGCACCGGAAACCTGATGACCAGGTACAACTCGGAGATAGAGCTGTCCACCGACACCGACGACACGGCCTCGGAGAGCTCGGATTGCACCGACAAATTCGAGGAGGTGGTCAAGAGCGTGATCAACAAGGATCTGCAGCATCTTCTTCAGAAGATCTTCCGGCGGATGTCCAAAGAGCGAGCGCTATCGATGGCGGAAGCCAAGGAGAAAGACTTGAGGATTCTAGAGCTGGAGTTGAAGCTGGAACGGTTGCAAAAGAACGTGCAGGATTCGGAGGACAGACTGAAAACAGCGCCGTCACCGCCGGCGACTCCGCCACACATGATGATTGACGAAAAGCCCATCTTTCGGGAGACGGTTGTGGCGGCGGCGGTGGCGACGGTGCCATCGGACGCACGAAGCGAAACTTCATCGCCGCCAGTAACGAAGACGACGACGTTGCCGCAGCCCTCGCCGCCACCGCCTCCGCTCGATAACGAGGTCGAGCCCGCCTCCCCCTCCGCCAAAACCAGTGTCATCACGACGGCACAGGAAACGGGCGTCGGTTGCGGCGAGACCGCGAACCCACTGTCGCCGCCGCCGCCTCCTCCTGAATGACTCTGATCCGGATCTGCTTTACGTATCCCGCTGGATCTTGCTACCACTCTCGCCAAGTTCATTCAACGCAAGGGGAGAAGAACCTGTTCAGTTTTCGAGCTTTATGTACATTCGGCTGTAGTAGTTATATAACCATACACATAAACACACACACATACACATATATTATTTAGTTTCCCTCGTGTGGAGGGACAGAGAAATTTGTTATTTGTTTTAATTTGTGAAATTAAGACGAACTGTTATTATTATTATTATCAATCGATGATTGATCAATATATTCGAGTAGTTTTTTAAGTTTTAGACGAGACGAAGATGATAACTAAATATTTTTTATCGATAAAGTACAAAGCGTGTCAGTCGCAGCTTGCAAAGCGAAGCTACGTTGATCGAAGAAACATATATATATATATAAAAGAAAAGAAGAAAAAAAGAAATATAGTAATACATAAGATATAAAACAAATCGATTATATATAAATATATATATAACCAAGAAGTATATATATATATAACTTAACGACATATATACACATACACACACAATTTTCAATATTCTTAACATGATTATTATTACTATTATCGTTGTAACGGCGTGAACGTTCCGAATGAATGGATTTGATTGTTTTTGTTTTCTTGCGAGGGTGCGCGGGTTCGAGTCCCGCGAATTATCAATAATTTATTTATCAGAAGAAAAAAAAAACACCCCCATACCACTAAAATCGATTCAATCATTAATTGTATACAACAAACAAACAAAAAAAGTCATCGATCTTTTTTGATAAAAACCGTCGACCAAAAGAAAAAAAAACATTTTTGATACACGTTTGATACATTTTTCTCAGGTAATCGATGCAATCATCTATTGAAGAAGAAGAAGAAGAAAAGAAAAAGAGTTTTTTATATGGATTTGAATTTTTAGTTGGATATTCGAGTTAAAGTTTGTTTTATTTTTCGTTTTTTCTCTTAATGAAAGCGCGGGACGCGAACATTTTTTTGATCCCAGATCGAAATATTGAATGATATATTATTATTATTGTATATGAAAGAAGTGAATATTATGTATATAGAAATACAATTAATGATTAAATATGTTTATAAAAAAAATATATATACTTGTAATTATAGGAGCGTAAATAGTATATTATATACACAAGGGACTTTGTTTTAGAATGACTGTGGTATATATATATATATTATATATAGAAGAGACAAACAAAAAGTAATTTAAATATTCGAGATGCGCAAGAGAGTAATATATATATAAATATATATACTAAATTGAAGATAATGATGAATACGAGAAGGAGAACGCCATATGAATAGATTTTATTATTATTATTATTATATTGTTTAGGAAGAAAGATATTTTTGTTTATTTTACTAATTTATTTATGACTTATCTTTATCTTTTCACTGTGAACCATCCCTACGATGCGGGGATGTAAAACAAAAGCAGCGTGGATCCATGATTTCACAGACGTCGCGGATCTACGATAACATTATTATTATTTATATATACATATATAATATTATACGCATATAAATATGTAGATGATGTACATTTCATTTCTTGTTTTGTTTGTTTAGACTATTATTTTTTTGTGTTGTTCTTTGATCGAACAGACGAGGATGTAACTGCGGGGAAAATTGTGATAGGGGAATCATTTCGGATGGCGGAATCCGATTTGCCGAGGAAGCAACTAATTAAGTTTAAAAATTTGCTACAAAAAAAAAAAACAAATTAATAACAATACTAAATATATATATATGATGGACCCAGTGATTGATCGTCGGTTAATGAATTTTTCGAGTATGCTAAGATCTCTGATTTATTTTAGTTTTTGAAGGGCATTATTTAAAGAAAAGTAAAGATTTAAGATGAAAACAAAAAGAGAACCGGATTTGTTGTTTTATGTCGCCCTTGGAGACGTTGTTGCGAGGAGCATTGCAAGGGGCGTGCCTTCTCCATTTTACGGACTTGTGATTGGAAACTGCCAAAAGAGAACAGCAATAAAAGTCACTCTACATTTATGGATTACCGCGATTAAGCATATTCCGCACACCGGGGTTGTTTTTGTTTTATTATTTTTTTTCAAAGACGATTTTTAACATATTATACATATATATATTTTGTGATCTCAGAGTACTAGGTAAAAGAAAATTAACAACAATAAAGAGGAAAATAAATTATATAACGATCGGTGAATCTGTTGCGAAGAGTTTTGTTTCGGTTTTACTTATGATTTGTTCGGTGAGGCCTTGTTTGATGGAAGGAGAGGAGAGATTATCGTCAACTTATGTTTAGAGTTTGTGTGTCGTTTCATTTGCTATATCTACTATGTCTCATTATGCGGAAGAATTTTGTTATCATTTGTTCATAGGAGGATTTCGCCCCCACCCACACAGTATGTTGTTTCATTTTTATTGTACGTTGTCCTCCGGTTTAATTCATTTCATACAAAGAAGAGAAAATATTATGTGTCAAAGAAAGAAGATGATAAAAAAGAACGAAATATATTCATTGATTTATATTAAAAACGAAAGCGTCACTAAATCGTATACCAGAGCTGTTTTCATTTCTTTCATGTCCTTCCAAAACCTTTCCGACGAGACAATTCTCATTAATTCCCATTCTACGAGATGCAATAAGGTAAGAAAAACGCATGAAATATTTCATAAAAATTATTTTTTATTCTATATTTATTGGCATAGTCATTCCATAATGTACGTTTATGCACGGGATGTTCTACATCGTGGAAGCATCCCGTGCATATATAAATAAAATATAATTTAAAAATTTATTCACCAAACTGAAATTCCTTTCTGCTTTTTGAAGTGCGCTACACTTAGTGGACATTCATTAAATATATGTATATAAAACTTCTTAATCATCAACTGAACACTTATAATAATTGTAATAGAATTTCTCTGATTCACCAACGATGATTATGGTAATTGGCGTTGCCGCCACCTCGATTATTGTTGAAATTGCTGTGACCGCCTCGCTGGAACCTTGGGTTGCCGTTGAAATGGACTCCGCGGGGAGGAGGTTGCTGCGTTGGCATACTGTTGCTGCCGAAGTTACCAAAGTTGTTGTAATTGTTATAGGAGTACGAGTTGTGCACGTTCTTGTTGGGATACTGCACGAAGTCTTTCTGGAATAGCTGCTGCCGCGGAACAACGCTCGGCGAACTTGCTGGTAGCTGTGGTGCAGTTACCTGAGGTGGGTGATTGATCGGGGATTTCTTGAGAACAGGTGAAGTGGTATTCACTGTCGGTTCCGGTACTGTCGTTGGCACCGTCTCAGGAGAACTCTTAGATATCGAACCCATTATGTTCGCAATCACATTACGCGCCTCATCCAGATCCACTTTCACTTCCTGGTGCTGCTTCTCCTTCTCCGCGCTACTACTCTTTATGCTCTGTTCGATGATCTTCCTCTTCAAATCTAGTTGACTTTCCTCTACATTCTTACTCGCAGCTTTGAAAACATCCTCGTACGTGTATTCATCCTCGGAATCAATGTTTATATTATCGGGCTTCTGTTCGGCCTCAAAAGAGCACGTATCGATGTCGGTGTGGGAAGAACCGATCAACTTCTTAGAAAACGGACTTATTCTGCCCTCATCTTTATGGTCATCATCGCCCTGGCCTAACTGCACAAATTTCCTTAACGACTCCACGCGCTGTGGCTCCTTAGCCTCCAGTTTCTTAAGATATGTTATTAAACCCTGCTGCTCCTCGCTAGACAAATCCTTGAAGTTCTGCAAAAGTGTTTGCAAATCCGAATCCGAGAGGCCGTCCATCGTGTCCTTCGAAGATGAAGGCGTAGGTTCCGGCTCGGGTTCAGGTTCTTTCACTACTACAGTCTCCTCAGGAGTTTTCTTTGAGAAACTTTCCAAAAAGGAAGCAGTAGTTATAGGTTTATCAGAATTTTTTGATGCTTCTGCCATTCCAACCTAAACACATACAAAGCCAGTTAGTATCATACGTTACATTTAATTTTAGTAACCAAAAGATTACTCATTCAAGGATTTTTATTTAAATTAATTTAAGTTATTGATACAGAATAAAATATAAATTTTCTGAATACTAGTTGCCTGATCAAAAGAAATGTGCACTCTTGTGTGAAAAACTACTTATATAGACGATATAGGTATAAAATATTTGATGTAAAAAAAAGTTTGATGCAAAAATACGGATTAATATTTATAATTCTTGAATGGAAGGAAGTGTTACTTACAACAGCGTTAATGAGTTGTTCCAATTCGGCTTGGGAAACGTCGGTCTTTCCTTGCAAGACTAAAGCGGTGGCGATTTGCTTGGCAATCGCAGTTTTGTCCACCGTTCCAACACCTGGGACCTTAACTGGATCAACTTTAGGTGGATTGGCGGCCTTTCTGGTGCTTGCCAAGTGGATCAAACTTGCGATTTTAGTGATTGCCCGTTTGAACGCCTTCTCTTGCATATATTCCACTAAACCCGCATGTAATTGTCCTTTCAACTTCTCCTTAATGGTCTCAAAAAGCACACAATTATTGTCACTATCCAGGAGGTTCTCTGAACTGTTTGCTTCCTTCTTCTCCATAGCCAAAGCGCTGGCAAGCATATCAACAACCTTCGGTCCCAGAGAGCCTAGTTTATCCTCTAGAGCTGTGAGCAACCTAAGAACTGCAACGACATTCACCTCTGCATCGTCTTCCGGTTCGGGAGAGACTGTCTTTGGAATTGAACGTTTGTAGTCCAATGGGGTGCGACTAACATCTCTCATCACAGGAGGTGGCTTATAGCAGTCCAATAACGGTGGCTCTTTTTTGTATTCCCTATGGTAATTGATATCTCGTTCCCAAGATTTCTCCCTGGATTTGTACTCTCTGTCTTTACTCCTGTTGTAACGATCTCTTTCCCAGCTTCGATCCCTCCTTCTCGAATCATTACTAATTCTATCCAGCGAGCGTTTATCGCGATCTTTCGAATTCTTTCTACGCGAATTATAAGAATCAGATTCCCAAGGGCTGCGAGATCGTACTGGCGAATCATCTTTATCCTCGATAATGATGACCTCGTGATCTTGGTCTGGTTGCGCAGCTATGGGCACAGGTCTGACACCTTTCCTACTGATCCTAAAACTAACTGGTTCACCAACAGGAAGACCAAACCTAAAATAAATACAGAATAAAACATTTAAATTTATCAAACTATTAATCACAATACCTTCTTCGTAAAACGTCAAGTTTTGTTTTCAGTTCAATCTTATGTAGTTCTACAATTTTATCGTTCCAATAAATAATCCACTCTGGTTTAAAATCGTACTTTGCCGCGTCTTTTCCCTCGGCTTGGAGCTCTTTATAACGCTTGTTCCAGAATATCTTCCACTCATCGTTGTATTGGGGATGTTTCTCTGGGTTGCTCTGATGCTGGTTTAATTCCTTTTGCAAGTCTTTCTCTATTATCGCCGATAACCGTTTAAACTCCTCCATTTTCTCTACTTTATTCTTGCTCTGATCCTGGATCTTCTCGTGCCGAGACTGTATGTAGTCCGGTCGGTTCCAAGGCATATTTACTTCACGTTTGTTGTTTCTGGGGAGCGGCGAAACAGATCGTCGCGTGTAACGCGACCGTGGGCTTCTACTTCGGCTTCGTCGTCTGGACGAGTACCTCCTGCTTCGTGGGCTATCGTCGTAATCGCTAAGATCACTGCTAGATATGCTTGAAACGCTGCTCAGCGATTTCCTTCTGGACTTCTTGTCTGTCATTTTCAACCTTTGTGCATGTGTGTGAACTACAGGTGGACTAGGACTTCGTTTTCGATACTCATTGGAAAACCTATTGGCTATACTGTTTGAGTTCCTGCGTGGATGGTCTAATTGACAAAAATAAATGTAAAATTTCGTTTAAAACACTTGTAACAATCACGTACCGACTTCTGTCACTCTGGTCAGTTCTTTCGTGTCCACCATGTTCTCAAATGTAAAACCATTTTTTTCCGAAAAGTGCGGTCCATTGAATATAACCTGATGAAGCTCTTCTTTTTTGCGTTCGAACGATTCCTGGTCCACAGGGTGCGGTAGGAGCCTCCCGTATTTAGCCTCAATAGCGTCACCTATTTTATTCAGCGCCTCTTGGTAATTCTTCTTGTATTGTCTAGTATGGTATGGAGCCAGAAGCTGATAAGTCTTCGGGAAATGTCTTTGTAAGTACTGTAATATAAATAACATGATAACGATTGATAATCATTGCTCACAAAAGTAAAACTAACGCCTTGAATGTGATTGTAGCTGACTAAATGAGCTATGACAGTACGTGGATCTCCTTTTTTGCCGCACAACAAACATAGGTATGAGGGTTCCTTCTCCAGATCGTAATCCTGTATTTCCAATAAATACTCCAAGCCTAGCAGAGCTCCTGAGCGAAAAGTATCCAGACGCTCCTGAAAGTTAATTTAAATTACAGAACGAACTTCAAGCTGCAGATTTGTCTATTATACTTGGATTTGAGCGACTTTCGTTATTTCTCCTTCAAAACCGGGTGGCACCGGCTCGCCTGGTGCTATTTTCATGGAGGCCACTTCCTCTTGCACGGGTTCCGGCTCTGGCATAATCGTCGGGCCCTTCCATGAGAACTTGGCTTCGAAGTTAGCCATGTTGACGGTATGCCTGCGTCCTCCTTCATGGTAGAACATTCTTCCCATGACGGGACATTTGCACACCTTGCAATACCAGCTCTCATTACCATTATTATACCTTAACTCAAAGACTGTGCTGTATTTTCCATTCGGCAAATAGCCTTTGACATTCAAGAGACGCTCCTGCTCAGAAATCTGTAAAATGAAAACAAAATATTTAGAACGTCCGCGCGTAATCGCAAAAAAAAACAGAACCAATAATAAAATGTACATATTTAAAGAAAAAAAAAAGGTATCTTATTAGGCAAAAAGGGGGAAAATATATTTTAAATTAAAAAAAAATAAATAAAGGAATAAATTGATTTTTTGTTCAATTTCCACTCACTTCCATATAAAATTTTTATTGTTACGATTATTATTTTAAAACTAAAGAGATTTAGTTTAATCCTCAGGTCCCACTACTTACCAATGTCTTAAAGATATTATTATGTTTACATTACAATTAAATTTTCTTGTTTTTTTTTTATAATTAACTTATACTTACCAGAGATATAAATTATATTTGTTTAAAATGAAAATGAAATGATAAAGGCTGGAATTTTATAAAGAAAAAAAAAATGAAGGTAGAGAAATAATAGTGTTACCTGCCGCTATAAATTATTTTTTTGTAGAAGAAAATGAAATAAGTGGATTTACCTTTTTGGTCCCAAGCGGTGCCACTTGCACTTCATCCTCTGTGCCCGGAGCCACTGGTTCCATATTATTATTATATTTATAAAAATTCAATAATATTATGCGCACTCAACACAAAACACAACACTCTTGCACAGCAATAATAATATTGCTGCCGCTTTTCTCCTCAATATAAAACTGTTTATAGCCGATTTAAACTGCAAACAGAAATTCAATTAAATCAATGGCATTAGTTACATATAGATAAGTATATATGTGAGGATGTTTAGTGGAAGGGAAAGGTTTTACTTACCGTTCAGCAGGTTAAGCAGTTAAATTAAACACAAGTGCATTTAGGTTTTATGTTCATAATAATAAATCTTCTCAGACACTCTCACTCCTACTATAGTTACTCGCACGATACTTACTTAAAACATTGTTTGCAAACACAAATCTTGTATATTAATCAAATAGAAGATGGTTGGAGGACAACTACTATCTTTTTTTTTTTGCAACGTCAATCACGGAATTCTCTCCGACGCGGTTATAAATACAATGGTACAACACACTCTTAATATTAACAATAGATGTTTTCGGCCGGTCCTTACCTAATTATTATTAATATATTCTTGTATATACTGAAAAGGACGAAAATAATCCATTTTACATCTAACGCTCCTGTCACTCGATATCGATGCAACTACAATGAAGTTCGCTCTCATTTGCTTCGTAGAATTAAATCGAAGGAATACAATCCATAAAATGATTGCACGGAATAGAGCAGTAGTTAATAAACACAATAATTATAAGTAGGATGTTATTAGATGTTATTTTCTTTACTTCCTATACTCAACACTCTAACTACAATTTTTCATTACTCTTCAGTTGACTAGAATTCCTATTCATTCTTCACATGCTGCCACCTAGCGAGTATATTTCACATCTTTAGCTTTCACAAATCTAATTAGAATCATTGGATTGATTTTGTAGAGCAGCGGTAACATACATGGGATATAACCATTAAAGTACATTATTTCCCGCTTTCAGGTCCTACCAAAAGGGATTTTAACGCTCATATCCGCTTACATTCATACCAGCAATATGCTTCTGCTTTCCAATTTAAAAGTCAGCGAAATTTAAAATAATCAGCTAGGCAACCCAATTTTCAAAATGCAAATTTTAATAATTCTTATAAGTTCAGATGAATAATAATGTTTATTATAAATTCACAAACTATAAAAATGAATAAAGACATAAAGATAATTATTCAGGATTGCTCGGGGCTAATGGGGTTTAATCAACAATATTACGTATTAATAGAGGCTGAGTCTGACATTTCAAGAAAGTTCTTAAACACAGTGACGGATTTCCTAGGTTTCCAAGGCTTTGATGAGCTTTTGAGTGCAACAAAATATTTATTTATTTAAAAAAAGTTATGAGGGGTATGAATTATTGAAAAAAATATAGTTGAGGGTCCTAAAATTGTAAGGGTCGGGTCTGCAGCCCCTCCTGCCTCCAATCCTTTGATAAGCCATGATTATATATTAGAACTACCGGACTGCTACTGAAGAGCAACAACACGAAGAAGCTTATATAAAATTTATAAAAAAAATACAATTTTCATAGAGGATTTAAATTTATTGTTAGGAGACGACATGTCTTTAAATGTTCCAATGATAATAACATTTTTTCAATATATTTTTTTGTTAGTTCAGCTATACTATGGAACATTTTAAAGAAACATTCAGAGTCTAGACATTGCTTTAAAATATGTGAGTGTAAAATAAATTAATTAAAGAAATTATTTAAATAAACTAATGAAATAAAATGTGAATCAATATTATTGTACAAAAATGAAATATATTTTGAACTTGTGATATGAATTATCATTCCATAATATATTGATAAACGTAAAGGTTTATGAAACTCGATTTTTCGACAGCAGTTTTTCTTTTACGAGGATTGGATTTTTTAAACACTTGTTTTGCGAAATGAAAAGTCGAAGCTGTAAAAAGTTTGATATTCCTTCAGGTTGCGGTATTTTCATTACGCAAAAGGGGATTCTCGAGTTAACCGGCCTGAAATTAACTTTTATTGAGAATGTTTTTTTTAGAAATGGTAGACCAATATATATTCTCAATTAAGGAGAGATTTAATACATGAAAAATTATAAAGTAAGAAAATGTTGTATGGATTTGCATTTAGTACTAAAATATGGAAACATTAATAAAAATGTTCTCTATGAAGTATGCTTTTAAAGAATAAAAAACAAGAAATGTATTAACAATACGAAATAATATTTTAATTAGAATTCAAGAATACATATTTTGTTGTAAATTTGCTAATATGCCAACACTTTGCACCTTCCCTACTGCCGTCTTCATCTACTTAAATATTACCTAGGATTCACGAAAATTTTACTCCGTCCTTGGTTTTATGATACAAATATTTAAGGTGAGATAAATAGTCTTACTATATTCTTTAATCTTTAAAGGGCTCTCAACAGGGTTACTTTAGGGCCCCCATATAATACTAGGTTATGATTTACAAGATTTTCTCCCCCGTTCATCACCTTTTGTTATTCGAGAAATTTTTTATTCTTTTCAAATATAAAAATATTTAAATACGCCATGATCTACTTAATAGGTCTCCAAAACAGTGTAAGCATATGACCCTCAAAGTTAGCAGTCCGTCACAGGATGGAGACACATATATTTTTCTTTATGACTAAACCATAATTTGGCTTATTTACTGATCAATTTCTCTAATTTCCACATAGTAATTAGAAGAATTAATGTAAAATATAAAAAATAATACATAAAGACAAATTGCGTTGTTTATCTTTTACTTTCAATTACATAAATTGGAGAGCTAAGAATGAGAGCTTTGTATGAATTAAAAGATAAATGAAAATTTTAATTATTCGACTTTTTAACTATTTTAGTTTTTTTTTGTACATCGGTATTTATAGCAATTAATTAAAAATTTGGAACTACTTGAATCCTTTCAGTTTATCAGATACTTTGTTATTAAGATTGCGTAGTTTAAAAATTGGTCAATTAATTATTATTAACATTTGATATTCTGAAGTTGTTAACATTTCCTTTCTATCTTCTTGGTGAGTTCTAAAAGCAAATATTGATTGACGTTATTCGAAAAGTATATTAAATTAGAGTTATGTTTGTATATTATTCTACACTTTTCAAGTAATATACATTATATAATATACATAAAGCGAAAATTAATATTTATGATATAAATATATAAGGTACAGCCGAGCACATATTCATTAAGACTAAATGAGATGAGAGGAATGTAAAATCTTGAGGTTAAGAAAATAAAATATTGAAATATGTATTAATTCAAACAGATACTTATCTTTGATACTATTTGAAATTATATGATTTTGATTTTGGTATATTGTTATATCATGTTTGTTAGACTGTCACTAGGGTTACCAAGTTCGTGAAATGACAGCTTGAAAGTGTCAAAAAATGTTTGTAATTCTGATTTATACACAATTTGCATCACGATTGACTAAATATATAAGGTATACCCGAGCACATATTGATTGGTAACCAAGGACGTAAATGAGATGAGAGTAATGTCAATCTTGAGGTTAAGAAAATAAAATATTGAAATATGTATTTCTCAAAACAGATACTTATATTTGATACTATTTGAAATTATATCATTCATAACACTGTTTTATGATTTTGATCTTGGTATATTGTTATATCATGTTTATTAAACTGTCACTATGGTTACCAAGTTTGCGAAATGACAGCTTATAAGTGTCAAAAAATGTTTGTATATCTGAGTATAAACACTATTTGACAACAATATTAATATTACTATGGCAACTAGTGACATGCGTCTCAAATTTTTAATCATCAGAACTATTTATTGTAGATGTCGCTTTTCAGATTGTTTTTCAAAACTTTATATGTCAGCGCGCTCGCATCAGTAATTGTTTTATTGTGTTTACCTCTTCAGAATAATCAGGCTATTGCGCACCTGTACAAGGTAAGTTCATAGAGTCTTGAACGGCTTCCTCTTTGAACTCCGCAGGGCCTCTTTGTCTTCGGTTAATTACCTTCTGCTCGCGATCTTGCCGACAAATATTTGTGCCCCCTTTGTGATGAGATTCGTGCGCGGCGAAAGCAAAGAAACGACAACAAAGGGTGATAAGAGCGATGGAAAGTGCGTCCCCTCTTTGCATATGCGAGAAGCGAAAGCGAAGGCCGGCTTCCGCTTGATATCACGGTGTTATGCAATTAGCTTAATTAAACAGGCGCATTAAGGAGGCGTTCCGTAAATAAAAGCTCGTTAAATAAAACGGAGATACCGTAATAACAAAACGTGTAAAGTAAATATATGCATGTAACGATTATTTTTTTAAGTAAATTAGTGCTTTTTTTAAGATAACTTTTTTTAACGAAACATAAATTGTTTTGTACTGTAATTGTGAATCAAATGAACAAAATTATTACGAAATTACATACAATTTCAAACACTTTTTACAATCCATTTATAATCCGGATAAAATTATATTTTATTTATCATAAGAACCAAAAGGAACCGAAGTCTATATTCAATATTTTTCCTGCTTGAAAATAATTATTATTGACCTGTGAAATCCTCAATTTTTGGGTCTTTCGCTCATAAACAATCAACTTATATCTAAAATGAAATAAAATACATTTATTCTTCGATTTACACTGAAAATAATAAATCGTAAAATAGTAAATCGTGTAAATCGTAATCGTGTAGATTTTATAATAAAGTAAAACCGTGTAATTCGAAAACAAACTAAAATGTGCATAATTAAGACAATAATTTCAATAATAGAAGTAAAATAGAACTGTTATATCTTGTAAAACATAAAAACTCACAAAATGATGAATATATAAAGGAAAAGTAATAGGTTTCTCAGAAAACCGTGTAAATCGAAATCGTGGAGATGAATGTATTTTACAAAGCGAAATCGTGTAAATCTGAGGAAAGGTGTATGAATGTGATGTTTTCTTTTATTTATCAATTGCCTATACGGAGTTATTGTATTTAACACATTTTAACACTGAAACAATAACACTTTATCTTAAATTAGAACAAAAAAGTTTTCAATGTTATTTAAGGATCTTCTTCAATCTTTGCTTTTTAATATTTTTTCGACAACAATTTCTTTAATTTAAAATGTATTACTAACAAACTTTTCTTAATGTTCCACTGAAAAAACTATTACCTTCATTATTCAATCAATTTTCTAATATCATTTTGAATGAACCATAACTTCATTTCTAATGATGTGTACATTATTTTCTTTCCCTAGTACATTTCATGACCATGTTAGGCTTGATTGATTAAAGCTTCGTTATTAGAGGTAACGTTAACCGAGGTATACCTGTATTCTAAAAGAAATATTAACGAATCTTCTACTTTTTTAACCAATTAATAGTTTTTGGCTAACAATGAATGATGATGGAATTAAGAGAAAAATCAATGATATCAATTTAATATTGAATAGAAAACTTTTGATTTTTTATTTGTAATATTAGAAACGATTTTTCTTTATATGTACATTTTTATATAAAATTATGAGTTTTTCTTTCTACTTTATTTTGATTATGGTTGTTTAATATATTTATAGAATTATCGGTTAATTTTCTAAATAAGATGATTTTTTTTATTGGTTATATTAAACTTTAGGCATTCTTTTATATAAAAATTGAGGGCGTGCCTATTGTAGGACTAAATTATACACGCTACTAAATTCTATAGCTGATAGAAAAACTCCGTGTGGTCTCTCATTATCCTCTTTCACGCCCCTAAAAATCATGTTTACAAACTAGTCAATTCTTTCAAATAAATACATTATGTTACTACGTGAATACTATATATATTACATGAGATGTAAGTTAACAAGTATAAAATATTTTGTACTAGACTTTATATTAAACTAATTGAAATAAGATTTTTTTAAAGTTTTAAACAAGTAAAAGTATAAATTAAACTAAAATATATTTCGAACGTTACACTGTGTATTTAAATAAATATAATAAATGATAGATGTGTTAATATGTATTTATTTATTATTTTATCAATTATTTAATTCAGTTGGATTTGATAGAAAAAAGTAATAGAGAAAATTATAGATTGTTACCAATTTGGAGACAAGAGGCGGATATATCCGCCCAATACTTATATGCTTGTGCAAAATTGTATACAAGCTACTAAATTCTATAGCCGATAGAAAAACTCCGTGTGGTCTTTCATCGTTCTCTTTCACGCCCCTAAAAATCATGTTTACAAACTAGTCAATTTCTTCATATAAATAAGTTATGTAACCCGTGAATACTATTTAGAACATGAGAAGAAAGTTAATAAGTATAATATTTTGTACTAGAATTTATATTAAATTAATTGAAATAAGATTTTTTTTAACTTTCAAACAATTAAAAGTCTAAATTGAACTAAAATATTTTTCGAACGATACACTGTGTGTTTAAATAAATAAAATAAATGATAGATGTGTTAATTATATATTTATTTAGTATTTTATAAATTATTTAATTGAGTTGGATTTGAAAAAAAAAGTAATAGGCAAAATTATTTAGTGTTAAACATTTGCAGAAAAGAGGCGGATATATCCGCCCTGTCCTTTATACAGTTTATGAAAACTTGTATACAAGGCCATAATGGTGGTGAAATTATTCATACTTATTTCTACAGTAACTTTTAGTGAGGCTCTAAAAAATTTTATCAGACGGAGCTGTCAAAATGTATTGTCATATACTGCAAAATAAGTTGAAATTATGAATCTTTGTTATTGATAAATATTTAACGTTATTCCTGTAGAAACGCTAGTCATATTACCAAAATACGCCATAATATGACAGTTTTGCTTTTGATAGTTGAAAATAATTCTTTGAAAAATCTCCATCCGTATTTTAAATTTTTTAAAGCAAAATCGTTATTATTATTATTTTTTCATTCAATTAAGAATAATTTATAGAAAGATCATAAGTTTTATGAATATATGAATTAAATTAAATTAATTTTTTAACATAATTCCTGAATTTTATTATAGAAAACGGTCTGTTGATTTATGTTTTTTAATGATTTATGTTTAAATTTAAATGTTAATTTTTTACTGTAATCCATCTTATGAAGACAATAAACAGAATAAATCAGAATATTTTAATGCAGATTATTGAAGTAAAATTATGGTATTATTTGCCGCTGTTAATATGAATAAATAATCGACATTTCTATATTTATAGTTAACCTAGAAAATGTACAAATATAATTAATAATAAATTTAAAATACTTGTTAGAAGCTTGAATTTTAGACAAAATATATTTTCGTAGATTCATTTTAAACATGAAGCAATTGAAAATGTCTTCTCGTCATTCATAAGAGTACAACTGAAAAATTAAAATACGTCAACGGAACTTCGCAATAAATACAATAGTGTTATTATTATACATGTATGCATTAGACCAGCGGTTTCCAAACTGTGATGAGTGGACGAAATTTACAAAAATTTGAATAATTTAAATATAAATCATATTTATTGCAAGAATAATAAAAAAAGTGAATACAATAATCAAAATTAAATTAAATTCAACTGCTGCAAATGGCTATTAACCATAGGTGTTTCTGTCCTAGAAATTTACATTTATTACATATGAATAAAGTTATGACATAAAGTATAAAAGGGACATTTAGTAATAAAAATTTTGGAAACTGCAGACCTATACTTGTTTGTTCAGCACAATAAACAATTTGAATTTGATTTACGTTTTAAAGCAGATTTATCGAAATCTCGGCTACAAAAGGTTAAGGAAGAATTTAATAGTCGATTTAAAGTTTTTTTTTTAGATAATGTTCCTCTCGTTTTCAAAGAAGCTCCTACGAGTATTCAAATTAGACTACCGTATTTTACGGGCGTTCCCAAATTTTATGAGAATATTCTAATACACAAAATATATTATTATATAGAAGACTAAACAAATAAGTGTGTTTTACATTTTTTTTTTACATGAAATAAATTACTATAATTGGATTATATTTAAATATTTATTGGTAACATGAGTGGAAACTCCATAGGAATAAAGTCAATAATAATTATATGACAATATATTTTGACAGCTTCGTTTGAAAAAAAAAATGGTAGAGCCTCACTAAGAGTTACTGTTGAAATACGTTTGGATAATTTCACCACCATTATGACCTTGTATACAATTTTGCATAAGCGAAGTTTCCTGTATAAAGGATAGGGCGGATATATCCGCCTCTTCTTTGGAATAGTTAATAATACATAATTTTGCCTATTATTTTTTTCTATCAAACCCAACAGTATTTTTTGTAAATAATTTATTATCTCATATACTGCTCTGGGGGCAAAGTAAGTTGAAATTATGAATCTTTATTATTAATAAAGCTATAACTTTATTCCTATGGAGTTTCCACTCATGTTACCAAAATACACCATAGAACTTTCGCTTTTAACAGTTGAAAATTTGTCTTTGAAAAATCTACGTTCGAAATTTAATTTTCTTACAGCAAAAACGTTATTATTATTATTTTTTTCATTCAATTCGTTTGAAAAAAAAAATGGTGGAGCCTCACTAAGAGTTACTGTTGAAATACGTTTGGATAATTTCACCATAATTATAGCCTTGTATACAATTTTGCATAAGCGTAGTTTCCTGTGTAAAGGATAGGGCGGATATATCCGCCTCTTGTTTGCAAATAGTTAATAATACATAATTTTGCCTATTACTTTTTTTCTATCAAATCCAACAGTATTTTTTAGTAAATAATTTATTATGCAATATTAACAATGTTTGTTTATGTTAATTGGCTTCTGGAAATATGAATAAGCGAAGTTAATTGGTAAATAGTGGAATTAGAATTAGACGAATGTTACCAATTATCTTTGATAAGTTATAGAGGTTTAATTGGTGGTGATGTCTGGAAGTGTGAACCGTGAAGGCGTTATGTGGTTGCGTCACGGTAGGTGGATGCTCGCATGGAAATTTATCGGTGCAATTACGGTTTTCTTAACTAGCGCGGCGAAAAATGAGATGGAGGAAAGGAAAAGAGAAAGAAAGATAAATAATGTAAATAACTAACGAAGATGATGTTGGTCCATTGGATGATGCCCATTCCGGAATTTGGATGGTCAGGTTACGAGTGGATATAATGAAAGGGCGCGCCGCCCGGTCCTAGGCCTATAATCAGGCTTTATAGAAAACCGATTTCGTAATTTATAAAACAAATAATAGCCGGTCGCAATTTGCATATAATACATTGGACGGAGGAAGAGGCTGGGGGGATGCGAAGAAGGAGGCAGGAGGAGCCGAAACGGTTTTTGGAGATGGGTTTTCGGTGGGTTCGTGTCTGCCTGGCTGCAAGCATGCGTGTGTGTATGTATAAATAAATAAATAAATAACGTGATTAACAGAACTCGTTAAGATGTCTGTTATTATACTCTGCTGACACTGAAATTATACGTTTCTGAAACAGGGTACACGCCCCGAGGCCCCTCTTCGACTCCCCGCTCGCCGTCCCAACATCACCATCACCGTGATCATCATCATCTTCTTCTCCCGACTCCGTCCTCTCTCCTCTTGTTACTTTTCCTCGAGACCCTCGGACCACACGTAATTTATACTCGGCGAAACCTTCGAATCTCGTATTTATTCTTCACCCGCGCGCTTCTCTCGCAACAGGAATTTAATTGCCTCCAAATAGATCAATCAAAAGATTAAGCACTTCATTTCTGAAATTGAAATCCGGTCCCGATCCTTATTATTTACACTTCGCATCCATCCTCCGGACGTTTTACATGACAGCTCGGATAATTATTTTTGGGCTGCTACGACTCTTCGGCGTTTCCCAACCTGGATAGAAACCTGCTTAAAAAAACAAGCTTGAACGTACACGAAATTACAGAATCACTGCATATCATGTTATGTCATACAACAAAACTGTTATACACTTCTAGAACTAAAACCAACTAAGGTTGGTTAATTGCACACATTTCTCTCGTAATAGCTTAAATAAATTATTTTATTTAATATTATGTTACTGGAAACAATAACATTTAAATGATAAATGTTATTGTAATGCATAAGTAATTTTTACGCCATTTTCTTACAGCATTTACAATTTTTCATAGTAATTAAATGAAGAAGTTGGTTCTAGTAATCGACTACATTTCGCACAATGTTTAGTCTATCGTCTTTGTCCGTTATTTCGTGAAATATTCTAAATGAGAAATAGCGAAAAACAGTTTATAATAATCAGTAATAACTCACTTGCTTGAGTAATAGAATTTGACTCTGATCTTCTCAAAATATTTTCTTTATCCTTCCAATTCTATTTTTCCAAAATTTCTTACATCACTAACTCCTTAACTTAGATACAGGTCTTATTCGTTTTCGTGACTTCATGACTTTTGCTTGAACTATTTGACATACATTCAATCAAAATTTTATTTTTACTTATAATACAGAATTTTGAAAATTGCATTAAAAAAAACATGATTACGTCTATTTTGACAGATTTGTTTATCAAATTGTTTAATGTCAAATTGACAGTTCTTTTAATTATTGTTTTCATATCGAATTATTAATTAAAATCTATAATTTATTATAAATATTTAGAGTGGAAAGGCATATTTATAATTGCATTCAAAGTCATGTTTACGTCTATTTTGACAGAATTGCGTATTTGTTTATCAAATGGTTTAATGTCAAATTAACAGTTCTTTCAATTATTGTTTTCATATCTAATTATTAAAATCTTTGACAGAAGTGCGTATTTGTTGGTTTAATGTCAAATTGACAGTTCTTTCAATTATTGTTTTTATATCGAATTATTATTTAAAACTTTGTTACATAATAAAAATAATATTAATAATATTTTTTTTTGCTAATATTTTAAAATCATTTAAGCAACTTTCTAGCATTTTCTTCATAAATGTTTGAAGAAAGAAAGGAAACGAATGTCATAAAAGTTTTATTATGTTTATTTTTCATACCTGAAACAGGAAATTGCATTATCTGCTAAATCGATATTGAAAATTTATTTAGTTTTCATGTACATGTTAGGTTAAACAGGTTATTTACTAAAGATATGCTTTTTTCCTGTTTCCAATATCAAGAAATCCACAGGACTTCGACGATCGATCAAGACACGAACGCGTTGACTTGAATTAAAAATATCATCAATTCCAAGAAAATGTAACTAATTAATTATTTTTATTTATTTTCAAATGATGTATCGATCAAATATAATAATTATCTGAAAAATATTTAAAAAATAGAGATAATAAAATTCATTAACTAAAAAAATATTTTTAAATTAATTATAAATGAAATTGAAGAAGAAAACATATAAAAACATTTATTTTGTTTTTTTTATATAAAGAAATTAGTAATAAACTGAATATCAATGTTTTTAGCAAATCTGATATAGTTAGTACGCAGCTATATAAAAGCAAAAGTTCGAGATTGCAAAAAAAATTTAAATAAATCTAAAAAAAGTGTGTTAGTGGATTGGATATAACAGACGAGTAGAATTTAATATTTTCAATTTTAATTGCATTTTGTTGTACAATTCAGTCACGCTGTTTTTTTTTTCAAGAGATTCTCCGCTGGATTTGGCGGAAAGTCATGGTAATTCTTTTGTAGTCGAATATTTACAAAAACGCCGAAACCGAAAAAGAACAGCGATTTGAATATATGCGTTCAGCATAATAAATTAGTCAAAAAATTGTTACATAGCATCACGGATTTAGGTATTTTTATTGAGAAACACATAAAACATACAATATTCTGTTCTCATAGGTTATAAATGCACATATTACAAATAAAACTGACATAAAAATCAAAAATAAAAAGACTACTGATTTTGGAAGATTTAACAGTCAGTCAAGACACGAACCCGACCGATTATTTTACTCTTGTTTTCTCAATCCACAGGTTTCGACCCAAAATTAGGTCGAGTTGAATTATTAATGACAGATGCCACCGTGTGAGGAATTTAATTAATTTGAAATTATTTTTTAACTAATTAATTGTACCAAATGTTTATTTTTCAATAATTTACTAATTATTGTTTTAATTAAAAAATAAAATTAAATATGTTTAAAATATTGTATTTAATTAGGAGTTTATCAATACCATTTACCGGTTAACCGGCCTATATAATTACCGGTAAATTTTGACAACGAATACCGGTAATTTCTTACAATTATTTGTGAAAAAATACAACTAAAAATCACAGAAAAAATAATTAATTAATACTTTTTAACAACATTTAATAAAAATTAATAAAACGAAAAAATTTAAACAAGTCTGAATTTAGTGTTCTATAAAATCATTATTTTCTAATAAGTAGAAGTCATATTACACAAAATTTTCTAACGGTTTTTACCAAAGAAAATCTTGGTAATTTTGGATCTAATTAATTGAAATTAATAATTTTTGTGTTTTAATTATATATTTTTTTTTGGCATATTAACTTATTTTTGAAAGCGATTTTTAATTTAGCATAAAATATAAACAGTAATAAGGAAGTTGGTCGCAATATTGTATTAGTCAATAGAATCATATTAATCCACCGTTTTCATAGAACTTGTATTGCAATCGATAATCACTTCTTTAGGAAACTAGACCATTTCATAGTGAAGAAACTGGTTTTCAAAGCAGCTATTGTGATAAACGTCTTGAATGCTTCTATCGCGTCCGTGAAAGCACTTGCATCTTGTTAGGTAATAATATAAAAGATGAACATTCTTTGAGATGATTAATCAATATATTGCTAAAGTCTAGGCTTATTATCGTTAAAATTAAATTGCTATGTTCAGTACTCAAGTTAATAGCTTATAGCAAAAACAACTACAAAATATGCTGTAATAAGTTTGCTGTTTCGTGATTGATAAATTAATTTATTCAATTTCTATAACGAAGAACAAGAATATTATTAAGTCAATTATTATACTTATGAATTTAACAAGTTGATTATATAATCTTTGAGAAACCACTATAAACATGTAGTTGCATATTTTATAATACGTTTTTTATATTATTATATAAAACCAATTGATTAAAAAAACTAATAAAATTTATCTAACTCCATATAACTTAGTAAATACAAATGAGAGAAGATTATAACTAGTTCAGTAATTAATTGTGAAAAATGGATATAATATCAAAATAATAAGTTTTTTTCGGCTCATTGAACCTGCTTATATTGGACAATGATATTGTTAGTTATAAATAAATCCTCGACAATTACTGTGAAAGTTGCCTAATTTGGACCGTTTTTTTATTAATTAATATTTATTTCTTTAAAATGATAAAATTTCTAACTAATATATATTTCATCAAAATATTTATTTACTTTTTAAGTAAGTTTATTGTTTATTTAAAAAAAAACTTCTCTTTATCCTAAAAAAAGCGTTTTACCTCTGAAAACGAAGACTCGCATAACGAAGTAATTTTGTGGAACTCATCTTGTTCCACGAAATTACTTCGTTATGCGAGGTATGAATGTATTTTCTGTATTTGCTTTAAAAATGATTCTGATTAAGGCAGAAACAAACAATTAACTTTAGACAATTTTTTTTTTTGATTCCACTTTTTAAATAATTTTAATATTTATTTAATAAAACTATATTATATAAAAAAAACTTATTAGAAAAACTAATAAAATTTATATTAACTCCATATAACTCACTGAATACAAATGCGAGAAGACTATAACTAGCTCAGTAATTCATTGTGAAAATTGGAAATAATATCAAAATATTAAGTTGTTTTCGGCTTATGCAATCTGCTTATATTGGATAAAGAGATTGTTAGTTAAAAAATAAATCTTCGACGATTACTGTGAAAGTTGCCTAATTTGGACCGTTTTTTTTATTAAGGAATATTTATTATTTATTTATTTAAAAAGATAAATTTCCAACTAATCTTAAATTTTACCAAAATATTAGTAAATTGTAGTTAGCTAAGTGTAATTTATAAGAATATTCATTTTAGGTTAATCTATGTCAACATCTTCAAAAGTTTTATTTTATTATTACGTTCTTATAATAAGAAATGTAAGATTAATTTACCTTTGAAGCCTAAAATAATTGTTTAAGTTTGAATAATAGTGTTATCTTTACCTTATAGATATGTCTGTACGTTAAATACAGTAAATTTTGAAAAGGTACGCAAATATTATTGTTATTTCTTCTTTACCAACCTTTTGAACTTAAATTGATTTAGACCAAGTGAGTCATTAGATTTCATTAAATTTATTACATTAGTTAACTTTATTTAACTGTATAAGAAAATACAAGTCAAAATAGTGGTCCAACCTAGGCGCCGTTCCAATTATGGAAATTATCTCTTAATTGGAGTCTTATTATAGAAAAAAATAATGAAATAAAAATGAATTTAATTTAATTATTTTTCGTATTTTTCCTACTTATATTTTGATTTGTATTGATGCAACTTTGTATGAATTTATTGAATTTCGAAACGTTCGTAAGAAAATCAATCTCGGTGCAGCAATTTCTTGCGGTTACAATGGGAAATGTAATCTGTGGATCGGTCGGTTTGGTCGGTCGAGCAGCTAGTTTGTTTTCGAGCAAACAGTTATCTTGTAATAGTGTGTAATTAATCCCGAGCATTTCTTAATCCCTTATCGAGTCGGACGCATCTACGCTCTCTCGCTACCACCAGCATTCGTGCAGACACCATCCGATGAAGATGAGGAGAAGGAGGAAGAAGAACAAAAGATGGATAAGTGTAGCGAGAGAGAGAGTGAGTGAGATCGGTCGGGCGGCGCGGCATCCACCTCGAGAGCCATCGTTTGATTTAATGACGCGCCCGACTAACTAAGGCTGTTCTCTCCTCCGCCAGAGATTTATGGTGGACCCGGTGGGCGCGATGCTGGTTACAAGAAGTTTCCGACCAACTCGAAAACAATTACGACGAACGGATTTACGCGTCGTCTTCGGAAACCCCGACCCGGTCGGACGTCTTGTTTGTTGCATTCAATGTCTAAACAGAATAAAGCGGAGGCGTAAGCGGCGACGGCTGTATTCAATGGCGCGAACATTGAACTTTGTTTAATGTTTAGAATTTCTGGAGACGGAGGCTATTTATAATCGCAACTCTCCAAACCAAATTCAAATCTGGCACGCTCAACCTATACATACACGTTTGATTTGTTTTCCGTTTGCAAGAAATCTATTTGATTTTATACAAATATTCTAGAATATTGAATTGAACCTCCATCGTCAGAACTATACACAATAAGATTTTGGCAAAGGTGCGTAAATATGTACAGTACACAAGCTATTAAGGAGATAAGAAAGTATTAATGTAATTGTACAAACTGATAGTGACTACACATTTTAGTTAATGTTGTTTGTTGATTAATTGTTGTTTGAATAAATGCAAGTAAATACTGGCAAAAATAGACTGAAACTGATTGAAATTGAAAGTTTTGCAAGTTTTATTTACGCCATTTGCGGATTAAGGATAGTTGGGGCTCTTAAGGAAATAATATCTGTGGCTTGAGACTCTCAAACCCTGAGGCCCCTAGGCACGTGTCTCATTTCCTTAATAATCCGCCACTGACCCCTATTTTGCATGAAATCATAGACACATGTTTATGCTAGAAATTTAGTTAATGCAGAAGATAATAGTTTTTCAGTGAAACATTTAGAAAATTAAAGATACATTAATATACATTTTCATTTTTTTAATATATTATTCTGATTAAGAAAATAAAATGGTTTTGTTAAGCAATGATCGTTAAATGTAATAAATGAGACAGAAACATACAGAAACAACTTTAGTAAGTAAGTTGATTATTTATTTAATAAAATATTTTTTGTTTTAAAAAAAGCATTTTAGCTCTGAAAACGAAATCTTGACATTTTTACAAGTTTCATTGATAATGATGCACCCTCGCGAATTGCGGATTAAGGATAGTTGGAACCCTTAAGCAAATTATACCTGTAGACCCCCCAAAACTTTATTATTTTATAATTGGGAAATCTCTTGGCTTGAGGCTCCTAGGCACGTGCATCATTTTCTGAATAGGTAATCTGAGATATACCAACTACTATATACATTTAGCAAATTAATATGAAATATGTTAGAAATTTAGTTAATGCAGAAAATAATAGATTTTCAGTGAAAGATTTAGAAAATTAAAAAATACATTTTCATTTTTATTTTTTAATGATTCTGATTAAAGAAAAATGGTTTTGTTAAGCAATATTTGTTAAATGTACTTAATGAGAGAGAAATATACAATTAACTTTAGACAAATTTTCTTAATTGATTTCAATTATTAAATAATTTGATTGTTTAATTAATAAAACCATTTTTTTTGTTCGTTTTAGTTCTGAAAACGAAGACTCTTATAACGAAGTAAATTCGTTAATCGAGGTATGACTGTATTATCTACAATGCTTTAAAAATGATTTTGATTAAGGGAATAAAATGGTATTAAGTATGTAATAAATGAGAAAGAAACAAACAATTAACTTTAGACAAATTTTCTTCACTTTTTAAGTTAGTTGATAAAACTTCTCTTTCTTCTAAAAAAAGCGTTTTAGCTCTGAAAACAAAGTCTCGCATAACGAAGTAATTTCGTGGAACGCATCGTTATTCGTTAATCGAGGTACGACTGTATTATCTAAATTGCTTTAAAAATAATTCTGATTAAGGGCAAAAAAATAGTATTAATATTCGTTAAATGTAATAAATGAGAAAGGAATTAACTGTAGACACATTTTCTTAAATGATTTTACGTTTAAAATAAGTTGATTGTTTAATTAATAAAAATTCTCTTTATTCTAAAAAATATAAAAATCCAATTGAAGGTAGTCACGACGTAATATTCGAAATCGTTCATCTCGCTAAGTAGTTCAGACTGTATATACTTCGAAAGGCAGGCAAAATAGTATTTTAAATACATTGTATTGTTGTCAGCTACAGTACTACAGTATTTAATAAATATTATCAGCTAAAATAATACTGCCAAACTAAAATTGGTTTCATTTTAAGTAGTTTTTTATGCAAGTAATTATATTTGTAACTAATTATTGTTAAATCTTTAAAATAATAAAATGGTTAGTTAATAAGCGGTACTTGCCAAGTAATTTGTTAATAGTGTGTTAAATATTGAATATAACTAAGCTTTATATATTGTATACCAATTACTTGTACGTATGTGCAAGTTTATTGTTAAGAAGTTTAAAATTTATATTTGCATATAAACTGCAATTACCTGCAATTAATTTATTATTACAACTCTACACGTTAAAATTAAATATTTATAATTAAATTTATTATAAAATAGTGCAAATTACTAAAAAATGTATTCATTAATAAAATCAGTGTACATTAATATTTGTATAACCATTATATAATTTTTAGACTTATTAGGTTTCAGAATAACGAATCTAATTTTAAAACTATTATTAACATTAATTTGAATAAAGACAAAGTCGACAATAAAATTAAAATTAATTGGTGCTTAAATATTAGGTGATTAATAAGTATTATAAATATGCAAATTCGTAGATTATTAATGTCCGAATTTAATAAGTGATGTAATAAAACAAATATTTACAAAACAAGTTATTTATCGATCTAAATTGATTAATATGTTAATGCAAAATTCAATATTTATATCTTTTTATATTTATGTGAATTGCTTAGAAGTTTATTATTATTTATATCTAAAATTATCACTAAAATCTATATTTAATCTCTGATTCCAGGTATCTCAAATTTCTACCTGAAAATTGATGTTATCTATCATCATTTTCTAATATTTACATGGAAATTGTTTGGAAATGTAAATAGATTAAAATTGTATTTAATTTTTACTTTTACTTTACAAAATAATTTAATAGTACAAAAGTTTATCTTATGTTTTTTTTTTGAAAATTTAAATATAAAAATTTCTTCGTCAGAAATCAAATTTATACCTGAAATTGATGTTATTTTCTAATATTTACATGCATATTGTTTGGAAATGTAAATAGATTAAAATTATATTTATTTTTTAAGTTTCTAAATTTTATTTTAAAGTTTTCTTTATTAATTCAAAAATGCAACATTTGATGATTATTTTCAAATATTTTTATTGGATTTATAAAAGTTTATAATAAGTCTCTTTAATATATGAATATAAAAATTTACTCGATTTCGTGTTTGTTAACAATCTAGTTGATAATAAATAAAAGTATCAAATAAAAGGTAAGTTTTAGCGAAATTTCGTCTTGCTAAATAAGATATCATTAAGATAAAGCTATTTTTGGTCGATCTATCACTTTCTAAGTGGATTGTGATTAATTTTTAAGAGAAATGTCGATCTCAAGAGGAAATAAGTTTGCTACTCCTGATATAGAATATTGACCATATACAATCTCAAAGAACTGAAAATATAATTTATGTAACTTCACTGATTATTCATAACTGTCAAAAGAAAATATGTTACGGATATTTTCTTCCATTCCAAGCGTCCAAATAGCTTTAAATATGAATGTATATGTCTTGCTGGTAAAAGCTTGGAATTCTGTTGGAGGCATCAAAATAATGCAGCAATTCCTATTCAAATATCTGAATAATAAAAGGATACACAACGATATTTCTGTTGTGACAGCAAAAATAGAGGTTATTTCAACATTACAAAAAAATTTGTGACTGTTATTTCAGTTCATAACTGTAAATGAAATTTGTTTAAAAAAATGAAATTATTGTTAGTTACAATTAGCGATGTTAAATATGAATGTGAATAGAAAAATGGTAGTGAAGGAAGTTCGTGGAAGCTAAAGTTAATGTTGATGTAAATTAGTGGTTAAATATTGGGTGATTAATAATGAGGATAGATATGCAAATACGAAGAAGAGGAACGTCGAAGGCGAAGAAGTCGAGGGGGTGGTGTTATAATCATGTACAAATATTTACGGAGCGCCGGAGTGTGTTAATGCGCAAATACGGCCGAAGGAAGATTGAAGATTGAAAAAAGCCTTCGAAAAACACGTGTAGCATCCGCAGCATCCCGAAAACAAGACCATGGCGAAGAGAAAGAAAGAGAGGAATAAGGAGAGAACTAGCGAACGATGGAATTCTAGTTGTCCTTTTTTTAGGGCCTGCCTTGTTCACTCTCTCCGTGCATATATCTTTCCTTCTCTCTCTTTCTTTCTTATGCATCTCCGTCTCTGTTTCTGTCGAGTTAAGCTCATTACAATACTCGCCGGAGTTCGGATCCGCGCCGAGTCGACAACATTCCATCGTTAAGTAGATGCTTAACTTTGGTGCGCGCGAGGATCGGAAGGGGGCCTCGGTCCTGGCTCAGCCAGTTCCACAACACGGTGCAGTCGAGTTAGGTAGTTGTAGTACCCTTCGCAAGTTTCGGTTCCAGTTTCAGTTCGAGCTCAGCAGTCAACGAAGAACGACCGCTGCAGCTGCTGAAGGTTCTTGTTTTGAAAACGCGCTCGCACGTTCAACATGGATCATCAACAACAACATCTTCGGTCTCCGCGCGTTTTTCGTACCGTCATTGCTTTTCTGCTTTTGGCATCCACCCTTTGCGTAGAGGCGACCACCCTGAGGACTTGCGAGCCGATTCGGATAAACATGTGCCGAGGTCTGGGCTACAACATGACGGGAATGCCGAACCTCGGTGGAAACGAGCTCCAGCAGGAGGCAGAATACTATCTGACCACGTTCACCCCGCTCATCCAGTACGGTTGCAGCTCTCACCTGAAGCTCTTCCTCTGCTCCGTCTACGTTCCCATGTGCACGGAGAAGGTGGCCAAACCCATTGGGCCGTGTCGTGGTCTCTGCGAAAGCGTCCGCTCCAGGTGTTACCCGGTGCTGCACGGCTTCGGCTTTCCTTGGCCGGACGCCCTCAACTGCTCGCACTTCCCAGAGGAGAACAATCATGTGCACATGTGCATGGAAGGACCCAGAGATATGGTCCTCTCCAGCGCTTCCAAAAGCAGCGATCAACCCATGATCAATGCCATCCCCGAGCTTATGGACTGCCCCCAGCATCACGTCAAAATAGAGTCGGGCCAGTGTGTGCCCATCTGCGATACGGACTACCTCTTCGATGCCGCCGAAAAGAAGTTCGCCGAGGTAAACACCAAAACCAGTTACAACACACTTTCAACTTCAATGCAATAGCTATTTCCATCACATAAATTACAGATTATAAATATAACTCGCATCCCAACAAAACCAAGATTATAAGTGTCACATTACATACACAATTTAAAACTAGCTTCACACGCATAAATAAACTATACATATATATACAAAGAAACACACACATCTTATAAAAGACTAAATCTTGCTTTCTAAATCTACAAAACTTGATTTTATATGATTAAATTTTCGAATCAACGTTGCAATGTTTATTTCCAAATATGAATTCTTAAGCAAACTATATTTTTTAAATATTTTATTTAGAAATTACTATAAAGATAATTATTTTTTCCAAAAACTATAAACAATATTTTATAATATAATTACAAACCAACTATATATCATTGATTGCAATTTTATAAGTGTTGATTTCATAAATTAATATAAGATTTTCTAAAGATTATAACCTTACGTTATTGGAATATCAAATATATATGTTTTCATCAGTTATTTGGTGATTAAATTAATTTGGATTAAATAATATTATTATAAGCAATTTTTAAAATATTATTTATTTAATACATAAAACACAGCAAGTTAATTTTTATGATTGGCATAAAATTATTTCTTGGAACGTTTTTTTTTACATTTCCAACTTCTTAAATGATAATTAATTCATTTGTTATTTTATTATCTATTTGTTTCTAATATTTATTTTGTGTTTTTATTGAATAATGTTTTTCCGTTTTTAATATTCTTGTACGAAAATAAGAAACATGAGTTAGAGATTAATTTTTATTTTTTGACTAATGAAAGTAATCTTTTTTGATTTATTATATTTATTACATAATTGGTCATATATGGTTTATAGTTTAATATTTTTTATTTAGTTAGTTTCTTTGAGAAGATCGATTCACGGATAGCGTTATTTAAGTACATCGGAAAATAATTGCGCTCGTAGGAATGTTATAATTCGCGAGAATTCACAGTTTATGGTTATTAACTAATGGTTAATCATCGCAGTTGACAAACCATTAAAGGAGATAACAGCGAGTATCCCGATGTGTTTATGCTTATCGCTAATTATGTGTGACATAATGGGGCGATTAAGTAATTTCCATATTAAAAAGAAATAATGACATAATAACGCTTACGGAAATTGCTGTATTAGCATATACATCGCTGTTTTCGTGATTATTATGTATTTTGATTAAAATTGCTCAGAGGTGGTTGCTAAGGTTACCATCATTATTATATGTTTATTGCAGAATCACGTTGGCTGATGTTTGTTATTTTTTTTCAGGTGTGGGTGACAGTTTGGGCTTTGATCTGTCTGGTGTTCAGCGTGACGGCTGCGTTGACGCTGTGCATCGGGGGCGGAAGGGCGCGCGCTCGCCCCCTCGTCTTCCTCGCCCTTTGCTATTGCTTTGTGAGCGGCGGATGGACTGTGAGGACGATAGCCGGACGATCGAACGTGTCCTGCCAGTCTTCGGAGGGTGACGTCTCGCAGGACGGCCTCGCCAACGCCAACTGCGCCTTCGTCTTCCTGCTCATCTACTACTTTGGAATGGCTGCCAACGCCTGGTAAGTCACCTCTTCTCTCGGGTTCCAATTAGGAACGTAATTTATTTCGCCAGGTGATTGCCGTGTAAATAAAATGCGCGCCGCGTAAATTATTTTATTCATCCTCGGCCGCCGCCGCCTTCGTGGCCCTCGCACTAAATCAAACCCGACCTGTCACGAGGTGCATCTTCCATCCTCGTTATCCTCTCTTCGGTTTCCCATCTTCGTTCCGAGCGAAGGAGGAGTGTCCGGCATTCCGAAGCCAAGACCATTAAGGGTCAAATAAATTACCGAAGTCTCCGATACTACATTATATACAACATAAGTTTTTTTTATTTCCTTCAAGAATATAAAAAAAAAAACAATACAAAAAACTTTGATATCTTACGGCGCTACGTGTTATTACGCAATTTACTGGCCAATAAATCAAGACCCAACATTGTAATCAAAAAAAGGCCAATACTAACAAGTTTTGTTTACACAAAAGCAATTGCCTTCATCGACCCACTGTGTTATCTAAATTTCCATAGCTACAACGAGTTGTTATGTAAGTATTTTGCAAGTACAATACTTGCCACATAATATTACGTTCTGATAAACCAGCTTTAAACATATATGATAATTTTCATATGACATTAAAAATATTTAATGTCTAAAAATTTGCATTTTAAATTATTTATTGTTGATTACTAAAGTTAAATTAATTAATTGAAAGTTAAAGTAAGTTAACTAACTTTTAAAAAAACTTTTTAAAATGAGAATTAAAACTATTGTTTATTTTAAAATCAATACTATTACGTATCGCTCATTTAAATTTTAATCCGTTCTACAAGTTGCTTAACTTTCGCAAAAAATAAAGATTCACTCAACCGAGTGTTATTTATATTATTTCATACACATACACGATACAGGTGGTTTGCTAACGCGTGAAATGCATTTTTACAACACCAATTATAAAGCTTTCACTTTACTGAATATAATACCCTACCGTATTGACTTTATAACTGTCATAAATCTATAACTCCCATGGCAACCGCATTTTTCTTTACCTGAACCTGGGAGCCAGACAATGGAAATTTTTCTACTTCAGGGTTTGAAGCATTTTTTCTCTTAACAAAGCGAGGGCATATTAATCTTAGGTAGTCATCACTCATGTTTTATTTTTGTAGTTTTATTTATAATGATTAATTTTAGCAATTTTAAATACTGTCAAGTACTTGTTTACAAATTTTTTAAATGTTTCAAGTTTATATGACGTCAATTTGTTTAAATTAAAAATTAGTTTGTAAAATAAAGTAAAGTTTATGAAACTGGCAAATCTAAATATTGGATTTCACCAGAGCTGTACGACGTTCGACATTAAGCACGTGCTTAAGTAAATGAAATAGGTAGCTTTTCTTGTAAGTCAACATTGCTGTAACCGGGAGTGACTTCCGGAGGAGATGCTGCTCGCGCGTGAAAGCTAAGTAAATATCAATAAAATTATGTAAAAAGCCCAGAATCGATTCGATTGTTATCAGCGAGACGCGTCGTTATCGTAATTTATGACCGTTATCAGATGCAAAGGGTGCCGACCGATGTTTACCCGAAAATCGCGTTTTTTTTTCAGACCCGTGCGACTCTATCAATTTGGTATTTGATGCGATTTCCAATAGATCTAATCTTTCGATTAGCGAGCATTTTCCGTACGGAAAATTCGCGTGTGAAATTTACGGTGCGCGCTGCGTGTATATGTAATTACAATCGTGTTTGTTTTTGGTCGCGTAGGAAACGCATTTGTTATTACAGAGGTGGGTCGGGGAGGGATTTTTTTTTTGGAGGCGGCGATCGTGGGCGGTAAAATAAACAGACGGATTTAAAAATACGGACGGGAGAGATGAGCGAGTACTACAATGTTTATTGTCGATGCGCGGTTACGTTAGGTGGGATCAGTCAAATATTGACATTGGAGGATATCTCGCTCTTTCCGTCTGGTTCAGCGTGTCGGTTAGAGGGAGTTCGATATACTGCAGGAAACCGGGATGTTCGAAACTGGAGACGTGGCAGATGGGCGTGTAAATATAAACTGTCAGCCCGAAATCCAAACATCGGTATTATTATTAGTATTATAATCATCATCATCATTATTATTGCACGTAATTATCGGCGTAGAACGGCGCGCTGACATTTTTAATATTGCCGCCGTTTTCTAAATAAATAGATTTATAGATTTTCATAATACTTTACGAGATGACGTCACAATCAAATTGTGTTTATTTTTACAATTGAATGACCTAATATAGAATTTTATACTAATTTTTTTGTAAGTATTATTATAAAATAATCTGATTAGGTTTTGGGCTGCGTCTGTTTGTAATTTAGAGTTTATTTTAATGGGTTATTTTTTCTCTCTTAACAGTTTAAAAAATTAAGTAAAATCACATGCTAATTAAATATAACGACATAAATCTAAAAAGAGAAATTGTTGAGATTAATATAAAAAAAATGTTTTTGAGCTGTAGCGTATTGAATTACAGAGGGTGGCGAAACACGTGATTTATGTTTTCGTTACTGCAAATGGGGGTAGTTGTAAAGACGAGCCTAATTGGAAGAAGATGTCGCTTCCTAAACGAAATCGTGCAAACCGAAAGAGGAAAAAAAAAATAGTTAATTAAACATAAAAGTTCGTGGGGAGATGAAACTGATGTTGCCGTGCCGTTTCCGTAAGTGGAGATTGGATAAGTTAATTAAAGGCTCGCGGTTAATGAGAGATGAGACCATTAAAGTGAGCATGCGGAGAGAATCGAATAAATGGAAGAAGTTGCGCCGCCGCCCCCGCATTCAACTAATTAAATTCCATGTATCGGGCTTAATTCGAATGGGAACAAGTGAAAACGTCCGCTGCTGCTGTTAATTTGTTTACGGTGTCGACGCAATCTCATTAAGAACGAAACAATGGGTGCACTCATCATAATTCGCTGTAGCTTCTGTTTTATGACTGATTATCTTTTTGTGTAACTCTGTAACATTATAAAATTGTTGCATTTATTTGCATAACGTAAATATTTTTATGTAAAGGTCTTTCTGACTTTTAATGTAAATATTTAACTAAAATTATATCTGTCGAATTATTTAGAAAATTCAGTCGAATCATATTTCATTCGATGACCATAAACTGCACGCAATTTTATAAATTATAAACCTTTATTATTTTATATATTTTCTTTTCTAATTGTTTGAATTTATAATTTTTAATATATAGTTTACAAGTTGTTTTGTGGCAACATTTATGTTCAATTGTTTATCTTGGTAACTTACCATGTGGTAAGTAATTTTATGTTAAATATAACTAAGATAAATAATGGTATTCGTTTATTTCCAATGGTTTTCTGTAAGATTGAAGAAGCTGTTTGTTGAATAGCATTAGTTTTTTGTCGTACCACGATGAAGTCGGATAGACACCAAACGTGGATAAAGACTCACTTAGTTCGCGTAAGCCATTCCGGCCTAACTTGGCAGAGCGTTTTGTAAGACACGTTCGAAAAACTTGTGGAATCCTCGGCGACACAATTAAGGCGAACACCAATTAAGTTAGATAACAGGACGCGATTGCTGCGGACTTTTATAATTAATAGATTGCATTCTTCGGGCCGACGTGAGGACCGATAGCATCGGGGGTTTACTGCGAGCCGCCGGATCATCTGAAAATGGGCTGACATTAACGGCGCTGTTTATTTTGGAAAACTGAAGCGACATGGCTTTTGCACATCTGGAGGATGATGGCCATTCGAGAGAGGCAACGGGTGGCGGTTTTTTCAGGCCGTTCCAGTTTATACCATTCGGTCCCATTTATAGCTTTACAGCTTCGCAGTAAAACACCGAAGAGGAGTCGATGAAGAAGTCCGCGTTCGCTCGCATGCGCCTGAAAATACATTTCCGACCGGAAAACCGGGTCAGTTTCGCGTTTCCTGCGAAGCGTTTCAGCACGATTTCATATGCGTCGTGTCTTTCGTGAGATACATTGTTGTTGGTAGGAAGGAATTCGTGGTTTCGTTGGGAGCTACGCCATCTGTTGGGGCATTCCATTCCGCGCGGTTTATTTTCCTCTTCAAAACGAGGTAAAAAGAGAAGAATATCCATATTTATTTGTGGGAAAGCAGCTTAAGTTAAGTAAAGTTTCTAATCAATTTTGAAATGCGTCTGCTCGGTCTTCTCTCGATTAGCATACCCGGTTCCCCGGGTGTTGTTGTTTTACCTCGTTACGGGGCTTCGAACGTCTCCTTTCCCCTCCTTCCATCTTCAACAGCCATCGTCCATCCAGTCTTCGGCTCTTTATGTAAATGCCATTTAGCGCCACACGGTGCTCTTGTACTTAGCTATAGATGCTCGATGCGATCGTCGTGAGAGAGCAGACCGGAATCGTGGTCGCACCGCGCCGTTCCGCCGCCAGCTCGTAAATCAGGCCTCCACCTCTTCCTCCTTCCCCCATAAGAAAAACCCATTATAAATTGTATCCACCGGAGGGGCCACCACTTTGCGACAACTTATCGCACCTACTTGCACTTCCAATTGAACACGACCAGATGCATATTTCTGATGTACTCTCATTATCTTTCCGTTAAATCTTTAAATACAACTTCATGTAATGAGTGAACGAACTTCGCGCACTCCCAAATACCTAAACGCTATATGTTAAAAAATATTCACAGACCGTGTACTTTTACGATTTTTGGTTGTAAATTTTATAAACCAAATCAAAAGTTGGCTTGCTTTTCCCAACAATTTAACCACGATATATCGATGAAATTACACATTCAACATGAAAGATGTTAACGTATGACAAAGTTTCTATAGATTCCGCAAGATGTTTTTTTTAAACTTTTATTTTGGACCTTTGTGAAATTTTATATTTTAGCATTTTTTTGTATTTTGTATTGAAGAGGACGAAAGGAAAGGACATGCTTGATCTGTTGTAAATAATAGCATTGGTGAGCGGAATGAGGTTTCAATGAAATGGGTTTTGGGTTTCGTGCACCGCTCCAAGTTTGGTAATCGATACGTTGGTTCTTTTTCGTGGTTTTCATTTTCACTTTTGGCATCGTCGTTCTGAGAAGCGTAATTACTTGGTCCGATGTCGCAAGTCGTAAAATGCAGTTACAATTAATTATGTATGGATTGGATGCTGCAGAAGGAAGCCGTAACGGATCCCCGGCACTGGTAAACAAAACATTGGAATGTTTATGGTAAACATTCGGGGATCTCCGATCTTTGGAAATGATGCGATCTCTCTCCATCTGTATGCGCTGCGCTGTATAAATAATCAAGAAGACGACTGCCATATGCTGCTGCTGCTGCTCTGCTTGCATCCTCCACCTCCTCCTGTTCGCTTCGCCGCCTACCGATGGACGTCTGCCTGTTTCATCGTATAACATGCACATCGTTAACGCCGAGTGAAAACGAGAAATAAGAAGGAAAAGAAGAAAAAGAATAGGTCCTGACGAGGAAGAGAAGGAAGGAAAGCCGTCGGCGCAAAGAGGTGAATGGAAATTGTGGACGTGACGCGGAACGAATCCGCGCGAAGGCAATCTCATTTCGTTTTCCAATAAGCTCTGGTATAAAAAATAAATAAATAAACGAGAAACGGGAGGAATTCAATGCCTCCGTGCATCTGCAGGATGGGTCGTACAACTCCTATTTCCATATTTCCATTAAGACTTGGATAGAATTAATGCGCGCATTGGTCGTCGCCTGCAGAATCCTGCTTGATCCGACTTTGCAATCTGTCACTGATAATCTTGTGGTTGTCGATGTAATATTGAAGAATTTGTTAGAAGTTTTTATCTCAACTCATGCAATAAAACACTAGGACTTAGGATTGACAACTCCATTGACAGTTGTCAATCATAAAATTTGTTTAAAACAATATCACTTCCAATCTTGATATGTTTATAGTAAGTTAGTTCATCGTAATTCCATTATGAAAATTTCAATTCAAAATTTTTCAATCACTAAAATTCCTATTTATAATTAAACGCTTTGATCTGTTCCGACTTCGTAATCTATCATAGATAATCGCTGTAACAACTTACTTAATAAAATTAAATAAAACGATGAAAACAAATCTATATAACAGGCTTAGTCAAAATAACTGTCAAAACAGATATATTTGCAGTAAGTGACACGTTACATAATAAAAGCAACTGGCATTTCTTGCTAGGTAACGTACTTTATCTCTTCTTATATAATTGGATATGTTTCCATCTCCATAGAAACCCATATAATAAAGCACTTAAACGGGAACAGTTGTTCACAACAATTATTGTCTTTTGTATCAAAGTATTTTAAAATGTCAAATATAATTAATGACATTTAAATCACCAACTGACAATCTCCTTTACGAGGACTATTTCTTGATCCAACAAGCTTTAAAAAATTTTCAAACTACTCAAAAAATATAAATTTAAAGACAATTGATCCATGGAATGAGGTATAATAAACACATTTCTAGTAATGTATACAAATTGGTTTGCAAGTTTTATATGAAGAACGACCTAATTCTATAACTAAATATTTATATTAGCTGCGAATATTTCATCATTACATCAAATGTCGTGAGTACTAAAGTACTTATAAAAATCTGTTTGCAAATCTTTTTATTATAAAAAAATCTTTGCTTTTAAAAAAGATTTGTTGATCATAAATATTCTACTGTTTGCAATCTTTGACTTAGGATGATACCAACTGTTAATTTGAAAATAAGAATAAACAAACTTGACCTAAAAAAATCGAATACGTTTACGTATTGTGTGCCTTTTATTGCTCAAAGTTTATTGAAAATATATACAGTTTGTTGTGTTAAATGGCATGAAATTGCTCGGAGCAACATGTAGAACATTTAGATTATACAATAATCAAATTAAGAAATATGCTATAAGTTTACAAAAGTCGTGTGCACGAATACAATTAAATAATAGAATTATTTTATAAATATTTTAATGTCAGAAATTTTCGTTTAATGAAAGCGAGGCGAAGAAATCAGGTTAAATAAACATGAAATTCAGAGAATCTGATAAATTGATCGGTTTGATTCTAACAGTATTCATGGAATTTGAATAAAACGCCTTCGATGATGTCTTAATGGCATTCTGAACTATTAAAGACGAACAAGTTTTTTTTTTAATTCTCAGAACTATAAATATATTAGTTTTTTATTTTTGTAATTTAAATATTTTCAAAGTGAATGCATCGATAATATTGGATGGAAATAATGTATTTTATTAATATGTAACGATGTAGCTTTCAAAATATGTAACGATGTTTTTGATGTGTCAATTATATAAAAACACAATAAGTTTATATAAATTTGTGATAGAATTTGTATTTTTTATATGGTTTGTAAATGAAATTCGAATAGGTAGGAATTCTTGTAATGTTGTGTTATGTAACGGTTGCTGAATAAACTGACTTAAGTAAATGGAAAGATTAAATGAATTCAATGTTAGTTGATTATTATGCTTAGCTCGTTAATCTTAATGGACAGTTGTAGAAGAGGTTTCCGAAAATCTCCATAAATCTGAGGAGGAGCGCAGAGGGAAACGATCCATCAAAAGATGATTTTTCCTTTGAAAGGTGGGGCCCCGCGACCATTAATAATGTGGCTCTTTACAAGCCCTGTCAGATCGTAATACGAACGAGCAGGAGAAGAAGAGAAAGAGCGTGCAGCTAAAGACGAGGATGAAGCTAAGGTTGCATCTACCATTAGCATTAATAATAAACGTCTGATGTCCAGTTGGGCCGAGGAGGAGATGAGAAGATGAAGAAGAAGAAGATGATGAGGATGGTAGAGCGGAGGGAAGAGTTGTGTCGGAGTTAACCAAACAAAGGGGCGGAGATGCGTCGGTCAAGGGCCCAACTTTACCTGCTTAACGATATTTACCTTAACGAGTTGCCAATAATTGCCCATTTTCTCAACTGGAACTCTTCAGACTTATTACGTACGGCGCACGAACACGAACACGAAACCCATAAGAGAGCAGCAACGATGACAACGAAAAGGAGAAAAGATTAACGAGTCTGCTTTTGCATTGGGGTGTCGTGGTAATTTCTCGATCGGCAATTAAATCTGCGCGTGCGTAATTTGCAATTAACGAGATCGGCCTTTACCAAAAGCTATCTATCAAAATCCGCGCGGCGAATCTCACGTGCGAGCAATTAAAAAAAATCGACTGAAATAAAATGAAGAAAAGAAAGGACGAGGAGAGATGCGAAGAGAATTAAAGCTGGTCGTGATGTAACGAGACTTTCGTGAGGCGCGATAAAAATCTCCCGACAAATCATTTCTTGGGCCGTGGCTACAAACACACGAATGTATATAAATACATGCACGCACACACACACAAACGCAGCCATTGAACCGAACCTGGTTGTGAACACGGTCGAGGAACGAGGATGGACACGCACCTGGGATGCGGCCGAAGACAAGGATACTGAAATGCTTCGAAGAGCTATGAATATTTTACACTCGTTACTTGCAGGCTCGTAAATTAGTTTATTAAAGATCCCATTCTGTATTTTGACCGCGAACAGACACAACGTTTATTCCCCGTCCCACCCTGTTCATCTTCATCTCATTTTTTGGTTTCGATCCGTGGAGTTAATTAAATTTTTGAGATTCACTTTCAGCGCTTCCATGAATCATTTCACTTGATTTGACAGCTTTACCAACTACGTTTTTCGAATTAAGTTTTTTTATAATTAATTGAGTTGAAGCTTGAAATTTCCACAGCCCATTTTACTACATTTAAATATTTCGCTAATTACATGCCTGTAAATCTGCGATAATTATAATTAAAACTATTTAATGCATAAGTTTAAAATAAATTGACGTTGAATTTATCATCAAAAAGTTAATTACATTTTGACATTCAGTTTCAGTGCATCATTTGATTTGATTTAATAGCAACATCAGGTATACCAACTTAGTAATTCAAATTCAGAGATAGTCAAAGTCAGTTATACTTTATTTAAATATTTTTTAATTTAATAAGGATAAATTTATTATTGCAAGGATAATTACATTTTAATATTCAATTTCGGCAAGTTCATAAATCATTTCACCAGATTTGATTAGGGTTACCTGTAGCATATTTCCAGTTCGCCATCAAGTTTCAATTCACTGCTTGTTATAAAACTAATATTTGCAGTAATAAATTCATAAAGCTTAATAAGTTAATCATCAATCGCGATATTAATTAAATTTCGATATTCCATTTCAGCGAGTTCATAAATTAAATAAGTGTTTCAAAATTAAACTTTGATACTTTCTTATACCGTGCTGGATTATACATTAGAAAGATGTCAATTTAATTAATTAGGCTTTTTAACAAATTTATAATTAATTAAAATTGGTTTGATATCTTATTTAAAAATTGCGTTTTTTTACACTCATTGTTAAAATATTGTCATAATAACAAGATATTTATAATTACTAAACTAATTAATTATCAAATTTACTTTGAAAGAATCCATGAGAATCACAGCAACATTTTCAGGTTTAACGACTATATTTTGCATCCAGTTTTAGTTATGCAGAAGCGAGAAAATGCAAGCCAGTTTCGCTTAATTTGAATTAATTTGCATGGCTCTAAGACTGTGATAATTATAATAAATACTACATAAGACAAGTGATTTGGGAAAGAAAATTTAAATACGTTAAGGACGCGTTTATAATGAGTTTGCTAATTAAATATCAGGATTCACTTTCAATTAAACTATCATTCGAAAGATATATCAAATTAGTATTGATGAAATATTGTTGATATCAATATAAAATTATAATAGAAAAATGTTAATAATTGCCACCTGAAAAAGATTGGATTGCATAAAAAATAAGATATGTGAGTTATTTCGTTTATTGTGTTAGGGCACACAGAATGTGTGAACTGATAGGTAAGTGGAGTCTAGACGAGATTAACGAAATTCTTAAGAAAGGTGAGAATGTTGTGCATTCTCATTCATTTCCTGGCACGTAAAATGAGAGGATTGAAGAAAAAAAAACATAATAAACAAAAATAGGTCTTTCTGTGCTTTCCTTATGTATTTGCATTTCTACCTGGTTGGAAGAAGGCAGCTGACTAATCTGGACCCGAGCGTCGTTGACAGGTTATCGCTATTTGTACTGGATATTGTAAGATAAATCTTCTTTTCCTGCTCGCTGTGAAGGTAGAAAAGCGGCCTAGGGAAAGGTGCGAACGTGGTTCGAATAACCAATCGCAGGTACCAATTTGAATTTTGGAGCAGAAAGATAATCTTCTAATACGAAAATAAATGTGAACTCGCTCGGTGTTACAGAGGAGAAGAGAGTCAACAGCCTTTCTTCGCCCCGTGCGAAGACGCAACGAGTTTCCCTGTTCTTTGTATTGTTAGCGGATGTGCATTGAATGTAAATTGATGATTTTTAAAATTCATATTCCACCCTCATAAGAAAAACCTATATTTATAGTTTAGAAGTCACTTTAAATTTGAAAGTGAAATATTAGCTAATAAAACTAATAATGAACATAATTTATCGTCATCACAGAATTCGATATTGGCAATCATAATTATGAAGAATCCAATTTGGAGCAGAAATAGGGACGAAAGCATAAAAAAACATGCTTAATACTTGCGGCATTAATCAGAGGATAAAATTTAAATGCTGAATGTTCATTAAATATGGTTTTGAAGTTTTTAAGCTCGGTGCAGCGGGTTACACGGGTCGCGTCGATTTCGCGTGCCGTTCGTTCAATTCGATTTTCGGGGCAATTATGGTAATTGGATTGGGAGCGAAAACGCGGCTTTCGTCGGCGTTTAACGAGGTGCAGGTTGATTGGAGTGGATTGGATCGTGAGGTGTAATGATCTTCATGGGGAAGCGGAGGAGCGGCGCGGAGGGAAGTGACCATTAGGGTCCGGCGAAGAAGGAGGAAGATCTCGAGCGGTCATCTATTTAAGAATGAGCCCAGGTATCGCTCCGGGGAGATGGATTGGCGCAGATAGTGGAAGCGGAGCGAAGAACAACAAATAAATACGGAGAGAAAACGAGAGAAGAAGAGGACGAAGCAGACGAAGAGATGGCGACGGCGGTGGCGGAGGACGAGGTGCATTCCTCCTCTTCTTCTTCCTCCCAACTTCTTCGGTTCGAATGAAGCAGTGTTGTAGATTACGTGCTCGTCCGCGGGAACAATGGAGGCCCCGAAAACGTCTTATTAAATCGACAGCATCGTTTGTTCGGGAAACGAGACGAACGAGCCGTAAATCTGTGCCTAATTTAAATGCACGCCTTTGTTCTGCTCGCGCGCCTTCAATACATCAACCCGTCGTTCCTCTGCACCACCATGCCGACCATTCCGGAATACCATCTATCGCAGAAACACTGAAACAGCAAACAAAAGCATACTTATTTCGCAAGGATCCATACTGATTAAGAAGTTGATAAGCAGAGAGGTCAAAGACACATGCTGCATTTACAATCCTGCAAAAGTTGCCCACTGTATATCAATAATAATATTCGTTACCTTTGAAATTTTAATAATTGCATTAACAATTTCAAATTCAGAAAATATAAGAAAATCCAACAAGTGGTAGAATTATCAAGATTATAAATCCACATTACATAATAAAAATATAGAGTTTGTGTATGTAATAATGAATTATCAAAATATTTTCAATCTTTAGGAACTTAAGTTAAAGTTGGTATATATTATCTAGTTATACCAGTGTCTCTCAATCTTGCGTCAAACTAAAAAAAATACAAACTACAAACAACTATGTTGAGTTGCGCGACAAGAAAGTTAATGATGTTTATTTTTTGTCTCAGAAGAATGTAACTAAAATCTTTCAGACGTTAAGATTATTTAGAAGTTATAGGTTTTGTTTTGTTCATAATTCTTATCTACATATTATCTATTACTTAATTGTGTCTAACCTGCTTAATTAAGTATATACTACTTAGTATTAGTATTGTTTAAAATTGGATTTTTTTTCATTTAAGTTTTTTGAATTCGAGTGATGATTTTAATCTCTGTTTTAAACGATATGTTTGTATCTTGAAAACGAAGAATCCGGTAGTAGTAAATATAAATCATTCTGTGCTGTCTTTGGCGGATTTCGAATGGTTTCGTTCCAGACGGTGGCAGCCACTTGAGTGCAGGCAAGCAGATGACTGTTCTCATTTCTTTCTCTCGCTTGGTTTCGCGTAAATAGTCTTACAGCCTATGCGTTCTCTTTCTCGCGCTGCGCCCTAATTCTTCGTGAAGTGGCGGTACTACCAGCAGCACTCGAAATGCATTTAACCGCAGTTTGTTCTTTCATTTCCAGGTGGGTCTCGATTTGCATCTGGTGGTTGGCCAAGGCCGGTCTCGGGTGGTCTCCGGAGAAGCTGGGCAGCCTTTCTTCGTTCCTGCACGTCGCCTCTTGGGGTCTTCCGGCCGCCCAGACAGTCGGAGCATTGGTCAGGAGGGACGTCGACACCGACGAGCTCACAGGTAATATAATAAAAGCACAAATTGAATTGCTCTCCTCATTAAACGTCCTCTAATGGCAACAATCGAGTTCGCTCTCCAAACCATTCGACCTCTTTTTGCGCATTCGCTTCGCTGAAACGCACAACCATCAATAATGTATTAGCGCGGTTTATATCGTGAACGAGCCTGAACCGAACGATCGAGGGGGATTCTCTGAAACCATTTCTTCCGTCTGCAAGTATACATCTAATTGGTGAAAAATCGATTCGATGTCTGTCGGATTGGAAATATGATGTAGGTATGGACAATATTGTCGGACACGCATACCGGAGTTACTTCGGCACGCAGTAATGGCTCTATCGCTCCTACGGACCATCATCATCAACATCGGAGGCCATTCCGCATTTCTTTCTGTCCTCCCCGCCGCAGATCTCGCGCACGGCCGACCGTTCCTCATTCCTTGTCACATGCCTAACCAGCGATTCCATTCTTCTTTGACTTCTTGCTTTCCTGCAGGGATTACTAATTGGGGTAAATTGAATTCTTCCACCTTCGCATTCTTCATCAACACTTCCTCTTCTTATACATCCTATAATGGTTTCTAATTTAAACAGCACAATTAAATCTAGGCGTCTTAAACGACAAACCCTTTTTTTTTGTCTTGAAAGCTTTTAGACTGTTTTGAGGAAATAAATAAAACTGTTGAAAAAGTAAAATCAAACAAAATATACCTCAAAAATATTTTCTTAAATTTTCATTTCATGGATTATTGAATTTTTTCATCGACAACTATTTCCAATGGAAATAAATTAATGTTAATTATTTTGTGTAATGTGTTAGCGAAAAATTCAAATTTGTTCGAGAGGACTTCACAGAGTCCAATGGAAATGGATTAATGTGAATTAAACTAATAATCAATTGTAGTAAAATCATTTCAATTGGATCGGGAATAAATTATAATAAATAAATGTAAATTATTTAATGTATGAAGTTTATAATACATAAACTAAACGCTGTTAGCAAACTTTAAATTGCATAATGTAATTAATTCAAATAAGATGTTGAATCGTGGAAAAAAGGTTGTATTTTATTGAAAAGGAATGAAAGAATTTGGATCGAGGAGATCCAATGAAAACGGATAGATGTAAAAGTAAAATTAAATGCGCTTAATGTAGGCTTACATTGCATAATGTAACTCATTCAAATTGGATGCTGAATCGAGTAGAGAATGTGATTTGCAATGGAAAGGGATAAATGAATGAAATCTGAGAGGAAGGAAGGAGTGGAAACGTCGTTAATTGAAGGCCCCTGCGAGTGCGTGTATCTGCACTGCATATCTTCGTGCCTCATTTCGGGTGAATGGGAACATAAATTTCGGACGAAAGGAAAGGAACGCGTATAAATAAGTGAAATAAAGGAGGAAAAATGTGCAGATGCAAATGCAGGCGTATTGTGTGTGCGGTTGTTGTGAGGCAGGGCTCGCTCGTTTGGTGAACGCATGCGGTCGTTCGTTCGTTCGTCGGTGAAGTAGAAAGAAAGGGAGGCCGCACCGAAAACACGAAGAAAACAAAAAGAAGCAGAGAGAACGGTCGGTCGGGACCGTTTTATCGCCGATAAATCTCGTTGTCGTTGCTGTAGTTGCTGTTGTTGTCGTCCTCGTTGTTGTTGTTGTTGCTGTTGTTGTAGTCGTGGGTAGTAAAAAGGATGAAGGAGACATGGTGTGTTTTGCATATGCCGAAAGCCGGTGGACGTAGAGAAACAGATAAAGCGTTGCGGCGGCATCGAGAAAGGGCTTCCATTGTTTCATTTTTGCGGAATTAATACGAACAACCACCCCGAAGACGACAAAAGGTAGATCACTATGGGGATCTGAAGCCAATTATTTTATGCGACGCACCTGCAGATCGCAATCTGCGTCAGATAGAAGGCGACGTTTTCTGCGTATTTCTCTGCCTTCATTGAAATGTTTATGGAACATTTATCATGACTCTTCTTACAATGCTCTGCTCTGCTCCCATCGGAAGAAGATAATGAAGTTACATACCTTCATCGCTCCAGCTGTCCACGACAATCGAAACAATTCTTCCAAATTGCAATATGAAAACCAAAAAGTCTCATCAATTAAATGACTTGAAACAACATTGAATCTCCCAACGGAAGAAGTCAAAGAAGTCAAAGAAGCATTCACCTTTCCAGCTGTTTATACCAATCTAAATAATATTTCAAAATTGTAAATTCGATTATTAAAGCTTCTAAGTTTGACTATGTTTAATTAGAAAATAATTCATTTTAATTAAACAGAATCTAATAGAATCGGGCAAGGAGTTTCTTACTTGCAACATTCGGCGATGATACAGCAATTTCTGCTTCAGATGAGTAAGCTTGGTAACCAGTAATTGCATCTCAATATCTTAAAGAAAATCTAAATTAATACCAAGAATGGAGAATAACCATGGACGACGAAAGTAAATCAGTGCAAATCACATTTAATTTGAAAAGGATACAATCTACTTATATCATCTAAATGGAAACAAGAAGGTTACGAGGCTGAAGTTTAAACATGTTCTAGCATATATAGATAAACATTTTAACACAGCTCATTTTCAAAATATTGATATAAATCATATATGATATTTTTATATCTCTTAAATTAATTGGTAGTTTTCTAGTAGTTTCTTTCATGATTTTACAGCTATTACTTCCAAAGTAGAAAATTCACAATTTCTTAAAACTGAATTTTCACGCAATGATATACCAAAGGTATATATATAGGTATCAGTTTTATCTTACGGTTTGGACTAAAAAATTTCCATTCATAAATTGTATTCTCTTTCTATTTTCATATATTTGATAGTTTATTTTCTTTTGATTGCAGGAACTTGCTACGTTGGAAACAAGAACGATAGTACTCTGCTCTTCCTTGTCTTGATCCCACAGGCTGTGTATTTAAGCTTGGGAGTTGGTGTCCTGATCGTGGGTTGCCTGAAGCTCTTGAAGAAGCCGAGGACTCTAGCCGTGGCGGCACCATTGACTGGTACAGCTCCACGCAAAGACAGCGACATTCTGGGTGCTCTCGCCACTCTTTACGTGATTCCAACGGCATGCGTCCTGGCTAGCATTTGCTACGAGTACAACAACCGGAGCCTCTGGTACACCACCGAAGAGAAACCCGTAGTCTGGGCTTTCTTGCTGCGCCACCTGATGTCTCTCTTCATCGGCGTCAGCACCTTCTTCTGGTTGTGGTCCAAGAAGACGCTGACCGCGTGGAAAGCAGTCGCCCGACGAATGGGACCTCGCAAGCCGTTGGCGGTTAAGACGCTTCCAGTAAGGTACAACCCGCCGCCTCCACCACCACCGGCCGCCCACTCTCACATACCATCAAATATGAGCACAACAATGAGTACAGCCAGTCGCCACTCTCGACATTCCCATCGGAAACCCCGAGTCCATCATCACAGATCGGGCTCCGAGAACATTCTGTAAATACCTACACGCTAAACACTCTGTACTTAAATTATGTATACATATTATTCCATAAGACCCCTTAACATTTTTTCTTTTTAAACATAGGAGAGGGTTCTCATAGACTTCTTTTCTACCAGTAAACGTTAATGATTCTAGCATAAACAAACATCAATGTACAAACTTTCATCTAGGAAGAATCGATTTTCTTATATTTTATTGTACAGTGCCATGTATTTAGTAGTTGTAGGATTAGGCCGTATTTTTTGCCGCGTTCGCTAAACCAACGTTTCTCAACCTGTTGGACTAAATATTATATTTCATCGGTTCCTCGCTTTGATACAACTTGTTATTTAAAGCGATCCATAGTTTGAGAAACGCTGCGCTAAACTCTTCGATTCGATTAAAACCAATTTAATCATCCCGAAGAGTTTAATTTTGTTTATTTACTATTAGGCTATTTCTATGTTTAAAACATAATCTCATTATCAATTATTGATAAATATATTTATATTAGTTTATGTGTACATAAAATGTGTTATATATTATATATAATATTTGTGATATATCTGAAAAGGAAAATAATTATGTGCTTCATTTTTTTTTCTCCTAAAATTTAATGAATATTTTGTATTAAATGTTTCTTATTAAATATTTACATGTGATCGTTTTATTTCCTCCTACTTTATTCCTTTCATTATCATTAAATATTTCCCGTTATTATTGAATTTGATGTAAATCGAATACTATTACTTCAATCAGTGCGGATTTATTATAGAGCAAAATAAAAATAAATTCTACAAATTGGAATATAAAATTATTTTGTATACATTTGTTTTGTTTCCGGTTTCAATGTTGATTACCCGCACTGTGCGAGGTATTATTGTATAATATATTAAAATTGAATGGTGCTACTAATACAGGGTAACCAGAAAAGTTAATTCACGAGAAATCACTCGAATTTTTCCCTAAACTTTTGTATTCCTCTTTTTTGTTTACATCTATTGAAAAATCAGGATTTTATCCTAAACTAATAATTATTTTGATTTATTTATAAAATTATTGAGTGCATATTCATGTGCAAATAAATTATAGTTTGTATTTTAAAAATGTAGATATTAGATGTAGGCAACACAAGATACGAAAATTAGGGTTTATTTTAATAAATTATAAATATTTCTGATATTTATAAGATAATGTATTGCAAGGGCCGGATGCTTTGCAATTTTATCAATTGTAGAATTTATTTTTTTTTAGAATTAGATCAAAAAATTGGTTAGTTAAGCTTATATTTCTAACTTATTTGGCGGTAAAAGAGGAATAATTAAATTTGAAACTAAAAATGCGATAAATTAATTTAAAGCTAAATTGGAATTATGGAAATTGCATATGGAGATTAGATAATTTATTAAATTTCCCAAATTTTAAAATGGTAATAGAAAATTATTGGGATGAAAATGTTACCAGCCATCAGTTTGCCAAACATTTTGATTTCTTATTGGAAGAATTGAATATCAGTTTGAAGAATTATAAGTATTCTTCACGTTTTCTTTAAAACCTTTTTCTCATACAGATGACAATGTGACTAATAAATTTTTCAACCTTTTTCGTTATTTCCAATTAGGAGGACTTAAAAATGGAAATTTTTAATATAAAAAATGACGATGAATTAAAATTAAATAACATCTCATTGTTGAGAAAATGTGCCCTAAAAATTAATGTTTTCTGATCAAGCCTAACTTATCTGCTTATCTGCCATACTACTACAATGAGTTAGCCACATAATTCCAATGTCCAAAAATTTGGATTTAAGTTTTAAAAAATTATGTTGCACCAAACTCTAACATTTTTAAAACATGCTCTTACAAATACACTGGTTTCAATGTAAACTGGTTATCAATTTATGAAGTACAAAAGATATTTCTAAATGAAAATTCACTATATTGATTATTGAATTTGTATCCAATTTGGTCCAAAAAAAGGCCAAGAAAAATATTGTTAAACAAAATAATAGAAAAAATAATCTACTAATTAATATATACTTCCAATAGTCTTATCCAATAAATACACTAGACTCAAGAGACTTTTTGGGACCCACCAAAAATAATTATTAAGAATTAAAAAAATATGTAATTTGTTATTAATTTGCTAATATGCAGATTGGTTCTAGGGCCCACGACAACCTCAATGCTGCCCTGTTAATTATTCCAATTTGGTTAATTAAAAAAAATATATATATTTACTGTTTCATTGACTATTTGTTAACATAAATATTACAGCATTTAATTTCATATAAATCATTGTTTCAATTATGAGGCTCGTAAATTACAATTTTTATTTGTAAACTTTGTCTAAACGTACTTATACTAAATAGTAATGTAACTGGAATATCACATAATTTTAATTAAAGTATTGATAGTTTTATATTTGTATTTTACCGATAATAATAAATTCAACAATTTCTTAATAGATAACTTGTTGAAATGTATGCAACACAATATACGACATTTAAATTAAATATCATTCGCAGACACTTCAAATGTAGATGTCGCTTAAGTAGTAAAATAAAATGCATATTGTGTCATTATTGTATAATGATGCAACAACATATAGTCAGAAATTAATAAAATATATAGTAAAAAAATAGTACTTTACTTTTGAAAATCTTAAACATAGAAGTGATTATCGGAATTGTTAATAAAATTCTTAAGAATATACTTAAATTGGAAGACCCAATTCTTACTATTTTTCTTTACATAATATTTTTATTATTTGTATTTGTAAAAGATAATTTCAGCATCTTTAACTCGAGAATTTTCAGCTTCAATTTTTGATTCCGCAAAACCTCAAAAACCGCAAAGTTTTCGATTTTTATTATACCTTTATTAACGGCATTTACGTTCAACAATTTAACGTACAAATAATAATAATTAACATCACAAATTCTAAATTTTTTCATATAAAAATATATATAAAAATTGTAAAATCAAACGAAAAACTTAAAGAATTTATCATATTTAAATTTAGTTTTGTTTTATTTCTATTTTACAATTTTATGTTATGTTATATCGTCTGTGTACTATTTTTTGTGTACTATTTTTTTTAGATTTTATTTTGATTAGTTGAATCATTGAAATAATAGTTTTATTTTTAACTTATCCCCATTTTAGTTAAAAAAAAATTACTCAATTTATAGGAAATATTGATTTTATTTTTCATATGTTTTGTCCACTCCTCTTACTACTTTTAATGGAAACTTGTAAATTATTACATATTAAGGCAACACGTTATAATTATAATTGGATGGTTTACACATAACAGCTGTCAAAAAACTGACATTTAATAATGAAAGAGTAAACAAAGTCATAACGTTTCTTTTATGACATTTTCTATATAAGCGAAAACCATATTGAAATTCGGCTTTGGTTTTGTTATTTCATCGACTATTTACTTTCTTAAAAGTTTCCAACCCTAAATAACAATTTCTGCATTGAAGTTTTCCAATTACAGTATACATCCGGCACGAAATCGCGCGACAAAGTTAACTCCACCCAGATAAGTTTTAATTAAACGACAACTACAACAAACATACAAAAATAAATAAACTTGAATAAGAAAACTAATTTGAATCTGCTATTTTTTTCCTTTTATATACATTTTTTTTTACTTATTACTTATTCAATGTCAATCACGATCTGATTTACTATTGTTCACCTTGAATATATTGTAAATAAAATAATAGGACAAAATAAAATAAAAATTATACGTTTTGAAAATTTACCTACTTTGTTTGCTCTTCTAGTTATTTCTTTCTAAAACCCACCATTCAAGTTTCTTTAGTGAATATTTCAATTTTGAATTATGTATATGTGAGGAGGGAATCTCACAACAATTTTAAAAAGGTTTTGGTGGGGCATAGCACATAAAAGATGAGGAAACACTGGTTTATATTAGACTTGATATTCCATTGATTTTGTGTTGGTGAATGGTCACCCATCCAAAACACAACTTGTTTAACTTTAGTAAAAATGCCGAACATCAATATTCTAACGATGGAAGAATCTGCGAGGAAAAGTAGTTCAGTTTATAGTGTATTGCGCATGAAATATTCATAACAAAATAACGAGGCCAATTTATATGCGCCGTATTCTTAGATGCATGCCCATCCATCCATTTAGGTTGCCAGTATCAAGAACGTACATCATCATAGACGTCAGCTCCCAATTTATCAGAGTCAAATCCTAATATAATCATCGATCGTTTGAAAGATGTTGGCAGTTGATTATTTCGCGGATCCTCTCGAAATTCCGCGTTGCGTAACTAACGGATGGAAATACCGCAGCTAATTAGAATCATCGGCGCTTCTACATTGATGGAATCGGTTAATTATTGTGTGGTTTTTTGTTGTTGTTGTTCACCGATTGTGTGATGGCCTTTGTTGTTCCAAGTTCAATGGCAATCGGATGGGGACGGCACGTCGGTGGTGCTGCATTCGGCGCGGGGGTGGGACAGGGGCGCAAGCGTAGCACCCTTGTTTATCGACTGGAGCGGGCTCATCGCCAATGCGCTTCCAGCTGGAGCGCAGTTCGGTCGGTCCGCCGTGGAATGGAAACCTCAAAGAAATCTGTTGTAGCAGCAAGAAAAACTCAATTGCAATTCGCAAGATTTCATTGAACATTTATTTATTTTTTGGTACCAGCAACGATGCTCTGGTAGACCCAGAGAGCGATGAAAGTGCCACAAAATTCGACCGTCCACAAGCATCCTGCGCATCCCTGGGTAAGAAGAGATTATACCCCAATGCACTGCATGACTAAAGAAAGAGTTAACAACAAACAACCTTGGAAACGCGTTTGTTGTTGCTTGAAATGCAAACTTTGTTGAGTTTTTTTTTTTTAAATTTAATTGCAAATAACTTCCACGAACGGCGATTTAATCGAAAAAATGGATATGCAAATTTAGTCGCATGTGTAAAACTTTTTCATGCTATGAAATAAGAAAATAAATAATTATTTAATCGTAAACTTACCGAAAATTCTGCTGATCTGATTTCAAATCCTAATGATATCTGAATGTAGTCTGATGATATTCACACACTTATACATATTTTAGCGTTTTTCTTGCTTGCAATTGAAGATTATTAATAAAATGTCAAATTGGTTACTATGGCATTTTTTAAAAACTACATTTTAATCAACAAATTGTTTTGAGATTTACATACTTGATTTTATATTTAAATTTAATTATATGTTTTTATACCTCGATTAACGAATACGATGCGCGTTAAGAGAAACTTCGTTGCCAGAATTCAAAATACTGTAAATACGTTAATTTGTAAAGAAAATAAAATTAAAAAAAATAGCAAGAAAAATGATAAGTTTTTCCTCTTTTTACAATCTTCAACTTTATTTAATTCTAACTCATGTATTTAATTATTTTGTTGAAATTTGTTGAAAGCCAAGTAAGTTGACAAGTATTTTGTCTCTTTCTTAATATTGTCATAAATATTACCAATTAATAAAATTCAACTTTTTTAAATTCCAAGTCATGTATTTAATTATTATGTACAATATTTGTTGACAGCCAAGTAACTTGACAAGTATTTGGTCTTGTTACTTCTTTAATATTATAATAATTATTACTTCACAATAATATTCGACTTAATTTAATGCTAAGTCACGTATTTAATTAATTATGAATCATTTTTGTAGAAAACCAAATAACTTGACAAGTATTTGGCCTATTTTATATTTAAATTAAATTGTATGTATTTATACCTCGATTAACGAATAAGAAACTTTGTTGTCAAAATACAAGATACTATAACCAAACTATAAATGAACGTCATTCATAAAGAAATATTTTTTTTAGCAAGAATCGAAAATTAAAAAATCTTCAACATTGATTAAAATCTAAAATCCTCTTCATCCTAACTAACATCTAATAGAGAATTTATTATTTAGCACTAATTTTGATTATATTAATTTTCTATTTATATTTTCTCGAAAAAAATCTCCATCAATGTCAATGTAATAATTGTCTCACAAAAGTTAATTCAAATTAATCCGGATCATCAATTTCAATTTGAAACATGAAAGGGATTTACATAATGTATTTAATACAGCTTTTTATTAATGGTTTTATTTTTTATATAAGTCATATACGAATACATGGCACAATGCGGATAATCGGTTCTACCAAAATCACAGAACCGGACTAATCGAGGTTTTGTAATAAATTGACTATAGTGAATTTGGACTAATCATAACCGCATTATATGAGGTTTTAATAAATAATAAAGTATTTAATGATACTTAGTGAGGTTTTTTTATATGAATATTAGATGTGTATGGTTTGTACAATGATTGATTATATAAAAAATAGAATCAATTTGTTGTCCATAATTTGGACAATTATAGAAAATTAGATTTTATAATATTATTTTATTTTGGTATAACTATATCAGATTTTTATTAATTATTGTAATTCTATACTGAAGGAATATTAAGTAATATATTTTCTTAATTTATGTAAAATAGTAGAAAAATTTGAATCAAACAAGTTTAATCAAAATCAATCTTTAATATTTATAATATACTTTATTTTAACTTTTTTTTTGTCCAAATTAGATTAAAGACAAGTAAATTTTTATTTCAGTATTTAAAATCATAATAATTAAATAATTATTGTAGAATAATGTAAAAATGTAAAATTTTCACTTTTATTTATTCTCATCTTCTAATTCATCTTTGATTATAATCGTTCGTTCTTAATTGCAAAAGGTATTGTTCAACAGTTTGTTGGCTCTTGTAATCCTTTGGACGAGAGTCAATTGTTTAATGCCGGTGAAAGCCCAAAGCGCATTCGTGCAAAGAAGATTGGATCGTTTATTTGTCAGTAGCTTTATATATTTGACAATACCATTTTCTAGTCACTTACACAATCCAACAAAACGCATTATTTCACAGTTAAACCAATAATTACATAACTTTTACTTAATAGTTGGCGTGTTTGTATTTTGTTTTACTTGTCAAGTATCGTGTAGATTTCATGTGAATTACGTTACATACATTTTATTTCAAAGCATTTCAGATTTTCTTAATTTTTTTTTTTTTTTTATTTTTTTTTTATTTATAGATATATACAAATATTTACAATTTCAATGTTTTTAAAATTTTATTATTATAATTGGCCCTCCTCATCTTCAGTTCTCCAGGCAGTCCTTGTAACTGGTAATTGTGAGAGAGATTATTGTATGTTGTGATGGTCTGTTTGTCCATTACTATTTTTTGTTTTTTTCTTTGTAGTAATTCCTGAGTTTCTTTTTAAATGTTATAATTTCTCTTTCTTTCCTTATGCCGTATGGTATTTTATTGTATTCCACAATACCAGAAACCAATAAACTTCTGTTTAAAATATTAGTTTCATTTTTTTCAGTTCTTAAATCTTCCTTTTTTCTGGTATTGTAGTTGTGTGTGTCTTTGTTAGATACCAGATCCTGCCGCGTCTTTATTTTTTTATGGACTATTTTGTGTATGAATATGTTTTTTTGTATCTCCATTAAGGTCCTTACGTCAGGCACGGACCCGGCATTCTCCCCACCGAACATAATTCTCTCCAATTTTGTTTGTTGCCTTTGTAACGAGTCGATGTTTGATTTAGTTGTATCACCCCACACCTCAATACCATAGCACATCCCAGAGGTCCATATACTATGGTACACCGACCTCCTACACCCTACCGGGATGTATCTACCAGCTCGCCACATAGATCCTATGGTTGATGAGTTTTTTTTCTTTACTATGTTCAAGTGAGAATCCCAGTTCAGCTTGTCGTTCAGAGTGACTCCCAAGTACTTCTCCATCTCCACCTGCTCTATGTCCCTATTGTTAATCTTTATGTTGAGATTAATTGTTTTTGAATTTTTCTGCTTAATAATCATGTAGTGGGTTTTTGTTTCATTGATTGTTAAAAAATTCACGTCACACCACCTCTGAAACCTATCCATATCGTTGTTAATGCTTTCTTGGAGTAAATCAATTATCACAATAATTACTATATTAATATGTTTATACTTACATTTATTAGTGTTTTCATTTATATAATATGTTCATGATTGTCTTTTTAAATATTTCAACTTCTTTAATATTATAATAAATATTACTTGTTACTAATATTTAACGTAATTTAATTCTAAGTTATGTATTTAAATATTATGGAATATCTGTGTTGAAAGCCAAGTAAATTGACAAGTATTTGGTCTTGTTACGTTCATCTACATCCTTATATTATAATAATTATTACTTGTTATTAATATTAAACTTCATTTACTTGTAAATCTACTGTTTTATTAGTATGAAGAATCCGTGTTGCAAGCCAAGTAACTTGACAAGTATTTCGTCTTTTTACAATCTTCAAATTTATTTAGTTCTAAGTCATCTATTTAAATATTATAAAAAATCTGTGTGAAAGCCAAGTTACTTGACAAGTATTTGGTTTTCTTACATTCTTCTACATCTTTAAAATTATAATAATTATTACTTGTTATTAAAATTCAACTTTATTTAATTGTAAATCTAGTGATTCATTAGTATGTTGTTGAAAGCCAAGTAACTTGACAAGTATTTCATCTTTTTACAATATTCTAATTCTTTAATTTTATAATAAATATTACTAATTAATAATATTCAACTTTTTAAATTCTAAATTTTGAAGAATATTTGTTGAAAGCCAAGTCACTTGACAAGTATTTGGTCTTGTTAAATTCTTTTACATCTTTAAACTTACAATAATTATTACTTGTTATAAAAATTCAACTTTATTTAACTAAATCGTGAGTTTCATAATTATGAACAATCCGTATTGAGAGCCAAGTAACTTGACAAGGATTTCCTTTTTTTACAATCTTTTAAATATTAGTAATTAATAAAATTCGACTTGATCTAATACTAAGTCACGTATTTAATTATTATGAATCATTTATGTAGAAATCCAAATAACTTGACAAGTATTTGGTCTATTTACAATCTTCTACTTGTTTAATATTATAATAATTATTTCTTGTTAATAATATTCAACTTTATTTCAGTATAAATCACGTATTACATTATTATAAAAAGTCTATGTTGAAAACCAAATAACTTTGTACTTCTATATTTACTAATAAGAACTACTTTACAATTTAATTGGCAAGTGACGAGTAATAGTAATCATACTTTTAAAAACTTTAAAATTAATTATAAACTATATTTAATGATATTTGAATGTAGATTATGATAAAGTGTGGTCGTATATAAAAATCATATCACTAAAGATGTCAACATACTACACCAGGGGTTCCCAAGCAATGCGTCCATAGACCATTTCGTGGCAGGGCGGACCACGAAATGCCTAGGTTTTACCTTTGTAATGCCCGGATCTCATTAACTTAAGTTAAAAAAATTCATTAAAAATATAGATTTTTGAAACCCTTGCTCTACACTTATCAAGTAACTTTGTGAAGTGACAAGTAATATTTACTGAATGTACTCACATTTCTTCATATATTTGAACCCCGACTTACGCGAACTTGGAGTTACGCGCGAATTCTACGTGCACAATTGTCTTTTCTAAATTTAAATTTTGGATTTTACTATATTTGCTACCATAAGAATCTGAATATAGTCACATATTGTTTTTGTTTAGTCATCTGTTTCTATGGTTACCAATTATATTTTATAAACAAACATGTGTAAAAATTGACATTTATTTTGTAAATAACCACAAATACATAAAAGTCTTTAAACATAACCTATATGCACCTAAATCTTAATATAAAATAACATTTCTCCGAATTTTAAGAAAACAACTCAGCCTCAGAAATTTTAATTGCGTTTTTGTAACTCTGGGCCATTCTAACCCTCTACACAAAAAGATTTTTGTGGCGAGGGGATTACATTTGCTTTAATTTGAAAACGTAATGAAAAGATATTTGAATCTAAATTTCAAAGCACAATCGCATTTTGCATAAGAATTGCGAATAAATATTGATTACACTCCAAAATCATATTTAACAATCCGTTAAATGCATGACATCTTTAACATGTTAATTACTGCCTTTATAAGTGAATTAGTACATTAGTGACCCTTCGCACGTTTTGACTGCATGTTCAAGCGCAATAATCGACAGAATCTAAAATTTAATGAATCAATTTGCAAGCGATCCGAATCTCACGGTTTCAGCAGTAAAAAGAACACCCTTGAGAATAAACAGGCGAATAAAAAAAAAATATATAAAAGAGTGAACATCGCGCAGTAAATTACATTACACGAATTTCGGTGGCGTATTTTATTTGGAAGGCGCAGAACCGTGGCCTCCGTAATTCATCAAAATTAATGGCTCACAAAACCTAGAACGAAACTTCCCATCCACCCAGAAACACTCCCCAACCCCATGAATCAACCGGTGGAAATTAAAATGCACGAAAGGAATTCACTCCGTAATCGCAATTCTTAGTTTCCTAACCTCGTTGCGTCACTGTCGGAAATAAAATAATGTATGAAACAAAGAAAGAAAATGCTTACGTGGATATTAGCTTAAACAGAAGGGGAATTGAGGGAATGTAATTAAATTTTCATTTGGTAGGAAAATATATACAGAAAAAAATTTTGTCCACTCCCAATTGGGAAATTACATAACGGGAACTCGTTAATTAAGTATGACTCATGTTTGAACGTGTTTTTTATTTTATTACTTTTATATCTTGCTAAAACTCTAGTAAAGATAATATTTCGTAGATTATAAAGTTCGTGTTACATTGTAATAATGTTTAATAATCTTTAAGAAAAATACCTTGGTCGAAAATAAAAAAACTACAGCATATCAAACCTAACGTTAATCTGACGATGATACACATAACCGTGCTAAGCATGACAGAAGCAAATTTGACAATTCAAAATATACCATAACCAACTATATTGAAGCACAACAAATAACACCATGTCAAACCTAACCATTCTAACCTATCAAAATTGATAGACAATCGCATAAAATATAACAGGAAAATAACCTAACCTTAATCTGACGATGATAAACATAACCGTGCTAAGACATAAGCAAATTTGACAATTCAAAATATACCATAACCAACAACAAATAACACCATGTCAAACCTAACTACTCTAACCTATCAAAATTGTTAGGCAATCGCATAAAATATAACAGGAAAATAACCTAACCTTAATCTGAGGATGATAAACATAAGCATGACATAAGTAAATTTGACAATTCAAAATATACCATACTGAATAACTAACTATACTGAACCACAACAAATATCATCATGTCAAATCTAACCAGTCGCATAAAATATAACAGGAAATTAACGTAAAGTTAATTAAATAATTGTAAACATAACCGTGCTAAATATGACAAAAACAAACTTGACAATACAAAATATACTATACTGAACTATAACCAATCATACCAAACCACAACAAATAACACCATATCAAACCTAACTATTCAAACCTACTAAATCTGACAGGCAATCGAATAAAATATAACAGGAAATTAATGTATTGTTAATCTGACATTGGTAAACATAACCGTGCTAAACATGACAGAAGCAAACTTGACAATTAATACAAAATATACTATACTGAACTATAACCAATCAACAAATATCACCATATCAAACCCAACTATTCAAACCTACTAAATCTGACAGGCAACCGAATAAAATATAACAGGAAATTAATGTAATGTTAATCTGACATTGGTATACATAACCGTGCTAAACATGACAGAAGCAAACTTGACAATCAATACAAAATATACTATACTGAACTATAACCAATCAACAAATAACACCATGTTAAACCTAACTATTCAAACGTACTAAATCTTACCGGCAATCGCATAAAATATAACAGGAAAAGTAGAACAGGAAATTAATGTAATGGTAATCTGGCAATGGTAAATATAATCGTGCTAAACATGACAGAAGCAAACTTGACAATACAAAATATAATATACAGAACCATGACCAACCTTACCGAACCAAAAAAAATACCATGTCAAACTAAACCATTCTAACCTATTAAATTTGACCGCTAACGCAATGGTAAACATAACAGTGCTAAACATGACAAAAGCAAATTTTATAATACACCATATAATACCATACTGAATCATAACCAATCATATCGAACCACGACAAATGACATTATGTCAAACTTAACCATACTAAATCTGATCGATAATTGCATAAACATATTAGGAAATTAACCTAACATTAATGTGAATATGGTAAACATAACCGTGCTAAGCATGACAAAAGTCAAAACAAAACTTGACACTATCAAACCTAACCATAGAAAATATGTTTGTATGAAATTTAACAATACTAATATACGAAACATTTCTCTTATTGTTCTTTTTCTTCGTAACTTGCTTCCTTGCTGCCGGAAGATCTTTGATACACATACCAGCGTCATGTTAACACCTACCTAACTATTCTAACTCACCTGAGTGTACTAAATCTAATAAAAACTGAACTATACCCCATTTAAAACACACCAAAGCTGATCTTTAATAAAATAAATCAACTTTACCAAAACTAACTCAAAATCCAAAAGTATTCCTGATTTTTTTCAACCTTACTCCTATTCTATCACGTTTACCTCAAAAGTAATCACTCAAATAAGCTCTGTCAACATCTCTTATCATTATCTCTAAAACTATTAGAACCGTATTTACAATATATACATAATTGAAATATATTCGCGGGCCGTGTAAAATTGCATCGGTTATAAAATGCGGCCCGCGTGCCGTCAGACCACATATGTCATCTTAAATAAATTTAAAAACTAATACAATTATAATTAGTACAAAGTTAATTATCTTCTTTTGTTACTTTCATTTCAGGTCCAAGCCTCCTGCATAATCTTTGGCCTTGGGATTTTGGCGGCAGCAGCCTTCTGGATCAAAAAATGCAAGTAAGTTATCGTTTATTTAAATACCCTGCAATAAATAACCACCAGACATAATCATATAATATCAATATGTTGACAGTATGAGTTATATAATTATTCCAACTATTAATATATTAAGGATCTATATGATAAAACTGTCAATTAAATTAAATAAATAAGAAATGAATATTCACTTTAGAATGATTTTAGAAAATACCTTAGTTTTAGAATGTTTAGTATATTTTTATACCAGAATAATAATATTATTATTAAAAAGCTTATAAATATTCTCTGAAGAATATAGCTGGTTTAATGTGATTTTTTAACAATGAATGAACTCTACTTTACGGAATCCAACCTACATTCAATGCTTGATCCAATAAGTGGAACTTTATTGAATCACTTAATACCAATTAAATCAAATTCAATTAGCCAAAGCAGATTTCTTGGACATGGTCTCCAATAATGCGAAACCATACAAACAAGGAAACGGAACGTATAACAGGATTTGGAATGCGCGCTGCGTATCATGTCCTATACCAAATCATTCATTACACGACGAAGGTGATGCGCGTCTCGGTTCGCGGATTGACAGTGGTGGTGCAAGAATACTAAAATTGTGATTGTGGTGAAAATGATCAACTTGTATAAGCCGCAAAGCAGGAACAAGGATGAAGATGGCAAAGATCAGGATAAGAAGATCGGGCATGATCGGTTTTATCAAAACAGGTCCAGGTCGAGGCGCAAAAGGTCTTGCAATCGGAGAGTGCAAAGCGAGAATAATTTTAGCAGTACCGAACTCAGGTTGGCCCATCAGATGTCCATTGGCAGAAGCAGCAGTATTGAATCAACCAGCAAATGGTTGAATCTGCAAAAAGTTTTCCTTCTGAAGACCAGGTAGTGAATACATAATAATCATTATTAGACATAAAAACAGTATTTCAAGATATATAAATAACTATAAATAACAATAAATACTTTAGATACAAATATACTAAAACTTCCACTATATTCAACCCACAGAATAATCGAAAATCTTAAATCTAATACTTAAATAAAATATAAATTCCAAGTATGCATTCACAAACGTATTAGTACTGATTTATAAATATTTAGAATGAGCTTTATCTTTAGTTTAAGTAATACCAGTATCACAAATCAGCACTTCGTAATTTTTTTTTAAAGTAAACTTTTGATGAACTTTCAGTTTGTACTTCAAATTATTGTTCTTCTTATAAAAGAGGTATTGTAACATCTCGCTGAATAAGTTCGTATGATGACATATAGATGGCATCTCTATCGACAAAGTACCAACCTTTAGACGACGCCTGTCAAAATTTTATGGCAATCTGACGTTCAGTTCAGAAGTTACAGTGTTTTTAGTGACACTACTTTTGTAATTTTGAAAACAATGAAAAAATCAATGAATTTCAGCAAACCACTTCTTTACTATTTGTCTCGATGGACACAAAAGCCATTGCTTAACTTGAACGGTATTTTTTTTTTCCCATAAAAAATCAATGTTTTATCAACAAATTAATGCTTTTAACAGTAATTTTTAGATATGTTCAAAAAATTTATATTTATTTTCCAAGATGAGTTTGAGTATACCTAGGTTTTGTTCATACTCTAAGCTTGTTTTATCAATAAATCATATACTAATTAATTTCTACTATTAAGTTACTATTGTAACATGACACATTATTTATACTATGTTAAATAATAATACATTAAAGTTATCTTTTTTTTTTTTTTTTGATTAATTGTATTTTTTTTTTAAACGGTTTCTTCCATAAACAATCTACCGCGCAAAAACCGCTTTTAGTGAATACTTTATATTTTAATTAACTAATTTTCTAATCTGCATTAACGAATAAATTCAGATTTATTAATATTATTTACATCATCCTTTCTTTATATAATTTTCTCACTAATCTTCAATTTTCACTCCAAACTAATATCTTATATTACAAATTCTTTCTTTGTAGTCTATTCTACATTTAAATAAAATATTAGTATTTTGATTTTCCCAAAAATACGAAATGTAGAATGTACATTTATTAAGTGATCATCTTATTAATTTGCTGTTTGCGTTACAGATTTAATTTACTAAACTTAAAAAATATTCTCTTATTTAATGTTTATATAATAGCAGAAATGTATCTAAATATTTTGCTTTATTTGATTGATTTTATCTCGTAATATAAACTAATGTTTTTGTTTACTAAATAAATTCTCCCAAAATATCGTAATTTATGTTACAAAACTACAATCAAAATGAAGAATCAGACAAGTACACAAACAACTAATAACCATAAATAACGAAACGATAAATAATTAACCCATCACATTTTATTTTTTTTATGGACTCATAACATAAAATCGATTAACCCACAAACAGACGATGCGATGCGCAGCTTCTGATATTAAATGTATTTTCCAAACTGCGAACTATAAAAAAAAATGGAATACGACAGATCTCATTTCCTGCACGTAAATAGAATATCATTTTCCACGTGCGCACAACGAATAAACCCAAACGACAATACGCGGAGCCCTTGGGCTACAAAATTCTCGGAGCGGAAAATGACATCAAGTGCAATTTATCGAGTTAACTCTGTTTTGCCTCACTCGAAACAGTTGCCGTACTCCAAACAACATAATTCCACTTTGCATTGGAAATATATGTTATATATATATATAACACTTTACTCAATAAGTTCGTAGGATCACATATAGATAACGCTTCTATCGAAAAATTCATATGATTTTTAGAAAATACCAACCTTCAGATGATGTCTTTTAAAATTTCATGGTAATCTGACGTTTAGTTGACAAGTTACAGTGGTTTTAGTGACGCTACTTTTATAATTTTTAAAACAATGGAAAAAACTGAATTTCAGCAAACCATAACATAAAATAGCGTCACTAAAACTTCTGTAACTTGACAACTAAACGTCAGTTTGCCATTAAATTTTGACAGGTGTCATCTGAAGGTTGGTACTTTCTAAACAACATATGAATTTGTCAATAGAAGCGCCATCTATATGTTATCCTACGAACTTATTGAGTGAGGTGTTATATATAAATTCCATTATAGGTTTCGTGTACTTTCTTGTGAATTGTGGTGGATGCGCCTGGTAGCACATGTTAATATCGATCGATACTCTGCAGAACTTATCCGACCTAATTACTGTTCACCCACGTACAATCATTCCCGACTCGAACATTTGAATTGCATAAGTGTTTATATGGATTTAACGGATGTAAACAAGGGCGCATGGGATGCGATTGACAGGATAATCTATTTGTAGATATATATTGGTTACCATGGATATATCAAAAACAAATAACTCTTAATCAATCAAATGACAATTTTCCATACTGATTGAATTCGGAAAAATTAAGGTCTTTAACACCGTTTGAAAATTATTTTCATAAAATGAAACTCTCAGAATTTGATGCATTAGTTTTTAGAATTAATTTTTATTTTGCTGAACTGATTTTTTTTTAATATTCAAACCGGACTATAGAGAATTTGAACTGATAAAAACCGCACTATTCGAGGTATTCGATGAAGTATAAAAAAGCTAAAAAAATACCTATATATAAGAAGCACTCTAACACTAAGTTACAACTATCTAGTATAGAAATTTATTTTGAAGTCAACGATTTTTATAAAAACCAATAGCACTTTATGCTCCTGTTATACCTCCATTTACGAATAAGATGCGTTCCACGGAATTACTTCGTTTAGCAAAACTTCATACTTAAAGATAAACATATTATGTCCAGAAAGTAAAAATTAAAGAAAAGAAAAGTTTTTCTTAATATATTTAATTAAAGTTTGTAATTAAACTTTTAACTATTTTCATTTGTAAGTCACTGTGTAAAACACTATTAAATAATTGATTGCAATATTTTTTATTTAAATCGCTGGAGTATTTTGAGTTTCTTGTTAAATGACACAACTGAATTACATATTACCACATTAGTTTGAGGATGCATTTTAATATTTATTATCTGTTGTCAAACGATTTTCCACTACAGTTTACTGAATTTCAGACTTAATTATTTTCTCTTCACCTTCATAATCTGTATATATGAATGCAATAGTATTATTTCCTCATCGTAAAGGTGACATAACTCAATTTCTTCTTTGATCACATTTAAACATCTTTGCAAGTTTTGGGATACAACTTTTATATTGTGATCTGCGAATATAAAAATAGTTATTTTATTAGAAATCCGATGCGAAAGTAAGAAATAATCCGTTATTTAACAATTTCATAATTTGGAAAAAATAATTTTATAGAACAGTCTAGGTAATTTTATTGAAAGCTTGCAAGATATTCAGAAATGCAGCAGTGCAGAAATGTTTTTCTTCAAATGCAGTGGTGATTACTTTAGCAACCCAGTAAACTTATTCCACAGTAGAATGCCCTTTGCGGAATTCAGGAATTCTAATTTTTTGGATGTTATAGCACAATTTCTAGGCACATTTTCCAGCAAAATTTGCATTTTTTTAGTATTTTCAATTGCTTTTTTTATTATTCTCTAGTTTATCCTTATTTAATTAAAATACTTACTATTAGACGCAAATAATATACTTTAAATAATGCTATGATCTAACGGTTGAATCAGGTAAATTGTGTTTGCTGAAAACATAACTTTCATGTGTAAAACTAAAAAATGCTTCAGATAATCCAACTTTAAATATTTTTTTTCTTCAATTTATAAATTGAAATTAATTTCTTGTATTATTTATTGACACATATACTGAAAGAATTAGTACTTCTTATATAAAAAAATATTATAATCATAATACTAAGCAGATATAATAATTTTAAATTTAGTTCACGTTTCACAACTTAATTTTTTTATACTCCAGCTGAAAACTATTTACAAAGTCATAAAAACACTATAAGAACGAATTAAATTCTATACAACTTTAAATATTTTTGTGTTCTTTTTGCTTTTTTTTTCAATAAAAATTACTTCAACTAACCAATAATTCAAATATTACTTCAATTTACAAAAAATAGTACACAATTTTTTTATATATAAATAATCGTTTTTCTTGACTCTATTCTTCCGGTTTCAAACCGGTGAGTAATCGGTTATAAATAGATAGAGTTATTACATAATTTACCACATTTATAGAATTATAATTTTGTGTTAAAATTTGTCGTCTCATTGAACTAAATTTGCTAAAATTAGAGCACTACTTCAATTAATTAATAATACATCATTTATAATATGACAACAACTAATGTTACATAATCTTCGTGGGAATCCTGTATTTAGTGTATGTTATACTAAAACGTGTCGTGTCCATAACTGTTTGTGTACTTTAACGCTCTGCCAAGTCCAGATGAAGGCACTCCTAATATATTATTTGTATTTCCAGCTGTTAGCAAGGCTTTATTCGCACTAATTGAATAATTAATGTGACAAAAGCAATCAATTTACCTGTTGATTATTTATAGTCTTTAAACGATTCCATTATGGAATTCGCATCATAAATAATATTATTCAATATTATTTATTTTACACTAATTATTATTAATTTATAATAATTATTCTATTAACATTTATAAAAAATATGAAATACAACAGTTACAAAATATATTTAGACATTTTTTGCCTATTATTAATTTGTAAGAATTATTCTATTAAAACTTATAAAACATACATATTTTACTAAAACTTTACATATACAAATTATCATTATAAAAATGTAATCTAATATTTTTTTTTCAATTTTCTCATAATTATTTTTTCATTCAATTGCACATTACAATTTTAGTTGCATTTCAAACTATTACAATTCTTCAGCAAGAAAATTATTCTATGCGAATAAAGTATTAGAACTACTCGTATATTAAGTGTTTAAGATTACATAATTATTTTCTTTCTGTCATCAACTCTCAGTAATTTCAATTTTCACTTTAATCAATAACTCTTGTTCTCAATTCACTATTATGTAATTAATAACATTTTATTTTAAGAAAACTGGTATAAGCTAATTCATAAAAAATATCTCAATTATAGCAAATTAAATAATGAATACTTAAGTAAAAATATAAGTAATACATACAGTTATTTAATTAATGTGATTATATTCATATTCAACAGTCATTATTCATTATGTAAAGTGCGGTTCCGAAGCCGGTGTATATTAATCATTACAAATTTCGACCGCAGTCACGAATGGTTGCAGAAAATCCTTCGCATTGCGCTTAATCATCATTACTGAACACTTTGTTGAAGTACCGTTTTATGTGCGTTTTTGCAAAAGTGGACGATTCAAATGGAAATTAAAAATTATTCACTATACGTCGTAGTTGAAGCTGACATTTTGACATATGTCATTTTTATAATGATATTCTATGAATTATAATATCAACTTATTACAAAATGTCAAAGTATTTAAACAACCATTATAAAAGGAAAGCTGAAATTTTGACATATGTCATTTTATAATAATGATACTATATGAATTGTAATATCAACTTATAACAAAATTTCAACGTTTTTAAATAACCATTATAAAAGAAAACCTGAAATTTTGATATATGTCATTTTAATAATGATACTATATAAATTATAGTATCAACTTATAACAAAATTTCAAAGTTTTGAAACAACCATTATAAAGGAAAAGTTGAAATTTTGACATATGTCATTTTATAATAATGATACTCCATGAATTATAATATCAACTTATAACAAAATTTCAACGTTTTTAAATAACCATTATAAAAGAAAAGCTGAAATTTTGACATATGTTATTTTAATAATGATACTCTATGAATTTTAATACCAACTTATAACAAAATTTCAAAGTTTTTAAACAACCATTATAAAAGGAAAGCTGAAATTTTGACATATGTCATTTTAATAATGATACTCTATGAATTATAGTATAAACTTATAACAAAATTTCAAAGTATTTAAACAACCATTATAAAAGGAAAGCTGAAATTTTGACATATGTCATTTTAATAATGATACTCTATGAATTTTAATACCAACTTATAACAAAATTTCAAAGTTTTTAAACAACCATTATAAAAGGAAAGCGGACATTTTGATATATGTCATTTTATAATAATGATACTATATGAATTATAATATCAACTTATAACAAAATTTCAAAGTTTTTAAACAACCATTATAAAAGGAAAGCGGACATTTTGACATATGTCATTTTATAATAATGATACTATATGAATTATAATATCAACTTATAACAAAATTTCAAAGATTTTAAACAACCATTATAAAAGAAAAGCTGAAATTTTGACATATGTCATTTTAATAATAATACTCTATGAATTATAGCATCAACTTATAACAAAATTTCAACGTTTTTAAATAACCATTATAAAAGAAAAGCTGAAATTTTGACATATGTCAGTTTAATAATGATACTCTATGAATTATAGCATCAACTTATAACAAAATTTCAACGTTTTTAAACAACCATTATAAAAGGAAAGCTGAAATTTTGACATATGTCATTTTAATAATGATACTCTATGAATTTTAATACCAACTTATAACAAAATTTCAAAGTTTTTAAACAACCATTATAAAAGGAAAGCTGAAATTTTGACATATGTCATTTTATAATAATGATACTCTATGAATTATAATACCAACTTATAACAAAATTTCAAAGTTTTTAAACAACCATTATAAAAGAAAAGCTAAAATTTTGACATGTCATTTTAATGATACTCTATGAATTATAATACCAACTTATAACAAAATTTCAAAGTTTTTAAACAACCATTATAAAAGGAAAGTTGAAATTTTGACATATGTCATTTTATTAATGATACTCTATGAATTTTAATACCAACTTATAATAAAATTTCAAAGTTTTTAAACAACCATTATAAAAGGAAAGCTGAAATTTTGACATACGTCATTTTAATGATGATACTCCATGAATTATAATACCAACTTATAACAAAATTTCAAAGTTTTTAAACAACCATTATAAAAGGAAAGCGGACATTTTGATATATGTCATTTTATAATAATGATACTATATGAATTTTAATACCAACTTATAACAAAATTTCAAAGTTTTTAAACAACCATTATAAAAGGAAAGCGGACATTTTGACATATGTCATTTTATAATAATGATACTATATGAATTATAATATCAACTTATAACAAAATTTCAAAGATTTTAAACAACCATTATAAAAGAAAAGCTGAAATTTTGACATATGTCATTTTAATAATAATACTCTATGAATTATAGCATCAACTTATAACAAAATTTCAACGTTTTTAAATAACCATTATAAAAGAAAAGCTGAAATTTTGACATATGTCAGTTTAATAATGATACTCTATGAATTATAGCATCAACTTATAACAAAATTTCAACGTTTTTAAACAACCATTATAAAAGGAAAGCTGAAATTTTGACATATGTCATTTTAATAATGATACTCTATGAATTTTAATACCAACTTATAACAAAATTTCAAAGTTTTTAAACAACCATTATAAAAGGAAAGCTGAAATTTTGACATATGTCATTTTATAATAATGATACTCTATGAATTATAATACCAACTTATAACAAAATTTCAAAGTTTTTAAACAACCATTATAAAAGAAAAGCTAAAATTTTGACATGTCATTTTAATGATACTCTATGAATTATAATACCAACTTATAACAAAATTTCAAAGTTTTTAAACAACCATTATAAAAGGAAAGTTGAAATTTTGACATATGTCATTTTATTAATGATACTCTATGAATTTTAATACCAACTTATAATAAAATTTCAAAGTTTTTAAACAACCATTATAAAAGGAAAGCTGAAATTTTGACATACGTCATTTTAATGATGATACTCCATGAATTATAATACCAACTTATAACAAAATTTCAAAGTTTTTAAACAACCATTATAAAAGGAAAGCTGAAATTTTGACATATGTCATTTTAATAATGATACTCTATGAATTATAATACCAACTTATAACAAAATTTCAAAGATTTTAAACAACCATTATAAAAGAAAAGCTAAAATTTTGACATGTCATTTTAATGATACTCTATGAATTATAATATCAACTTATAACAAAATTTCAAAGTTTTTAAACAACCATTATAAAAGAAAAGCTAAAATTTTGACATATGTCATTTTATAATAATGATACTCCATGAATTATAATACCAACTTATAACAAAATTTCAAAGTTTTTAATAAAAATAATATGATCACACAATTGATTTATTCTAATAAAAAATATATAATTAAATAAATAGTCAAGTTACAAATGAAAATATATTTTTGTTTGTGCTTTTTTCTCTTTTAAAAAAATTTAAAACTTAAATCAGGATTATTTTCTGCAATTTTATTTATTTTCTTTACCAACAAGTTTTTTCAAATCATTCATTGTAACATCAACATTTTTTAAATCTAATGATTGATCTAACTATGGATGATTCCAATTGCAATTTTTAAAAGTATAGTTTTTCCATAAAATTGTATTCAAACTTAGAAAATAAGCACTAAATGATGCATAATCTGATGGTTTCAATTGTGTTTGCTGAAAGAAATTTCGTTATACCAAAACTTCTGTATCGAGGAATGGCTATATATTAATTGCAAATGATAATCTTATCTGAAAACTTAAGAGAATGAAGTAATTATTACAGCCTCATTTTATTTAGTTCTTGGATTAGTCCAGTTTCAAACAGTCCGGTATATTGACGAAATCGATTAACTACATTATGCGAGCTGTTACTTATACAGTCATACCTCAATTAACGAATAAGATATATTTCGCAAAATTGCTTCGTTAAGAGAAAACTTTGAGAGACTAATATAACCAATATCGGCATACGTTTCTTCAAAAAGAAAATGAAAAATTTTAGTTTTAACAAAACGTTTTATTTAATAATAGCAAAATATAATAAATAGTAAACAAAAATCCTTTTTAAATCTCTGAATTTCAAAATTTTCTTTCTCTTCTTTACTAGTAAGTTTCTAACATTATCTTTATTGATATTTTTAATCTAATTATTAATCTAAATATCAAAGCTTCCAATTGCAGTTTTTAATAATATAGTATTTAAATAAAGTTTTATTCAGATTTAGATAACAAGTTTTAAATGTTGTTGTTTGCGGAAAGAATATAAAATGGTTATATTAAAGTTTCTATATCAGCAGTAACGTTAAAATATAAAGGTATGACTGTTAATTAAAAATGATACTTATCTGAAAACTTAAGAGAAAGATGTAAATATTACCGCTTGTTCTACTTAATAATTATTTCAGATTACAAAGTCTTAGACATGTCAAACTCAGGAGATTACATTGGAAATTGAGTTATAACTAGAACGTGTAATTTTTGATTGAGTCTATAAATATTATAGTTACTTATTAGTTGTGGTGGAAGCGCCGTGTAGCTTATGTATACATCTTTATAAATATAGACATATTGATTTAGAAACGCGTCGCCGTTTATTATTAATACAAATAATCATGTCTTTAATATGTGTGTGTATTGCTTTTTGATCGAAATACACATTGATGATCCATTAATAGCCACTTGGGGTTTCACTGCCTCGAAATAGTTCATACACGGCTTTGCGTGAGTTTCTGAAGGTTGTCGATTAGCGTGCAGCGATCGAGTGGCCATTGACCATTGACATTTCCCGCCTACAAATTGTCATGCAAGCATTTGTTACATTGTTATCTCTTGTGTTTTCAGATCGACGAGTATGCCTCGACACGAGTACAGCGCCCTCCGGCTCGAGAACGGAAGCGAAAAGAACAGCAACGACAAATATCAACAAAACCAACTGCAAGACGCCACGTACACATCATGTCAACAGAACCTCGAGTATGGTGGAAGGTACGAGCTGCAGAGGCGGCTCGGTCTGATAGGCTCACGTCCAGATAAACATTGGTAAATACATTTCCCTACATAATAGAATATTCAATCAATATACGTATTTCAGTTCTAAATACAACTATTTATGTATCAGTATACAAATGACATATATAAAAGTGACAGCTATTGTTACCAACTGTTAGATCTTTTGTTTGAAATTTGACATTTGCATTTTTGTATGGACTGCAGCCCAGGGCTTTAACTTAATATGTAAACCACCTATATTGGATCTCCTCCTTCTGGGTTTCCTCTTTATTACTCAATTCCTCTCCTATTATTCCATCCTGGTATTAATTTATCGTTATCGAGTTTCTGGAGTCGTTTAGCTTCTATAATATAATACTATACATTACGCGTTACTTGTCAAGTACATACATATTTTATCATGACAAGTAGTCAACAAGTACCAACTTATTTAGTAGTGTCTTTTGAGCAATTAACGTGAGACAGCATAAAAAAGTTAAGCAAAATACTATAATCAAATTACACGATTCAAGAAATTGTCATTTTATATATTAAAAATATACTCATCAATGATAGGCACATAATATAAAATCAATTATTTTTCCAACTTATCAAACTATATAATGTACACATTTCCCGGAAAATGTATAGATTTGCTTACAACTGAAGTAAAAGTCAATAATAAAATTATATCCATATTATCCGGAAATTGATGAGGCGTAATGAACTTAGAACTAAATACTTATAATTATTTCCTATATTTTAAAACTACTAAAACTAAATCTCTAATTAATTACACTTTCAATGCTCATGGTTTCCAAAATTAAAGAATATAATCCAAATTTCTAATTTATTATTATTTTAATAATAATGTTAATTATAACATTTCTAAAGAGTAATCAAACATCATAAAAAAAAACTATACATATGACTACTTTTTGAAGGGTTTTTTGTCCTATAATTTAGTAGAAATGTTACCATTATATTTTGTATAAATATAGGTTGACTAACACATGTTTGTTAGGTTTGTTGTAAAGGATAAATCGTTAGGTGCGGAACGTCTCTTGAGTTTGGTGGAGGTGCCTCAACAGTGTCCATTGCAGACGACCGCGACCACGAGAGAAACCATGCTGGAACTTTTCCGGTCGTTGCAACATCCGTACATCCATCCCATATTAGACGTGGAGTTTTGGGATATAGGGGCTGCTTTTATATGTCCTCTGAACTACAGCGGTAGCCTGAAGGACCTCATCTACGGCGAAAATTGGCAAGAGGACCACGACAGGAAGTATAGTGGTAAAGGTCAGGGTCTCCACTACCGACAGGTAAGCTACCAACAAATCCAATTCATTGATTAAATACTTAATGTTTTGTGCTATTGAAAGATCCAGTGCCTGGGTAGACAGATCCTCGAGGCTTTGCTCTTCCTTCAGAACAGGAATTACCCAAAGTTCTACCATCTGCATTCCGGAAATATAATAATCCAAAACGGCGTAGCCCGACTCGCCGCCATCGAGAATCCTCTTTTGGGTCTTCCGCCGAAACCGCCTGCCGTCGATGAATGTCTAGCCTTCGGTTATCTCCTCTTCGAAATGACGACTGGGTGAGCAGACTTGGCACGATTCCATCTCATTTCCCCTACAATATCTCTCGGCTCATGTGCACATTTACTACAAAAAAACAGCGAGATAATAAAAACGAGACGGAGAAAAGCACAACAAAACCGCGCCGTTTCTACTTGTCCTTTCAGGAAGCGCCATCGATCGCAACCCACATGAATTACGTACGCAGCCCAATCGAATGCCGATATAAATAGAAAACGAATTAATCGAAAGGGTCGGAGTACGGTTAAATATTCAAACACTCACCTACCCCTGCCCCATCCAATCCTCGTAGAATTGGAGATGAATGTAGAAGGGTAGTGGGCGAAAATAAAGTTCCTCTCAATAATTAATACCGCACGTCAGTTCGGTTTTTATTATCGCGCCATCGCAAACGAAAGGAAACTCGAAACCGGCACGGAACGCGTGCTAACAACAATCAGACTTAATGGGCGAGATTTCGGGATAACGTCTCCGGTTACTGCCGGATCCGGCCGTTTTGCAACGATTAAAGCCACATGATTGATCGTTTTCCAGGGGTGAACACGTCAATTCCACAAGCCGATTTTAATATTTCGCCTTGCTTCGCATGGTCTAATATCTGATTTATGTTTGCTGAAATTCTCAAATCAACATATTATTTACTTCTTAACAGTACGAAAACTTTGACATTTCTATACTTGTGTGTAACACGTCGGGGTTGACAGTCGCGTACTTTTCAAATCTTCCAAGTCTTGGGTGCCACTTGCTTTTAGAGAAAGGAATAACTCAATCCTTCTGCTTTTCGTAATACCACACGATTCCTTTGGATTACAAACTCCGGACGTTCTCTTCAAGAGCAAACACCACCATTCCTGTCGATTGCCAATTTTCCACATACAGTCATCCTCTTCAAGAGCACACAACCTTGGAGTGCGAAATACCCAATCTTCTTTTAAGAGCGAGCACTAATGTCACCCTATCAGTTACTCCACTCCCGTTCTAACATTTATACCGTTAAAAGTTTAATATTATTGACCTAAAAAGTAAGCTTTACTTAAATTACTATGCATTTCAATCTATCTCTGTTACTACCACTCAGATTAGTGATACTTTCAGTGAATCAATACTCAAGAATCTACAACTTTAATAGAAATCTTTGTATGATTTTGTAAGCTGGCAGAACTCAACTTCGTTGGTCTAGATTTGTTTAATTACGATCTCATATATTAACAACTCCAATTTACTAATTAATCTATTTTTACTTCAACTTGGTTTTTCCAAATTAAAATTCTGTCAAAATGTATGCATATTTCAATAATACCTCGCATTGTCCAGTCTCAATTTCTATTGATCATAAAAGAAATTCTCTAACAAGTATCATTTTGTGTTTATATTTATGGGGTTTTAAATTCTTCAATTAATCTGATTTCAATTAGTGCAAAGGATTATTCGAATTATTCCCATAATCTGCATAAATCTTTAGTATAACTTAGACATATTTACTTTCGTTTACATTATATACGGTATTTTTCGTTAATTAATTGGTTTTGCTTTAATTTTTATTGAAGTAATTGAAATACTACAGAATTTTGATCTAAAAACTATATTGGCTGTAATTTAGCATTCCCATCTTATATTTGTAACTAAAAAATCTATTATTCTATTTCAAGTGCTTTATCTAATATAAAATACTGCATCGAAAACTTGGTACAAGTCCAAAAAGGCAATCGAGTATCTCGTTTTATACATTCCCTGATCGATCATTTTAGCAAGGCTTTTTACTTGATTTATAATGCAATGTTAGCAACGAATGCCAAATTGGCACTAAATAAGTTAAAGACTAATTATAAAAATACAGGCTACTTTACTTAATTTATTCTATAGATTTTCATGATATTATGATGATTTATGCTACTTACCCAATTTTATTAGTATACAGTTATGATTTAATTTTTCCTTACCTTCTTCTATTAAGATATGCACTGCAAAACGTTTAAAAAGTGTTATAAAATGTTCATTGAATATTTCTACTGTGTAAGGAATTATTTCTTGTAATTTATGTAGATTTTTGTAGCTTACACAAAAATACATCTTTGATTTATAAGTGCATCATATATTTAAGGTAGTCGAACATTCAAAAACCGAAATCTGTTTGAAAATCGTTTTATTATGGTTTTACAAATTATTTGAGTTCAGAATAGAAGTTCCCTGAAACTTTATAAAATTTAGTTTATCCCATATTCTTCTCAGACAAATTAATTTTGTAATGTAAAATTGAGAAATATTATTTAGTTCAGAGTAGAGTACTAAGAAAAGTTTTAATTAGTCATATTTTAATTTCAATTGCAAACAGTCGGTATATTTGAATTCTTTATTATTAACCACATATTGACTATTACTAATTATTTGAATAAGAGTTGCACTGTGTAATGCCAAATATGTATGTTATAGTCTCAAAGCTAACAATAATTTTATGTTAATATGTATTTATGTAATTTTTAAATATGTTGCATCCTTTAAATTAAATATTATTTTGGTTATTACGTAATTCGTTCCATATTTGACATATTTAGTATTAACGCTGTCGAGTTACCATCAATTATCGGTGCACACCAGAGAATCACAATGCGGCAATTAATTCAACGGTTTCATCATAGATGTTACATGGACAATAGTGCAATTAAAGCAGAAACACGTTGTGCAGCTCCACACGTTTTAGATTGCTTCTATATTATGCAATCGCGATTGTGCTAATGAAAGCAGTACGCTATGTATGTTGTCTGTACACTATATAGTTGTCACAACAAAAATGCTGACTATTACCGAAAAGTCATTCGAAATAGAAAAACTATTGACCTAAATGTTTCAGACTTGTTTACTTGTCTTAATGCGTTTTGTTTGTTCTATCAAAAAAAAATCAATTCGATACTTCTGCAACGAAAATAAGCACATAAATTCTATATATAAATTCAACATTATGTAACTCAATTGCTTAGATATGCAGACAGCATATTTTCAGTACATTAATGTAATATGATTTTATGAAATTTAAAAAAAAAAATCAAAAAATCTAATTTTTAGATATTAAGTAAGCATCGATCTACTTAAACTATAGGGCCTAAAGTCGTAAAAGGATTTGCTAGTTTTTCTTCATTTCGTTCCCGGAAAACAAGAAATTTAAGATTAAATTTTCCGGGAAATTAAAAAAGTTAAAAAAATAATATTTATAACAAGAAAGATTGAAATGAACAGTTTATCAATCATTGAATTAATTAAAACTAAATGCATTTTTTCAAATATAAAATCCAATAAATTATTGTGATTACAGTTTATATTTTATACATAAATGTAGTACAAAATATGAATCTTAAAAATATATATATACAATTATTTACACTAATAATAATAATATTTATTGCAGCAATAAATTACAAAAATATTAAAAAATAAACTCAATTCAATAAAAATGAAACTCCACTGCTGCAAAGGTCTATTGACCATAGGTTTTTGTGCCTGCATTTACATTATTAATATTATATTTTGTTGTTATATAGTATACATATTATGTTTTATGAGTTTTTTTTTTTAATTTTATAATTTCCTTCTTTCTTCTAATTTCATGTGGAATTTTGTTGTATCTATAATTCCTCGCACCAACGGACATCATGTTAGTTTCGTTTTATTCCGTCCTAATATCCTTTTTCTTTTTGTGTGATTCTTATGAGTATCATTATTATATAGAAAAAGTTATGTTTTTATTGTTTTGTACATTATTTTGTGTAAAAAGTATATTTGTTTGCACATTTATTTATGCCTTTACGTCCGACACTCATCCGTCCCAATCATTACCAAACATTATTTTTTTTAGTTTTGTTTGCATTTTATCTTGTATTATGTTTCCCCACACAATTTTGATGTTAATATCAAAATTATTATTTTTGTATGTTTATATGTACATCTCAGTTTAGTTTATTATTTATTGTTATTTCCAAGTACTTTTCCTATTCCACTTGTTCTATATGTATGTTGTTTATTTTTATGTAGTGCATTTTAGTGCGATTCCTTTATTGTTAATTATACCAATTCATGTTGTTTTTAATTCTGTTCTGTAGACTTGTTTCATCTTTTTGTCCGTAAATGATACATGTTTTATTCGAATACATGTACAAACTACCTTCAATTCCAAATTCAAATATATCATTTGTATATAAATATATATTGTATAAGATAGGAACCAGAACTCCTCCCCGGGGGATCCCAAACTTGTTGCACATCTCGGACCCTTCGATGTCCACGATTCAAACTCGTTAAGTTCTATCCGTGAGTTATGATTCAAACTGGATTGCACACACCCAATCATTCATCTTCTACAATAGTTTTCTCCAGTGAACATTGTCAAACGCCCTTTTCAAGTCAATAAACATCGCTACAGCGTGCCTGTGGCTGTCCAAAACCTTTTTTATTTTATTAGTTATATCCACTAGAACTAGAGTTTGATCAAGTCTGAAATCCGTACTACTGTCGATTAATAATCTTGTTCACATTCATATAGTCAATCAGTCAATTATCTTAATTATCATTAAAAATATCGAAAAATTTAAACCAACTTAAAAAATTAATAAACTTAAGTACTTTATGAAAAATAATAATTTACATTATTATTTTTGATTTGATTGACTATGGGCTAAACTCGGCCCGCGGGCCTTTTTATTTTTGATCTGACCATAATCGATTTCAACTAGATTAGTCGAAATGATAAACTAAATCTGTTTAAACTTTGTCGACCTTGAAACTGCATAGTTTTCTTTATCGCAGATTATTATAAATAAATAATTTTCTTATTTTGCAAATTTTAATTTAAAATTAAGAATTTTTTAGAAACATCCATATATCAACTTGCTAACTAATCACACATTTAAAAAAATGTTACATACAATAAATTTTAAGATATTATATTGATTGTTTGTGCTTTAAAATAATTTAAATTACATATGGGCTAAACTCGGCCCGCGGGCCTTTTTTCTTTTGATCTGGCCTTCATTCGTCTCAACGAGGTTAGTCGAAATGATAAACTAAATCTGTTTAAACTTTGTCTACATTAAATCTGAGTAGTTTTCTTTATCGCAGATAATAAGTATTATTATCATTATCTGTCGCTCATATTTTTGAGAACTGCTGTATATGAAACATGTTGGAGTGTGTTTTTGGTAATGTCTAGTTATATCCAATCTAAACTTTCATTTATGATGAGCTCTAGTCTTCTTCATATGAGAAAAGAAGTATTAGCTTGTATTACTTCATTTCATTTTTTTAAAATAATATTTTGGTTCAAAAAATAATAATTCAAAATAATAAATTTTCTTGATTTATAAAAAAAATCTTTATATTGAATTACAAATCTGAGTACGTAAAATCACTTACAAGGAGCTTATAATTAATTTGAATGCTCATTTTTTAAAATTGGTTCTGTGGAAAAGAAATTACACTACCGAAATATTTGTAGAAATTCTATCTTTTGAATACTTTTGAATATAAATTTCATTAAAAAAAATAATAATTTAAAATAATAAATTTTCTTGATTTACAAAAAAAAATCTTAGCAGTCAATTACTAGGAGCTTTTAATTAATATGAATTCTCATTTTTTTTAATGCGTTCAGTGGAACAGAATTTACAGTTTCAAAATCTTTGTAGAAATTGCGTTTATTTCGAGCTGAAACGTTCATTTTGAGACGAAATTAATTTATCGTTCAAAAATTAATTATATCTTTTGAATGCGTGATGCGATTTTGATGAAACTTTAAATGGTTATTTACTATTATCTTTATCGCAAGTTATGGTATAAATAAATTTAATTTTATTTCATATTTGTAAATTTTAGTTCAAAATGAAGAAAATGTTTGAAATAACCATATATCAAGTTGTTTGTAACTACAATACTTAATTTTTTGCTTGGTGTCAGATATGAGTTACCGACGCCGCCGAGCGCAGCGCACTTGAAGATCGAGCTGGAGAGGACACCGAAAATAGCGGAAACCCTCTGGGATATCTTCGAGAGTGATTCATGCCCAACGATCGAGGAGCTCCTCAGGGATGACCTCTTCCGCGGAGTGGAGCTGAGAGAGCTTCGCCGCACCACAGGCATCTCGTACATCACATCCGCCGAGGTCAACGATCTTCTGGAGTCCGTGAAAGTGGCTCCGCTGCCAACGCCGATAACAAGGTAACAATTACACAATTACCCGAGATTTGCAGAACAATAGCAGTTTGTAGAGAGATGGAGGAGGTCTAGCAGATATACTCACGTTAACGCTTTCTCTTTTCTAGTGATGTAGAGTGTAGAATGCTAGAGGATGAAGTAGACGAAGAATTGAACAAAGCGGAGACCGAGGAGACTATTACTGTAATCATAGAGACACCTCGGTAGTAGTAGTAGTGGTAATCTTCGCCACATAGTTTAGCCGAGATCCGGAAAAATATGTACGTAACAAAGGATCACGAGAGGCATCATTCATCAGACGAAAGGCATTTTGTAAAAGGCAGAAAAATTATAAAATACACGCGCTCACACTCATCCACACGAATAATCACACATCCTAGATTTAAAACAAAACAAAGATCATGCAAATAATTAACAAAAAAAAAGAAAAGTGAGATTTTAATGTAAGAGATGAAATATTTTACAAATTAAGATTTAGCCAAGTATTGTAAACGAGTTCTATCTATTTAATTCAAGTAAATACAAAGCACAATCAAAATAATTACTAAATAATAATAATTAGGATCCTTCGCTGAATGTGCTGTGTCAAATCGAAATCAATTCAAGACAAAATTAAAAGCTTCGATTCCTCAAGATTCCGCGGCCAAAACGAAAGAATAAGTGTTTCTTAGAGAATTTTGGACCAAAAGAAAACGAAGAGATAAGTTTAGTAACGATGTTCAGTATTTCAATGTGCCCATGAAGAGATTTATTTTGTAATAATACACTAGGCCCAGGATTTAAACGAATAATAAAGAAAAAGATGAATTTACGATTATAAACGTTTATTACGTAAGCAACGTACTTGTCAATCAAATTGCCTTCGAAATGTAGAGTGAATTCTTTGTTATAGTTTAATTTTAGTGAAGTTGCATTCAACAATTGTGGCATTTAGGATGGTGAAACTAATTTAGTAATGTTTATCTTACCAACACAGTAAAAATTTTCAGTATTGAAACTTAATAAAAAAAATTACACTAATCTTGCTTTTGGCTATTTGAGTGAAAAATCAACAAGTTTGGTAAGGTTAAACATTATCGATTTTAATCAAGCCAAAAATTTATTCAAATAGAATTATTCTATTGCATATACTAGATGGCGCTTGTATCGATTTTCATCTATTATGTAAAATTTAGATGCATACACGTTTTGCGTTAATAGTCAAATATCATACAACTACTACTTGTGATTGTGCAAGTAGCACAAATGGAACTAATAAACTATTTCACTGAACAAAATAAAATGTTAATATTACTGTGGCTTATAAAATGCAAGTACTTGTAACTAAATAAATCAAACATGGCAAATAGCAAGTATTGCATAAACAGCATTAAATTAGCAATATAACTAAACTAAAATAAAATCGAGCACATTCACAATCTAAATTAAATTACATCAAAAATCTGAACACAAATAATATTTTATATATATTGGCAATATGTACCGAAATTTTTTTTTTTTTTTTGTCTTGCAAGTATTACTTGGCAAACATCATGTTAGGTTTACTTATCCATTTCTTATAGTCGCTTTATTATTTATTTGACATTAGAAAGAGAGTGAATTGTTTATTGGATCGTGTTTGTGCCAACTTCAGATAAATTTAAATTATTGATTTGTAAGTTATTTGTGGAGCATTTTTTTTTTAATTACATCAAAAATCTGAAAACAAACAATAATTTATATAGATTGGCAATATATACTGAAAAGCAATATATGTATAACATATTTTATTTCGCAAGTATTACTTGGCAAACATCATGTTATTTGTTTGTTTATCCATTTCTTAATGTCGCTTTATTATTTAAATATTTGTATTTACAAGTAATGTCAGTGAAATTATTGATTTATTTAATAGTTATTTGACAATGAAAAGAGTGAATTGTTTATTGGTTCATGTTTGTGCCAACTTCAGATAAATTTAAATTATTGATTTGTAAGTTGTTTGCGGAGCATTTCTATTTCAGCTGTGATTGACGTGAATCAATCGGTGGATGCGCCTGGCCTTTTGTTGAATGCAACGAAACTTAGAGTTGTTATTATTTTTAAGCAATAGATTTTATATAATTAACTATTTATATTAACTAACTTCCATTTGCGAGAGAATTTATCGATTCCAAAATATTGTAATTATTGTACTGTTCGTGTTTATAGATGTTAGTGAGTTTAGACCGTATTGTACTGTTTATGTTTTCCTTTGTTTACGTAATCTCGTTTCGAGGATTGGTAGATAGGTGAGAGTGAGTATATTTATAAAATATATATATATATAGAGGAAAGAGCTTTAGTCCAGGGAAAAGCTTTTCGAGACCGTCCCATCCCCGCGCCCACGTCTGTCCAGAGAAATCAAAAAAAGCAACAAAAAAAAAACGAAAATACTTTAATTTAAGATCGTCCAAAGAAAGTTTAAAAAGAAAAAACGAGATATAATGAGAAATGTGAAGATAAGAACGGTTGGGAGCATGAAACAATCAACCGAAAGCAACATATCGCGCCGTCCCTCGTGTATATTCCATTATATTTGATATTTATCTATATATTAATATGAATGAGTCAATTTGTTTGCGAAGATGTGAAAAGTGAGACGGAATCCGAACTTTTAGCCTGCAGGTAAAGCGGTACAAATGCGGAAACGATTCGAAAATTGTCGAGTTCGCCACCGTCAGGGGAAAGACCTACATGCAAATCAGAACCACCACAGCATGCGACAATCAAATCAAAGTAAAACCAGACGAATATTTATACTGTAATTAGCGAATATTTTACTACTACCGACCCAAACTACAATTCCCGTTCATACTACTACTACTACAACATTCATCGTGCAATTACTGCTGCTGTCACCAAATGACAGTTGCGCAGATTACACTTATTATTTAAGGAAAATACAAGCAATTGTGTGTTTTATTTATTTGTGTGTGTATTTATTGTTTATTTTCGATTTCTTCTTTCTTTGTGAACGTTAAATATAAAAATAATTTGAAAGAATAAAAAGCATTTTTCTGTGATCTACGGTCTTCATTTATTTACTTCCATTCTGTAAATCTCATCCTATTTCAGCAATATCCGTCAGATGTCATTCATTCATATAAAATTTACGAATGTTGAGTGCTTCTATTATGAATAAAATAGCACTTCTTTCATACCTAAAACGTATGTAACAAACAAGAATAGAGCATTCAATATACAATATCTTTGATATGAAAATTATTTACAATTTTAATATATTTTTTATTTAAAAACTCTTCCTAATAGTTTGACAATATGAGAAGTTGGTAACTCTAGAATAGATGACATTATATATTTTAATACTGCCGAACGTCAAATTTTGACGTTTTGTACCATCTAATTATTTACAATTTTAGTATATATATTTTTTAAACTCTTTCTAATAGTTTGACAATATGAGAAGTTGGTAACTCTAAAATAAAAATATTATATATTTTAATACTATCAAATGTCAAATTTTGACGTTTTGTACCACATAATTATTTACAATTTTAGTATATATATTTTTTTAAACTCTTTTTAATAGTTTGACAATATGAGAAGTTGGTAACTCTAAAATAAAAATATTATATATTTTAATACTGTCAAATGTCAAATTTTGACGTTTTGTACCACATAATTATTTACAATTTTAGTATATATATTTTTTTAAACTCTTTTTAATAGTTTGACAATATGAGAAGTTGGTAACTCTAAAATAAAAATATTCTATATTTTAATACTGTCAAATGTCAAATTTTGACGTTTTGTACCACATAATTATTTACAATTTTAGTATATATATTTTTTTAAACTCTTTTTAATAGTTTGACAATATGAGAAGTTGGTAACTCTAGAATATATGACATTATATATTTTAATATTGTCGAATGTCAAATTTTGACGGTTTTAACCACATAATTATTTACAATTTTAATATATTTTTGTATTTAAAAACTCTTCCTAATAATTTAACAATATGAGAAGTTGGTAACTCTAGAATAGATGACATTATATATTTTAATATTGTCGAATGTCAAATTTTGACGGTTTTAACCACATAATTATTTACAATTTTAATATATTTTTGTATTTAAAAACTCTTCCTAATAATTTAACAATATGAGAAGTTGGTAACTCTAGAATAGATGACATTATATATTTTAAACTGTTGAATGTCAAATTTTGACGTTTTGTACCACATAATTATTTACAATTTAAATATATTTTTTTATTTAAAAACTCTTCCTAATAATTTCACAATATGAGAAGTTGGTAACTCTAGAATAGATGACATTATATATTTTAATACTGTTGAATGTCAAATTTTGACGTTTTGAACAACATAATTATTTACAATTTTAATATATTTTTTTATTTAAAAACTCTTCCTAATAGTTTGACAATATGAGATTTAACGTTTTGTACCACCTAATTATTTAAAATTTTAATATAATTATCGTTATCTTTAAATCCCTTCGCGTATTATTTTTTTAAATTTTTGGTTGATAACTTTTTTCTGCAAAAATTTCTTAATAATTTTCTAACATTTATAAAACTTAAATGTAATGTACATGTAAAAAGTAAACAATTTATTTTATGCTAATTAATTAATGTTATCTAATTTATTTAATTAGTCATAGATTTAAATATTTAGAGATTAGAATGAATAAGCTAATTTAGATAATATATAAACACATGAACAATAAAATAAAACTCCAGTTATTAAATGAAAAAGAGTTTAAAAACAGTAATTTTATAAAAGTCATTTATATCGTTAATCGAGGTATAACTGTACTTTCAAAAACATAATGAAGTCCAAATCTTTCAATGATACCAACTAGATAATTGTAGTTGATCATTACAAAAAAATGCTATCAATATAACAATAACACAAAAATTTAAAGGCTTATATATTTATTAATCATAAATATTATTCACATCTAATATACATATTCAAGATTAAATTGCTTGCAATCTGTGTATTGCAGATAAGATTATTTCGTACACCGATCATTATTTAATTTATTTTAAACATCCAAAATTTCATTTAGAGAGGTAAATCCCATACTTTGGCTTCGATAATGTTTACGATCTGCTTGATACGTCGGTGCCCCAGAAATAGATCAATCCTGCGAAACAATGGGATCAATGTAAATACGTTATAAAACACGGTGGAATAACATTTGTATAACCGACATATTTTATAAGTGAATCATTCACAAATTGAAAACGCTTTACGTCCACGGAATGAAATTAAAAATAATATTTTATAAATACTATCGAGTAATACGTGTAGCAGGAACAGCTGTTCCTAACATTCCAAGCGTATTCATGTTGCATCTTAGTTGTCATAGTTACACAATATAAATAAACAAAGGTTGCATTTGTCGTCCTATCTTTATTTGCTGATACACCTAAGTATTTTTGTAATTTCCAGGTAAAATCTTGTTTTTTTTTGTGTGGATCGGAATGGGAATTTGCAGTGAGTGATTTTAGTGTTTAGTTATGCGATAAGGGCATCACTTACGCAATTGCGGCGTGCGCGCAGTGCGGGTTAAAGTTATTTTTATAGTTTGTATTTTTACTTGTAGAGAACGATATCTCGCGCGTCTTTAGTTTGAGTTTGCAGTACGCGCACGACTGTTGCGAGGAGAGTGTGAGAGCATGGAGGATATTATTGATATGCAAGCTGAGGACGAATCCACCGATTCCTCGCACGACAGTCCCGATGATTGTTATTGTTCGAGTTCTACAAGCGATGATATGAATAGCCGGATAATGTAAGTGGTTGATTAATGAAAGCAAAAGGAATTGCGCTGAAATTGTCTTCCATTATTCAGATTTGGACCCTCGAATCCTACGACGAATCCCCTCTACACGAACAAAGTGCAGCTGTACAGCAGAACAGGATACTTTCTGATGGTTGGTGAAGACGCGTTGGAAGGTTCCGAAGACAAAGAAAATGATTACAGTAAGTGATTGAAGCCGTTTTGCAATTTCACAAATATCAATCATGTAATTTCAGCGCGCATGATTATGGAACCGATTCCGGGCGGTAAGTTGCGTATACAAGGATTGTCCACTAAACTATACGTCGCAATGAGGGACGACAATGGAAAGATTTACTCGACGGTAAGATTTTTGATTGGGGATTCTTCAAAGGATCTTTGCGCCATAAACCGGTTACTTTACGTCAATTGACAATCTACATTTAAAAAAAATTATGGTAGAATTTTTACACCATAATGTTGGTATTCGGTATTTTAACCTGGTAATTAAATACGGCTACTTTACGTCAACATAATATTTTTTTAACTTAGACAATTTATATTCACCAAACATTCAGTTAATTATATCACGTTTCAATTATAGTGAAAACTCGGTTTAGAACTAAAATACTTATCAGTTTCCAAACATAATTTACAAAATATAACCTAGTAATAAACGTTAACCTAATACGTTTTCTTATTAACAATTTATATTTAGAAAACATTAAGAGAATTATGCTAATAAAATACAGTTACTTTACTTTTCGTGAAAGATAATGATGGTTTTAAAACAGAATTCGGTATTCAAACATACAAACTGTTAATAAGATACGGCTACTTTACGTTAACATAATTGTATTTTATAATTAACAAATATTCATTTAATTGTCTTGTGGAAGACAATAGTGATTTAACTTTGGTACCCGAACAAAACGAACGTAAATTTCACTATACAATTTTAGTTCTCATACATAATTCGGTATTCCAACATGCAAACTGTTAAGAAGATACGGTTACTTTACGTCAACATAATTGTATATACCTTAGTTACTTTATATATAACAAACATTCAATTAATGATCTCACAAAAGACAATGATGGTACAACCTCGGTACCCGCACCAAAACACACATTGATTTCATAGCAAAACAATTAAATAAAATTACTTTACGTCAACATATTTTTTTTTATCTTTGTTGATTGACAAATATGGTGGTACCTCTGTTCCCGAACAAAACACGCATCATTTTCACACCATAATGTTGGTATTCGGTATTCCAACCTGGTAATAAAATACGGCTACTTTACGTCAACATAATATTTTAACGTAGTCAATTTATATTCACCAAACATTCAGTTAATTATCTCGAATTGCCAATAATGAAAACTCGGTTTGGAACTAAAATACTCATCAGTTTCCAAACATAATTTAGACTTCCAAACAAAATTTAAGCAAGTAATAAACGTCAAGGTAATACGTTTTTCTTATTAACAATATATATTTAGAAAACATTTAAAGAATTATGGTAATAATATACGGTTTCTTTACTTTTTGCGAAAGACAATGATGGTACAACCATCAATTTTGGTTCTAAATCAGAAGTCGCTATTCCAACATGCAAACTAGTAATAACATATGGCTACTTTACGTCAAAATAATAGTTTATAACTTCGTTATTTTATATTTAACAATCATTCATTTAATTTCGCCTTTCAATGTTGATGAAAATTCGGTTTAGAACTAAAATACTCATCAGTTTCCAAACAAAATTTAACCTAGTAATAAACGTCAAGGTAATACGTTTTTCTTATTAACAATATATATTTAGAAAACATTTAAAGAATTATGGTAATAATATACAGTTTCTTTACTTTTCGCTAAAGATAATGATGGTACAACCATCAATTTTGGTTCTGAAACAGAAGTCGCTATTCCAACATGCAAACTAATAATTAGATATGGCTACTTTACGTCAACTTAATAGTTTATAACTTCGTTATTTTATATTTAACAAACTTCCATTTAATTATCTTGTGAAAGACAATAATAATATAACTTCGGTAGCCGAATAAAACGCGTTCTCAAACAGAATTCGGAATTCCAACAAGTAAACATGCAATTAAATACGGCTACTTTACGTCAACAAAATCATTTTTATCTTTGTTAATTTATATTTAGCAAATATTGATCTCGAGATTAACAATTATTATGGAACAATAATATATTTCTCACCACAATTTTCGTTTGCAAGAATTCCTTATTCCAACAAGCAAACTGATAATGATATACGTTTACTTTATGCTAACTTATAGTTTGTTACTTTCTATTTAACAATCATTCAATTAATGATCTCTCAATGATGGTGCAACCTCGGTACCAGCACCAAAGTACGCATTGGTTTCACAGCAAAATTTTGGTTCTCAAACACATTTCGGAATTCCAACAAACAAACATGAAATTAAATATTTTTTCCAAACAGAATTTAGTATATCAATCTGGTATTAAAATACGGATTCTTTATTCCTCGCGAAAGACAGGTAACCGAATAAAACACGCATCGATTTCTGCACGATTTTAGTTCTGAAACAGAATTCGGTATTCCAATATACGGCGCTTTACGTCATCATAATAGTTTATACAATTTTTAGTTTATTTTTAACAATTAATTATCTCGCAAAAGTACCTCGGTAACCGCACCAAAACACGCATTGGTTTCACAGCAAAATTTTGGTTTTCAAACACAATTTGGAATTGCAACAAACAAACATGCAATAATTAAATACGACTACTTTACGTTAACATACATTATTTATCTTTGTCGATTGACAAATATGCTTCCCGAACAAAAACACCCATCGGTTTTACACAACAATTTTTATTTCCAAGCAGGCAATCTGGTAATAAAATACGGATTCTTTATTTCTCACGAAAGACAATGATGGTACAACATCGGTACCCGACCAAAACAAGCATCAATTTCTCACCACAATTTTAGTTCGCAAACAGAATTTGGTATTACAACCAGCAACCTGGCAATAATAGCCAACATAACCTTTGTCACATTATATTTAACAAACATTCAGTTAAATGTCTTGTGAAAAACAATATCCGCATCGATCGATTTCGACCACATTTTCAATTCTGAAACAGAATTCGGTATTCTAACAAGTAAACTGATAATGTTTGTTTTACATCAACATAATTGTTTATATCTTTTTTTATATCTCACGAAAGGCAATTATTTTTTCTATTTTTGTCAATTTATACTTAACAAACATTCAGTTAATTATCTCGTGTTGACAAATAAATCGTACAAATCAATTTACAATTAGCAAACATTCAATTAATTATCTCATAATTAATATTGATTTCACAACACAATTTTGGTAATCCAAAAAGTAAAATGATAATCTATAATGATTTCGGTTTCCGAACAACTATTTGTTCTTAAACTATTCTCAACGAAAGATGTTTCAGTGCATAGAAAATCGCCTAAACTTAATTTTATTTACTTACAAATATCAATGAATATTTTAATCACATCTTGAAACGTTTCAGTTATTGGATTGTTAAGTGGTTTAATAGGAAACACATTTGAGTCGAATCTATTTTGGTAGCTAGTGTTTCCAAAAATATTTCTTATGATTTTCGACACAAACTTTGAAATATTTTCAATATATTTATTTTTCTTATAGCATAGTTTAAATTAAGTATAGTAACAATTTATTTTCTTGCAACAGTCAATACTATTTCATTACACATTACAGTGATTATTACTTTTTTAACTTTTATTTTTTTTTTAATATATTTCATATACTTATAGTTTGTGTCCAAGTGAATAATGAGGTATAATGCTTTCATTTATAAAATACAATTATTGAATTTTATTGTATTCAATTATTGTAATATATATTTAGTGCAACTATCATATATATATTATATAATATGCAATTTTGCATTTTAATCGATGACTGCCTAGAAAGGAATTCTAAGATGCAATTAGTAAGCAGTTATAATTGTTTTTAAAATGTAGTACACGTTTATTTTATTTCTTAACAGAATTTTTGTAAAAGTCAGTAAAATTTCTATGTACAAAAACTGGAGCATTTCTTTTTTATAAATATTTTACGATGCTGCATTATATTTTGTACCTCTATTATTTATTATTTAATTCCCTAAAATCAAAAACTATAAATATTATAGAATATAAATAATTTTTAGTTGGTACAAATGGCATTTTTAAGCGTCAATTGATGAAAAAAACAGGGCGACAAACATAAAAACTGGAGCATTTATCTTTTATGATTATTTTACGATGCAGCATTATATTATTTACGTCTTTTATTTATTAATAATTTCCCTAAAATCGAAAACTATAAATATTATAGAATATAAATAATTTTTAGTTGGTACCAATGGCATTTTTAAGCGTCAATTGATGACAAAAACAGGGCGACAAACATACAAACTGATGTCTTTCTCTTTTATGAATATTTTACTTTGCTGCATTATATTTTTTATTTCATTTATTTATTATTAACTTCCTTAAAATCAAAAACTATAAATATTATAGGATATAAATATATTTTAGTTGGTACAAATAGCATTTTTATGCGTCAATTGAAGACAAAAACAGGGTGACAAACATAAAAACTGGAGCATTTCTCTTTTATGAACATTTTACGATTTTACGATGAAGCATTATATTTTTTACTTCTGACATAAACCTAAATAGTTGTAGGTCATAATAAATTAATACAATTAATACAATGAGAACACCACTCGTTTTAACGACTGAAATAAATGTAACATTTTCTAACTTCTTTATAAATTAGTCTAAACTTTTTGAATATTTAACTTTCATCTCCAATAGCTCTTATAGTGATTGAAACCGGACTAATAGAGGATTTATGAATACAAATTAAAAAATAATATTATGTACTATTTTTTTTTTTAATTTATTTTCATTTTTTCAAAAGCCAATAAAACATAATATATTTTGGAAAAAAATGGAACAAACCGTTAAATAACTTTTTTTAAACATTGAAATTGAAAATTCTTATACTACTGTTTTTAATTCAGCGGCGGGCCAGAAAGTACGTCTAGGCGGGCCACAGCTGGCCCATCTGCTGTATTTTACACAAAAATAAAAGTTTTTTATTTCTTTTTGTCCAATATTTAAAATATTTTATAAAATATATCTGCAATAATTGATAATTATATACTAATTATTATTTTTTTTTCTTTTTAGTCGGAAATATATTATTTAATTTAACCAACGTTTTCCGTTATTTCTTTAATGAACAATAAATCTACATTCAATGTAAAATGATTCACAAATATTTTTTTTGCTCAAGATATCGATTATTTGATACTTACTAAGATTCTATTGCATATGATTCACAATAATTGTTTGAAAGATAACAAATATAAAATTTATTTATTGTTTAGAAAAAACTTAAGAATAAATTTATGTGAAAAAAAAACTTAATTTCTGTTTATGTCTAGTAAAAGTTTCTTGTAAAAACATCTTATTATGTAAAAAAAAATGTTAACTTTGGGTTTACTTTAAGAACACAAAAGTCACGCAAACAATACTCGTGTAAATTAAAGTTGAAGTGAGGAGCAAAGTTCCTCAACGCAACCAAAAATTAAGTTACGTATTTTTTTAATTCATCGCATATAACTGTCACTTTGTGTTAAAGCAAACAAATAGGTGAAACGCTACAATCAAATGATGGGTTGCGCAACATAAAAGTTAAGAAACTATTTTTTCAAGTAACTATGAAACTTTGATTATTTTTTCTATTTGCAGGCGGATAGGGAAGACCAAAACACAATTTTCTACGAGAGTCCTGCCGGTAGCTATTCGACCTTCAACAAGATCGAGAAACCCAAATGGTTTCTGGCCATAAATAAGGCAGGGAAGTTGAAGATGGGCAGAAACACCAAGAGAAACGAAGCCAGTATGTTTCTAAAACGACCATGGTAGTAATACCAGACATAAGTATCAAATAGTATTCATTGCATTTATACAAGTAGTATTCACATATTCATTTACCACTAGATTACTCACATTCAACCTTCCACATCAATTGCTGCCAGCCTACAGCATATAATTGGTACAATAGCAGATGATGCATTCATTGTCAATGCTAATTTTTAAGTTCATCCGTTCATTTCCAAAAATTTAAATACGTTACATTACTAAAATTTAAATATCTGCTCGGTAATATAATTTTATTTTGTCGAATTTGAATTGCATAACCATAATATTTCCATAAGTATTACTAGCATTCATTGCAAATGCTTAATAATAATTTATTTAATTTAAATTTTTTAACTATCTGCTTTTTTATATATAAAATATTTAAGTATTATTTTATTTTAACGAAATATTTATGTAAAATTTTATTTATTCAAGTATTATTCGCATTCATTATTGATGCTGTTTCTTTTTTTTATTAAAATTTTTGTTTAAAAACTTATTTTATTAATAAAATTGTTTAAATTAGTGGGAGTTATTCATTTACGTTATGTTATGTGCATGACGTTTCGAAAGTAATGATGTCACTCCGAATCATTTTGATTTTTTGTAATTTTCAAAAAGGTAAGTAATGTTTTGCATTATTATTATATAATAATGAATTTTGACAGATTGAAGTAAGGTTTTGTATGAATTTTGATATCACTCTGAATCATTTTGATTTTTTGTAATTTTCAAAAAGGTAAGTAATGTTTTGCATTATTATTATATAATAATGAATTTTGACAGATTGAAGTGACGTTTTGTATCAATTTTGTTATCACTCTGAATCATTTTGATTTTTTGTAATTTTCAAAAAGGTAAGTAATGTTTTGCATTATTATTATATAAAAATGAATTTTGACAGATTGAAGTGACGTTTTATATCAATTTTGTTATGACTCTGAATCATTTTGATTTTTTGTAATTTTAAAAAAGGTAAGTAATGTTTTGCATTATTATTATATAGTAATGAATTTTGACAGATTGAAGTGACGTTTTGTATCAATTTTGTTATCACTCTGAATCATTTTGATTTTTTGTAATTTTCAAAAAGGTAAGTAATGTTTTGCATTATTATTATATAATAATGAATTTTGACAGATTGAAGTGACGTTTTGTATCAATTTTGTTATCACACTGAATCATTTTTCTCTTTTAAATTAACAACTAAATTTTTAAAAAATACTTATTATATTACATTTTCTGAGCTAATGTATACCTAGTTAAATTTATAATCCTTAATTAGCTAATAAATCTTATTTACTTAAACAAATACTTATTGAATTTTACAATAAAGTTTTACAAGTAAAATGAAATAATAGTACATTTTTTAAATTTAAATTAGATTTTATTTTTAGCTACAAATTATTTTTTCTGAGCCGATAATTGTCATATTTGTATTAGAAATTTTAATATATGATAAACACAAGTTAAAAATAACTTTATTTATTTATACAATGGAATTGTATTGCAAACCTGTAGAAACTTTATTTAATTGTTTTATTTTCAACGTTACATCACCTATTACGTATATGACCCATTTAATGAGTTCGCGTTTGAGCTATTGTTTATCAAAAAATAATATTTTTCATTGATGAGAAACTTATATGTCAAAATATTTATGAATCGCATTTAAACTGATTCTATAGAAAAAAAAAATAGTTAAGTCTATTTTTAAAAATTTTATTTCAACAATCCATAAATATTATTAGGATTATAAGTTCACAAATTGGTTTATGGTATAAGAAAAGACCGTAATTAATAGCATTAATCAAATGAACTAATTATTTTATGATTTTAAGATCAATATTTTTAATTATATATAAAAACCTTTTATTTGTTTACTTTTTTAGTTAAGCATACAAGCAGGGCCGGATTTGAGCAGATTGGGCCAAATCGGGCCCCGCGCTTGAAGTGGTCCCGCAGCACACCAAAATTTATATTTTTAAAAACAGTTCATGTTACAAAAATAAATATCTAGGTATATTAATTCAGAGAAAATTCGAGAGCTTTTTTTTGCAACTTGCATTTGTCATAATACAATCTAGTATGTCCAAAATTTGCCTAGAAGCTTTAACCTTTTTTGATATTCTTCAACGCATACCAAATAGCCAACCCTATTTATTGCTCATCGAATATATTTATCAATTTCAGTGAGCGTTGCTTCTGGAAAAAGAACTTTTTCTAGATTAAAACTTACAAAAAACTATTTATGATCGACAATGTCTCAGGATAGATTATACAGTTTAGCGATGATGTCGATTGAGAGTCAAGAAGTTCTATTTTGGGAGTATTTCAGAAGATTTTTCAAAACTTATAACATTTAAAACAGCTCTTTATATACTTATATTCAATAAATTTAAATAATTTATAGAAGCTTTCAAATATAGTAGATAAAATAGATTTAAGTTTAATTAAATTCTTGGTAATCGAATCGAAAACTATTAATAATTTTCATTATTTCATTTTTTTAAATACAATTTGAATTGATTTTTTTTAATATGACGAACAATTTATTTTACAAAAATAAATATTAAATAACATTAAATCGATAATGTCTTTATTTACAACTTGTTGTTACAACTTTTGCAGTTTTGTTTTTAAAACGTTCGGTTCCACAACTTTAGTTTAGTATTAATTTTCATATGAAATTATGAAATAATTTATGTTAACAGAAAAATGTAGCATTTAACCATATATCTTTATACTCAAAATTAATAATAAAAACGAAGATTATAATAACAAACACAAAGGACGATTTTTGAATGTTATTTATATCATATGTTTTATAAATACCTAAATATTGTATAAAATTAAACTAGTTATACATATTGCCTAGGCATTATATAGAATTTTGAAATTACTCTTGTTGACGCAATGATTGAAACCTCATAATTGTATTGTAACATTTTTTAGTCGTTACATTAACATTATCAATGATTATCATTATTATTGTAATCTGTTAGATATTGTATACATATAAACAAAGACCGCTTATTTACAAATATATACAATATCTGTTTAAGTTATGTAAGATAGGCTGCCTAAATAGTTTTGTTCAATTTATGGTTCATTAGTAAAAATTGAATTTGGAAAGTAACTATTGGATCGTGCAATTCTGCCCATTAGGAATGCTATATTTGTTTATTTGCGTTTTTGTAAGTGAGGTCGTCGTGTGGTGGCAGCGCTGAGCGCCCTAGATATTTTGTGTTGGTGTTTGTGAGTGCAAGAGAATATGGCGTCAGAAAAAGAGAGTCGTTCCGAATGGCGAAAATTGTGAGGAATAGTTGAACTCTCGTGGCCTGAAATTGGGGCCCAATGTGCGTGGAATCGTTAGAAGTAGTAACGCGGACACAGTTTTCTAAGTGCTCGAGACCGGTGTACGACGATCGCCGTACCTTTTGGACCGTTTAGAGGTGAGAAGCAGATTGCGTTACGACGAATCGTTGCAAGACTTTCGCTTGTTTGGGGTCCAAGCAATGGCCGTCTCTTCTTTTATGCACACACATACTACAATATATATATATAGATATATTATATGTATTAGATATAATGCGTATTTGTGTATATAGAAGTTGAAAGGATTTTGGCGAATTGGTGGAACTTTATTTTAGTTGTTTTTTGTTGTTTTGTGTTGGCAGATTTTGTGCTTTGCCCCCGCAAAATTCACGCGGTAGCCGGGGGGCGCACGCTCTCGAGCTCAGTATTAACGGATTGTGTGTGTTTTGTTTTTAGGGGCTAGTAATAATATGTCGGAGCCGAGCGATTCGGCTCAACCGAGCAGTCCAGATGACAAGGACAAAGCGCCGTCCCGAGTCGTCCTCAAGGAGTCCGAACTCTCATCCCTCTCCGCCGACGAGTGGTGCAGCCACTGGCGCATGCAGGACTCTTATATCACACTGCTAGAGCAGAGGCTCTCACAACAAGAAGGTAGATACACGAAATCCACTAGCACTAGTGGACCGTTTAATTTCTATGCTCTATGGGTGTATTTTGGTGTTGTTTAAATTGTGAGAAAAGAAAATGAAAACAAGTGCGGTGGGTAAAATTGTTGATCGTCGTTGCAGGAGACCTGACGGACCTGCGCCAAAACTATGACAGGACTAAAAACCAGCTCTCCGATTCTCAGCAGAAGGAGAAGGTCCTTATCCGGAGGCTCACAGCAAAAGAGCATGAAATGCAGGATTATGTGGTTAGTACCACGCAAAATTTATTCAAATGTTCAATATGCAGTTTACAAGCGATATTCATAGTGTGCGCCAGTGATATGTTTCTGATGGCCTGAGAGTCTGTGTTCTAGTTTCCGAATCTGTGATCTGTGGTTTCATTTCTACACAAAAGAAAAACAAACAAATGTACAAAAAGACCATGATGAAAATGAAATCTTCTAAGATTCATGCAGAGATTGACAATCCTATTGACACTTGAACAATTGGTTTTAATTTACTATATTATTTGTAGATCTTTGAAAATTGTGATATATATATATTTATAGCTATATGATTGCTTTTGATAAATTGAGATGTAGTGCAGTGAAGAACTTCAGTCAGTCAGTGATTTTTACACAAACAGTGCGTTAAATAACAAAGAGATGAATACATGTGCTAATCCAGTGATATGAAAGGAAAATGATTTTTTTTAAACAAATTGTGGGATTCATGCAAAATTTCTAAAGTGATTTTGATTTTGTTTCAACAATATTGTTTGCATCAATGATTTTGTATATTATGTATGGAGATAAATTTGCATTCCTCAGATATCTGGTTTATTGTTCTATTACATTACATTTTACCAAATTGATTTTATGAGGAAAAAATTGTTATGGATAAGTTTTGAAATTGTTACAATTTGTTTGTTGTTATTTTGACTGTTCTTGTACTGATTGTTAAGATTGTGAATTTTCTTGAATTCCCCTTTAATTGTCTTAAACGAAATTGTAGTCCCCATTGATTTGCAAATAACTGAAATAGATGGTAATTTGCAGGTTAGTTGGTTGGAAAAAAAAAGTATGGTCCAGAAAAATGAATGTATTGGGGAAATAAGTAAGGGGAATAAATGCAAATCTCAATTTATCAAGAAGCAATTGTATGGCATTGGATATTTGTTGATGGCCCTGTGATATTATAGCTAGTCATAAGTGATTTTTCTTTTCTTTATATGGTTTTGTTTCCCTTGCAGTTTTTCTTTTATGAGAAAAGGAACTATTTGAACAGGAGATTTACAGAGAAATAAAAGCAGAAAATAAATAATCTTTGATTGATGATGAACTGCCCATTGAACATTTGAAGAAGTGCACTGTGATTTTTTTTATTTATTTTATTATTATTTTTTTTTTATTGCAAAACAAAACTCTATTTCCCTGAACCTCTGTGATTCGAAAAACGATAAAGTAATTTGTGGAATCGTGTTTTTGGCATTTCGAGGGGAAGGTTTTTTTTTCCTTTGGTGAGTGCTTTGTGATTTGACGGGGTAGGAAATAGAGTACGTTTAATTATGATTTTTATCGATTTATTTTTTTGTTGAGTGTGTGGTGGTTTTGTTGTAATTTGCGATTTGATTTGCGCTGCAGTGCCAAGTGAATGAATTAAAGAACGCCCAGGCGCCGACGACGACATCTCTGAGATCCACGCTGCTGGATCCTGCGGTTAACAGCTTGCTGCAACTGCTACGGACGGAGCTGCAGAACACGAAAGCCAAGCTGGAGGAGACGCAGAACGACCTGTCCGCGTGGAAGTTCACGCCGGACTCGAACACCGGCAAACGTCTGATGGCCAAGTGCCGACTTCTCTACCAGGAGAACGAGGAGCTCGGTAAGATCACGTGCAACGGACGTGTCGCCATCCTAGAAGGTGACCTCGCGCTTCAGAAGAACTTCTCTGAGGAGGTGCGAAAATCGCAGCTTGAACTCGACTCCTTCCTGGCCGACCTCGACGAGGACGTTGAGGGCATGCAGAGCACGATCCTGTTCCTTCAACAGGAGCTGCGCAAGGCGAAGGATGCGCTAGGTGCGTTGCAGAAGGAAAACAGTACTCTAAAAATGCCGAACGGCCGGGCCAACGGTGACTCTAGTAGTGTTTGTGAAGAGGAGGATGAGCGGACTACAAGGGTTAAACGTGTAAGGAGGACTTCCGTACTCAGTATCGATTACAATGAGGACGATGTCATCAATACGAACGGTGATGTGGTGATGTCCGACACGGACTATTCTTGAATGTTTTGGTTCTTGGTTTTTTGTTGCTGCTGCGATCCAATGATACACAACCATCAATCAATCATCTCCAGCTGCGAAACGCCTGCTGCCACGAAACACGCACAGCAACCGAATCGAATCATCAACACAAACAATTCAAATTATTTAATTTTACGCATCCAACGTTCAATTCACTCCATCCAAAAGCACATTCAACGGCGACACGACAATAACTTACTAATTATTATTATTATCCGTTGCCGTTGAATACGTTCTTGTCCCGAGCCGTTGGATGCACATAACAATGATAACATTAACAAGCAAAAAAGAAACACTTATTATTACTACTATTAATTGTTGAAAACAAATCAAATGAATTTAATTTGTATATATCTATATATTATTATTTACTTATGAAAAGACAAAATTTAAGAAGAAACAGAGTGCGGTGCATCGTGTCCCATCGGAAACTATCGACGAAAAAAAAGGACGGAACTCAATATTCGTCGAGGCAAACACAAATCAAGAGAAAGAAATATATTATATACCAATATAATTACATAAACTGATCATGAACAGTATATTACAATTTACGTAACTCCCCTGTACATACATAACGTGTTTAATATTATTATTATCATTATTCTATCTCATTAATTTTATTATTTTGTGCTGAAATCTTAATAATTTTCTCCCTTATGTATTTTTCATTAATACTATTATTTTGTATTCGTTCATTTCGTTTTATTAATTGATTGACTTGTTTGTAAACTTATCAAACATTAAAAACAGACAACGCTACCCCCCTGTTATCCCAACCTTAATAGATTTATCCTCCACTATTATTTCTCTTTTTATATATATTATATATTAACAATGTTTTTTTTTGTATTATTATTAGATTACTCTTCCTTTTTTTTATATAATTAAAACAAAAGTTTTTATGTTATATATATTGTATAAATAATGCAATTAATATATATATAGTTTAATTTTATTGAGTTTTATGGTTGAATTGTTGAAACATAATGTTAATTGTAAGCAGGCAGTTTAACCAGTTCGCATAGGAGGTGAGACAAGGATGACACCATCGCCTCTCACAAAGAGCATAGGAATGGTCCTTTTTGTGGATCTGTATACCTCTTCGTAAGTCTCTTCATCAATCTCCACTGTGGTTATAGTCTCCTCAGCATCGCTCAAAACCATGTTCATGTGTTGATCATAGGCCTACATACAACAAAGATAATCACCATCGATTGAGTCACATATATGTAGGACTATACTTACATGCAGCCTGCCTCTCAGTTCACGATCGTTACGCATCTTGACGTAAATCCTTTCATCGAGACTAAGTCTCACCAGATCTAGCGGCTCCTTTACTGTGATAGAAGGTAACTGGAGGCAAGAAAAAATAAATAGAAGCAATAATCGATTAAATCTACAGTGCCTGTGTATACTCACGTTGTCGTAATCTTCGCCCAACATATTTAATTTACTTTTTCACTTATTACTAAATAAACACGTCCTTAAATCGCAATGTTTATTACTTTTCAACTTAACTTAACCTATAAATTGCAAAGTAACTGAAAAGAACTTATGATACTCGAAGGTTTAAATAGGACAGAGGGCGCTCGTAGGTGTTCATAAGTAATTGGCACTAGAGGGCATCATCATCGACTAATTCCTGCAAATCCAATTTCTTGCTAAAATCGATTATAGTATATTCAAATATTCACTTCTTGTATATAATTTGCTTTATCTTCTATAAAGAAGGTACAAATATAAAATATTTATGTATATAGTTTTATGAATTTTCTTTATTTCCTGATCAACAGATATGTCTAGAAACACTCCTTTTTGATGAAAATCTTTTCCCGCATTCGGCGCAATCATAGGAAACCCTTTTTCCGTGGACGAGTAAGTGCTCTTTTAGACCATCCGACCTGTTGAAAGTTTTCTCGCACTCGGAACACTTGTAGGGTCGTACACCTGTATGCGTCCTCATGTGAATTTGAAGCTTATACTTTTGCAAGAAACGTGCATCGCAATGCGGGCATTTATGCTTCTTATCCGTCGCATGGACCCTCTGCAGATGATCTCTAAGGTTCCTGGCACTCTTGAACGTCTTTGAACAGACATCGCATACGCACTGATCCGCTTCATGGGTAGACTTGTGTATGTACAAGGCGGAGGCTGTGCGTCCGGAATAGGAGCACTTCTCGCAAGGGTACAACCTTTCATCTGAATGCGACTTCATGTGCACCTTTAGCGCAGTCCGCGTAGAGAAACCCTTTCCGCACGTCTCGCATATTTGCTCCTTAATATCGGTGTGCACCATCAATAAATGCTCATCCAAACCCGACTGCGAATTAAACCGCTGCAAGCACAAATCGCATCTGAAAAAATAGAAATTGTTTAACGTGCAAAGAAAACCGCAGTCGCAAATCACCTGTGCTTATTTGTATGTTTAACCAGATGCAATCTCAAACTACTATTTAAGATCATCTTTCCACATTCTGGACAAGAGCTCATATGCTTCCTATCATGCTGCACCAATTCAAACCTACTGGTAAATACCATGGTGCATCTGCTACACTTGAATACATCACTGCCATCATGAGAACTCTGATGATCCAAGTAATCAAAACATGCAACAAACTCTTCATTGCATATTTCACACACATAAACTTGACTCTTACTCTATAAAAAGTAAATAACTATTATTTTTTGTATATAAAAAAATTGTAGCTAATGATCACATCAATCAACTCATCCTCGTTGCAACTCTCATCTGTTTCCCTACACTGTTTGTCAATTAATATGTCAAATTTCTGTGGCTCCTCTGGTTTCTGCTGCTGATATGCCCTTGATAAAATTCCCTGTGATTTGATGCAATTATCCCTAAACTCTTCCCACTGTGTGACACGGTTCAGGCATGACATGCATATTGACTTCGGAAGCACATCATCAGTGAAAACCTGCAGAATCAATTCAACTCAAATAGGTAAGTCATCATATTTTGACTCTATAAAATATTAAAGAAATGCCACTGCTGCTAACCTGAACAGCCAAACAGGAGAGTAGTCTTGAGCACAGGTTTTCCTCGCCGAAAATCGGTTTTATCAGATCTTGGCTCCCTTGCATCATACACAACCTACATGTTTCCATATCTCATTTATTACTATTAAGCAACAAAATACAAATGCATTTAATGAAACACTTTAAGAATCTAAAATTAAGGTAATCACATTGATTCAAATTATAAGAAAAAGGTAAACATAAACATTGTGTTTAGGCATCCAAAGATACAAATACTTGTATCAGGTTAAAGTATAAGAATTTGTGGTAATTAAAAAACTATATGAATTAGAGAACTGCATTAAATATAGTTATGTGTAATTAAAACTTCTAAATCATCAACAATACACATATTTCGTTTTCTTTTCTAAAAAATAGCATTCAAAATCGCGGATCATATGAAGACTAGTATGAATGTTAAAATTGTTGGAAAGCCGCATAGATATATTTTATATGCTTTTCGAAAGGAATATTTATATAGATAACTGGATTTACCATTTATACCAATATAATATGTCGATTGGGTTATCTAATGCTGATATATAAAATTCATTTAAATATTATTTGCATTCCAATAGGAATTAAGAAAATCTTCTCAAAATGCTATTCTATTAGATTTTTTCATTAGCTTTGATCAAAAACGAATAGGAAATTTTAGTTTCAATTTCTACTACATCCTTTGAAATTGAAACTAAAATTTCCTATTCGTTTTTGATCATCATCGAAATGATGGAAATCATGCTCGGTTGCCAATTATTATTAATTAGCATTGAGGTCAACGTACTTTTAAGAATTTCCTCTTTCAATCTGGCTTGCAACTCTTTAAAGTTCAATTAGAGGACAAACGCGACAATTAATATTCTGCCAATGTTTGTTTCTTTGGAACTATGTGTTAATCCCCCATTTGCATTATGTTTAATGTATCTGGTTTTATTTTCAAAAAAAAAGTAGTGATTCCATATGTTATATTCGGCGATGATCAATAGGTGAGCAAGTTTTTCAGACAATTATTGCAATTTCAGGTTATCATGTAAAAAACGCTTGTGAAAGCGATCCATTCTCTGACGATATTTATTTGCGTAGTTATCTTGTTCAATTGTTTATATTGGCAGATATAAAGGTAACGTAATTATCTGGAACAGATAGACTGGGCCACTTGATACACTCGCAGGTTTATCACGCACTTTCGCATTAACTTTGCATTGATTTGCAATTGGTCGTCTTGTTTTTATGCGCGTCAGCTGCAGATTATTCCTGTTATTGCAACTCCGTACCGAGTTGGGGAAATCGAAATGAAACATAGAATGGAGAGCGCGCGTCGCTCCGGAGGTCGCTCAGTATTACTCTAGTCTCCAGCTTGCAAACAACTTATGCTGACGTTGCGATTCATTTTCCCACTGAGTAAGATAGTCGAAGAATTGTTGTGTTTATTTTATTGTCGGTGAGTCGCGATTTGGACGACCGTTGCAGGGCACACGATGACCAGCATACATTCAGCATGCATAAGCGAAGTTCACGAAATGCCGATGTCCGCTCTGATCAGACCGTTGCAGCCGGTCATAGATGAAGTGAAGCTGGAGTCGCTGATGAAGACGTTGTCCGATCCGAAGACAAGGGACCTGGTGCCGCCCATAGATGTGCTGTGGATCGAGGGCCGAGAAGGCGGCAACTACTACTACAGCTTCGGCGGCTGCCATCGATATGCTGCCCACAAGAAGCTAAACTTGCCGACCATTCTGGTCAAATTGGTCAAGTCAAATCTGGCGGATCTCAGGTGCTACCTGGGCTCAAGCACGCCTGATCTTAAATGAGCTTTGTACTCGAAGTTTATGCAGTTTTTTAGGTCATGGTTGAAACGCAGAAATTGCTTATTGTATTTATTCATATCACAGCAACTACACTGACATTACATGGTCAATCATTTTATATATGCAGTTATATATATTTATATATACACACAAAACAAACACGAAATAAGAAATTGTCAGATGCTACACAGTTGGTTAATTAATAAAAGAATATAATGGTGTAAGTGGGTGACAGTATATAACAACTGCCTTTCCTTCAGAGACCAGAAAATGATTACCCAAGTCAATCAACCTAATGCACCGCCCTTCATCAATTATGCAAGTGGGGGCGGGACCGTCATTTCACCCACTACCACCCCCAATCTACAATCGAGATACGGGCAACGATCAAATAAATAACGTGCTGTGAATGTTTCTTTTTTTTAAGTCCATAAATGTTTAAGTTAATAACAAATACTTAAATTAATTACGTAACATCACCTAAAGAATATAATCTATAAATATATAAAATTTGTTATTTAAAAGACTAAAGCAGAATTGGAAATTAATACTTTGTTTTCGAACTGAAGTGTTTGTATCACGCATTTTGCAAACGTTCGGGTGCTGTTTCTTAAACTAAGTCGTATTAAAATCTACTAGTAACATTTAAAACGCTTATAAAATATATCTGAATTCAGTCAAATTTTGAAGATCTTCCTCATGCTGGCTACTCATGAATACCGCGTAGTCAGAAGACAGTCACATGTAAGTGTACATGTTACTTGGCAAGTACAGCGGAGCGAGTAGCCGGCTTTACGTGAAACAAAATTATATTTGTTGAGCGTTTTTTTTTATAATTAATCCTTGCACCAAAAAAACTGGTGATTATTTTTGTTTTTTTATATTTTTTTTTTTCAAATTATTTGATATTAAAAAAATAATGTTAATTCTCATTGATGCATTGAATCAAAAAAATGTGAACCTTATCGATTTAAAAATATGCGGACGCACGCCTCCGACTAATTGTTGATTAGTTTAAAACAATCAATTACTTAATTATAGTTTACCTATTTGGTTAATGTCAAAATTCAGCCGCGTTCGGCGCCACCTATACTGTTCTTGCTTTTACGCAAAAAGTAGGGTCGAAAGTGTTCGCCGTCGACGGGCGGTTCGCTTGTGACATTATGTCTTGCGGGTTCCGGTACCGGGCCGTGAGCGGTGGGCGACGCGGTTTGGTTCCGGAAGTTCTGAGGTATCGCGCCTTGCTTGATATGAATCATCCGGGTGTCCAGCACCTCGCAGTCGATCTGCATCAGCGAAACCACGGAATTCGTCGACGAGGAATCTATAATAATGTTACATAAAAACGTGTTTTGTATTATGTTTGGGTTGTACGCACCATTCGGTAACATAGATGGCAGAATCAGAGACATTTTCGGGCGGCGCGTCTTGTTGTGGTGGAGTGCGGGCAGTAGCATGTGATCTGCACTGAAGGATACCACATAGAAGGTATCATCTCTACGGTTGATGGCTTCAAAGAATTCCGAGTAAAGCTGTTCCGGCGTCGGATCGAAGACCTGCAGCTCGTTTTCGGTGATAGGTTGTATCCTCCTCGTGCGCCTCCCAAGTCTGTACACCGAGGATAACACTGGTTGATCAATGTTATTCAGCTTGCTCTTTACGCGTTTCTTGATTTTAGACCTCATAGTTCTGATTTTTGGCCTTGATGGCGGAACCACGAACTCCTCTGATACGTTATACGGTTTACCGATCCACCTGTAAATTACGTCTTAGCATCTGAAGTTCACTAATGAGATTTTACTACTTATACCTGTGCAACTCCAGCGCTAATCGGACGCTTTCCGTTTGGTTCACCAGCATCGGACACATCGGTAATGGCAACGTCTTCGTCGTCACGTTCGGTGCTGCTTCCCTTATTTCTTCCTCCTGCCACAGTAAGTGTCTTCCATTCTGCCGTAAAATCGAAGGCATTTGATTGTCCAATTCCGAGGGAAGTGACTCATTGTTATTGAACGGATTTCTATGAAAAAACAATAATTAGACGAATCATTCAACGCTTTCTATTTTCGAATGACTGTTGTATATTTTAAATATGCGTTTTTGTATTTCGGCTGAATTCGATTAAATTATAAAATTATCAAAATTCGGCAGATAACCGACCAGCAACTATACCGTTACGTTTTCCAAGGTCAAGTTATAATTGTCGTTTGCGTTATCTGTAAATGCAATACATATCGTAATAGTCTAATCTAAGTTATGTACATGCGTTCTAGAAATAGATTAATCTAATGAGTTGTTTTAATGCAAGTCTGAGACATTACGTTATATTTACCTAAATACGCTTGTATTCACTGCAAGTCCAAACAAAAATATACACAGAACCATTCCTTTGGTTGCAGTTTTGTTATGAATACCATTCAACATTATTTTGCATCCACCCAATCCTGAAAGTCTCTGCTTGAGCTGGGAATTTTCCTAAAATATGTTTATCGTTATTCATTGTCGTCAATTGATTAATGTAATCTGTTATTTACCCTTTTGAGCTGTTCATTTTCTGCAGTCAAATCTTGCACTTGCTTCTCTAACGAAGTCAGGTACTCTTTCTTCTTTTTGCGAGACAAGTTTGCGGATTCGCGATTCTTGATCATTCGCTGCTGCCGTTTTAGAGCTTTAGGATCTATATCCGGTCGGATATTGAGAATCGGTTCGCTCTTCACAACGACTGGTACATTGGAAATAGGTTGAATTGCTGGTAGTCTATTAACCGGTACGGCTCGCAAGTTTTCAAATATAACTATATTGCTGTTATTCTTGACCGTGTGCGTGGGCGTTTCGTTCTGAGATACGACAAACAGTTTCTTCTTGTGCTTTGAGGGTATCGTATAGGGGAGCTTTTGCTGAAGCCGCTGATGTCTGGACTGATGTGGCTGCAGCTTCTCCACCAGGTTGATGTGCAACGGCTGCGCCACGTTCTGCTGCTGCCCGTCGCTAGGTGAGATAGGGGGCGTATCGATGAAGATTTCGTCTTTGATTTCCGGTTTTCCGGTGGATCCGTCGCTGGAATGGGACGGGGTCGGCGAACCTGACTGCACCGAATCCGAATTGTAGAATTCATCGCGAATCTCGTACTCTGTTTTCACGTTCGGCATGAGATCAGCCACCCATTGGATTTCCGAATCGGGATATTCCGAGTGCGGTACCGGCGATGTTATTTCGGATAGGATTTCATCGGGACTCTTGTCCAGGAACGAGTTAAGGACGCCCAGCTCATCGTCATTGGGGTTCAGCAGCAACGGAATGTCCAGACCCGAGGATAGTTGCTGCAGGAAGTCCTCGTCGGAGCCCAGATAATCTATGCAATTAGATATTTTGTAGTAGTTATTTTTTGTTCTTTTTTTGGTCATTTTCGATGTAAGCAAAGAAACAATTCAATTTTACCTGTCATGAAGGAGTCATTGGTGGATGAATCCGGTGAACTTTTGAAGAGGTAGCCATCATCAAAATCGTCGGTCGTTAACATCTCGCTTCTATTAGCACGCAGTTTACCTTGCGAACGAAGCCGGATAAGCACATTAGTGAGTAACCAACAAACCCGCACACACACACTTGATGACGTTCACAACATTGGCATTCCCACTCCAATCATAACAAAAATCGGATGCCAAACATTAAATGGTTGCCTATCATAGGACATCTGTCAATTCCTATAACACGTTGACGCTTTACCGAAGTAATGTTTACCGAGTTGCCTAGATATCATTTTCAAATTTTAATCAAGCGAAAACATTAATTATATAACATATTTTTTTAAATTAAAATTAGGCAAATGTATATTATTAAAAAAAAAAACTACGGAAGTTGCTCTTATATTAATGTTCAATACTTTCCCTGATATAAATTGGCATTTTAAGCAAATATTAGATTATTACTTTGTACAAATATTTGTTTTTGTAAAATATTAGAAAATAAAGATAACTTTGCAAACATTTATCATTGCTGTTGATTTTACCTAATTCACTTTCAAACTTTATTTATTTAATATGAATCCTTAAAAGCTCCTGCATTTAAGCAATATTTATTTATTATTTCTTGAAAATTAAATTTATTATTAATTTGTTGATATTGCTTCAATATTTTTAGCTTCACAAAATAATAAATCGATCAAATAATTCGCATTTTAAAATTAATTTACTTGCGGAGATTACATAACTTTTCAAAAGCATATCAAACTTTGAATGTTTACTAAATGTGCAAATAAAAATGTTTATTATTTGTACTATTTTTATTAGTTTCAGAATTTGTTTAAATTGAAGATTTTACTATAATTTCTCTTAATTTCCTAACTAATTGTTTGTAGTTTTTTATCCTTAAATTTGATGTTAGAAAATAATTTCTATTATATTTGTGTAAATTATCCAATGTGGAATGTTTGATACAACAGCCCGGCGCATTCACTTTAATTTATTAAATTAACCTTCTATTTGTATATCTAGCTCACTTGTTTTAAGTATTTGTAAAGTTTCAGTGCTTCTGTAAAGAACTTTGGTAAAATGAATTCGACGGGTAAAAAGTCTCGGCAGATCTTCACTAAGATGCCTAGAGTGGGAGCGTGCGCCGTTGCGGCCAACGCGAAGAAGAACGTGGAAGGTATGAAGCTATCAGATATATTCTACCTGAAGACCGCGAGGGACAAGAAGATCGTTGTTACATACATGAATTTCCGGACGAGTAAAAAGGAGGCGCTGACGGTGTTATGGCGCGGCCGTGCCGGAAAGCCCCAAGTGTTCTCCAACAGGTCATGCAATGCCGATCTTCTGGCCGCGATGAACCACTCGGAGATGCGACGCGAGGTTCGCGTGCACAACTTCCATAAGGATAACCGAGACTTCCCAGAGTTTAAGATCACGCTGAGCAACAAGAGCGCGCCCGACGAGTAATTATGATGATGATGGTTATATACACAATGCAATGAATTTATTCTTAATTTTTTTATTTCTGTATTTTTTCTCATCCTATGGTACATAAATATCTGTAGAACATCTACAATTAACTTAATTATTGTATAATAAAAAAAATATTAATAAGTGAAAATAAAAACCATTGTCCGTTACCATAACAAGCACTACTGAAACAAAAATGTAATAATAAAATTGGGCCAGGTCGACCATCGGCTCGAATTGACCCCAAAACACGTGTGGTGTTTCAGACCGATCCGAGTGGATGGGCTTCCGGCTTGTCCAAAAAAGTTTGATAAAAGTGGGATAAAACTTACACAGGAAACATATGAGATCTTAGTAAACAATTAATAACTAAACAACACAACACCATCCCTAAAATCGAAATAAAAGGTAAGAAATTGTGAATATCGAATCCCTGCATCGCGACGAATCGCGCAAATTTTGTCGAAAAATTGAGGAAGCTTCTAGGGTTCTTCTAAACTTGAGATATTTTTTGTTTGTTTTCGCACATTCCTTTCCCTTCATCTTTTATTAAGTACCTAACATTAACTAAATCGATAATCGTTGTTCCGTATTGTATATTACTCTTGATTTGGAGCGGGTGGAGCGGAAAACACAGACAAACAATTGTTGAAACGGTGAAATCGATCCCCTTTAGGCCATCATTCGCATGCAAACGACAAAAACGAATCCACACATACAAACACGCGCACAGAGAAGCAAAGCGAAACTAAAACACTGAAAGAACAAAACGAATAAGTTAAAAATTGAAAATTATCTGCATTAATTAAAAAAGAAAAAACGAAAATCCAAGTAGAAGAAAGAAAGGAATTTAAAAAGTTGATTAAATCGTATTTTTTTTCTTTTCCTTTTAATCGTTATGCACACACACAATATGCCATCGAAAGAAAAAAAAAGAGATTATAATAATAAAAGCTAATAACATGTAAATGATGCAATAAAATTAAAAAATAAGCAGCAACGTTCGTTCATCGCCTACACTGCGAATGGGGGGTTAAACAATTGAATTAAACATAATTAAAACTGAGTATTTTGCTATGCGAAGTCGGAAATCTGTTTGTTTAACTAGAGTCTCGAAGTGAAACCTCACCGCAGTTTAAAACAACAATTATGATGATGATGATACTAACAGCAGAAAAAAAGAACTAATTTACAAATGTTTATGGTACAAATGACTCGAATCTTAGGTTTTTTTTTGCACAAATTATACAAACTATTTTATAAGACAAACAAAAGTCTCAGATATGCGCACGAATTATAAATAAATGTACAGAAAAAAAATACATATGTATATGCATATATATATAAATAATGTAGAGAGGTGGGAGAGCGGATACTAACAAATATGTATATATTATAATATAATCGCTTTACAGAAATTAAGACTCGAGTTCGAAACATTTATTAAAACGCAACCGGGAAGAGAATCTATCACAAATTATCACGTGAATCGAACGAAATTAATTACAAACGAAGGCAAACGCACGCAAAGTAACAATTAAAATTAAGTTACGGGACGCAAGCGAATAAAAATAATAGACTACTACAAAAAAAAGAAAATAATAAATCGATCTATCCGGGTCGCAAGTGATTATTATACCCTTATGTACATATTTATATACGCGCTAATTAAACAATATACACATTATTTATATAGTTATAATATTACAAATCGAGAAACAAAAATAAAATTAATATAGTAAAAAGTATTCTCCTCGAATGGCTTTAATAAATATTCCTCGTCAATTCGCTAAAATAATCGCTAATTATATATGTATACAAAGAAGTAAAAGGTACAGGAGGGTGCGAGGAAACGGCGCAGCTCTTTTATATGTTCGATTGGATCGATTCGTTGGTTTGGTTGGTCGTCTTGGATTAACACCGTTCCCTCGAAACGTTAACACCAACACGGAACAATATACACAACAGAAACCTAATTAACAATAATATTTATATATGCATATGTCATGTAAAACAAGGTGCGAGAGAGAGATTGAAGATGAGCAAAACGAAAAGTTTTGTTTTGTCTGATAATGTTGTTGATGATGATGATGCATGCCATTCTTCTCATATACATAACTCCTATATATATATACACAACATTCGCATTGCTTTAATATTTATATATATTTTTTTTATCATTTTTTTTTTGGTAATTATTTAAACAGTTTCTTATTAAAATATTCTTGCACTTGATATATTTATATAATACTTCTTCATTTAGTTTCCTCTCTCTTTTGTCCATATTTGTTTTATTATTATTATTATTATTTTTTGTATCTAATCGAGGCGCTCCAATCGCCAGTTCGTTATCCCCCTTCGATCATTCATTTATTCAATTAATTTAATACTCTGCGAATGTAGACACGATAGTAGTCCGTATTATTCTATATATATTATTATTATTATTTTTATCATCTGGGTTGTATCTCTTCTTATTTATTTTTTTTTATAAAAATAACGCGTCTGTCGTACTTTCGGGTTCATCTTATTCAAAGTAACTGTACATAACTCTTTTTTCCTTATATAATTTGTGTGCGCATAGCTTAATACCGGCAGGAAAGTCTATTTGTTAGTTTTGTTTGTTTGTTTGTTTTTTAATTCAATTTTTTCTTAAGTAATTGTTTTGTGTCTGTGAGGTTTTCCTTGCTTCTAATTCTTCATCCTCTTATCCTTCTTCACCGAATTCGTCTTAATAATTAATCTTCTTATTATTATAATAATGTGTTCTGGTTTTGTATTCTTAATTTTTGTTATTTTGTTTTGTTTTCATTGTAATGGGATCATCATCAATATGTCAGGTACCACGTGAGCCAAAATTGTATGGTGTGATAATAATGAAGATAATTAATTTTGGATATACATATAAACACATAAAAGAAATTGAAGTGATTTCGGGCTGATTGAATTGAGGTGTTGATCTGTCGTCGTCTTCGTCGCAGATGTTACTTAGTATTACATTTATCATGTTCTTTTTTTGTGTTTTTGTTTTCTTCGTCTCGATGGGGCCAGGTACAAGACAGCAAGGCGACAATGGCTAATTGCTATTGTTGTTGTTGGTAGTAGTCGTGTAGTCGTCATCGTCGTCATAGGTCATCATCGGTCGCTACCTGCGGAGCCGGTTACTGCATAATTAATTATAAGTATGTCGATGTTCCGGAGGGTGGATGGTCGGGTCAGAGTGGTGGGGCTTCATCTTGGGGACGATCTGTCTTACCTATGGCCTATGATTCCGTTTATCTGCTGCTGCTGTTGTTGCGGGGGTCCCACCGTCGACTCCATCTCCAGCTCGACGAGAAGCGGAAAATGGTCGGAGTATATGTGCGGGTGTGGACATCCCGCGATCTTGCTATCCCGCAACCAATCTGCGTTGTGTGGACCCAACAAACCCAATGGCGTCATCGTTTGTTTCGAATAAAATATGTAATCTATTATACCCTGAAACACAATTATTTATAACTTAATTATTTTTGTTTTTATATCTTTTCATTTATATAAAAATTAGAAGATAATTGCAACTTATTCTATTTTATATATAAAAATCTATCAAAATAGATAATTTTAAACAATTTAAATATTTTTGGAATTACAAAATACAGTGATGAGGAATTTAATAAAAACTTTACTTTTATAATTAATTAAATAAATATAATTTAAACAAAAATAGTGTTAGTTATTTTTAAATAACCAAGATTAATATGATCATTTCTATTAGACCATAATTTAAATGTAAACTAAATTAATTTTATTATACAACAATTGTTGATATTTATGTTATTTTTTCTTTGCGTATTTACATATTTTATGTTGAATATGTTAAGTTTTTTGTTTAAAAAAATGTGGATGCGCCGGGCATTAATAGAATTGTTTGCAGATTATATGATGTTAAAAGAGGGATGATATTGTAGACTTACTTTAAAATCAAATGTGTAATTGGTGTAGGGCATAATATCGGCACTGTATGCGGACGCTAGCTTGAAGGAATGTGTGAACTCGTTGGGTTTATCACAGCTGGATATCTTCTCTAGACACGATTTGTAACTAAAGTCTTTAAAGTCCTTATGGTCCTGCGAGACTTGGCCCCGGTTCAGGAATTCGATGACACCAGATTCCGGTAAGGAATTGAAATCGCCACTCAGAACAAGCTGAATGCTACTCGCATCCAAATTCATGTTTTCATTGGCGACCCGCAACGTGTGCGCCGACTCCTCTAAAATAGAACGTAATTCACTACTCAGCATCATCGTCTGGATGAGCTTTACGTCGCAGAACTCTGGATCCCAATGGATGTGCGCGGTGCATACCAGCACAGGCTGAGCAGGCATCGTCATATCGCCCGGAACTAAAACAAGATTATTGTTGTATTAATGTTGATTTGTGTTTTTATTTTTCGAGGGTTCGTACCGTTTTCCCACGCGGATTCCGTTGTTTGCAGAAGGGCGGCCAAACCAATGTTGTCCTTGGGCATGACCCTGTTGAGCATGTGGTCTAGCCCGTCGGCATTGGCCATCGCCAACTGGTTGAACTCAACCAGGTGCTCCTTTATCAGCGTGAACCTAAAACAATCAAGTTTACAATTAATTAACGTCAAATTAACGCTAAAGAGGATCATATATACTTTGACGTTCTATAGAATATTGCGCATCCGTCGACGTATTTCCGCTCGTTCTCAGCCATGGTCTTGGCCCGCGACTTCGGCGAGTAAATACCCGCGTAGCCCTCGTTTTTGAGCTCCGGTAGGAAGTAGTTGTAGAACTGGTCCATCTCCACCTCCTGCAGGTTGATGATATCTGCCGCGTAGTGCCGGATCTCGTCCATGATACCCTTCTTCCGGTAATCCCAGCTCAGCGCCCAACTAGGGCAGTAGCTGTACATCTGCCGGGTGGCGTACTTGTCGCAGAGCACGTTATAGCACATCACCGTGAAAAGACCTAAAATTTAAAGAAAAAAGAGTAATTTAATTGATCTGATCAGTCGCATTTTTGATGGTCCCGGAGATCGACCTTCGGGGAGGTCGCCTATCAGACATCCTTCCTTCGGGCCAGCAAAACCAATTACACCCGACCGGAATGCAATCAATGCTCGCTCAAGACATGGCGAATACTTTCCAATTTAATCGACTCGCTTTCATCACCGTACGACGGTTTAGAAACTGAGACCATATACAGATTTGTTGAAAGAATTTCCAGGCGATGGGTTTAAAGAACCCATAAGAACGTTTATTCGGCTGTTCCGATTCGCGTGTAGCAATGTTAGTTAATCTACGGTGCGAAGGGAATAGGAATGCTGATATGGTTTTGGTGGCTGCTCACGTAGAATGGGCGCAGCATGGGTGTTGCTGTTATTGTAGTTATTACGGTCGTTGTGACATTCTAAGACATTTTATCGCAAATCAACCTTTCTCACTCTTTCTCTCTCCATCACATGCACACAAATATATAGCTGCTACTTGCGTTAAGCAACGAGCGTCAATAATACTTACAGGTGGGATGGTCTCTGGTGGGCCTAGTCAGAGGGATCCATGGCCTTTGCGGCGGAACAGGCGTTGTAACTGGAAAATAAATACATCCCGATTAGATGTCGCTGTTTCAAGTTAAGTGTCTTTTTAATTGAAATAAGAATAATGTCTTCGCGCTCCATAAAGATGCACAGTTACGTGCCGTCGCAATTAACACCTTCATACCTATTAAATCTATATCGTCCATGCACATTTAATTGTTCGGCTATTATAACCCGAGTACAATTACGTAACAGCCAGTTAGGCGTACGGAATTTCATCGCCAAGAAATGATCTCTGCATTAAAAACAAAGTTTACTAATATTTTCAACAAACATTTCTTATAACGTTTTAAATGTAATTAATCAAATGAATTATAAAATAAATCAATGTCTAGTAATTAACATAACAATGACTTCAAATTTTGATATGCAACATAATTTATTAAACGATATTTTTTGGTAGGCGTAAGATACGAATTTGATTATTCGAATCTGATGGATAATTTATAGATGAAGAAAATTGATGGAATCAAACTGTATATGTTTGTAGCTGAATCTACAAATAAAATATAATGTCACATTCAAGTAGATGTTTTGTGTTGCAGATTTGTATACTGTCCTCACCGTAAATGATCGAAACCAAGTTTATTTAAATGCAACTAAATAAAAAGAGCCTTGAAATGCGCTTTCCTTCCTTTTTCCTGTGGCATTGCGAAACGACTCTCAAGCAATGATATATAGAGCAGGACCAGAAAGGTGTAGGAGATAAGCTTACGAATGCACAGGTGGGTTACATCATAGGCGAACGTTCGCGCGCGCGTATGTGTAAAGGCGCGCAGTGCATACCTAAAGTATGCGAGAACTGTTGCGAAAGAGTTTGTTAAACTTTCAATGGGCAGTAACGACAGCTGACGAATTTTAGCGCTGTTTATGGATCGATGAGATATTGATGAGCACTGCAGCAGATCGTAGTCAAATCCTTCCATCATTGTATCTATCCAATTCACAATTATCGTATTGCTTAAGGAAAAAAAAATAAAGAACTACGAACAAGGCTCGCAGGGAATTCTGAAGAAATTTGATCGCAGCTCAATGCCAATTGCGACCGCTCCCAGACGCTTTGGCCTTTGGTAATTGCATCAAAGCGCTTTTTCATGGGCTTTAAAAGTACGTGAGCAGACTTCATCAATAATATTTGTATTTTATGCAATATATACAAGATAAAAATAAATAATATAAAGGTGAATACACAAACTCATTGAAACTTCTTGGGAACTTGAAGAGCAAATACGCTTGTTTGGTTGCATAACACCATTTAAATTCCGAAACAGACATTCTTACATAATCAAGGTAATACGGGCATAAACGTTAATCAATGCTCCGCAATTGCAATTATTTACAGCTGTATTGACCACATTCGCAATGAGTTATCCATTTTATTATATCTGAGTCACCATTTGACTCAGTTTTTAATAAGTTATTAATTACAATTACATCTAAGATTTTAAAATCACCTAATAAATATTTCAAATGTTATATTAATTTAAAATAAAAAATCTAAAAGTAATGGCAAATAATTTGACTTTTTACGAGTATCAATAATGAATAATGAAATTTAAAATATTCTAATATTGTGTCTAATTGCTGCCCGAGTCTGAATAAATAAGCATTTATATTACTGTATCATATTTTATATTGATTTTATAAGGCAATTTAGCACAAATATAAATAAATTGTAGAAGATTTTCTAAGATAAAAAGTTGTTTGAGTTAAATAAATGTGTAAGACTATTTGGATGGAAAATATATAATAGAAACTTAAGAAGTATTGGGTAACGTTTTCACTTGTTATTATAAGTTCAACATCTACTATTTGTTCATAATAGTTAGTCAATAGTTGGCACGTTTTGCATTTGTTTCTAACATTGACGAACGAATTTGAACATAATAATAATAATAATTTGCGTATTGCATGTTTCTTTCATTTAGAAATTTCGAAATATATAATGTTATATATTCTACTAGAATGATTTGCTAAATGATTTGTTCAAAATTATTAAAAAGACGTACAAAAATAATTTATAATTAATTAGGAATGTTATACTAATACGACTTAATTTCATATTATTATATAAATATTTCTTGAGAGTTTTAGTATATGTGAAGCAATTATATTTATACTATTTTCTATATTCTAGATCTGCAATGTATAATTTTCTGGGTGTTTTATTTTTGAAACATCCCATCCCGATTGACCCACATAGAACGTGAATATTACGAGCGGCGACATTTTGTAACGAGCAATGAAATACTCTCGGATACTAATACACTTCTTTAACAAGTGTTTACCATTGGAAACCGCTTTTCAATGTTGAGCCACACCTAGAGACTGCCGCGTCCAGCAGACTACTTAGTTGTAGAACGATACAAATTTGTATGAAGCTCAAGAGAGACGTGTTGTGTGCATTAGTGTGAATGAGAGAGAAAAAAAAGCAACAACAACAAACTCGTTTGGTGGAGACTTTCTCCACATCTCGGTCTTCTTATTGATCTCTCTGTGTGTGCCTTCAAGATCTTTCGGTGAGAAATCTGTGTCAAGTTCGTATATTTTCCTTCCTCAATGTGTCCAAGAAAGAAGAAATCTGTAACGACCCGTAATTTACCTTCGAGGCGACCTTAATTATCGAAATTTACGGTGCAGCTACCACAAAACGGACCAACGATTCGATTTCAAAATAAATAGGTGCGACGGGAGGGGAAAATGTGCCATAGATTATGGTAAAAGTACGCCTGGTCATGGTCCGACGCATTTGGGCGCTCAGTTTTCACCTTATATCGTGCGACATATGGATAGAAAGAAGGAGACAAAGAAAGAAAGAGAGAACGACTCCGGGGGCTCGATTTTCCTTTCTAACCAAGAAGAATTTGGATTCTTTGAAAAAGGAGGAAGTCGTTTCTAATTGTCGCCGTCGGCAGTCTGAAAGATTATCTACGAAACTATGCACGCGCCTTCTCCTTTCTGGAGACGACAGGGAAGAGCTGCATCCCAATTAGTCTCGACGGACTGTTAATCGATCGCTTCTTCCTGAGACTTTCCTTTCCTTCCACGAATTTAAGTCGAAGTAGAAAGTGCTCTGGGAATGGATGCAACTCTCACATTTCCACTCCAACGAAACGCGTACATCGCCATTATCTTCCTACGCAAATTTGCAAGACAGGAAAAAAAAGGTTAACTGATTAGTTCCGAGAGCAGAAACGAAGGCTTTTGTGCAAACAACCACGAGATGATGAATGGAAGATGAATCAAATTCGGATGAAACAATCCTTGCGATGCTCATGCATAACTCGTACAAGCTTGTACTTAATTAGATAGTAGAGAATGTTAATGGTCCGAATTGGAAAAGTGATGAATGCGTGAGCGAAGAGCAGAGCAGAGCAGCAGGAGGACGTTCGCGATGGCGACGAAGAGGAATGGCTGGATGTGGATGGTCGGAATTGATGATGCGCGGAGGCCGGTCGGTTTCCTATTTAGAATGGGCGCAATAAATTCGTCGGTGCGACAAATAAATTGCGGCCTCTGGAGACGACGACGACGACGAAGAGTGGCTCTTTTGCACCGGGGAAGAGGTCTGCACTATTGCACACATTCCGTCCGCTCGTTACCGCACGAATAAAACACGACCGAACCGATTACGCAATCTGCCGACGGAATCAGATATGTGTGTTGCGATTACTCCACCTCCTCCTCATCCTCCCTCGGTGTCCCTTTCTTCGTCTTCCTACTCTCTTCTAGCGCACAATTCCCTTCATCCTCCGCCTCGCTGGAAGCATTCACCTACATGCGAACCGAGACAATATTAAAATCGCCCCGTGGGTTCAGGAAATTATCGATGCAGCCGTGTAATTAGAATATCTGCATACGGTATTATAAGTGCAATAGTTCAAATGCTTTTTTGTTGTTGTTGTTTTCGTTCGTTCATTCGATGCTTTCTCGAGAGAGCGCTCGGACTAAGACGTTTCAGTTGGAATCAGTTGAACGCCCCCGCATTCGCAACACTTACTTGATAACTAGGCATACACTCTATGCATTTAGAGTTACTCGCCTAATTGATTTTGATGCATGCAGATTGTAGCCATTGTTGCTAGAGCTCGCCAAATTGCCATAAGCGTTACGATGCGAACATTCAAACAATCCTTCATCACATCTATAATACTTTGAGAACTTCTACTGAAACTGAAATACATTTTGACTATATTTTAATGATTTATTTTTTATAAGACTGTTGAAAAGTCCATAATTTATATTTGTCGTAAAAATAGAAAAACAATCATATTTCATATGATGATATAGACAAATTATAATATTAATTCACGTTAAGTGCCCGTGGAATTGTTTTTTTTTTAATTAGCAAATTATATGTTGATTTATAGTCACTATAATTTAACTATACTTAATTATTCTGAGTATTCTTTGTTGAAGAAAAGTACATTTTGCATAATTTAATTAAGCAATTGTGTGAGCAAAATGTAACATACCGTACTCTACATAATATTTCATGTGGAAGAACAATATGTGCTACATTATTAGAATTATATTTTTACTCTAGATCAAAATAGATTAAACACTTTTTTCTTTAAATTATTTGTTAATGTATTTTATATATTTCATATTGAAAATGCGATAATTTCAATTAATAAATACTTTTGGAGAAACTATTAAATATTAATATTCAAGTAATAAAATTATTCAAATATACATGAAACAAAGTCACGATTCGTGATAACGAATTACGTCAAAGAATGTGGAATACAATTCTTAAATGTATTTATCTTCTTATCGTCAAACAAATGTTTGAAATGTAAATTTTTACTGATCAACCTGGACGATTGGGTCGAGAACACAATGTCGCATTCGAAGATCTCATCGGTAAAGAATTAAGGAATTAGATTCGAAAAGGAAGTAGCGTGCATTGTCTGCTGTGATTCAGAAGAAACGGTAAAGTCTGTGGCTGTTGTTGTCCGCCTCCAATTTTTTTTCTTCTTCTTCTCTTTCCGCATCCTCCCTGGACTTATTGAATTGCATTTACATAGTCAGGCCCTAATGCATAATAACAATAAGGATGCAGGCCCATTATCCGCGCGCATCGTCGTAAAATTACATCGAAGATTGTGTCTGTCGCATGAATGTATGCATGTGTACATGGGCGTTGCCCCATTTCAGTTCACCCACTTGATTTTCATTTATAATTCTCCATGATCTATGATCCGAGATGGCGTACGAAAGGAGAAGAAGACGAGAAGTGGAAAAGAACATCAATTGTCTACAACAATGCAAAACGGTTTATTTGGAAGGCACATCAATATCGGCCAAGACAGTGAGAAAGATACGACGGATGTTGATGATCGTGGGCGGATCAATGGGCAACCCAGGAGAAAATAAGGATCACCCATGATTTATGGATTAACTGAATTTTCAATTATAATTACTTATTCATGGAGAAAAACACACCTTGATATTGTAACTCATCGATAAATAACGCTAACAGAATAAATAGATCGAAACGCATCTCGCGTAAACCTAAATCAAGCCTGTCTGCTTAATATTCCAATTTTTTTCCGCATATCACATGGTGAATGGAACACATAGAAAATACTTTACATCTTTGTAAGTGAACGTTTCGCTTTCCTCCCTGGATCTGTGTTCTGTCGCGTCGCAAAAACGAGATGACATAATACCTTATACACCTGTGACACCGTAAACATTATCATAGCCTACTTGGGACACTGAAGTCTGCATAAAACCTAGGGTGAGGAATGCTCGCAGTCGCCGTTTGGTTAACATAAAGTTGTCCGCTTCCAGCGAGCAGACGACTTACGCGCAAACACTCGTCGTCCCGATCTTAATCGAACTCTAAGCTAATTATTTGCGCAAACGCTACGCGAATTTACGCAACATACAGAGTACGTGTTCGTTTTTAATAACAATGAGAAAAAAAAAACAAAACAATAATAAAAAACTATTTCGGTAGAAAGTTGATGGTACTCAATGTTCCAAACGAATTTTGTTTCACCTTGCAATTATGAGATAAACCGAGATTTAAATTAAAGCCAATTTCATAGGAAAAAACAGTTCCATAAAAGAAAGTTGTCTAAGTAAACATTTTATTTGGCTAAAAATTGACAAAGCAAATATTGAACATTTTAACATAATATTATTTGCTGATCAATCTACATGTGAAGATCTCAGGTAAAGGAAATTGGCTTCAAAAAACTTGTGAGAGTTATGTAACGCCAATTGCCCATTAAAATCTATTTAAAATATATATATATTTACATATATATTTCATTTAATATGCGATGAGATCTCAGTAAGTAATTAACTTCCTTGAATTATCTCTACATCTGCTGAAAGATCTTACTCCTTTTATTTTGATTAATGATTAAGTTTTTCCTCGAAAGTGCACATCAATCATGAGGTTCTTTCATCATTATAATTTAATCGTCTTAGTTCTATTACAATATTATGCATATTAATCCAGATTTGGGTAAAATCAAATGTTATATATTATTTACTTAATTTTGACCTGATAATACTTGTTATTTATAGTATTATTATTATGTATTCTTTAATTGCTTCTAAGCGTATTTATCGAAACTGCTTGTCATTTATATTCATGTATCAATGTCCTATTGTACTTTTAAGGTTAGTTATAACTGGATGGAAATTTCATTACTTATAAGTCGTTGATCGTTACAATCGCTACATTGTTTCTAAGTTAAATATAGTTTTAGCTGATCTATAGTTATTGTAAAGATGAGATCGAGTAGTTAATCTGAATCGAATAATAATAAAGTTTTCTATCGTAGTGGAATATCTATGAAAACCTATATTTGAAGTCGCCCTGTTTATGATGCTCCATTAAATCACCATATAGATTGAATGAATGTAAATAGTGAATTATGTAGTCAACGCTGATGGATACGCGAAAAACTAGTGGAATATCTAATACATGATGGATGAGTCTTTCCGTGTAAAGTGTGTTCCAATAATCCAATTTTCGCCTGTACGCCATATGGCGTAATTCATACGCGCTCAGAATCTCGAAAACTGTGCAAGTGTATATCCATGCATATAGAGTGAGGATGTTCTGAAGTGAGCGGCATTAAGAATCTTCGGACAACAACAGTTCGTGTGAAAGTTTTTTCGGTGCAAAGTGAAAATCGGGACATCGATGTACATCCACCAAAACCGAACCGACCCAACTTAACGTCTTCGGATCATGACGAGTCGCGAAGCACTTTCCAACGGAGCGCTTTATTTGAACAATGCACGTACGTATGTACGTACATACGTACGCGTATTTCTTCATTTGCGCAAATAACAGGCGACAATGGTACAAAGGTGAAAGTCTGCGCGCGACTAATTGCCGTTTTGTTTGTTTATGAAAAGCTGTTTTCACTTTGTAATTATCGCACGACACACTCCACTCCTCGGGCCTTTATTAAACACTCTTAATGAGTGTGCAAGTATAACGTCCACTCGCCTCGTCGAAGAATAAACAAATCACCTGAACCAAAGTTGGCGTGGTCGCAGCAGCAGCTGAGCCGGAACATGCAAACCGAAGTTTCATGATTAAATCCTCGAGGGAGGCATCAAGAAGACCAAGTGCCGACTTTCCGAGAGAGGCAAACGGCCGAAGAGGAGAGCAGTCGCTCGGTTTTGCAGGTGGCAGTGAAATGTAGTATAAAACTGATTTGCGAGCATCGTGAACTTTGTTTTGCAGCTCTAACGGTAACTCAATAGCGAATACACATCCCGAATTATGCTCAATACAATTCCAATAGATAAATTTCAATATTGGCCGCACCCAATATTACTTACAGCCCAGAACAGTTACACGCGCATTTCCCATCCAATGCAATCATTCCCCTCGAGATCGAAGCATGCACACGTCAAGATGAGATGCCTTTTATTCTCCATGACTACAAACAATCCCGATAGTTACGTGAGCGACGTCCGTCCCAACGAGGACAACTCGCAACGACAATGTCAAAGTCAAGTACGAATCCATCTATTTATTGTTATAAAGCTATTATCACCATCATACTAATCACCATTAGTCTAACCAGCAAACAATTCCATACAGCATAGAAACAAACGCACGTGCTTAATTCCACTTGCGAATGAATAGTTGGTGAAACTAATATCTCGAAGATTCTGCAGCGATTCACTGGGAATAAGGAAATGAGTTAAGGTACAAGGTGGTGCATAATTCATGTTATGCACGAGGCGAAATAGTTTGCGCGAAGGTAGTCGTAATTAATTCCGAGCAGTATGAAACTCTATTAGCAATGGTCCGTTTGAAATGCTCATTCGACAGTTATTAATGTAATTAGAAGTAGGCGATCGGCAGAAGATTTATGGACTTACGCCTCGGAGGGGATCACACATGCCTAAGTAGGCCCTCGAAGAAACACTCACCTGAAACAAGAAAAAAAGAAAAAATTAGCAAACCAAGTCCTAACGAACTCCAAGATGTATTATTCCGCGATTCCGTTCAATTTACAATTTATCTTCAGCTCCGTGCGTTTTCTATAAATATTCGATGCGCAAGACATCCTTTTTCCATATTTGAGCCACAGGCGTACTCAAAACATGTTAAAAGATAACACATATATAAATACGCACACGAAGAGAGAAGCAAACTACGCTTAAGTTAAGTTAGTTAACAAGATTACGTCGCGGAAACTGAAAAGAAATTCACCAATCATTACCTTAACGGATTGAAGCAAAAAAAAGGTACACTCATCAGAGAAAAAACATACCTACAACGTTATTCCACGACGCGAATGGTTTGAGACTATCGCGTTTCTTCCTTGGTTGTTCTTTTAATTAGTTTTAAATTAAATTCAGGAAATAACGGATATGCATACGAAAATTTGTTCGGATTACAATCTTTCTCTCTGCGAGACTCTTCGCCGTAGTTTACGGTAACTGTACGTCAATTTAATATATATGTCTGTGCAGCAGAAAAGATCTGCTTATAAGGTCTTCGCTTCTGTGCTACCTTAAAAATTGGAAATTGATGTCGTTACAGCATCGACCGACTTAAGAAGCGAGACTTCTTTATGTTACTTACACTATAAGTAAACCAATAAATATTTATGATATATCTATATGCATACATTTCCATTTCTTTAGTAGTAAATTCATCACCTGGTAGCATTGAATAATAAAATTTATTATACCATTAAAGATTAACAGTAGAAAATCTTACAAACTCGGTATATTACAATGTTCCTATTTTTTCTCTTCTGTTTTTTTATTTTATGATCTTTGATTCCTTATGTGGAAAATATGTACAAATAAATAGTTGCTCCTATTTCATTAATTTTTTTGTAATATTTACTTTCAGCTATCATCTAAATATTAGTCTTTTTGTATATTTCTTTATTTAGTGTCAATAAATTAATTAAAAAAGAGAAATCATTATTTCCAATTACTTATCTAAAGAAAACATATGTCAGAAAAAGATTTTCTACATTTTTTTCTCAAATTCCGTTTCATTTCCAGTTAGTTGTTAATTGCATGATAAAATTAATTGAAAGAATTTCATGTATTTTTTCGCTTTTACACTTTGCTTCTAAGAATTTATATAAAAAAAACTTATTTAAAATCAATATTTACTTTATTGATATTTATTTGTATTAAGATTTTAAATCGGTTACTTTACTTACTATTTTTATTGTTAAGCAAATTTTTTCATTTAAAATTAATTAAAAACATTAATTAAACATTCTAATTATGATAAATATTATCTATCATAAGCGGGCAATTTTTTTCGTTCTTGAGTTTTTATCTTGTGTTATACTCGAAATATTCTGTTCATGGTCAATGAAAAATCTGCACTTGAAAAATGAGATTTGATAACTTTCTATGCTCTAATAATAATTTGAATATATTAGTTATAAATTGAGTTTGTTGATATTTATGGCCCTATTTCTGTCACCATTTCGTTGCTAATCGGTTCTAATTATAGCTATTACCTTCAATCGTATATTTTGATACCATAAAAGGTGTCACTAAATATAAAATTATTAAAAACTTTATCCATCTCAGAAAAGATCATGCATTCAGAATATGATCATGTTATAACATTAATCGTTATGGTACAAGGTTAAGCTTCTGTTTTTGATAAAAAATTGATGAAATATAAGGTAATTTTATACATCCTCTTAAAACAATTTACATAAATTACTATAAAACTAATATATTTTTCCTTTTAAATATTGATCTCATAAAGTGAAAAATCCTGTTACAGTTTAAGTAATATGTTGCGATTTGAAGTTTTGTGGGACATGTGTCAATCAAATCGGATGCCCTCTCGTATCTAGGATTTGCTCCGATTCGCCATTAGCGGTTCTTCCACTTTAATTATACATCGATCCTTTCCGAGCGAGCCGAATTAAAAATCGAATGAAAAAAAAGAAGAGAAGAGTAACGAAGAGCATCGTCAGAGAGGCCAATTAGAATTTTCTATACGGGGAATGGTGCGCGCAATTATATTCGGAACGTGGGATCATAGGCACAACAATAATTGATTAACGAGCACCCGATTAGAGGAACACACTACCACACTTCTTCTTTACACGCAGCAGCACGGTGGTAACAGTACATTTTATAGACGTGCTAAAATCTATCCGGCATTCAGAGGCTTCAAGCAAAAGAGACATATTGGATAAATGCGGTCCGTTAGACCATTGGTACAAATTGGCTGCGACAAAACGCAACGAAATGAGACGTTAAATGTGCCCAAGAAAACCAAATATTTGCCGATTAAAATGTGTACACTTAGCACGTTCAAATACTTGAGCTCTGGCCGAGATCTGTGTGGGAATAATACCGATTCTGATAAGACAAACAAGAAAAAAACACACACTGAGCGTCTGGAAGTTGTAAAATGATCATCATCCAGCGGTCTGGATATGCATCTGAATAATTCATGTCCCCGTTCATGTACGTGCTTTTATGGCATGTGGAAAAACGGAAAATTACAATATAATGTATTGTGCGAAATAGAAAAAATGTACACATACACACATCGCACATCGGCTGCTAAAGATCGTGACATTTATGACCTTAATTTGACGCTTCTGATGGCTGCGGCCGCAGATTCCAAGCGATAAGTGCCTAATGTCCATGCATGTGTCATTACACCGGATAATACTTTGCGCAATCTTTTTCTCTCCCCCATGCGCAATCATCAACGTAGTAACAAAAAAAATCGTCTCCGCCGTCGTTGCAAATCTTTAATCATCGCGATTCGCAATTATGTTATTAACCTACTAAAAAAAAATAATAAACAACATCCACATACTTACAATTCCTCATACAATTATTATTATTTTTGAATTTCATTCTTCGGTGATTTCATTTAAAACCGTGTTTTAGTAATGGTTTTCTAACTGTTATGTATCAACTTTTCATAAAAAATGGTAAGAACTGAATTAATACATCTAAATTATTTAATAATTAACATAATTATTAAATAACTTAATAATTATGATATTTTGAAGATGCTCGGATATAAGGTTAACTTACAAAGAACAAGCCTGAGCCAAAATGAGCCAAGTGAATGAGCGACTATGAGAGAATATACCTAGGCTTATCTCTTATATATCCTTAAGAGGCGGTACCATCATTACTTATCTGTCTATGAAATTTTCCAGCAACGGAATTTTCCAGAAGCCCCACAATAAATATATATAAAAATACAAAAGAAAATATTATTGTTCCAAACCATAATTATCCCTTATGTATTATTATTTATATTTGTAATTTGATAACTACTCCGTACTTTTTCACTTTCAAAAGATTCCACAAACTGTAATGAATATTCTTAATGACTATTGTTATATACAAATCCGAAAGTATATTCTAGTAAATTCGATAATTAAAATGTATCTTCCCTTCAAAAAATTATCCTTCCACTATGGTAATCCTACTACAAAATAAGATGTTTATGCAATAGCTAGTCTTTAGAAAGTCTCCTGCAAGTATGTAACAGTTTCCATGTCTCTAGAGATCTTAGTAGTCCGAGTCCTAGTAAGACTCATAAAGTCTTAGTTGGTGGATCTAAGGATGAACATAATTCGTATTTATTAACTTAAGACAAGAATATAACTCTTAGTTAGTAATCCATGAGATCAATACTTGAGAAGTCAAAGAAAACACTGATTTGTACAATGAAGTTACTTTTCACATAATGATGTAACTACGAGTTACTACAGTGTCCAGAGATGGGTTATAAGATACCATAAATCTAGTATAGCAATTGCTTAATGTTTATTGCATATTGGCAGAAGTAATGACAAGAATTATATAAAAAAAAATGAAAAAAAAAACTACATTTTCGCTTCGCTCAACAACAAAAGTACTTTTACATAACACATCACTTTTTCTGTTTTTGCGCAAATATAGTTCAAACATTTCTCAACTTTAATTGACACATTTGTAATTGTCAAAATGAAATCAAACTTCTATATTTGGCTATGCTAAATTGTAGTTCAATAAACTTTTAAATTATGATAATAAAACAAAATAAGGCGTAATTTGTTGAGAGAACAATGTATGCATATCCCAATGAGTATTTTTAAAATCATTAAAAATAAAATAATACAATATTAACTTTTGATAATGAAATTCCAAAGTATTAATTTATTACCGTACAATTTATTGCATTTCTCAAAATTTAATGGGTCGCGAAATGACAGCTGTCAAAACGTCAACAAAATTTTGTTATAATCTATTGAGTTTTCAAAAATGGTTGAGAAATGCTAATGTAAAACAAAATGCATTTTTTTAAATTTCTAAAATGACTAATAATACATTGTTATTATTTTGAAAAACAGTAATAAATTAATACTTTGGAAGTTAAATCTTTATTTTTTGTTTACAGGAACTAATTTGACATTTCATTTTTTGTTTTATTCAATATAAGCAAATATCCGTAAGAAATAAAGTAAATTTATGTATTTAATGTCAATTCCGAATTAATATTTAGAAATAATGTATTATTGAAATAGAGATGTTGTAGTATGTTAAAGTATTTTTGTAAATTTTATAAAAATTCTTTGCATGAGTAATTGAGATAATCTGAAGAAAATAATAAAAAAATGTAAAAAATTATGTAAGTTTGTGTCATTGCTTAATCTCAGTTGCGGCGAACATTGTGAATTTAACACAAAGAGGTGCGTTATGGTTACGCTTCCCATATTAATCATGCCCGAGTATTCGAGTTGCGTCAGGTAAAAGTAGGAGTAGGAGGAGGAGATCGCTCTTCCTGCTCACAATTAACACGGCCTCTTAATTTCCACTAAACCTTTAATGTCCTTTTATTCAATCGCGAAACGGCTCTTCCGTGGAAATGGATTGCGGTGCTGCTGTCGCCGGTTATAGTATTAGTAGTATGCATGCAGGCAGCCACTGGGTCGCGCCATTAAAACGCCATCATTATTTCCACCTTACATAACGCGCGTTCGTACTTACACACAAATATACACTTTCACTTGCAGAAAACTCTTTAAAGAGTGTCTGCGCCAAGGATACGCCATACACCTTAATCAGCCGCTTGAATCCATTACAGCAGATGCAGATTTTATACATTCTGCGATGCATATAATTCTGCGGCGGCCGCTGGAAATTCTTTTGCGGCCGATAAATAAATAATTTCGATAACCTTGATTCAATCCATCCATCCAACTATCTATGCTGGACGCTCGCTCACACACAGACACACCACTCGTTGTGCAACTTTCGTTTTAAAGTCTTGAGAACACAGTTTACATTCATTATTCTAATATTAACGAAGGAATACATTACATCTTGCATCAATCTATCAAACTTATTAATTAAGTATAATACTTGATACTTGCCAAGTATAAAGCATATTTTATAATATTTATATATAAAATTTAAATACCCTCATTTCATTAAATATCTAAAGCCAATATATAAAGTTGACTTTAATTGATTTAATTAATAACGTTGACTTCAAAGTTATTTTTAACCAAAACAGTTAAGCTTATATAATCACTTGATACCATATACAATATCATTTGCATATTATATTGCAACCATGGCTTTCGTTCGCAAGAAATAAACTATTTATATATTATATAATAGCGTTTCTTAACATTTTTTCCGCGTAATCTAAGTGTACTGAAATCCAATTGCTAACAGATTTTTTTACCAGTTAAAAATAATATTTAAATCTTTAACTTTTATAAACTTATTTCAAGAAAAATATTAGTATATATTGAGCAGACGGTAAATAATATTTTAAAATATTCTCTTCCTACATAAAATAATACAATATTTAAAAAAATATTTATTTTTCAGGAATAGAATTAGTCTTTAAATTTAAATTATAAAAAGCAATTAAAAATTAAAATATTAATGATATAAAATAAAAACTATAAATTTAATTAAAACCTTATTAATATTATATGGATTAATAATCTGTAAGGGAAATTGCAATCATGATATTTTTCTTGTAATAATTGTTGATCGTGAGATAATGAATATTACTGAATATTCTCTAAGAATAGATTATAAATGAATATAGGACGATATTTAAAATATTTAATTAAGAGAAAATGAGAATATCTAGTTAATTAATTTTCCGGTGAATTGGTCACTTCCTCATCGATCCGTTTTAATTATATAATATATATATACACTACATTTCTTTACAAAATTGTAGAAAAAGTGACATAGATGTATTAAAAAAAATAAATTAAATAACATTGAATATTTCAGAAAACTCAATCTGTCTGCATTTACTTCCTTGTAATTAAATATGTGACTTACGTAAACTTCTCAGAATATTTAGCAATTTTCACATTTATTACAAACTTTCTTTTATTATCCGCAATAGTAAAACCAATAATTTATATAAAAAAATAATTAACAAAAATTTTCATTTTAATATCATCAATAATTATTTGTTTAGTATAAACTATTTATACGTTTATTACAAACTATAATTTCTATAATTTTTTCGATCTGATCATAAAACTATAAGAATATAATTTTTTTTCCATCATCAAATAATGTAATAGTTTCATCATACATAATCAAATGCTTTAAACACAAATTACCATAAAGAGAAGCAGATTTGCATATTTATAATAAAAATTGCATGGTATTTCTTAATCGGATTTTGAATCATAAATAAAATGTGTTTATTAAACGGTTGCAGCGACAACGATTATAACGGAAATTCGGTTAAAAACTCGTCAAAATCTTTCCACATTCAATCAATTCTCGGATGACATTAATTGATTAAACTTTTCCGGTGTAAGCATCCATATAAGTTTGGACATTTTATAACTCATAACTTAATACCTAATTATACCTATATCCTCGCGCTTTCAAATTCCCAAGTCTTTGTATGGTTATTGTATTGTCAACTAAGTTTATAGCCATAATACTAATATGCGATTCAAATCAATTTATTTAACGGTTTTCGCATGTATTAATAGATTTTTTTTATTAAAATATTTATATGATTTTAATGTTAAATTTGTATATAACATCTACTCATTTTCTTCAGAGTAAATATATTGTTAATCTTCTTTGTAATAGTATTTCATACAGTTATTCTACATTGTTAAACCATTAGTTGTTTATAGACTACTATTCTATTTTACTACTTGCAACTGTACTAGCATTATCACATTAACATTGCTATATAAGTAACTTATGTTACAACATCGAAAAATAACTGACTTTATACCAAGTTTGACTAGTTTATCAATTCAAATAATAGAATGAATAATCGCGAATACAAATGAACAAACACAAAAAAAAACATTTACAAACTGTAAATTATTATCTAGAATAACGTTAGTTTGTTCTGTCCCTTACCTTCCTCTGCTACCGTTTTTTTAAATGACCTCAAGTGACCTGACTAGGTAATGATCGGAATTTTCAAAAATCCGGCTTTGATAACGCTCGTTAATACTTCATTTCTATTCCGGCAGTCTAGTTTTTTTTTTTGGTTGATTTTCAATTTTCATTCTTTTATTTTTTTTGTAGTGCGATGACCAAAGTCGTGATCTATTTAATTACGGGACCGGGACCTACCGGTGTGCTCATTGAATCAGGCAATTAAAATAAAACTCCCGTTGCTCCTAATCACAGAACGGACACAGACCCACAAATTGAGGAAATCGACGGCAGACCGGCAACGGTGCTTCATCAGGCCTTTATCGCAAACTGCTATTTCCCCAAATCATATTTCCTGGTTTTTGTTCTAATTCAATAGCTTGGTTCCAATCTATTTCAATAATTTATGTAGTACATCATCTCATTATAGATGGCGTTACCATCTAAATTGTTTAAAACAGTCATCACCTACAATCAATCAATAGTCCTTTGTCTATGTTGATGTATACATTTTTGATGTATACATTTTGTTTACAGGTTAAAGCCATTAAAATGTAATATTTTAAAATTAATACTATGGAAGATAAGTAACATATGAATTAGTTAATATATCAATACACACAACAGTAGTTGTCAAATCTGACAGCTTGATATACATTAATGTAACATGAGACTTAAAGTGCGGATTAGAATAATTTAATTAACTAAGTCTTCAGATTTTAACAAAACACAGCTTAGTGAATTCCATTTACATGTAATCGCTCTTTCTAGGTTAATCTACGTTAGATTAGACATTTAACTTTCTCAAATAGTGGAATTATTTTGTTATTAATATCAACTGGTAGATGAATATATAAATCCTCTTTCAAAGAGGCGAGCATAACATGTAATTATTTGGTTTCATTTCAAACATGAATATCAATAACACTAATCACGTCGTATTTCGCTCGCATTCAAATCCGAAAAGCGCGCACAGAGTTGCGGATTTGTGAATGTCAATTAAGGAGAATATCACGATCGCAATTAACAATGTTATTATCGGTAATTTGCGAATGGTGTTTAATTGGAGCGTTTCATTTCGTTCTTAACATGCGATCTTCTCGCGCATATCATCTGCTGTGGTAATAATAATAAAAAACAAACATACACATATGCGAAACACCCCAAGGCTGATCCATCACAGCACAAGCATCGTTTATACAACGCAATTGCACGACGATCTTGTTGTGGTCTGCGCCGAAGAACGATTGCATAAGAGGAGCTCCACAGGTTGAAATACGTTTTCTACACAATTTCATTAAGTAATTTTTATGTAAAATATACTACATTGCATGCATTATTTATAACTTTTAGTAACTTTCATAAATAATAATATAATAGACATAAATATTTACATAACAATAGTCAAGACAAAAAATTACTTTGATATGAAACTTATAATGAATGAATTTGTTGTATTCCAAAACTTATTTTATAAGATTAATTGAAGGTTAAGTTTATACTTTTAGTAATATTTATTAAAATTAATTAATATGAAAATGTAGCTTGATTTGTGACTAATTATTTCATGGAAACTGAAGTTGTTGTTCAAATCCAAATTCAAATTCCAGTCTAAATTCAGTTATGAGTGAAGACATTAGTAAAAGATGATGTTGATTTAAATTTTATGTAAAAATCAAAATGTGTTTAAAAAAAGAAAACATAAGTTCAAGAATTATCTGCGTTAAAATAAAAAGAGTAGCACAGTAGGTTGTGCAGAATCTCAATTGTATCTGAAATTACTGTGCCTTCATGTTGTTGTAACATAAATAGCAGCATATAATGATAGGAATCTAGTTTTTTTATTCATTCCATATAGACAATTAAGGGCTTTAAATCATGGCTCGTGTTCAGCAATAATAGATGGCAGCATCGGAATTAGATGTGCATGTAGTTCGCAATTAATACTGGACAACCTCTGATTGCATGCATGTGTGGGCATGTGGGGACAACAGGCGGCAGAATGCAGCAATAGATCGCAATTGCATTATTAGCACGAAAGCGTAATAAAGTCGAGCAAAATGCCATAGCATGGCAATTGTATAAAGCGCATGATCGAGCGGCGAAAATGGCTGTAGGGTACTCGTCCCCATCATCAACCGCAACCTCTTCACCATAGGTTCAGCGAAGACAAACCACACGAAAAAAACCTTTCACGACCATCCGCATTTACATATTTCGTGTGTAATAAAAAGAAGTGCGCGTCTTCACATCCAGATGCCATCTATTTACCGGGAAATGTCCCCCGGTTACCGAAAATAAAAATGCAAATGCAGATGTTACGCGCTTCCAGGTATTCTCCGAAGTTTGCGAAACTGCCTTGCACAAAAGCTTTGCTTAGGAATGCATTGAATATAAATTGTCAAGCAAATTTTTTTCTGCAGTAAAACTTAAAAAAAAAAACGAGACGACCTTTAACCAATTAATACATAACATCATATAATTAGTAACTATTTTAAAATGCATTATGCATTTTTTTTAAACGGATTCAAAGTCCTGTTTCATAAAACCATAAAACTACCATATAAAATATAGATTAGTCGTCTCTAGATAATAACTTATAATGAGTAAAATATGGACTAATTACCGATTAGGTTTGTAATTATACGAAATTAATAAGATACTGTATGTTTTTTGAGTGGAACAAAACGGTTTTTAAAATAAGGCGCCTCATAGGTTGGAGAAGGATGTCGGATGAAACTGTATTGCTGTACATCACATCTATATGAGTCGATACGATTGTTTGGTCTCCTCTCTGAGTAGCTCATGTAACGGCCTCAAACACCCAGTCATCTCTTATGTAGAGCAAGAGCACACACTGTATATTATAGATGTATATATAGAGTTTGAAGTATGTGGATGTAGTTTTAACGTTTGCGTGGACGTGTGGGTCGGCGGTACCGAAGAAGTGTAATTACCGTTTTTATGTTAGTGTTCCAGCAGCACCCACGTTCCACTCTGCCAGAATTGAGCAGTCTTTCCATCCGTCGCATCCATATAAACCTCTTCTCCGTACCATCATCAATTGAAAAACCTCGATTGCTGGGCGTAATCTGGGCTTCCAATCCACATTTTCTTACATACATACTTTGAACAACTAAAGAGAATTTCTATCCTCAGTAACAAATTACTTATTACAAAACAGTAATATTACCATATTACAAGAATTTTTATTAACATAAACCAGTTTTATAAACTTCATTATTCATTGCTAAAGTTTGTTTTATTTTCATTAACTTTAAAGAGATTACTAAATTGTAGATCGAACGAAAAATATAAATTAATAGTAAAAAATAACCATTTTTTTTACTCCTGTTCTTATAAATATTATACCATTTTAAAGAAATATAAGTAACTAAGGTCATAGGTTAAATCTTAAATAATAGATTGCATAAAAAGCAATATTTAGCAATCGATTCCAAGGTATAATTTACATGAAAAAAAAAATATCTTCGTAAGAAAAATGAAATGCAAATAGCATAGTGTTTAGCAATTATTACAAACTTCTCTATTTTTTTATTCTTACATTCTCGCTGACTGTTTTTCCATCAACGAACTTTGACATTACCACGGAAGGGAAGAGAACAACGCGTTACGAAACTCGTCGGATTGCGAAAGAAAAGTGAATTTCATTTACGTAACGCGATAATTTTTTTCCTCCGTTTGTTTGTTTTCGTGGTTCTCTCGCTCGGTCCCTCACAAACCAATTGTTGGTGCGTTTTGAAATATTACTACGAAGTTAAGTGTAACAACAACAACAAGCAACAACAAGTAAGCGTCGCGTTGTTTTTTTTATTTCAAGATTTTTAATTGGAAATTGGTACATTCGATGTGTAACAGCAAAACAGATGAATCCTATGTGATGTTAAGATATTTGGTTTATGCTATGAATTAGAAAGGAACGAATAATGAAAAACAATAAGCAAATGACTGCTATATGAGCCAAAGGCCATGCATTTTAAATGATTGGCTATAAAGTGATAACGTATTGTATTTATAGAATATTGTAAACAAGGTCAATTCTGTTTTTTCTCTGATTGGCTGCTAGTTGAATGGAAAATATTTCAAAGACGAAAATGCAGACTTATTGAATATAGTCTAAATATTAGGCACCAAAAATTGTATATTTATATATTAGGTCGAGTCATTAGTAACTTCCGAATCTATTGTTCATATATACCCTCTGTGAGTTACCATGACAACAAGTTTTTATTTTCACTATATAGACAAGGCTTCAGTTAGTCTTTTGTAAATTGTTTTGTGTAATACACGTTACGTTAAACTGTTTTTTTAACCTCTGAAATGGAGAGTGAAAAAGTACATATTAGGCATGTAATGCTTTGGGAATTTAAACAAGTGCTAAGGCGACAGCTGAAAAATATGCAGTGTATATGGTGAAGGACTAATAACTGATCGGGCAGTTAGAAATTTGTTTTATAACATTCCGTTCAGGAGATACGACCTTAAAAGACGAACCGATGGGGGGGACGTCCTTCCGACTTTGACGACAACTTTTTAAAGGCAATATTGGAACAAAATCCACGTCAATCAACAAAAGCTATAGCAGAAAGGTTGAATACATCACAATTGATAATCGTCACCTGGAGAAATTAGGGAAAGTCAGTAAGGGTGGACGTGGACGATTTTGACGAACAAGTCAGGCAGGCTGTCGAAAACTTCTTCCAGTTCAAACCAGTCACATTTTACAAGGAAGGAATTGATAAACTGCCCAGAAGAATATTCGTGAATAAATTATTAATTAATATAATTTTGTTATTTAATGAGAGTAAAATTAGTTATGACTCGACCTAATACAGATGGATTTAATATTAAATTAATTCGATATATAATTATATGTATAAGTACGAATTATAGTTGATGTTCTTGTAATAAAAAATATTTTTTAAGTTATGGACATATCGAGATGACATATTATTATGACCAGTGGTACGATGGTATTAATGACTTTATTCATTTGTTTTGTGCATGCGAATGCAGAGATTTTCAAGGGCGAGAGCTCTTCTCGTCAACTTTCGATTTCTCGTGCCCGATTATTATTTCAAGAGCCCGAAGGCGAAAAGGATTTATATGCAAATGGTGTTATTGCGGTTCTTGCAGATGGATTTTTCATTTTTTTAGTTCTCTTCTTCTGCGTCTTTCATTTGGAAACCTTTGACCAAACAAACCGCGATCTATTGGTTTTCGGTTTTCCGCAGAAAAGCAATTAAAAGTGCGAACCTTCGGAGGTGGAACGATGGATGAAGGTATGGCTGCTGCGGACGATGATGATGATAGAGATGATGATAATGATCGCGGTGGCGGTGGCGGCGGCTCTTTTGTCCCATTCGGCTGCACGCAGCTTAATGGGTTACAGGTGTTCGCCGGTTAATTGCCGGATCCCACCTCCTCCAATCGATCAATCGCTTTCTTTGAAATTCCTCGCTGCGAGTTTTAATTTAATTTGAAAAGAAAAATCCTTAATCACGTCGAGAGCCGGCAAAATACAGCTCACCGACGTGCGAAATTAAGTCGTTTACGATATATTCCAGGAAAATCAACTGAAAGCGTACATGGCTTTATTACATACTATTATAGGTATTAGCGCAATGGAGATGCGTGCTATTACTTTAGTTTGCGCTAAAGCATGTAATTTGTTTAGAAACAATACGCTGCAGTTCGATATTGAACTCGACCCACCGACCGAAAATGTTTTGCGACCAAGTTCAACACTGATTCAAAGTTGACCGTTTAAACTTAAGTTCAGTGTCCGATGATACAACATAATTCCAAGATTACCCATGTTTATTACATTGAAATATACATTGTTATATCAAATGTACAGTACCTAGAATTCAAATAACCATTTAGTTATAGAATCGCAAGAGGGATTAATCATTAATCATAACATAATTGCATTTTCTTCCTTGGAAACAAGAAAAAAATATGTTGACTCAATAAATTTCATATTGGTTTTCAGCTAGCATTGAGGAATACTCACTTATCAAAACTAAAAGGTTATGTTAAGTCCTGATAACCCTAATTAAAAGAAAATAGTAATTTTATTACGTAAATTCATATCTTTCCATATATTAAGCTTAATTATGATATGACTTAATTGTGATATTTAAATTTGTCCTTAAAACACCATATGCGGGAAAAGCAAGAACAACTTAAAATAAAAGGATATTGACGACTAGTCAAGGATTTCTAATCGTAAAATAAATTAAAAATTAACAAAACCCATGAAAACACATTTTATCATTAGATTTTTGTTCAATCATTTTGGTCCAAATATCCATAAAATTGTATGGGATTTTAGTAACTAAACATACAGAAGCGCTTGAAATCCCTGAATTTGAAAATTTCATTCATTCTAGATTTTTCATTTTAACAAAAAAAAAACATTAATTTTATAACCAATTTATATAACGGATTACTTTTCCAAGTATTATCCGTATAATATATTGCTTAACTTTGTTAAGTATCCAATGTATAACACATCTGGAGCAGGTGATTTCCTTTCAGTTAGTTATAAAAATTATAAAATTAATACTAATTTGACAACTCTTAGTATTTTTTAGTAAATTTTTAAGTTTAATTGATGGAAAATAACAAAATCGTTATTAAATTAGTTCTAAAATAAAACAATAGCTTAACTAAAACAAAAAGAAGTTCGATTGTCGGCAATATCAATTTTCATTCTTGAAGTGAAGATCTAGCAGGTGACAAGGATGTGAAGAATTCCGTAAGCGTATGAAGAAAATGCAATGTGTAATTGACATCGTTTCCTATGGGGGTTCGCGAGCAAAAGAAGAAACCCGTCTGGATCCGATGATCTGCAGAGAGTCCCCGATCAGAATTTTAATAACCAATCAGAACGCACGTCGCACCGCATCTCGTACATCGTTAATCGCCTCAGTAATTTCCTAAATGATCTAAATATTTTAATTGGCTGCGCGTAATTTATGTATTGCATAGAAGAGTGGTCGTTTCAGAAAACCCGTTTTGATCTTTCTCTCGGATAGACGGACGGATGGAGAAATACTAGCAATCTCTGCTTACAGGTGTGCAGTATTTGATAGCTGCAATAATCCCGACAGACAAAGGATTCATATCTTATATAAATGGAATATGTCTTCAGTTTGCAGAAACTTTATCGAGAGATGCGAGTTTTAAATGAACTAATTTGGATTCCTGCTTTTTAGTTTAGTGCACTAAACTCAATTACACCTTTAAGGCGAAGATTATGTAAGAAATAAAAAGTGCGTTTTTCCTATTTCGTCGACAAGAAGTTCTCTCCGATGGATTCGTGGCCATTAAGTGAGAGAACTAGATTATATCATACGGCAAGAAAAGTTGTGCAGTTATGTGTCGTTACCATTAAGGAATACGTGAACAAAAGCTGTTGCAATTACCACTATGCAAACAGATTGTGTCTTTTTTTTGCTTATTTTCTAATATACATCACCTATTTCTTTCTTATAATCAAATGTGGAAGAATAGAACAAGAAATCATCACATCTTACTTTCACTGAAAAATCTACAGGAAATAACTGCATTTTCCGAGCAAATTAATATTAATACAGCTAAAAAAGGAAAAACATTAATCGCACGCAACTTTTATAGGTTTCATTTAGATTTTCTTTATTAAGCCTTGATGCTTGTTCCTTTTTCCATTGTCTCATGGCACGCATTGTTTTAGAGCTAATTATTTTATTTTTCTCGATTTGCATGTCAGCAAAAAAATATAATAATCATGAGCGAAAGTAAAACTTAAGAATAAAAATAATATTTATATTCATTTAAAAACTTAATATAAATTTATTTAGATATTAAGTTTTATAAGGCAATTTGAAAAAAAAAAGATGCCATAACCTTATGTCGCTTTCAAAACTTTTCAAACTACCCTTGTATATTATTCATACTTATGGCAATGATAATTATATTGAAATTCATTGAAGAGTTAACAAAATTTCGTTTAAAAAAATGGATGATAAAAAGCAAAATAAAATATACAAAACTGACAGCATTTATTGATGATACATATGCAAATCTAGTAATTGGATCACGCCATTACCCAGAATTGAACATAATAACTTAATTGAAGCATGACTCAAGAAATGACGAAACAATAATATTTGCAAGGAAGCAGAAATGATTTCCTAGAGTTAGCAACCAAGAAATACCTGCTTAGAAAACGTAAGTTGTTGATAAAAATATTAAAATATTATATACACAATAGGTTATTATTGTAAATGGTTTTTCCCCTTTTAATTAGTAACTGAATTGTACGTCCACTATAAAAGTATATAAAGGAACTATATATCCTTTAGCAATAAAAATAATGCAACTTAAATCTATTAAATTTCAATCCCAAATTGATTATTAATAACAATTTATTTTCATTATAACAATTATTTTAAATATTAGATAATTAGTGTAACATGACTGACCAAACAGTAATAATACGTCAAAATAATAATTAAACTATTCTGTTATTAATTATCATAAATCAATATTATAAAGTCAAAATTGTGATAGATATTTTAATACTTTTTGAAGACAGCATTAGTGCGCTTGGCTGAAGATATTTGCTGCTCCAATTGCCTTAATCCCCGTCCACGATAATCAGGTTTTCAGTGCGTTACGATCCGTAATGTGATTTGGTTTCGTTCTGTGGCCGTTGTAAATGTATTTGATATACTTTCGTAATGATTAGGCGTACTGTCCTGTGCCTTTTTTGATTCGTTTTCCTTGCAAGAGGTTACCGCAACCTCCGGTTAAATAGGTCGGAAATCAATTAACGCGGGACGTGCCGAACGGGAACAGAAAAGAAAAAATAGAGCAAGCGGCAGAGCATTATATAATGGCTGGCAGCAGAACAATAATAATCTGCATCTCATATTATTGCTGTTACGTAAAACGAAAGCGAGCCACTCTCTCTCTATTGCATTACTCATCAGCGCTCATTAAAAAAGAACGAAACATGCGAAATCCATGTTTCAATTATTATCAATTTGTTGTGATTTCAAGGAGGTACAGAATTAGTTTTTTTTTTGGATTTCGACTAAATTGGTGTTGGGCCTTGGTATATTCTAATAGTTATATAACAAACTAGGAAAGAACAAGTTATTCGATTGTATTCTTTTGAGAGGAGAGGAGGAAGAGGCTCGTGCCTCGGTTGCGTAACGAGTGACATTTCGTACCGTCGGAGCGAACGAATTTCATCCATTTCCTTCGAGGATCGTGCCTGTTTCGCTTCCTCGAAACACTGACCAATGCCAACACTCAACGTATTATATTATTTAGTGTTGTTTGCGTTCGGCGGAGGAGAAGAAGAATGCCAGCACGGATTCTTTTGTCTTGCGACGCACCTCCTCTCCAACAGCGAAAGATTCATTGCCAACGCGGCGCACGTAATCCCGGAGAAAAAATATATATCTATATAAATGTAAGAAGAAGACTGGAGGGAAACAACGCAGGTTTTTCCTCCATTAACCAGTCAATAATAAATTATTTTATTTCCTTGATTTGTTCGCACTAGCTGAATACCGATTTACGTTCCCAGAGGTTATTAAATCACAAACGGGAGACCTGAATTTGCGGACGCTATCGGAGATGGATCGCCTCTCCAAGATGCGGAAGAGGAAGACAACTACGAAAGAGAAGAAATCTTTGCATCGGATTTCACCACATGCGTAGGAAGCAGACTTTCCAAATACAAGGAAAAGGCAATTTAACAATGCACTTAATGTACAAAGCGAAATTAATGTAAATAAAGGATAGTAATATTTGTGGATAGAACAACTTTTGATATCGCTTACAAAAAAATAATTGCAAGTGAAATCTTGGAAGAAATTGAAACATATTTGCATAACCCACTTTCTTCAACGCCAAACGAGATTTAATCAAACGACAAAAGTGCAAAGAAACAGCATTCAAGGTTAAGGTCAAGAAGGAAAAGGAATTATGCGATGACTAACTTGGAGTTTTAGAAGTTCTAACTTCATTATTTGATTGCTCTACATTCTTAGAACTTTTTGATACAGCTTTCTGTTTCAAGGTACTCTAGCCTTGATTTGAATGACGATACATTCGTATTCAATTATTTATAGTTAGTTATAAAAGGATGTCGAGTTAAGATTTGAAAACTTTTGAACGATCGTTAATTTATTGGAAAGAGAACTTAAAAAGGTCAAGGTTAAGTTTAAAATTTCTTCTTCCATTTAGTTTTACCCAAATGCAATTAGAACAGTTTCCGTTATATTATAGAAAGTAAGTTTGATGTATTTCCTTTTCAATTACATAACGTTTTCAGTTAATTGTTACAACTTCATCAACGCAAATCATTTGCATTTAATATAATTGGCTCGATTTGTGTAGGTGTTCCACGAGGATCCATTCTTTGTCAATTTTATTGATATTTTATACAATTTGAAACCAATTAATTCGTTGTTAACATTTTAAATTAATTTATTAAAATATTATGTAACGCAATTTGTTAATTATTCAAAGAAATCTTTCAAGTTAATGTTCAGATTCATAATATTGTTTTAAACTAAACTTATGTGGAGATTTACACATTTGATATTTACAAATTCAAATGTGTTTAAATATTTGAGAGTCGAGAAAATGCAGTTAAAAATTTTCATTTGCCCGTGGAACGTGATTTAAGGCAAAATACGTCGGGTCAGGCTCGCATTTAAATTTCAAATGAGGAAGAAAGCGGACTGACACAGCAGACTTTATTATTTATTAATTCTTTATGGCATTATTCGATCACCGAAGGCGAAAACAAAACGAGAAAAAGACCACACATCCATATATTCAAAGCAACAAATACGTGACCTGCAACAACAAGTACAACAACAACAGCAACACAGGTACGACTTTTGCCGTGCATGGCCAGAGGACCAATTCGGATTTTAATCAAGGATGTATTCATATGCAAATAGCCGTTTCCTTATTTCTTGTTTTTTACCTTTCGTTCTTTCGAATTCCGCGAAAAGCACTTCGTAATTTTAGTGTATGTTTATTAACGTATCATGTTTTATTTTAGATGTCCTGCCAATTGAAGGCAATCCCGCACGTAGCATTCATAAAAATAAGCCTGGACGTGAGCTGAAGATTGATCCGCCTTCGTTGGTGTTGTGTGCCTTGTTCCATATAGGTAACTTTCTTCATTTCATCTCGATCTCTGGTTTAATTCCATGAGAAAAATTCGTTCAGCGAAAGTTTTTGGACCCAAAAGAATAATCTTTTTGATCGTGCAACGAATAAAAAAAAAACAAATGTATACCACTTCGCTCGATCGTCACAGACGGAAGAACCATAAAAATAAAAGGTAGTAGTCGCCGGAGAAATCGTTTAAAAATGGGTTAAAGTAAAAGTAGAAAATTGCCAATAATTAAATTGTTTTAAAAAAAAAGTAGTACACTAAATGCAGCGAGCAGAAAGTAAATCCAATAATAAGAAATAAAAGTACATGTGACACGCATCACTGACACGGAAAAAGAGACAATCGATTTGCGTTGAAAACAAAATTAAAAATCTATATGAGAAACAGGTTTTTTCTTCATTTTTCTAATTATGGGAAATATGATAGATATCTCTGGGATTCAGGTCGTGGTTCTATGGTTTAGAAATGCAATACTATGATGTGTTCGCGAATGGAATAGAAAGTTCACTGCATTCTTTATTCATAGACCCAGAGTTTAGTAATGTATTCAAAGAACTTCCGAGTGCTCCACATTCAGACTTTTTCATCCAGCCTCAAGGTACAGGGTACTTCATTCCGTATAGATGTTTATTGTATGGAGCAAAGATCTCATTTAAGATTGAACTAAAGATTCTAAAGCCTCCAGTCTTATAATAATAATCAATAGCATCACACATTATATGTTGCCTAAATTGGACCAGCAAATTGAAAATTGTTTTTCTGAACAATTTTCATTTCAAATTTGTTCTTGAAATATTTAAATTTCTAGTTGGCATAGTATAAAAAGAATGAAAACATCTTTTCTCTACGTACAGAGAATGAAGAGAAAGTTTCGCTAAGTAAATTGTACATCATCATCTGCACAATCACTACTTCTGATAATAGCAATAATTAAACGAATCGGAAACTGATTTCTAATTAGAACTAATTAGCACATCTAACATCTGTCCCCGAGTGTGTGTGCAGTCATAAGTGTACTTGGGACTTTCTTCCTTGATTTATAATTACTAAACAAACATTATTTGAATGGCATACTTGTACAAAGTTAATATTGCTTCTTTAAGAAGATACTTTTATAAGTTTAAGTCAACTAGAACATAAGGTGTGGTTCGTTAGGTACTTGATGTTGACAAGTCAAGAACATTTTGGGGATAACTTTCAACAAATACAGATACTATACCTGTTATAGTAAAAAAAACATATTTGGTAGTAAATAAAACAAGATAAAAAGCTAATATAAATAGACCCGTTTTTTGTGACCATTCCGCTAGGTCCATAAGCTATTTCCACTTTACGCCTTGTGCAATAAACTTAGTTTAACTGTTGTCCTAATCCCGTAAGTGAGCATATGTTGGCCAATCAAAATTAATTTAGAAATTCTGTTGGATACAAATATTTAAAAAAAAAACTGTAGTAACTTGACTACATTTATAACTGAAATACTATATAGTATATAAAGTAACACAAGAAATTGCAGTTACCATAAATTTAATCTAAACGAAAGTGAGATGCGAAAACGAGTTTCTTTCGTAATAATACCGACTATTATTTGTTCTTCGTTTCGTTTGATGTTTGTTATTCACACGAACGTCTTGGGTCTTGGAACGTTGGTGCATAAAGTGTCCATGCGGAGAGGAGACGTATATTCGTTACGTTGGCCTATCTGGAAAGACGGCTAAATTGCATTCTACTTTATTGGAAGGAGATACGTTATCATGTTCACATAATATACAGTCCAAATCGACAATTTAATTGAATTGGAAAAGAGAAGAGCGCGAGTGCAGGGTAAAAACTGGACCCCAATCTCCTCGAAGTAATCTCGGCTGGTGCACGTAAGAACAAGGTCAGCGAATGATTTCCTTAATCAACGGAAACAGCAAGTAAATAAAAAATAAATAAGTGTATAAAAATAAAATAAACAAATATATTTTCATTCTATATAGGTAAGAAAAAAACAGATAAAATCGGAATGTTACCTAGACTAAAATAATATCTAAACAATAATTTCTAACTACCATAGCGTTTTACACAACACAATAAATAAATTATAATACACACAAGAATAAAAAAACAATAATAGTAAAGAGTCCAGTCGATGTTGTATTTAATGTAAAAAAGAAACGTCTCGTTTGTTTTCTTGAACTAAATGCCAACTCGACTGGATTCCGTATGCACCAGTAAACTTTGATGAAGACCACAAAATGAACAAAAAAATATATATTATAAATCCCGCATGTTAAGATTCACAAAGTTCCAAAATGATACATACGGAATATGGGAAAGAATTAAGAGATAGAGATAAATGATTCTCGTAGAATAATATTCGCTTTGAACTCTATTTACAATAATAGAAAAATATGTATATATTGATACGTTAATGTAACTAACTTATGATTTGCGATGCATTCGAATTTGGAGTTAACCGAGGATCTTATTGTCACCAATACCCGAGGTGATGTTAAGGAGGAACAAAAACCGGTTCCCTTGAACATAATGTTATGTTTCTGTATAACAACCATAATACTAATAATTTTAATATACAATCGGTAATTGTGAGCGCGACCCCCAGGGTCTGACTCTCCCAATACCGTGATCCAATTCGAAATACACTCCAAATTGAAAATGTTGTTAGAAGTGAGTGCGTGTAAAGTTGAATTAGTAAAAGTGTGTTTGTTTGGGTTTAAATAGGTCTTGAAGAGAGATCATATAAAAAGTATGCGTCGTATCGAATATCCTCCGATCCACTCATTCGTCTGAAGAGAAACTCTTGTTATATAGAAAGCACTCGCCTGTATCACTTTTATCACTGTTATTACCACTAGCGGAGCTAAAGAACTTAATTTCTAGATCCCTGTGGCCGTTGAGGGAGGTCACGATCTCGGTGGATACCTCCAGGTCGCCGGACCGCATTGTCGGCTTCCAAGTGTCTTCCAATGAAAAGGCGGAGATACTATCGATAAGGCTGTCCGAAAGCAAAGGTGGCGAAGCCAAGCTACTGCTTCTGCTCTTAGGACTATCGGGAAATTGAAACGGTGGTGAGGTGAGGAAAGGCGAGTAGCAGCTTCTGTCGATGTCCCAAATCTGTCCAGACGGATCACAGTATCTGCACTGGCACGAACTCTCCACATTTCCATTGATGTCAGTCTCGAGCTCTTGCACATCCTCGAAAGAATGATGAAGCTTTGGAGTCTCGGAAATGTCACCCAAGCTCTCGTACTGCGCAAAGATCGGTTCGTATGCGTACGGGGCGTAGGGTATGATTGGTAGAGGGTTTGCTAAATCTATGTCAGGACTAGCGCTATCTGTGGAGAAGGAACCATCCTGGCTAAGAGGCCGGGCGAGATGCGGCGGCGTCTTGCGATCCTTTTTCCGCCGCTTCCTGGGCTTTATGATTCGCGGCAAACATTGGTCTGAATTGGCGGAACCGGAACTCTCGTCGCTGGCAACGCTCACCGTGTCCGTGCTATTCTCTCGACAGCCCTCCTGCTTTTTCAGTTCCGGCTTGACGCCGATGCCTCCACCGTTGCGCGCTTTGTTCTTGCGATACTTGTTGTTAGAAAGGATCAAGGGAGCGCCCTGGGTGTGCACCGCTAGGCGAGAGAGCGGTGTCTGCCCATCGTTGCGATGACCGTATCTCTGCTGATGGTTGGAGAACGAAATCAGAGGCATGCCTCCTGCCCATCTCTCGTTGCCGTTCGTAGCACATCTCTGGTTCCTGTATCTGGTATCCACGTAGGTTGCAGGGTAAATCACGTCCTGATGGATGTAGTGTTGCTGTTGCGGTTGCTGCTGATTTTGCTTCTTGTACCTCGATTGCTGCGAGGAAATCAAGCAGGCGCCGATGTACCTCTCGACTTCGAGGGCTCCAGAGGATGCCGGGCTCATGACTGATCCTCCGGCTGAAGGCGCGACGGCTTACGAAACGCGGTCGGCACTCTTGGTGCGCGACTAGCACATGGCTAGACGAGTGGGCTTGGAGAGGTGTACGCGGCGTTCTCTACACCAGGCAGACTTCGACTGACGGTCGAGTGACGGTCTCCGTCGGGTCGGAGCGCCGCCGGACCATTAGGCAGTGGGGTCTGGTCTATCGAGTCTCTCCTCTCCACAACGCGCTGCACTAACCTACTTCCACGCGACGACGGAACAAAGAGAGCGCGCGAGCCACCCACATAACTGGGTCACTCGAGTTTAGATTGTAGGACGGAGAAGAGAAATGCACCCTCTGGTTCGGAGAGATGGCCTGCCTTTTCTCCCGTCTTACTCGTGCACGTACGCACGCACGCACACACCATCCATCCACATCATCCACGTCCGATGACCCCGTTAAGGCCCTACACACTCACACGCGCTCCACCATGTTAGTAGGTCGGGGTCACACCACCACAGAGAAGACATCCTCAGCCCAGCATCCGCATCAATAAAGAACCAACCAAACAGAACAACAACCGAATACATTAAAAAAAAACGCATGATTTAAATACCAAAACACTTACAAACGAAAAACTTTCTTTCGGAAATGACTCACAAAAAGAGTACAAAAAAAGTTCAACAATAAAATTAATATACTGAACCCAGAAAACAATGAAATGTCGGAATCCATTTTTTTATTAAAAAGTTTTCTACTATACAATACCAGCAAAAACTATTTGTTTTTCCATCATATATAAATTTGAAATATATACAATCAAATGAAAATTGTTTTCAATTCAAATACTTTTAGTTGTATTCTTTTAATATTATGAATTATGACAAAAAACAAAGATCTAAAAATACTTTGCCTTCATCAACCCAATATGTCACAGACCATATTAAATAGCTTTAAATATTTATGACTTAAGGTGTTTTACATAAAAACATATACTTATCTAGTTTGTATTTTTTTTCAATTAAATAATACTTGCAAAGTTACAAGTAAATAATAATAACTTGATTATAACGTTTTTATCATAACTAACATATATTTTAATCTATGATTATTATAGTTCACAATATCAAATGTTGGTGACCATGGTTCATATCTGTCATACCTAAGGCATATCGCCGGTCACAATCAACTAAGCATGGTGTGCTAGAAATGTATACATTTTTGGATACTATATTATATACATTTAAAATACCAAATCAAGTTAAAATTAAAAGTCATAATAAAAGTAATTAAGTTCATATACAACTGGTACACAATTTTTATAAATTGTAGATCATCAAAATCCTGTTTAATAGCAGTAGATTTGGTTCATATTAGTAAAAGTTAAGGTAAAAGTAAATCTAATAGTACCAATAATTGACTAGTTCGTTTTCAACTGAATATGAACAATATTTGTTGCAAAAGTTGTCAACCGAAACAGAAAGTGCGCGAAACAATCGCCCTATATGTGAACGTTTGAAAATTGCATGCAAAAAGCAATTTAGTTGTTATGGAGATAAAGTAAAATTTAACTTTCACATTTTGTGCCAAATCGTCCCTGGATAATGCCGCGTGCTTTCCGACTTTCTCGAAGATCGGATCCACCAAATTAACACGCACTACCAAATTGGCCTAGTTTACACGCGTTCCTCCAAAATAAGATTTACGAATTACAGCCCACACCAAAATAAAATAAATATTTCGCCAATTTCAATCATTCGATTATGTCACACATTATAATAAGGAAATCGATTTACGAGACATTTCTTGCCATTGACACACATATGAGATTTCAACAAAAGTAAATTATCACCTGAATTATATTTTTAGTTTAAAAATGTTGAGCAATTACAAACTAATTTCTATAAGAAACATTGCAAATCCTCGACGAAATTATTAACAGCACATCCCTCTATGTCTTTAATTATAACCGATTTTATAACGGTTAGAGGAAACTATGAATGTAATGAGCTACGGTTCAAAAAATATTGGTAATAGCGCAAAAATACGGTGCTTTAATATAAACTCAACTCAAATGTGAATGAAGCCTTGACGCCCAAAATCAAATTCATCATACGGTGGTATTTCAATAGGTCTCCCAACCTTTGGAAACAATGAGCTGTTTCTGGACTTTTCGCAAGATCGTTTCCCGTTTTTATTTTTCAGATTCTCTCGTTTCGTTTGTTCGCAAGCCAAAGTCTTTCCTTCCTTGGAAGGATTCCGTAATGGGATGCGTCTTGTACACCACTATCATCCTCCGCCGTTTAAGGATGACCTTCACATCAATTTCCAAATCTATTACACGAAAAGGAAACAACGAGAACGACCATTTATAGATATTAACATACAATAAACCGTTGTGTCCCAGTTTAGGTGATCATCTCAGAGTTTTCATAGAGATATTAGTCTGCAAGCTCGTCGGATATGGGATTTGTAAATATTTGGCGTTCTTTGGTTACGAGCTATTAGATTTCAATTTGCACACGTACCGGCCGTTCTTCTGGATGGTGTAATAACTGTGCAATGCTTCTTAAAAACTTCTATTAAACGGTAAATAAATATACTATTATCATCTTCGTTTTCACGTTTTTCTCGCAAGAGATCGAATAATATTGGGATAGCATCCCAAGATTTGTAAGAACCTTGCAAATCTTATTTATTAACCCTTGCTACTTTGGAGCAAAGCTAATTGCTCAATTAATTGTAATGGATTCAATTTAGCGACTGCGACCTACTTGATTACGACCACGGCGAGGCTCGTTCCCGAACTTACCGCAAGCCTTGCTCGCTTGTTGGAGGATTGGCGAGGACGCAGGAAGGAAAAGGATCGACTTTGCGGCAGACAGCAACACGCCACCTGCTCTTCCAGCCGCGAGAGAACAACCGCTAAGGTGCAAAGATAATTGGACCGTCGGTCTGCACGTTCTGATTGCCTCGCTAAACGTTGTTACCTCTAAAAATCTTCAAATCGCATTCACAAATCCAAACAATAACATACAAATATACAGTTTTCTTACTTTATTTCCGTAAAGCCAACATCAATCGCATCAGATAATTATGTTTAAAATATATTTATATAACTGTCCATCCTTCCGCTTACTCAAATCAATCTTCATTTAAAAGCTTTAACCGAAACCACTCAATATTAAGTTTTTATGAGAAGTAAATGAAGCATATTCTTAGAACATGCTCAGCGATAAGCGAGGCACGACAAGTTATTTGTATCCCAAGAAAACGATTTAAATTCAAGATAATGTAAATAAATTAAATTCCGAATTAGATCTCATATCATATAGAATGTGGTTGCTTCTTAAGAAGAAAATTTTAAAAAAAATGTGTAATGGTATTTTTTTCTCGTAATAACACGGTTCTGCAATACCCAAGAATTAGGTTATAAAAATATAAAAAGGACTTAAATGCAATTTAAATGTAAATAGAATATACTCGTTTAGTATTGCATATAACTCAGAATCCAAGATGGATGAAAACAAGTTACACAATCATCGTTTCGGTGATCGGAAAGAAAGTAGCGAGTATGTTAATACCACAGACACAACGGTTTACTTTCCGATTGAACATTTTTGATTGCGACCTGTGCGTTTCAAACGCCAACTATCGAGGTTATTATGAACGGAAGACCTACTTAATCATCACTAGCGAAGTAGCAGCGACGACGAACAAACGAAAAAATAAACAACAACACCTATATTCTACAATCAACGCAAGAGAGTGAGATGCTAAAATCGATAAGTCTCTGAATAGTATAACAACGTGAAAAAAAAGAAAGAAGAAATAAGGAGACTTTCATTCCGCAAACAAATTGATCCTTCCATGGGAAATGAAAGGTGTTTCGAGCGCGAAGAACATAATTCGCCTCGTAGAAAGTACGCAATTAAGTTCGTTGTTTCGGGATTAGAGAAGACACAGAGCGTCGTACGCGCTGTAGTTGCTGCAGGTTGTTTTCCATCCATCTCAATTTCCTGCTGATATATCTGTTGCCTCGAAGGTCCAGTATTGAGGATTCGTTATTTACTGCCGCAATTAAATGGGTCGATGACTGTGCAGAATCGGTATAGCAACTAGTTACTGAAAAGGCGAAATGATGTGGATAATGATGAGGAGGACGAAGAGGTGAGGTGGAGGATGGTATTCGCACGGATCGCCAATTGCCGTTGTTAACATCTTAATTCGCCTTTCCTTCTGACAAGACAAAGAAGTGCAACAGCGACGGCGAGAAGAAGATGGCTCGTTTCTGTTACTTCCTAATTAGATATAACTGCTCCAGCGTTGTTTCTCCGTTTTATTTTTGATGGCCGTTTCGAGTTAGCCTAATTGTTCCATTATGTGTAAACATCTTTAAGAAGACAAATATTTGCGTTACAAAAAAAAAATAAGTAGTACGCTTGTGAATTAGTCTCTAAATTCCACGATCACCAAAGAGAAACAGCTTCACCAAAACACAACATAACAAAATATGTCTATAAATCAAAGAGTCTTCTTCTTATATTTCAGGTGAAATTGGCCCAATTTCTCTTCTGCGTGTGGTTTTGTACAAGACTCGGTCGCTCAAAGAAAAGTAGTCCAAGTCATGGACAACGTGTCTACTAAGCTTAGACCCTCATCACTTTGCTCACGCATAATCCGCGTCGATTTCGGTTGTATCACTTTCTATATAATTCGATTTTAATAGAATGGAATAGAAAACAATATGACCTACTCGGCCGCAGAGATGACAGACTCTGCCGTTTCCAAAACCCACTTTAAAACCTCATTGTTTCGAATTTAAAAAAAGACAAGAAAAACAAAACTAATAACTCATTAATTCTGCACGACTCGTTCGCAATGCGCAAATGGCTGGAAAATTATAATCGGAATGGTAAGTAGATGGATGAAAGAAACGTAGAGATATGGCCTTGTGGCAGGCCGAGCCTGCTGACCTACGTACTTATATGGATAAGCAAACCTCCTCACACGATAAACATCCAATGTGACAGGTGCTATTACTTCTTTTATATCAAACAAGAAGCAAGGGAAACAACAGCGTACGACACACTTCAAGTTAATTCATTATAACCATGAATACAAAATAAAGAAAACTCGTGGTCGAAGATTAATTCGATGATCGATTTAGGTAGGAAAACCAGGCTCTCGACATTTCACGATTTCTTCTCCAGAACCGAAATTATTACGAGCTCCCAACAATGAGCAATCAAAAACTCTTCGCTTTGGGTTGGGTTCTATAATAGATAAAGAAGATGGTAGATAGTGTAGCATGAAAAGTGACCTGACCAGTGTGTGCATATACATGATATTCGTCTGGTCTGAGACCGGCGAGGAAAAAGTGGGTCAGCACCGAAGAAGAGAGCTCTGCCTCTCCCCATCTTTCTTTCTCGGTCTTTCAAATAATAGACCCCTTCTGGCTAACAAAACGCATCAACTTAATCGGAACACAAAGCCCTATTAATAATGTACACGCAATCCAACTGAGAATGAACAAAAAAAAAATGTAGAAGTATAAGATATCGACGATAACATTCAAGCTTAATACATTAAGATTCTTTTTGTTCGTCGTTAGTAACCTTTGCTTGGATGGTTTTAATATTGGGAAAAGATACATCTGCGTTAGTTAACCCCAATTAAGTAGATGAGAATAGTTCCAATGCAGGCCTTTTGTATCGCCTACCACTGCAGGCTTAATAAAGATAACATCGCTTTTCAATGATTTAAAATTGCTAATAATACTTAAATCATTCTACTTTTAAAATCCCATTATTTCATATCAAATTCTTAATTAATTTGCATACTAAATCTAATCATTAATTAATTAAAAAGTCTATAGCAATCTAAATAGTAATTAATAACATGTGTCAGTACACATTTTTTAGTTTTTGTATTAATTGGTGTAAAATATATTTTGTAATATTTTAAATAAATGTAACACTTTTTTTAACAATTCAAATAATTTCTTCTATCTTTACTTTCAATCTAATAATTTATACTAACGTTTCTGCTCTAATTGTAAAAGTAATATCTTTACGCAAAGATCATCCGAAATTATTTAAATATATGAAATATTTTAGAAGTAAAATTTAAAAAAAAACGAAATGGAAATATGCGTACAGTTATGAATACGAATTAAGCAACGAAAAAAAAACTTACTTATCAAAATGTAATTATGTTCGCGTTTAAAGTAATGAAGTTCCAGACTGTAGTAGTTGGTAACAAAAGCGAATTAACTCACCGACAAAGCATCGAAAAACAATTGACTCACCTGGAAAAAAGAAGAAAATAAAACATTACTAACATGATTGTGTTTATTATTAATAATTCCGCTATTGGCAGTAAGAAATGGAGACGCGCGATGAGCGGAATAAAATAAAACAAACAAAAGAGAGACGAAGGAAAAGAAGGCATCCAGTATGACGGATGAGTACTGGGCAAATATTAATCTAGTACGCGAGACGGTTCATTAATCCGCAATCTGAATGGAGTGTTCTCTTAAAGTACATTGCAGATTTAATACAAGAATAATGTACATACAGCGAAAACCAAGTTGAGAAAATGCACGCTCTATATTTAAATCGCGAATAATTAGATACACGCCTTCTTGTTAGGCTTTATAAAGAAGCCAGCTAATCGATGGGTCTTATATAACAAACATATTACAGTTGAATAGTAATTTATTGAGGAATCACGATTATATTATTACTGTTAATATTGCATTGCAATAATTTGTTCTGACGATGTTTATCAAATTCCAAGATGAAAATCTTATTTATTATAAAATGTTAAAATAATTTGGTTATAAAAAGTTTTAATTTTTATCAATGAATTGGCTATAATTTAATCAAACACGAATCTTCTTAATTTTTATACAGAAGAAATGGAAGCGCGCATCTGTTGTAAACGAGTTCAATCGCTTCTTATTTCATCTCCTTCGTCACCTATTGGTGCGCGAACTTGTTTACTAGCAAAAACACCAAAGACGACAAGAAAACACCGTGCTAAATGACAAGAGACGATCTATGACCAAAAGAAAAACAAGATATCCGTGAGAAATCTGTTAAAAAATTAAATACTCGAGTTTTCCAATATTCTATAATAAAATGCCATAAACCTGTATATTAACATATATTTTACTATATTATAATTGATTGTATGGAGTTTGTGTTTCTATTAAAAAATTATTATATAAAAAAAAAATTATATAAAATTGTTAATATCAATGTTATTAGATCTAATATTAAATCATTCATTGTTATTTTGTGCATAAATTAAATATAAATATTACATATTTTTCATGACTTTTAATGCTTTCACTAAAAAAAAAAGTAACAAAATATGTATTTATGAAAATCAATATGATAAATATTGATAAATTATTTAAAATATGTCAATGTTTTTCTTTAAATAAATTTCAAGGAACAAATTCCTATATTAGAAAGGTTTATGGTAAACGCTTTTCCGATGGTAATCTCAGGTAGTGTTAATGGTTTTGTTAAGCTAATGATAAAGGTTAGATTAAGGTTAAATGCATGTGATTCGAATAAAAAAAAACAAGGATCAATTGATTAACGAGTCAAGATTTTCCACTATTTCCATCATTAAAAGCACAAAAGGAAACAGTTTGAAAAACCTTGAACAAAATATGAGGTGTGTTATGTCTCCAATTGCACTCAATTTTACAAAAGTAATAAACAACATGACCGAGTAATATTTACTATTAGATGATAAAATATGAACTTTGTCAATTGAAAGTTTGCTATTAATATAATTACAATTTAATTAGGAAAAAAAAATATTTCTGCTAAACTGTTTTAAAAATAAGTTTAATAATAAAATTTATAGTTTTTCAAAATGTTTCAATGTTATTGTACATATTTTAAACAAAAATATTTTGATCTTCTTTTTGATGTTGCAGAGTTTATTGAGATTCTTATAGATCTATTAGCTTAAATTATTAAAATCATTTATTATATTGAGTGTGAAGATTTATAAGCAATTAAAAATTATTAAATTGATTATCAATGTAAACGACCGGATACAAAGTGTCAATTCTAATCATTGAAAACTAGCGATGCTACGTAAATCCAATCAAGATCATTACGCGGCTTTCATGATTCACGGGATCCGATTATCTGCGAACCAATTACACATGCCAGGTACAAATAGCCGCAATCCATTTGAGGTAATCTTCGAATAAAATATGTGCGAACTCGAGATGATTTATTATGGGAAAACGCCGAAAAGTTACAGCATCAGTTACAAATGGTACGTGCTTACGCAGCTGGAAGTGAAGCTGACGGCCCGCAGAAGTGTAAATATTTATTAAAAAGTAGTTTAACGGTCCACAGAGCAGAAGACGTACTTAAAGAAACGGAGATGTCCATGGCACTTCGTTGCCCAATTAATTTCGAAGCAGATTTAATTAAGACCCCCTATTTACATCTCCGTCGCTCTCACGAACCGCAATTGGATAGACAGATATGCAAACTTGATGTCTGTCTGGTAGCAGGTGAGAACTGTTTCACGCTCTCCACTCTGCTTAAAACCGTTCATTTTTTGGCTTCCACCAATTCCAGAGGGCCGACTCTTCTCTCTTTAACCGACTTTAAGCTTAAACGTTAATTACACATTACTATACAGCTACTAGAGATTAGTCTAATTTGCATGTATTTTATTAGACACATCACGTTTCTTTAAAATATACAAACTACGCTCATAGGAAATAATCAACTATTTCTAAAATTGAATATACACAGGTATAACTATTTATGATAATTCATTAATATTTTTATTAATTAACGACCAGAATCATTTTCCTAGCCGTGAGCTACATAACTGTAAAAGTTAGTTAATATTAACAATATTAAATAATGAATGAATTATCTAAAATGGAAATGAAAGAACTTGTTTACATAACTGCGAATATTGGCGGATCCGTTCAGTTCTACTATTATCATAAAAATATTACGGTTAAGTTGTAAACTAAGCTGTTTATAAATTAAGTTAATAATAATATTTAAACTGATCAAAACCTTTCTTCCTTAATAAGACATTAATTCGTCTACAAAATAAAAATGCTATTATTTTTTATAGATTATGTTACATTTTATATACTATGATATAAATAAAAAATAACCGTTCTTTCCGATAAACTATATTCTAGTAATGTAAACTAACCTATTATTTAGTTTTTTATTTCAAACCTTACGTAACCTCCATTAAATACGTTACATATTGAATTAATGAATTTTACAAGCTAATTAATTTAATTAACTAACAAAAATTTATTCGATCATCAAAATAATAGCAAATATGAGAAGTTAAAAAAAATCTAAATGAACGCCAAAAACAATTGAAGTACTTATTGCAAAAAATAACTAATATAAAGTAGTTTATCGCTTTTTTTTCTATTTTAAGAAATAACACAGAATCAAGTCTAATTAACTACAAAAAAAATCATAAACATAATAAAAAACCGTAACTTTTTCGAAACAGTCAATATAATTTATAAGTTAGAGCGCATTATTGCATACAATTTCCTGTTCCAAACATTTAGGATATGAACGTTTAAATAAAAGATCAAAACAGGAGGTAATTTCAGTGAATGAAGTTTCTTAATTCAAACGAATCTAGTCTAGTTCTCATGGACTATATGCCGAAAATCTATTGATAACTACGTGTAGTAACAAAATCGTTTAACGTGTGAGTGTTAATAATAAAGTTGTTAAGAAACGATAGACCACGATGCCGTATTATAGCCACAATTGTAAATTACTTTCAATTACTTTTGTAATGAAATGCCTTCCGTTTGCGGCGAAGCTCGAAAATAAAAAAATAACGGTTGGATCCAAACGACGAATTAGCAATTACATTAAATTTTCCACACGCGCAATTCCAATTCCGCGTGTGTAGCAACAACAATAAATAATAATGAAATAGTTACGCGATCGCACGAAACGAATCGGAACGTAACCATCTGAAAACTTCATCTCATCAGAAATTATGCGCATCGTAAGTATTATTTTTTTTTTTGCAGAGTTTAATAAAATTATGTTTTATTATGCAGAGAAATCGCCAAGTAAGTGTATATGGAAAATCCTGCTGTAGTAGAGTTTGCAAAAACGACGAGTTGTATTTCTCTCCATGTGGTCTGTATAAACAATCAAAGTCGATAGGAAATCATTAATTAAGAAAGGTAACGTGTCCGAGAATGGCACGAAGAGGATAGGGAAACCGGTGCTTTTGATCCGGGATTCTTCCTCGGAGAAGATTGCCGGTAATTTATTAATTATCCCGCTATGTGTGTCTAAAATTCCGGCTCTACCCGAGTCACGATCCTAGTTAAACCTAGCTCAGACGATCTCGCAGATAGCGGACCCCGAAACTCCTTAATAAACACCACGATCCGGCGTACCTCGCAGTGTAATATTTAGCAATGTAACAATAAATTAAACGGTTTTTCGTGGCCTTCCATCTCCATTTGGTAGAGAGAAGAGCGGAGGAGAGATCGGTAACGCACATAAACAAAAACCTATATGGCTTTGCTTTCCTTCCTTCGCGTTGTTATTCTTCAGAGGCCGCAAAGTTTTCTTATTTCCCACGGACCGTCTTCACCGCTTCCTTCCATCGTCCGTTCGTTCTTCATCATCTTCTCTCTCCTGTCGTTGTTAAATTCGTAAATGAGCGCCGCTCATCATGAGCCATCATAATTTGTCTGTCTGGCGGATCTCGCATGTACGTGAGCCACATGACAAACCCCGTTGATCCTAATCTGGATCGGCCAGGAGGTACTCCTGTTAACGTGAAAGACGTCAAGGTGATGCATAATTTGCATATGGCCGGGATCGTCATTTTTTTCTTCTTTTTCATACGCACGACACATAATCGTGAATACATTAAAATGTGAGAAAGAAGTTTCCACATTTCACGAAAAAAACAAATAATAGTACTAATAACCACAGGCACACTTCTCACGCCGCTACGTTTGCAATCATCCCGAAACAATGGTGTTATTGCAGAATTTTATTCTCGCTCTACTCCAGAAAACAAAACGAGAGTTAGATTAATTAAGAGCGCTTAAATGATTTGAATACTTCAAATGCGATGAATTATTCTCGAAGGAAGAAATATGAGGCGCACTACACTTCCGCGTTACGAAAAAGACGCGTACGCGAAGAGAAAGTGTTGTTGTGGCTCTTGTTATTATTAGAGACCATTTGGATCGATTCCGCTTCCTGCCTTGTTGAAGCCGAAAAGAATCCAGGAAGACTGAGAATCAACCAAGAGCTAAGTAGGTTGGAGAGCACAATGATTGTTATGGTAAACACAATGGTGGCAAAAGCAGCGCTAATTGGATTTACGAGTCTGACCTAGTGCACGACTTTTTTTATCTTTATATTCATGGCGAAAGAAGTAAACGAAGACTATTTAGTACTGCATTGTTGGATTACACTTCCTTAGGTCCTAAATTCAGCGCATTTTTCAATTACAGAGACAACTTCAATGGATGTGGTCTTATTACTGTTAAGTTGTCAACAGAGGTACATTGTTGAAGACCGTAACATGTTGTGTTATGTAAATATAATTATCGTCTATAAAAATATGTTTACATTCGTTAACATTACCTCAGGTTGTAATTTTACAACAGCTGAACTAATGCTCTTATTGAGCTCTACTTGATAATTAGAAAATAAATATATTTTAGTACAATTATATTAAACTTTTTAGTTGATTTATAAGTGTTAAAGATTTTACTTACACAAACTATATTATATAGCATTAACAACAAAATTAATTATTATTTACAAAAAAATGAGTTACCAGGTACAAAAACCTCAAGCTTTACATTAACATTATTAACATTAAAAAAAAAATCTAACAATGTAATTAAGTATGTAAGCATTTTCCGAATGTGTTTCACGGTTTAAAAATAAAGAATATCAAACTCATAAAATAGCACAGATACAGCAAATTGCCTAATTGTGAATGACTGCGATGATTAGCGATTTCCTGCGAATAATAAATAGTCTGGCATGCAGATATGCGCGCATAGAAACGTGCACTCTGCCATCACCATTAAAATACGTTTCCGACGTAATTGATGTCATGTGCAGAGCAGCCAAGCGTGTCCGTATTGTGCACACATTTTATGCAAAACGAGCACCAATATTTGCGTCATCAAAGTTATTTACTAATCCTTCAGAGATAAACACACAAAAACAAATTAATCTAATTAGCAAACACACAATGATAATGCGTTGATTATATTTTTAAAACGCTGTCAGTCACAACATAATTGCTCACTTAAAGTAACTTGTTACAATGTATGAGAGACCGGTTAAAACACAAATTATCAATTGCGGTGTATGAATTTATTAATTATAATCTATATGTTTACTGCCTACTAAAACATTATTCTTCACAACATCTAAAGTGTATAATTCAAGTTTAAATACCAGTTATGTACTAGATTTTAATGATTTTATTACTTTGCAAATTAAGTATAGAAACATTAATTTATATTATCATAACGATAAAAGGTTTTACTAATTTATAATTTTTTTATTAAACTATGAAAATAATAATAATTATATTAATTGTAGCAATAAAATAAAATCAAAAAATTACAAATATTTTTATGAAAATATTTTTTTTATACGAAAATCTAAATATTAATATAGTTTGCTCAGCACAAATTTGAAATATACAAAGATTGGATTAATATTTTGTTAGTAAATACCATTTTTATATTAAGAACCATTAAGTCTAGATGTTTGGTTAAAAAATGTTTTCTTGACTTCACTACAAATGACACAGTTTTACTTTTTTTATTTAACTTTCATTAATTACTTAGTAAGTAGTATTAACATAAATGGAAGTTCAAATTTATTTTAAAAATATATTTTCGATTTGTTATTAAAGAAGAAAAGAGCATTGAACTTTTAAGCAGGTGTCTTGTATACTAAAATATAATTGAATTTAATTTTCATATGAATAATTTAATAATATAAATTCGAGTAACTTTTATGAACTTAAAACAGCAATATTTAAAGAACGAAGTAACAAATAGATGGTTATAATTAGAAAATTTCAATGTGTTTATCCAGGAAACTGAAACTAGGAGAGTGAACCACGATGTATGCATTAATTAAGAAACAATTGGCATCTGGAGATTAACCTAGATCGATGAGAAATGTCAGCAGATGAAACGTTGGCGAAAATGCGAGTTCTCGCTGGATTAAGAGAGTTATCCATGGAGATGAGGATGCTGTCCGCGTGCAGGAGGTAGGTAGGTATAAATAAATCTGGTGAAACTTTCGCTGCTACTGTTCGATGCAGTGTGTGTGCGCGGATTGCATTGCCATTGCGAGCATTTGAAATTTATTTGTTTATAATAAAAGCCGACGATATCGGACTCGGATCTGCATTACAATTTATTGCCCTGTAGCTGCAGAGTACAGACGTTTTATGTATGTACGCCATGTATGAATGTGGCGAATTGCATAGGTGTATGTACATGTCTGTGTGGGTATGTGTGTATGCATTTGCCGAGCCCGAGAGATCTGGGAGATCGCGAAGCGAAGGGAATTTTAGAAAGTACCTGCTGCTCGTTATTTAGCGACTCTTTATAAAAACAACATGCCTCTCTCGCATCTTGTGTTTTAACGATAGAAAAGAAGAAAAAACGATTCAGAAGATATATGGGGGGACCATCAATAAGACGAGCAATCGCTCCAGTTTCATAACCATTGAGGATAATCAGATATAACACAGTCATGATGACACTTAGGTATACCATATTTTATGAGGGTACACATTAGATTATATCTTACATAATTGAAATCATCAGATATTTTTTTTTAAAGATTTCTTAAGTAATAAAAATAATATTAATGATAGTTGCAGGAAAACGTGATTCCTTAATTACAAAACATAATAGTAAATGGTGATTAGAAATTGATGAATGAAGTTGCTCAATAACCTCACAGGCAATTAATAATATTAAGCAGATACAAAGGCCTATTGAATGAAGTCTTTCAGTTCAATTCAAACAAATTATTAGTTATTAAATTTATTAATTGTACTATTTTCTAATAAGAATTAACTGTCTTTGTGACAAACTTTTACTTAAACTAAGTAGCATACTTTCAGCAGCCGTGCCAACACGTCGATCACAATCAATCGCAAAGTAATATGTGGTGGATCGCGATAAGTGAAATATAATTTCGAATGTAATTATAGTAAAGAAGATAAAAAAACTTCAATTTTTATAAAGAAATCATGCAGTTTCTTAGTTAAATGCAATATAACTGATTTTCAAAAACCTAATTGAAAATGTCCTATTTTAAATATGATCAAACCAAATTGACTCATTTATTATTAATACTTTTAAATATTAATTGATATTTAATTTTTACCAAATTTAAGTAATAAATTGGCAGCAAATCTGTTTATATTGCCAATCCCTTTTTTTCCATAAAACATGACCTCAAATCCGCATCGTTAATTATCTTATGAATGTATTTCAAACCACATGTTGCCCATATGTCTCTTTCAAAATGATATTAAACATGATATTAATAGGTTTAATTATTTATCATCATTATTTTAATAAACCTATTTATATCTGTATCGAATAATCTGCCTTAAGCCTGCTAATTAGAACGCAATGCTTATTTATTAACTTGTCAAAAATGGCATAAACTCAGTTGATTCTTTTTGTCTACGCATTTGTCAAATCTATAATTCATATTTCATTCATAAAATTTATTTTTAACGAATATCAAAAATTAGTACAATTTTAAAAATGATACTGTTGTAAATGAAACGGAAATAAGTACTAAATCGAAACGTAGAATGTTATTGAATTCCGAAACGACAATGGTCATTTGCACATAATGAAATCATCGGCGGTGCAGAAATTCTGCATAGTAATAATGAAACTTAAATGGCACTTCCAATAGAAATGAATGACGAGGCTTCAACGCTGTGTGTGTGCTCTTCGAAAAGCGCGAGCCATTAATTATTGCTGCAATTGGTGCGCTCTATTGCTGAAAAGAAAAATTAGCAGTCGAACCAATGAGCGAAAAGGCTTTCACGAGCGACCATTATTATTAAATGATCATTACCGACGAAGGTTAACAGAGACGCGAAGAACGGGAAAATAACCGGAGCGTTTGATAAACATTTAACAATCAATAGAACTTGCACATTTCTTTCTTTCACTTTTTTTATACTTCAATGGGTGCAAATAGCCTCGACTTGTTACTCTTAATCAATTCTAACTGTTGTCGCTAATGTGATTAATTACATGAACCTGAAGGTGAACTTAGATTAATATTATTAGATTATTTCACGCTTTGTGTCAACCAATTTCTTAACTTTTTTCAATATTTGAGGTTTCTTGAATGCACAAACATATCTTTAAGAGGTAATTTCTAAAGGTAGGCAACTGCATATCCACTGTGTAAAAGTAAACAGTTTCAAGGTGTCCCAGAAGCACTTAAAATAAAACACGCAGTCATAAAAAGGTATTGCTTTTGTTGCATTGCAATCATAAAACTTTGTTTATACAAATTAAAGAACACGTAAATGCATTGCAATTTACAAAAACGTTACATGATGAAATTTCCATATTGCAGAAATATTTGTTCATTAAATTTCAACTTTTCTTGTAAACATCTACATTTTTAAAATATCACTTCTTTTTTTTCATTATATAATTTTAATAATAATTGTAAACACAGGAAATATCGACGTAATACTTTTTTTCGAAAACCTGGTACAAAGCACTTTGTAACAGCATTGATATTTGCATTCAAAGCATTGTGCGCTAAGTGACAATCCGTTCGAGTCAGACAATGCGCGTCCCCATTTGCATGTCGGCTGCATTGTATTTTTATTTTACTTATTTTTTTTGTACGCCATCAGTTTTATCGTCTGTTATTACAATTTTCCAGGAATAAAAGGAAACCATTGGTTTATTGGTTTCGCGCGAATTTACGCAATATCATATAGAATTGCTTATCCAAATGGAAACCAGTCACCGCATTTCGACACCGAAACTGGTCAATAAAAACTAATTAATTCTAAATTAACGCAGTTATGTTAACAAACTCAAATGAAAAATAAGGTGCAATTGCGAACATTGCGTATTTTGTGTGCTGCTATCGGCTCTTACGTCATTTTAATGACAATAATCAAAGGCACGCGCGCAGTTTAATACAGGTGACATATACCTATAAGCAATATCAGAATACAACGTATTTTTTATTTACTTTACTTGTGATTTAAAAATAAATGTTAACATTTCATTGTGTATGCTCAATACATTAGTGATTTGACTCACAGGCAAATTTAGCACTTGAGAGGCCCCAGGCGCAATTCTATTTTGAAGCCTTAAATTATCATTCAAATACTTTACTTAGAGCCCAAGCACCAGCAGTTAAATACAATGATGACAGAGAGTAGAAAGTCAGTACTTGAAGGGCCATATTAACGTATTTTAAGATTTGAGACCCACACGCTCTATTTGACTAGAATTACAATCCAACTTTTTACAAGTTTACATAAAAATGTAATGTAAAATCTAAATGCATCCACATTACATAATTGTTTAACTGCAATATTTCTTATTGAATTAATAATTGTATTATAGCATAGTTTCAGTTTTGTGAAACAATTTTATAAAAATATATTTGATTTACTAAAACTATTCTATAGTTTTTAAAAAAGCAAGTTCTTTCTTTTGAGATATTTGCAACAAAAAATTAAATATTTTAAAACAAAATTTATCAAAGTTTAGGTTATAACAAACATAAAAAAGGGAGGCTAGTAAAAGACTAGTCCAACAAATTTAATAAATAATAAAATTTTAAACTTAAAATAAAAGATTAAACTACATTTGTACTTAATTTGCATTGTTGATTATAACAATAATTTGTTGTAAATAAGATAAAGTTATTGCTAGGGTTTAGATCTTCTTCATTTGGATGTACTTAAATTAATATATTAAACTATATTTAATATACGCATTTTTTATTATAACAATAATTTGTTATAATCAAGTTAAAGCAATTCCTTTCCTCATTTGAATCAATTACAACTTGTTGTAATGATTTTTTTTTATTAATTAAAATAATTAAACTTTTGTTTTTGTTAGAATTAGATTCAAAATGAATAGAAATCCTACCTTGCAGATTGTCCAACATAAAGGTAAGCAACTTCTGTGTTCCATTGGGTTCACTGTATATCGACATAATATCCTTATTTAGTGGATTTCCTTGCAAACCTAACACCATCAAATTGAACAGTTTGCCCATCTCGTAAGGCAGCATCCGAAGGTTGTTATGACTCAACAACAACTCCCTTAAAGCACAATGAATACAAATACACTGTAGAGTTTGTAATATACTGAGCCATCAAATGGACTTACAATGTGATCAGGGAAGCAGGAAAACAGCTGGAAAGGTGTAAGGTAATCTGGGAGAGTATGTGGTTTTAAAATGCATGCAACTAAAATAGTAATAGTCGATAATAATACCTGAGGTTAATAAGATCTCCAATTTCGGCAGGTAACGTCCGCAATTTGTTATTTGTTAGATCTAGAGTCCTCAGATTGGTGAGAGTGCTAATGTCAGATGGTAAACGAAATAATAGGTTATTCTTGAGGTAGAGTGCAGTGAGATTGGTCAACTTGAAGAGGTTCGGGCTCAGATTGCGAATTGTCCCTGTTATCTCCATCTCAGTCCACAGAGATTTTTTCCCGGCCGCCAGGTCTTCTGGTGACATAAATGTCTGCAAACGTCTACCTGAGCCATTGTTATCGTATTTATCTTTTTGGTTTCGAGGCATATTATAACCTAAAACAGACAAAACACTGGATCAGAGGTTTCCCCACACAATGATACAACAAGTTCAATAAACTTATGACCCTAAGAATAAATAACACTCAACCTTGATAGCGTGTATATGTGTGCGCGTTTGTAGAAGGATGCATATTATACACCTTCAACTTTTTTTACTATATAGATATATATATATATATATACACACACACGCACATATATGTTTTAAGTTATGTACACGAGTCACGTCTTTAGGTATTTTTCAGGTAAAAAGAATGAAGTGACAGAATTGGAGGAAGAGTTTTCCATCGTCGGGATGGAAACATAATCTGGAAGACAAAAGAATCCCGCGGCAGAGGTCATATTGGAGGATGGAGTCCACTGTGGATGCGAGAGAGTCCGATGGAGAGACCGAAGTACGGGGATAGAGAGAGGGAGAGAGAAAGAGCGAACACAACACGGATAGAATAATAAAAGCAAAAACTGAGTGTATGTGTGAAACAATAACGATATAGATATGATCCAAGTGCGTGTTGTGCGATTGTTTTCGTTGTTGTCGCCACGCAAAATTGTTGTTGTCGCTCGTAAATAATTGCAGTTGTTTACCGATGCCGTGACGCATGTAGTATCTAGCCATTGCGGAGCGATCAACAATGGGGCAAAACACCAGTTCGAACACTTGCTTGGGCTTTTAGCACCGCTGCCGCTGCTGCTGTCGTTACCGTTGCCGCTGCCGCCACCACCGCCGTTGCAGCACCGCGATCGGGACTCTCTATGCTCGCGCCCCAAATCCCCCCCGCACCACTGATATCTACCCATATTTACCTTCATCGACGACTCGGAAAAAACACACCGGAGATAATACTCAAACTTGAACGACTTTTTTTGCAAGCCGTACGACTCTCAGATTCACTGGCTACAACAAATTTCGCCATATAGGAAAAAAAATAACGCCAGTCTCACCAAACCAACACAAACCTCAGGAGGACAAAATCCCCCAAAAACCACCATCCTCTGTACCTTTATTCTAGGCAACAAACACCACATCCAAATGGATACTCGTATTGCATAAATTTTCTTATACGATTACTAACAGTTAGGCAATGTATGTTAGGCAACATAATATTCTTCCACGATACTGTGGAACCTCGTTTTGGTTGTAAATCATACCAGAATGTAGTATATTAACATGGCTTTTCCTAGGCAGTATTGGAAAATCCCCTTAAGGCTGTTCGTTAAATGAATTTATAAATATTGTCCACTTTACATCCAATTTGCTTTTCGAGAAGCAAAATTCTGTTTGAAAATCGATGCATTTTTTTTACTGATTACACTGTAGTGATATACCATTCATACAATTATTTGTATATTATATTTTCAAAACAAAATACAATAATGATTATAACTCGAAAATTGATTGCATGATAACCAAATACAAATATATTTAAATATGTAGAATTAGCGAAACAACCAAAGATTTTAATAAAATATTCTATAAATTTGAAAAAAAAAAACAAATAATAGAAAAGAATTTCAAACTTTAACTTAAGAGCCAAAGGAGACTAAGTTATAAAAATAATATGAATTGTAGCATTCGAGATTTACCAAATAGTTTTAATTTAAAATGTCTTAATTGCATGTTTGTTAATTAACAAACTATTAACTATAATAGTTAGATCGGATTTAGTCTTGTTGATGGAATTCTTATTAGTCACGTTGAACTATTGTTTACATAAACTTATGTACATCAGGTCTAGACGAGACTCTTCTAACTTATTTTAAATAGTTTATAGTAAATAAACAAATATCTCTTAAAAATTTATAAACATATTAATAACCTGTTGCCGATGTTACCTGTAGTTTATAAACATGGAAGACATAGACTGACGGTTATTAACCTTTCGCCACGAAATACAACAAGAATCATGATTCACTAAAGTAAAGGAATCTAACCTAAAATATGAAATGATTTGTGGACTTCTCTTACTTTTCTGCACAATGAATACTGTAAATAATTCATAACAGAGATCAGGGATCACCGCTGCTTTTTTTGAGTGTGCATTTTGACATATAATTTATGTGGCGTGCGTTACTTTTCAGCCACTGAATCTCCAAGTTCTCTACTTTGCATCAAATATTTTAGGAAACCAAAATGAGTCTCCCTAGTCGTGTGCTATTGATCAGCGGTAAACGTAAATCGGGCAAAGATTATATTGCCGAAAAGCTTTGCACATTGTAAGTCAAATAATAATAAAAATAATCTAAAAAATATATAATATATAATTATTAAAGCAATTTGTAAATGAATTTGCGTTTCAGATTAGATGAGAAATGCTGTATTTTGAGGATATCAGAACCGATCAAAAACTACTACGCTACTACTCATAATCTAAGCTTGGAAGCGCTGATGAGCGATGGACCTTTGAAGGAGATGTACAGGAAGAGTATGACTGAATGGAGCGAGGAGCAGAGATTCAAAGATCCGGGATGCTTTTGCGAAGCAGCGTGTGCGAAAGGTTCATTTGAATTATATGCGGTGATAATCTTTTATTACTAGATAATAATTTTTAGCTGAATTAAAGGAATTGTGGATCGTTAGCGACGTTCGAAGGAAGACGGACATGGAATGGTTTAAGAAAACTTACGGCGAAAAGATTAGGTCGGTCCGTATCGAAACGGATTTGGAGACTAGGAAAGACAGGGGCTGGAAGTTTGTTGAAGGTATTAAATCAATGTATATAATTTTAGTCCAACATTTAGAACTTACATTTTTGCAGGAATTGACGATTCCGTTGGGGAATGTGGCCTAGATGACTACAATTGCTGGGATCTGATGATTAGCAACAACAGCGATGATACTTTGGAAGCGAACTTGCAAAGTCTTGTAAAATTGGTCGCGAGTTAATCAATTATTTAAAGTATTAGAACATTGAGTATAGGGCTTTAAACATGTTTATTAGTTTCGAAATATGCACTTTTTAAATGATAAGATTGGTGGGCAACACAGTTTTATAGTTGAACTACAATATTTTTTATAAATCACATTTTTTTTAATAAAAATATTTTCTACGATATTTTACAAATACTTAATATTTTCAATTAACCTTTAAGATTAATTTCATATTCAATCTACACTTCACAAAATCTTACAATGAAGTTTAAGAATGTGGTATATAAATAATCTACGATATGCACGAATCGGTTCCAAAGCAAGTTTTTAAATATTTTTTTTTTGCTTTATCGTTATTTTTTGTTAGCCCCAAACTAAAATTTACAATATTCAATTTAAAATTTTAAAATAATATTTATATCGTATTAGGAAGACATTAATTCAACTAGACTAAGCGAAATATTTAGATTTTTTTTGCTAAAAATGACAAAGTCAGAATATTGAAATTAACTTTTTAATTCGGTTTCACGTTACGCGATACTTGCCAAGTAATTTGTATAAGCATTTCTGAAACAAGCTATGGTAGTCAAGACAAGTTTTGCTTATGTTATAACAGCCTTCAAAATGTTGACTCAAATACAATTCGAATAAGGTATTGTAACTATTAGATCAAAATTATAAATTATGGTGGCAGGTATTGAAAAAATACAATTTTATTTTTTCTACAGGTTTTAATATATTATATATTATGAATAAGTGGTGTTAATATTATATCTTTTAATTTTCTTAACGTTAAGTGTTTTACTTTCTCTCTTTTTTTTCTCTTAATCTTTATCACAATTTTGAAATTCGGTAACGTTACACATCGATTACATCTGAAACCAACAAAAACAATTGGGAGATACTCCCACTTAAGTAGGGAAACACAACGAACACTTCACAACATCGAGATAGGCTTTTGAAATAATTGCTTATTCGTATTTTTTTTTTATCAATTCCAATTGATGTGAGATATCTTATGTACATCTTATGTCAGCTCCTTCTACATTCACACTCACATTTAATATATTACACAAATGCACTTACACGCCCAAACGCACACAAACCTTAATACTGTCAATGAAACAAATAGAAATAAACAAATAATAATCCCATAACAATACATAAACCTTAACGATACATCTCAGAAATAAAAAAATATATAAAAATTGTTGCATATTAATAGATGTGAGTCGATACTTGCCTAAAAAAAATAATAAAGCTATTAACAAACTAACCGCAGTTATATGGTCCCCATGAACGGACGGGAGGGGGGACTATGGGGACGCATATTCCGGTAGGGCACCGCGGCCACGCCCTCTACCTCGGCCTCTTCCTCGGCCACGCCCCCTCCCACGTCCTCGTCACCTTCGTCCATCTGTCATTCCTGCTACCAAATCTGAAGAGCAGAAATGAACGCATTATAATTTTATCGTGCAAACTAATAGTGTACAACAATCTCACCTATATTGCTTGTGGTCTTCTCCAAATAGGCGAGAGGACCCTGCAACAGTCCACCCGGCCCCTGTTGACCGAACGGTGCCCTAGGACCGCCCATGCCCTGCTGCTGCATGAACAGCGCCTGCTGTGGAGACACCATCCCCGGCCCCACGGCGCCGCTGCTCATCCCAGCAGGAACCTAAAAATGAGTTGGCCTTTAGCACTCTTCTCTTCAAAACAATTACATTGTGTCGAGTTCAGAATAACCTATTGCGATTGAAATAAAACTCATAACGACGAGAACCATTTTTCAAAAATATTTATTACCTCCAAAAAAATAACAATCAAATATATATATAGATTTATCCTTATTTTACAATACCTAGTTTGTTTTAGTTTTTCTTTTGTTCGTAGTCATAAGACTTTCATTGTCAATAACAATGGGTAACAATGAACTCTATCGAATATCATATTTCATTTTTTATATGTCGTATATATAAATAAAATGTATTTTGTATAATTAAATATATTATTAGTAGCAGCTTTAGTATACACATTAGTTTATCTTTTGTTTCATCAAAGGCACAATTGAGCAAAATCATGTTTTTTTTTTCCTTCTTCACCTTTCTTCATCTTCTTCCAAAATATATGATGCATATCTTATTTAATATACATAAAAGAAAAGAACGTTTCTACAGAATTTAAGAATAGAGAAAATCATGCTTGAAATCTACTCCCAAAGCTTTGGTATTTATCACAAGTTTGTACTATACTATCAATGAAACTATGAAAAAATGAAAACCTGAGAAAGTCTTACAAGGAAAGAAAAAAGCAGTAAAATAATTAGATTAAATCGCTTGTTGCTATTATAGAAAATAAGATTTATGTTTTGTTTCCTATTTTTCTTTCTTCTGTCCTTAATCTATTTAATGTTATATATACTATCTTAATATATGTATATAGTTTTAACGTCGATCTACCTGCATCTGCTGTTGCATTTGCTGTATCTGCTGTTGCTGCTGCAACTGCAGTTGCTGCTGTTGCTGTAATTGCTGCAGTTGCTGTTGCTGCTGCATCTGCTGTTGCATTGTACTGGACATAGTCGGCATCATGCTATTCGGCGTTTGATTGCCAGGTATTTGGCAAATCGGACTTTGCGGAACCGAATTCCCATTATTACCTCCTCCGACAGCGCCCGGCGTCGATCCGCCCTGCGCTGGGCTCTTCGAGTAACCCTGCAGGTCAGCAAGCAGACCTTGCCATACAGCAATTTTATCATAGTGCCTCTTCAATAGTTCATCCTTCCTGGACAGCTCCAATTTCAGCTCATTTATATCTTCCTTAACAACCATCTCAGGTTTGAGCGCAGAGAGCAAGAACCTCTTTTGCAGAAAGAAGGCTTCCATCTGCCTGGCCAGATCGATGAATCTGAGAGTGGTCTGCTCGACCTCCACACGAATCTCATCTTTATCTGTAGTTGGTACAGCCTCTTCTTTTGTCAGCACATTAAGGCAATGCTTTATGAAGTAGACAGAAATTATTGAATACAATAATCTATGAATTTATCAAGAAATACTGTGCCATACCTGAAAGGCCTCTTCGAATTCATCGACTAAATTTCCGCTGCTGTTGGTTGGTGTGGCCATTGCTGACACAGGGGGCGAAGCTTCTTTCATTTGGAAAAACTGTCTTCTTGTTTACTACCTGTTCTATATATTTTATCCAATTTGCATTGTTTATTCACAATAACGATTAATGTTTCTGATGTTCAACAATATTGACAAATAATTAACAAGGGCCTAATTACGGCGTAACAACGAAGGAACCGACATAAACCAATATAAACTTGTTCTTCTGGTAACCGAAAACAATCGATTGTTTACGATAACATCCGAACAACGTATATGCAAAACACGTTACAATGCTACCAAACATACCAACCAAAGATAACTATAAGTAACTGAAAGTTGCCTATAATTTAGAAATTCCGAATAAAAAAAATATTCAGGTGTTATTTAATAATTTGTTATAGTTTTTGTGCAATATTTTGCAGCCTCAGAAAAAAAAAAATTATTATATAAAAATCCGTAAATTATTAATTAAATTTTCTTAGAAATAGAATAAACTGTAAATGAATATTTTACAATATAATAAAACATATATTTCTTTTCGATATTTGTGTTTGTTAGAAAAATTATTGATTGGGTATCTAGGATTAAGCGTTACTAGGATACAGGTTATTAGCTTCCGTTTCTATCGATCGTCCAAACTGCATATTTATACGAACATTGATGCAAATGCTATTATTGAGGCATATCTTTTATTCACTTTTTATTCTGCTTTACAACGAACAAATATAATTCCAGCATTACTTAAACGAAGTGGTTTTAATTATATGATAGTTATATTATATTATTGAGCAGTTTGGTGCAATAGAGTACAGAAGAGCAGATAATAACTATTATATAATAGGGGCATCCTGTAACATATAAATAGGGGTGCTGGAATCTCGATTCTCAGATTCATACAAATTCCCAGAATTTCTAACGGTTCAATGGCTATGTACCACTATTTTCATCCCACGGCAGGTGTCGCTGCGGTAAAGAATGTGTATGATAAACAATGTCGGCGGAAACCAAATGAAGAAGCTTGACGGAAGGAAGAAGAAGAAACAATGTCGGTCAATGTCGGCTGCTTTCGTAATAATAGTCAAATGATTGGTAACGTTGCCAACCGTTCTAAATGTAAAACATTTGCCAACCTTCAATAAGGAATATGAGGCATCAATTGTATTGTTATATTATTTGCAACGCTTCAGTAAATGTTACTTTTTAAATGGATATTTTCTGTTTTAAATAAAATTATTTCTTATTTTATACAGATGTTTTTAATACAGAAATTAACTGTTTGTAACTACGTGAGCAGGCGCACGTACAGAACATTGTTTTGATCAAATGCATTATATAAACATCAAAGGAGGAGGGTGTCTACGATCGTTGTATAATGATTATTTAGCAATCGTGCTAAATGTTGAAAAACATGCGACGATTTGATTTGATATTCAGTCGAACATGCACGAAACATTTTTTTTTTTCGAAGTACCGTTAAAAAATATTAAGTTTGGAATTCCCCACGTGGATGCCATAACTGATCATTATTTGATGCAAATAGTTATATTTTATTTCGATTTTCTATGAGACTTAAATTCTGGTCTCTTGTTACCGATTTTTGTTATACAAATAATATATTCATATTAATTATTAGATTGCTCTTATAAGCAAGCCAGAACATAAAATTGATTTTATTATCCAATTATTGAGAAATCAGACAACCAACTAAACATATCCAAAATGGTAAGCGCCTATCAAGAAACATTATAAACACTAATATTTAGTCGTTGCATGTTGTAGCAAATTGGATGTAGTGTTAGTTATATCTATTCTTATATAACTTATGTGAGGAAAGATGGAGAAAAAAGAAGAGGTTTAACCGAATAAATGTGGGTTTGGCGCCAAGCGACATTAAAGACTGACGACAGAGGTCACTGTTGGAGGCGGAGGAACGTTAGCGAAGCGTCGAGTTTTTCCGGTAGGGAATGCCGCCAGGTTTTCAGCATAACGAAAACGCGTATAAGTAAACGATCGGTGCGCGTCTGGTTTTTTTGGTGGCGAACAACAGCGGGCTTTTCCACGAGGTTTTCCGATCCGCGGGCGGCAAAACATTTTCCGCGGGACGGCGCATGGCATGGCCGTGTTGTCAGTGCGCGCCCCACTTTCAGCGATCGGTGCCGCCGTTGCCTCTTCTTTTTTTTTCGTTTCCTCCCGTTTGCGAAATAATAATCGACGATCGGATGAAATGAGCAGAGTTAATTAAAGATTGCGGCGGGAATGCAAATACTCTGTTCCTCGTTCCGTCAAAGGAGCAAGAGGACGACGCTGGGATTTTCACCGAGGACGACGATGACCACGTAAAAATACAGTGGAAAAACGAACGAAAAAAAAAGAAAGAAAAAGAGAAAAAAACGAAAGAGAGAAAAAGAAACAAAACTCGTTAATTGTTCCTTGGTAACGTTCCGGTCCTCCATTATTATATTCTTGAAAGAGAGAGAAAGAGGAGAGGTCGCGTTGGGTTGGTTGGCGTTGACCGGAAGCGTACGGACAGGGTGCGATTCGCGGAATTCTTTTCCAGTGGACGAAAGCGGGAATTTTCCAAGGGGCTGCTGGGCAGGAGATGCACTGTGGAGGACTGGGACGGCGGAACAAGCGAATCGGTTATACAACCGGGAGGGACGTCGCTGCGCCGTATGGTCGTATGGTTAGGTGGTAGCCATTTGCATGACCTCAGTGTAAAATCCATATTCCCGTGGAATCTCCTGGAATCTGGTGTTCGGCGACGGGCCGGAGGGAAAACGGTCTGCAGAAGGAAGCCGTCAACCGACGGAGGACCGTTCCCGTCTGTATTTCGACGCGTTGCCGTCGCGTCCCCGCGGAAAACGAGGATTTTTAGTCGAGATGACGCCAAGTGGGTGTAGACGCGGCCGCCATCATGGCAGTATGCGTCAAGCTTGGCAAGCGGGATTGTAGTGAGTGTTGCTGTGTGTGCGGTGTCGCTCTGGATTTTTCGGGATTTTTGCGTGGAATATTCATTCGGGATGTGCAGGTAAATGTCCACAATAATAATTAGCGTATGCCGCATGCGATCGGCGATTGTAGGAGACGCGGGCGACCGCCGAAACCCTTAAATTCACACGGAAACGGACTCGGCTTTTGCCCCAAAGCCTAGACCGTAATCCCGCCATGTTTGTTGTACGGCTAGAGAACCTCGGTTTCGCCTAGTCGCAACCGTCGTTGCCCGCGAAAATCCTCCGCGCCCGACCTATTCATCAACTATTTTCTCTCTGATTTAGGTTATTCGATAGTTTTCCCGCGTTCGTCCGTCAAATGCATTACCAGCGAACATGTTTAGTAGCGTCCGTTGTCTAACTACACGTACATCCCAGACAACAGCATATTTCCAAGGTCTCTCAATCCATCCATCTCTCTCTCTCCCTCACTTTGCATCCAATGCAATAATAATAATACTTTATTTATACAACACACACATCCATGCAACGCGCACTTGCATCAGCTCCCAACAACTATAAAATATTCCAAGTGCCCGAGCTTGACTCCAATTTGCTACCTAACTTCAACTGTGAACCAAGTACTCGAGTCAAACAACATCCGAGGAGTCACATACAGAAACAGATTCTGACTATGAAATGTATATACGTGCAGTCTGCACACTAGAATCAGAAATAAATCAAAACAAGGTTTAAAAATAGTATCTTTTATTTACCATATCTCCTACAATTTACTTATTCAATATAAGGAGCATTAAATCTTAAATAACAAAAGCATGAAAACATGTGTTATTTACTTGATATATATGATAATCTAAATTGAAAGTCGAGCACTTCATTAAAATAATATAAAGCTGATATTGTTTATTTTGATGTATGACTTAATATAATAAAATCATAATTTGCAGCTTCCATAAATAAAAATTTCTTATTCTGAATTCACAAATGTTTGAAGGATAAAGTTATGTTTTTCTTACATTTCTATTTTAAGTAAATTATTATTTAATTATTTTCTTTATTTTCCTTATAACTTTTTAATAAGAAAAATCAAAGATCAAATTTCATATATTTGGAATCTAGCTGTTCTCTACTTGAATTCATAGTTACATATAAAATCAAGCTACGATAAATTTAAAAAAAAAATGTTCTGAACTCACAAATGTTTGAAGGATAACATTTTTTTTTACACTTTTATTTTTAGTAAATTATTATTTAATAGTTTTCTTTAATTTACTGTTAATTTTTTAATAAGAAACAGAATCAATTTTATATAATATTTGAAATCAAACTGTTCTCTACTTTTGATTTCATAGTTCAAGCTTCGATAAATAAAAAATTCTTATTATGAACTCACAAATGTTTGAAAGATAAATTAATATGAGGTTAAAATTATATTTTTCTTACATTTTTATTTTTAGTAAATTATTATTTAATAGTTTTCTTTAATTTTTCTTATTAAAAAGTTATAAAGAAACTTTTTAATAAGAAAAATCAAACTTTTGATTTTGTAGTCACATATAGTTTATTCAATTTGTAATCATTTTATGTTTCTACTAGTTTGTGGACTTTTCTATTTGAAACATTCAATAACATAACCAATATAATTGCATAGTAAATTTAGTTTATGTAATGTTTTGTTAAATTATAACAAGCTATACATTTTGAATTATTCAAAAAATACAATACAGCAATTGTCTTAATTTTGGGTTTAAAAAAATCAAGGTTAGGAAGTTATGATCAATTTCTAGATAATAGCTGAACAAAATATTTATTAAGTTATATCACATTAAGCACTGTTTGGATTTGTTAATTTCATATTGTTAAAATAATAATAAATATCTTGATTTTTCTTCTTAATTTTTTTTTATATATTATTGATATGTTTTTGAACCATTTCATAACAATTTTGGTATATCCTTATATATTTAGAAGTAAAAAAATAATGTAGCAAATTATATAGAACATAATTTTGTTAAAGTTGTTAGTTTTAATAATAATAAGTTTTTGATTATTCAGTATTGAAAAACATATTTTAGTAACTTAATATTAACTTTTGTTTATATTTTTGCATCCTCAAATGCATCATTAGAGAATTTGAATTTTGAAAAATTCATGCCTATTTTCTTACATTAGGGGGTGTGGATGTTTTATTTGGGGTGCATAAATTAACCACGTTGAGAGGGAAGCGAAAGTTGTAGATATTTCAGAGTGAAACTAACTTTTGATACAATATTACCAGGAATACTAATGGCTGTCCTAGTTTACGAGTGTTAGGTATATTTCATTTTTCCAATACATTGTCAAGCATTTATCGAGAAAATTAGCGCTTATATAATTATGCAGTGTTGGTTGTATAGTATACAGCAACATGATAAAAACAAACAATGTCATCAATTCATTGAGTCTCGGTAATGAACGACGAATGTGAAAGCAATTAAATCCTTGGCCTTACACAATGCCCGCGCGCTCTACGAACTCGGGATCTTTTTTAAATATATATTTCAATAGTAAAGTATCGATGTATATCAGATTGGTATATTTCGTCGATTCGAACGTCGTCGAGCCTTGATGGTTTCGGAAGGAGGGCACCTCCGAGGCTGCAAAACTATAATTACCATTGACCATCGTTTTCTCTAATCCTCAACTAATGATTTTTTGAGGGTCGTTAAAAGCCTTTTAAAATTTGGGTTTCTCTCGTTTATATGTGATTTAATTTCGTTTAAATCCTATTGTTGATAGATTATTATTTTTGTTATTTTTCTGTTGCAGACTATGCGCCACCGCGATGTTTTAATATAGGACACTATAATGTCCCATAAGGGATGTGCAGAAAGGTTGTTATCTCGTATGCACGCCAGCTGACTGTCAGGCACAGATCTGCCGTTTCCAGCTTATAGCATAAAGGTAAGGCCATAAAACACGTAAATGCTTTAAAATAAACATGTTTTATACCATTCCCCTGTTGTTGTACTAACTAGAATTGGGAAAAATTGACCATAGACGCGTTTAACCAGTTTTAGGGGTAGCGTTACCAGTGGCGCATGCCCGTAACTACTATCTATCTCTTTCTATTTTTTGAGCGTCTTTTCTTCGGGGCGTCCAACCATTGTTTGGTTTTAGTGTTAATTTTGCTCTCTTACCGGGACCGTTGTTCTTGTGCAATATGTATATTTTTCGCCTGTGATTCGTTAATATTGTTAATGTTATGGTTTTCTGTTTAAAGTTTATATATATTTATTTAGTGATTATTTATTTCTAGTGTAGTTAAAAGTGCAAATTGAAGATGTATTGCCAAGACCCTGATTTAGATAAACTCTGGGGTAAACGTTTTTTCTTTTCTATATACATAAACTATCTATTCAATCGTTTGCATCATGTTAGCTTATTTTGTACTTTTTGCAGTAACTGCAATCATTACAAAGCGAAAACAGATACCTAATCGTTTAAAAATTATCAGTTAGGTAGAAGCATTTGCGCGCCATTTTTATTTTCATTTTACCCCAATAATTTCAGACTCCCTTGCATATATGTCTAATAAGTAACCGATGTTATTACAGAGGCTACCTTTGGCGTCAACATGCAACAAGTCGAACCACCAATTCAAAATAATACAGTAAGTAATCTTGAGTTCACAAAATTATCTTTTAGTGTTTGAAGTAAAACAGCCCTAAATCTCTATAGTCTTGACATATAAATGTAATCTCTGTTATCGTCTATTCAAATATCGTAGATGAGTCATGGAGATTAGGTCAATTCACTAGATTAGCTGTGTTGTAATTGTTGTTGTTTTTATTTAGAACGGTGGAAAAATGGGTGATTCGATGAAGGAGAAGGAACCGTCGCCGCGCGTGGACGAACCAGTAGAACCAGTCAATGGTATCGTACAGCCGAAGATAACGCCGCCGCTGAGCCGGCCCGGCCGTGTTACGAATCAGCTGCAGTTCCTGCAGAAGACTGTGTTCAAAGCGGTATGGAAACATCAATTTGCTTGGCCTTTCCATCAGCCCGTAGATGCCAAGAAGTTGAACTTACCCGTACGTACAATAATATTCTTTCCTTGTTAATTTCAGGATTAATAATTTGTTTTTATTTATAAATTTGAGCAGGATTACCACAAGATAATTAAACAACCAATGGACTTGGGGACAATCAAAAAACGGCTGGACAATAACTTCTACTGGTCCGGAAAAGAGTGCATACAAGACTTTAATACAATGTTCACAAACTGTTACGTGTATAATAAACCCGGTGAAGACGTTGTGGTGATGGCACAGACGTTGGAGAAAGTGTTTTTGACGAAAGTAGCTGATATGCCCAAGGACGAATACACGGTCGATCTTCCGACAAAGGGTGGCGGCGTCAAAGGGAAGAAGGGTCGGGCGAGCGGTGGTGCTGGTACACCAGGAACCGGTAGGGGACGACCACCTGCGACCGTGTCTTCCACAGTGACGACTCCCGTGAACAATGCTGGTCTCCCGCTGGGTACGACGCCACCAGCGACAGTTCCCGGCAGCACAGCGACGACGACCATTGCCCCGCCGCCTGCGGCCGTGCCTATCGCGGCTGCTGCGGCCGTTGCCGCTGCCGCAGCCGCGACTGCCGCCGCCACCCACAGCTCTCTCCCGCAACAGATTCCACCGAGTGCTTACCACATGGCCCAGCCACTCGCCGGTCAGATAGAACAACCGAATTTGCCGCCGCAAGTGCTGCCCGGCACGGTGATGCCCCCTTCTCAACCTGCTAAAGTGAAAAAAGGTGTTAAAAGAAAGGCCGATACGACGACGCCTGGCGCCTCCGTTTTCGATTACAACACATCAATGGAATCCAAGTCTGCGAAAGTCTCGGCGCGTCGAGAGTCTGGTAGACAGATCAAGAAGCCTATCAGACCCGAGATGGACGGTCTTGTCCCTTACAATCAACCAAATATTTCGCCCCTGATGGCCAACATCCCAAATACTCTGCCACACCCATTGCATAAAGCTAAGGATAAACTCAGCGAGGCACTAAAGTCTTGCAACGAAATATTGAAGGAGCTCTTTTCCAAGAAGCATTCTAGCTATGCGTGGCCTTTCTACAAACCCGTCGATGCAGAACTTCTGGCATTGCACGACTATCACGAAATTATCAAGAAACCCATGGACCTGGGTACCGTCAAGCAGAAGATGGACTCTAGAGAGTATCGTACAGCACAAGAATTTGCGCTTGACGTCAGACTGATATTCACGAATTGCTACAAGTATAATCCGTCGGATCACGACGTCGTCGCTATGGCTCGTAAACTCCAGGACGTATTCGAAATGAAATTCGCAAAGATTCCGGACGAGCCCATGAACAGGATAAACGCGAACGCCAAGTCCGATTCTAGTTCATCCGGGTCGTGTTCAGAGTCTTCTAGTGATAGCGAAGATTCAGAGGAAGAACGCGACAAGCAAATCAAGGTCATGAAAAAAGAGGTAATATTATTCGATTGAATACGACTTCTTTTATTAATTGTTTTGTTCCCTGAGTAGTTGTTTGCCATGCAGGAGCGCATTAGTAAATTGATAGAGGAAAGCGATAAGAAGAAGAAGGAGAAAAAGAAGAAGGATAAGAGCAAGAAGATGGTAGCAAATTGCAGTAGTTTGGGTAAGCCGGGAGCCATAGCCAAGTCGAACTCCATTATCACCGACAGCGTTGACGACAGCATAGCCAGCGTGGTGTCTGGGGCAGATCTCAAGATGGGAACGGGAGACGTGCACCATCCCGCCACCGGAAAGTCCCTGAACATGCACCACACGATGGCGGCTGCCGCCAACGCTGCTACAAAACCACCTAAGAGTAAAGGTGAGATCACACCACGTAGAGCACGTTGTTATTATATTTTATATTGCACGCGCGATACTACTGGTGTCGGTTTTGCTTTATTTCAATTTATTTATTTTTCTATTTATGTTGATCAATTGCATGTAATTCTAAAAATCCAGTTTTTAAGACATCAATTATATAAATTTCTTGTAACATTTAAACTAAATTTCATTGCTTAATTATGATGTCCGTAAAATTGCTGTTTTTAAATTAACATCAATATTAATTAAATAATTTAATTCCCTTTTTGTCACATTGCATCGTTAGAAGCCTATGTTGATATTAGTCTCATTAATATTTATGTACTATGCATTTTATTTTCGTAGTTAGCTTTTGTTGCACCTTACTATCACAAAATTTGGTAATGATATAGTGAAGCTTTGCTATTTTATGGATGGAAGCATGCCTGCTACCTTTTGCATATACATTTTCGATATTTGATATATCTTTTGTGTTATTTAGGAATGAGGGGACCAAAGCCCGCGGGACCAAACGCTAGTGGAAAAAGACCCAAAGCGAACAACAAACCGGGCGGCGGCAGGAAAAAGACGCCAACTGTTCAACCGGTCGCCTTCGATTCCGAAGATGAAGACAACGCTAGGCCAATGTCTTATGACGAGAAGAGACAGTTGTCCCTTGATATTAATAAATTACCAGGTACGTCAATCTCTTTTTTAAGATTTCGTGACATCTTACTGAGTGTTCTTTTTCTCTATTCGTTTTACAGGTGATAAGTTGGGCAGGGTTGTGCATATTATTCAGTCGAGGGAGCCATCACTACGAGACTCAAATCCAGACGAAATCGAGATCGACTTTGAGACACTAAAGCCATCGACTTTACGCGAGCTCGAGAGTTACGTCGCCTCTTGTCTACGTAAAAAGCCACGTAAGCCTTACTGTAAGTTCCGCTTACACACACGAAAACCACCAAAAAGTAGCAAACAAAACACAAAACAACAAAAAAAAATTGAGTGCTACGTGGCGTATGTGATTGGAACTATACACACATTTTCTAAGCATGGTAGAACATTTGTTACTCGGTATTCATTTATTTGAGTTTAAGGTTGTGGGTCTCAATTTAAACGACTTTACCAATTGCATTTCAGTTAATCTATTTAAATAATAATAGTATAAAGGCTTTGTATGCAATTGTTAAAATCAAGTCGTTGATAAAATCTAAAACATTTTTATTCTAGCATGCTGTAACATGTGTATTTCTAATTTTTATTTCCTTCATTAATTGGTGGACATTTTTAGTTTCATTAAAGAAACATTTAGTAGTATTAGATAATCGATGTAAACTTGGAGGTATATGTGTAATAAGAGAGTATGGAAATGGTGTATTTTCAAATGTTATAGGGTTTTAACTAATTTACATATTCTCTTACTGCATTTATATCTAAAATGTTGTCTTAAGGGAGAAACAGAGTAATACAAATCTTCTTATTTCTGTTTTCTGGATATATTTTTGTTTGGTTAGAAATTTTCAAAAACATCACTAGTTCTTAGTCGGCGATGATGTTATGAATTTATGTATATGGTTTTATAGATAAGAAAATGCCGGGTAAATCAAAAGATGAACAAATGGCCGAAAGGAAACAGGAATTGGAGAAGAGACTTAGCGATGTTAATGATAAAATCGGAAATGTTAACAAAAAGGCGCCCAAGAAAGGTAATAATGACATACACAAGCAGTCACAACAAGAAAAAACATAGACAATTAGGGGCTTCTTTCATATTTGTTTTGTTTTCTAGTTGTCTAGCATGAACTGTCTTAAATCATTCTTTTTTTTTTTCGTTAAATTTCTTTAATATTCATCGCGATTAATGCTCATCTTTTAATTTGTCATAGACGAAGGCAAGGTCGACGCAACCGGAGCCAGCGGTGGACCATCTGGGAGGTTATCCTCGAGTTCGAGCAGTTCAGACACGGATAGCAGCACCTCCAGTATGACCAGTAGTTCAAGTGATTCCAGCGACAGTGAAGCAGGTTAGCTCTTTTTAACAGATTGAAACAGAAACGAAACTATTTAAGCAAAAAATACAAAAAGAAGGAACTTTCCCCCATCACATAAATTAAAATACAGATTTATATAAAAACAAAAAACAAAAAAAAAATAAAACACAATTATGAAACAAGAGACATTTCATGAACAAGAGAGTTGTTTTTATTCAGTTCTCGCGGTAGATAAATTCTTTTGAACAAAGAAAGTACGCGCACTTGTATTATATACATCATTTCGTTTATTTTTTCTTGATTTTATTTTTAGTTAATAATAATTAAAGTTATATTTTTCATTTTATTTTGTTAACTATATTAATAATGGCGTGGTTGTGGCTTTTGTTATTCTAGTTCATATTGTAGACTTTATAATATTTTTTTTTTAAATTCTTTATTTTATTTGATGAAGTGCCATTCTCGTCCACTTGTATTATATAAATTTCGTTGAAACACAATTAAGAAAAGAACAACATACAATCGTCCATTGTTTGTTTCTATTCGTTTCTTCTCGCAATAATTAATTCGCGCATCTACGGATCAAATCGTGTGTAGTCGTCAGAAGCAGTTACTTCTGTTCGCGTGAAAATCGCAGCTTATTACAATATTATATATTTGTGTTCATTAAGAGATAAAGTAATATGAATTAATTAAGCGTAATTAGAGAACGTGTGCAAAGTTTAGTTTTTAGAGATTGTTTAAAAAAACAACAAATAATGAAAATAAACGAAACGAAACAATCTGGCGAATTTGAGCTTCGTGAAAGCCGTTTTGGTTTAGGGTATCTAAATTTCAATTTTACCGTTTGCATTGAACGTATGAAACTGAAACAATTCTTTCGAGTGCATCTGAGATACATGCATTCGGCTCTACGCCGAGCGTAGACAAAATGAGTAAAATCTAAGTAAACAAAGTGTATATAGTGTTTTTTTGTTTGTTTATATATAATATGGTTATTACATATATGCTGTGTATTTGTTCTTAATATAACGAGAAACACGAATTTTATGGTACATGTATATAGTAAAATCTCTTGGACCCGCGAAAATACGCGTGAGAATATTTTCTTTGATCAAAATCGCGTGCATTTTTATAAATATCCATGAATTTTTCTCTTATCTAAATTAATTTTTGTCATTAGGGAAAAACGATCACCCGTATTTTCGCGGATTTTCATTCAACTAAAAACAAGAACAGGCAATTTGAAGGATAACAGATTTGTGTTCTTGCCGAGGCTTTCCTTGCTCGTTAGTAATTAGTGATTCTTTTAAAGATATAAAAAAAGGAAACTGCAAGTTTTAGTTTTATTTTCGATTTATAATTTAGCCGTACTTCTATAAGTTCTTTGTTTCTATATTTAATGTTAACGTAATACGAAAATATGGTATAATGATAAGAGACGATGGAGGGCAAGGAAAGTTTCTGTAATTGTTCGTTTCAATAGTTTTATGTTTTGTTTTTTCTTTATTTAAATATAGGTGCCTTGATATATATTTTTTGTATTTTATAAACAAAATGTTTTTTGTTTACTTGGTATTTATATACATATATATATGGTGATGATAACGGGGGCATCTTGGATCCTCTAGAAAACCAAACAAAAAAAAAACATCAAACAAAATCCAGGGGATCCAAAAATTTTCTTCTTACGTATACATTATGATTTCTGAATAGTATTATTATTGAAATGAAACGTTTTTTTATGCTTAAAAGCCACTCTAAACTCGGCGGAAAGTTATTTTTCTCTCGCTATGTTTGGTTTTTGTTTGTTTAAAGTTTTGAACTTATACCGAAACGCAATGGTGCTGTTATGTAGAAACATTGTTTCGTGCCAGTTTAGAGTGGTGAATATGCCTTGAGTGCACAAAATGTGTGGAGTCTGGCAGCTATGGACCGGCCATACAGTCAGTAGGTCTTTTTGTTCGTTTATTTTTATTTAATTATTATTATTTTTAAACAAGGAACAAAAAGATATAGATGTTAATTTATTTTATATTATTATTTTATTATTATTTATCGATTACTTAACTTAAAGATTTAACAAAAAAAGGAATAGTACGATCATAGCAATAACAACGAATTTTACTTTGAACTTTAATTATTAACTACGGCAAGCAAGATTTTCCAGCAGGGTGTGATTTATTTTATTTTTTATTTATTTTTATTATTATTTTTTTTTTTCGTTATTTTTTCTCTCTCTCTATCTCCCCCCATAAATGCAGACAATGTGTGTGGCGGCTGTCTCGTCAACTCATTTCTTAATCATTCAGTAGATTGCGTAACTTTAGTTTGCTTTACGATATGTAATCCGACAATCGTTGAATTATTCACTATTTGTTATCAGTTCAATTACTGTATGGTTGAGGTGTGTAATATTCCGATTCATTTCGTAATTGTTTTTTTTTATTTCAATTTTCAAACTCCCCCTTTCATTTTTGTTTTGTTTTTATTATATGATTTTCTCTTGTTTTTGGCTGTGGCGCTGGCCTCCATCCACATTGTTTGTACTCAAGCAGCGTAAAAAAAAGAAAGAAAGAATATTTAAGGAAACTTTTTTTTAATTATTATTTTTTTTGGTTTACTAAGTATATTTTTTTGTTTGTTTTATTGAGTTATTGTTTTTTACAAATCAATGGCAACATGACTTATTTAGAGGCAAGTCTGAGATGTTCTTTACTTTACTCACTCTCGTTTTATTTTTACTTTTATTATTATTTTGAAATTTGGTTTTTAATTATTTTGTCTATTATATTACTATTATTTTAAAACTTAATCCTAACACATTTAATAATCAAAAAGCAACAAATTATTATTATTATATAAGTAAATCTATTTCATATCATAAAATTCTGTTGTGATGTAAAATGTATATAAGTTTATTTTCTTTGTAGTTTTCACACTCTACTGATTTTTTTGTTTGTTCTTTCAATCTATCTTCTTCTTAAACTTCTAGACTTTTTAAACTCTAAACAAGAATTCATCACTTTTGTTTTTATATACTTTATTAGTTGTAATTTTAGTAATATATATATAATATATATATACACACAAATGCAGTATGGTTGTACATACGTTAATGAATATTATTTTAATTTTCACATTCTATCAGTTGATGAGCGTTTAGTTGCACACTTTGTAATTTCGAAAGAACTTGTTTATTATACATAATACTATATACATATTTGTTTATATGTAGTTTTTTTTTCAAATCATTATAAATATTTAATATGTCCCATATTATTTTTTTCTCAGTTCAGTTTGGTCATTTATTTGTATGATATCCAAGTGATACATATAGTAAATATGAATATATGTGTATGCAATAGTTTTGTATTTATGTAAAAGCTATGTAAATAAGTTCTGAAATCTCCATTATTAAGCATCTTGCCTCTCGTAGGTTGTTTGTTCCCTTCATTTTTTATTCTATTTCGATTAATTATTTTTACTTTATTTTCGCATTACTTTTTTAATTCTACAACAAAAATATTATATAAATATTAATATAAGTCGTATTCATGAAATTTGTAAAAAAGAAAATGATATATATTATAAATATATAAATATAACAAATGTTAAGAGTAAGTGAAATATGTCAACAAAAAAAAAACAATATTATTAATGAATGAATTGAATATAAAAATTTATTATATAAAAAATAAACAAAAGAAAAATTGTTGTTATTGCTTTGATTCGAATATCGTTTTCGCGGTTGTTAATTATTTTTCTACTGCTACTACGCTCTACTCGACTCCTATAAATCAAGTAAGTGTGCACTCAAGGTCCATAGCTAGTCGTGTAAGTGGATTAGTTTATTTTACTAAAGTTTTAGAATTTATAGGTGGAGCTAATAGACCTCCAAAGAAGAAAACGAAGAAATCTCCTAATCCGGCCGCAGCTGCAAATAATACAGTGGTAAGCATTTGATTTTCTTCTCAAAAGTCTAAAAATGTGTTTATAAATGCTGACATTTACCTATGGTAGCCGTTACAGAAAACAACACAAGAACAACCTTCCACTCAACAACAACAACAACAGCAACAAGCACAGCCGCCACCACCACCACAACAACAACAACCCCAACAAGCGGTTCCACCTCAGCAGATTCCAGTTGTGAATAATACGATTATAAATAGCGTGCCGTCGCAAATATCGCTGATGGCAGTAGCTAATCACGTATCGACCAAACCTAACGTTACCAACAATAGGAAACCATCCATAACAAATGACATTAAGCCTCCGGTCGAGCAGGAACAATCGCATACGATCACGCCGCCTACGGTGCCTCAGCCACCAAAGCCGGTCGCCCTGCCAACACCGTCTCCCGACAAACCTAAGCCTTCAATAATATCGCCATGTACGAACACTTTTACTGATCCCTTGGAGCAATCCTTGGCCAGCCTGGAAAGAGCGATGATCAAGAATGAGCCGCTGGACAACATGAATTCCGGCATGGTCCAAATGCCTCCGATGCATAACATGGGCATGTCCTGCAATCCTAATCAGAAACCTGCAATGTTACAGCAACCTGGCGTGCCGCAACAGCAGCAGCAGCAGCCTCCATCCAGCATGGGCTTGGACGCAATTGGCAACATGCCGCCCACTTCAATGATGCCCGCCAATTCCATGATGCACAACTTAGCCGTCCATCCGCCACACCAACTCGACATCACATCTCTGATCCCAGCCAGTTCGCAGGCTATGATGCACACGAACAATAATGGCTTCAGCAATATTAAGCACGATTACATGAACAACGGCCTCTCTTCTATGGGTGGCGTGCCATTGAATATAACTATGACTTCGATATTCGATAACATTGTGAACAATGTTAGCGCAGTGAAGAAAGAGCAGCCGGTGATTCAGCCCAAACCAATCGAAGAGCTCACCGAACCCCTGAACGTTCCAGGAAACATGAGCATGGACAAAAAATTGACACCGCCTGAGCAGAAACATCAGCAGTTCTCAATGTCTAGCGGTGGTCCTGGCGGACCCGGCGGTCAAAATTATAAGTCTAAACATGAGCCGAATATGAAGAGCTCATGGTCAAGTTTGGGACAATCAAATTCTCCGCAGAACAGCAACCAGGGAGGTAGCAGTCGACAGTTTGTGTCGGATAGTTTCAAAGCTTTCCAAAAGCAGGCTAAAGAGAAGGCGGATAGGGAAAAGGCTAGGTTGGAAAGCTTGGAGATGAAGCGGCAGCAAAAGGAGCAGGCGGAGAAAGAGCGCATGCGAATGGAGAATGAGAGAAGACGCGAACGCGAGGAGGAAGACGCGTTGGAGAAAGCTAGGTATGTAATTTTCAAGTGTTAAGAATAGTGTTAGAGAGTATTAATAGTAGCTTCGTGAGCAGGAAAGCTGTGGCAGAACAGAAGCAACCCATTCCCGCTTCGAGGGTTGATGAATTGAGATCCTCGCCTGGAGAGGACAGCATATCGCCGGGCAGTCAAAGCTCCGGTTCTGATAGGACAGAGAGGGAGCGACAGAGGTTACGCGAACAGGAAAGGAGGAGGCGAGAGGCGGTAAGTGCTATGCTTATAAAAATCATATACAATTTAAGTTTGCATCTAACAATTGTGTTGAACGTTTGACCGCGGCCCTAAAAGGCGGAGACATATACTTGATCATAATTTGAGCAGATGTAGAGGAGACGGATTAAATTGGGTTGTTATTTTCAGATGGCGAATCAGATAGACATGAACATGCAAAGTGATCTTATGGCCGCATTCGAAGGTTCCTTATAATGGACCATATCCAATGGAAAAGCTTGTATGATAATTGAAATTCAGGAATACAGAGAGAAAGTAAACAAATTTAAGCAAAACATAATGTGTTGTGTGCGTGTGCTCTAACTAGAGAACGAAGCAAAACGAGAAAAAACTTCATTCAATTTCTTTTGTTGAGGCTTCCAGTCGTTCATGTGCAAACTGAACAAATCAGAGAAAAAGTTTAATAATTTTGTATATTAATTAATGTGTTTAATTAAGGTGCGTGGACGATGGCGATTATGAGAGGTAGAACAGAAGGGCATATGCCCTTAAAGAAGACGTATATATATATATATAGGATGATATGTAGTTTTTTTTATATATAAGTTTTGATGAATTAATTTAAAAAAAATAATAATATATTTATATATATATGAAACAAATATATATATACATATTTAAGGGATTTGTATATAGTAAAATATCTTTGTTTATAACTTAGACATGTATTTATATATATACACACACAAATATATATATATACATACATAGATGTACATAAATTATTATATGTTGGGTTCAAGCACTTTGTATAATGATGATGGTTAAAGGAAGTGTTGGGGATAAATAGATGTGGCCTTGCACAAAACGCAAATATCCAATGCAATTATTATTTATTATATATATATGCATTTGTTTTTTTTAGTTTAATTATTATTTATTGTTTTAGTTTTTTCCCCTCTATATATATATTTTTTTTTCAATCTGTAATAATTTTTATTATTTCTTTGTAATCGGCATAAGGAACACAGCGCCTTTGGAGATTTGGTTGGGTCACAATTTTCTTTACTTTACTTTTGCTCGTATGTTATTACTTGAATTGGATGTTTGCGTGATGTTGTTCGACGGCGCACTGCTCCCTCCCTCGACCATCACTACTGTTGATAATATTTAATATAAATATATTGAAGAAACATAATATTTTCCCCCCTCATACCGACGACACACTTGTGAGGAAGATGTCTGCTCTACACGCAGATGCTTATATTTCCGTATATCGCTGTCTGTGTGTAGCATATACAGTGCTGCCATTCAATTAGTTAACCATAGATTTATAATGTAACAACTTTGGGCGAGAACGATCGATGGAAACTGTTCTTCCTTCAGTGTTTCATATTTTATTCATTATTTTATTATTATTAACATATTTTTATTTACTGATCGGAAGAAAATGAAGAGGAGGAAGATGAATTTAAAAAAAAAATATATAGAAAATGATAATTGAGCAGTGGAAAGAAACTATTATTATTACTACTATTATGTTTATGATATCATAGTTTAGGTGTATATTAATATACATGTGATTATTTGAGAGCATAAAAGAGAAGACGAAAGAGAACTACTGGAAATATGGAAGCGGAAGCATAAAAATATGATAAAATAATAGGAGATAGAAACGGAAGTGGACGAAGGAGATGGGCGCTCCCGTACCGGACAAACGTCGGTACAGGATTTTGTACAAAATATGTTTTTTTTTTTGTAATTAATTAAATGAAGAATTTGCGTGAGATGATTGATCAGGACGACGAAGAGCGAATCAACTTTTTATTTTCTGTAAATTTCGTTGCATATATAATATACACTTATTAGTTTGTATATGTATATATGTACGTTTTGGTGCAGCGTTGGCTTAGTTTCATAAGTTCATAAACGATAACTTGATTATTTTTTAAATCTAATTAATTAACGTAGATCGTACATCATTGTTAATACTAGTTAGTGGCAACAAAGCGTCTCATTTCATTTTTATTCTTTGTTATTTTTATTAAATATATATATATATAATTTTGTGAATCGAAAAAGAAAATAGAGGTTACAGTAGTACAGTCCCCCAATTTATTTTTGCTTTCTAGTTTTATATCCAGTAGGAAAAAAAAACGAAACAAAACAAGAAATTTAAAAAACTGCTACACCGTTTAGAAATAAAATTTGTAAATATATATACAAAAAAAAAATTATGGAAACTAGTTTTTATTTTATTATTTTTTTAGAGACTAATTATAATTGGTTGATTACGTGGTCGAAATTATTGTATCTTTTAATACATACATTTTTATAAAACATTTAGTCTTAATTTCGTTACGCATAATTTCTCATTTTTTATTATAAAATGAAGCGATCGTTTATTTTTCACAATAATCACTGTTTTTTTTTTTTAATTGAAATTGTAATACTATAATATAATGGCACTGCAAATGCGTTGAGTGTATGACTTGTGTATTTATGTGTTAACTTTGGGAATTCACTTGAATTTGGAAGAACGTCTCCAGTTTTCTTTTTGTATTATTTTATTTTGTTCGGGATGTTTTGGATTATTGATGATGTATGGTCTAGGCTCTAGGATATTCTCAGTTATTTAATACGAAGGAAACCTCAATGATGTAAATAGAGTTTGGAGAAAATTAATAAATAATTGTAATGTACATATTTAAAGAAAGAAAGAGAAAAAAGTTAAAAAAAAATAATAATTAAATATATATATGTTACAAAAAAAAAACAAAACCCTTTGGATAAGACGAATTGTAAGATGTAATAATTTACGATATTTTAAATACTCGAGCTGAGGCGAAGAAGTATTTTTTTTTCCTTGATGGATTATTTTTATTGCAACTGCTGTTGTGTTGAGAAGACGAGAGCATCCTTCTTCCTTTTTGATTTATATTTCGATGTTGAATTGAAAATCAACCATCCAGCCCAAACACACACACCCCCCACATCCTCATAGTTTTCTTTTGATCGTACGAGTTTTCTTCGATGATCAATCAACCATGGACGCAACAGTAAACGAACCCTACGAAGACGTCTATATACTATAGTATAAATTTGTTGTACATAACATTAAATGGCTGTTGAACATTATTTTATTGAAGTCATAATAGTGAATAAATAAATATATTATTTGAACAATATTACTCGGAGCTTTTTTGTTTGTTTGTTTTTTTTTTAAACAAGAAATTCGTATAAATATAAGAAAGTATGGTAAATGTATATAGTAAAAAAAAAATAACAAATAAGAAAAACAACAAATTTTAAACCTTCACTATTTTTTTTGTTTCTTTGTATTAATATTAATTTTGCACCGGAAGCGTTGCTTCTAGGTTGAAGCACACCGCGTGAATTTACGTAACCATTCTTTTAAATGGACTTTTTCGAACGAGTGTTGCAGTATTTGTAAATACATAATTCTTAGTGGTTGGTAACAAGCGAGACGAGATGTTCGTTCATTCATAAACTATTTAAAATTTGTATATAAATGACGATGATCATTTTAGCAGATTATTTTCGTTCCGAAATCCGAAACATTGTACATACAAAAATATGATCCCGAATCGATTTTATTTTCCTTCCTTTTCAACAAAAATAAATAAATAAATTTAAAAAAAACAGTTCCTGCATTCTCGTTCGCTCGTATTTATTTTCTCTTTCTTCTTTAACGTTCATTCTATGTATGGATAAGAAACTAAGCTAGTTAATATAATGTTTAACATCTTTGTACCTTTGTTTTCTGTTCGTTGATTTTTATTAATTTTTTTTTCAATTGAAGAGAAAAATAAACAAAGAAATTTATATATATATAAATAAATAAATTGTAATTAACACTTGCAAATATGTGTGTATTTTATTTTTTTACTTTCTCCCTTATATTTCTTTTATTATTATTATTGATATTTATATAAGTTGTTTTGTAATTAAGATTTTATTTTAAGGCGGGTCACATATAATGTGCTCGCTTGAATTGTGTGTAACGTGTGTGGTGTTATTGTTATTCTAGCAAATTTTCTTTCTTCTCATTCCAATTTTATCACCCATGAAACACTTTGCTTAACTCTCGTCAGCTGTCAAATAGGACCACCCGATGTTCAAATTTAGCATAACATTAAGTAAAATTGTATATTAACCATAAATGTTTCATAATAAATATCTATTAACAACAGAAAATACAATTTATTTTATTAACAATAAACTTTTCATTTCACACACATTAATTCAGACTTCTAAAAGTATTCATAAAACTGATTTTTTTAGTATTTACTTTGTAATTATTCAATTTGTAATATATCCAATTGGACGTGTTAAATCAAACTTGCGGCCCGCGGGCCGCATCCGGCCCCCGTAGTAATTTTACACAATCCTTATAGTTTGAGCAATTAAAAGTAAGTATATAGAAAATACAATTAAATATTATTAAAATACCATTTTCAATTATATTTACTCTAATTTTATATATAACTTTTTTAAAGTCTGTCACAGTAGAAATAGTTATACATAAAATGTCGATTTTATATACAATTTTAGTTGAAGAAAGTGTTTTCGACTATTTAACTTTAAAAGTTTACTAAATATTGTTAAAAATTAATTAATCGTGTAGTTTATTTGTGTACAATTTGTAATTTTTTACGTATATTTCGGTTTATTTCAATATAAAAAAAACATTATCATTCTTTGTTAAAACATAGATATTATTATTGTTTTGATGCAGTAAATTAAATTTAAATTTTAACAATTACAAATGTTACGGTATCGATACATAATTTTCCGGAAAATGTGTAGATTCACTTACAACAGAAGTAAATAATATAAATTATATCCACATTATCTGGAAAATGTACACCGTAACTTTACTGCTGAAAAATGAATAAGTATGTATCTATCTATAATAATAAAGAGTAAGTATCTATCTATAATAATAAAGAGAAAAATAGTGATTAAACATGTATTTTCAATATATATTATCTCTACTGCCGTAGATTCTATAAATTTTTATTGAATATTGAAAATACATAAACAATTTGAATTTCACACATTCGCCAACCAGGTACGTTCAAAGTGAGTACAATGTACTTTTTCCAAATTTCCAGAACCAAATGTGAATGTACATTTACCAATTGTGATAATAACACATTTGCCGGAAAATATATACATTATTCGAAAATGCACATAAACCGTAACATATATAAAAACAATGATATTTGTTGCCCTGGAAATTACATTTGTAAAACATCAACAAATTCTCCATAGCAACGCATGTGAAAACAAAATAGTTTCAACTCCGACTGTTATTGTTTTGAATTTATTTTTAACCTGTTGCTGTGTAAAATTTGATTTATAGATGCTTTAATGGTATCTTCAATATAATAACAATATTAGTAAATATTTGTATCTTTTCTTAAATATATATATTAATAAATATTGTAGATAATTTATGTAAGCAAATATTATGAAATAATTTATGAAAATGCGAAATAATAATTAGTAATCTATTAAACTTTATTTTCTATTATTAGTAATATATTTAGTAACAAAACTATTATTTTTGCAAATAAGATTATGAAATAATGCATGTATATAAAAAATGATGATTTTAGAATTTCCAATATATTGTTTATCAAGTTTTAAAATCGTACCTGACATCATTGAATAGTATTAACTCAACGTTTCAATCTTCTTAAATTTTAGATTTAAAAAATTGGATTAAACTACTATAACAGTTTAACAATGAAGTGTACTTAAATTAGTCTCAAACTAAACTAAAACGTGCAATTTAATCTTCATTTTGTTAAAATTTGTATATTGGAAATTTTATAAATTATATTAGTTTAAACATTGCAATTCACAACCGACTAAAGAAAATAAGTATAAAATAATTATATAATTGCAGCATCGTACCTGACATCAATGAATAGTACTATCTATCTTCTACCGCTGTTGTCGATTAACTCAGTTAAAGTTTCAATCTTCATAAATTTTTGATTTAAAAAATTGGACTGAACTATAACTGTTTAACTATGAAGTGTACTTTAATTAGTCTCAAAATGTGCAATTTAGATCTTCATTTCGTTAAAATTTGTATATTAGAAATTAATAAATTATATTACTTAAAATACTGCAATTCACAACCGTCTAAAAAAAATAAGTTACTATTAAATATTAGTCAACCTTTTTTGACTTAGGACATTCAACTGTGGTAAAAAGCAAGCGCATCAAACACAAAGACTATTCAGCAATTCCAGTTAAAATTCCTGCACAGAATGCAGACGCACCGTGATACAATAAGAGACTACAAAAGACCTTAGATAAGATCGAAGAAAAGGATATCATTCTTCCTTCACATATTAAAAGCATCGGACTTATAATTTCGTTTTATTTAAAGATTAAAATAATATATTATTATTTTCATAAATGACAGTAAAATCAATGAAAAGGTTGTATAATCCGTTATTTATAGCTGCCTAATAACAACATTAAGTTATTGGTAAAAAAAGATATAATTTAACAAAATGTTGTTATCTATAGTTTTTAATTATATTTATAGATTTAATTATTTGAAAATTCTATTCTAAATTCTATAAATGAATGCTGGATGAGTTGAATGAAATGATCTAAATTTTAAATACTTGGCGCTCTTTTTTTTTCTAATTTGGAGCAGTATTAGTCCGTTGGTAGCATTGAAATCGGTCGGTTGTTGTGTTACTGATTTGGGGAATTTCATTGCCGCCTGTAGGCAGCGTATACCATGGAAAAGTGACACCTCTAATATCGGCCGAAGCTTTCGTTATTTTTTGAAAATTATTCAATTAATTTGGGTGCTATTTTCTCGTGGGACGTGTGCTTCCGTGATGAATGAATGCGACGGTTAAATTGCAACCAGTGTTCCATGCGTCTACCTACGTGTGTCGCCGTCGCATCCAATTTGGAACCTCGATCACGGTACGGGCCGCTCTTTGGCGGGCTTCTCGACAGTGTATAAACAGTTGTGTTACAATGGCTGCAACTGCAATCGCACCTAATGGAGTTCCATGAGGGGTTCTCGCCTAGATTCGATAGGTAATTGCAAATTAACACTAGTCTTTTACATCCGATCGCCGCCCCCATCCGATTTTATTGATGATTTATTGGTTATATCCGGGGGTGCTGCGCTTCCAATAACTGGGGTGTGTTTGTTTGTAGCGTTTCGTAACTAATGAGAGCGCTTCGTGTATTATTGTTGTTTTCCACAGTGTCAAGCCTTCGGCGGTAGAACCATGACCTCCCTACTGGCCACAACCCTCGTACACCAACGCAATAACAACAAGAAAACAGGCGGTGAAGTCGAAGATTCCACCGCTGTTCCGGACTCCACAACCACCGTGGAGCGCAAGCCTCCTTCTGAATTTACTGCAGGTCAGGACATTCTGTGGAAACACAAGGATGGCCGATATTACTTTGGCATGGTTGTTGAGGTGGACAGTATTCGAGAACAGTGCTTGGTGAAGTTTGGTGACAACACAGACAACTGGTCATGTTTCAAAGACCTTGTGAAGCTGAGCACCTCCGAACAGGAACACCTGTGTGTGGTGTGCAAGAAATCGGCACCCAAGAGCAAGCAGGAGATCACAGTGTGCTACAAGTGCGGTAGGGGATACCATCAAAAGTGTCATCAACCTGAGATCCCGGCTAATTGCCAGAAAGAAGGTGAGCTCAACAACTTTCTCCATACTGCATTGCATATTTTAATTGCATGTCCTCATTAGATTTGAATCATTAAACAGCAATTTGCTGCTGCTGTTTGTTATAACCAATTGATGTCCAGAATTATTTACAAAAGATAAAGTTTTTATCTTTTATTTGCACATTAGGTTTTTGAGATAATCAAATTTGTTCTGCTTATGTTGAGAGTGCTGTGCGATGATGGATGATGAGATGTAAATCTTGGTTTTCTTTAGATTCCAATTGGATGTGCAAAAGGTGTTTAGATGCAGAACCCCTGAGGCAGAGGAGGAGCACTGACTCCAGATTAGTGAAGAAGGATTCTGTCCGGAAATCTGATACCACTGCATCATCTGCTATTACCAAACTGCCTTATGAAGTGAGTATTACTTTTTTTGTAAAACTAAAATATCCAATATTTTCATTAATTGGTGTCATTTAAGATGAAAACAGAAAGTTTCTATTATATAAAAGTATTGCTACTCATCACATAGTTTGTTTGCAAATGTACTTTCTAGACATAATCACCTATAATGACTGTCACATTTCTATTATGTTTATTAAACTTAATTCTAATAGAAATAAATATAGTTTAATTTAATTCATTAAAAAAATATTCTAATTGAGAAACTTAATTGGATTATTAGGAGATTGGTATACTCTTGTTTTAATTGGGTTCTTAAAATTTATATATCAAGAATGATTCTACTGATATTTTATTTTTTTTATTTGTAAAAAATAAATTACATAATTAGGTTCTTTGCAGGAGTTTCTCTGATATGGTTTTATAATTAAATTGTAAATTTAAGTAATATATAAATCTTACTTAAGGGTTAGTTTTGAAGAAATTCATCAAATTAATTTGTAAATTTTTAAATAAAATTGCTAAAAATAATGTGACTTGCCAAATCAAAGCATGATTATATTTTCATAAAAAAATAAACGACATATTTTGCGTTTATTTTAGTTTTTCATAAAAGTGCTGAAATTAAGTAATTTTTTATGCAAAATTGTAACAGCTCTGAATGTTGACTTGTACACTTTGCTTCTGATTTATATATTTTTTCGTAGATAATATTATTTACACAGGTAGATACTGGAATTATTACACACATAGTCATTTTAACCTTACTCACCCTAACCTCATTGAATGCGTCTAATTATTTAAAAATTGGGCTGTTTCTGTAAATTCAGTAAAATTTATTGCAAGAAATAATGTCTACAAAATAACATTTTGTTTAGTAAGCAACTAAACTGGAAGTTTATTGTAATATATTGTTTAGTCCACCAAAATAATGGATGTAAACAGAATAATGAATTGGGAATTTTGTATTTTCTTTTGTGTTTTATATCTTGATTTTGTTCATAGTCGCCTACATCAGTATCAGCACCACCAACGCCCCCGACTTCAGACTCTAGTAATACCGGTCTAGAGTCTACCGACTACTCGGAGCAGTCCAGCAATATCGTCTTGAAGAAGGAAACATTGCAGGAGTTGAATACGCCATGTGATACATCAGACGATGAGACCTCGTCGAAGAGCACGCTTGACCTCATCATCCCGCCACCTAAGGACTTCGAAGGAAAGAATAATCCTTTCATCACGTTCCTACGAAGCAACACGGAGGAGCACACCAAGAAGAGGAGAAGCAAGGATTCGATCACACTACCGCTTCCTTTGACTGCGGTTATCCCGGGGCGACCGATCGCTCGCCCCTTGAAACGACAACTGTGCGAGAAGGACATTTGCATCGGACCAAATGGGGAAGTGAAGAGACGTCGGTTGAGACGAAGCAGGAGCGGTCAACAAGTGCCCGCTAATTATGGGCAAACTGCAAGCAAAACTGCGGCAGTGGTGCCAGTAAGGCCCGACGCCAATGACTGGAACCAGAGGAGTCTAAGGTCGAATCTTAATGCAACCGGAGCATCCTCGTCAACGAATACGCAGATCTCCAGCTGCGTAGATTACGCGCTTAACGGAAGACGACTGAGGTCAAGGCAGGATAAAAGTGTGGAGAAGGATAAGAAACCACCGACTCCAAAGCCTAGCCCGGTTAAGCAGGAGCAGGACATCAGTATGGACGACCTGAAGAGCTCAGTACACAGCTATTTCGGAGCGGCCACCCGCATCCAAGACGGTGAACGATTCACGGTGAAGGCGAAACGGTACGGCCCCACCGGTAAGCTTGAGTATCTTATGGAGTGGGAGGGCGTCAGTAACGGAATGACCTGACTTTAAATTAATCGCTACGCCCCGTCCCGCCCACCGCATCCTGAAAGAACAGTTCGAGTGATGTTATAAAAAAGGAAACAAATTAAACCAGAACACTTAATTATTTTATTATACATTACCTTCTCATACACGACGTAGACACGAGATCGTTATTTTTTATACGCGTGCATTTACAGGGTGTTGTTGATCTTAAGTTTCCTTCAACTCGCTCAATGGCGAGTGAAGCATTTTTAGTTTTATTAAATATGCAAATGTTCTTTCAGTCGTATCAATACACAGTTAGGCAGAAATGCAACGAAACATACCAATCCTGCGACATAGCCACGAACAGAATTGAATAATCAAACGTGATATTTTCATTTTCATCATCCGCTCTCACAAAGTAAAGTAATAGTAGAACAAAAAGACATGCAAAAAAAAAGGATTTAAAGAGAATAGGAAAGAAGGATTTAAATTATTTAAATGTTATTATTTTATAAAAATTTATATATATTATTTTTTTCTTTTCTTTGGAAGAAGGAAAGATAGTGTACATAGTCCATATTATATGTATTTCTTATTTCTCTCTTGGATGCAAGTATTCCTGTTTTCGGAGGTTGAAAATTGATGAGAAGAGAGATAGCTTACGTTGAAATGCTGGTAGATAGTGCATTGTTGTTGAAGAGATATCAAAATGTTGTTGGCAGAAAATTAGTGAGAGAGTATCACAATCTTATAATTATGTTATGTTCTGTGAATTTTGCGTGAAGGATGTGTTCTACGAGTAAGCAAATTCTGTTCCTGGATTAAATTAGGTGTGTGTTTCTATTGACGACCAGTATATATATATATATATAATATAAAACAAACAAACAAACAAAAAATAGAGAAAAAGACAATAGCCGAAATATATAAATACGTATAGTTTTATACTGAAGACTTGATTTGGTTAGGATGTTGTGTTTTCGCTCACCTTATAATACATACACTCAACCAAAACCTACCACATCTCGCCCTCACTCCCATATAATGATATTTTATTGCAATTCTTATTAAAAAAATAAATACTGCCAAAATAATTGCGGAGAGAAGACGATCGTAACACTGCCAATGTGAGCCATTTATATAAATATTATTGTTTTGTTTAAGAAGGAACGAAATCTTGTAATTATTATTATTATAATTTACTTGTCTTATTTTCCACTTGTGATAATTATTTTATTATTCGACAATAATTATTATTTTCTCCATCGTATTAAATCAGTTGAAAGAAAAAGAAGAATTTATATGTTTAAATGCATATAAGGTATATTAATTTGTAAAATTAGTCAATTATTATTATTTTATTATTATTACCACTAAATAGTTTAATATGAGACTGGGTGTAGATACTTACACGAATCGTAAACTAATTTCATTGATTTGTTAGTTTGTACATTTATTATTGATATATAAATATGTTTATGCAAGAGATGAGATTGGAATGTTGTGACTTCGTGCGGTTTTGAACAATGTTTATTTTTATGTTTTCATTATTAATTTGGGCGCACACTGTTCAGTTTAATCTCTCTGTTTTTCGATACACCCTTCGAACGGACGAAATCACGTCTGTTTTTTATTTTTTTTTACCTGTTAAGTTAAATAAATTCACTTTTATGTACCATATTATGTGTGTTTTATCTATCTGGCTTTGGGTAACGGGAAACGCATGTTCTTGCGTTTGGTCTTTGCGTCCACAACCAGCTGAGCTTGGCGTTTGAGGAATCCGCGAGAAGGAACCTCCTCCTCTTCATCGGAACCTAACAAAAATAATATTGGTTATTGGTTTTATGAGATTTTTTATTGACGTACCAGGAGGAGGCACCGGAGTAGGAGACCCGAGCTGCGGGAGAGGAGTTCTTCGCATGATACCGTTGTACGGCGATGGTAGCCACTTGTCCGTTGGCAATTCCAGATCTTCTACCTAAATGAAGATAAGGGTAAAATCTGTAAGATTAATTGAAATTTTCAATTATCACCTGAATCGCGCCGGTTTTATCTTTGCAATCTTCCTCGAAAATGGTCTGTATGAATTCTAGCATGATCATCGCCTCAGCTTCAACCACGCCAGGTTTGTAATTCTGGTATATGGAAAGCAACTTTTGCGTGATGATCTTCGTCGATTCATCCAATTGCTCCATCGTCGAATCCATCTCTTGTAGTTTTCGCTTCTCATCTTCAATATCTTCAAGAACATTGTCCACCTCTGACGAGTTCCTGTATAATAAATTAAATTGTAATTCCTGGGGATAATCAAATTTGGAAATCATCCCAGCTCATCACATATGGAAATCAACCTACCCCTATCACCATCAAAACAAAACGGCGTAAATGAATATATTTTGGGGTAATAGGTAAAAAGTACTTCCTGTCCCCTATTCTAAAATATATCATTAATATTTAGTTCTATTTGATATACATCTTTAGCAACGTTTAGGTATGATAAACTTTTTTTTAATAATATATTTCATCAAATTTATCTATTAATTTATTGGCAATTAAACCATTTTTGTATCTTGCTTAATTATCCACTTCATGTATCATGTAAGAATAATCTTTATTCTATGTTATTTCTTAATATACAAAAATTCATGATATCATTAATAGAATTAATTGTTATGATATTATAACCCGAACGGATATTAACGAGATAAATGAAAGAAAGTTTAACTGGTTGCATATAATGAACTTACCTTTGGATATCTTTGCTCTCCACGAACTTCCAATGCTCCAATTCAGTGACGTGGGAATCCTGCACCTGCTCCAGCCTCTTCTTCTCCTCTTCCGAGCATCGCCTTAAGCTCGCCAGTTGCTCCTGCGTTTCCTTTTGCGCTCGAAACTTGTCTAGCACTTCGTCAATAGTCGATCCACCTGTAATTTTTAATTCTATATCACCGTTTCAAAACTTAGTACTCTCTTAAATAAACCTGTGACATCTTTCAGAACTTCAAAGATCTCCTTATAGTAATCTACAGGATCCTGATCTATGCTTTCAGGCGTCTCCGTCTCCTTCGGGCATTCCTCATCTGGCTCCGTCCGTATTTGAGGTTTTCCATGATAAAAGCGCTTCTCCAGCTGCTCCAAGTCGTGTCGTCGTTCCTCCAAAAGTCTTCGTCCTTCTGCAGCCTGCCTTTCCCTCAAGCTTCCCGCTTCAACAACATCTTTTTCTTCTTGTAGCAAATCATTTCTCGCCAAAGTTCTAAGTTTGGAGGCTTCTAAATTCATCTAAAAAATAGAATCATTTTATTGGTCATATTTATATAAGTTTTAATTATAATATAACATATTCTAAATGTAATATACAAGTAAATATTTTGAAGTAAATTATGATTCCTAAACTGCAATAAATATTTCAAATAATTAAACATTATTTTCCCGCTATTGGCGCTGCGATATACAAAATGGATGATTTAATTAAGTTTTTTAATGTTAAATGTTGGTATAATTATCATTGTTTATCACCAAGAGCAACAGAATGAACGTATCATCTCGAACTTCGTTGAATAGTAAAATCGCATATTAAGTAGAGGCAGTGGTAAGTCTTTAAACAGTTCTTAAAATGTTTGCCTTTAATTCACCAGATGCAACAGAAAATAAATTGAAATTATTGTGTGGATTCACAAATTATTTATAACAAACAAATTTATTTCAAATTCATCCAAATGTCATTGCCCTTAGTTACATCATAAAATCAATAAATTATATATAACACAATCAATTCAATAGATTAATTTTCAACTAGAATCTTCGAAAGTTCTATGAAAATTCTTTCGATTATTTTCAAATAATCAACGACTTTTCTAAACTGACATTTAGATTATTTCATTTAATTACGTCTGATTAAACTAAATATCAAATGATATGAATATTTGATAAGAGGAACTATAATTGTTTAACTTCCGACTTAACGTTATCTAATTTAAAATTAACATTGATCTTAAGTATAGATAATATTTTCGTGACCATCGAAGAATACGAAACAACTTTCTTAAAATTTTCCAACGTCCATTTACATTTCCCGCATCTGCCGATGATTTCCTCCTACGGTTAATCGCTAACACCAGGCACTATATTACATAACTTGATAGAAGTGCAGCTGTTACCAAACCTGGATGATATAATTATATCTGAAATATAACTTGAATCAACCTTGCTTTCTATAATATAAAGTTAAACAGCGAATTTAATTATTTATCGCAATTAAATTTTGATTATTTGTGCTAATTTTTTGTGCTTTTGAATAGTATTTAAATTAATTTTAATTACAAAATTACAACCAACATTATTAAGTTCTTTGTAGTTTATACAAATCGAATACGTGCATTGCATTGCATTGGAAAATAACTAATACAGTTTACCATGAAGTACATGAATAATGTAAGAAGTTATTTTTATTTTAAACCGAAATTGTAACGACCGCTTTTACTGGAAACACGCTCCATTGTATATATTATTCAATTTAAGAAAATTAGCTCCAAATATGCTCCATTAAGCTTAAATTAAAGTTTTTTTTTAGATTTAAGTCACATATTTACATAAGTGAAATTGAATTGACAAAGTATTTTTTCTGTAATAAAGTATTTGCAATCTATTTGACATTTAGCAAATCACTTTGTTGTTGACGTGGCAATAATTTCTAAATAAAATTATTTATAGTTAGATTATGAGATTAAGTTAATATTACTAGCATCATTCTATTGTCCTTTTTTTAAAATTTATAGACATTTAAATTTTCCAATACCCGACGTTCTTTCAATGTTGGTTTGTTCTAAATTTTGTGAATTTCGATTGCTCACCTTCTGCAAATTATCGATTTCGATTTGCTGGGCTTTGAGTTCTTCTTCGAGCTTAAGGATTTTGCTTTCGAAACGCGCTGCATCATCCTGTAAGGATCGTTCGATCTCCTTATATTTGACGCTTACGTGTTCCGCCTCGTTCCACTGTACTTCCACAGCGTTGATCTTATTCTGTAGCTCGCATATCGCCTGAAACTTAATATTTTAACAATAAAAAAAACTAATAATGATGCGTTTCTGCCTTATCCAAAGGTTTTTCTATATTCGCGGAGAGAACTTTCTTCGATTTGCTCTTAACCAAATGCTGATATTCCTTTCCCAATTTGGATAATAGCTTTTGTTTCTGAAAAATATTACAATTTTTGTAATGTGACGAAGAAAGATAAAGTGGGGAAGTTACCTGCAATAGACGGTATTTGAGTAAATCTAACTTTTTGGTCTTGTCTATGCGCTGTAGATCGAGGATTCCTGCAATTTCCTCTGCACTTTTATCTCCTGCGTTTTTCAGGACGGGTCCCAATTGTGCAACAGGAAAGCGCGACTTCAGAGCGCTGCCTTTACGCTCCTGCAGGTTAACGGTCATCAAAGATATGCGCTTCTTAAGGACGAGAATCTCATCTTGATTTCTCTTTCTCTCCGTTTCGATTTCTTCAAATAGGGCTTTGCGTTGTCCCTCTGCACATAAAACGACAGTTGTATTACAAAACAAACACGACGATACTAAAAAAAGGTTATGAAACGCGTTTCAAAATGCAATTATGCAATTGCAGTTCGCTGTTTGCACACGCTCGCAACGGCCAATTGTTATAATTTTGTGTGAAAATATTAGCGGTTCAAATCACACGGCAATGGTGTGCCTTCTTCACACACTCGCTAATTGCGGGCTTCATGGAAGCACTTCTGTTACAATTTCTATTTTCAGGCGTTCGCTCACCGGACAGTTGGATCCTCTTCTTGATCTCGATGATCTCCTTGTTCAGGATCGGAAGCTTCACGGTCTGTCCAGATGCCATGGCGAAGGATCGCTGCTAACTCTATGTTTCGGTCTTCGTCATTCCGATGTTATTATTGATCAAACGGACGGGTGTATTCGAAGCGCGCAATTAAGCCTCAATTGAGCTTCAAATGGTAATAATTACTGGATCTCCTCTTTTTGTTTGCCCATTATTAATTCCATAAAGAACGAGCTCCTTCTTTAGCCACTTTGCCTCGAATCCAGTTTGTTCTTTCTTTATTTCTCTTCGTATCTTCTAACGAGCATTCCCACAGATGCAGTTTTTGATTAAACCAAATAAATATCATATTTATCACATAACATTAACAACAAAATTATATTTCTCTTTGTTATTTCAGTCGATTTCATTCATATAAATATTAATAACAGTGAAACTTCGATTGTCGAACATATTTTTTTCTTGTAAGTTGATAGAAAACCGAAACCATAATTTCCTTACATCTTACATTCTTTCAAAATAATCGGACTATAAGACGCACCTCAAATTCATAAGATAATTTTTAGAAATCGATCATAGACAAAGAGTGTAGGAAAATTGATGATTCCCCTGCTTGTCTTGAGATAACTTACGTCATATCTACCTTCAGTGGCTTGCTATATTTTTGGGACTATAAGACGTACCTCAAATTTAGAGACTATTTAATGAAAAAAATATTTTAATGTTACCTTCGGACCATAAGACCCACCCAACATTTGAGTACATTCTATGTAAAAAGAAAGTGCGTATTATAGTCCGAAAAATAATTAATTCTCTTTTAATTATCATTTACTTCATAAATCAAATACTCATTTATTTAAAACCCAATAAACGAAAAGCACGTAACTGTTTATGAGTTACATAATACACAATTAATTTTAGAAGATTTAAAACCTTCCCGAAAACCAAATAAAAATACGTTTAACAATATTATTGTATTCTATATAATTCTACTATGTTTTCGGTTTATTTTGAATGTAAAGTAAAATATTTTATATAATTTATTTATTTAAAATATTTTACAGATCACCTGTTTTATGGAATTATTCAAGACCGTTAAATAAACCCAATCCGTTATCTTCGTAATGGGGTAATGAACATCACTTCCTATTGCGTCTATATTTATCTCTCACTATCTATTCACAATCGCGAAAAGAACATTATGTAAATTAAGTTAGTCTGAGAAAACTCATTTGCAAATTTAAAAAAAATAGTTAAATCTATTATAATTTCTGAAGCATATTTTATAAACGCTGTACCAAATCATGGTTTATAAAATTTGACATTTTTTGCTATAAGAAATTGACAAAACATGTATTTATTTCAATTATGAATATAAAAATAAAACAAAAGTAAACATTTTTTTTATATTTTGAACAGATTTTCGTAGTTTTTTTTTATTTAACAAATTCGTTTGACAATTGTAATATTTACTTCCTCTTTTATATATCGTTTAGAATATTCTTTAGAATCTGATACTTCCTAAAAATATTACGAAATTATACTTTTATTTCATTTGAAAATGACCAATCAGCTTCTAAATCACTCGAAACTCAATAAATATCTTCTATTCTACCATTGTGCAAAAATACTTTCTTCTTCGTTGTTCATGCGGACTAATATTTTGTAAAATGCATAACAATCTGTACATCCTATTAGAAACACTTTTCGTCTGTGCTATTTATTTTTCTAATAACTTTTATTTTCTTATTCTTGACATTATTGGAAATAAATGAATAGAAAATACGAATTTTTATAATTTAGTGCTGTCACCTAAATTTATAATACTGTTCTGTATTACCCAGCTTAAAGTTGTAATAACGGTATAAATACCAGCTACGCATCGTTTTTCAATCATGCAGGTGTATAAATCATTAGGAATATGATTCGATTGTATAATTTTAAAAGAATAATTATTGACAACTTTTCAACCGATCAATTGACATAAAATTAATGTTAATATTTTCTTTAAAGTAATTTTATGAAAAATAACAATAATATTACTCTAACCAATATATTCAACGAAATTGCTTCACCCATTCAAAAGATATGCATTAATTTATGAACAAAGAGAACGATAAATTAATTTCGTCTAAAAACGAACGTTTCAGCTCTAAATAAATGCAATTTGAACACATATTTCTGCGCTGTAACTACTGTTCTACTGATCCGATTTTAAAAAACGAACATTCATATTAATGTTTAACGTCTAGTGAGTTATATGATGAACTCAGATTATTTTAAAAATCATCGCCTTTGAAAAAAATGATTGTTAATTTTTTTAATTATTTCTTGAACCAAGCGAGATTTTAAAATTCTTTATACGCCGTATTGCTCGTATTGCTCATAGAAGTATCCCTTTAAGGTTTCAGCGAAATCATTTCACGCTTTAAAAAGATACAATTAATTTCTGAAGGAAGAGAACGATAAATTAATTTCGTCTCAAAATGAAAATAAACGCAATTTGCACACATATTTCGGTGCTGTAACTAGTGTATATATATTAATAACAAGATAGAACTTGTATTAAAGTTATTACATATAAATATAATTAATATGCATTGTCTAACGTATTCGTGCAATGCTCGTGATTTATAATTACAAGTAGTTCCTGTCTTTACAAATTAATTCGTTCCGATGATTAATTCGCAAAGTGAGAACTTATTTTCCGTACACGCAATGTCTACCTGAACGCAAAAACCCGTAGAATTTGCGGGAACTACCTGTACGTTTACTAGCAGATGGCCGTTCTTTTCATAGATTGTTTTCACTCCAAAGTTGTTTCAAAAATGTGTCAATGAAGTAAATTTTAATCTTGATAATCTGTCTAAAAATATTTTGTTTATAAAATTACAGAAGTATTAAATTGCAACGTATGAAATTCTATATTTCTGCATTAAGAATCTGGATTGAATCTTAGCCGAATTTGATATCTCACCGTGATATATCCGCTACAAACTCTTGCAAAACATCCGAAATTGTGGGTCAAAGGAAACACGAGGTGATATGTGTAGCACATATGCAGACTGTTTCACCTATCAAAACGACACACACACCAAAAAAAAAAAATATATCAAAAAAGCCCGGAGCGATTGCGATATAAATTATAGCATAATCAATATAAGGAAAGAAACAGCCGTTAACGAATAGAAGTCTTTAGAAAACCGGAAACACGTTGTGCGAGTCGCAGTTTTTTATAAATTATTATTTATTTCTTTGCTTTATTTATTTTTTTTCATCGACGTTTATTGCCTGTGGACGAAAATTTCACGATGAAAGCGCTATGTGTGTGTATTTCGGATTCATAATTAAATCATGGAACGAAACGGGTTTTTGGGAACCGGAAGCGAAACAATGAAGCAACTGCATAACATTAGTCGCATCTGTCCAAGATTTATTTTTTAACGTGTTGTTTCGCATTCGTTCGTTCATCAACTTTGTACATGATTTAAATATTACAGTTTTATTTACTTCTTCGCTGTATATAAATCTGTTTTATCATAATAAACATATAACATCTGCATTGAGAAACAAACTTTAGAAGTATTATTTGTTAGTCAAATTATCTTGCAACATTATATTAGAGACATGTGAAAATATACTTTAAACTTGCTACACTATTTTATTCCTGGTGATGAATAGTTTATAAGAGCGTTTCTCAATCTTTCTGCCGCGAGACCCAATATATTTACATGTAATTATACTGCGATTCAATTGTTTATAATTTTTGACATTTTTCACGCATATTGACAGCTGTCATTTTGCAAACCATTTTCTCAAATAGACATATTTCATTATATAAGTTGTTGGTTTACAAAAAAAAATAAGTCAGTATTAAACTTTAAATTTAGTAAAATGTTTAAGTAATATTTAATTGAGAATTACAATTTAATAATGGATTGAAACTAATCACTATTTTATTCCTAGAGACGAATAGTTTATAACAGCGTTTCTCAATCTTTATGTCGCGAGACCCAACATGTTTGCTTGTAATTATACTGCGATTCAATTGTATAAAATATACATTTTTGACATTTTTTCACGCAAATTGACAGCTGTCATTTTGTAAACCATAAGTTTAATTATCCGACTATTTACGATTATTTCTATTGAACCTAACAACTACCTTTTCTCAAATAGACATATTTCATTATATAAGTTGTTTGTTGCATAAATAATTATTTAAAAAAAGTAAGTATTAAACTTTAAATTCAGTAAAATGTTAAAGTCATATTTAATTGAGAATTACAATTTAATAAGGAAATGAAACTAATTATTAATTAATTTCCACTTAGCGGTTTACAAACTTTTTGTTACTTTCGTTTCATATTTTGTTTGATAGAATCATAAATATTTAATTTCTCGTAATTTTTTGTCCTGGAATTCGGTGATTTTGATAAATTTGTCTATAAATAATAATTATCTTTATTGCAACAGATACACAACCAGATAAAAACTAAAAACATAGGAAACACCTGATCAAAAATCATATTCAAAATGATGTTGTATATATATTATAATATATTAAAAAAATTTCAACTTCTTCAAAAACTGTAAATGGAAATATTAATATTTTTATTTACAGGGCATTATATAAATTGTCTAAAGGACTCAAATGTATTACAATATACAATTAAGTAATATTTAGTACATTTTATGCCATTACAAATATAAATTTTATTATTTTCGAATAACATATTTTTTTTAATCTGTCTATCGATTTTACTTGTTTTCATTTTTGGTTGTACAATTGTTGAAATTAAATGTATTTTCATAACATTTTCCAACAAGTTTTTAATAATCAGTTAAATATCGTTCTGTATTTTAGTCAATATATTTTTTACTAGTTGATATTATGTATTACCATCAAATTTGTAATCGTTTATTTCAATTAAAAAACATCAATAATAAGTTCAAAGTCATTAGAATTTATATGTACATGTAATACCATAGTTATCTATAAAAAAAATCTTTATGTATTATTTTTTATTTAGCTCCTTTCAATGTGTTTCTGTGTATTATTTCTATTATATTTCATTATTAATACTAATTAACTTGATCCCTCAATATTTAAATTATATATTAGTATATTAACTTAATGCCACGTCCAAACTATGTGTGAAATTGTTAACCTTTTTTAATTTATTTGAATTGGTAGCAATACCTTATTGTTTGTAACTTAAAATACTACTTACTTTGACAGGTAGCGAAATGACAGCTGTCACCTGTCATTTCGGGAACATTAAAAATTTAACGTAATGTTTGTAACTTTAAATATTACTTACTTTGACAGGTCGCGAAATGACATCTGTCACCTGTCATTTTGAGACCATTAAAAATTTAACGTTTAATTGAGAATCGCTGCAAATCATGTCCGTTCTACATTATGTTCTGCAAAATTTACACGATTCACGTTGTTTAATTTTCGTAAACTTTTTAAGTAAATCAGATGGTATTTGACTTTGAAAGACATGTTAATATACGCATATCGAAAGATACGCAATAACTCTTGAGAAAAGTATTTACTTCTGGGTGGTAATTCAACACATTTTCAGAATAATATAAACACTGAAAGTTATATTTATTTATTAAATATACAGTATAAAAGTATAATAATTACGTAACTGATAAGTTTGTTTATATTAGCGTAATGCTTATAAGTAGTAAACTATTTCCCATTTTGGTAGCTACATCATTAAGAATAGGTTAAGATATTATATGTACGCTACACAATGCCTTTTATTGAAGCATATCCAGAATTGTTATTGTTAAGGAGACTTCTAAAGAATTAATTTGGTAACAGTAATTAAATAATTTTACTATATTTAGTGAAATGAAATAGTCATTAAATAGTTAATTAATAAATAATATTAATTTACTATTGTTCAAAATAACTTATCTTTAATATATAATAATATCATATTATATTTAAGAAATTATATAATCTAAGAATTGAAAAAAAAAATATTGTGTATAATATTTTGATTCATTCAATATGTAGATAATAAGTATTCTAAAATATATGAATTATTAAAAGTATTGTAAAATGTGTTTTTGTTAAGTGCAGAAGAAGTAATGGTTAGGTGGACTTATAATGGGAATAAGTAGAAAAAGAAACATATGTGACATTTTGTATAATTAGGGGTTCAGTAATCCCCTTACCTCGGGGGTAGTTGAATGGTTTAGTTAGAATTAGAATGGAATACGTTCGGTTTCGTTTAAACCCTCCCAGCCGAATAAGATGAATGATTGGCGCGACAATTGGTAATTAAAACCAAAAAATTCGGTCAACAGCAATGACTGATCCAAATGTTTGTTAATTGTTATAGTTTCTTTAGATAGAAGTGTTTATTTGAGTGATTAATTAAGCACAAACATACACACGCGCTTTGTGTTATTATTTTTTTTATTTTCGGAGTGCTTGTACTTATTTTTCGTTGTTTCCTCCGGCTGATTAATGAGCTCGTTTAATAATAGTTGCGAGATAACAATGAACCCGTGTACCGAAGTACTGTAATTCGGCTTGTATAGTTTAGTGGCGGCGATCGCACAATGGGGGGAATTCGAACATGCAAATGAAGCCGCCAAAATCGGCTGAACTTTACCAGAGCGGTGGTAGGTGACCAATGCTTGTTGCCCAGAAGAACCAGGGACCTGTTTCGAGCGCGCTCCGCAATTGGTTCATCTGAAAACCACCGGAGGGAAAATTCTTGGTCCGTCTCGAGCGTAAAGTAGTACCGCGATTTTCTCACGCGTCCGTTTGCGCAAACGGACCATCCAAAATCGTAGATCTTGACTCCAATCGAAAGATGGAAGAGAAATCTTCCAGTTTCCATCCAGATTTTTCAAAAATCCGACTGGTAACGGGGTGGTTCCAGGGTTTCTTTGGTCGTTGGTACATGGCGTAGGAACACCCTATGGTACCCGGCTGCCATCTTTGCGCGTCCCGTCCGAAGCCCCTCTCTCTCACAGATCCGAGCGAACCGTTGTCGAGGCCGTATCGGAGATACCCGTGTGCGTACCCAAAACAGTATTTGTTTATAATTGGCTTCCCTCGACCACCACAATAACAACAACAACAGCATCTAAAGACAAACAATACCATGCAGATTATTTGAATATAGAATATGCGTGACACCTAGTGCGCGAGTTCAAGGAACCCTTCCAAGAAGTTAACGAAGGATTTTCATTCCGATTGTTGTTGTTTATTTTAAATTTTATTTATTTAAAATTTGTTCCGTTATTCATGTGGAAGGTACAACGATAATTCAGTGTCCGGGGAAGGAAATTTGTGTGTTATGTGTGTGTGCCCCCATGCGGGAAGTTAAACTAAAATGTGGATTACAAACTCGAGAAAGGATTATTGTTTTTGGATTATAGCATCTTCCGCACTCGTACTCCTCTGTCTGGTGCACACTGCAACAGGTTAGTGATATTTCTTCGGCGTTTCCCATCATCGCAACAACCTTCTTTTAATTACATAAACAATAGCTTTAGTTTGACAAGTCTTTGTGGTAACGGCTGTATTCTTATATAATTTCTTGCGTTTCATATCATTTTTTTTTTAATTTTGCTCCCCCTTTTCCAGTGTGCAAATGCAACAGACGTTTTTATATATTTTTCTTCCCTTCTTTTATGTGCATGGGTGTGTTTGTGCGTTATAGTTGGGTGGTTGAAAAAATCCTCAGCTGCGCTCGGAGGGGTGTTATAGTTGAGTTACCACTTGTATGCCAGGTAGGCTCTGCTCGCACCTTTACTACCCGTCCTGAAAACATCAGGGCTGCCTCACCTCCACCTCTCTATCTCCGCTCGGTTCCTTTATCCCTTCAGTTTCGGCTCTGGAAAGGAAAGACGGAGACCATAGAGAAGAGATAGCCGCATCAAATGCAAACACAGTCGACCGACGTTTTTCGCCTCGATAAATATTGACGAATATTCACCGACGTATACGAACACAAAAGAAAGGCGTAAAGATTAAAGTTTTAAAAACTTCATAAACTTGAAGAAGATTACGGAATATCCTTTTTGAAAAAAAAAAAAACGTCGTACACCGGAAGTCCCTACATCCGACTCAACCTAACGCAAACCAAATGACCAAACACAATTTGTTGATAAAAATGCGAAATGTGTAACCTCGCTTCATTGCGCCGTTACCATGAAATCCGTTACCAAATGAAACGAATGAAGTAAATTCCTTGCAAAAGAAATGCTTTTATTGATACAAATTAAGCGTTACGCAGTCTGTCGCTTGAAGTCGGTTCGGGTTCGCTTTCCCAACCGGCCGTTAATATCACCTACCTCTAAGCCGTACGCCATGCCTTATTCTCTTCCTCCGTTCTCTCTGTCCTCCCGTTTATGGAATTTCAGACGCGTTTTCACACAGTAAAATGCGGATGTCGAATAGAGAACCTAAATGAAAACAATTTTCATCTTGCGAAATCATCTCGGATTAAAACTTTTTAAAAATTTGTTTACACGTCTCCGATTGAAACATAAAAATTATAATAATGGTACGGCTCCACCTCCATCGCTCGCTCCATCCGACGTTAGTTTCTCACGGTTTTTAGTTCTCTCATATTTTTTTCTTCTCTTGTTTTTATTACGCTCGCTCCGCGGCTCGATCTTCGGCGGAATGTAAATATTTTCTTTCGTTTTTAATTAACTTTTTTAAAGTTCCCTTTCGAAATTCGTCTACGCACCGAATCCTGCGAATTACTTACCAGTTGCTTCTTGCGTGCATTCGTTAGATGCATTAAAGTTTAATTTATGTAACAATACTAAGTTGGTCATGCTAGGATACTCTTTGTTTCGCTTTGCGTTTGTTTTCAGTTCACCTCATATGATGCATTTAATGCAGTCCTATTTAACGAATCTCAAAATACTTGTGAAGTAACAAGTTGTACGAACGAAACTATAATATCTTAAAAAAATACATTGATTCACAATTACTTGTAAAAGTTACATTATTAGTCAGTTAGTATTTAATTTATGTAAAAATCCAAAGATGTAATGTTTTTGTTTCCACGGCTACATTAAATACTTATATCTAGCAAATCAGATTTTATTATTATTTTGTATTTGAAAATAAATTCGGTTAAATATTTATTTTTCGCTGACTGTTAGTTATTACTTTTATCATTTGCATTGCGTTTATTTTCAATTTGTTGACGCACGGTGCATTTCAATTCGTAGGAATCGTTATCTGTTCTCGTAATAAATATTTGTCTTATAAAAATTGCTTGTTTATGTATTTTTTTTTTAATTGGGATCGGTTTATTTATATGGAATTATGTGCGAGAAAATGTGGGCCTGGGCGTGTTCTCGAGCACACACAAACATACACCAGATCTCTTCGGAGAGAAAGCTTGTGGGAAGAATTCTCTCACTTGTCGTATCCGTGCGCAAGCAGGCTTCAGTAATCAAGTTACTCGAAGAGAGCAAAATAATCACATTTTTGTTTCCGCGGTACTTGCCAAGTAACATATCTTTATTGTGATTTATACTTGGCAAGTAACGTGTATTAATTTAAGTGGTTTAAGACTGTTGTGTTTTAACTATCTAGGAGATATCTGATTTTTGACATGCCAAGTAACTTGTATTAATATAATTATATATCCGACAATGTGGTGAAAATTCAAGTATTCGTAAATCAATGAAAACAGAATGTTACTTTGAAAATGTCTCAAAAAAACTATCTGCGATATGTTGTTCAAACATTAGAGATAAGTACATGCAAATAGATCGAGTTCTTAACAGAGCTTATTTGTTCCTGTGCAAACATCGATTCGAATCTGCAAGCAAAAGTCAATTCCTTAAGGCAGATAGAATATCGACAGAAATATATATATTTTTTTATTGCGCCGCTTCCCACGAAAATTTACATACCCGATTTATTTGGAGACTGTGACAAATTAATTAAATATTTGAATTATTTATTTTTTCTTCACTAAATCCTTGTATACATTTTTTTCTTCTTCTATTAATGTGGAAAGCCGAATTCCCACCGAGCCTCCTCTCCTCGTATGGCCATTAACATTCAAATTCTCCACCGCCTGTGTTTCCTTTCCTTTTTAATATATCGTATAAATTTATATCGCTCCGCTCGTTTATCCTTGTAGGAGGAGGTTCTTTATTATTTCGAATGCGGATCGCGGAATGATATTTCGTCAGTGATGATTATGACGGAATAACAAGTCGGCCATTGTGTTCCTCCATCCGTCCATTAATATTCGGAGAATTCCGTGACACTTTGCCAATTGCGAAAAATACGCGGTCATTTTTTTTTCCTTCTTGTTGTGTTGTTGTTATTCTTCCAGGGAAATGGGGGAACAAAACCCTCGTCTTCGTCGTACTGCTGCTCTTTGTTGTGTGCATTGTTGCAAGTGGTGGAGGGAGGCTGCAAATGTCACGTATCGGTTAGGTCATCCTAAACCATTCAATAGTCCAAAAGCAATTTTATTATGTTTGCCTTTCGCCTCTGCCCGTTTTTCGGACTTAAATAGCCAATAAACCGATTTAATTGGCATCGATAAATTACTATTTCTTTGATCATCCATTAATCATATTTCATCGACATTCATATCCATCAATATTTATATTAATTAAGCCGTTCATCAATTTGCTTCGAATCATTTAAACTAGTAGTACATTCTAAATTCTTGTAGATTTTATTATATAGTGAATTATTTTCCTTACCGGATGTTTTGCTACCAACAAATTTTCTCACAAAAATTAACATTTTCTTAAAATCACACCTATAAGCATATTTTACACTCAAGGAGATTGCATAGTATTTAAATACAAAAAAAATAAACAAGCTTATTGATTTGATTATTTAAATTTTTAGATTTACATAATTTTATCGTTATTTAAAGACTCGTATTATTTAACATTAAATGTGTATACATTACTATTTGTGTTTTCTATATTGACAATTTTTATCAAATATGTTGTAAGTTCTACAATACATTAATTTCTAACAAAAGGTACAGCAATATAAAATTCACTAATTAAAAATATTTACAACTTCAACCGTATTAACTTTAAGATTAGTTTTCGACATTTTAACAGCGCTTTAATCTTTTCTAAGAAGTAACGTGCAATGAAAAAGAATAATATGTACATAACAAATTATTTATTTTAAGATTTTCTATATATGTTTTATAATGAACAAATTTTATGATTAACATTAAGTTATAGAACAACCAGTTGTGAGATTTCTTGAAAAATTTAAAAATTGCGCTTTCTATTATATAAATGATGCTTGTTTATAAAGTTAATTGCGTAGTTAAATACATAACACATGATTTAGGTTGGTAAAAATGTAAGAACCAGTCCAAATACACGTAATGCCTTTAACCAGAATTAAAAGCCTTGAACCAATAAATGAAACGTTGCGCTAACGGAAAGATATCATTATATCATCAATCATATCTTGTGTATCATGAAGCAGTGTTTAATTTAGTAAGAGTAAGCGGATTTGCACATGCTTCCATTGATGTTCGGAGAAAGTTCGTGGTAACCTTTGAATTGGTGTGGTTGATCGGTAATTCGGCGGATTCGCATACACTACATATGCTCCGGGATTGTTCTGCTCTCAGAGATATATTGTAATTTAATTCTCAGGCGCGCGCTTTTACTTTGCGCTGCGTCATGTAACTCCGCTTCCCTAGAGAACAATTTTTTTCCCTCCTTCATACTTCTTCGGCTCACCGAAACGTATTATGTAAAAAAAAAGACAATATTGTATGCTAATTCTTTTAGTACTTTAATTAGCTATGAACAAAAAAATAATAATGGACAGAGAAAGAGAGAACTAATATAACATGCAAATGCGTTTTTCTAATTGGCCTGTAAGATTGCATCCGTTTCGGTTTCTCTCCGCTTTTCTATCTCTCCCCTTCCCTGCGCTTGTTTCCATTCTAAAAATTGAAATGGAATTGCGGTAATTACTTGAAATTACTAAATCGATGCGAAGATTGATATGAAAGAGCGGTTCACAGTTACACGTCTCTCGGCTTCGGTCAGGAAGAAGAAGTTTGTTGAAGGTGGAGCGAGAGGAGGAGAAGGCGGAGGTCGAGATTATAATTTCTCCCGTTTCATTTGCGCCGATGCACGTGAAAACCAGATTGAATAAACGTAAAGAATCTTCTCTTTCTCTCTCTTTCTTGCGTTTCATCTCTAGCCTCCGCCTTCTTCTTGATTTCCACCGTTTCTTAATCGGCGATTTCGTAAAGTCGATAACCCAGATTTTCGTGCGGTGGGTCCATCATCGCTTTTCTTCGTATTTCTTTCAGAATTCGTATTTTCTCGAATGCCTGCCCTCTTCTCCGGCTGCAGCTGTCGGTGACGTCAGTTCCCCTGTTTGCGCCCCTTTGTGCGCGCACAGACGACCGTGTAACGGTTCCGACAGGTGGTGGAGGCAGAAGCGGCGGCGGAGGCACCCCCCATCGTCACAATGGGGTCCCTCGCATACACCGAACATAACGAACGAAACAATCGGGCTCTAATCGAAAAAAAGTGCACAGTCCATACATTCTTTATGACACACTAACAATTAAAAAAAACATTGCTCCTTCTTTTAACGTTTCAGTTGCATATAACAGTTGGCCGTTAATTAGAGCATTCCGTCCCAAGACACGGTATTATTCAATATTGTTTCCTGTTGGTGGCACTTCTTCGTTTTTTTTTTTGTTGTTGTCGACGTCATCGCTGTTGCTGCTCCCCCTCGTTCGATGTAACACGATCCTTTTTCGCCGTGATAAATTTCTTGCGAACGATCAGCTTCTGGTTTTCTGGCTGCCATCCCAACAGCCGGAAGTGATCACTCCTCTTCCAATATGCTTTTCATCCACATATGCAGGACACCCTTTGTCGATTCACTTGGAAAGTGATCGTCCCAAGTAGACTCTCATAACACGTAACACGCATTCTTCGGCCGTTGCTTCGGAACGGGTTCAACACATGTCTTCCAAACTAGTTTCTAGTTTCTTTCTCACTTCAATTTCGATAATAATCCGTATAGTTTTTTCGAAACATTGGAATTATTATAAAAAACATCAATTATTATAAAATTTTCCAAGTTGTATTGCTTAACTTTATATTAAAAAATACATAATTTTTTTAAAAATATATTTACATAAATGTATTTACTCAATTATTTATAAAATTTAATATTATTTATACTTTGCATAAGCAGATCTATTGACGCGGATGTAAATAGTTTTCCATTTGATGTAACGCAAATATCTATAAATATTTAATGAAATGCTTATTGAACATATGTAGATTCAATAATTCTATGATTTAATTAGTGAATTGATTTGCTTACAATGTTTGTAACCGAATTTTTCTTTCTGAACACGGACTCGTTTGTAGTTTATGGATGGCGATAAGTGTTTAAAGCCTGAACAAATTGCCTGCATTCCTCGGTGTTAATTAAAATTAATTACACTAATTTTCAGTTAGCTAAGTAACGTTAATTGCGTTTAGAATATTTAGGCGAGAGTCGCCTGAGCATTTCGCGCAGCAAAATAAGATATTGCAATCGTTTTATATGTGTAACAAATAAGTAAATTACGAATTAATTCCGACCACTTATCCTTTCGAAAAGCGGAAATTTGTAATGTGAGAATTCGTTTTCTATAAACGTAATATTTATTTCAGATAAAGTATAGAATTTGTAAAGTGGGAACTTTATTTTTACAGATACATACATTTTAGATTATTGTATAGCATTGAGATGAAAATGATATACCTATTAGAGTATCTGGTAGCTGTTATTTGATTAGTTGATTTTTTTAAATTATTTTTCAATCAATTTTAATAAATACTTATCTCTATTGCTTATTTATTGGCAGTTAAGTTGAAGCGATACACAATATTCATTGAAACTATTGGAAATACGAAATTTCTATATCCTGTAATTAATTTTTTTTTCTTTCTACATGTGTTTTGTTGACGTCTGAGCTGTTAAATTTTATGCGAATTGAATGCGTGTTGATATTGGCCAAGCGAAACTGAAAGTGAACATTTATTTCCAGTATTTACTCAACTATGGTAATGAAAGACTCGATTAGCATTTTGTTGGTTTCCGTTGATCATAATTTTCTTTTAATCGTCCAAATCAATTTGATGACCAATTTACATAAAGCGTGTGAAACCAAAATGAAGATGAATTAGTCAATGAAAATAAAGATGAAGTTTCAGCCAATATTGTTACGGTTGTTCCGATCCCACACAGAGCCACAGTTCCGGTTACTTATGTTTTTTTTCTCTCTTTTAATTGGTCATTAAGCTTTAATTATGTTAATACCTATTGTCTGTAATCTTGAGCGTTCGTTTCTAATAACAATAATAATTGTAGAAACAAAGGCGCCTTTCTTGTTTCTTCTCGCGTTCGAATCAATTGATTTTGGTGCGTTGGCATTCGGAATTGCTAACGGTGGGCGCAGCAAGGCTCGCATTTAGATTGATGATATAATGGAGTGTGTGGCATGGAAAATTGTTATATCCCGGATGGATTCATTAAAAGGCATTTTACATTTCGAGTGGTGTTGTTCTTCGCTGCGGGACGAAGCCCGAAACGACGACGGAGCGAAGGGAAATAGAAACGAAGACAACAACAATGAGCAATTGCCTCAATTAGATCTAATTTGAATTTTCTACAAATTAAGATGTTTACGTAATCGATGCGTTCTGTTTTTGCTGGTGGTGGGGATGCGCACTGCTAATTCGTTGATTATTAACTGTCTGCATTTTGCGTTGAGCTTAAAACTAATTCCTTTTCTTGTCGTTTGTTTTGTCTGCTTTCAGGATTCGTTTCGTGCTCGCCCAGTCCATGCAAGAATGGAGGGTCCTGCATATCATTGCCACGCGGAGACTCTTATTGCAAGTAAGTACATAACCGAGAGATAAAATCCTGAACGAAAAAAAAATAATTTAATTACGTTCTTTTTATTCTTCTTCTGTTGTTGTTTATTACGAAAGTAAATGAATTCGCCTTCCACGAAAGATCGGGCTGGCAAGACTAATTGAATTCCTCGACGCGATCAATTAAGCTTTCTTTCTTTTCGTGTAGCATTCCTTCGCCCAAAAGATTATTAAGCTTTGTTTTGGCTTTAATGCAATTACAAGTTTTTTTCGTCTTGTTTTAAATATCAATCTTGCAGATGCCGTTGATCTTAATATCCCGGTATTTCCATCTTTTAATTTAAATTTATTCGACTTTCCAATGTGATTATTCATTACTGTATCATTTGTAACTTTCTAAGGAATTCAATGGCATTTTTGTCCGCCTTTAATTGTCCGGTTGATTCTTAAGGTCAAATGGTTTGATCTGAACCGCAAATAAATCATGATTGATGGTGATCTCGCCAATTGGTTGGGTCGCCTGGGTTTATGGACGATTTTATGGGCCGCAGCTAATTTTGTACAGTGTGCGAACGGCGACATGTGCGCTGTCTCGCTATACGTCGCGCAACAAAGGCGCGATCCCATTCACCACGCCGATGACGATGATGATGATCACAATTAGAGGCTTAATTGAGCGATTCGTATCATCGGGCACTTGCGATTTCCGCACTCGAAGAACTAAACGTTGATCGCTGCGTGACGAACGATAGAGCTTCAACAAACAGATGTACGAACAATCGGTTTTAAGGGATTCCCCCTACGTACTTTTATTTGTTGTATATTCTATTTGATGCTCTATAGGATTTAATTTGCTATTGTATTGTGATTTATATGTTTGGGCAGCAACGGTACAAGTTGCTGCTGTTTTTTTTCTTCTCTCTTTTGATTGATTTAAGCTGCTACCACATATGGTTTAAATTGTAAATGCGTATGCTAGTAGATTACTTTTAGTTTGTTGAATTAATTTCGTTGCCCAATCGTGATCTACCGTAAATGAACCAAAAATAATGGACGGTTCAATGATCCAATCAGTTTCATGAGATTTATTTCATCTCGTTGCGTTCACCTTCGGGGTTCACTGTCTTTCTGGGCATGATTTATTCGAATTATTTCACGTTCCTTTTTTTATATTGTATTATTATTATTTTCGATCCATCCAAGCGGCAACGTTTTTGTATGCTGTTGTACTCTGCTGTATCCCGAAGGGGGAGATTAATGATGAATTATGGAGCGTGTCTCTTCTAAATTTGCCATATTGTCAAGTATCCAAGCACACCCTTCAATGTTAAAAGGGTTTTTTTCAAAAGGCATAAAACACCATATGGGGTTTCAAATAATATTTTTTTAAAGCCTCGTTTTAATTTATCCACTAGAGCTCAATTGGGCTTATTCTCTTTTAAAGCCGAGATAAGTTAATGTAATCTTAGTTACTTACCATGGCGTTTTCGTGAGAGGATTTTTTTTTGTTCGTTCAACGATGTTGGTTTTTCCTGACATGCTTCGGATCGGATCGAATTCGGAAATCAAAGTAAACAAAGCTTTCGATGCGCGTCCGAAGAGAAGATGTATTTTTTTTCGTTTCTCTCTTCTTTCGCCGGCGTTGTACTGTACACATTCATTGGAGGATCGGATAAGCGATGCGCGCCTAGCGAATGGGCAATATATTTCAAAGGCGATCCGCCTAAATGCCTATTCAGGTGAGGAAGAGGAATATAAATTTAATGGGGGAGAAAACAAAAAAATATATATACGTAGGAATTTATTGTGGACGGAAGACAGAAAGGAATACGAGATAAAGGCGTGTTTCTCGTGTGCGCGGCGTGTTTTGTTCCGAAGACCTATTGAAGATAATAGATAAAACATTCGCTTTTATGCTTCGAATATGACTTGTATAATTCGAGGATTCCCGGGGAATGGGATTTTAATGTGCGTGGAAGCAATTGATTCCACGATCAATTAAAAACCATGAGCGGAGAGACTTCAATTTAGACAATTGCTTTAGATATTCGGAAAAGAATGGGACGCTGGTTGCTAGCGTGTAGCAAAGCCAGGATTTTACAAAAGCGGAGTTAATTAGACTTCACGCAACGCTTCTAATGAACCCGCGGACGCGCACCTGAAGAGGTTCATTGTGGATGTTGTTACCGCAAAGATTGAATGCTGTTCCCCGTGATAAGTTCTGCATGTGCAATCAATGTTTGAGCGACATGAGAAGGTTGAATCGAAATCGAATTTCGCCGTCGTCATCATCATCATCGAGTCTGCGGTTTTTAATTGCAGCCGCTTCGTCGGCCGCCATCTGCCGTCCACTTCGTCATTTTCAGGCTCTACACGTGGTTTTTCGGTGCGGCCCTTTGGAGGCGCGCTCCAGATTTCCCACAGCAATCAGAGGGCCACTTGGAAGCAATCGAGAGAAGTGCATTAATTTTGAAAGGCCTTGCTGCGATTGAGAGACGAGATAATTGTTGACTTTGGCCGAGACGTTGATGCCATCGGAGATAATGCGAGATGCTTCTTCGCTGCAGCTCTAATTGGTGCGCCTCTAATTAATTGTCACCACCTAAATAGAGTGTATTATATGTTATGAATGCGCAGAGACGAAAGGGCGCCAATTTTCGCGGCGTTCCTCTCTACCTCACATGACGGAGCCTAGGCTTTCGGCTCGCCAAGTGTATGATTGCCCAAGTAGAAAATTGCAACTTTATTTGTTTTTATTACACCGCATTCGCGGGTAATTGCTTGTGAACCGAGGTAAAAAAGCGAAAAGAAGAATGTGCGGATCGTTTGTAAATGGAGCCAACGGACCAACCGATCGACGACCATCCAGCAAGAAGCCCGGCTGGTCTCAACCTTTTCTCTGCAACGCGATGATCATTTGAATACGCACGCCCCGGGCGGCACGATTTTTTGTGAAACTGCTCCTCCCATCGGTTTCGGATTAATAAATGTGGAACATTATCGTGCTCTAGGCTCTATTTACATCTTTCTCCTTTCAACTTCTTCTCAGCCGTAATACCAATATAATAATCACGATAAGTCGACCTCTTCGCGCTTTTGCTGCCATTGTTCGCGGCCGATGATTCTTGTGGGAAAACTAGCCTCGGTCCCGGAAGTGGGCAGTTAGTAAGGCGCTTCTCCTTAGGGGTTCATCCTACTTTTGGACATTTCCAAGTCTGTCCGTCTTTCTTTATGCTGCGAGGCGAGGTTGCCGATCCACTCTTCTCCATGGGAAACAGGTATCCTCCTCGGTGTGTGGATATAATATATAACGTGTGGTAAAATGTTATTTGCTCTAGCTCCGTCTTCGGAGCTGCCGAAACGGCGTTTCCGCTCAGCGAGGGCTCTGAACGGATCAAGAGAGAAAGAGCGAGAGATGGCGGCGCGGAGTAGGAGGAATGGAATCCGAGAGAGGAGAAGAAGTAATCTACTTTCGAAGACTTGTGTAGCGGCATTGTTGCCGTGTCTACGCTCTTTTGAAAAGAAATGGATACACGGGTTTCATTAACGGACGGAGCTTTTCGAGTTGTCCTTGCTGTGCTTGTATGGTTTGATATATAGAAAGAAAGAGGACGAGGAGGATAAGTGGTCCAAGTCCAAGCCGCTCTGTTGTTATCTTAATGCTTTTTGTTTTGATTGACTCGAGAGAAGGAACGCCTCGTCATTATTGCATTAACTCTCGCGTTTCCACGCGTCCTATCAGGGTGGATGCTGATATAAGGCTTTCATTAATCCATTAAGCCTTTCCACTTCATTCAATTTTCCATCGTCATCCAAGTATCCCAGTCATCTCAGTTGTTTTGAGAAACCCTCACGGACCAGCTGCACCTTTTCGTGTACCCTACCCTTCATAAAATTACAATGAACAACCGTACCTGGCCATAAGGCACCCTGGAAAATAGGGTCTTTTCTTCAGGCGATGCGATGAACTCGACTCTCATCATCATATATACATGCATATATCCATCCACACATGCACAAGACGAGCGGATGTTTTCGTGTCTGCTAGTATAGGTCTCGTAAGGTGGTGGCACTCAACAAGTGGTCTTCGAGGGAAACTGAACCTTGCGGTCGTCGCTGCACAGAGGCCCATTTGCTCTGAAGACATTACCTGGTCGAAGAACGCACATATCCCAACGTCCCACGTGCAACACATATGTTGTTATTGTTGTCTTTCGTTCCGCACTACCGCTTTCTCGGCCGAGTTGTGCGTGGGCGATCCGTGCAATTAAAGCTCAGGACTAATTAAAAATTACGCTGTAAGGAGGCTTTGCCGGAAGAGAAGCCCATATAAGATCCCGAACAAGCTTCTTGTGGTCATGATGTTGTTGTTGTCATCGTCGTCGGTGTGTGGTTATGGTGGTAGGTAATGATGGCTGAAAGGCGATCCATTCCCACCAGGATCCGGTAACGCTGAACCCACTTAAACCCCTTTTTCCTTTCCACCTATTGTCCTCTCCCTCGCAGCTTCCGCAAACCACTTTTGTTATCATCTCCCGGCTATGTTTATCACTAGAAAACAACACACGCAACTAATTAATTAATCGCCCATCCAAACGGGACGGTCGGCCAACTTGCATTCAGCAATTGGTCATTGACTTATATGTCAGTGTGTGCAGAATGGAGCAATATAAATTGCTGGCGCAGTTTTTAACTTTGGCAGAGATCACGATGCTCCCCGACCACGATGATGATAATGATGATGATGGTGATGATGATGAATTGAGTGATTCACTCACTCGCCCGGCTGAGGTCAAACATTTACGACGTCAAGACAAATTGAGTCGGGCCGCTGAAAATGATGTGCTCTTCGCTCTTCTATGTGGAAGAGACGCGATCTAAAGCTACCGACGAGAGATGGCATCTTCCGTTAAAAGACGTTGAGGCGAGCAGAGACACCATTTCATTAGCACTTCATTCATTCGCTTCAATGACATTTGCTTATGTCCATGGTTGCGAACTTCTGCAAACAGCCAAGTATAGAAAATATCCAGTCCAGATCCGATTCGAGTAAATTATCGCTTTCTAATCGATAAATCAAAGTAAAACTCGATTGTGCGATCGAAGTGAGTGTGCCGAAGTGAACGATATTTTATAGCTCGGCATCTCGTAATGCTCAACAATTTATTACCTAGATCTCGTTGGCTCAAGACGATTACTAAAAAAAAAATGTATGTATGCCTCTAATGAACTATTGTTATACTACGATTTATATAGGAAAACATAACAATAATACGACGACGCTTGATAACTTGTCAGATTTAATACCTGGTTTGACATGAACACTAAATCCAATACGTCTAATGCCATCATTAGTTGAGAAATAACACAAATCTTACAAAGAAATAACCAGTTTTGTTTGAAGATTTTACTAAATTTTACTTTTATAGTCATTTCATCTCCGGCTCATTGACTTTTTCCTTCTTAATAATATGAAATTATACATTTAAGATTTTGTCGCGCGTCTCGTAACCCAAAGTTTGGGAATCGCTGATATAAATTTGTATTTGTATTCTATACAAGTTCATTTAATTTTGGTTTCGGAATATTCTCTCTAGTTTTCATTATAGAGAGATATATAAGTTTATTCTTCTGGTCTATTGAATTGAATAGAATCATTATCTGGACTGTTTGCATGTTAAATAAAATGCAGGACCGCTCGATCAACTCTCGTCTTCATGTTGGTGGCTTTAGCTGTGTGTGTATGTAAATTATGAATACCGCCGTGCAATCCGGTTTTAGTGGGCGAGACAAGTTCAACTTCTTCTACCTCTTCTGTGATGCCCTCACATCGTCATCTTCGCAAGGCACAAAGCAATTATTATGTGGTCGCAAAATATGTGCAATAAGAAGAACGAAGAAGAAAAGGACAGTGCGTCTGTCTCCCATAGGGATGCGATCAAAATATGAAGAGTGATAGAAAGAGAATTGATGTATTCGTCTGTAATTGATTTTTCACGAATTGGAGAAGTGAATAAATGAGTTCGTCTAAATTGGATGAGCGCGCTTGACTTCTCTTAACCTTTACAATTTAAAGGTTGGAGGAGATCAGAAATAAAATCAAGAACATATTCCATCTCGCTTCAATTCACGGATGTTGCTGCCTATTGTTTCTTCGTTGCCGTTTCGTAACCTTTTTCCCCTCGAGATTATCGATTTCAAAACGAGGCAATCAACTAATGGGGAATCTATCTTTGGTTTTCTCTCCTCTCTTTTCAAGCGAATCGTTCCCAATTAAAGATACCTCATTTTGATCTTTTTTTTATCATCTATGCTTGTTTCGTTGCCACTCACTATTTCTTCTCGATGCGCTAACGACCGCTGCTCTAGCCTAGTCCTGATTAAGGACGTGCCTTCGATGACTTCTTGCACATACAGCACACACATATACATACATCATGACCGTTCGTACGTGTTGCTCGTCGATGAGGATGAGGAGAGTAAGTCACTAACCTTCCAGAGAGAGCCACCATTCAGCCGAACCATCGGGAGTTCGTCACGTCTGCTAAATGCAAATACACTTAGCATTCCTGAGTGATTGTTATTCATTCACACGACGGTTTCGATTTATGAGATGCCAGCCATTAATATAGGCTATACGACCGCGACCGGTAGCTGAGAGAGACCAGAGCTAATCGCCGATTATTGCCGAGAACATTCTGACACTCTCCTTGCCACAGATGATTTATGCTACGTTTTCAAAAAGCGCTTTTAATTAAAATCGAAAATTCCTTCCTGCTTAATGCACATCTGAAGTATCGCATCCTATCCCCGGGGATGGATAGGAGCTGCCGCCTCTTTCTCTACATTTCTTGCCTCTCGAGCTTCTGGTTTTCATAGCCAATTAAATCCGCAGGCAAGCGTTAATTGCGAACGGCCGGGTAATGTTTCATGTAATTGAAATAGTTTTTAATTACGCGCTCACTGCACCAACAAAAAGTGTACAAAACGATGTCTGCAAAGAACGTCGTTTTCCATCTATATAACTCCAGGTGTATGTCGAAGAATCCCGAACCAAGTATTTCCAGTATTTAAGTACTGCAAATTTCAGTTGTTAAATTCGCTTCCTCAGTCGAGATCAATTGCAGCTGAAATAAACACATTTTCATTGCCTATCTGTGCGTTTTTTTTTAAATTTAAGTAATCACAGTATCTTGCTTTTAATATTAAATAGATTCATTTAAATCCTTTCTAAATATATATGCTGCGCAAGAAGTGTCTCTCAATCAAAAAATAGTGGAGAGCGTAATTATTTCGAAGATGAATGGCATTTCCTTTCTGTCGAATCATTCATGAACTCGAATTGATTATGGGTATTCGATTCGATTACGAATGAATCAATAAATCCAGTAAGATTATGTCGACTCACTTAACTGGTGCATCTTAATTGTTCTGTCAATTTAATTTTATCATTTGTCTATTATATAATTTAATAATCAGATTAATTTAAATCTATTTTATATTATCGTTAATTCCAGTTGATAATTTATTATCTGTCATTGTTACCGGAAAGCTTTTAACTTTGGTTGAAATTTATTAACTTGATTTATTTATAATAAATGTGTTTGTTAAAAGATAACCTTTCCAACTGGTCATCGACCATGATGTCCTTCAGCCGTGTAAAATGTGTAAAGTGTTAAGACTTGTTACTCTAGCGAATCGTCTTCGTTCTGCTAGAGTACCATTCCATTTGTTGTAATAACATATATTTAGAAGATGTAATAGAATTAAGTAAATTAGACTGAAGAGTCATCTGGTAACTGTATGCGAATCTAATGATTGTTTAATTTAATTCTAGCTGCACGTCGAAGTACGTAGGAGAGTACTGCCAACATGTGAATCCTTGCTACACTGGTCCAGGACCACGATGCCAGAACGGCGGTTCCTGCGAGGTGCGCGTGTCTCCTGGCACCTCGCCAAGCTTCTCGTGCGTCTGCCCGCTGGGCTTCAGCGCTTCCCTCTGCGAGATCCCCATCGCCAATTCGTGTGACAGCAAACCGTGCAAGAACGGCGGCACGTGCAACCTGACGTCCTCGCTCAAATCCTACAAGTGCAGCTGCGCACCAGGATATACAGGTAAGGCTATCAACATCTCCACGTTCCGAAGAAGACGCTCACGCATTTCTCTTCTGTTTTCATTTTCAATAGGAACGCATTGCGAGAAACAGGACCACTGCGCGTCGCAGCCTTGCCGCAACGGTGCCGAATGCATCTCGGTCGGTGACAAGTACAAGTGTAAGTGCGCTTCCGGTTTCAAAGGACTCTCGTGCACGGACGACAAGGACGAGTGCCGACAGAAGCCGTGCCATCATGGCATATGCCACAACACCCACGGAAGCTACACGTAAGTCACAACAAACTCCTCCCGAATCGAACGCGATCTTAAAGATGTTCTCTTTCAAATTGAGCCGAGAGAGCACCTCAATTTCTCGACCGCGTTTAGAAAGCCAACATAAATGGTCTCCTTTTTTTGGTTATTCCTACATCATCATTATTATTATTACAGTAGATTTTTATCGAATCTTTCTTTTTCTGTCGAATCAAATTATGCTCAATTATTCCTCCTCTCCAAAGCATTAACTTTCAAGATTTCAAATCTGAATCATTTGCGAAAGCTTCAAATATGTCCAACAGTAACTAAAGATTTGTTTTATATATTTAACACCATTATCTATTTTTTAAATAAAAAATAATACTTGAATTACAAAATTTAGTAAACTTGTAACAACTTAATTTTCTTAACCTATTCAAGGTTCTGAATTTCGCGTGCTGAGGTCGTCGTTCCTTAGAATTGTATTTTTTTTATAAAGCAAATGTCGTAACCTGTGTGTGGTCTGCGCGATTTGAATACGATTTTTTTGGGGAATCAATTAGCGTTTTATTAGCTACAAATGGTCTTCTGCAGCAAACATCCTTTTGTTACCGCGCTTTTAAGAAGGCGGCTGCAGTAATACGTCAACGTCGCAGATGGATCGGATAAACGGATTCAGCGACAGCGACATCCAAAAGCGAAGTCGGATTTCAAAATGAAATAGAGGCTAATTTATATTTTAATCCAGTAGTCTGCGTCCGGCGTTGTCGTTTTTCGTTTTTTTCTAAAGCGTGTGTGTGTGTGTTTGTTGGTTCTCCGAGTGTTTCTTTCTTCTCGTTTCGAGACACTTGGAGGACTTTTGAAACGCGAGATCGAAGGTTATGGGAACGAAAGAAAGCGTTAATTAATGAATTTCATTATGATTATTACAAGTGTGTGTTGTTATTTTTTGTTTTATTTTTCAAACTTGTTCTATCCTTCAGAGCTAATACCTAATTCGCTGAATTCGTAAATTGCATTATGGAACTGTCCGCCGAGGAAGATTTTTTTTAACGACCAATTTCATGCGGGATTACATGTTTGCTGTGCGGCGAACATCCTTTGTCTGCCGCGTCGGGTGAAGATGGAAATGGAGAGATGAACCTTTCAGGGTTCACCGAAGGGCGGGTTTTAATTTATCGCGGCATTGTTTGCGCGCGACCGCGTATATACCTATACCCATAAACATATATTATATGAGGCATCGATTTTAATGACACGACATTCATTATGATTCCGAGCCTCGAAATATCCCAGCAAGAGCAGCAACAACCGTTGTTATTTATTAGATTTTAGCAAACTGTAAGTCGGTACCCTCTTCTCCTCCTTCGTGTTGTTGTTGCTGTTGTTGCCGTGCTTCGGTTCGCGATAAATCCTGAAATCTCTCGTTTCATTTAACGCCGCTGCAAACTAATTACCACCATATATCCGCCACTTGTACATTTTCACGACACTCTCATATACACTAAGTGTGTGTTACACAACATACACACACCATCTACAACACCAACTACAATTATTACCATTGCAACACGGGAAAAATAATGCCTATTTGCAGCCACGTCTTCATTTGCCGCTTTGAAACGCCCCAAGCTCCAATACGTTCGATACATTTTCTTATAATTACACTCCAATTAATTGGATCATTAATCAATATTATTTTTTTCAATAAATCGTTTGCTGTTTTTTTTTTAAATTAATTTGCTAAACTAACAAAATCTCATCCATAGGTTGTCATTCATAAACTGTTCTACTTTGCATTTATATATTTTATTGGTACACTAAAGGTTAACAGTGTTGAGAAACAAACTTCTCCATGCTTGTTTCCATGTACAAGCAATTACGTTTATTTGATATTTTAAAAATAAATTGTGCATGAAAACGATTTAATAAATAAGTATCTGCACAAAATAACGTGGCACAACTGTGGCATGCATAATCGAAACAAATAAAGTTGATTTTTTCAAGAGTAACAAGAGGCTTGTTCTTAACTACGGCCAATTACGCCGCTAATTGATTCAATTATTCGTCTTGTAATTATTCAATATTCCGTCGACTGAATCAATTGCCAGTGCATCCATAGATAATCTCTCTTTTACCAGAGGCACCCACCTTTCTTCTTCTTGCATTGCAATTCTCGGTTTCCAATTAGCTCGTTTGATGCATTAGAATGCATCGCGCCGTGCATCAAGTTTTATGCAAATGACAATTACCCGAGAGGTGCATTAATTAATTAATTTATTGCGTACACCCGGATTCGTAACGTGCAAATGGAAAGTAAACTATCTGCGCTCTGCATCCAACTCGCTTCGTCTCTCTCAATCGTAACTATTCGTTGTTTTTTTATTTATTTATATTTGCTGTTCTCTATTTCCCAGTGCTATTATGATATAGGTATAATGTAAGCGCTTCCAATTATAGAACCTATTTTATAACGCGTTTGTGTGTAACCAAGTGTGTGTGTTTTTTTTCTTGTTCGTCGCCTTTCATTGGTTTGTACGTGAGACAGTAAATCAAAGGCGCGTCCTTCCCGCAAGGCTTTTCGCAAGAGACAATGCACTTTTGCACTTGTGCAATCTTGGGGGCGACTTCGCAGTGTCTCTTTTGCCGAAGCTCTCTTCCTCATTATCGGACGGCGCTGAAGGAGGCGAAGCCTATCCTCTCCGAAACGCTTCCTGAATGAATTACCATGAAATTATAAGCGGAGACGGTGCACGTTTTATGAATTAATTATGCAGACTAATCTCGTGGTCGCGACACACACACTCGCACACAACGTTCAATTCATGAGGACAAAGGAGGCTCCCATTGAAAAGGGGACCTGCCACCCCGTATCTCATCGTAATCATCATCATCATCACCTGAAGAATGGTACTGCTGCTGTTCTGCTGCCGTTGTTGTCCGCGTTGAATGGACGAGCGAAAGAAATCCGGCGAAGAATTGGCCTCCTTCCTCCGTTCGTCCCTCCGACCGAACAATATACACGACACCGTAAGACAATGTCCCGCGTTTTCTTTCGCGACCATATGTGGTATATAAATAACACTTTGGTGCACGGATCGTGACCGGGCCCTTCCTCTTCATTACTGATAGGGGCCCCACAGGAACGAAACATCGGTCTGCTCCTCGCAATAATATAACGAGAAATAAAAACGAAGGTACGCGACGACGTTTCAATCCGTTATCGGAAAAAGGAACAACTACCTACGGAGAGTTATCACCTCCTTGCCCTCTTCTTCTTGCCCAGAACCGCGAACAAAGACACGCTTGGTAGCTTCCATCCTGCTAGCGTTTTTATTTACCTTTCAGCTCTTTACCACTTATTATACCTTTGGTCAGGTCATCCATATTTAGTCTTCAACTATTAACCGGTATTCTTGCTTCTCATCATTAGTTTCATATACACCTAGATCTCTGCTTGAAAATTATAAATCAATTAAGACATTTAGCATTAATTTTGATATTAAATAGTGATTTTCAAGATCGTATACCCAATAAAAGAGAAGATATAACTTTTGGATTTAAATTATCATTATATATAAATTACGCAAATTGAATAATTTCACATGTTCACAAAGTTCCATAAGTCAAATACTTTCGAATCAGGAAATCAATTGATTTATAATTATTTAAAGGACAATCAATTATATTTAATTGCCTCACAGAATAGAGCTAGTATTCTTTTTTTTTATATATATAAACCCGTTAATTCTGGTTATAGAAATCAACTGCAACTATAAAAGTAAATACTTCCGTTTAGCCACATTCTCTTGATACACTTCAATAAATGATCTATTTAGAGTGGATCTAAACTATTTGAAAGTCTTACTTTTTGCTGAGAAACTTTTTCTTCGTCTTTCATTGCGTTTTTGTGATGAAACACGGAGTGCAATTAATTAAAGCAACGGAAGCGAAGTACTATTTAACGCTTACTTTCTTAGTTGTGTTGTATTTTTTTTTAAATAGATATTCAACCAGTTTCGATATTTATTTAATTATTGTTTGTTTCTCGCTTCGGTTCTCTTCATTAGCTGCGACCAATTAATAGCGCTAAGCCTGAGGCCACGGCCGTTTATTAGAAAGAATAATTCAGGTCTTTCGTATAAATTGGCGTTGCTGTAATTAATGCAGAGATCTGTTAGGATTTCAAGAAAGTCAACGAAAGGAAGAACGTGTATTTAGTATAATTATGCAATTAGAGAAGTAGCAGAGGGGACTTCGAAGGAGGTAAAAAAATGAAGCAAGCAAGTAATTTATTCTGAGTCGTACAGATTTAATGGTAGCCCGACCTATACCAGTGTAATTGGTGATTGTAATTAATGACTAACTTTTTTTTCTCGTGCAAGTATATATGTATTCCCCGTTGTTCTTGTTCATCCTCTAACTCTCCGGCGGCTCGTATTCTGGTTTCCGTTTCTGGTACTTCTCGCAGAGTGTTTACTTTTGCATCATTAGAAGTAATTAGCGTCTTCGGCGACGAAGATTGAGCGCTTTTTTTCTTGCTTCAAACGCAATTCAAACGTTTGTTTCGTGTTGTTGTTCTTCTTCGACGGCGATTATTATTTCTCTTTGAATCATGTTATTTTTTTTCTTATTCATTTTTGTTTTGACTTGGCGTTAATTTAATTGGTACACGCGGAGATCGGACATGGACTAATACCCAACATAATGCAACATCTCTCGGCGATGCGAGGAACAGGGTCCGGGCTCTTAGTTCCTTATATGGGCTACAAACCGGCTCTCCCCCTGTCACTTATTTAACATTTGCTTAAAGGTAAAGAAAGAAAACGCAGAAGAAGATATTATTTAAAGAATAATTAATAGAATTCCTCCATTATCTGTGTACTCTGCCGCTTTACCAAATACGTGGTTGTTTAGTGCGCGTGCATGCCTAGATGTCACTCGTACCTTCGGAGATTAAGATCCAGGCGGATAAACTCTTCGGATCACAATTATCATCAATAAACTGTTATAAAACCCCGATCGAGCGCTTCATACATCCAACAACTATTTCAGACTAGAATAGTTGTTAGGTGATAAGGCCATAAACTTGGCTCGAAATGATTGTGTTTAATAAATGCATTTGCGACGTTCGCATAAATTGCAAAACTTGATATTTCTTTTACATAAAACAATTAACTATAGTTTTACCACTATATATAGCAATATCTATATCTTAGATATTGAAGAATTAACAATTCTCATTAAGTTACAATTTATACAAGTTGCTTTATTGCATTGTTTCTACGTGTAATAGTTAAATTATGTTTGTTTAATGGATCATCAAACAATTGTGAATGGAAGCAACTTATATAGCAAAAATCAATACAAATCTTTGTGATACAAGATTTGTATATATACTTGTCACGAAACGCATCAAACGCCGCGATTGTTTACATGGTGTAAACAAAAACTGCAACATTATAATACTTAGATATGTAATTTAAACTGTTTTAAAATTTGAGTAGCATTAATTTACATAACCGTTTAATTGTAAATTTGTTTTAATGTATCATCTAAACGGATACTTTGCAGCGCTTTTCCGTGGAAATTATGTTCTCGGATAAGCTGTAGCAATTAGAAGTAATGATGGTTATTGGGATGCACTTTACTAATTTGCATTGGAAAGTAATTTGGAATCTCGCCTGTATCAATTGTTGGTTTTAAAATTGCGGTATAATTTCTTGTGAGAAAATGTCGCTCGCGGAAACACTTTAAGTAAATCTTATTAATTAGAGTCAGCTGATATAATTAGCGAGGTGCTATGATGATTACCGAAATAGATATGTCGCAAAACTAATTGGATTTCAATTAGGTCTTCGCAATCCGGACTCGTGCGTTTATCAATTCGAATGAATTTATATGCGTTGAATAATATTGCATTTCGAGCAGACCGGGTGAGATTTTCAATTACATCAGACGTTTAATTGCAAGCGCACACACACTATTCACATGGCATTAGCATAATGGCGGCCTTCAGGAATAAAAAGTCAACTGGAACAGTTAGTTCGTGCTGGAGCCGAGCGAAGGAGAGGCGAACAGTTTCCACCATCAATTAATCAACCTGCTGCAGGTTATATATATTTTTAATTCTTTGTTATTTAAATCGACGTTCAACTCCGCGGTCTTGCGTTGATTGGAGTTCGGTAATATCTGTGAGAATGTGGAAGCCATCATACGCACACTTTATTGACTTGCAAATACACGCTCGAGCCAATGGAATGTCTTCCCGATTCAATTAGCTTCTCCTTTTCATCATCCTTTTTCTTTTACATTTGTTGCTCGCGACGAGGAGGTGTTGATTAATATCAGTACGTTTTTTTTTAAATATATCGAAGCGATGCGGTCGAAACCCTACACGTTTTCTTCTCGGTTGTTATTCATATTTCGATGCACTCCACTAGACGTATCGGATTTTGTTGTCGAGGATCCTGTGACATGATTTGTATCTACGCCGCGAGGAAGAGCAAAAAGTTGGTGAGAGGGCTTTGATCCTGATTCCGGTTTTGCGTGCAGATAATCACAATAGCGCACGCACTCTTTGCGCCAAAATGAGGCAAAGAAACAAGAACAATGTATGATGTATGCTACATATGATGGAAATCCATTTGCTGGAATTGTTATTTTTGTTTCATTTGCGTGGTGTACTGGTATGGTATTTCATTATTACCATCATCATCGTCTCGGATAGAGATGCCTGGACGCGTTTTGCTACAAGTCGAAAGAGGACGGTCGAAGCAGAGTACTTTGGTATGTTCGGTGCGCGAATTATAATGCCAACAGAATACGTATTCAAGCTCAGCGCTTGCTGCTGCCGTTGTATTGTTTCTGCACTCGTTGTTAGCCACAAGAAACATGCTTTCATTATTATAGACAACGATTCCTCTGAATTACAATAATTCTCATAGTTCGTGCATATATTTAGCTCCAAATTGGATCAAAAATTGTTTTACAATCTAATTTGTTTATTTCTATCATATCTCTATTATAAATCCAAACATTTCTGAATGAACAATAACAATTATTATAAATTATTTTTTACTAGAAGAAATGCGTGAAATTTATACTATAAAGTTTTGTTTTAAAACTATTTCTCACGTAATTAAAACTTATAATTTAATTATTTGGGGTTAAAATGATCATTGCAAAAGTAGTTCACTGGGGGTTCTTGAACCGCCAACAAGTTCTGTTGCATTTTCGTTTTCGGTGTTAAATACCCATGGGATCGTCAGTAACTACTGTCTGCAGTTCTTGGAAAACTTCTGTTCTGGGGTTAAAGCCTCCGGTGTTCTTTTTTCATTCTTCGGTGGCTGTGTGTGTGTGTGTGGGTCTTTGGACTTTGGGACGATTTGAGGTAAAGTCGAAGAACCGGTGCGTCCTGCAGCGCCGCACATGTGACGACAATTCCAACTCGATTTTCGTAATAACACCATAAAAATTCCCGGCCGACGACATTGACAGAGAAGCGACGCGAACGATTAACGACCTCGCATTTCACATGCGACAATCTTTGTAATAAAGATGTGTACTTGTTCTACAACATTAGTTGTTCCGAACGTTTACAAGGGATTACGTCGACTACAATCTTTGGATTCCGGTTTATAATTTTTTCGGATCCTGTGGGCCCAACCAAGTCGTGGGAAGGACCCGCCGCATTTCCTGAAATCACCGAAAGCATGTTTTTTTATTACCACTTATTGTGTTGCTTCTTCCTTAAAAAAAAAATATGAAGAATTAACATATTCTAATAGTAATTTGGCGTCGCCGCTATTGGTGTGCAGCTTTTCCCACCGTAATGAAGAAAAGTAGTAGTGGGCAGCCAATTGCGCGAACGGCCTGTTGTATTTTGCACGCCCACCTCTTCAGACCCTCGGGCGTAAATCAAAGGAGAGGAGAGGAAAGGAGATGAGGATTCTTCCAGCGCGGATTCGTATTTGCTCTGCTGCGGCACGGCGAACAAGAACATGCACATCATCCCAGTTTTACTTTCTAAAAAAAAGCAAAGCAAATCACATACAGAAATAAATAAATAATTTTGCGTTCGTATTTCTCGGAAGGCGATCTAAATGCTCTCGCATTTATTCGAATCGCGATTTAGTTATTTGATTCGAGCAGCGAAAATGATTACTCTGGGAATTGTTCGTAATCTATTTATGGTAAACACGGAGGGAAATGAGACGACGAGACCTTGCGTTCGCAGATCGGTTTGCATGCGATGCCCTGAATTTGCAAAATTCCTCGTCTTTCCTGCCAACGCAATACAAACTATCGGATCTAATATAAACATGCATATTATTTAATACCCGAAACCTTCAAATCTTTCCTATCTTAAATTTAGTACACAATTTTTGCTTATTACATTCATCAAATTATCTCTTAATAATAATAACGTATTTTGCAAGTCACGAAAAAAGTAAACAAAATTTTATACGTATTTATAATTCAAATCATAACAAAAAAAAACTGTAAACTTTCCGCCTAATTATTTCTTAATTATTATGAATTGATAATTGGGAATTTATATGTCATGTATATATGAATGTATCTAGCGATAATAGTAACTGTAAAATAAGATTTCACATATAATGTAATTTGTTTAATTCATAAAAACTTAAGCTTTACGCATTCTGTGGAATGTTTCTCAAAGTAAACGATTGAACTGGAAAAGATAGTAGTTAAAAGTTGAGTGTATTCAAAGATCGAGTATCTTTAGAGATCGGATATCGCGAAGCTGCGAATAGATAAGTGGTTGCGCGGAAGAGGCCGGTGGGATAATAACGGTTTTTAAATGTAAATCAAAATATCAGGCGAAAGAGAGAGCTTTCCACTGAAACGAACGATATATGGCCGATGAATACAATTAAGGTCTTATTGAAGCGAAACGCAATTAATTCCGCCGTGGGTTTTCTCGTCGCATTTACTTTGCAGATTGCAGCCGCGTGTGTATGGGTATGCATGTGTATGTATCTGCGCCAATTAATTAAAAGGTCAATTAGGTTTCTTCTTCCTATTTCGGGCCGAGGGTATGCCGCAATTTTCCATACGTTTAAGGATTGAAACCCATTCATTGTGTGTCCCATTGGCGCGGCGGCCGCCATTGTGTTGCCATAAAAGCAGCAGAAAAACCGATCGATTAAATTTGCCTTTTATTTTATATCACCGAAGAAAAAAATAGAATTTGGGTCACAATCTCTGAGTCTCAGGCATCATAAAATCAAGATGTTTTTTTTTTGTTCTTGTAGATGTAGTAGTTCTTCTCCAGCTTCGGTAGAGAAGGATTAACGCATTGCGCAAACGACTAAGAAGGACTGAAATGTTGTTTCTTAATCCCGGTGGGCTTTGCGGAGAGTTATTTAATCGAGTTGCAATTAGGAGAGCTTGAAGATTGATTCTCCAGATTCCTCCTCAGCCATTCGCATTTATCTCCCGTTTGGGGCCTTCTTGTTCTTCTCGACGATCATCATCATCTAACTCGGTTCTCTCCCACATCCAACGTAAAATCGATTATTTGATCGATAGCCGCGATTAAGTCCAAATCGAGCGAACTCCATTTATTATTTATAGAAACGCATTCCGTAAAATTCGCACCGAAAGAGCAGTGATCTTCTAATCCGTTCGTTTTCCTTGTTAATTGGCGACGGATGTGGTTGCGTTTGGATTAGGATAAACATTGTCAATCATAGTTTGTTGAGAATAATCCGTTTAAGGAGCACGACTGTCAATCACGTCTCTTTTTCCCCATTAATAATAATTAAGATTATTTATTATAAGCTGGAACAAAGGGATTCCACCTGAGAGAGCGAGCAAAAATAAATCGGATCGATCGGTGGAGTTAAAGTTTATTATATTTAATAAATGATGAAATGCCCGCACGTCGGCATCATTATCGTCGACTTCTTGCGATCGCAGGTATAGCCCTTTTTCGGTCCGTTGTTTCCCAGATCCTCGCGTCCAAAATTACGTAAACAATTACGGGCGATACGTTTCTTCTTGGTAGCATTAAAACGGATGAAGAAATAATGGAACCTGTTATGCGTGTCACTTCTTTTATGCTTTTTTACGATATTTTCGGTGCGTGTGACCCGCGGAGGGGTCCTGGTCAAGATGAAAAACCCCCCATGTCGCTAATGGTTCCGGTTATGGCGCAACAACGAAAAATTCTTAGGTTTTGACCTCCTCGACGGACGGGGATCGCGCGCGCCGCGCTGCATCGTATAATCAGACTGTCAAAGTGGATGTGCTTGATGTGGATAAGTGTATGTATGTGTGTGTGCAGTCGCTGGAGATTCGGTATGAATACAATTGAATGCCATTGGAAAGGTTAAAATCATTTGTTCATCTCGCTGGTAGAACATGCGCCCGCCGGGCCCCCCAGGCTCCCCCTCGTTATCATCGACGAGTCGTGATCGAACTGTACTTCTCCACCTCCGGCCTCACGATTTGGTGGTTGAAATTATTCATTTCCAATCCATCTTTTCTTATTATTTATAGATTTCCGTTTCTAATCGTTATTTTATGTTGCAACGTTCCATTTTTTCGACCAACTAAAATGAAAGTCTTAAAATAAATGGCAAGTCCTTTCTTATACTAGTCTAAAATTATATGTTGCATTTGACTTTTTTTAATAAAAGTACATTCTAAATTATATTTATATATTTTACGTGTACCGCACGCTTCGCATTCAATACGTTAATAAAAATTATGAAAAATATTTCAATAATTTTGCAATATTATAAATAATTACATTAAATTAAATTTGATTGTAAAAAATTAATTGCATATATATATAGTAATGAAGAATATAATCGAAAATGAAGAAAAAGTTAAGGTAATTTCGTGGATGAATAATTAAAGTACGGTATTCCTGTAATGGATTGTGCGCATTCGGGATAAAATCTAGTGATATTTCACTATAAAAGCTAATTGAATGAGAATTGTTCGGAGATTGTGGTAGTTTCGCATGTGCAGTTAATGGCGCGGCGTAATTGCAGATGAAGGCTGGATGTAGGAAATTTAAGAGTACCGCTTTTCCGAGCGGATTGATTGAGCCATTACCGGTAACAATTGGCCGGAATGAAAACTGGAAGACGGGGGACCACCCGACTGGATGAAGATGTAGGAAGGGAATGGAAGTTATCCGCCCGCGTCTCCCGTCCCATCAGGTTCAGGTGGAGGAAGTGAACGTCTTCGAGAGTGGTGCAAAGAGCAGCAGCAGCAAATCTGATCAAAGGTTGCCTGCCTGCAGTGGAGGCGGATTCGGAATGCCGCGACCCGGACGAAAGTGCAGTAGCATTAATTACCCAACAATGCCTAACGCTTTAATAGATATTGCACGTGACTGCACCGTAACGGTCGCAATAGGAAGGAGGAGGCCCCCTTACATTTGTATTACTGCCCATTGAAATGATTCTATCTGCTTTCCGAGCAGCAGATTATCATACATTATTTATCTCCGCCACTCGCGAGATGCATGCATACATACGTGTATGCATGCATACGTACGTACAAGCAGCATTTGCTGGAGCGAGCCAAAGAAGAAGGTGTATTATGGTAAACCCGTTTGCTAGCTCGACGCTCCGAGATGGTCGATGAAGGTACGACCGAGTGCACAAAGGGCATGGCTGGCATCATGGTGAAGATGGAGATGGACCAAGAGATGCGAAGCGATTGAAAGAAAAAGGAACTGAATGCGTTTGCTCTGCAAGTGGAGGAAAAGTAAAGGCATTGAATTTGAAATTTATTTTCGGAAAATTGCGACATCCGTTTTCCGCCGTGCCAGTATCATTTCATCGGAGATGCCTATAAATCGCTCCTCCTCCGGCGAGGCGAGGTAGCCTTCTCCTCTCCATAGGCGATCCACGGTCGCCCGTCAAACCAGTCCCGTTTATGGCATCTCCCCAGAAACTTTAATTGTTAACCAAAAGGTCTTTTTGTACGTCGTCCCCGCATCGGGGGCCGCACACTTAAACTTAAAGTAGCTAGCTAATCAAATACATGGCCTGAAGGAACAAAAAAAATACAAAGAATAAGTAACCAAACCGACCCGAGCTTTTATGCTTTAAATATATTACATACACGGCGCGTATTTACGTGATGAAACCCTTTTTATTTTCCTTCGTTCTTTCGCTCTCTTCCTCGATTCCCATCCCTCCTGGTGGGAGTGACTGAGTCAGGTAGAAACTCCGAAGAAGACGAGGAAAAAAAACAACCTACCTGACTTTCGGTTTTGGGGACTCTTTTTTTGGTATTTCTTCCGTTGCTCCTTTCTGTTCATCGTGTTTTCTTTTGTTTTTATTTGATACACACGCATGCAGGCCGCGTCGCGCATATTAATCGGCTCGTTTCTTCGTCGGCTTGCTAATAAAATGACTGAATAGTGTAGTATGCTCGACCATCGAAAGAACAAGTAATTACAGCTTGAGAAGAAGGAAGAAAATCCCATTTTCTCTGACTGTTCCCAACGATTGGCAACGGCGCGAGCGCGCGCGCTCCTTCGCGTCCGTCTTCCGCGCGCCGCGTAATTGGATTCCTCTTTATGATGGATCTATTAATGTCGGCGCGTCTTCCTCTTCTCTCTTGTCTTCTTCTCCTTGCCTCGCACAATGCAAATCGCGCGCTTAATAACTGCAATAATCGTAAATTCCATCTCCGTCCTGCTGATTGCTCGTAAAACGACAAATGCGCCACCTCTTCTGCTCACTCATATTCATTTCCTTCGTAAACCAAAAGTCTCATTCTTTTGTTCTCCAACGTTGCCAATGCATGCATAGCATTTATGTTTAGGACTATTTTATCCTACCTAATACTTGTCATATAGGTAACATACTTGACAAGTATTGTATAATGAATTAATTCCTTGACAATGCTGTAAATTCAGTCAATAGAAATTATTTCTTTCTTGCATTCTGAAATTTGGAAAGCTTTAAAATTTTCTTCAATATATGTAATTTGATTTTTTCAATTGATTTTTTTCATTTGATTTTTTTCATAAAGATAAAATTGAGCTTTTTGAAAATATTTCCATCAAAATACGCATTCTTTTGCTTCACTGTTTATGAAACTATGTAACTATTAAATAATATGGGAACAGATGGTCGGTCTCTAGTCGACTATTACATACATAAATGGAAGATGAATGGAAAACTTCTTTTACAGAATGTTACGGATATTTCTTTCATAAAAATATAAAACCGTGTCGATCATCATTAATATTATTATAAAATTGTTTATTTACGATAGTAAAGGAATTGTTATTATATTTAATGGTGTTTATTGATTGCTTTTTTGTAACTTTGTTATATTTGCGACGATATTTGTCAATTTATTTGGTGAGAGTTGTATAGTGATAGTAGTAAAGAATGTTTTGATTAATATTTTGATATTTGTTTCAGATGCACTTGTGATGAGGGTTTCACCGGAAAGAACTGCGAGAGCGAGTACATTCCATGCAAGCCGAGTCCCTGCGAAAACGGAGGGCTCTGCAGGCCCTTGGATAAGCACACGTACACATGCGACTGTCCCAGCGGTAAGTTCTTCTCTTCGACTTTTTCTTCTCTTTTTTTTTTGCTACCGAAGTATTGAGTTTCTCCTTCGGCAAACATTTTTTTCCGTTTTGGTCGTCGCCGTCTCGATCGAGCGTTTTTCCGCCGTCTCCTGGAATTCTTTCGCTCGTCGTTGCGGGGCGGAGGACGAACGGTCGGAGAGGGTCAGAACTCGCCTGCTCCTCCTTCTCTTCATCATCGTCCTCATCCTCCTCTTTGGTCCGTCTCGGGCCACTCTTTTCCCAACGAGAGATAAAAACGGCCGGCTAGAACAATGCGTCCGCCCGACCTTGGAAGAGTTTAGTTGCTTTGCGGTTGCCATTGTCCGAAACATGATAAATGTACCATTGTAGCTGACCAATGGGGAATTTAATCCCAGAGCGCGCTGCACACAATTTATTACGTCACAGTGTCGGTCCTCTCTCTTCCTCTTGTACTCTTCCCCACATGAACAGCCGTCGACGAAGACGTGGAAAAAGGAGGAAATCTGGGCTCTGTGTTCTCTGTTTCTCTCTTCCCTTCTACGTGAAGTGTATCAATTGATTGAAATTTATGGGCTCCCCGGTATTAGGCTGTCGTCCCTCGAATCAACGCCTCATTATTTACATTTCAGTTTACGTTTATTAAATTCATCGATGACGGGCCTTGTCTTCGGCCCCGGAGTGTGTCTGCCTGTCTGCCTGCATGCTCATACATATACTACTATGTGTTGGATCCGTTAGATTCCACAAGACGTGACCACTCAACTTTATAAACAAAAACTCGAATAATTACCACCCGTCCATGTGAAATAATATAGGAACAGATGGTCGGACTCATCGTGCTCTTATCACATTACGTAAATTGCTTGAAAACAATTCCAAACACACGAGATGGATTGAAAATATTAGTTGTTTTTTTTAGTAGAAATGCATAAACATTGAAATTAATGTGAATATGTGTACCGTCTTCGCGAGCGCATGTCACATGCAAGAATGTAAACAGTTCAGGTCTTTATTTTGTTTAGCCGAGGTCCCGCCGTCATATCGTTCGTAAATATTTATTCTCAGTACGGAGATGTAAATAATCACGAGAGTATCGTGTTGACAAAGATTCCGGATCATGTTCATAAATATGTGAGCCACTTGGCGCTGATGATTTAATTCAGCATTGTAAACATTACATTTTCATTAATCCCGCATTCGATGACTTGTACTCTCGCAGCGTGTTTGGTGAAAAAACACGTGGAGCGATTTTGCACATAGAGACATTTCCCGTTACTCGCACTAAGAACTGGATCTTCCTGGAACTATTAACTTTTTGTTCGGCTCAGGTACCAGAGATTAGATCCTCTCCTCTCTTTGTCGTCGTCATTCCAAATGCTCTTGCGAGAAAAATTGTTTTCTTCCCCGTTAGGCCAAGCGCATTTATAACAAAAGGTTTTTCCTGTATTCATACTTTTCTGTAATTCTTTATCCAATTCTTCCTTTTCATTATTATTATTATTCTTACTTTATTTTTTGTTCTTTTCACCTTGTTCTTTTTTCGGGGTCATCGCGCCCAACTCACGGAGAATATTTTATTGTACATTATCTATGTCCACCGGGTATAATTATACGCAACAATTTCATCACAGTCGGATCACGCACCTACGTCGTAACTCTCTATGGAAATTATTCCTATATTACCTACCTCTCCTCTTGTTCTTCGAGTCCGCGCTGTCTCTCCGTCCCCCTGGAAATTCCGTGGTGGAAATTGTAAAATAGCGAGAGGAACAAAAAGTGAATTGAAATTGTACGAAGACAGAGATGGATGAGAGAGAGAGAGCTTACATTTGAGATAATAAACTATTAGAGGGGAGGCAGGAGCGTGCAATTTGCGAGATGATGGCCTCTAAGAGGGGCTTTTAAGGTATATTATTGGATGCATGCATGCACATGAGGAAGAAAAGAAAGGCCGCAAATCGAGGAGGTTTAATTATCCTCATTCGAACTTATATGTACGTATATATAATATATATATATATAGAGTCGTTTTAATTCCTCGCGTGAAGATGAAGAGGGCACATTCCGATGATCCAATTAAAATATTCCCCCGACCGCATTAAACGCGTCTGTTATTATTAAGTAGTCGCTGATTAATAATCCCGCATAAATTATGCAGATGCACACTTGCATTCGTGCTTTCGGATGAGTGAAATGTTTTCTCTTCGACGTGCATTCCCCAATAAGTGCGATCGTCCCCCGGGCCTCCGTTCTCGGTCTCCTATTTTGCATTCTTTTGTTTGCCTGCTTGTTTATTTTCCTCTCTTCTTGTTCCTAGCAGCTAGCATGCAAAGCTCTCTCGAGAGGTGGAGGTGGTGTTCCCTGTACCTACCTCTCTTTCCCTCTTTCTCTTTCGCTCTCGGCGCAGCGCGCAGCCTTTGAATAATGCAAACAGATCCAGTTATGTCGTGTGTTGTTGAAATTCAAATTATTGTATGTATCTGACCCATATTCGTGCCAATTCCTCCTCGTGCAATTGTTTAAATTACGTGTCATTAGAGTCTTCGACTTTCCGATTGCTCTCACGTTTCGGACATATGTATCATTTTCACATAAGAAGAAATTACTATAATGAGGCTCGAGGAGAGAAAGAGACACGGACAGAGGTAACACTCATAAAAAGTGAAGTGAGAAGAAGAGAGCCCGAGTGTGGTTGGGGGGATGGGTGGAGGAAGAGCCATAGGAATTCACCTCTTGCGAAATCGAGATGAAAGTTAGCGGGCTTCAATTTTCTGGCGAAATCGAATCTCCCCGATTTGCATTCAGTAATCGCAATTTTCTCTTTGTCTTTTCCTTCTCGGTTGTGGAAATGTTTCCTGAGGCTCTTCCCATGTGTGTGGCCACTTGACAAGGAAACTCTGCCAACGCGCGGTCATCATTCAAAGTGATGGGACAACCCGGAGGAGTTTGTCCGTTTTTTTGACCCCTTCGCTGAAGATGAAGCGTGGGCGCCACGCATCACCGTAAAACGCAACAATGCATACGTAATCACCATCGATCCTAATTAAAATTGCATTTAGGTACTAAATAACTATCGACGATCACTAGCAACATCAACAACATCACCGGATTACCTAATATCACCCGAGTTTTGTTTCGAGACTTGAGACATACGCGCTTGTGAACTGTACGTCGTGTAATTCAATTAATTTTATTACTTTGTAATTAATACGAGGCATATGCAATAAAGCAATTAAAAGCGCGCTCTCGAAAATGGATGGATGCAATAAACTCGGTTGACCGCTCTTCGTCCAAGAGATGAATGGATGCAGAGGATCGAGATGACTTCTTCTGCGACTACAAGCAAGAGATAGAGTGTGTGTGTGTGAGAGAGAGAGAGAAAGAGAGTTAAGTCCATGCAGTGATGATTTCAATTAACTGCCGTTACGCAATAGTTGCTCTGTTTTTATTCGCGAGAATGAACGACATCGTTGCTTTCGGATCATTAATTGTGGACTTTTGTTGCTTTCTTTCGTTTTCGCTGCAGATTACACTTGCATGCAATTCAAAAGCAAGGATTATCGAATATAAGTTGTACTTCTACGAAACGCTTAATGTCGTGCTAGTGTTTTTGTTGTGTTAATGTAAATGTATGATTGCGTTTGTTGTTGCGGCGGTGTGTGGGCGAGAGAGGTGTTCAGAAGAAGACGTTGTTTGGATTCTCAGCGAGTGGAGGAAGGCTAGCCCCGAGGACAATGGCGGCGGAGTCGGGACACCCCGAGGTCCGAGTGTCGACACCGAGGTGCACGCACCATTACTCCACCTCCTCGCCAACTCGGACACTGTGAGAACCAACATTTACCGCCCATCAATAAGCCTGGCTCTCTCGAAGAAGAAACAACCCAGCCGCAACAACAACAGCAACAAACGAACAAGAAGTTTTAAGAAGAAAAAGATCGTTTATACATTCTTCAAAAGCGAGTAATTAAGGTTACCATTAGTTTTTTAATGATAATTAATGGTGTTTGTTTATGTTTAGGAAATGTTTCTGGTTTCTTTTTCATCTGCTCGATAGTTTTGTAGAAGGGGGGTGGGCAACAAAAAATAATCTAGTTGCTTGAAAGAATTAGGAATATCTGTTTCTTCTCAACGGCGTTTTTTTTGCGTCATTCCACTTCATAGGAATAATAATTGGATGGGCGACACATGTTGCTGGAAAATAAACATCCCTTCTAATGCATTCCAAACGCAGAGCCAGCAGATGTCTGGGCCTACAGAATTCGGGAGACGAAGAATTGGCGAGTGGTTTGCTGTATATGTATATATTTATGTGTGTGTGTGTGTATGCTGCATTCATCAGCATTCTTTCTCCACTTCTCTCGTGGTACGATGAACGATTACGGGTGTGCAGAAGAACCTTCCCACAGTCGTGCTTCCTCCTGGCACTCGCCAAGCGCACGAAGACAGCGGTGGCGGAGGAGGAGGAGGAGGAGAAGAAGATGGGGAAGGACGAGAGAAGCAAGAGAGTCCGAAACGACAAAACGGCAAACGGCAACGCGTGGACTCGAAATGTGAAGCACCTCCGCCGTCGATTTGGAATGCAAATCGGGTGAGCGGATCAGCGGGTTCTTCCCCCTTTCGGGGTCGACACAGTCGAACAGACAACGTGCACTATAATAATAATAGCTACATACAGACAACGAGTGGATGGTGCGGTTGAGGGGTCGGAGGAGCAAGAGGAGGCGGCACATCTAAGCACAGAAAATGGAAAGGAAAGTGGCCGGGCAGCGGCTGATAGGGTCCGGATAAACGACGGCGGAAAGGCGTTCGTTCCTCGCAGATCGTCACGTCCCGATATCCGTCTCGGCGCAGAAAATCCGAAATTCTTAACCACTTTATGCACACAATAACGGGGCGATGGCAATCGCTCCACCGCTCGAAATGTGATTTCATATTCCTCACCTGACTTTCACTTTATTCTAATCTCAATCGAAAGGTTTCAACCGTTAATGATTATTATTGTTATCGTCAATGCTATTAGACCTGTTGCTCAAATCAAAGAAAGAATTATTATTGTAATCGACACGTACGTTATATGTGTGTGTGTGTGTGTGAGATATAAAGGAACGAAATCCGGTTTGGCGTACAGATAGTTGCCGGAAGCCGAGACTCAGTTAAGAGAGTATATCTCGAAGAGTTGGGAAGTGATAGAAGAAACATCGGCGTGGGCTGAGAGATAGATAGTGACCGTGGGAAAAGTTCTCCACTGCGAGTGGAACGCGCTGCTGCCGCCACCGCCAACTTGATGCTCCAGATGGCCATGGTTGTAGTAGTAGCAGACGAGGAAGGAACATCGAAGGATGAAACGAGAAAGTCCTCAACACCCGAAATATTCATCTGCCATTCCGCAATTCACGTCAACAGACTTGCAGTTATTGTCAGACTTTCGTCGCACTGCTTTTGACTTATTCAACGAATAGATTACATTTGCATCGCGCCTTGTTATTTACATGAAATATTAATAATGAACTAATTACATCCTGCTACGGGCTACGTACTATTAATTGGATTCAATCCAGCACGCAAACGAATTCATAATATAAATAATTATCGGAGCGAGATTTAGCTGGTTCACCAATTAGCGGTCGATCAATCCAACACTGTCAATATGCTGATGATTATCATAATGACAACGACTACGACGATTATTACTATGAGATTACAACAACGATGATGATGATGATGACAAACAGTAAATTCAATTAAGATGGAAATTACGGTTCACAGAATCACTGTTTCTTCGTTTGGAAGAAGTGTCGTGTCACTTTCGATTGTTTCCATTAATTCTACATTAGCATTGGTCGCGCTCGTTTTTACATCGATTGCTTCTTTTGTTTACTATAGGTAGTAAAAACTTGTAATACGTTATGTTCTATTGGTATAGTACACAGAATTTCAATTTACAACGTAAATATCTGTATCGTGAAAAGTGCCAATTAAACATTTTGATTGAAATCTTTGCATGATTTTAATGTTAGTTTTTATTGAGAATCATAAATTGGATGACATAGATTCAGACTGGTTATGATGACCTTACCCATTAGTAATTTTTTACTAATCATTTTCTTTTTATTAACCAATTAAAGTTTCTGAACTTTATTTTTAATTGTTTTTTTTTTAGCTTTTAATCTTCTATTTATGCGCATACTTAATTTCAGTTTTAGATAATCCGACTAGATCTAGGTTAAGTCTTCCAGTGAACATGCACCTTTTCTTTTTAAATCAGCGATTTGTTTCAAAAAAATATTAATTCTGAACTGAAAATAAGGACTAACGTCTTTACTAATAAAAATGAATGATATTTATTTATGGATGATATTTGTGTTGCAGGTTTTCGAGGTCCAAATTGCGAGGAAAACATCGATGACTGCCCGGGTCATCAATGCCAAAATGGTGCGACATGTCTGGATGGTATCAACTCGTACACGTGCCAGTGTCCTGCCACCTATAAGGGCCGTTTCTGCGAGCAGGATGTAGACGAGTGCTCACTAAGACCGTCCGTGTGCCAAAATGGTGCGACCTGCAACAACAACGTCGGTGGCTACTCCTGCATATGTGTGAACGGTTGGACGGGTCCGGACTGCTCCGTCAACATCGACGACTGCGCCGGGGCAGCCTGCTTCAACGGGGCCACATGCATCGACCGGGTGGGCAGCTTCTACTGCCGCTGCACCGCAGGAAAAACAGGTACGCAACATCTCCGAAGAGCAGGCGGAGAAGATATTGTTTGCAGGTTGTTTTGTCATTTCGAAGAGGGAACACAATGGACCATGGGCGTGCCCCTCGACATCGAATCCCTCGCGATACCCGCTATTAGTGTATAATCAAGAATGCCCCATTCATCATGTCTTCTTTTTATTTTCCATTCTTCGATCCTTTTTTCTTCTTCGTCTTAACGTGTGCTGCGTTCGAGGACTGGTCATGTAACCACACCTATCTTTAATGATCTCTCACAACAATACAAGCAATGTTGACACTGCACCAAACGCTCACTCACATACTCGTACACACTGAGAAACATATAAATATAGATACACACACACATACATATGCACACCCTTTTTATTTGCGTTTCACATGGGCGATTGCTAAATCGCCAAAGGTCTTTCGATCCTCCCCTGCAAGGCGCGAGGACGCGATCAAAGAAGACATCTTTTACATTCAGCTGTCTTCGGGGCCGCTGCGGCTCCTTTTCCAATGCATACCAAATAGACGACGACCGCTTCTTCGCCTCTCCGAAAGCCTCCGGGACCGTTTCAGATGGAGTCTCACACATGCCATATAGAAGGAAGGAAGGCAGGCAGGGTCAAGAGATTGTGTGCACTCCATAGGTGTGGCTTTATTAATTGATGATTGCATTCGAAGCGTTGCATCTAGGTCTCTCTCGTTCTCCCGACAACTCGCACACATACACACAATCATACTCTTACTCTCCTATTCGTTTTCTTTATTAAGGGACATCATTAAAATCTGAATCGCCTTATACTTCGAAATGCTGACAATCTTGTTCGTTTTCTCTTTATATTCTTATTTTTTTTTCTTTGTGTTCAATAATTCACCAACGATATCCTCGTCGTTCTTCTAGGTCTGCTCTGTCATTTGGATGACGCCTGTACGAGCAATCCATGCCACGCAGATGCCATATGCGACACAAGCCCCATAAATGGATCGTACAATTGCAGCTGTGCATCAGGATACAAAGGAATCGACTGCTCGGAGGACATTGACGAGTGCGAGCAAGGTAAAAGAGAGGAGAACCTCTTTCCTTTATTTCTTTCTTTAAGCTGTATTATTATTTTTTTATTCCTGTCTTCTATCCACCGCTCTTGTACGTTGTTTCAACTGCGATAGAAACCAAATCTAAACTGCAAACGGTGTAGATAAAATTATAATAATTCATATGATGCAGGCAAATTAAAAAAATAATTATTAATTGTAATTGATATTTAAAATATGTTTAGAAATAAATTAAATGTATTTTTAAAATTCAAGAAAATACCTTTCAGATATAACAATTGTATGCTGCAAATTGTCATAAAAATAAATTTAATAACGAGGATTTGAAATGAAGAGTATTAACGTTCTTGGTTTTATTTTTGAAGGATCACCATGCGAACACGATGGAATATGTGTGAATACACCGGGAAGCTTCGCCTGCAACTGCACCCAGGGTTTTACTGGACCGCGTTGCGAGACCAACGTGAACGAGTGCGAATCCCATCCATGCCACAACGAAGGATCATGTCTGGACGATCCTGGAACTTTCAGATGTGTATGCATGCCTGGTAAGTTTGATCTTAACATCATTGTTAAAATTAATCAATGCGTTAACGCATCCGCGTAATATTTCCAAAGTCACCTGAAATTAAATGAATAAAACCTGATAATCAGATGATCTTGATTGGCTGCGAAATGATGTTTTAATCAACTGCTCAACATTAATCTCTGTGCCAATTACCATTGAAAAAGTATAAATATCGTCGCAGGCGATAAGATCAAACAATTAAATATTCAGCAATTAAGTGGGAATCCTGTAAACCGTTTTCGGTTTGCGGAATTGGTTTATAAAACGTGGACGATTTTAATTGGAGAGTTTTTAATTGAAATTAATGCCAAGTTCGTTGTGTGCAAAGCGATCAAGCGTTTCTTTCGTTTTTCGTCAGTCCGAATTCTCGTGTTTATAAATCTGTGCCATTTACATCTTAAACATATTACATATATCGTCATTCTCGGGTCGGGTTTACTGTCAGTATTTTAGTTTTACTTTTTTTTTTTGTTGTTTAATACTGTGAGTTCGGCAGATGGTGGTGGAGACATTTTTGGGCGAAAATTCGGAGATCTTCAGATGCGCGCAATGTTGTTTATAGCTTCCTCCCACGATGCCAGTTTATTATTCATCAACGAAACGTTTATACGATTCCAGCTAATTGCCATGCAGTTTTTTGGTTTTCGGCCATCCAGACGCGCACCCATTTTGTATACACTATGTATAATATGATGTTAAATTATAAGAACTTATTAACGGTTCTTCGGGGTCTCTCTCAGGCATCCACGCCTCTTCTAAGCACTCGAATGTACATTGGTATGCTCTTTACTCCCACGTTATAAGCCCCGACCGGCACGGCTTGCATATATTATAATAGTAATTGTTCCCTATTTCTATATAACTTACACTAACTACACTCTTCTTCTACCCAACCTAGGCTGCATATACATATGCATACACATACATATCCCGGCTAATATTCAATCTGGCATCGCTCGCATCGCCGTCGAAAAACCTGTTCTTCGTCCAATTTTTTCTACTCGTTGCCGTTGTTGTAACTCTTCCGCCCGTCGAGAAAATTACACAATAATTGACGTCCCTCTATTTTTCTCCCGCTGTCTTCGTCGCCGCCTAAATTATTTGTTTCTTTCATTCTTAATAACCCAAATTGATAATTTCTCGGTTTTGGTAACGGGACACATATGTTCCAGGATCCCAGAATAACTCAATTAATTTATATTACGACCATCGAGATTATTTTTTGTCCGAAATTAATTCACAGCAAATGCCCGTAATTGAGGCTATTAAATTTCGTCGCTTTTTCATGGAACACAATTAGTCTTCGTATGCGCTATGTGCTTCTTGTAATTAACGAAAGGAAATCGAGCTTAAGCGCTACCAAATGTACGTAATTCGGATGCTGGGAATATGCTTACAACACAAATGTATTCATTTCATGTTTTAACTAATTCATTTTATCCTTCTTCGTATGTCACCCATATGCATTCGGTTTAGTATATTTGTATCTGTTTTTGTCTTTTTCTTCTAATGTACGTAGATTCTCGTTTCTTCTTGAGTTCTTACGTTTGCAGCTCTAACTGTAAAAGATATAAAAAGGCAAAAGTGGACGAAGAAGCAGTCTGCGTCGCAGCAAGTCCATTTATAAATTCAACTCTATCTCTATCCTACGTCCATACGTACAATCTTAATGCAATCTCGCAATTCTTAACTGGGTAAACAAACGAGATCTCTCGTATGTACATATATACATTTTTTTTGTTGTTGTTTTAAACGTACTTGGCTATCTGGATTTGTCATCTGCACGAAATGAAAATTACACATAACATAGACACATATCATCCACGTAGTTGTCAGCAGTTTAGCATTCGGAAGTTGAAAGGCATCTATGTGATGGCGATGGCCTCACCTTAATCACCAACAATTTGTCGCGCGGTTTTATGGCTCGCGTCGCGTTTCCGATATTATTGACATTATTATTGCTACGGCAGCGGTGGCTATGGGAACGAGGCCAATTATCGTTACACCGAAAATAAAAGAAGCAGAACACCAACACAAGTTATTGATTTTGACGATCGGTCGTCAATTTCTTTAAAACTATTTCTTGTAAGGTATTTGTCCACTTCCTCCTTCAACACGAGTGTCCTCTCATTGTATTTATTTTGTTGTCTCTTTTTTGTTCCTGTTGCTTTGAACTCGTCTCTTCTTGGTTCCGCTCGGTCACCTCGCGAGACCAGGAACCCAAGAGACGTCGTCCCTTTGGCCATTATTCATTCTCTCATTGTTAACACATAAAATTGAAACCCGATCGTGTATAATGCAAACAGAATTACGGGGTTTTATTTATCGTGTGGAACTATGAGCCGTGCGACCCAGTTGTCATGGATTCAACACGCTCGGTTCTTTACAATTTTTGCCTCTTCCTCCTCCATTGAATCCGCTCCGTGGGCAAAGCAGCCGCCTTTGTCCGAGATGACATTTCCTCGTTTAGGGAATTGAAAATCTACATCGGTTTACACTTGAAAATTGTTTATGCAATCGTTCGCTTCTCATTATTCCACATTCAATATTCGATCTCGATCAAAATATATACTTTTTTTATTTTCATTTATGTATGTTCAAATTATCTACGAGTTAAGTTTAATTAAGATAGATTGGACTTGATTTCCGCTCAAGTCGTGGAGCGTAACTGAAACTTCCTTATTTAATAAAATTATAAGAAAAGTAGACAAAAAAAATAAGTCTCACAATAGAATGAAACTATAGTCGTTTGATTTTGGGAGAAGTATTAATTTTTAGAAAGAAACTACGGAAATGCGTATCTGGAAGTTCGTTTTGCATGGCTTTCTTGGTTACCACATTACCACCGCTGAATGCGTTAACCACGATGATTAGAATACAATTGTGAATAGAACTGCACATTAACGTAGCTTTAGTCAAGATTTTGTTGTTTATCTTAATGGTATGTGCTTGTAGGATTTGCCGGTACGCAATGCGAGATCGACATCGATGAATGCAAGGATGGACCATGTCTGAACGGCGGCATCTGCCATGACAGCATCAACTCATTCAAGTGTACGTGCGCCGTTGGTTTCACCGGGTCCCGGTGCCAGATCAACATCGACGATTGCTTTTCCAGCCCTTGTCGCAATGGCGGAACATGCGAGGACTCCATCGCCGGGTACACATGCATTTGCCCGCCAGGATATACAGGTAATAATGGTGATAATAATGATTATCTGAATGAAAACTAAACTGTTTATCTTCTTATATCTAAAATAGGATACTCCTGTGAAACAAACATCAACGATTGCCAATCCTCCCCTTGCCAGCATGGTGAATGTATCGACGGTGAAAACTCCTTCTCGTGTACTTGCCACCCGGGTTACACGGGCTACTTGTGCCAATCGCAAATCAATGAATGCGAGTCAAACCCGTGCCAATTTGGAGGCACATGTCAGGACCTCGTCAACGGTTACCAATGCATCTGCAAAGCTGGTACTTCGGGCAAGAATTGCGAGATCAACGACAACGAATGTATGAGTAATCCTTGCAGAAACGACGCCCGCTGCATCGACGAAATCAACAGGTAACTAATAGAAATACTCATTCAACATATAACGAATATTGGACTAACACCCGACCAAAACCCTTAACTAATTAACTCTCTTCTTTCCTTTTCATGGTGGCGTTCTAACATTATAGTTATTATTATCATCGATCGTAAGTGTCCAAAGTGAAGAATCGCACAATTTTTGAGTTTGCTCTGCATGATTTTTTTTTTGTTTGAATTGTTTGATTTGAATTTGTTTCCAATGTTTGTTCAGCTTTCTTGGATTTATTTCACCAGATAATGCTTTTTTTTCATTTTGTTTTTATTTTCATATAAATCTGTCTTGATTCACTTAATGCATTATTTGCGTTTTTTCTGTCCTAGGTACACTTGTGAATGTAAACCTGGTTACACTGGACAACACTGCGAGAAGGACATTAACGAATGTCTGTCGGACCCTTGTGCGAACGGAGGCGTTTGCATTGATCTCGTCAACGGGTTCCACTGCGAGTGTCCAAGAGGTTACCACGACGCGAGATGTTTAAGCGACGTCGACGAATGCAAGTCCAATCCTTGCAAGCACGGTGGCACCTGCGAAGATGGCGTGAACCAATTCATATGTCATTGCTTACCAGGTACTTGATTTAATGCAACTTATAGATTTCGTAACTAACTCAAAATTAATCCTTTTAGGATACGGAGGAAAGCAATGCGAGAACAACATCGATGAGTGCGCATCGAATCCCTGCCAGCACGGTGGACATTGCCACGATCATTTGGCATCTTACATGTGCGAATGCGTGCCCGGATATACCGGAACCAATTGCGAGACAAACATAGATGACTGTGCGTTCAATCCGTGCAAGAACGGCGGTACGTGCATCGACCAGGTGAACAACCATATGTGCATCTGCGAACTGCCATTTACGGGTCGCGAGTGCCAGGAGAAGTTGGACCCATGCTCACCAAACAAGTGCCAGCACAATGCCCGCTGCAAGCCGACCAACAACTTCATGGACTTTGTCTGCACCTGCAGCGCCGGATATTCGGGACGCCTTTGCGAAGATGACGTCGACGAATGCCAGGCCTCGGCACCTTGCCGAAACGGTGCGACATGCAAGAACACCGATGGATCGTACCAATGTCTGTGCGCTCACGGCTACGAAGGCAAAGACTGTACCATCAACACCGATGATTGTGCCTCCTCGCCTTGTCAGAATGGAGGCTCCTGCCGCGACGACGTCGGAGATTACGAATGTTACTGCGTCAGCGGCTTTGAGGGAAAGCACTGCGAAATCGACGTGGACGAGTGCCTGTCGAACCCCTGTTTGAATGGAGCTACCTGCAATCAGTACGTCGATTCTTACACTTGTACTTGCCCATCCGGCTTCTCCGGTATTAATTGCCAAACGAACGACCAAGACTGTACCGAGAGTAGCTGCATGTACGGTGGTACCTGCATAGACGGCATTAACTCCTACAAGTGTATCTGCATGCCTGGTTATACAGGCTCTAATTGCCAGAATCGCATTCATCTCTGCGACAGCAATCCCTGCATGAACAGTGCCATCTGCCATGACCACGATGACCGATACACCTGCAAATGCCCTTACGGATTCACCGGAAAGAACTGCGACGAGTACGTCGACTGGTGCGTGACCAGTCCTTGCGAGAACCAAGCCACTTGCCACCAGGTGAAAAACCAATACAGCTGCGCCTGCGGACCTGGATGGACAGGGAAAGTCTGCGACGTGGAGATGGTCAGCTGTACGGACGCGGCTATCCGCAAAGGCGTTCACAGCAAACATCTTTGCAACAACGGCACTTGCGAGGACATCGGCAATTCCCATCGCTGTCGCTGCGTGGATGGATACACCGGATCCTATTGTCAAATAGAAATCGACGAGTGTGAATCCGCGCCATGCCAGAACGGAGCCACCTGCAGAGATTTAATAGGTGGTTATTCTTGTCAATGCACAAAGGGCTTCCAAGGTCAAAACTGCGAGCTCAACGTGGACGATTGCACGCCGAATCCTTGCCAGAATGGTGGTACTTGCCACGATTTGATTAACAACTTTCAGTGCTCGTGTCCTTCAGGTACTCTCGGCTTGATCTGTGAAATCAATTCGGATGATTGCAGGCCTGATTCCTGCCACAAGAACGGTACTTGCGTGGACAAAGTCGGTGGTTTCGAGTGTATTTGTCCTCCCGGATTTGTGGGAACACGTTGCGAGGGCGATATCAATGAATGCTTATCGAATCCATGTTCAAATCCAGGGACATTGGATTGCGTCCAATTAGATAACAACTACTACTGCAATTGCAAAGCTGGATACTCTGGACGACATTGCGAGAAGGAGGTAAACATCTGCGACAACTCTCCATGCCAGAACGGCGGTATGTGCTCTGCCATTCGAGCCGGTCACAAATGTACATGCCAAGAGGGCTACTTTGGAAAGAACTGCGAGTTCAGCGGCTACGACTGCGAATCGAATCCATGTCAAAATGGTGGAGTTTGCAGAATACTCGATGGAGGTGGATATCAATGCGACTGTCCGGCTGGAACCAAGGGCAATAATTGCGAAATAGATTCCTTCGATGAATGCACTAGTAATCCTTGCCAACATGGAGCAATATGCCATAACAAGTTGGGTGATTACATTTGTTACTGTCCGCCGAAACGAAACGGCAAGAATTGCGAAATTTTCGATCCCAATTTCAAAGGTGGCATTGGAACGCGGATGGATGTTTCGCGCAAAGATCCCACCATATACTATGCCAAAGATCTGGAGATTCAAAGGAAGCAGTGCATCAAAAATAAGTGTCCGTCAAAACGTGGTAATTATAAATGCGATGATGAATGCAACACCTACGCTTGCGACTTCGATGGCAACGATTGCTCATTGGGCATGAACCCATGGGTCAACTGCACGGCGCCTATAAAATGCTGGGAAGTATTCAGCGATGGTATCTGCAATGAAGATTGCAATAACGCTCAATGCTTATTCGATGGCTACGATTGCCAGAAGTCGTTGCAGCGTTGCAATCCAGTTTATGATGCCTACTGCCAGAAACACTACGCTAACGGACACTGCGATTACGGATGCAACAATCCAGAGTGTAATTGGGATGGTTTGGACTGCGAAAATGAACCGCCGGCTGTCGCTGAGGGAGTATTGTCTATGGTCATTCTCATGGATTTGCAATCGTTCAAGCAAAATGTGGTCGCGTTTTTGCGGGATACAAGTCATCAATTGCGAACGACTGTGAGAATCAAGAAAGACGATTTAGGCAATGACATGATTTACCCTTGGATGATTTCGACTCCTGTCAGTTTCCAAGATTCCTACTATGAAAAGAAACCGCAGGCTACAGGTGGTGCCGGACAATCGGGCGTCAATGTTTATTTAGAAATAGATAACAGGAAGTGTACCACCGTTTCGACCAGTTCGGAACTCTGTTTCCAAACAGCCACATCAGCTGCAGAGTTCCTTGCCGCTAAAGCGTCCAAGCACACTCTTTCACCGTCTTTCCCAATCTACCAAGTAAACGGTTCCACAAGTCCCAATGAATCCGTCAACGAAGCAACAACAAATGCCAAGTATGTTCTATACGGAATACTCTTCGTTGTTGTATTTGGCATGTGCGTGGTGTTCATCATCACTACTCAGAGGAAAAGAGCTGCGGGTATCACCTGGTTCCCTGAAGGTTTCTTACGCACGAACTCTGGTACAAGAAGACGATCTCGAAGACGCGGCCCAGATGGCCAAGAGATGCGAAACCTTAACAAGAATCCTTCGATAGCTTGCATGGATTTGGAAATGAATATGCACGGTCAACACATGGGACACGGGCAACAATGGTCCGATGATGAATCCGAGGTGCCGCAACCTAAGAGAATGCGCGTTCTGGAAACCGACTATCAATGCGACCAAACGGCAATCACCGATTACGAGGAAGCTGAGCCCAGGCACTGGACTCATCAGCATTTGGAGGCTGCTGACATTAGACCGTCGGCGATGCTCACTCCTCCACAGGGTGATACCAACGATGCGAATGCCAGAGGGCCTTGTGGTTTGACTCCCATAATGGTGGCAGTTATAAGTAGGGGTGGCGGTTTGGAACCCTGCGAAGAAGACGAGGATGATACGGCTGGTGCTGTCATCCAGAACCTGGTAGCGCAAGGTGCTGACTTGAATTCGACCATGGACAAGACCGGAGAAACTCCTTTGCATTTGGCTGCTCGTCTGACTCGAGCGGACTACGCAAAACGCTTCTTGGACTTGGGTGCCGACGCTAACGCTCAGGATAATACCGGCCGTACTCCATTGCATGCAGCCGTCGCCGCCGACGCTCAGGGAGTCTTCCAGATTCTGTTGCGTAACAGAGCCACTAATTTGAATGCCAGGATGCACGAGGGAACTACGCCGCTGATTCTAGCCGCTCGCCTTGCCATCGAGGGAACAGTCCAAGATCTGATAAACGCCGAAGCTGACATCAACGCAGCTGACAATTCCGGCAAAACAGCGCTGCACTGGGCAGCAGCAGTTAACAACGTAGAGGCAGTCAACATATTGTTGTCGCATGGTGCAAATAGGGATGCACAAGATGATAAGGTACGATTTATATTAATTCTTGGATTTATTTAAACTAAAAAGAGATACTGATTACTTTTTAATCAGTTTTAGTAATTTATATATAGAAATAAAAATGTTTATTGTGTGTTTGCAGGATGAAACTCCATTGTTCCTTGCCGCTCGCGAGGGTTCATATCAGGCGTGCAAAGCTCTTCTAGAGGCATACGCCAACCGGGAGATCACCGATCATATGGATCGGTCGCCACGGGACGTGGCCAGCGAGCGACTGCATCACGACATCGTTAGGTTACTGGATGAGCATATACCCAGGAGTCCGCAGATGGTGAACGTGATTCCGAACAACTCGATGATGAGTAAGTTTTATTTGTTTGATTTCACGGACGTTTTGATTAAATCCAAAGTGTTCCATCAATTTGCAGCGTCGCCAACTGGACAACTGATCCAACATCCGACGGTGATCGTGCCCAAGAGGCAGAAATCGAAGAGGCCCAGCAAGAACAACAACAACGGGCCGCTGGGACCGACGAGCCCTCAGGTGGAGGGCGCCAACACTGGTAGCATAAGACGGAAGCCCAGTGTGAAGAAAGGCAAAAAAGCGCAGCAGGGAGCCATGCAGCATTCAGAGATGGTGCAGAACGTCGACTCTTCTGTGACATTGAGCCCTGTGGAGTCACCGATGACGAATCTGCCGAGTCCGTACGACACGGCATCACTGTACTCGAACATGGGTATGACGGCCGGATTGGAGGGAATGCTGGTGAACAGTAAACAACCACCACCCTACGAGGACGTCATCAAGAACAACAATCAGTCGCTGCATCTGGTTAGTTTGGAGAATTACAACGCATACATGTCAAACTTCCCGGAGCAGATGCAGATGCACCAGCAGCGGCAGATGCAGCAACCGAATACGCTGAGTCCGCCGTACTCGAACCAATCTCCACCGCACTCGGTGCAATCGAACATGTCGATGTCACCGCAAGCGTATGGCTCTCCATCACCGGCCAAGACTCGGCCCTGCCTTCCAACGAGCCCGACGCATATTGCAGCGATGCGCGCCGCCACGCAGCAGAAGCACGGCGGCATCCCTCAGACGCAAGCTGTGCAAATGGGCTTCGACTTCAGCCAGGCTAGCCTCGAATTGCCCTACAACGCATCGCATGTCGCGAACGCCAACACCGTTACGCCGCCAAGCCTGATGCCGCAGCAGTACCAGCAAAACTACTACCTGACGCCCCCGTCCCAGCACTCGGACGTCGTCACACCTCACAACATCCCCGACAGCTGTTTCTCCACGCCAAGTCCCGAGAGTCCCGGCCACTGGTCGTCCAGCTCGCCGCACTCTTGCAACTCGGACTGGTCCGAGAACATCACCAGCCCAAATACCTACACCTCTACTCACCAGACGAACAAAGGATCGGACGCGATTTACATCTAACCCCATAATGCACAATACTACAACGTGTACTCTGAACATACATAATAATATACACAAAACAAACAAACTAAAGAAAAGAAGATAAACGCAAGGATAGCCCGCAAAATATCATTATTATTATTTTAATTATTATCATTATTATTAATTGTTATTTAAACTCGCTGTAAAATAATTACGTAAAACAATATTATAATTATAAGGTAAGTATGAAATCAAGGGGCATGAAAACATGAACAGATGCGACATATCCAAGTTTATTATTATTATTTTATTATATATTGTATATAATATTTTTATATTGTTAGTTAGGAATTTAAGATATTTTTTATTTCATTTCACTAGATTCCATTCTTAAAATATTTTCTTAACAATTCCTAGGTCGAAACCTATAAAGAAGAAGAAAAAAAAATCAACACACGTGTCTTATTTTTGATATAATTACTCGGAAGGAAAGAATAAATTCTCTTTGGAAGCGACAATAATTCCCAAACTGTCTCTCTATTATACATATAAATAGATATTTTGTGTAATTTAGGTTAAGGATGTTTATTTATAATGAAAAAAAATCTATTATTATTAATTTGTATTGTTAGACTTTTCAGATCGTACAAAGTTTAATGAAACAAATAGATCTGTGATGATTCCCCTTTGTAATTTATGAACATTGTCGATGATGATATCCAACGGACGGATCGACGGAGAGGAAAACTAATATTAAATAGTTGAAAATGAAGAAGTCGTTGTTATCGTAGCGTTAAATTTTTCTTCGGGGTGATATACATATATATTATATATACTAATGTATTTATATAATATAAATATGGATTATGTACATTTTTTTTTTTTTAATTATTTGGTATCGATGTATCTCTGATTAACTCTAACGTTCGATAAGTTTAAACTTCATTCTTTTTCATTTTGCATTTTATTATATTTTTGTAAATTAAATCTTTAGTTTTAGTTTTATTATATATATTTTTTGTTTTGTTTTATTAGGATCAATTCAATTCTATCTATTTTCCTTCTCTTTCTGTAAAAAGGTACTGATTTATTTTTTTTTCTTTTTCATACGTTTATTATTTTATTATTACATTCTTTGCTAGTTTAAAGGAAACGAAAAACGGTCGAGAAGTAGTTAAGTTACGAAATGTTTTTTTTTATATATATAAAATCAAATATATATATATGAAGTGTGCATGGTTTGGTGGACGAAAGAACAGCTCATGCGGATCCACCGTTGGACCATGCACTTAATTTATAAGAGACAATTTACATTTTATATTAGTTTTATATACGACAAAATTTGCATTGTATTATATTCCTCTTTTTTTAAATAATAAAACAAATACAACTTTATCATTATTTTCTACTACCCTCATCCATCAACATAAGCAACCTTATATTGAACTAATTATTTATTGCCTGTTGCCAGGGCAGCAAATTTTATACTCGTGGTCAATAGTTATGAGGAAAACCTAGTAGCCTTAATCCCATTATGCAACATAATTCTAACTTCCAATTGGTTGTATATAATTATTAATTAAGAAAAATAAGCTTAAGTGGGAGGAGCATGTTTCAAGTAGGCGGGACTTGAAGAGCAATGTTAAAAATTAATAATATATTGTAATTTACAATTTCTAGACATAAAGTAGAATGATTTTAGTTGATCCAAATATAGAATATAACATTCAGAATTATTCAATATTGAAATAGATTGTAATTTTTTAGAAGATGGATATGGGTGATTTATTTATGAAAATAGAAACATTGATTTACTAAATATTGAAATAATAAATTTATTATCTTTATATACAAATTGCACAGTAGCTAAAAAAAAACAAAGGAAACACTGTCTAAATACATATGATCGTAGAATATATCTTAAAAGAAAAATAATATAAGAGAAAATAAAATAACGTTCAGAAAAGTTCGAAAAAGAATAATTATTCTTTTTCAGAAAAGTTCGAAAAAGAATAATAGTAGCAAGTGTGTCTATGGTGTGTTGTGTTTTAGTGTGTGTGCAGATTAAAACGTATATATTTATATATATATATATATATACATTAAAAATAAACACGAGAATCTTCAACAATCAAACATTGAAAAATCAAATTGAAAAGCCCTAAGTAAATACGCTTACATTAATCATAATATTAGATAATACATTTTATTCTTCTTATTGAAATTTAAGCACAAACTAATTTGCAACCTGTTTTTCTTCAGTTTCTCTTTAGATCGTTATTAAATAGTTATGAACGATTGATCGTTTGCATTGTGTGTATATGTATAATTATCGAGTGTGATCGTGTTGTGTGCCGAAATATTAAAAAAAAAAAACTATAAAGAACAAAAAAAATCAAACACGAATACAACTTAAAGTGCGCATAAATGTTAAGCAAGATGTACTGTAACGTACTGTCGTCGAGTCGATATCAAAAATAAGCTATATCATATCATTTCCTTTCATGTAAAAAACTAATTTTCGAATTGAAACGTTAATTTCTTCAGTATATAAAAGGAATAATGTAAATTCCATCAGTCTACTAAACACCTACAAATTATTTTAGTTATATCATGTGTATATATATATAAAATAAGAGACAAAGAGATTGAGAGAAAGAATATGATGAAACGAACATTTTTATATAAATGTATATATAGTTATTATTATTATTTATAAAGCAGATGTATGTGAGTAAACCGCAATTTTACTCATGAAAATCGTATCACAAATCAGTGTTAAATCCATCCATACATGTACTAATATTTCGGGGAAGCGGAGGAGGTTTAAATGCAAGTCATCGATTGCTTTCGGATAAAGGTAGTTGGAGGATAGACAGAAAAAAGGAGATAATGTTTGAGAGAGACATGTGGGTTTTTTAAGTTAAGTGGGCGGGGCGTCGGTCTAGAGGCGGGACTTGATTCATCGAGTTTCTTTGGCGGTTAATCTGTCAATAAGCTCCTGCAGCGGCGCCAGCTCTCGCCGCTCGATAAGGTTAAACTCCTGCACGAAGAATATGAAATGCTTGAACGAGGTGTTCAGATGAGCCTCTTCGCCCAGCTGAACGACCTCGCTGAAGTGCTGATGGTAGATGTGGGCGTACACCCGGAACAACCGTTTCAGTATTGTCTTTGCGTTCAGCAGGAAGTTCTTCGGGAACGGCACACCTGGAACGAACGTAAATGGAAGTAGCGCGATTGAAGAATTGTTGTACGGCGACGGAATTTACCTATTTTCGATGGAAAAAGGGTCTCGTCGTCCAGCTGGTCCTGCACCCACGTCATTAAATAATCAATGTACTTGGGTGCGGAACATTTGATGGGCTTCTTGACCGTGTGACCGTCTGCCCAATGGTACTCGTACTTTGGACCCGCCGACATTATCGGACAGCTATCCTCCGTGCAGAACTCCGTTATCGTTCCGTAAAGCATGTTGATTTGGTTGAAAAAGTCGACAGCTGTAATGCAATCAATGTTACTTCTTTTACTTTTGGCTGCTCAACCTGGAGACTCACTATTCACAGCGACCCATTCATTGAGATCCTCTCCTTCAGGCAGCATGACAGCAAGCCTCAGATTGCCTGAACCTAGTGTCGCAGCAGCATGTTTCATCAACTCATATTGATGAGTACCCTCTGGTATATTCTTCTTTGGCTTAAAGGTTTTTGAAGAGCGGCTTCCACTAAACAGACAAAAAAAATAGTCATTACCAAATGTGCAGCTTTATAAATATGTATTGGTTTCTCCTTATAACATTGGTGACTAATTGAAGGGAATGAATCATTTACTTTTCTCTGACAAAACAAACAAATGTAAGGAAAATCTTTCATGTGTACTTCCAAATACCAATAATGCCAATTTCCCAATGCTATTTTTAACTTGATGACTAGAATCCCCCTCACACTCTCACACACACACACATCCAAACCAAACTACATGAAGCCACCAGAAGAAACCCAAGGATGCTGAATAGAAATCGGTAGTTATACTTACAAAAGGAAGCTCATCTTAGTTATCAGTCCTTAGATTGAGCGACGAGTCCACCCTTTAAGGCCTGGCCACCCTCGAGTACCCACACAAACCAAAATAAAAACACACCAGCCAAATACAACTACAGACACTACGATTTCTCACCGCTCGACCGTACTGACTACTCACACACTCGGTATATTGTAATAACTAATGTATGAATGTGTATACACGATATATCGGGGATCAGTTATTTGTCAATGACCTTTCACTACATACAGATGTTTTTGACATTTACGACAGACGTGACATATCAGAAATAAATAAATAAATAAAATCGATGCCGATTCTTAACTGAAAATCGATTAAACGGCAATTTTCTTCGCCACTCGCTTCACCCGACTGAGCAACAAATTTCACACGAAAACCATTTGCATGAACCACCAGGCTAAAAATATTTTCAAACCTTAGACAACCCAACAAACTTACGCAACTCCAAAATAAATTCCAACATTTTAGCAATTATTAGAATTATCTAATCTCTTAAACCTAATTACAATCAAGTAATCCTATATTATCTTAATTAATTGTAAATTCTATCAAATATTGTCACATATTATTAATTTTGGCAAACAAATTCGCAGATACAAACAAATTATAGTTTAAAATTAATAAATAATTTTGCAATTATATAAGTTCTGAATAATTTTAAACATTTTCGTTATCAAAATAATTCTGATTATTAGTATTGAATACATCAACAAAAGCTAAATTACAGTGGCGTGCCGTGGGGTCAAGTTATATAAAAAAAATCTTGTTTGGCCGCTGTGGTGGCGTAATCATCGAAATATTCGCATCGGCAGCTCTGAAGAGGGCGCCACAAAACTACCGCCAAATAATTTAAATTTTTAAAATTTCAAGCAAATTAATTTTTAAGAAATTATATTAATAAATAATTATGTTTTGAAAAAATAGGATCACGAAAATTATTTTTATTTTGATAATTTGATAATTCATTTTAAATCTTAGTTAAATTCAAACCTGGAATAATTTTGGCAAAATCGTAAAGAATTTATTATACCAGTTTTATTTTGATCTCTCAAGTACTTCAAAGTCTATTCATTTAATAATTGCCTAAATTTAAGTAAACATCTATGTAGGATTGTTACAATTGGTTACCTTACTTAAAGATAAATAAATGTCACTTTTACAGTGTTAAAACTATGTTTCGCTGCATAAATATGTTGAATACTCTTAGACGAAACTGAAGCATATTCTTAGAAAGACTTCAATAAACAAAACCAATCCTTTTTGGAGGCTTATTTAAAAACTAGTTATTAATTCCTAATTTTTTGCTAACATATTTGCGGATAAGCCTCAAATGGACGCTAGACTCTCCAAAATACAAATTTGAGATATTCGCTTATAATAAGATTTTATAATAAAATGAAAATATATATTAAAATAAACGTCGTAAAGATTTTATCATATTTGAGTTTACACTTATTTAATTTTCTATTTTTTATATAAATTGTAATTATTTTCTCTGCATATCTGGCCAAAAACATTGTTAGCGCAATACCTGAAAATGTATGTTTTTATTTAAACAAATATAAGGCCAGAGTATGTCCAGAAATTATCCAAAGTATGAAATGAAAGTATTTTCATTTTCACCATGCTATTTCTTTCAAAGAATATTTATTTGGTAGTATAATTTTGATATTCATAATACACATTGGTTAATTGAAGGTTTCAAAATACTAATATGTTAATAACAGTAAAACTTGTTTGAAATTTTGTGACAAATTTTCAAAATTTAAATTATTTGGCGCTACTTTTTCATAACTGGTAGCCCTGTCTATTATTTTTTTTTTGTTATGTTTCCATATTGCTACACCTGGATTTGACTTAGTATATAATGATGTCCGTTTTTGTGTACATTGTATATTTGAAAAGTGTATTGTGAGAATAACATTTCATTATTTTTACATTATATTTCTACTAAATTCTACAAGAATGGACTCTTTTTACGATGCTCCGAGGAGACTCCCGATGTTTAGAACTCCATTCCGTTGGTCTTCCCCTCCAAACGTAAGTAGCCTTTATATTGTTTGAAACAATTTAAAAACTGAAAATTTTGTAGATATTGCCAACACATGTACCTGATGTTTCAATGTTGGAACAAAATCGTGGTGCTGTGCCTAAACCTGTAAAGGCGGAGATGTCATACAATGCATGGAAAATACAGAATAATTTTGGAAAGGAGAATGTACCGAGGGGAGCTGCACCAGAAAGTCAAGCCAGTATCTTAAGAAAGCAAGTACGCTTTGAAAGTCCACAAGCACCACAAAGGCCACCATTTGCAATAGAAAACGGTCCAAAGCCTCAAGTAAAGGAGTCATTTCATGCACCCATTCTCAATGCTCCAAGAAGCAAAGATTATATTTTTCCATCAAAGCCAATCCAGAGATGTTATTTGAGTAATGTTCCAAATAGGAATTTGGATTTAAGCTTTGCAGACCCCCCAAGAGTTCAACAAATACCACCACAGCCTTTTCAAAGGGGGTATCATATGGCAGAATCTACCACAATGGAATCTAGAGTAGAGCATCAGCCAAGAGGGAATCATATGGCAGAATCTACCACAATGGAATCTAGAGTAGAACATCAGCCAAGGGGGTATCATATGACAGAATCTACCTCAATGGAATCTAGAGTAGAGCATCAGCCAAGGTTTTATCATAAGACAGAATCTACCACATTGGGATATAGGGTAGGGCATCAGCCAAGGCGGTATAATCTGACAGAATCTACCACATTGGGATCTAGAGTAGAGCATCAGCCTCAGCAACAGAGAGCAAGTGATGAGCCAACTATCAAAGATCTGATGAAAATTATTCAGCAACAGAATGAGCAGCTGATGTGCTTGCAAAAACAGGTGTCTACTTTGCTGGAAGAAAAGAAAGAGAAAGCAGCAATGCCGCAACCCATTCAATTGAAAACGATTGATTCGAAGAACGGTGGTTTACCCAAGTTCGCGTTCGATGTTATGACCAGCTTCGAAGTATCGCTCAGACCACCTCCTGCCAATAACAATGATTATGAGGGGCCTAAAATACAGGAGATCTTCGAACCTGTAAATGTTCCCAATCCACCATCCAGACCGACAGATCTATCGCTCACTTTAAACGAACCAATTGTAATGCAGGAAGAAAGTCACAGCCCTGAACAGAGTATTCACGTGGAGATGCAGGATTTCAGCTCCGAGAGTGAAGACGAAGACGCACCCAGCAACAATTCACTAATTGGCTGGACTATTTACAACAATGTGATGGATCAGGTGAACCATTTGCTGAATAATTCTCCAGAACAGAAGCAAAATCAGGGAGGAAACACAATGCAGCAGGTTAAGCAGGCTACACTGATGCACCTTAAAAGTGTTGGAGTTAATTTGCCTAACAATGTAACATCTGAGGATTCCAACAGCTCACAATGTAGTCCCAATGATATCAGTTTTGCTGTAAAGCAGCTACTGATGAAGTATTTGCCTGATGAACAGCTGGCTAAAGTCAACATTAACAAAGGTAAACAACCTCGAAACAAGACAAAGCCTAACTACCCAACAAATCTCATAAACCGAAGACCCGAATTTTCTATGGCTACAGTACAATACATGGAAAAGTATAATCTACTGAACAAAGGTAAACCATCCAACAAACCGCAAGATAATATCTTGGACATTACTGCCTTAAAACAGCAACCAAAATTACTTTAATTACTTTTTATATTATTTTAGTTTCTAATTTTATTAATTGATAGATTTAAAAAAAAATGTGATAAAACAAACGATATATATTTTTACATAACCAGGATTGAATATATAATAAATAAGCTAAATATTTACATATTGACTAGTCCTAGAGATTACTACACACTGAATGATTCACCACATCCACATGTTCCTTTGATGTTTGGATTATTGAAAACAAACTCTGAGCTCAGCTTGTTATGAACATAATCCATCTCTGTACCTGTTTATAAAAAAAAACAGTAATTAATTTATTTAGATATGCTTCAAATCGTGTATCATACCAAGCAAAGTTAGTTGAGCCTTTTTATCAATAATAACTTTAACACCATCTTGAGTCACCTCCTCGTCTAATTTGTCCTTCTTTTCGGCATAATCCAAAGTGTAGGAAAGTCCATTGCAGCCCCTCTGTCTTACACCAATCTTCAATCCAATCTATAAATCATCACTTATTTATTTTAAAATTACATATAAACGTATGAAAAAATCTCACGTAATGATCCTTGTCCTTCAAAATCTCTTTAATCCTAGAAACAGCTGATGGTGTCTAAAAAAAAACATTGCAAATGAATTTGCAATAAAATTGAGGTTATGCTTCAGATGTTGATTATTTACCAGAACCAAAGCAGCTCTAGATGGTAGAATTTTTCTATTCTTAACGGCTCTCACTGTGGCCGTAGCCAAAGATTTTGTTGCCATCATAAAATTACGAAATTAATTTCTCAACATCCCAACGAAATTTTGCTAAATTAACACTGACAAAATCGAAAGAGATTATGCAACCTCACTACAGATACGTGACGTAAGGGAAGTATATAAACTGTTATCTCTTATGAAACAAAAATATTTGTACGATTATCTCTTAGTACATTTTATCATAAAAGATATCTTTTATTTTTGAGACAAATTCAATATTATCTATCTAATGATTTTTTTGAAGAATTAATGAAACAGATGTTCTTATAAACTATTTTATTTTAAAATTTATATATAACAAATATTATAAAATGTCCCAGGTTTCTTCGAATGCAGAACATAACTTTGTACACGTCAAAGCTGCACTCAAAGGGTAATTACTGATAGAAATTGTGTCCTCTGTGTAATCTAAATCTATCTTTCCATGTGCCATAGCTCCAATAACTATAGCAATAGGTTCATCTTTAGGAACAAGTTCTCTGCAAGGAGTAACCTTCGATGAAAAAGACATGGCAATCTTCCTTACACCTACTGGTAGGTGATCAGTCACTGGATTCTTAATAACTTTCAGCAACTTCATTGAGCTATCACTGGCTCGCACAGCAAACTTATGAAGCAATTGCACTAGAAATAAAGTTAATTAACATTGAGTTCTATAATAATATATATAAGAGACTTACCCATTAATCCAGCAAATCTCTTGAATGTACGTGGAATCCTTGTTTGAGGATTTACTTCAATCAACACATTATTCTTGGTGTGAATATACACTTGCAGCAGACCAGCCCTGTTTAATGGACTGTCCAGCAGCATTAGCAAGCATTGATGTGTAATATCAGGTCTCACCTCGGATGGATTTCTGTTATTCTTTTTAAGAATGTGTGCATGGTCATCACAATTCAACAGCTCAAAGCCGTTGCCCACCTAGAGAACATTATGGATAAATAAGTAAATGTCAGATGATAGAAAACTAAATTTTACCTTAACACTCTCAAGCTGAGCATCTTCCAGGATGATGATCAAACGTTTCTCCTGGTTTTTCACGTGAGCCGTCACTAAATGCTTGGGTACGGGGTCGAATTCGTTGTCGTCTTTACTATCCTTCAGCTTCCTTTTCTTGCCCATCTTGCTAACCTCGAAAACACGTGTGTTTTGAATGCCTTCGAAATTTGAAAACAAACTTTAAATGTTGTACGACAACTTCAAGTCGAAGATGAATCAAGTACACCAACGTAAAAATAATTTAAGCACGACAAAAAAAACAAACGCACATGGCATTAGCTTTGACAGATAGCTGCTTGATCCTTTTAAATATTAAAAATAATGGAAATTGATACGACGCCTTCCACTTCAAATGTTGAGCAAACGGTGGATAAAAAGTAAGTAAATTACAGTTGATGAAAGAGAAATTATATGTTTAATTCATGTGCAGGTTGACCCACTGTGAGGTTTGTTCAGTTGCTTTAGCAAAATACACTTGTCCTAAATGCGAGGTTCGCACCTGCTCCTTAAAATGTTCCTCGATACACAAGAAGGAGCTCGAGTGCAGCGGAATCCGGGATAGGACGAAATTCGTGCCGATGAACAAATTTACAAATCTCGATTTGTCGAGTGACTACAGACTTTTGGAAGAGATTACAAGGAATTTCGAAGTGATTAAGAAAGATCTGACGAGATACAGGAGATTCGATGATTTGCCGCACGTAAAATAATTAATTGCAAACTGCATTGATGATGAATATTAATTTCTATTTTTGTTCAGTATTTGCTCAGGTTAAAGAAGGCAGCATATGCGCGGCAGGTGAACTTAAAGTTCCTTCCTCCCAGTTTCGAAAGGCGGAAAGCTAATTCCACTAAACTTAAAGGTGATGTGATCAATTGGCACATTGACTGGGTGTTCGTGAACGCGGATAACTTAAAGTTTTCGGACGAAGCTGTTCCAGAAACTGAAAAGCTCAGCAGCGTTCTTGATAAGTATTTGAATGAGCAAGAAGATAAAGTATTACAAGACAGAATGCAATTCTATCAAGCATCTGGTCTGCCGGCCCTCAGGATCTTGCTGAAGGCGGAGCAGAAGAAAGGCAAGAAGTATTACGAATTGGATCCTGAAGACAGTATAAGAGATAATTTAAGGGGAAAGTTGATTATCGAGTATCCAATAATCCACGTGATGATGAGAGATCACGCGATAGGATTGGACGTGATTGATTCGGATAATGAAGATGAACAAAGCGCAATAGATGGAAGCCTCGTTATTGATAAGATGTTGAAGAATGCGGAAAGCGATGAGAGTATATACAATTCGTTGAAGAATTTACTCTTCGTTTCCGGAGACGAAATGTCCGAATGATTGACTTAGGCAAGATTATGTGTTAAGGATCATATTTATTTTATTTACCATTGAATTTATATTAATTTTGTAAATATATGGACATAAAATTTAAATATCTTTATTTTTCTTTTTGATAGGTTGAATAACCTGAGGTTAAAAAAAGTCCTTGTTTTGGCAAGCCTGCTTAACTGTGTTTTCTTTACGACGCGTCGTTATTTCTTGTTTGTTATATCTTCTGAATTAGTGAATTACTTTAGGACAAATATTTAGGTAAATGTTAATATATAATTATTTAGAACATTGAGTTACATTTCATTGATTAAGCAAGCTTAATATGTGTTTTTGTAAAACTTCTTAAACTCTAACCTATTTAATCTCGTGAATGTTGTTTCTCTTAGGATGTCTGATTTCTACATCAGATACTATGTGGGCCACAAAGGAAAATTTGGACATGAATTCCTTGAATTTGAATTCCGCCCTGATGGCAAGCTGAGGTATGCCAACAACTCCAATTACAAGAATGACACAATGATCAGGAAGGAGGTCTATGTACATGGCTGTGTCATGGATGAGCTGAAGCGCATCATCATGGATTCGGAGATTATGCAGGAGGATGATTCTCTGTGGCCGCCACCAGATCGCATTGGTCGCCAAGAGTTGGAAATTGTCATCAACGACGAACATATCTCGTTCACTACCTCCAAAACAGGTTCATTGGTGGATGTGAGCCAAAGTAAAGACCCAGAAGGCCTCCGTTGCTTCTACTATCTTGTGCAGGACCTCAAGTGTCTAGTGTTTTCTTTGATTGGCTTGCACTTTAAAATTAAGCCCATATAACAATTGATAACTGATAGTTTTTTATAATATCTATTTATAATTTAATAAATACATTAAATTCATTAAAACAATAACATTATTTTAATATAATTCATTTTCGAATTGCATTTGATGTTTTACGAATTCAATAAATATTAATTAGCGCATGCGTTCATAGCCAAATACTTGATTTATGAATGAATTTGTATGGGCGGGAATATACAGATTTATTGCAGATTGAGTTGCCTATAACTATCGAATCTAGTTATTTTTTAGTTACAGCGTTGTTCGCCTGCTTCTTAACAATTTGAATCTGACAGATTTTACGGTTATTCAAAAAAGTGAAACTTTTAAGAAACAGTGAAAATGAATTTCAATAATTATGTGATGGTCGATATGAAGATGCCTTCATATTTACAGGAGATATTTAGATCTGATGAGACTGTCTACATGATCTACAATGAGGTAATTTGGTTACTACTGATTTCACATTTCTTATTAAGTCACATTTGTAACTAGGAAAATGCATTTACAAAGTGTGAGGAGACCATTGAAAACGAATTAATTGAACCTCTTAAATGTGATGATATTGATCTCACAGGAAACCCATTAGAGTTGGATCTGAAAGACAATGATTTGTGTGATATATCAATATCTGTGATATCCAAAATGGAACCGAATTGGAGCCCTGAAGAGAACAAGCATTACCCAATCGATTTGAATAGTGCTAGGTATAATTTTGATCATACTTGAATTGTTACTTGAATTTGCGTTTATTGTTATATAGGAATTGTTTGAATACTCTAAACATGAACTACAAGTTCGATGAGGATAACAAGTTGGATCCTGTCATGTATTGTATATGTGATGGTAAAAATCAACAAAAAGTTCTGTTGCTTGGTACAAATCCAAAAACATTCACCAGGACCAGGGTGTTGTTCAGTGGATGTTTCTCACAGTCAGAAGATATTATAAGCATAAATCACATGATTGAGAAACATTATTTGAATTGTGACTACAAGACTAAGGTCAACACAAATATTAAGGCTCAGTACTCAATTGTTGGTTGGAAGATTGGTGAACATAACTGGCAGAAGTCAAAAAACAGTTGCTCTGCTTTAATGGAGGGAATTTGGAATGAGAAAATGTATGAGCCTCTTAGTGTTCATTCTGCTTCATTGGTAATTTTACGTTTTATTTTGGGTTTAGGTTTATTTATTAAGAGTATTAATTTAAGATAATGCAAGTTATTGTTGGACACGAGAAATCACCGCTGAGCGTAAATTGGGAGCAGCTGAAGCTTGTTAATCATTTCAAATGCATACTGGAGGAGGAAAATGATTTGGAGGAAGAGATGGTATCTTGTGAACCCAGCGATATGATGGACATCCTTAGCAGTATAACGGAGATGACTATGGAGATGCAGCAATTTAGGAAAAAGTCTTCGAACAGGGATAAGAAGGAGGGAGAGGAGCTGAGTTTAGTAAGGGAGAAAGACTTTTTGGATAAGTTGTGGGAGAACTTGATCGGTTAGTGATTTTCTGAATAATCTGACGAAAACGGTAAATTTTATTTGATTTGCAGTGTGCAAGGACGTCGGTACCCTGAAGATTTGCTTCAAGAATATTTTCGAAGAATTTGCTAACAACACGTTCATTAAGCTTAAAGTGCTTAAAGAGAATAACACGTCAATTGCAACTATCCTTCTCGGCCTGCTGGAGGGGAAATTGGCGGTGCCGAACATTTCTTCTGCAGAGGCCTTGCAAATGCTAGTCGAGTTAGGATTGGAAAAGCTTAAGAACGATTATCTTCATTTGATAAGCAGCGCTCAGCACAGCAGCGTTTCCAAAGAAATCGAGAAGAAATGGCAGTAAGAAACGTGTTTTATAAATTTTAACGTTATTTAATTTTATCATTTCCAGAGAGTTCAACGATCGTCAGGAGAGCAAAATGCGCATGACGACGGCCAACCCGAAGGGGATGGTGTCTCGTATAACGAAGATGACGCTGCACAAGGATACTTACCACAAGAATATTCCTAATATCGCCAAGAAGCTGAACTATCTGAGCAATTTGCATTTGATATCAGAATTCTTGTACGTCGCCAAAGCATGCAACCTGCCCGATCATACGTCGGACATCATCAAAGGCGTCCACGAGAAATATCTGCACACCAAGAGCAACACGCTGGAGAGTCTTCTCGATTGCGGATTGCGGGAATGCAGGGTGAACTTGCATCGCATCAGTACATCCTTATTTGTCAAGTAAAGCACCCATATTAATCATATTAATCTTCATCATTTTAATAATATTTTTTCAGAAATAAAATTATCTATTGGAATATGCGGTTGGAATCCGAGTTTGGTAATTCTAAAACAGTCACTATATTCCATCACACGAGGAATCCAGTCTTCCCAACAGCCATATACGATGATTACGGTAAGGAAGTATTTTTTTAATGAATTGTTAGTAATTATTTTTTGTTCAACTCTTCTAGATGTCGTAACCATCTCCAAAGATGATGATGTTGTGTATGTGATCGAAGCTATTGTCGATATTAATTAGTTTTTTGTCTTTATATAAATTATGTGCTTGTTAATGTTCGCATTTTTCATAAAGGTTTTAATAATAAGTAATTTCCTTTGTTAGTAGCGATTACTCGTACGGTAATTGAAGCTATATTTTATATTGTATAATCACTGTTTTCTTTTTCATTCCAAATATAACTTTATATTTTTGATAGAAAAAAATGCTAAATAAAATATGATTTACTTTTTTAACGTTGAAGAATTTGAGGAAGTATCGTGATATGAATATTTCTAATGAAAAGATAATAACAGATAATTGAAATTCATAGCAATAATAATTAACTGAAGGTTATTGCAAGACATGAACTAATACAGATGCTAATGTACAGCTATTCAAATTCTAGAAGAAATCAATTGGAATGCAGAACGAGTTGGAACTGCCTTTCACAAAGAAGTTGTAATTTTTTTCCCTCCATATTTATTTGTATATGAAATCAATTTATTTGAATTGCGTTTCAATTAAGTCTCAATAACAAATTATGTATATTTAACATGTAATTATCCATTTGGCTTTACGTGTTAAGTTCAGTTAAGTTGACTTAAGCGGAAACCGCCTAGATTGAGTAAATGGAATACCAACATAACGATATTCTTAAAAATGGTTCACCTGTGGTTAACACGCCCTTCAAACAAGTGTTTTAAGTTTCTCACGTTGCTAATACGGGGAGCAGTTAAAGATATAAATAGCATGCATTTATGAGTCATGCATGACGGCAGGATTTGAATTGCAGGATGCGTTAAACATGATATCATTTACTAAAACATATTTAAACGTAACTTAAGTCATCAATATAAATAAAGCTAATATTAATATAATATTTTTGTATCCTCAATTAGATGTAGGTGATTAATGTAAATGAAAAAAATCAATTTCACCAGTGGTTCGAAGAGCTCGCATTTGGAAAAGCGATGTTTGCCGAACACCCACGATCGTTCGAGCGTTCTGTGTGTATGTTTGTTGAAATGGAAAATATTGCGCAACGAAACGCCTACAGTAATAGGATACATTGAAGAAATACACGTAAAATGGGGAACGTATAATAATATACGCATAGGTTAAGTGTACACTAAATATAAACTGAGACGTTCGAATTCACCACCGTGTGCGTTTTTTCTCTCGATTGTATCAACAGGCAGTTGTAATATAAAAGCAGGTAATTTTTTGTAATAATTCGCAAATTCCCCATTCATATCAATTTATGCTCTGTATCTAATTTTGGTGATGACTAATTGAGTAACATCATTGATTAATATTTTATTATATAAAAATATCACTTTTCATCAATAAATTCCACTTGCAGAGCCATGGCTGATGCAGGATTTCCCAATCAACATACCACAAGAACAACAGTCACAACTAACACAAGGGTTGAAACCACCTTGCGGTTTGATAAAAATTATGTCAAGACTATTCCCGGAATTATAAAAATTGTTCAACTTGTAAGTTATATTTTGTATTATCTTATATTTATAATCAATAATTCTATTTCATTAGGTGTTGAACATCATTGGTTTCATAAGTATTTCTGCCAGTGGATTAAGTTATTTCTCGAGGGCTGAATACTTTAATACAGTTGCCATGACTGGTTTTTGGTTTACTGGTATTTTGTTGGCTTTCTACCTGTTCCATGTAATTGAAAAATTCTACAAGGTGCCGTGGCTGAAGATTGAGATGATTTTTTGCGCCGTTTGGGTGATTTTATATTTGATTGCCTCCTGTTTAGCTGTGACTGCTGGTATCGAGGGGTATTCAGTTGCAGGTGTATTCGGTTTCATTGCTATGGTGGCATATGGTTATGATGCCTGGCTGAAATATAATGGTGTTCGAAATGGGGAATTGGCGCAAGGTGAACGAGTCATCAGCACACAAAAAACAACAGTCTCATCACCAACAGTGAACTACTAGTAAATAGCATCACGCACAAAAGTATCTTAATTAATTACGTAAAATTTATAATTGAGCAAGCGCATAATATGGTGGCATCATTATTCCAAAATTGCATTAGTGCACGTACATTACGAAAATGTTATACATTCTAAAACTTATTGAAACATATTTTTTTATAATATCTTATAAGATTTATTCCCACATATCTACTGTGCATATTCATATATTTCTGTTATTCGTTATACAATTGTTATTCTTAAAAAAAATGGCACATAGTGCATACATTAATTTTATTTTGAACAAAAGTTAATATTTATTTTGAGGAATGTTTCTAGCTCATATTACAGCAAGTTTGTGGCCTTACACCATGTAAAAAATAGAATTATTTACATATTGATTGTACATAACAGGGAGATCTTAATTCTCTAACAATAGGTATTTATTTATATATTATATATAACAGATTACACAATATTTTAATACCATTCACATGTATTCTTCTGAAAGATTGTTACTTAAATGTATTAAAAATAGCATTTAGTTTAGTTTCTAAAATGTTGCAATGTTTTGTGGGAAGCAATTCAAAGTGATTTTTTTTTTGCTGGTTTGAGATCTGTTTTTTTTTTAATTTTACTTTTTTTTGTGTTGCAATGTTCAATCCTCTACTAATAAACCATCGAACTTGGGACTAATTAGTTTCTTTTAGTTTTGTTTTGATGTTTTAAACTTGTTTGTTACTGTTTTAACACGATTTTAATAAAAAATAATATTATCTCAGTGCTTTACTTCATCAAATATAAATAATATAATCCGTTTATATAAAAATAAGTTTTATCATTTCAATTTTATATTTTTATCAGAATTTAATACAAACATCTCTGACGTATGTAAATAAAGGTAGTATTTGCGAATTGCAAATAAGCAATGTCTGATAAGCTATATTTCTGTATGAAAGCGGATTTGAATAAACTCAATTTACGAAAGAATGGATATTGGTTAAAGCAGATGCTTTATAGTAAACATCTGTTTCATAACATGTCCATATTGTATCAAACAAGAGATTGCTAAAATACGTAGGTGCAGGAAATTGGACCAACGATAAAATAACCTGAAACGATTGTAACGGACCTTGAAAACTTATCACTCACTGTGTATGCACATTGATAAATTTTTTAAAGAGAAACTTACATGCAATTTGTTTCAAATACATTTTTTTTGTTATATATTTTTGCATTTTTATTTTCTATTTCATTGCGGAGCATTACTACTCATAATGCCCAAAATCGGTTAAAAAAATAATGAGGAATATCGATTCTTGATATAATTATTTTGCAATGAAATCTGTCGAATTATGTATTTCAAATAAGAATGAGTAGTATTTTGATGAAACAACATGAGGAATTTGCTGGTTACAATATTCAAGTAATGGTCAAATTATTTGTTTTAGAATTGATTTAAAAAGTGGAATTGACTATTATATAATTAAGTTGATATCAAGTGAAAAATAGAATTAAAGAAAAGAAAAACAGTTTTTATGTCGATAAAATCGCGATCGAATGTGACAAATTCTAAATTAAATTTATGTGGGAGTCTTGGAATATAAGAAGTTACATTTAATTTGAGATATGTTGTTTGAAAGGCTAGATTTAATATTTTTACCATATGAACGAAAATTTATTGAGAACTGAAAAATATCCAACTTTTTTCCAACATCCAACAATATTATTTATGCAAAATTGCTATTGCAAAATGAAATATTAATTAATTTTCTGGTTAAAATTACATATCTTTAAAGCAAACATAATTCCAGTAATATATTTTTCTCTATAACCATGATTTAAATATATGTCGGAGCACGCGTACACACCTGATCAAACATCTTATGTGTTGGTACACAAAGAGACAATACTATTGAAACCAAATATTATAATTACTTTCAAATTATTTGCGAACCTCAGCGCGAGACAATACCATCGTTGTCAAACATCATTGTCTTCGCGCTGGGTCATGTTGATATTCCATCAGGATCACGTGAATATTTAGATCTGTCCAAACACCAGATATTTGCTTATTTGCTGTTCTTTTATAATAATTGCGACCCAATTGGGTCGCAGCTCAAGACAATAGGACGAGGATAGAAAGAACACTATTGTCTTCATTATTTGTTTATTAAGTACACGTGTCGAGGACACGCACACATTCGGGAATCTTCTAGAAGGTAGGGGATTCCTCTGAAATGAGTGTGAGGGAAACAAGGCAGCAGAAGGACCGGCATAGAGACATTCAGATAGAGACATTGAGAGAAGAATGATCAGAGAGTTGCCAGAAGGGTCGCTGGGCTTGGATCTCTAGTCCTAAATTTGTAACAATGACTTCTCCACACGCCTAAATCGGAATCTAATCCTGACGCTCCGACATCAGAAGTGGGATATACCGGAGAGGATGTTACAATTGACCCTTTGGAGCGACCCAAAAATTTCTACAAGTTGTTTTGAAGAACAATTGTGATCAAACCATGGGAGGTTTGTTAGTGCAGTTACCACGCTTTAACTCATGTGTGTTAGCATTCGAGTTAATCAAACTGAAGCAGCAAATTGGCTTATTAAAAGTTGACCTATGGACAAGAGTTGTGAGGAAATCACGAGGCGACGTGACGAAGGGTTTAAAAAAAAAAGTTTCTGTGTTGGATTGCGGGGACAATAAGCAAACGGCCTGCGCTATTTCGTCTCGATCATCAAATTGGGCCGAAGCGTCGAGCTGTTGCTGTGATGGGTGAAAATCGTTTTGTGAAATATCATCAGTGTGGTAAATTTGGAAATGGATCACACCAGTGTGAAGCAAGACGGAATCTACATGTTACCCAGAATCCCGAGGAACCAATGCAGCGGAATACTACCAGTTCAATAGTTTGTTAAATGTCTTGAGAAGGCCAGGAGTGGCACTGCCAATAGGGTTGAGAGGGTTATCAATGTGTGCGCTAAGCACAAAGGCTGCAAGATGGTAAGAGAATTCCATTTATTTCTGACACGTGCTCCGACTGTGAAAAACAAATTTGCTGGTGAAAAACAAATTTTTGGTTACTTTAAGGAGGGACAAATGTTAGCCGGGGTGTAATTCGAAAATATAAATGTTGAACTAAACTTTCACTTTATTGTTGATGACATTATTTAAAATGAGGTAATAATTGGCCGAGATTTGATCTCACAAAATATTAATTTTAGTAATAAGTGTTTGTCATTTACTTGTGAAGGTTTTGTTCATGTTTACGAAAACACCATGGTTGATTTTGAGAATATTATCGTATCATGAGATGAGACGCCGATATTTATTGTTTTGTCTATACGGAGTCCCAGTGGGTTTTTGGGGAAATGCTAGTTAGAGGTCGGTGTTTGAAATTGCTTATTTGTTTAGCGTATTAGATGTAAAGAGGCGGGCTGAATACAGAATTATATTAGAAAAATAGAAAAGGGCGGACTTGTGCTCCGTAGTGTTCATTATTGTAGTGGGTGGTCACACGCCTTTGAATTATCAATTTAAGGGTTGTAAATTTAATTATTAATTGGATGCAGTTCTGCGACACCGTTTTGAATAAAGAATATTAATTAAAAACAAAACTTTACTAATTGTGAGTTTAAAAAGGTTTTGTTTGGAGCATATATTAATTTACATTTTATTGCACACAATGCAAGCAGAGCAAATAGTTCGGTCGAGTGAATTATGCAAACTTAAAGAAAAATGTTTTGCTTACCATTAAAGCAGAAAATAATAAAACATAGGTATTCAGTCTTGCCAAATTACTATTTGGTACAGATATAAAATCATTTGAATTCAATGAAATTGTACACTCAGGTATTAATAAACACATAAACTTAAATGAGATCAGCGAACTAGCTAGTGAAAATATCCCCAAAAATGCACAAAAGGACAATAATAGTTTTAATATTGGGAAAGCCTTAGTACAGCCGTACGTTGTGGGTGATTTTGTTTACGATAAATGTAATAAAAGAACGTTTTCACAGTTGGACAAGTGCAGAAGTTTACTTTATTGTTGATTAACTCATACAAATATTAAACCGCCGCGCTAATCTGTTTGTTAGGATGTTTCTAAACAGTTTATAATCTAAGCAAAGTCTGAGCAAAATGTCACGTGAAAAAGCGATGATAGTCTATTGGTGTAAATAGGCTGGTCTATCGGGTAGGATAGACCCAGTTGGTGTAAACTGATCTGTATATCGCAGCGAAATCCTGTTGTAGCAGGTTGAAAAAGTGATGATAGTCTATTGGTGTAGATAGGCTGGTCTATCGGGGAGGATAGACCCAGTTGGTGTAAACTGATCTGTATATCACATTGAAATCCTGTTGTAGCAGGTTGAAAAAGCGATGATAGTCTATTGGTGTAGATAGGCTGGTCTATCGGGGAGGATAGACCCAGTTGGTGTAAACTGATCTGTATATCGCAGCGAAATCCTGTTGTAGCAGGTTGAAAAAGTGATGATAGTCTATTGGTGTAGATAGGCTGGTCTATCGGGGAGGATAGACCCAGTTGGTGTAAACTGATCTGTATATCACATTGAAATCCTGTTGTAGCAGGTTGAAAAAGTGATGATAGTCTATTGGTGTAGATAGGCTGGTCTATCGGGGAGGATAGACCCAGTTGGTGTAAACTGATCTGTATATCACATTGAAATCCTGTTGTAGCAGGTTGAAAAAGTGATGATAGTCTATTGGGGTAAATAGGCTGGTCTATCGGGTAGGATAGACCCAGTTGGTGTAAACTGATCTGTATATCACAAGAAAATCCTGTTGTAGCAGGTTATTGCTAGTTGGTGTAAACTAGTCAATAAGTGACAATGGTAATCTATTGGTGTAGATTATCCATTATTTGACAGATTTGCTTTAGTTTATAGGTTTAATAAACCGCTGTTCTGATGGCCCGATGATCAGACTGTGTAGTGGCAATGGTTTATTTATTTGTGAATAATTGTTGATAAGTCAGAATGGACGAATGAAATTATATTATTTTTTGTTTGTTTTTATTTGTTGATATGTCAGGATGGACGAATGATTTTTGTTTTTCTTTGTTCTTATTTGGTGACAAATAGTACAGAATTATAATAACGCACGAGGACGTGCGCATTGTCAGGATGGCCGTGTCGGAGCACGCGTACACACCTGATCAAACATCTTATGTGTTGGTACACAAAGAGACAATACTATTGAAACCAAATATTATAATTACTTTCAAATTATTTGCGAACCTCAGCGCGAGACAATACCATCGTTGTCAAACATCATTGTCTTCGCGCTGGGTCACGTTGATATTCCATCAGGATCACGTGAATATTTAGATCTGTCCAAACACCAGATATTTGCTTATTTGCTGTTCTTTTATAATAATTGCGACCCAATTGGGTCGCAGCTCAAGACAATAGGACGAGGATAGAAAGAACACTATTGTCTTCATTATTTGTTTATTAAGTACACGTGTCGAGGACACGCACACATTCGGGAATCTTCTAGAAGGTAGGGGATTCCTCTGAAATGAGTGTGAGGGAAACAAGGCAGCAGAAGGACCGGCATAGAGACATTCAGATAGAGACATTGAGAGAAGAATGATCAGAGAGTTGCCAGAAGGGTCGCTGGGCTTGGATCTCTAGTCCTAAATTTGTAACAATGACTTCTCCACACGCCTAAATCGGAATCTAATCCTGACGCTCCGACATATACTTGTAATAAATTATTACGGTTATTTGGTCAAATATTATGGAAGTAATATAAAAACAGAAGTAAATAGAATTTACAAAAGGCATGACAATAAATGTATACCTGAAGAAGCAAAAAAAAGGTGTTTGAATAATGGAAGTTATAAATAGAATTCTATAATAGTTTACAAAATTTTATGACACAATAAATTAACTTTGTCTGAACTCGATGATTCAAATGAAAAAAATAATGAAAATCTTGCAAATAATGGAATGAACTTAATAGAGAAATAAATAGTAAAGAACCTAATGTATTTATTTTAATGAAAGTTCACTTTAATAATAAGTTCAGTTAAGAGTAATTAAAATTAAATATTACGTAATTGTTATTTGTTGTTAACTAGTCAGTTATTTTTCCATTTTAATCAAAAGTACGCACTTAGTTTTGGATAAATTTTCAAAATTATTCCAATTTGAGAAAATAATATTGTGGTGAGTCTAATTATACACAATGTTTAATTGTGTTTGATATTCTACAAATTAACTAGATAGTGCATGGAATTCCGAATTGTAGACTTTAGGTTTTGATTGGATGAAATGTGTCGGGATCTGTACAGACGACGTCCGAGACTTTAAAAAGAGTGGATACTTACAGGTGCTTACAGTTATTTCAAATGCAGCATGGATTTACTGCAACAAAGAGAACCATTGGTATATAATTGTCAGATGATTTGAACATTACTGTTAAAATAGTGAACTTAATAAAACCATTACAATTGCGCTTATTCTAAAAGCTCCCACAAATTACTCCTTCTGCATACGGAAGTACGTTAGCTGTTGAGAGAGAAAATGCTTACAAGACTTGTTAAATTCCGTCAAGAAATGAACTTGAAATGTTTTTCGCCCAAAAAAATTGCAAGTTTGTTCTGAAGCTCAAGTATTTGGTAGATACCTTCACGAAACTTAATGAATTAAATTTATACTTACAAGGGAAGTGCAAATATTTTATGGAATAAAAACAACTTTAAGTACGTTTATAGTCGGAAATAATGTGAAAGTTTTTGATAGCAAAAATTACCGACATTTTAACGCTTTGAAAGAGAATTTTAATTATAACTTTTTCGGAGAAATGTTAAACCCTCAAAATTGTGTATTTCAAATAAGAATTAGCAGTATTTTGAAACATGAAACAGTATTTTGATGAAGGAACTTGCTGGTTATAATATTCCAGTCAAATTGTTTGTTATAGAAATCGACTTAAAAAAATGGAATTATAATTAAGTTCGTTAAAAATTGATATCAAGTGAAAAATAGAATTGAAGAAAAATTAAAAACTGATTGACAAAATTGCGATCGAAAGTGATCTAAATTAAACTGCTGAATTATTGTTTTGCTTTTTAGTTATAATAAATTTGGTATTTTCTTTTTGTGGAAACTTGGAATATAAGAAGATTTATTTAATTTGAGATATGTTGTTGTATTACGCTTAAATATTACTTTTTCGAAGAAATGATAAACCGTCAGGAGAAGAACTGGATTGCGCATCGTCGAAAACCGATGAAGAACTTATCGACTTATCTGAAAATTCATTATTAAAACTGAATTTAATATTTCAGTAAATTAATACAATTTTAGGTATCTACGAAAAAAAACTTTTCCAATTCTTTCTACTGAAGTTTTCAAGGTATTATTCCTTTTTTCATCATCAAATGTATGAATTAGGATTTTTGGATTATTAGAAATATTTTATAATAAATATAGGAGTTCCTTATTGACCAGTAAAACCTTCTTCTACAAGAACGTGTACTGTTTGTCAGGATGTTGTTTAGTAGAAGACTTTAAAATAAATTTGAGGTAGATGAAATAAAAAGTTGTTGTTGAGATGTCTTTCTAGGCAGTAAAGTGTCTGAAAATATAAATGCGCCGGGGATGAAGTAAGTCGCTTAGAAATTGGAAAACTCTATAGAATTTGAAAGTTTGTTGGTTGCGCACCTGGTGACGGGGTACGGAGATGACGTTAAATTCGAATATGTGTGTTAGGCAACTTTATTATTATGATTTCGAGCAGAGGAGAACGTCGACGCAAGTCAAATAGAGGGAGAGTTGGTTGTAGGAACGTTGCGCTAGATGAGCACCATGTGTTGTTCGCCTGTCAGTCGAGCGATATTTTGACGTTCGGTGCGGTAATCATAAAAGTGCGCTTTGTTTATTGTGAAGCGGATCGGGCGGAGCGAAACACATGCGAAAACAGTGGAGATCAGCAATCTCCTGACAGTTGAGGACGTCGTCGTGGACGTCGCGACGCTGGGCGCCCGCCGCATGCGTTCCCCGAATCGCAAAACCAGCAACAACAATAACACTTCATCAATTCGAGTATAGAAATTTCGGAAATTCGTCGCGATGGTCTTCGAATCGGTTGTGACGGACGTGCTGAATCGCTTCCTGGGGAACTACGTCGAGAATTTGGATGCCAGGCAGCTGAAAATCGGCATCTGGGGCGGTGAGTGGCCAAGTTCTCTCTCTCTCTCTGTCTATCTTTTGAATCGACGCGACCTGTGACCTCATTCCTACAAACTGAAGTCGTCGGTACATGGGCTTCAGTTGCGAAAGACATCTAGACGATGGCATCGATATGTTGTTTTTGTTGCCTTTCCAACATGATGTCATCGTCCGCAATAGGAAACTAATCAACATATATACAAAATGTTATCATCGCGACTCATTTGAATATCGGGCGCTCTTTTACAATACAACGCACCTCAGTCATGCCGTCCGAATTTATCATCAATTAAATTAAACGTGCACGAAATTTAATTACTCCAGGTCAACTGTTAATTACATTCTTTTGTACCTTTTTTACACACTCCTTTTATGAGCCCTACTTTCCACGCCTAATTTATCGACGTTCCTGCACCAAAGGAGTGCTTCCGCATTTATTTATTTATTTTACTTTCTATACGTATAATTTTACTAATGTTTTGATTATTCAATACCTAAAAAAAATATTTATATCAAGCGTTGTTTAACCACTAAATATTAGATGATACATACATTTCTACCCATAATTTATTTATTTTTTTTTCATTTTATATAAATATTATTTTACTATTGATCTTATGAGTATTTCAGAATAAATAAGTTCAAATGTCTTAATTCAATATATTTTGTTTATTTATATACCTTTTCAGCTATTTATATATTTTTTACTATTATTACTGTTTATGATTGGCTTGATAATAATATTTTATTGTCCAGATAAAAATAAACATAAATAAAATTTATAAAATATAAAAAGTAGGACAGAAAGTTATAAGTATTGTTGTTATATGAATATGTTTGTAATTGTTATCTGGTTGTGTATCTGTTGCAATGAATATAATAATTATTATTATAAAAAGTATAAAGAAATATTTCAAAGCAACAATTTTTTTTAAGAGTGGACAGAACAGAAAATATTTTGTATTTCAAATAAATTATTGACGAAAGAATGGTGGTCTTCATCGGTATTTTCGTTATAGTTTTTACCACAGTATTATAAAGACAGGAGCCATTTTTTACACACTCCTTTCACTCCTTGTCATAATCATTTTTATCTATGAAAATTTGAATTTAATTCAAACGAATATTTTTGTAAATATTCATCTTAAATTATTGTGAAAATATAATATTATTATACAAAAGCCACTAATGTTTAAGAATTTTATATACGAAATGATTTTAGTATTTTGATGTTGCTATTTTCCTTTGCAATTATTTTATTGTTTTCTTCGGTTGTTGTAATGAAATGGAAATTCAATCTTAGTGGTAAATCCAATAGTCTGAAACGTGTCAATCCTTGCGTTCTTGAGATATTTTAAAGTAGCCATTTATTTCTATCTTGGTGTCTGCTACTATTTTTTTTGAAATTCCTCCTTTGGAGCTAAGATGCTTTCTTAAATCTTTCGTTAGTTAGTTAATGTTATAAAATCAGTATGCATTACTTACGTTACTTGAGGCTTTTCACGTATCAAGTACTTACTTTCAATATACAAATCTAGTGTATAATTTCCTTTTTCTGGTTGAATTTAATTGTTATTTTCTTGTTGCCTTATTTTCTATTTGTTAACATGTTGTTTCCAAACTTTTTTAACCACGAAATTTTAGATTAGATTATAAATACAGTATGCATTAATAATTAATTTTCTTTTGTTACTTAAGGCCTTTCACGTACTTCAATATATAAATCTAGTGTATAATTTTATTTTTCTGGTGCATTTTAATTGTTATTTTTTTGTTACCTCTTCTAATTTTTAACATGTCATGCAAAAATTAAAATTTTAACAATTCTTGGATTAAATCCAATTTGTTTTTAATGGAATGAGGCTCTGTCGGGGTTTACGTTGTTCGAAAGGATTGCAGTGTTATCGGCATTACTATTATTAGATTTATGTGGTAAAAATTAGTAAAAAAAATAATATTTATACTTGTGATGTACAATGTATTAATATAGTGTTTTGTAAAATATTAGAGTCCATATGTATAAATTGGGGTCGCGGAGATTACAAAATTCATAAAACTTCACTAGTTTTTAGATATGAAGCAAGCAACAAAATATATTCTCAGATTATTTTTCGTATATGACTCTTGATATGTGAGTAAAGCAATTCACACTTGAATAAAAAATGGACTTGCAATTTATCTAGAATAAATGATGATTCATTTACCAAAATAGATTGGTGATTAATTTATAATAATCTCTGCTATTTTCAAACTTCATTAATCAAAAGTATAGATTAACTATAATAGTAAATAAGGTACAATGTAGACAGTTAGGTTCATTTCAATTAAGTTTAATGATGACCTGCCGAGTTTGAAATAAATCTTTCTCGGCTGTGACAAATTCTTAGGTCATAGGTCGCACGTAGTTTATGAATCCTTTTATATATAATTTTTAAAGTGAGTTCAGTCGAATAATTTCTTCATATTAATTTTATTAATTTTCATATGTTTATAACACATTGTTAAATATAACTTTGCTGTTGGTTTTATTTTATTGTTATCTTAAAAATGGTTATCGCATTGTTACAGTTGATAAATTTTACAGCAAAATCCTTGTTATGATTTGTTTTAAATATGGGAATATGGGAATATTTAAAATATTAGTTTTATATTTGTTTAATTGATGGTAACGAATAGTTTTGTAATAATTTTGTAAATGAAAATAAAGAAACTCGGTTCGGAGGAAACAAGTTGCTCCAAATTTAGTTTTGTGTAATATAAATAAATACCAAATGACTGAATTAATTAATCGTATACACATATTCTGGACACTTTAAATATTGCATAATCATATGTAAACTTTCTCTTGAAATAATATCCAACGCGGTAATAAATAGCATCGCGATTACGTAACGCAACCGCGATATCTCACGGTCGACTGAAATTACATAGGTAACCTTTGTATTTTGAGGTAAATACAATGAAAATTACTGTTTGGACATAGCGGAATCCCCTCTTTGTTGATTCAATGCGATGTACCATTTACGATGATCGCAAAAGCATGACTAATTGCGCAATTTCATTTCTGCGCTGACTCTAGTTATAAATAGGGTCATACTCGCATTTGGCGCATCGATTTATGTTTTAACTGAAACAAATTTAATGTCTTCCATCCGATTCCGTCTAGCCGTCTGCGAATTATCGATTGATATAAAAGAGAATCGAATTAAAAAAGTTTGTTTCCATGGTAACCACTTGGTATTTCGTTTACAGGTGATGTTGTCCTCAACAATTTGGAGCTGAAGCAATCCGCGTTGAGTGAATTGGATCTACCCGTGCAGACGGTCTACGGACGCTTAGGTAACTCCTTGGTCGATCATCTCATAAATATTAATAATTTGACGTTGTTTTTCTTAGAAAAATTGGTATTGAAAATACCTTGGAAGAATCTTTATGGCGCAGCCGTCGAGGTGTCGGTGGAAGGGCTGTACTTGCTGGTGCAGCCCAATAAGGAGGTCAAGTATGATCCTGAGAAGGAGGAGATCCGCAACCAGGAGTTTAAGAAAGCACAGCTGGAGAGGTTGGAGGCCGCCAAAGCAATGAAAGGTATTTATTTGATCCGTTGCCAGGGTTGGTGTTTTTAATGCAATTGTTTTTATTTTAATGTTTGTGCAGGCATCAAGAAAGGCGATGATTCGTTCGTGGAAAAGTTGGTTGCACAAATCATCAAGAATGTGCAACTGTCCATCAAGAAAATTCACATCAGATACGAGGAGAAGCGGATGGAGAGGCCCTACGCTATGGGTGTTACGTTGAACAACCTACAGGTGCAGACCACCGATGAGAATTGGAAGGCTGCCATCGTCCAAGAAGCTATCTCGATGATCTACAAAGTACTAAGTTATTAATCAGTAAAGCGCAATTACTCATGTGATGTTTACAGGTTGTCTGTCTCGATAGTTTGTCTGTTTATTGGAACTGCGACACAGAAATGTTCAGCGATATTGAGGACAAGAACCGACTCATCGAGGTTTTCCTGCGAGACATCGCTACCAGAGACAACGTTCTGCCAAATTACAAATACAGTAAGCATTATTATTAGGCTTGAAAGGTTCTTAAATATTTAACTGTTAAACATTTCTAGTATTGGGACCGATTAACTCCGACGCGCGATTGATAATGAACATGAAACCGGAAGACGACAAACCGCCAATGTCCACACCAAAGGCCCACGCTGAACTCATAATCGACAATTTGGCAATCGGTAGATGGGACTCGTAATGAAGCAATCAATTGTAATCATCTTTGTGATACTTTAGGAATTACCAAGGACCAATACAGAGATGTGGTGGAGTTCGCGGACTCGATGAGTCTACAGACGTGCGGATTGCCGTACCGGAAATACAGACCGCAAGTGCCCTCTTATCGGGGATACTACAAGGATTGGTGGAAGTTTGCCTATACCTGTATTATGGAGACGGAGGTCAAGAGGCGCAGAAAAGAATGGGACTGGGTCCACATGCTGGAACACCGCAAAAAATGTAAAGACTACGCTGAACTGTACAAGTGCAAGAAAGTCCAGAAAAAAGTTGGTACCGTTAACTCATCGATAATCATATTTTATTAACTAACGTATTTTTAGCTTAACAACGATGATGAAACGAACCTGGCGAATCTTGAGAAGCACTTGGATTTCTTCAATCTAGTCTTGATTCGTGAACGCATGCAGCTTGAAATAGATAAATTGAATAAAATGGTCGACGATAATAAACCGAAGACTTGGTTCGGAACGATTTGGAATCGTTTCAGCAGTAATACCGTGCAAGAGATCGAGGAATCAACAAATATTCGTATGCAAATCTAATTAAATGAAGCATGCAGAATAATTTTTAGAGTATTTGTTTTAGTGTCCAAATTCCAACAGGCTATGACTAGTGACGAAAAAGAAAAACTCTTTGCCGCTATTGATTATCAAGAGAACGTGAAGCCGGAAAATTTTCCGGAGACATATGTGGGTGTGGTCGTGAAGTTTCATCTGAAGAACTTTGAGATTAATATTAGCAACGACTCCAAGAATATCTCGAGCGTCGTTAAAACGAAGCTGCAGAATGTGCGATGCAACATCGAGCAGAGACCTAAGAAAAACGCGCTCAAGATCGGTGTAAACATTCAGGATTTAAGCATGTACGGCATGGAACAATCCGACGGAAATTTCCCAGAAATTATTACATCTCAGGTGGACGATTCTGGTACATTGTTAGATGTACTTTTTGAAACGAGTCCGATAGGTACGGATTACGGACAGAGGATTCACGTGTCCGTAGAACCTTTGAAGATTGTATACGACGCTGCAACTATACGCGAGGTGATTTCCGTTTTTAGAGTTCCTTCCTATAGCGCTCTAGAACAGTAAGTCCGCGTGCATCGTTTCTGTAATAAGGAAATTAATTGCATTATTGAATTACAGGTTGTCTCAAGTAACTGCAGCCCAGTTGAGTCAATTTAGAGAGATGTCAGCTGCAGGATTGCAGCACGTCATCGAGCAGCACGCACGCATGGATGTAGACATCAAATTGGCTGCTCCTTACGTGGTGATGGCCTATAATGGTTGTTACACCGGTAACGAGAATGTACTTGTCGTAAATTTGGGTCGCCTCCGGTTCAAATCTATTGATCGCGACGAAGCCGAACATCCAATAGCTAATGTCTCAGAGATGTACAAGCGTGGCATCAACAAGGAAGATATGATGCATGCGCTTATGTCTCAGAGTTACGACCGCTTCACCCTAGACATTTACAATGTGCAAATTCTTTTGGCTCAGAGCGACGAAAATTGGCTGGAGTGTATAGGTCAAGGGTACGACAAGGAAATTTCCCACATGCGAATTCTAGAACCATTAGATCTTCACTTCAATCTAGAAACCTGCTTGATAACCGACGACGTGAAGCTACCAGCAACCAAAGTCGCCGGCGTATTGCCATCAGTATTGGTCAACATCACCGACACCAGATTACTTCTGTTACTGAGTCTCCTGCAATCCATCCCTACAGATTTTGGAGAAGAGAATGTGCATGTAGTAGAACATTTGGTAAATACCGAGACTAGCCATGATTTTCTATAATGCAACAATAATCAATTTCAGCCACGTAGCGTTAGCTCTACATCACTATTCAGGCCTAGCGATGTCGCAGAAGTTATTGCCCGCCCCAAAAAAACTCCTCTAGAAGTCGTCCAATTAACTAAAATGCAAGTGGACTTCGAGCTCAAAGACATTACGATAAAGTTGTCACATCAGGAAATGCTTTCATCGCCTATCGAGGATGTAGCCATTCTGAACGTTCACTCTATGAGATGCCATATGGTTCAACAAACATTCAACATGGATGTAGATGTCTCCTTAGCAAGTATATCGATGTCTCAATTCCTCAACGGCCTCAATCAACCTATCGAGGTTATTTCAACACCGAGAACGGACAAGGACTTCCTCTTCAGCGTTAAATTCTTACAAGTAAATATTTTCGTGCACAATTGATATAGTTTCTAATTATTTTATTTATCAGGTGGATAAAAAGTCCCCGGAGTTTATCTCGAAATACGAGGCTTGCGAGTCTCTGCTTTCAGTAGATTTTGCGGTCTTAGCTTTGCGTTTGCATCAGGAAGGTTTACAAGATTTGATGCGATTTGCAAACGACTTGCAATGTCAATTAAGCGATATTTCTGAAAAACCTAAGCAAAAACCTCGAGTTACTAGACTTAGTAGTACCAGCAGCTCGGCTTCAAGAAGAAGGAGTGGAAGTTTGCACAGGTTATCAGTCATCTCCCGTATGTATTATTTTATAAGTTATATGCTTTTGTGTAAACAAATATTTTTAATTTTTTAATTAACCAATGTTAATTTTTGTCATTTTTTTTCAGATTTATCAGAAAAGCAATTGAATATTAGAAAACCCAAATCACGGTCGTTGGTGTTGTTTAAGTTGAAGGCTCGTTTGAACGAAGTTTCAGTTATGTTTGAAAATATAAACACCCGGATTTCTTTGATCTCAGTCAATGGACTTAGTTCAGAGATCACCATGAAGAACTATTCTACCGCTGTTAATCTTAGCTTGACGAACCTTCAGATTCTAGATATGAACAAAGAGAATATTCACAACAAAATCCTCACTGTAGCGGAAGACCAGGAGGCATTAAATGTAAAAATTGTAATACATAATTTGGAACCCGGTGACACGACTACAGTGGATATGGAGGTCGCTGTTAAGATGGGCTGCATGAGAGTAGCATTCGTTAACTGGTACATTTCTAATATGCTTGTAAGTAATATTTCTCAATAATCATTTGATGATTATGTTTAATGGTTTTATTTAACTAAATTTAATTTAGGATTTCATGAATCGCTTCCAAGTAGCGCAAAGAGCAATCGCCGAAGCATCCGAAAAAGCTGCGAGGACTGCGAAGGAGAATATGCAGAGTATTTATGAAAAAGCCACTAAGATATCACTGGATATACACTTGAAAGCGCCAGAGGTGATAATTCCAGAAAACTCAAAGAGTTTAAGCGGGTTGTTAGTCGATTTAGGTTTCATCACCATCACCAACAAATTCAACGATCTTGATATAAGGAACGAAGCCGGTTATCGAGTGGTCATCGATGAGCTAATGTTAAAATTGGAACGACTAGGTTTCGAAAGCATTAAAATGAATGAGAATCTAGATATTATTGAGAGGGAGACCCTAATTGAACCGGTTACCTTTACTCTTGATGTCAGTAGGAATCTCTCGACTTGGTACAAGGCGGTGCCCGACTTGGACATCAATGGAAACATCGATTCGATTCATCTGCTATTGGGTGAACCCGATTACAAAACAATAATGCAGGTATTGAATGGGAACCTGTCTGAAGGCAATGTGACTGTCCAGGAAGCCGGTGATGCAGCTCAGGTAGACCAATTGGACAGGGAAGCGGATGCTTCTGACAATCCTACTGGAGATGCGAAGATAAGCAACGTACCAGCCAAGGAGGATGATGCGCTAGTTACGACGACTCTCCGTTGGAACTTCATCATGAAATGTTTTAAGATCAATCTATTCGTTCTGAATAGCGAAGGAAAACGGGAAGGCCTGGCCGAGTTGGCGCTTGAAGGTTTTGCAGTGCGCGGCAGATTACTATCCAACAATTCGATGTCAAACGCCCTGTTGCTAGTAAATTGCTTGCTCACAGACACTAGACCTGGTAGGGAGGACAAAATCAATTGCCTCTTCAGTCGTACCGCAGACTCCGTAGAAGAACGTGGGGTCCCGGACAGCGTTCTGGGTCTGAACAGAAACATGATAGACATTACCTTCACCAAGAAAGAAGATACATTTAGTAAGCAATCATCAATCAATTTGCTGCCTCTTTGCTTATTTTTATCTCTCTCATATAGTCGACATCAGGATTTACAGTTTTACATTCATTGTTTCTATGGAGTATATGCTTAAGCTTTCAAACTTCTTCACTGGAGCAATGGACGTTCCACAGGCCCAACTCAAAGCAGCGAAACAGCAGCCAGTCGCCACTGCTACAGAAGCGAAGGAAACTATGCTTTCGCTAACGCTAAAATTGGAGAAACCCCATATTATTTTGGTCGAAAGCATGGATAGGATTGATACAAGAGCAATCATTCTAAATGTATGTAATTATTTAAATTGATATGGACTATATACTATATCGTTTATGTCTTTAGAGTGAAATCGAACTGAAGCTAAGATTGATTGGTATGCATCAGAGTATCAACGGTAATGTAAAAGACATGCAATTGTACACATGCATCTTCGATCCGAAATTGCGACAGTCTACAAGAAATCCGGTCTTGGAACCTTTGACTATTAGCGCGGCTGGATCCACGCCCGATGGAAAGGGGCTCCACATTGAAGTACAATATTTATATCTCTTACTGGGGCATACTTTAATGTCGATATTTGCTTGTAGATTTATCTAACAGACGTATGCATTAGCGTATCCTTGTACACAATAGAAGTGTTGAATAGGATCATGGCGTCTTTATCTCCTGCAAGTGCTGTGCAACAGAATGAAGAAGGAAATCAGCATATTGACTTTACCGATATGTGGAATTTTAATATAAATTCTGATTTTTGGTTCCTCAAGAAAGGTATGTTGGATTATTATGTTTGAGTTTAAATTATTAAAATTATTCGTGTTTTGATGATGCAGAAGAAACGGCTGCGGATGCTTTGGCCGTTTTCAACGTGGACTCCTGCGGCAAAGAAGTATCCACTAAACTGAGCGAGTTGTGTATCGTGAATATGCCTTCGATTTTGTTAACTCTGGAAGCCGGCGTCGGCAACAACACGTTCCCTATGCTTTTACTCCAATCCAGTTTCGACGGAAGAATTCACGATTGGAGTTCCCAGGTTCGATTATTATTAGTATTATTAATAAATTGCAAATTAATTAAGCGTTATGGTATCAGATCTATATAGAATCAATCCTCACCATTCAAATGAGTTATTACAACAGTTTCCTAGCCATTTGGGAACCTCTGATCGAGCCAATACAAGAGATAAAAGATGGACTCACCGTTCACAAACCTTGGGAATTAAAATTGGAAGTATGTGTATACGTTTATATATTTTTTTCGGAATAACAATTAACTTATTTGCCAATTTAGGTGGCAATGAACGATCCGACCGACAGCAATGAACAATCAATGAATGGATCGATGGTCGTGCAAGAGGGAGGCGAGGTCGTCGAGCAAATTCAGACAATTGTCGGATGCGTAATTGATGTGTCTTCTGCGTATAATCTTGAGTTGACCCTCACGAAGACCAGCATTGAAGTGCTTTCGAGTTTGGGCAAACTTTTTTCAGCAGCCGTTGCAGAGGCATCCATTACCAAGACGGAAATCTCTGCTGCTTATAAACTGATTAACGTGACCGGCCTTCCAGTCGATCTTCTATTAAGCGAAGATTCCCAGTTTTGTTTGGCAAAGAACAGTGAGATGACTAATCTTGTGCATCTACAGACCGGCGCCGAGATCGAATTAGAGTTACGCGACATAACCGATAGGCCGAATGATGCTAGGAATTTGGCTAAAGTACTAAATGGTACAGCCAAGACCATCGATCGTTTCTTGACCATCGAAGTTAAGGACATGAACTGCAAGCTAAAATTGCCCGTGATAAAAGCGGACCAGAGGTACTTCATGATGAAGAAAAAGGCAATCTACTGGGGTCTCGTTTCTTCGGTTAAAGTTGTTAATGGGGTAACCACCATTACGCTTAGCAGTTCTCTCAAGGTAATGACATTTTATCAATATTTATGAGTCATTTAATTATTTCATATTATTCTCTTATATGTTCTTAGGTTTATAACAACTTTTCCGTTCCGATTGATATGTATTATATGAGGGATAGCGGAAATGAATTGGAGTTTATAGCTACAATCTCTCCAGAATCAGCGATGTACGTTCCGATGCGTGCCGTCTACTCTCAAACTAGCGAGCTGTTCTTCTCGGTAGCCAACTATTCTGTTACAACTACTCCCTATGTTTGGAAGGATCTTCAGTTGAATGTGGCTTTGTCAAAGAACTTAACTTGCTCCTCTAAAACCGCAAAGGACGAATCCTTTGTCATACGCGTAAGTAAATAAATAATTAGTGGAATCTACACCTAGGTTTATATGAAGCAGATCTGCTTTATTTGTTCGCCGCCAATTTGCTAATGCATAAGACTTTCAAATTCTCATATTAACATTATATATATTTCTATTATTGTTTAATATAAAATGTATGTATAGGCTGTGGGTCAAATGGAGCAAATATACTTCGAGAATACTATCAAATACACGATGGCCAGTACAGTATACAACATTTTCTTGAGGCCAGCAGTCATCTTCAAGAATTGTCTTCCAATAGACATCGAACTGTGCGTGCAGAACGTGGTCGGAGATCATCTGATCAAGCCAGGAGACACCCTAGAAATTCCCAACGTTGATCCGGGTAAAACTTACGTAGTTATAAGAGTAAGTAAAGTTTATTATGGAATGTTAAGAATAAAGTAAGGAATGCTAATTGGTTAACTTTATCCTTAGCTACCAGACTATCTGGAGAAAGAGTGGTCGTGTCAGCATGACGTGTCCCAGAATCCGGTACCGTTCACCGTCTGGACATTCGATAGTTTTGACAGTTCACAGAAGGTGTCCATAGATCTGGGCATGCACATCCTCAATGAAAACGGAAGCTTCATTATGAGCTTATACTGTCCGTTCTGGATGTTGAACAAGACCGGATTGGCTCTTTGCTATAGGGTGAGTAACTCAAAATCCCGTCCCCTCCATCATATGGTTCTAAGTCCTTTGTATTTGTTTCACACGGTGTTTTGCAGAAGTCTAGAAAGACTGAGCGGAACGAGGCGTCCGGCAGCCCCGTTAAGGTACCCTCCCCAATTCATTCATTTCTGCTGTTTTTGTTTAAATGTGTTTTAAAATAATGGTGCACCTACTAATTAAGTTATATACTAATTAAGTTATATACCTCAACTTTCGAAAATGAGTTTTTTGATCGTCGGAATTTATATTATTTACAATTCCAATGTACACATCTTGAAAGTAATTTTCTTAAAACTTGTGTTTTAACTATTTAATTAACTGTTACTTTAGTTGATATGAAATTAAATCATGTTTTCTAATGTTATACCTTTCCGCAAAAATGAAAATATTAAATTTGCATGTTTATACAGATAGTTTGCAAAAGCTATTGAGCATGGCTTAATCTGATGTAAGGTCCGATTTACAATGCATTGATTTGTTGAATATTGCAGAGCACCGACGAGAACGCGAACATACTAAATCATCCGGCCACGTTCAAGGGACCTATTCTGTTCTCATTTAACGCCAAAAACTTCTTCGGAAAGAAAAAGGCCTGTGTTCGCATCGAAAACGGTGAATGGTCGGACAAGTTCTCCATCGACGTGGCCGGTTCATCTGGAGTTATCATCTGTAAGCATAAGGAAAAATTGCATCAGGTAACTTTTAAAATCTTTTTAATTCTTAATTAATGGTTAATATTTATTTAATACTAATTATTTTTTTCTAGATTGGTGTGAGCAATCGCTTGACGTACAACGGCCTGACTAAGCAGATCATCTTTACCCCGTATTACGTGATTATCAACAACACACCATTTGCAGTCGAATGTCAGGAGGTGGAACGCCCTGCAGATCCTTGGACGCTGGTCGCTTCCAAGGCGTGTTCCTCGTTCTGGCCATCGAGTGAAAAGGATGATAAGTTAATCCGTGTACGAATTTCTGATACTGAGGAGATCAGCGCTCCGTTCATGATCACTGAGAGTCACACCACTTTGTTAAAATTAAAGAATAAAGTAAGTAACTGGTAACCATAGATAAACGAACAGATGAGCTAATAATTCGTTTCAGTACGGTGGTATTAACGTTGACATTCAAATGACCGAAGGCGCGGTTTACATAAACTTGGCCCTTTACGACCACGGCAGCGCTCCTGCTCTAATTATCAACAACACGATGCATACTATGAATATATGGGAAAAAGGATCCGTACAGATTAGGTGAGCTTTAGTTACTTGCATTTATAATATTAATATAAATATTTTTGCGAATGTAAGAAAACCTGGATTATTTTATGTGATTGTACCATTGATTTTTCAATTGTGTTCTTTATAACAATGTTTTATAATTTCATTTTAGGAAATTACCTCCAGATCAAAATATGTATTTCACCTGGGATAATCCGTCAGGACCAAGGGTGTTGGTATGGGAAGGCGGTTACAGGAAAGAATTTGAAAATGATCTTCGCATGGACGGTGTGGGTGAATACGCCATCTCCGAGCAGTACAACGTATTCTGGGTATCTTTCTTAGAAGGAATGCAGCGTATTCTCCTCTTCACCATGGATCAGGAGGTTGCGGAAAATGCACAAACCTCCAAGCAATTCGAACAGATTGACAGGGAAATAACACTATCCATCTACGGTGTCGGCTTATCGCTCGTAAATAATATGAAGAGGCAGGAGGTGATGTACATCGGTATAGCCAGTACCGGCATTATTTGGGAGACGTGCAAGATGCACGGTAAACGTTATAAGCAGATGAGCACGAAGGATAACATCGCCATGGAAAAGGCTTTCCAGATTTATAACTTGCATCAGGTCGAAAAGCAGGACGAGACTCAGCAGCAGAAGTGCATGGTCGACGAGCGCACCGAAGTCAACTTTGGTGAACTACTGATGGTTAAGCCTCACAAGCGTAAGATCAAACGGCGTTTCCAGACCGGTCTCTGGGTGCAGATGAAGAGTAGCGCTCATCAGATGCAGCTGCACGCCAAAGTGAACAGATTGCAGATCGACAACCAGCTGTACGATTGCACATTCCCAGTTCTCTTGGCGCCGGTGCCTCCGCCTAAATCGATTTCAGTCAATAACGGTAGGATTAGTTATTAATATAAAAATCAACAGCATTCATCATTAATTTCTGTGTAGCTCATAAACCATTCGCGGAATTAAGTATCGTGCAGCTCCTGATGAAGAACAGTCAGGTGCAGCAGTTCAAGTACTTCAAGATTCTCATTCAAGAATTCCACATCAAAGTAGATTTGGGTTTTGTTAACGCTATAATGGAAGTCATGGACACGGTTGAGAAGGAGGACGAGATGGTACATATTACCATAATTTTTTTAATATCAATATCTGAAACATTATTGGTTTTGCAGAAGGAACGGTTCCTATTGGACTTGAATCTAGTCAATGAGCAGCTGTATTCGCATGTCAGCACACAATCGATCCAAGAGCAGAAGAGTTTCTATGATTTACTGCATTTCTCTCCGCTCAAGATACACGTGAGCTTCTCAATGGCATCTGGAGGTGGCATGACAAACATACCTAATTTCCTGAGCGTACTGCTGCAGGGCATCGGCGTTACCCTCACCGACTTGCAGGATGTCATTTTCAAGTGAGTACATTTTATATACTTCTCTTTGATTGAATTATTGATGAATTCAATTTTTTCCTTAATTAGATTGGCTTTCTTCCAACGTGAATACAATTTCTTGACGCAGCGGCAATTAATCCGTGAAGCTACCACTCATTACGTGGGTCAAACTGTGAAACAGCTGTACGTACTTGTCTTCGGCCTGGATGTGATCGGTAATCCGTACGGATTGGTGCTAGGCATTTCGCAGGGAGTGGAGGACCTTTTCTACGAGCCGATACAGGTTTGTAAATAATATATATTAACTAAATTCTTATTTTGAATCTCGGTTCGTGATTATCTAGGGGGCAATTCAAGGTCCAGGCGAATTCGCTGAAGGATTGGTGCTGGGAGTTCGGAGTTTGTTTGGACACACGGTCGGAGGAGCTGCTGGCGCAGTATCAAGGATTACTGGAGCCATGGGCAAGGGAATTGCGGCGTTGACCTTTGACAAGGAATACCAACGAAAACGACGGGATCAAATCAACAAGAGGCCGGCAACGGTGCAAGAAGGAATGGCGCGAGGCGGTAAGGGTCTTGTCATGGGAGTAGTGGACGGCTTCACCGGCGTTTTCACTAAGCCAATATCCGGTGCTAAGGAGCAAGGTGTTGGTGGTTTCTTCAGAGGATTGGGTAAGGGCGCCGTCGGCTTGGTGACACGTCCCACCGCCGGCGTCATGGACTTTGCTAGCACCTCCTTCGACACAGTGAAGAGGGTTACCGATTTCGGTCACGAGGAGGCATCGCGTCTGAGACCGCCTCGATTCGTGAACGCCGACATGGCTGTACATCCGTACAACAGAACCTTGGCGGAAGGAAACAAGCTTCTCAACGAGCTAGAGAAAGGCAAATATTACAACACCGACATATACTCCTGTCACTTCCCGATAATCGAGAAAAAGGAGATTTTAATTCTCTCCGACAAGAGGATGGCCTACATCATACACAACGACCTGTTCGGAGGTTGGCAAGTGGACTGGGCCTATACCTGGGCCGAAATCGACAAGGCGCCGGAGCTTTCGAACCGAGGCGTTCAGATCTATTTCGAATCCAAAAAGAAAGGTCTATTCAACTCGAACGAACACAGCAAGGTCATATTTCTCCCCAACCAAGAAGTCTCCAAGCAGATGATCGCCAAGATCATAAAGCACATGAGCGTCACATAAAATAATTCACATGGTAATCTGCGATTCGTGGAATAATTGAGTATTATTATCGACATTGAACATGCACTTGACGAATCCACGGAGCATTGGCTTCACTCCTAAAATGAATAAAAAGTGCACGCTTGCTTAAAAACAAACATTATAACCTTTCTATATAGATTTTTTTTATATATATCATTGCCCTTTTTGTAATATCGCTTATATATTGTTGAATTTTAAAAATTCTATTTGTTTTAACAGAAAAAAAAGAGGTGAATAAAACTGCAATTGTTTTTTTTATAGATATTTTCTCATTTAATAAATTTCTGCCTGTCAACCTTTTTCTTTTCAATTTTGTCTTTGATATGTTGAGCGGATCTCCGGTTAACGCCAACGCAAGAACCGAATAATCGTTAATATAATAATCATAGTTGAGGTTGGATCTGCGCAAAATATGCCTATATACAAAAAATACCCTATTGTCATTTCGGTTTCATGTACAAAATTATATATTCATACGTATAATACACACGTATCCATACACTTGTATATATATATTGGCGCAAACCTAGAGATCCAAATACCAAAATCGTATGCCGTGTTTACCGATCATCATCATTTCATTTCAACATCTTTTATTGCACTGCATTATTGTTATCGTTCTTCCTTCTCATCATTATAATATACACGTTCATTATTTCATTATAATTTTTTTTACAAAATATTTTCTTGACATTTAAAATCGTTCAGTCCGTATAAGCACTGTTCGTTTTCTTTTTACAACACACTGGATTTATCAATGCTCGAGGAGGTAGGGAAGCATCCTTCTGTAGATTGCTGCGTGACCGGGAGATGCAGGTATCAATCAAATGCAAGTCTCCCCAAGAAAATTACACAAACAAACAAAGAACTAATTAATTGCTAAATCGTAATCATAATTACAGCCTGGAAGTAGAAAGAAGTTGCGATTCAAGTTACACTATTTTAACTGAGGAACGTAAATTATATAAGCTTTGTACAATTGGGAAATTAACAAAATAATAAGAAAAACAATACAACGAGGGAAACTGAGAGAAAATAGTTGAAATAAAATTACAATAAAATAAAAATATTGTCTTGATGAGAGTGTGTGGACACACATATTTCCCATTCACGAGGAAAGTACGCAGCAAAGGACGAATCGCAGCTGCGGGGCCTCGTTTTGTTACATAATAATAATAATAATAACATCTGTATATTCATATGTATATATATATATAATATCTATGTATGTATAAAATTATATTGAAAAATAAAAAATAATAACAAATAAAATAATAAATTGCTTAAAATAACGTTAACTTGTTTTGTTTGTATATATATATAGTAGTAATAATATTATTATTATCATCATATGTATTATTAAATATAAATTTCATTTAGTATTAATTTTTCTTGACGTTAAAAATAATTTATTTGTTAGTTGATTGATGGTTCTGTCTGGGTATTATGATGATGATGCCGTCGCGGAGGAGGAAGATTTAGCGTTCGCTTAGTCGGCGTGCGGTCACCTGCCGGTGATGACCTCTTCCTCAACGTTGAGTAACCGTTTCACTTTGTCCGTATACCTCACCAAGAGAATTTTGGAGGAGCGAGTACTCAATTTCTCGTTTGCATTCAAGAACTGGCAGCACCTAGCCCGTTCCAGGAACTCGGTCGTCTTCATTTCCCTGATATCACCGTTGCTATTACTACTACTACTATTGCCACGTTCCGCACCACCACTAGTACTGCTGCTGCTGCTGTTATTACTAGAACTAGCACTACTGCTACTAGGATTGCTATTGAGTTGACGCAACAGCGTTTCTTTTGATTTTATCTTGAGGATGTTCGAGAGATCCTGAAGAAGCACCCAGCGCTCCGATTCGCAATCAGGAAGCGCGTACAGATTTGGCAGCATCTGTTCGCTGATCTCCATCTCGATGTCTTCCTCCACTGGAATGGGATCTGCCTCCGGTGCCCCCGCTAGCGGATCAAAACCAACGTCCGGATCATCTGAAATTGCAACAAACAATTAAATACATGCATTGCTTTCGATTTAATTAAACATTACGATAATTTGAAATTATAATTTATAAAAATCATTAATTCATAATGACTAGTACTAACCAAAGAGATCTGCCGGCCCGTTGAACCTCCAAGCCGGCATAGGTTTTCCTTGGAGCTCGTTCAGATGTTGCTGCAGGAGTGAGACAGTGGCATCGTCCACGGCTAGCTGCAGCGGTGTAATGCCTGAGTAGGTTGCGAGGGTCGGGTCTGCGCCGTACGAGAGCAGCAGCCTCACGATCTCCACGAATCCGTTCTCCGCAGCTTCGTGTAGCGGCCTGCGACAAGCAACAAATAACGCGTTAATTACTTGAAGTTCTGGTGGGTTAGTTAGCGCGCGCGCGGCCTTAAATTTCAATTTACCTTATTCCCCCTTGCGCAGACTCGCTGACTAGAGCGCCGTATTGCAACAGAAGCCTCGCAATATCCAAGTGCCCTTTCGAGCAAGCCTCGTGAAGCGGTGTGTATCCCGCATTATCCTTCGGCGAAGGATCGCAGGAGATCTTCTCTAGGCAATACGCCGCTATATCCTGAATATAATGAAGATAAAACAGAGAGAGATCAGATCAAGAATGAATGTGAACAATGTGAGTGGTCATGTAAGAGAAGAGAGAGAGAGAGATGAGTGATAAGGTATTTGTGTCTGAACTCACCGTAAAACCGGAACGCGACGCCCTGTGGAGTTGCGTTTCGCCGACCCCTTTGTTCAGTACCCACGTCTTGATCTCCTTCTGAATCTCTTGGACGGATGTGGGGATTTTCGTCTTCGCGCCCAAACTTCGCCTTCCCCTTGGCCTTTTCCCGATTTCTTCGTTTGGTTCAGTTTTCACAAGGTCCTCCTTCTTCACCGGCTTCTTCTTTTTTCTTATATAGTCGAAACCTGAGCTGAATTTTCGCTTGCCACGCTTCTTATCCGTACCGCTTTTGACTACAACGCTAATAGAAGGCTGCTTTTTGGTCCAAACGCTGTCATTATCCTTTTCTTTGACAGCCTCTTCCTCGTCTTCTTGCGCTACCAAATCATCGACACACGTGATAGGCGGCGCCGAAGCGGGTCGGTCCTCCCCAAACACTTCCCTGATGGTTGCCTTTTCATTGAGTATTCGTACCAGCGAAGAGTTCTTTGGTGGCTGAATAATCTTGGGAGCATCCGCTTTGAGACGTTTCCTTTTTTTGCCGCCTCCATACCTTTCGAGCAGCTTGTCAATGAAGGAACTACGCAATGAATTCTCTGAATCGTTCGCAAAGCTGTAGTTTGACTCGAGATCACTGTCCTTTTTGAAATCACAGTTTGAAGGAGATATGGGATATGGGTCCAGGTCCGGCAGTGAGGTCGATATTCGATGCATGTTCGGCGGCCTCGACACCTTGATCAGCATCCTTGGCATCCGCAACGACTTTTTGTACCTGTACAAATCCTCTTCCCATCCCGGTTGGAAAGCAGATCCATCGCCGAATGTTGGCTTTTTTGCCGGCTTAGTTACGAGTAAAGTCGGCTTTATGTCTTCATCCCATAATTTGAATTTCGGTTTCACTTCTACGGATTTATTAACTGTATCATCGTTCTCCTGCTCCTTCTTAATCGTCGGCGTGGTCGTTGTTGTCGTTGCGGAGCTCGTCGTCAATTGGCTAAGCGGAGCGTCCGAATCGGAATCGCTCTTCACTTTCGTTTTTACCGGCTTCGTCTTGGGTTTGGCAGGCTTTTTCGATGGACTTCGCAATTGCTCTAAGAATTGATCACAGGCACTGTTGAAGAGTTCGTCCGTTGGACTGGGCGGCAGCTGGATCTGATTAGGTATTGTTTTCCGATCCTTACGCATCTCAACGAGACTCTGTCTTTCGAGCACTGGCATTTCGTTGTCGCTATCTTGGAAGTCAAAAACACTAGTCTCGGATGAGCTGCGGATATCCGTACGCATTTTCGAGTGGATCAATTTCGGCGGACTGGCGTTATTGTTTACAGTCTCCTCCACTTGCTTCAGTTCCGCCTTTGTGCGGATCCGTGCAGCAAGGAATGCGGCCAGACCATCCAGGTCCGTGGACGGATCCTTGTCGGAATCAACCGCCTTCGGAATGCTCGGTTTGTACGGAGGAGTGTTAGAGGTCCGCTCCAGGCTGACCGCTGTAAAAGGTGAAATGTTCCTACGACCCACGATTCCAAGTTTCGGCTGCAACGGTGCCATCACCTCCGTCGTCGGCTGCTGGATCTGCCTCATCAACTGTTGCTCTTGCTCCAACTTTCTGGCACCTTTGTTCTGAAGACTTGTACGCAGTATGTTAAGCACATTCTTAGTTACTTTCTTCGTCCCCTGCTGTGGATGAGACTGCTGAGGAATCAACGGTTGAGGCGGTGGATGTTGCGAAGGAATCGCCTGCGATGACTGGTGTTGCGATGACATCATCATCGCAGACGGCACTTTGCGTTGGAACTCGTAAGAGGACAGCTTCTGTTCGATCTGCTGGTCAATGGTTTGCCGCCAGGACTCCATTTTTGGGATCTTCTCGGGTACTTGAGAGGGTAGGAACTCTTGCGGACGTTTCGTTGGAAAGTCCATTCGGGGCAGCGGTGCCGCCGCCGTCGAAGTCATTGGGTAGTTATAGTAGTTTTGGGAGCCGCCAAAGTTCGGCAAGAAGTCGATTTTGGGAGCCCTCGGTGGCGGCGGCTGATATTGCGGGTTGTGTGGCCTGTACTTGCGGTCATCGTAGTCGATGTGAGTGGAGTCTGCTGTGGTTTTCACCGTTTTCACGGATAGATCCAGAGGTGACTCGCGTTTCTGCTTAGCAGCCAGCAACTTCTGTGTCGTGGTAGGAACAGATTTTGGCGGAGGGTGGTAGCTCTGCGCCGTCGTCGGCGGCTTCGGGGCATAGGCCTGAGGAGCATTGGAGTAAGATATGGGTGTATTCTGCTGATAATATTGGTTCGCAGTTTCCGTCTGGTAGTGTTTCTGCCTGTAATCTTGTTGATAATAATTCGTTGCTTGGCTATTGCTGGTAGTACTGCTGCCGCTCCCGCCTCCACTTCCACCTCCTGCTCCGCCGCTATTCGTATAAGGTTTATAATTTGTGTATTGGGGGATAAGACTAGAAAATGAGTTACTGCTGTTTGTTGTCGAGGAGTGGTATTTGGAATAGGCGGGATAAGTTTGCTGGTACGATTGCGGCGGATACGATGGAGTAGTTTGTTGTTGCTGTTGCGGTTGCTGAATTTGCTGCTGTTGTTGCATCGACTGCTGCTTATGGAACTTGGACTCGAAATAGGTTTGGTATTGAGGTCCGTAGTAGCTCGGTTGCTTGGCAGGTTGGTGGATCGCGGTATTCGGCACGTGTGAACCCTGACCTTCGTTTTGCTGCTGATCCCAATAAGGGACAGCAGAATGTTGTTCTGACCGCACAGATCCATCGTTATCTCTATTAGGCTGAATACGCTGCTGCTGCTGCTGCAGTTGCTGCAATCGATGTTGATGTCGAATCTTTTGTTGCTGTAACAATTGTTTCTGTCGTTGATGTTGTTGATGCTGATGCAGAAGTTGTGCCGGTAACCGATGTTGCTGTTGCTGCGGTTGCTGGGACTGTTGAAGTTGTTGCAGTTGTGGAGGATGGCGATGGATGTGATGATGGTTTTGTTGCAGCAACTGTGGTTGCGATTGCTGTTGAGGTTGCTGTTGTGGTTGTTGTTGTTGATGATGCTGGTGTGGATGCTGTTGTTGAGTGTTGTTGGTAGATGGGCTGCCTGAGGTTACGTCCGTACCCGCAGGTAGCCCTTGGAAGTATTGTCGCGCCCCCTCCAATACGTTGCTGAAGGTACTATCCATGACACGCAGGTCCTTACCCTGCTATCGCGTTTCCTGCAAAGCAGAACGAGAATCAAATTAGTTGGAAAGAAAAGCAAGCATCGTGTTTACACACACACACACATCCACATCTATACTATACACATGTGTTATATCCCTGCTATTTTGAGCCCAATGTGGCGCTCCGACTTCGACAAAAATCCCAAACGTTATCTAAATATAAATGAGTGAAAACCTAAATTCGCCCTGCATTATTTATAGGCCATCGGCGGGCGAGAAAAGTTTCGCGAAAGAAGGAGTCATGCATGGCGTGGCGCGCCTTTAGCTCGTCCGACTATCCGTCCGTCCTCTTCGTCTTTCCAGTTTCGAAGCATCCTCCAGATTTATGTAGGTCATATAATGTTCGTTCCGCCGCGCTGTTGCGTACATCGTCGCACATACATGCATACTCCATATCTTCCACACACGACGCCTTACTTTCTCCAAACGTAACGGTCGCAAAACGAAGAACCGGACTTTGGAAACGATTTTCAATCGCTAATGTCGCCGTTACCGTTCGTTCGAGCCATCGAACGTTCATAGAGGAGAGACTTGTACAAATGAAGCCTTTCAACCGGAAACAAATCACTTTTGTTTCGATCCATTGATTCACAGCTGATTCGCCCAATTCAACAAAGCTTTTATTATTCATTTAATATCATTTAACTTTGCTGAATTTGCAAAATGAATAACACATGGGGAATTGTAGTATCCCCAATACCATTAATAAACAGCAGCGAGGAAAGATTGCGTAACACTTGATTCAGCAAACAAAGCTATTTAATTTATTAATTAATACCAATTCGAACGGACAATTTACAATCAATATCTGAATGAATAATTCCCGCGCAATTTACCATTATCAAATATCTTATAGTACAAATAGTATTTCAAACATAACATAATCTACAATATAACGTTATACAAAACAAAAAACTTGCTTCAAATAAGATTGCACGTTGTGCAAGTGAAATGATATTAGATGGAATGTACACTATTGGCATTTCCACAGTTTCAAATAAGAATAAAACATATTGATACTAGTAAACACAATGCACTTACTTCTGCATTATTACTATCATGAATATAATAGGAAACGCTCGTTTATTTGCCACAACCGCAATTCCCTTTCTCGAATGGCACGAATGAATGGAAACACGTATTAAGAATTTCTATTGAACGACAGTAGTCAATGATTGTTAAATCTCATCCAAGATTACTGCATTGATTCGTTTTTTTTTTAAACAAATATCTCATTAATGATAGGCTACGATCCGGTGAAAGTTTTGGTCTTATATTATTTGATACTTAAATGGTATTTCAATTATGGAAAGTCGGTATAACTGTTGTAAAAAATGATGTTACTTTCATTTTTAATTTAAAAAAACAGATTATGATTTTAGCAAATATAAATGCCTAATAAATTACGTTAATTAAACGTATTTATATGAAAAAATACTTTATTTCAATAAATTATATTATTTATATTAGGTTCCAAGTAAATTTTTATGTACGTATAAATATTTATTTTAAAACCGAATAATTTTCAGATATACATTCAGTAGAAGAAGTTATTTGAAGATACAGTTTTCTTCACCGAAAATATGACATAATTAAATAGATATTCAATATTCAGCATTTGTAGAAATTAAAATTTCATCTCTTTAGCAACTATTGTTTCCTTTGATATTAGTAGACATTACAAATTTTAATATATTTAAAAAAATCCATATTATTATACTAACAGTTCCTACAACAGAGCTACTTAAAACTTTTGATTTCATGATTGATTACAAATTAGTTTTCCAAAATGTTTATTTTAGGAGGAACTAAATATAGTGATGCATTGATAGAAACTGACATTGAACTCCAAAAAATTACAAAGTTTATGTTATTACTTATATTATATTGCGCAAACAATTTACACATGTTAGAAGTACTTGTACAAGAAATTTCGTGTATCGCATTGTGAACGCACCTTTTGATATAAATAATTCGAAGCTCAGTTACTAAAATAAAACTGTATCTTAAAAATTACCTTCCATTATATTATTTCAAGTTTGTTTTTTTTCAATCGTTGATATTGAAATAACAGCAATAAAGTAATCAATGAGTATAGTGTATATTGTTACAGAATTAGATGTAATTTGCAGGGTAAACAATTAGTTTTTTTTCATTTGTAGCCGAGCGGTTGAAGCACAATTATTCAATATACAATAAAATGTGGGTGTCGCGAATGAATCAACAAAAGTCATTACGTGGATTCACGGCCAAGGCCGTCGTTTTCCGATCTCTCTCTCCCAGGGATCGCAGAATGAAAACCGCGCGCGCGCTTTGCTTTTTACTCCTTTTTTTCTCTCGTTTGTTTTCCGCCGATAAAAAGCGACGCTCACTGAAAGTCTGGCAGCGCGCGCCAAACGCGAAATGGGAATCCCCTACATACAGTTTTTTTTTGTAGTTGTTGTTATGCCCCCGCTAATAACAAGCGGATTAATCAATCCTGCCGCAATTACTGCGCGTCGCATATGCCCTGCAAATAATTTCGATTGCGCCGAATCCAATACACGCGAATCTATTAGAGGCACTGCGTTAATTAGTTTTTAGCGGATACAATTAGTTGCATTTGCATTTCAGTGCCAAGGTCGAACGAGCGTTGTTCGCCACGAAAGGGTGTACCACCTTTTACGTGCGTGTTTTAGAATTCGTACGATCCTTACTTATTTCAATTCTTCTTTTTTTGGGTTCGTCCATCAGTTTCTTTCGGTTCGTCGCGTTACGGTCTCGCGGCGGAGGCAGTTAGCCCACTTTCTCGGCTTGCTTAATGTATGTTTACAGTTAGGTCGGGGTGAGGAGGAGGAGGAAAACGCGGAGACGCCGCCCCGCAACTGCCGAAGATTCGCGAACTGAGCAACTTCTATGTCTTCGGATCGCATCGGAAAGGTCAGAGGAACTGCGCGAATCGGGTCAATGGACAATGTCGACACCGCGAAACGCACGTCGAGCGCTTTACCGAAATTACGAGCGGGTCGAAAGAAAACCGAAACACTTTCCATCCGATTGATGAGGTTTTTTCTTCCTAATCCCAATCCCCATCAACGAAGTAGTACCCAACAGCTGATTACGCAACAAGTCTCTGGGAATCTATGAATGGAAACAATTGTATCTTAAGGTCGTCAACCACCGGATCAGGCACGTCCAGCCACCGAATTATCCATGACACGTCCGGCGTCGTTCCGACTTTCTAGTTAAACAATTTATTATAGAAAATAACATCCGTGCTTATTTCGTTCAGATTGAATCAACTTAATATAGTTTTCTCAGTTCAAAAGTAAACACTATATAGGTGCAATAAATTAGTTTACATTTTCGTTATGTGTTCCTTATAAATTTCAACAACACATTACATTAAACATACCAAACTTTTAATGAAGCCAAAAATAAAAGTAAAATATTATGCAATTATCTATATTGTTTTTTATGCTTACGTATATCTAATTATACTATAACAAATATAAAAGCAGACATGAAAAATGTAAACTATAATTCTCAAATAAATGCGATAATCAAAGAATCCAAATAAACATTACTACATCTTGCGATAACCTAAGATCTACATTCTTTTTTAAGACTTAAATATGATACTATTAATTTTACTATCAGTATTTCGCGGGAAAATTATTTTAAAATATTTTGTTTTAACATTTAGTATTATTATTATTCTGTATTCACTCGATGCGTGACATGTGGCATGTATTTCTGTCTGGCGTACCAAATGTCATGTACACCAGTGGTCTCCAAAGGGGTCGATGGAAAAACAAGTTAAATGTGGAATTTCGAGGTTATTTAAGGAAAAATTTTCTAATTTTGATACAAATATCGATTATCCGTCTCATTTTGAAATTTGTCAAAAATGTTAAATTGTTATGTATATAAATAAATATAAAAATGCAAAATAAATGCTAAAAATATTTTTTTTTGTTTGTAACACTTAAATAAAATATTAAAATAATATTTTGTGGGGTTCGAAGTTTTTAAGATTATCGATAATCAAAAAAGTTTAGCGACCCCTGATGTGCACTGTTAATTGCACTTTCTAATTTAGCTATATTCATATCGGACTTCATGACATCAAATCGTAGTTGAAAAGACATACATGTCTCATGTCACGTATAGTGTAGATTCAGCATATTATATTATTCACAATCATGTATCTATGCACATCATCATTAATTTTAATGAAAAGTTAATAATAAAATCATTTTATGTTAAATATAGTTCGTTATACAAAAAATATAACATTTAGAAACTTTAAATATGGAAAGTTTAAAAAGTTTTGAAAACTGTTCTATCAGCAGGCAAAGTTATGGCATCAGTTTGTTGTGATGCAAAAATAATTATGTTGAGAACGGTAAAATAATTAACTCTGAATATTATATTACACTTTTCAAACCCCGTAGATAAATTAGTTATTCAATTATCGTTATAACAACGTTTTTAGCAGTTTATTGCAATATAACTTCCTTTACATATTTTAACAAGCAATAATATTATATCAAATATATAGTTATATGATTGATTTGTTTAGTTGATAATTTATAAATATTTTACATTACCAGTGTTAATGACATTATAAGATATATAATTAATGTAGAGTATGAGTAAATAAGTACAAAAATATCTGTTTTTTTTAATAAAATAAAGTATATTATTTAGAATATCCAAATACCGTTAAATTCATTTTATGTAAAAGTTAAGTATGACTGGTAGCCTTTGACAAAATGAGATCAATATAATAAAGATCATTTTGTTGAAGATCATTATTTAGAATGTCCAAATATCGTTAAATAAATTTTATATAAAAGTTAAGTATGAATGGGTGACTGGTAGCCTTTGACAAAATGGGATCAATATAATGAAGATCATTTTGTTGAAGACCATTATTTAGAATATCTAAATACCGTTAAATAAATATTATATAAAAGTTAAATATGAATGGGTGACTGGTGTAGCCTTTGATAAAATGGGATCAATATAATGAAAATCATTTTGTTGAGTAAAATGTTGTAACACACATAATAGTATACAAATACTAGCCCAGCGCTCTTGAACCTTTTTATACCTGAGGACCGCAAAAAATATGAGAAATATGGTTGATGGTTAATACAAGACTACAATTTAGATAGTAAATATTTAAACAATTTATTATTATAAACTTATTTATAATTTTTGCGCGTACTAGAGTGAATGATATAGAAAAGCATTTCATAATTTTTAGGTCGCCATTAAAACTAATATATAAAAAAAAATCAATGCGCCGAAGATAAAGTAAAAGTTTGGGAACCCCTAATATAGATAAACTCAAACATTCCTAATAAAGTTACCAGCATCATTTACATATTAATCAAGTAAATTAGAAGTACTATTGCAAATTGGGACATTTATTTCCGGTATTGTAAAGGAAAATCAATAATCAACTTAGATATCAATTTGTTAAATAATTATATAGTAATCAATAAACATTGGTTTTACATTAACTGCTATTAGCACAACATCGTAACATTATTCATTCGATAATTTTGATATCAATTAATTTTGTGATAATTGTAATAATTATATTTTCTAAACTATGAAACAAGATGTCAATGAACCAGATTCATTTAACGTGACTGTTGTCATCGGTGATTGATTACTCATAATCCAAAGTAAATATCTCTAAATCTACTAAAATATAACAGATGATAAATGATATTCATTGTTAATTCACAAAATAAGATAAATTATCAACATTCATTAGTAAAATAAATCAAAACTATTCATTATTATAAATGATAGATACTTTCCGTGTGCACGTTTCTGTATGATACCATATACTTCTGGATTGATCGCATGCTTCAAGAGTCGGTGCAATAAGGAAACAAAGAAATTAGGAGTCGTCAGCGATTATTTTGATCTTGCGCGTCGAGGCCAGATGACTCACTGATTTAATTAGCAACTTGGCATTGGCAATGGCATAATAACATATGACGTACTGTCATAGAATCAATACAAACGAAAATCTCAAGTCGTTTATGTGACAATTAGCAGCTGATACGTCATGGTAATATGACATTTCGTATAATCATTTGACATAGGTTGTCAAAAAAAATATGAAAACAATAAATGTCAAATAGTAACAATTATTACTTTATTCATTGAGAATAGTCGATTTAAACGTTGTAATTTGTAAGCGTGTATTTAAATAGGATTTATTGAAATTTATACGGTAATGGTTAGTTTAACTAACATACAATAAGTGATTTGTTCAACCGTATCGGATTGCGGTCATTAAACTTTTGGGTTTGATTGTAGATTGATGCAATTTTCCTTAATGGAAACCTGTTATAGATCGGATCATTTTTGTGGTTTGTTCGATTGACACATAAAAAACTGCACTTAACAGATCACTTTAACAGAAACTAACGATTGTGATTTCACTATACTTCACAGTAATTTTTTAGGGTATGATTGATGTTCGTTCTAACCGAATGAAGATGTTAGTGATTGTTTTCATTGTTGTTTATGTTAACGCGAAAGAAAATGTTTTATTACCTTGACTGGACGGAAAAGGACAGAGCTTGTAATGCAAGTTGAATGCATGCCAAATAAACATCGACATCGGATAGGATGGAAACTTAGTGTAAGAAGTGCGTAATTGAAAGAAATTTGGTTTTCGGTCGGAATGAAGTTCACGAATTATCTGGAGTAAAATTGGGCAACGATATGGAAATTACACTTACTCTCACCGAAACTATTTGCTTCTCCTTTTTGCCACGTCCTTTCTCTTTTATGCGATTATTCTCATCTTTTTTTTTGTGTGTGCTGCGACTCGTCACGAGCAATTGCGAGGACGGCTTTTGAAACTTATGCTCTTAGTTTCATCCATGGTTTCCCATGGGTCGGGGCCGGTCGGACGGACGGCAGGCAGGGATTATAATTTATTGACACACACACACATTTCTATTCCTATATATATATATACACTACGAACACAGTCAGTCTCGCAACATCACAGCCGCATGCACAACAAATGTTATTTTTCTTTTAGTTTTTGGGACTCCTCGAGGCCCCCACCAGGCAACCAATGACCATCCACCCAACAAAATGTCCGAGCAGGTAGAATTTTTAGATCATCGCACTTTCTTTCTTTAACCAACCCGGCGAACAAACGCAGAATAAATAGGAATTAAACGTCGGGTATTTTCAACTTTGTCGACTTTTCGCTATGTAATCTTCCAACATCATCACTAATTAACTAGCAGTTAATGATCGCTTCCTAGTTTCAAGTTTCAAACTATTCTATTAGTCTATAGAAATATAATAACTCAATATTAATTTCCTTCGTAATAATTTAAGTTATGTAATTTTTTATAGAATCATTCCAAATATCATATCTTTCAAATCCACACGGAAATTGAAGAAATACTTAACATTAATAATTATTTCCAATAAAACAATTCTTAAGTTGTATGATTTGTGTGAATTTAAACTTTCAAAGAGTATTGTTATTTAAACAAATTATTTTGCGGAATTATTAAATAAAATCTATGCTAAATATATTCCAAATCCACACTAAAATTTATGAAATACTTAAAATTTATAATTATTTCCAATAAAACAATTCTTAAGTTATATGATTTGTGTGAATTTAAACTTTCAAGAGTTTTGTTATAATAAACAATTTATTTTGCGGACTTATTAAAAAAAAACAAATTTGTGGTAAATATATTCCAAACCGTAATAAATCCATTTAGATTTATGTGTGCATATTCATGATTAAATAATTACTCTCATTATTATGATTAATAATTAGTATTTCTTTCAATATTTTCAAAATTTATCGGATAACTAGAAAATTCTTTTCAGAGAAAGTTAGTCATAACATAAACTAATAATCAGTTTACTATTTGAAAAATAATAAACAAATTACGTGATTGTAAAAACTGTATTGTATATATAGATATGATTTATGTTAAAAATAAATTATCTATACTTTCTATTTTAAAGAGAATAATTTGTGGATGAAATTTTGTGCGAACACATATGTTTGTTTTGAGTAAGCGTATTTAATATATCCGTACGAGCGGAGTACTCATTAGAATAAAGATTCGTTTACATGCAGAATAGTTGGTAACGAATACGCGCCATAAATATTATGCACTTAGGAGGATCGTGCACGTTGTATTTATTACCTAACAAGCTACAGTTAGCTAGTTATGTAAGCCGCGCGGATTTTAATGAATCATCCACGCACACTTGTCCTCCTATTCATAACGCACTTCTCTTTCGCACTTATAATCTCTAGACGTTGAATATATTTATGGTATAAATCGATTAAAATCATATTGCATCAACTATGGTAATTTTAGCATGGAAATTCATATTTTTTCAAATAATTCATATTTTTAAAATTGCTACACGTAATACTTTCTAATTTACTTGTCAATTAATTGTTAAGTATAGCGAATGTCATTCTGATTATATCTTAGAATTTCAAAATATGTTTCAAATTATAAAATCCCCACAAATTATAATTTTATATTTCATTTTAAATGTCTTCTTTGATTATTAAATTCAAACACTACTAATAAAAAGTAATTGAAGGGAATTTCCATAAAAAAACTCGAATAATCTGATTATCACTACAAATTCAATGAACCGGATTCAGCTAGGTTTTGCAAGGATTTAGATGTGTATTACTGTTTTAAAGATTACACAACTATTTAAATTGATTTATTTTATGATTGAAAAAAAAAATTAACTAAAGCGTTTCTCAACATTTTTTACGCAACAAATTTGTTTGTAGTTATACTGTGTCAACCAATTACTTATAACATAAATTTGACACATGGTGAAAGCTGTCATTTCACGACTTATTAATAATCTAACACTACCCATAAGTTGAGAAAAGCAAAATTGATTTCCATCTGCTTTGTTCTCTCAGACATCAACGATCTTTGCCATTATTTTTTTATAAGAAAATAATTTGTTTGTAGTTATACTGTCAACCAATTGTTTATAACATAAATTTGACACCTGGTGACAGCTGTCATTTCACGACTTAATGATAATTTAACACTACCCATAAGTTGAGAAAAGCAAAATTTATTGCTTTATTCTCTCAGAGATCAACGATCTTTACCATTATTTTTTATAAGAAAATTAAATAAATTCCATATATAAAAAAAATGAACAATTATCAATAATTAATTTCGTATTATCCATTAGGTTTTATGATTCTAACACAATAAATTCCATCGTTTGCGTAACACAACAAAGCATTTTTCAATCGGCGATTGGCCTGGAGCGATTTCAAGCAGAATAAAAAAAATCAACAAACGCAATTTATAATTTTGATTATGCAAACACATCGGTACAATGTAAACCGCAGCGAGCCGTATTTATTTGTCTATCGCAATCGATTTTGGAAAGTATCCGTATCCGAATTTCGATGTCATTAAAACTTTTCTTTTCCAACGAAACCGTCCGTTTTCTTTTTTTTTGTTTCCGATTTTTTTTCAGCGCACTCAGTTGGAGAGTTTGCTGTTTCTTTTTCTGATATTTACCTCTTCGTTTGCAGGACATAGCGAAGAATGATGATGCAACATGCTATTCCCAGTCGTGGGCTCCTCGCACTTCGAAATTTATTGCATCTTGCTGCGGTCCATTTCCTTATATCCTTAGGATCATGTTACCAATGCCTGAAACAAACAAAATTAACAAAAATTATAGAGAATTCACGACGAATTATCCAATCACAGATTTCGTAAGTTAATGAAATAAATATTATCCTTGGTTTTTTATGTAATGATAATCGAATTTACTTATAGATAAACAACATTTATCATTAGCAAATAATTGATTACAAATAATAACAAAAAATACACTTTAAATAAAAAATTTCAGACATTTATTTTATATAAGTGTTACATAGCCATTTAAAAGTAAAATATTAAATTTATTTTTGTTAATAATTGTTATGTACTTTTTAAATATTTTAACATTTAGATTCAGTTGTTATGTATTATTACTCTTTCAGGACATAACTTATTTTGTAATCAGGAATTAAACAACAAATAAGATTTTACAGGTATAATTAAGCAGAAGGTTACAATGATTATACTTGTTTCGAAAATCATTTATTGTAGCTGTGCAATAAGAAGAAACATTTTTTTGTATCATTTTAATTTATTATTTTAAAAAATTCAACATTAATTATTTGTCATTTTCTCATGCTTTCATATTGTTTGTATATAACAACAGTGGTCGGCAACCTTTTTGAAGCAAAGAGCCATTTCGAAGATATTACCTGTTCAAAAAAGTATAGGGAGCCGCAAGTAGCATTATAATCACTTTGGACCTAAACTTGTTAATTAATCACTTATTTTTGTTATTAATTGTTATGTAATTTTTAAATATGTTAACATTTAGATTCAGTTGTTATGTATTATTACTCTTTCAGGATATAACTTATTTAGTAATCAGGAATTAAACAACAAATAAGATTTTACAGGTATAATTAAGCAGAAGGTTACAATGATTATACTTGTTTCGAAATTCATTTATTGTAGCTGTGCAGTAAGAAGAAACATTTTTTTTATCATTTTAATTTATTCTTTTTAAAAATTCAACATTAATTATTTGTCATTTTCTCATGCTTTTATATTGTTTGTATATAATAGTGGTCGGCAACCTTTTTGAAGCAAAGAGCCATTTCGAAGATATTACCTGTTCAAAAAAGTATAGTAGCATTATAATCACTATTTGTACTTGTGAAAAGAATATAGCCACCAAGAGCCGCAAATGTTCAACAAAGAGCCGCAGATTGACGAACATAAAATTTAAAGTATTTGTATTTGATTGTTAGATAGACAATAATATCGGAAAATCTGAAGTGTAGTAAATTTATTTGAAAACAATTACTTTACAATTTTCTTTAATTTCTTAGAATAAAGTGTATTCTGTAATTTTTGTTTGTAATAACTTAGAAAGATAATTGAAGTAATGAAGGTGAAGGTGAACGTCATTCCAAACACATCGTAATAAAACATGAAGTAGTGATGGAACTGTACGAGACTAGAATCAATATTTGTTTAGATATTTCTATTAAGATCTTTAGGGGGAATTTGCGGTACAGCAAGAATTCATGTGAGAGCTATTTAGAAACTATCGGCTTTCAAACTATTACGTTCGACGCATTCATTACATGTTTTGTGATTTTGGTAATTGCAGGGTTTCGCAAGGTTTCGGCAACAACATAATGTGGCCGACCGATTTCGGTGTAGATTTCGACGAAGACGACGTTGTCCTTGGACGTGCGTATGTGTCGAAACCAAGGTTGCAATCTCCGCTCGAGGACGAAGTGGCAAGTGTAGGTAAGGATGCAGCAGCCTTTTCCACGACTTGCAGCAGCAAAGTGCAAAAATAACGCAGCATTCGGTACACGGCTATTAGTCAGTGGCCGTTCGACTTTTCGCAGAGTCGCGTTGCATTTGTGGATGCATGCAGAGCGCACTGTTTTTGTTGCGTAACCGACGACGGTAGACGCGGTTCTGCCGCAACATCAATGTCAGAACGCACCCAACTATTTAGGTCGCAACTCGAAGCCGCACAAACAGAAATAACAAATAAATCATTTACAAAATAATAACGACGTTCACTTGATTTTACACTTTTTTACACATTTAAATGCAAGTGCATCAATAACAGATTATAAATCTGGAGTAGTAGTACTAGGACATATTGCAAAAATTATACTATAAAACTTACTTTTCATAACTAATCATTTTTTCAGGAATAGAAAAAGATTGTCCAAATTACTAATTTGTTTACTTTGTTAAAAAAGGTATTTTGGATTTGTACATACAAAAACATGTTTTTTTTTTATCTAAGTATTACATGAGAATTATCTTAGGGAAATAAATAATTATCGTTTATGATTACGTGTGACAAAAATAAACATATAATAATTTTGAATCACATTTAAATATATCTAAAAAATTCCCAAGAATTCAATCGCTTGACATTCATCGGACAATGACCTCTTTTATATCCAAATGTTGATGTTAAATGCAAAGTCATGCTATTTCACAATTCAAGTAATTCTAGATGTTTTTACACTTTTTTAATGATTTATTTCTATGTTTGCTCAACTTCGTTAAATTAAATGATTCAACTCTATTTTACTCAGTATTTACTTTTATTTTCTTGCAAGAAAAATGTTTAAAATCTGGAATAGTCTCTTTGAAGTGACAGTTTTGTGGATTATTCAAAAAACTATCTACGTATTAAAATTAACCAATTTAACTTCTATTTTCTTACAAGAAAAATGTTTAAAATATGGAATAGTCTATTGGAAGTGACAGTAAAGAAGACAGTTTTGTGGACTATTAAGAAAACTATCTACGTGTTTAAATTAACCAATTTGTAGCATAAACTCTTTTACTGAGTTTTTACTTCTATTTTTTTTTACAAGAAAAATATCTGAAATATGGAACTGTTTATTGGAAATAACAGTAAAGATAGTTTTGTGGATTATAAAAAAAAAACTATCTACGTATTTAAATTAACTAATTTGTAGCATAAACTCTATTTAACTGAGCTTTTACTTCTATTTTTTTTTTACAAGAAAAAATATCAGAAATATGAAACAATTTATACGAAATAACAGTAAAGATAGATTGTTCAGAAAACTATCTACATGTTTCAATTAACTAATTTATAACATAAACTCTATTTTACTGAGCATTTACTTCTATTTTCTTACAATAAAAATATTTGGAATATTAACTTAATGATAAATTCCCTTAGCCCAATACAGATTTGATTACTTAGGTCCAAAGGACGCGTATACATAATTTAAATGTGACTTCCTCTGCTGAATTTTCAAACAATTTTAAAATTTAATTATTTGATATTCACAGATCCATAAATTACTATATTGAAAAAACGATATGATGTATCATAGAGAATTGATACAAAAATGCAGATAAAATAATGAATATTATAATAGTAGTTTGAAAACGAATGGCATCACTTTTATTGAGAAACTTAGAATATTTGGATCAATTGGATGGAAAAATTCGTGAAAAAAGACCTGTCTTTTGCCTTTCGCTTCAAAACTTTTCAAACTGCCTACATATATCTTGACCTAGATTTCATTAGTTTTTTTTCTGTATATTTGTCGTCTGTGTTTTTATCGTTCTAGTCATTAATTTTATTTTCCTGTTTTTATATTTTTTGACATAATTAAAAGCATCAATTTTCAAAATAATCAATCCAATCATGTTGGATTTCATAATTTCAATTAATTTTCAAATTTGTTTACTAAAGCTTATTATGACCACTATAGGATCTGTAACATTCGATAAAAATAACCGTCTGTTAAACTTTAAACAATAAAAAAATATTTGTTAATAATTTTTCATAGCGTTTTTCAAAGTTTATTGAATTGGTAACAATAACCAATAAAAAGAAGTAAAATATATAAGAAAAAAATCAAATAATATTTAATGTTATTGTTAAGTAATTTCGCTTTTGCATTATTAAAAATATTTAAAAAATTCTGTTGTAAGTTCCGTGTAATTTGCGTAGATTACAGTTTGTTTTCTTCTTTACGGCTGTGCCAGACCCGCTATAAATAATGCATGCGTAGACTGCATACATCTATAAACTAGCATTTAATTCTCGAACTCATTCATGTCGTTGTTATGTGTATACAGAGGACGAGGAGGAGGAAAAGTGCACCTCCCCGTAGAAAATCTAAATTCAGCTGTTCCTTTCATTGCTTATTATATGACCCAGTCGGTTCTCTTGTGGTCTGTCACGCAGATATGTCACGAACCATTCAACTCCAAACACTCAATTCTTTGTTCCACTTATTTTACTAGCTCAATTTTGAATACAGTGATCATTGTTACGTCACGTCTAAAGTTTAATAAAATTATATTTATGATATAATTTTGTTTATGCTTTGACAAGTAATTATTTTAGTAACATAACCTTCTCAACTATTTTTACTAACACCGATAATTACAGACTTTGGCCTTTCATTTCCCAGTTTTTTTAAAGTCTTTGATTGATTTTAATTATTGTAAATATTATTAGTTTTAATCATATTTAAAGCCTTAAAACAAATGTCGTCCAATACTTAAAGTAACGGATTGAATGAATTACAACCTAGATATTTTTTTCTTTTAAGATTATAGTCAGTACCGTTCAGTTTCCGACATTTACCAGTGGAGCAACAAAAAAATATAGTACGGATATGAGACTACGAAATCTAGTTTCTTATTAAAATAAGTGCAGACTTCATAACCGATTTATTAATTTACCTACAATAAATTATATAGGTATTTCCGGATTAAAAGTAAGTAAAAAAAAATAAGTCATAGAAATAAAGAATATGGTAGTTCTTTAAAAAAAAGTTTAAAAATTAATTAATTCCGCATTCTTTTAATGTTTAAATATTCAGTTTTAATAAAATAACTTGTTTATAAAATATAACTGTGAATATTTGTATAAATTTAAGAAACTTGAAATAAGTAGGTCAGTTTCGACTAGATTTTTATTAGTTAAAACAAGATTTCTTTAAATATTTAATTAATTTTATTATATAACAGTTAAGATTTGTGTATAGTAATTGTATTTGAATGAAACTGTGCAATGTGAGGAAAGCGTCATAAAGTTATTTTTGTTCATCGTCGCATCGTCGTAAATTTCAATTAGGTTATTTAGTAGTAATCACCTTTTATTGACTTTCCAGTTAAAAGCGTTTAGCCGTAATATCCTGTTCATTAGGTGCGTATATAAGAAAGTATGAGGAATATGTTTTAACTGTAACTTATTTAGCGCGCGACTTGCGTTCACCGTTAAACCTTTTTAACTTCTCTTAACGTGTTTCACAGTCGTCATTAGCGAAAACGAAGAACGAGGCGCGCACGAAACCTCTTTTGTATTGATGTGAACCACGGTAGCCCCATATATTCATTGAACCCTGGCAGCATTATGAAAACACGTTTACACTCGTAAAATAAAAAAGAAAAACTACAACAAACTACAAATAGATTACAACCATTAAAACACTCGATTCTAAGAAAAATATTCAAATAGTTTTTTTTAACTTTATTTTCTTTGTCACGATTTTCTTTATTTATTTATTTTTTATAATTTTGATCAATAAATTTTACTAATAAAAATCATCAATTTATTACCTTGATTTGATATATAATGTATTGATTGCTTAATTTAAGATTTTTTTATACTCTATAAAATTTACGTTATAAAAAAACTAAAGGTTATTACTACACATAAAAATAAATGTTAAGGAAGTTGAAGCAAATAAAATTGAAATAAGGTCCTATTATGGTGCGCCCACACTACATCCTATAAGCGAAGTCGCGCGTGAACTTTACAAATATTCTCTAACATTAGTTAAGCACGCATCCCGTCATAAATGTTCAGAAGACAATTTCACAAAACTTTAGATTCTATTGAATTATTGTTCATGAAAAAATACAAATAATGTTGCAGACATATTTTTAGGGTTATATTTTATACAAAACAAAATTTGTTTAGACTATATAAGAAAAGCAATAAACATGAAAAGTAATAAGAAAACATCGGCGTAGACTCATCATTAGTGGCAACACAAAAGTACGGATGAGTAAGGTACTCTGGCGTCGCGACGCCCGAAATACAATAAAATCAATCCGTACATATTTCAATGGCACGAAATCAAAATCCATTCGCCCGAGGCAATCTTTACGTTACGTTTCACGTTTATAAATAACACAAAATGTATTTGAAGATTAATACAAAGATAATTACAACTTGAAAATAACTAATAATCAATTGAAAATGTCGAGTGAGACGAAAGGGAATTTGATCATCTGTTCTGGCAGCGTCGAAACAAACCATTTCATTCAGACGGCGCGCGGCCTCGTCCCTATAGTTGCCATGGTTACCAGTCAACAGTTAGTTCTAGGTTGGGGCGCGCAATTCGGGAGAGAGTTGGCGAGGATGGGTGAGCGGAGGGTTGAATTACGAGCGGGAATACTGCCGTATCTGTGTGAAGCCAACATAAAACAGGGCTGCAGAGTTTTCCGTGCCAAAGAAACATTAATTTCGAGGGTGGAAAAATAGCGCATGCAAAAAAGCAGTTAATAAGTTAATTACCTCTTATGTTTAAGTTTTAAGTTTCTTTCGACTTTGAAGTTATTCGTAGCATTGCTTGTGATTAGTAAGCAAATACTCTCAGTAGTTTCTTTATACTAAGATCAACATATACAGTTAATACTATAATAAATAAAATATGAAGATCACGAAATGGCATCAAATAAATACTAGATATTAATAATATCTATTGACAATTTTGACAAGTATATAAGGCATTACTTGTCTAAAAGCAATTAATTTGACAAATATAAATTTATTACCTCCTTTAATCATTCATTTGCTAGTTAACGTTAAATAATCATGTAACATGTCTCAAGGTCGCATCTCAATACGTAATACTTTTCAAATAACTAAAAGGTTACTTGGCAAGTATCGCGTAGACTTTACAACAATGGATATAAACTAAATAATAGATGAACAACTATAATTATGTACTTATTATTCGAAGAAACGAAATCTACAAAAAATGCAAATCTTGCATTAACAACATTAGTTGAAATATGTATAGTGAAAGAGTCATCAGATTACCACTGATTTTTACAATTACCGTAAATTTCATTGATGCAACGTAATTCGATGCCAAACTACAACAATTCCTTGTGATTCGTGCGCGGGTTCAGCGACCTCTGCGACGCATTCCCTTTGAGCAAACCTCAATGAGGATGAGGACAGCCCGTTTAATCTGCTCTGCCACTAACGCCTTTTTTTAGCATTCGACTAAAGATGTAGGAACGTAAGATAAAAAAAAACATATATATGTGCGAATTGCTTTGCCAGATGTTTCAGCTCAGTTCGCAAACTCGGAACACACTGAAACAGCATGTTTTATACTTCATCCAAATGAGCCTAATAATATAAGAACGTCTACATATAAAAAAAAATGTACGAACCATTTCATTATAGTGAGAGTACAGACAGTTATATGAAGAGTGGAGCTAATTACTATTCTGCTAGTACGGTTGTTGTAGAATTTTCGCAAACTTGATGAAATAATAATAGGTTGCGGATTAAGTTTTCATTTTAACAGATGCAGTACCGTAAAATCTTGAACATAATACTACTCGTATACAGCGCACATACTTGATTTAGCACGAAAGTTTTTGATACAATTATTACACACCCACAACTTTTCAAGATTTTATTTTAAATAACAAAACTTGAACACGCACAATCTTTTTTTTTAACGAGCTAATATGAATGCAAATTGTGCGTAATACACTGGAGATTGTATATAGGTTTTATCGTATATCAAGTACAATGTTAAAATTACTTATAAAATCGAGTGTACGTTGTGCAAGGTTGACGGCGAGCGATTAATGTCAATGTCAGAATTGGATTTTATTTCAATTTTGATAAATGTAGCTGCGAAATCAGCATTATCGAGCACTAATTAGTTTAGCGATTGGTAACGGCCGTCGATCGAATATCATCTCATTTACGGGGAACGCTACATTATTACACCTTCGTATTTTCACGTGTATCGCAATTATTCCGACCATGGCATATCTCATATGTACGTACGTACAATCGTATGGTTGCGATGATTGTGTAATGCCGCCACACATCCATCCATGCTCGTTGCGTAACGAACGTCGCGTCACGGTCAGTTGGATGGAGTCGCGGCACCGAAGAGCGCAGAGAGAAGGAAGGAGGTGGTTCGCTCTCTCTTTGTCTGTCTTTTTCCCCCCGGGCAGCACCGGGCGTTCCCTTTCGGTTCCTTCTTTCGTTTTGCAGAAAACGCTTTGCTTTCTGCCCACGAGAACCGTAACCGAGGCTCCGTGGTCTCGTTGTAAACCTGTCCGATTATTGTTTCCTTCGTTCGGAATCTTAACTGTTAACTTGATGCTTTTGTTTCTTTCCCACTCTCTCTTTCTCACTCTATGTCACCTCAACAGGAAACCAAATAGACAATGCACATTCAATATTATCCTAAACATAATTAAATTATGTAAGAAAAATTAAAACGACTATACAAATAAATTCGATCCTTTCAGCTACATTTTTTTTTGCTTCTTCGACGAGGGACTTAATTCAATCGTTTACGGAGGGTGCGCTCTCCAGTCTTCCTGTTTTCGTGCAAAAGAAATTCCTCGTTCGAAGCTTATCTCTTAATACCCAACTGAACCTTGGGTCTATTAATAGACCCGGTTATATCATGAATTTCATTCAATCATAATAAATCTACTACGTTTGTTTGCGATTTACCATTTTCAAACTGCAATCAAATCAAAACAATATTGAAATTAATCTCTTGAAACATTGCAAGGGATTCATTGAGATAACTTTACAAAAAAATGAATTATTTTAGTCTAAATTTCCTTTTTTATAAATAATCACGTAATGTTTTTTATCTAAAATATGCTGTTAAATCTGGACAAAAATTTCGAACAGTAAATGTTTTTAATCTTGTTTTTTTTTTAATAAATGAGAATATATATATAAATCATTAGCAAAAATGTCATTGACCGCAGACTTTCAGCCTTGCTTTTTAATAAATTTAAAAAAAACTACCAAAAAATAAATACTTCAGAAAGTTTTAAACTTCACGAATTGTTAACATTCTAATTGTTATAAATAAAACTTAACATGAGAGATTCGAATACATATACTATTACCAAGGACTCAAAGGACTAAACATTTTTGCAAGCAATAATAAAGTAAAAGAAATCGAAGCCAAGTTTCAAACTGCCAACAAAAATGTACTTTAATCTTCAGAAATGGTGGCAGTTTGTTCGATAAAATCTTCTTTCCGGAAAACAATTTCACAAGTAATTTCACTTGTATACATTTTCTCTTAAATCAACTTGCATGCATTATTCGTTTACATAATTCATTCAATATTCAAAACCTCACCGCAAAAGATTTAATATTAATAATTTCTTATATATTGCACGAATAGCGATACTCAACATAATTATTATTAATCAGTATCAATAATTAATACTTTAGATAATATAAACCAATTAAGATTATTTAATTTCCCTCTTATGTAATTATGTATATTATTTCTACAAGGATAATTTTATATATTTTTTTTTATAATTATTAAATTCAAATGATGTGGGCATAGTATTATAATCATGTTGCCTTGTATTCTGAAAGTCTTCCATTTTCCGCCTAAAAACACGGGGAAACCCGAAACTCTCGAACCGAAGTCCCCCACGCTATCCCATGTTCCGAGCAATTGTTGCATGATCGATCGCTCCAAATACCATTCCACGCACGAAGAGAGCCTCGCAACATCAACCCCTAAATGTTGATGTTGCTCGCCGAAGAAGGGTAACCCAACATTGTATAATCCGCTGTTTCTGAGTAATCGCCTAATGAAAAGCGCTACAAACCAAACTTGTTTTATTAATTATTAGTTAAAGTTAAGCAATATTTAACACATTTATAAAGTTAATCATTATTTAACAGTTTAGTAAAATAAAGAACTAAGAGAATAATACTATTTTTCTTAAATTCCGGTATTAAATTCTTGATATACAGATGTAATATTGTCGTGTGTTTTAAATCGTAAATTTACTCTTCAGCAATCGCGAGATCAAAAGGAGAGTCGGTTTAATATTATGATAGCAATCTCTCGGTGTATTATGAATGGAGGCTACGTCGGATGAGTGACTCACGCATCATCCCTCGCAGTAAATTTAATTTCCTCGAGGGAAATCCCATCGGGGGATTCGGCACATCTTAATGTGTCTACCAAAAACTAACTGAAACCAATCAAGCAAACGGAAGGATTTACAAATTATCGAACTTTCCGATTTATTTATTATTTTTTTTAAACGCACCGCCGCTTTGTAATCATGAATTATGCATGCAGGGAAGAAAACCCCTTCTAGCAAATTTAATTTCCTTTAAGAGGGTTCCAATGGGAATTCCTAGCAAAAAGCATCGTTTTCGTAACAAATCGATTACTACTACCGTCGAGGAATGCTTTCGCGAATTCTGCGGTACAAATTTAATCATTTAATTACTTAACTGCTTTCGCTGCAATCGCAGATTAAAACGTGGAAAAAATTGAAATAAAATGATAGCGAAGCGAGTTGAATATATTACAAGCGCGGGTAAAACACGATTCATAAAGATACAAACTGTATGTTTATGCAAAACCAAATGCGAATGGCAATGGATAAGTTTCAGCAATCCTAAGACATCTTACGTAACTTCAATCGGAGTTCACTTTCGATCAGGCAACGTCCTTAAAGCAAATGATGTTTCTTTTTTTGGATCAGATCGTTTTATATTGATCTAATAAGATTAAAACAGTGCATCAAAAGTATAATTAATTTATTTTTCAATGTTTTTCAAATTATTTCGCCTAAGTTGGACTGGTCCAATTAAGGCAACAAAATGTGTTCCAATTTTTTTTTTCACCTAATCCCAATTTTGTACTAATGTATTTATTGTATTTAATGTATTTGTCATGTATCCGACATATGTGTGCTTACTTTAGGACAGTCTCAAAACATAAGTATGCTGCATGCAGTTAGTGTGGACAGACAATTTCAAAGAAATTATTGCATTAGTCAGCTTTACTTCTATGCATGTTATATTGCTTGCCATATGGTGCAAATAGTAGTGTCCAACCTAGTGCAAATTCGACAACCCTCCCCTTTTCGTATATCGACTAGTCATCATATGAGATATATTTTAGTCTATAATTATCCAACGTTTCTCAACCTTTTTGCCTTGTAGCGTATTTGTTTGTAGTTGTATCCAATTGCTAACAGTTTTTAACAAATGACAGCTGTCATTTAAAAAAATCGTTGACGTCGACTATAGGTATATCAATTCAGAAACCATTTTTATAATATTAGAAGTTTTTGGATTCTATAGATTCTATTTTTATAATATTAGAAGTTTTTGGATTCTATATAGCTTTATTAATATAACTATCTGAAACTGCTATTTATCTTTTTTTATATAAATATGAGTTTGGTCTTGTTTAGTTGTCTACACAATAATTTCCAAATAGTTTGTGAAATATCATGCAGTATTAAGCTACACTAGTTGTTAAGTAAGATGATTAATGCATATTCAATATACATTTCATTTTAGTTATCTGACAAGTATTGAGTAATAACAGCCGGCTTTAAATAATCTCTTTAGCTCAATTGAAGTTATTTTTAGATTAGATGGTTTTATTGGTAGTATCCTTTCAAGATCATACCTACCTTCAACTGTATTGAAGCCAAGCCCTCATCCCGCAATCGCAGCAGTCTAATGTTAATTTGTTCAAGTGAGTTAATTAGCTTTATGGTGGCATTAAACGGCGAATCAAGAACGATCGAGCTCGTAGCGCGGATTCACTTAACTATCTGATACGCCCGTTAATTGTGTAATCTCGAAATTAATTGCTTCACCTAATATTTAATTTATGACAACATTCTGAGAACGAGGCAACTTAATATGCTGCACGTTAAAACCATCATTGCTTAAGTTTGTTTGGTGTAATTAATTATAATCAAAAGGCCAGATTAGTCAGGTTATGTCACCAAGATCACCACAACAATCCATTTAAAAATTAACTGTAGGAAATTGTCGGAGACTGCACGGGGCCCAACCGATCACGTGGGCGAGGAGCTTCAAGTGACGATTACATTAACATCTATTATGTTTCAATTATTATATAACATAACCGTCAATTATACATATGTACAAGGATGAAACTAGTATGTATGTTTAATTAAAATGACGGACATATCATTAAACAACAAAAGAATATTTAATTAATCCCGGCTTTAAAAATGAATCCTGCAAACATGTATAAAATTTAATTTAAAAATGACTAAAAGTTATACAATTTTTGGTATTTTTAGTATGACTGAAAACTTTGTTTATTTATTTTAATAAGATTCTAATTTAATTTAATTCGTTACCACTAATAAACTTAGCGAGTTAACTGACCTAGAAGCCTTTGATTTGTTCACAGCATCTTAGAGTTACTTCTCTTTGTAATAACTTTGGAGAGTATTCCAAACTTTGTCTCGTATTGATTGTATTTCCTTTGCCTGGTGTTTTTCAAGTTTGATATAGTTTCAAGTTTCAGTTTCAACTGTTAGAAAATTAATTCATTCTATTATAAACAAATTTACGGAAAATTTGTTTAAAATATTTTCTTTACTTTAAGAAATGAAATTCAGTTAATTTTATATCAGTTATATTAATATAATTAACACAGCTGAAGGATTTTTGTAGTCGAGGTAAAGTGTAAATGTAAATATAAAGGAAACTTCTTCAATTTGTTCAAAGCATTTTCTCAAATAGTAATATTTACATAACACTTAGTAAATGTATAAAATCAGTAAGTAAATAAAATTAGGAAAAACAATAAAAATGGAATTTCCCAGCACGAAAAATAGTTGAAATACTGTCATTGATATTTTGAAAGTTGTTTTACAGCATACATTAAATAATTCTTAGTAGTAAATTCAAATAATAATAACTTTATACTGAGCAAAAAACATTTGTGCTTTCTCATGCTACAATTGAAATTTCAATGAAATCTTGCTATTTTTTAAAATATGTACTATTATTACCAGCGAAATTAATTATTTAAAGACTTTATAAATGGGTTTGTATTAATGTTAGATAATCAAGGTTAAGTAATTTAACAGATCACGCGATTCTCTTATAAAAGATTCTAGTTCAAATTAAGACATTCAATTTATTGTTATTTATCAATTATGTAACAAATTCACTTAATTTATTAAATATTATTTTACGTCTGTTTCCAAAATAAATGATGGAATAATACAATTATTTACAATTACTTAATAAAATTTAAAGGTTTTTAACATTGTTGCAACTTTAAAGACTTCTGTATAAGTTTTGTTCTCGTGATTTATGGAAATTTATTGCGGCGTTTTAATGTGAGAAATATAAATTATAATAGATTATAAATAAATAAATTGAATAATTCTCTTACAACTTACACAATTCTTAAAACTGACATTTTTTGTGTGCTTCTTCGTTAAGTCGTAGTAGTTTTATGTAACGAGAGCGATTCATGCCCCTAGCTTTAACCGTTTATGATTTAAGACTTCAAGCATGAAATACATATTTTGTTCTATTTATAATAATTAAGTTATTAACGTTCCACTCTGTAATAATATAATGTTGGAATAAGCATTCACTGTTTTTTATTTTTTTGCAACTCTCCCTGCATTCAGATTAAAGGATTCATAAATCGTCTTTAAATTATATAATCTATGCCGTAAACCTTAAATCACTTAATTCTGGATGTAACTTAATTAAAACGTTATGTAATAATTATAATTTTAAGTATTTACCAATATGTTTGTTAACTGAAAATACTATTACAACATTTGCAGTCGGAATCAACTCCCAAGGATAGTTTATAAAAAATTGCATACCTTAAAAAAGATCAATTAATCTATATGAATCATTAAGATTCTGATTTCAGTTGTGATGAGAAGTTGAAGTTTTGAATTGGTAAACCAGTAAAATTTCAATTTCTCATCACCTAGTTAAAATTTTACACATAAAATTAGATCATCGTAGTTTCATTAATTCTGCATGTAACTTGAACAAAACGTTATGTAATAATCATAATTTTAAGTATTTAACAATTTGTTGTTAACTGAAAATACTGTAACAACATTTGCAGTATGAATCATTCTGATTTCAGATGTGATGAGTTTTGAATTGGTAAACTAGGAAAACTTCAAATGGATGTTGTAACTCAATAGATTGTAGATAAATTAAGATGTCTAAAGAAATACGAAGCAACCTGTGGAATAATGTACCTGTAAATACTTTAGCAGACGGATTATTTTAATTAAATAGTTTTAATTAAATAATGACTACGACAAGGATATGGCTATGTGTATATACTCAATGAGGCTTATGTATTAATTAGTCTATAGATTTGTCCAGCAAATCCGGCCTCGATTTATTTACTTTCCGAGCAAACACCGCATCTGTTTATTTAGTATTCGTCGAATCGATCCGCACTTTTCCCTCTGCTGATTCACTCCCACTCAATCCCTTTCATTCGCAGCTTCTATATCTATCAAATTCGCGAGCTCTCTTCGTCAACGGGGAATCCCCTGAATCTTATATTGAAATACCTGGTAGATAATGAGCTACGTTGAAACGTGATATCTTCTCCTCCGGCTGGCTAGCTGTGACTCGACGAAGTGTGGAGCGAATTTCGGTTAAACTCACCCTCAACGCTCGCATATTTATTTACCATCATCCCTCCGCCAGATTTATCGGGTGTCCCAGCTGCGCGGAAAATAATCGTTCTGCCATAAATGACTGCATTCGCTTTTCGTTTCATTTTTCAATTCGCGGAATTTAATTAAATGTGTTGCCCTCGCACGGCGCGACCTTTTTTTTTAACTTTCGCCGAATTTTAATTATCATCCACGTTTGATGTTCATAAACAGCGCGAGCTAATTAATTTTATTTCAGCAATGCGGACGCTGAATTAGCGAATTCACCAATTACAAAAAGCACGTGTTGTTTGTAAATGAAATTCAATTAAATATGTAAAGTAAAATGTTTTCCAAATATTTTTTTTTTACATTTTATCATTCCTTCAGTTAAATTCTAATTTTTATCTTACATAATTCATTATGTAAGTAACAATAATCAAATAGCTTAGGTATATTTGACAAGTAAATTATATTTACTATAACTTATAATTATATCAGATGATCAGATATGTTTACTTGTCACTTTGCAAGTATCGCGTAGTAAGTACTTTAATATAGATTATCGTCTTGAGTCAATTATGACCATTAAATCCTTCAATAATATATTGTGTAAATTTATATTTAAAATTAAAACTTTTTATTCTAAATAGAATATTTATACCATATGATTCATGCAATTTCTATTTACATCAATACAGTGCATATTCGAATTGAAATATGGTCAAAGTTCACAGCATCATAGTCAAGCAAGAAAAGCGGTATAGATTAAGACCAAAAACGTGCACATAGGAACTATGTGCTGGTAATGAAGTTTATAATAGTTAAATCCTCTATTCAATATTCAGGAGCTTCCTTTCCGCTGCGTCCGTATTCATTTCGAAATGTTTTTTCTCTCTTTCTCTCTTCTATATCTTGTTTTTATGTCGGATCGAGCCGGTAAGCCGGCATATTTTATTCATCGAGCACGAACCGAATATGCCTCATTAAAAATGAAACCCCCAATTCCGACCACCTCTGAATCAAGCTAACGCACGAGAACCAAAATCCCCTCTCCACTTCTCTCAATCTTTCAGTTATTTCATTTCACCAACGCCAACAGTCCAAAGATTATTCACTAATCTTATGATATTTGCAGACTCGGCCCTATTGGGAATGCTCAATATGTCAAGGACGCGTGGATGTATACAATTATGTATAATGGAGTATCACGTGAAATAATCGAGCCGGTACATTTCGAAAGTCCAGTTTTTTTTTACTTGTTCTTTTTTATTCTGCAAGTATATGGAAAGCGCGCGCTCGACACAAAAATACACGCTGGCCTCAATTTTTAAGGTCAAGAGTGCGTTTGGACTTTCTTTAAAAACAGAAATATTGAAAACGAAACATTTATGAATTTTGATCTACACTTTATGAACTTTATTTTCAACTTTCAATTATTAAGTTATTTTATAAGTGTGTATTTTATAAGTGTGAAGAAAACTAATGGAAATGATATAAAATATATTTAATCAATTTTTCTATTATGTTTGTAACATAATAAAATACAATTAATTAAACATGCAAAGTAAATTGCTTTGTTTTACATTTTATCAATTCAAAAATTACAATGCAATCAGATGAATTTGCATATTACATTATTAGAATAATCATTAGTCATCAGCCAATGTCTAAATCTTGTATTTTAAAGTTTGTAATGAAATAACTGTATTTTTTTAAATTATAGTAGTTTCAGATAATTAAAGTTTATATATGTCGAGTAAAAATTAAACTATTGTTTTATAATTATGTCTTAAGAGTATTATGTTTCTTTAGTAATTATAGTTTAAGAGATTGTGACAGTATTGTTCTATGTTTAAAAACATTACATGTTTTATAACTATGTTTTAAGAATATTATGTTTCTTTAGTAATTATTGTAGTTTAAGAGTTCGTGACAGCATTGTTCTATGTTTAAAAACATTACATGTTTTATAACTATGTTATGTTTCTTAAGTAATTATTGTAGTTTAAAAGTTCGAATATTGTCTTTTGTGAATGAAGAGGATAAATTTAAGTTTATTAGTAGTTTCAAAGTTCATGTTTTGAAGGTCTCATTGAATTTATGTGTGTTTTTGTCTTTGGTGAATGAATAAAAGACATCAAAGGTAAATCTAAACATAAGTTCTCAAAGGATGGAATTGTCGTAGGCATTTGCACTTGAATTATATTTGGCATTAAGCAAAAACGAAAATATCCAGGTTGATGCGCGCGCGAAGCAACGTAAAGTTGATGAGAAAGAGGTAAGCAGGAAGCGCCGAAGAAACGTGCACGGATCTATTTGCACCGTTTGTAATTTCTATTTTTAAATGCACTTTCGTACATGACCTATATCTGCTTGAAGACCTCTCGAATTGGCCGAAAGCAGCAGATTTTTGTTATTGTTTACGAATGAAGGAGAGGAGAGTCCATCGATTGCGTGCGTCGCTGAATCTCCGCTAGGGCCGTTGCCAGCGTCGCGACGCCCGTTGTCAGGACGTCCCTCCCGACATTCACCCTCTGCCCGCGCTGCAACGGAGCCCTATTTTCAACCCTATGCACACACTCGCACCGATATAACGAGCAGAATGCGATCGAAACCCTCGTTTATACGAAACATAAACTATATAGTATGAAGCACGCTTACACATAATTACTTCCGCACCTATGCCCAACTTTTAGAGCAGGCACGATGCACCTCGTTTATTCGTGTACTACAATCCGTATTTCATGCATACTACATATTGCAACTGCAATAAAACCTCAATGAAGTCACTTTCCGATGATGATGCGATTACGCGTTCGCACGGCGCCCTTGATTCGATTTTAATTGTAACATTCCCAATGTAATTCATCCCAAACCTCTATACAATTTCTATCTTGTCATCGCCGATGCTGTCCAGTAGTTGACAACTTGAAATTCATTTACCATATTTAAATGACATGTTTTAAAATTAACATTAAACAATAGTTTATTCCAGAATTTTTCAAAAAATCTATATTCATCTTAAAACTAATAAATTTGAAATGTCATATAACATTTGCTATTCAAACAAAGAGATTAAAATATAATAAGTTCAAGTAAATAGAAAACTTTTCCTGCTCGATAAGACAATTATTTATTTGTGTAAAAATAGATCATCGCCAATTGGAAAGAAGTTGATATGAAAAACAAACATGAATAACATTTATTGTGGAATTTTAACGCTTTTTGATGTAACAATTTCACAAATATAACTTCTTATAATTAATTTTTAAATAAGCAAGGTCATATTATTTATGTTAATGATGATTGTAATCATAATTATGTAACACAATTTTTACTATATAATAATACTACGAGTTTATGTTTATAGTAGGTGTTTATATAAAACCAGTTCACAATTTGCGAAACAATGATTCAGACCAATTATTTCATTAAGGTGCGAACTACTTGTATTACGAATGATAAAATTCCTTCAAACAATTAAAAAAAGGAAATTAATTAACACATATTTTGCATTCATTAATATTTCTTGCCTAATATTTATATTTACTTAAAAAAATAATTAAAAGCAATAATGTTCTTTTTTCAAACAATTTATTTATATAATTTCTTTAATAAAAATCGATTTGATTAAAGAAAATCTCGTTGAATTTTTATGTGGAATCTGAGCGGGAGCAAAAAACGCGTTCTTGAATGATGGTAGTAAACGTTTAAGGAGTTGGTGCTTGACGTGCGTGAAAAACGAAGTGCAATAATAAAGTGGACATAGTGTGCACTCGTTAAGGGAACGCGCAAATAGTGGTGTAGCAAAAGAAATCGAGAATCAGTTAGGATGCAGAGGCAATGACTTCTATTCTTTAGTAAATAAGAATGAAAAAGAGGAGAAGAAAAAACAGGATGTTTACTGGATTTGTCAATAGTCTTCCGTCTCCTTTGTCAACCGAGTGAAAATACAATTTTATTGTAGAATTTATTAATCTTTCACTACTTATTAAATTTGTCTACTATATATTAATAAAATTTTTAATAAATTTACAAAACTTAATAAATTAAATATTTCATCACATGAGTAAAAGTTTGAAAACCGCTGCTAATATTATTTATTATCATTAAATACTAGTAATAAATTAAATTATTGAATCTAAAATCAAAGTATTAATGTAAACTAAGTATTTCTCTATTATTATATAGATTTATACAGGTTTAATGTTGACATGTGACATTTTACATAATTGACAGTCAGAGGTACCAACTATATTATTGTTTATCGAATTTACAATGTCAGCAAAATTGTAAAATGTGTCCATGATCTATTTATTCGTCAATTTATAATTGAATTCTAAAACAAAACTGTAGTTTAAATATGGAATTAATGTTAACGTTAAGAATATGAAGTCACAGTTTAATTTATTAATGTACAGAATATGTGTAACTCGATTTCATGCCTGATATATCATCGTTTATACAACTCAATTTAATAGCCTATTGTTTTCATGATTAATTTTATGTCTTTAAAAAAGTACAGTAAAATAAATTGCTTTATTTAATAAGAAAAAAAACAAATTAATTTTAAATATTATAAAATTATTATATTTTCGGATCATAACAAACAATTTTTTAAATTATTTGATTTCCCCCACATGACTTGAGGTATCAAAGTGCGATGTTTATTTTGTTCTCAGTTTGTGATTACTCTATATCAAGGGTTTCCCAAACTTATAAACATTGCGACTTAATTTTTAGAAATTTATTGCGGTGCATTGATTTATTTTTAAAACAAAAAGTAAAGGAATTCTTCACAAAAACAGCCAAGAAACACTAAATAGCTGACATCTTAACACTAGTTCCTAAATTGACAGATTGACAATATAAAAATATACATTAAAAATCTTATCACAGCCTACAGGTTGAGAAACGCTTCCTTACAAATCTACTACCTTTAATATTATCATCGAACCATAAGACGCACTCCAATTTTAAGTTCATTTTCATGTATAAATAAGGTGCGTCTTATGGTCCAAAATACACTCAAACCTGTTTTTGTGCGGTGTAAGAAAAAAAATTATTCAGTACAATCTAGTTAGATGAAGTTATCAATAAAAAATAATAAACATTGATATGATCACATCACATTACATAAATATGTCGTCAATTACATTATATATGTATTGAATTATATAATCACATTAGTTAATTGACGTCCTTCAAAGTGCTTGCTATTCCTGGACCATTTAGATAAGATTCATTTTTATTTTTAGATATAATTCCTCAAAATGAATAAGAGCAAAAACAAAGCGAAGAGAAAGATAATTTCCCTAGAAACTAAGACTACGATTTTAAAACTAATAGTAGAAGGTACAGGATCCACTCTTGGACAAGAGGTGAATCCACTATAAGAGTAAAACAAAAATGTATGCGCTGAACGAGCATCTTATTATTACATTGTGGTTTCAAGAATTAACTCAAAAACGAAGGATTTAGAGCCATCTAGTTCATCGTCTCATTGGACATTGGAAGTCCGAAATTTTCCGCACGTAATAACTGATTAGTGGTTTTTTTTTTATAACGACACGCACTTCACTATATTTTTTATGCAGTTCCTATTCACCACATAAAAAAATATTATTTAAATTTGTTGCAAAAAATATGTTTATAGTTACTCGTAAAGTTTTGGAATATATTTTATGCGTTTTCTTTTATGCGGTCACTATGCACCCCACAAAAACAAGTTTGACTGTACTGTAATTATTATTTACATTTTGAGAAATAATGTAATGATAGACGATTTTGTCGAGAGAGAAAATTAAGTTCAATGTCTGTTAAATCAGTATCAAAAATTGACTGGATGAATAGATTCAGGTTGAAGTAGACACCGGATAAAGCGAGTGAGATATATTGTAAAAATAATTGCAAACTTATTACTCTGAAAACGATATTGGCTTCGGACCATAAGACGCACTCCAATTTTAATTCCATTTTCATATGTAAAAAAGGTGCGTCTTATAGACTGGATGAATAGATTCACGTTGAAGTAGACACTAGAAATATTGTGAAATTAATTAGAAGCTTTTTGCTCTCGGAAAAAGGTATTTCCTTCGGACTATAAGACACACTCCAATTTTAATTCCATTTTTATAAGTAAAAAGGTGCGTCATATGATCCGAAAGTACGGTAATTATTATTAACATTTTGAGAAATAATGCAATAATAGACGATTTTGTCGAGAGAGAAAATTAAGTTCAATGTCTGCTAAATCAGTATCAAAAATTGACTGGATGAATAGATTCACGTTGAAGAAGACACCGGATAAAGCGAGTGAGATATTACTCTGAAAACGATATTGGCTTCAGACAATAAGACGCACTCCAATTTTAATTCTATTTTCATATGTAAAAAAGGTGCGTCTTATAGTCTGGATGAATAGATTCACGTTGAAGTAGACACTAGAATTATTGTGAAATTAATTAGAAGCTTCTTGCTCTCGGAAAAAGGTATTGCCTTCGGACTATAAGACGCACTCCAATACTAATTCCATTTTCATATGTAAAAAGATGCGTCATATGATCCGAAAGTACGGTAATTATTATTTAGATTCTGACAAATAATGTAATGATAGACGATTTTGTCGAGAGAGAGAATTAAGTTCAATGTCTGCTAAATCAGTATCAAAAATTGACTGGATGAATAGATTCACGTTGAAGTAGACACCGGATAAAGCGACGGAGAAATATTGTGAAATTAATTGGAAGCTTATTGCTCGGAAAACGGTTCAGTAATCGATTCCCGAACAAAACGCTCTCTCTCGCTCCTAACCAGACGATAAACGCTCGATTGCACTCATTACATATTTATGTTATAATATCAACCTCTTTTACTTCCATTGTTTTGACTGTCCCGCTCGCAATTAATTTGTTATTTCGCAGCAGTGCTTTTTTTTATCTAAAATTCTTTCATTAATTTTATTGACTACGCATAAACATTAACAGTTTTACTATAATTACAAACACGTTCAATTTGGTTCCAAATAAATACTATTATAAACTGCTTTACATCCCACACAAATTAGTTTCACCTCGTAGGAATAAACATTAGTCACATTATCAAGAAAATTGACGTCATCCAGTTAGAAATAGTAAGATTCATTTAAAATTTTCATACATTTTCCAAGATTGATTAATGAATATTGACTAATTACCTCATGGAAAGTTATATACTTTTATTAATTAGATTTTAAAGAAAGTTATCTTTAACTAATTAACTAGTGCGGTTTGAAAATTTCAAATCAAATTTCTAGTTACCTAAAAAAAATTAAAACAATAATAAAATAATTAGGTATTAAAATATAAATAGTTTATTTTTGTTTAGTAATTTTTGTGTCAGAGTGCGGGTTATATAAAAATTAACTAAATAAATCATAATGAAAAAGTACACATACATTGTTGAAGCTACTGGATAAATGATATTTTAAAAATATCCGCTGTATTTAATGATTGTTTGCTGTGCAAATCAACAATTGTAAATTACAGATGATGTCTATTAGAAAACATTGAGTAACTTGAGACAATCGTTACGTAATTGATTATTTTCGGACACGTCTCGTCGGTAATAAGTTAAGAATAAACATGGTCTGAAAATAAATAACTCTGATAAACTATTATATGAATATTCAATGCAAATATTGTACTATTCAAAATGCATTTCTAAAGTATAAGTAATAAGCCTTCAAAAAATAAATATTCAGGCTTCCTCATTAATCTACCTGTCGTCAATTGCTTCAACGATTTATTACGAAATAACCTTCAGTTAATCAGTTTTCGCGCGGTTTCCATATATTATTTAACGTACAAATGCAAAGATCAATATTTTATAATTCATTACCTTCGTAAACTCTTACATAATTTAATATTTATAATAAGTTTATCCAATTTATTATTAAAGAGAATATAGCCAATTAATAAAACAATTAAGTTTAACAGTAAAGAAGTCAATTTCTCAAATATAACACTATTATATTTTATGATATTTTTCTAAAGAATTTTGCTTTTCGAAATATTTTCTATATTTAATAATTTTCAACTCAAAATTTATAACAATTTTTCAACAATTAACAAAATAAAATGTAATAACAAGACACTTTAATGAATGAAATACTACAAATTATTGGTGATAAGTATTTTTTTCTTGTAATAATAAAAGAAAGCTATAAATTCTAAAAATTATAACTAAATAACTAAACTGCTTAACTTTCATTTATGATCATCAATTATATTAGTTATACTTGAATTTTTTGTAAGTTGTCTGTAATTATTTTTATTTTTTTTAAATGGTGCCTAACGTGGGGCAATTGTATTCAATTCATTCAGAAAATTAAGATCGTAAAACGTGTAAGACACAACATTTGACTGATTCATGTTATACCAAAACAAACGCGGTTCAATCTTCTCCAGTTACGTATCTCAATTGGCAATTCGAAATGCCAATACAGTTTAATTTGCAGCGGATTGATCAATTGAAAAATAATTGCGAACTTGGCGAGATCGAATTTTCGATGCGAACGTATGCGAAATTCTTGCGTTATTATGTGATCTGCAAATGGAACGATCGATGTTCGCCATTTTAAAGCCTGAAGAAACCAGTTTTACAGCTCGCACAAACAATAAATAAATCGATTTCCGAAGACGTCATTGCAGTTGAAGCCGAAGGAATTGGATAAATGCTTCGATACAATTAATTAATTGTTATAAATTAAATAGTTGTTTTTTCTTGCAAAATTATATAATTATATCTAATAGTTCCAATAATAACTAGCAAAAAATTAAAATATAACATCGACAATATTTCAGAAAATTTCAAGAAAATTATGTACAAATCGAATTTAGTTACAAAAAAATCTAATTTTCAGCATTGGCATGTAAAATGTTACCCCAAAGTTATGAAGAAAATCGCGTAACTCGGGATACACGCAAAACGAATCTTTATTTTGGCATTTTCGTTTATCTAAAAAGTTTAAGTTTTATTCATAAAATCTTAATTAGAAATTTATTATGTAAGAATTTCAATTTTATCGGAAACTAATATAAAATCAAGTTATGCGTATTCTACAAGATTTAACGTTAAAAAAAAATTATTTATCAGATATTTACGTGTGAAATAAAAGTATTTGTCGTGTTTATTGTCTTGTCAATTACTTTATTTATTATATAATCTTGATAACCAGAAAAATATTGAACAGACATTAGAGATTTAGACGTTCATTGGATGAGAAGTAAATTCTTACGTGTCTTTCTTAATACTATTTGGTATAAATCACGTGATTGCGTCACTGATTGTTCGCAACATTTTCCATTGGAATCTCTGAAGTATTTCAATGTTGGCGTTGCTCACTGAACCGGAAACTGTATTTCATGCGACAACACTGGATTGAGAATGGATTTGTAGCAGTCCCTTATCCAACAATTGCTCTGACGTTCTTTCAACTAACCTAATTTTTTTATTACATTTTTCAAATTAATTGACAAATTAATTTTTATGCAGCATCGAAATTCCGCGCCGCGAACTTTAATGGGAACGTAAAAATAATTAACTTAACATGCGTTCATTAAATCCAAGGAAACAAAAACAAAAAAAAAACTTAATTAAAACCCGTATAAAATGCCCGTAATTAAACCACCTGTATGTTGCGTTAATTGAACGATGGCCGTTAAAGATTTATTCCTGTATTAAACGATTCATGAAATAAATAACTGATTTAATGGAAGATGTCCAAAATTCTCTATTTACACGAATTTACATAATTGTATATGCATTTCCTTAAATAATAGCAAAAAAACGTAATATAATTAATTTTGCATGAAATTAAAACTACTCTGTTTTTTTATTGCCCGTTATTAAATGAGTATTCATATATTTTCATTATGCTTCTAATACAATTTTAAACATTTTTTTTAATTAAAATTGTTTCAAACAATTAATTTGTACAAATATAATTTATATATTTTCTAATTTATGAATTCCTGGCTATAAATTTATTTCACTTTCTTAACTATTCTTAAAGAAAATGAAGTATTATATAAAAAAAAATATCGGCTAAACTAAAAAGATGTCTCTACGCTTTAAATGATTGATCACCTTGTAAAACTCACGAGTGAATACCTTTTAGAATTGGAAAAGAAAAAGAAATCTGAAATATTATTTTATAGACCTTGATTTTTTTGAATACATAAAAACAATTACAAAACTTTTATAAAAAAAAACTACTAAAAGTTCTTGTACAAAAAACTTATATAGAACATAAATTAATTAAATTAGAAGCAAACATATTGCTAAATATGATTAATATAAAAAATCAAAGATCAAATATCTGCTGTTATATAATATGAAGCACCTGTTTCCTTATTTAAAACCATTTCTTACAACAGTTATACATAAATTAATTAAAGAAATAAAACATATTTATATAATAAAAAAAAACTGAATATTAGAGTTTCCTGTTTAGATATTAAATTAATGATTTTGATTCAAATGAACTAATTATTTTATTTCTAAAAATCTTGTTAATTTATTAAATATTTATTATAATATAATTATAATTTTTATAATAATGTACACATTATAAGACGCACCTCAAATTTATAAGATGATTTTTTGAAAAATATAGTTTAATGTTACTCTCGGATCATAATCATGTTTCCATATTGTTTTGCATAATTGATCACATTTAGTTTATACCTAACGTTTTTCAGACTATAAGACGTTCCTGAAATCTAGAGACGATTTACTGAAAAAAATATTTTATGTTACCTTCGGACCATAAGACGCATACAAAATTTGACAAAAAATACGATAATTATAAAAATATAGAAGAAAGTTAGTGAAACTTATTTATTTGTATACATCAATATAGATAGAATTATTTCAATTATTCAATTATTTGTATTTAATTAATTTACTTTTTAATAATACTATTTTTTATATGCTTCTATTTTAAATTAACTAAGGTAAAATTTATACTAGGATTTGTATATTCAATTGCTTGTTTAAAGAATATAAAATTCGTGTAAAGATAAATATAAATTAGCGGTAATCCACTCCAATGCAATGTAATTGCATTATGCGTAAATTAAGATATTACCTAACAGATAGCATAAACATACTTACTAAACTGCGAATCGCGTGATTGAAACGTTTAGCGCCGTAGACAGCATCAGCCAAATTGGAGAAGGACAAAAGAGAAATTTGCTAATTAAATCCACTAAATTCGTCTGTAATTAACCAGAACTGCGTTTAATTAATTAATATACATCGCGGAGCGAGGTATTGGATTAGCCGAGGCTAAAGAATCGATATTCCAATAGCGATTAAATAATAAATAAAGCTCCTAAACGCAGGTAACAACAACAGGAAGACCGAATTACATGAAAAACAAACGAACATCCTTCAAAGTAATCACATCTCACTGATATTTTGTTTTGCTTCATTTCAGTCCGTTGGAGCAGAGCAATCAATTAAAGTCCTTTCAAAGGGTGCTTTGCTTTCGGTTCTTTTAAAACACGAGATGAAAAACGAAGGGTTTGTTGGATCGACGCGTGCAACGGGTCCGAGGAACGAGGACGAACTGAGTGCGCCGATGACGTTGGGACGCTGAAAAAGTGCATCCGACGCGACCCTAAGGGTGGAGAGGGTACAAAGAGTGCGTGCGACGCGTCGGAAGGGGTGCGAAAGAGGGATGAGAGAAAAGGGAGGAAAAACAAGGGCAATCGCTTGTTAAGAGTGCATCAAAAATACTTTAATCCACGCTGATTGCGCTCCAAATGACAATTATTTTGTTTGATATATCATTTTCTTCTTCAATGATTTGTTTTGAAAAATTATACGTTTGTGCCCAAATGCATAACCATGTGTATAAAATATTTCATAAATTTCACTTAAACTATGATAAAAATTAATTATATTAAAATATTATAAAAATTTTAACTTACAATTTTTTTCAATCAATCTTTAGACGTAGAATTTCGTAAAACTGGAATTATCTGCAATAAAACATGACACATGATAAAAACTAAACTTTATATTGTTTTTGCGATTTCAAGTTGTTCACCATTTGATAATTAATATAATCTCAAGAAAATCATATTACTTAGTTTAAGTAAACATTCTTAATAATAGAGTAAATATTAGTTTTGAAAACATAATAAGTATTTTCGGTAGGGATTAGTGCAGGTAAAAATTTCTTTGTTTCGAGAAACACCAAGGGCCACAAAAGTATTACTCACTCGAATGCGCCGGTGTCATGTGACTGAAAAAGGTATAGTTTGAAAGATTTTATCAATTAGAATAACTGAATTATTATATAATAACCAAAAACATTAAAACCAATGAAAGTACTATACCATCCTATAAGTCACGACCAAATTTTTTGACAGCTGTCATCTTATGTCAAATATGTCGCATGTCAAAAATATTGAGATACAATATTGCATAATGTGCAAAGCTGATTAAATAATTGAAAAATATACAAAAATAAAAAATTTATCACAAGAAATAAACATCAATATAAAATGTAAGTAAAAATATAACAGTTTTAAATTTGCAAAAGTAATTGAAATATTATCATTATTACATAACAGCTTGGTTTGTAGTATTGAAATATTTACTGTACTAAATGAAGAGATCATACAAGATGATAATACAGAATTTCATTAGCAATACTGTCGAGAAAGCTGAAAAGCCTGTACCGGAACGGATCTTCACGATGACAGTCGGAAAGTTAACTGAGGCCTTGAACTAATTGAGGCCAGAGTCTGAAGATTCTTTAAAAAAAAATCGATTCGAATAAAGACAAAGCAGCAAGTGCAAAACAAGACTGTATTTTTATTAATGAATGACAAACATTTTGAAAAATATATTTTTCCGTACATATCAGTGGTTTCCAAACTGAAAATCGCGTGAAATTTACAATCACTCATCACATAAGAAAAATATTGGAATTCACCATCGAATCATCACATATAGTAATCATCCCTCACAACAAATTTCATGTTATTATATAAATTAAAAAGGCAGTCGTAGTAACAAAAAGTTTGGAAAAGAATGAATAAATAATTAAGTTTCAATCTAAAATTTATAATACACTATACATATCGCATGACGTGCCAGTTTTTTATTATTTTTTAGGTTAAGATTTCATGTTCTCTGCATAATTAGGTTAGGTTAATTCGCATTAATATTTATATTGAATTTACGTAAAATACTGATAAAAAATGTTTAAAAATATTAATCCAATTTTTTTAAGTTAATATTATTTTACTTAATAAGTATTTTGTTGCAGCGAAAATATTTTGTTAGAGATGTTTTTATCGTTACGTCCCTAATTTTCCACCCTTTAAGTACTTATTGACTCCAGAAAAGATTTTACAATTAGTAAATATTTAATAAGAAGTTATCGATTATGATTTAGTATATTCATAGATAATATGCTAAATACAATTATGTAAGTAATTACGAGTGAATTCTGGCTATTTAAAGTTACTATAGAAATTGTAAACAACGATAAAATAAATTTCAGTAATTCCGTCATTAGTGTACACATTTTTTTGTATTCACTAATAATACAATAAACGAGTGTCAAATTGCAAAGTACTATAGTAGCGTTTCTTATCCTATGGGTCACAACCCAAATTTTTGACAGCTGTCATCTTATGTCAAATATGTCGTATGCCAAAAATACAGAGATACAATATTGTTTAATGTGCAACACTGTATAATACTGATTAAATAATTGAAAAATAGAATAATTATAAGAAAATATACAAAAATAAAAAATTTATCACAAGAAATCAACTCAAATAAACATCAATATGAAATGTAAGTAAAAATATGAATTTGCAAAAGTAATTGAAATATTATCATTATTACACAACAGCTTGATTTGCAGTGTTGAAATATTTATGTACTAAATGAAGAGATCGTTCAAGATGATATTACAGAATTTCATTAGCAATACATTCAAGCTGAAAAGCCTGTAAAATTGTTAACAATGATAAAATAAATTTCAGTAATTCCGTCATTAGTGTACACATTTTTTGTATTCACTAATAATACAATAAACGAGTGTCAAATTGCAATGTTTGTTTATAGTTTGCACGTGAGCGTTTGAATTATTACGAGCAATTTTGTAAACGAAAAACAAACACAATTATTGTTGAAAACAATAATTTATCATATTCATGCAGGTTGGTAACACTGCTCGTGTTTATATTTTAAAAAAAATACAAATAGTTTATATCTGCTAATTGCTATCACAAATAAAACTCGTTGAAACGGATAAAGGAATCCGCATAAAACGCGTACGCTCGCAGCGTTTTTAATAACCGCTTTTATATGTCAATGTCAAAGGTTACTCATATGCTCTGAAAAGTTCGCTCATACAATATTTACAATCTCCAGAAGAGCGCGAATAAAGCTTCTCTTAAATTGAACCTTGAGAACATCAAATAATCTTAATAACAATACCCTCACATAATCCAATTACGCAATTACTTATTGCACAACTAAATTGTTATATTGCATTATTAAAAAGTACGCTCTCTCCGTCAGTGTTTATTAAACGTAATTAAATCTTGGTTTCACTCTCGCCGTTTTATATATGTACTTTTATTATATTATACGTTGATTGCAGACCAAAGATGTTTTTGGTTGCGAACGTCTACTTCCCTTCTATAGTGCAGGAAATGGCAACGCATTCCGCAGAAAATGTAATTAATACTGGGGGCGGAGGATGCTAGAAATTGCCTAGCCGCAACGGCAAGGTACAAAATAGTAAGTCGTCCGGTATTAATGGAGGTTCGCTTCATTGGCTTTTACGAGGTCTTTCTTAGGTAAATTCAATTCATTTCTGAACTTTTCGTTGCTGTGATATTGTGGTCATTACCAGCTGTTGCATCGCTTTGCGAAATTACCATCAATCATTCCGCATCTAATGGTTCTCCAAGTTCAACGCCTACTAGAGCAATAAGACATCCTACCTAAACGCAGTCCTGTACAATCTTGATAATATCATATTAATATACAACTGTGTTTACATACTGCAATGGTAATAATACACTCAATTTACCTGCTACATTCTTCGTCTCTTCTAACTCATTTTATATTTATATCATAACAACTTCTCGCTGACAAGTTACTTGAGATTTGTGTAATCTACATGATTACAATAGATTGTTTCATAAGTACTTACGGCGTTTTCCGCATTGATTTTATATAATATTATTATGAAGCAGACAAATGTAAAGATTATATACTATCTTCCATATCTTAAACGGTGTGTATTTATAAAATAGAAAAAAAATCTAATAAATCAAAATCAAAATATAATAACAATTTTAGAAAAAAATATATACATATTCTGGGCAAAGAGCCATCAACCCAGGTCTTTCGGCCCGTGAATTAAAATGTTGGTCAGTTAGGAATTCATACATAATAAAACTTATTCAATCGGACATTAGGAATTGGAATAAGGTACTTGAATTTAGGACGTGCAGTTGGGCTTCAAGGGATACAGTACCTGGAAAGGGAAGAGGTATTGGTCACTTTGGATATGAATTTAAGGGAAAGGTATTGAATAAGATTGGTTTTAAAATAAAGGAGATCATTGGGATTGTTATGGATACCAAATTCTGGTGAGGATGCAAAGGGCAGAACGCTCGGACTTGGATAGGTATTTTAGGACTGAATTTTGGCATTGGGAAAGAAGAGTCAAGGATCGGACGACAAATTCATCTGTGTAGATGGAAGTTTGACAGTGGATGGATATTTCGGAGTTGCAAAAGGTCAAGGATCGGAAATGTCGAGTTTGGAATAGGAATTGAGGTTCAACTTTGAATCCAAGGTATTTCACCGAGGATAAGGAAATATGGGCAGGTTTCGAAGAGTGACACAGGGAGAAGAAGTGGGAATACAATGATAGGGAATCAGGAGTTTAGTTTTGAAGGATTGATTTTGAGGCGCAATTGTGGAACCAGGATAGTCTACAGGAGAGAGGGTTTTGTAGGTTATGTAGGAGAAGGCGTGCAGGACATAGAACTTTGGGTCGAAGATGTTGAGATCGGAGTTATACAAGTAATAACAAAAAAGGTTATATAATAAGGGCGATAGAGGATTAAGATCGGCGAATATTTAAGATAAAAAAATATTCAATATTTTTTATTAAAATTAGAGAATTTAGTTTAATAATTTAATCTTGATCATCATTTTAATTAATTAACTTCTGATTTTGATTATTACGAGAAGATATCAATAAAATTACCTTAAAAAAAGTGACGAATTGCTTAATTTTCTTCTAACTTGTTTTATATATTATTTAATCTGCATCCCCAATACAATTTATTACACATAATGCATATTTCTATACTTTACAACATAAATATGAACATTTTATTATGTAAAGCAATGGAATTAATAATAGGTTCTATATCTTACATCAATTTACTATAAGAATCCAAATATTGTTCATCAATCAATTTCTACACTTGAACTATTATTAAGATCAGCAAATATTTAAGATAAAAAAATTCTGAAAAAAAAACAATATTAGATCATTAAGAACTTCTGTTTTTTTACTTTACAACAAAGATGTAAACATTCTAAAATGTAACTCAGTGTTATTTGTATGGGACAAATATTTATTTTTAGTGAAATATAAATATTGAAAAAATACGTACATTTGCTAAATAAATAGGTTTATTGGACAAAACAATATATACATAGAGCAGCAATAAAAATATAACTATGAATGTAATAACTGGAAATTAGCCAAAAGGATTCGAATGGAGTAGTTCCAAAACCATGTTTACAATAGTCAGAAGTTTATTCACATTTACAATCTACAATTGAAATTCACATAAATCCAAATCCCACATATTTAATTCAAGTTAATTACGTTTATTACTTAATACGTCAAAGTCATTATTAAGTAACTTATCTACTATTTTTTTAGAAGTTAATTCACTTATAACTTTATTTTATGGAAATCGTATATTAGAAACCATTTCATCAAAAAGAAACACGAAAAAAAACTTGGGCAGTTTGAAAGTGTACAAGGTTAGTTATGGCATCAGTTTTTTAGGGAATTTTGTTATAATAGATTATCTTGAGAAAAGTAAAAAAATAACACTGAATATTATACAGCAATTGGATGGAAAAAAATGTTTTTTTCGCTTTCAAAACTTTTCAAACTATCTTCTGAAGTATGTAAGATAATAGTAAATCAATAACCATTTGTAATCATTCTTATTGAACGAATTTCTTTTATATTTATGGAATTGGAAGTATTTTTATTATAATCAACATAAATTACATCTATTTAAAACATTTTTTTTGGTACTTATATAAGTTATGAAATACATGTATTTGACTTTGAAAGTACTCCGAAAAATAGAATATAGTTAGTAATTATTTATTTTTATATTAAATATATAATTTAATAAAATTAGTTAAACTTATTAATTTTTCTTGATGTTAAAAAAATATTGGTGTCAAAATAAAATGTTAACTTTAGAATTTTGTTAATATTGCGTAATGTGTAGATGTACTTGTTAACACGATGTGCTGTACTTCCATAACAAAGAATGCTTCAAATAAACGTGCATTTTAAAAGCGGTGATTCCATCATGTAAAGCTTGGTGCCATACAACAGTGGCTTCGCGAGGTTGGCTTTTACGAATGGTAAAAGGCATGAAATATTTAATCAAGTAGAGGCAATGCGAGGGCTTTTAATTTTAGAAAAGTGATTGAATGCAGTAGTGCGGGCTCAGCGGTTGAAAAAGAGGAGCAATCCTGTAAAAGCCGGTCCGCATCGTCGATAATATTTTGTTTATTATCAGCTATCCATTAACGGAAAACGAGAATTATCGAATTTTTTCCTCTTTCATGAATCAATCTTGCTGCGTTTATTTATACCTTGATTAATGGCGCATTGGAATCGAACGTAATCCAATTGTAAATCATCAAAATCCATGTACCAGCATTGCAGATTTAATATAAAATTAACTTCAATCATGACCCATCTCGTGAACTTCAGCATATTGTAATAATTGAATTTGTGGCTTGTTCGAGAGCAGTTGGCGCGCTTTTCATTATTCCTCACATCTGTTTGACATTATTGAGCCGAGGAAGGCAACGCCGATGTGGGTCAATTCGGAGAAGTTTATAATTCATCTCCGGCAAGTATAAGTCTTGGTATTAGAAGACGGACTACTATTACTACTACAAAGGCGCGACATTGCAATTCATATTTCACTACGCGACGAGACTGATTATTCATAAGCCAGCGGATATTTCGGTAGGATGAGAATTCCAATCTTCAACATCTTTAACGTGCATTTATCGTAACAAAACGATATGAAGTACAAGGTGAAAAGTAGAAGTTTGCAGAGACTTACGTCAAGCAAGCAGCTGGTTCACTGTTATTCCCCAAAATAAAAATGCAGCGACGTTAAGTCTGGCGACCTAGTTCAGACGGTCTCATATCGATCAACAGCATTATCATTTAAATATGCTTGAAGTCGTATAGGTAGAAGCATCAAAATAACATCTCTAATTCGGTTACTATACAAATAAGTCTTTTACTTATTTTTTATACATTCTTTACGGCCCTATATCTTCTCCTTTTCTGAGCGTATCGACCCTACTACCATTTAGCGAGATGCACGATCCAGAGGATTTCGTCCTTTCGTGACTAACCCTCGTTTCATTTTTGTGTTAACTCCGGTCGGATACAAACCGAAAGCCTTCCAGACACAGACAACGTAGATCAACGTCTACCCATAATTATTTATAATATATTATATAATTCAAATCAACGCAAGATGTTTTGAATTATATAATATAATTTATTTATTTTTATCTTTTCAACATACATTTTAGACATTACAGAAATAGTCGATTTTTTTTTTAATAAAAGAATTTCTTAATTCTCTTTTAACTGTTTTATATCATTGAAAAACTGCATCCCTAATACAATTTATTGCACATAATACTATAATTTACGACATTAACGTAAACATTATTTTATTATGTAAAGCAATGGAATTAACAATAGATTCTATATCTTACATCAATTTAGCATAAGAATCCAAATATTGTTCATCAATCAATTTCTACACTTTAGATTAGATTAAAAAATTCCGATTCAATATTTTTGATTAAAATTAGACAATTTAGTTTAATAATTTAATCTAGATCAACATTTTAGACATAACAGAAGTAATAGATAAAATTGTCTAGAATTTTAATAATTTAATATACAGAGAATATGAAACCGATTGGCGTATTTTCTATTAAAATTATGTTTTTTTTTAAATTTGTTTATGAAAGATTATTTTAACAAATATTATTAAGAAAATATAAGATTAGCAAGAAATAGTTTGTTAGATTTATAAAATTGTCTAGTATTTTAATAACTAAATATACAAATAAGAGAATATGAAGCCGATTGTCGTATTTTCTATTATAATTATGTATTTTTTAAATTTGTTTATGAAAGATTATTTTAACAAAAATTATTAAGAAAATATAAGATTAGCAAGAAATAATTTGTTAAATTTATAACATTGTCTAGTATTTTAATAATTAAATATACAAATAAGAAAATATGAAGCAGATTGGCATATTTTCTATTATAATTATGTATTTTTTAAATTTGTTTATTAAAGATTATTTTAACAAATATTATTAAGAAAATACCTAGGTCGATAGCCTTTTGGAAAAGGTATATTTATTATATAGAATTAATTTTTGATTGTTTTATATATGGATTTATTCTTCATTCATTGCAACTATTATTTTTCTATTTTTATTGGCCAATAAATGATGTTATTATTATATATTAACAAAATATAAGATTAGCAAGAAATAATAAGTTAGTAAATAAAGTAAAGAAATTTAAACTAGTAATTAAATGTCACAAGTAGCTCAGAGGCTTTAAATTAGTGTAAATACCAAAAAAATGTGCATATGCATTACGAGATAAGAAAATATTGACGTAGACATAAATAATAAACAATTTATTGTGAGCTCACGTTTTTTTTTTCCGCGAGATAAAAGAAATGGGAATGTCGTTCAGGTCGTTCACTTTCTAGCAAAACAATCGACGATACCGTAAGTGAAAATGAGTGTTTCTTCCTCAACCGCTTTTGAACATTCCTAAACACGCAATAGTATCTTCATATTTTTGAAGATTTTGGGAATACCGCAAATAAAGCAAAAAAAACAGAATTCAGTTTGCTTAAATTACAATATCGAATTTCCAATCAGACTTCAGAAAATAAAACAAACCGAAATTGGTGTTTCAGCAATTAAAGTAAATACACGGAGAGAGCTATTAAAGATTAGCGCGTCGTGTATATGGGAGAGTTCATGATACACAATGCAATTCATTCTCTCTTCGCTGTAGGTTTGCATGTGTTTGCTCATATTGCATGTGTTGTATATATATTCTGTCCTTGCGTTGTGTGTGCGGAGAGAGCACAATATTATTTACCAACAAGACGAGTATATGTATATACTCGTGCATATGTATTTGAGACTCTCCTTGACCGGTGCACAATAACACGACGTTTAAAATTAAAATCGTCTATCTTTATTTCTTTCTTGTTCGTCTCTCGAACTCAGCGCAAAAATCACACCATCAATTTTCTTTCGACGCGGTAACTTTGTCGTCGTCTAATTTTAACGGTGGACGGCAAAAAAAATATGCTCGACCATTGCCAAATACAAAAAGGAACCAACGTCCTGCGCTTTTGACTCGAACGAGGTCAACGTAAAAAAAAATGTGACGATTACTCGAAAACTTACTTATATCATCATAGCGCAAATAAATATCGCATTGCCGAGACAAATGATCTTCCGAAAGGAGAAGAACATTGAGTGAATGATGTGCAAAAGTTAGAGATGATGCGGCGCACCCCAAGACTGAATTTACAATGAATCATTAATTCTTGTTTGTGACTTAAAACGAAGTCCACATAAAAAAAAAACAAAGTTGATTATTTAAATAACTACTTATAACATTGTTATATATTATAACTATTTAAACTTAGAAAGATAGAATGATGGGTAAACTTGCGGCATTCATCGCATTAAAGATTTTCCAAAATATACTATTTTTTTAGTCTTTATTTTCTTCCTAAAAAAGTTTGCTCCTATTATTTACTATTAATCTATAGAATCACCAAAAAAATCATGTTTATGACAAGATCATTAAATAAAATTATATATTATATATTATATAATTTATATAATTATATATAAGTATAGAGATATGCCAGGGTTCTATATTGACGCCTCTTCAATTATTATTTGCAATGAATCAATGGAATCACGAAATTAATCGTGTTTTTAACAACAAAGATTACACACATAAATCTTATGTTTACGAGTTATCATTGTGATTTTGATTAAGTTGCCCCTATTATTTACTATGAATCTATAGAATCACCAAAAAAAATATTGCTTATGTCAAGATCATTAAATGAAAATATATTAAATTACTAACATTTTTTTAAAAGAATTATTTGAAGGAAATGATAAGTACAGATATATTCCAGGGTTCTATATTGAGTACTCTTCAAGTATTATTTGCAAAGAATCAGTGGAATCATGAAATTAATCGTGTTTTTAACAACAAAGATTATACACATAAATCTTATGTTTATGACTTATCATTGTGATTTAGATTAAGCTAATTCTCATGTTACAGAGACAAATAAACAAAGCAAAAATGCACATAACATATATACACAAATCAGTTTATGTGTTATAAGTAATGAATATTGAAGGTTATAGCATACCTCAAGGATGAGCCATTTCTCAATAATTATTTACTACAAATATTTTTGTTATATAAAGTGAGGTCAAGGATCGGACTAAAGCGAGGATTACCTAAAAATATCTTTATACTTTATTAATAAAATTAGTGGGAATGTTGCAATAAATCATTACCGATACAAACAAGTTATGAGTAGAGAAAAATGTGAAATAAATCAAAGCTGCACATTGAGGTGTTTAATTATAATTTTCTATAAATCATTGAAAATTATTCTGAGTTTGTAATTTAATGCAAGGTCAAGGATAGGAATAAAATAATTAAAACAAAAATTAATAAAACAAATAATATTTAAAGTGCACTTGCAGTAAAGGAATACTTTCTTTAGATTAAGTGATGAGTATAAACATTATCACAAATATCTAATTTACGCTCCCATTCATAGTTTTTTTACAAATGCAAATAATTACTTTAATATAATGACGTAATAAATAATCAATGTAGAAAGATACGACGTACCACAAGGCTTCGTACTAAGTCCCATTATTATTCATTTTTTATTAAATGTATTTGAGTTCCAAAATTGACGATTATTATAAAAAAATCCTTACATCTCCTTTAAAATGTGTATCATATTACTATTCGTGGAGTACATCAAGAATATTGAAAGAAAATGCGTATCTCAAGGTTCCAAACTAATATTTATTAATTATAATTTGTTAATGAAGTCTATTTTCATTCATATTTCTAATAAATCAAGCATTAATGAAACTGTTTACTGAATTAGAAAATATTATATAAGAACCGTTGTGTGGTGGTATGCTATTTATATATAAAGCTTATAAGACTCCAGGGCTCCTCATTGGCGCATTTTGTATTTGCAATGAACCAGGTAAAAAGTATTTTAACTGGTAAACTTTAAAATTTTGAATTCAGAAAATATTATATAAACGTCAATATGTGGAGTATATTAAGGTCCTCATTGATAATTGTAATTAATCAGAAGCATACTGAATCTGGTGTACACAACTATTATATAATCGTTTTTGTATAGCCTTTAATTGATATTTGTAATAAATCAAGTATAACATCGATTTTTTTTTTGTTGGAATTGGTGGTAGTAAAGAAGCAGTCATTTGAATCTGTTGTTCAGAAAATACTGGTTTTGAGAAAGAAAACAATTAGATGGTACTGAGGAAAAAGATAAGTAAAAGTTCTGCGTCAGGCCAAAAAGTTGTTGTTGTTGCTGGTGCAGTCAGTAGTCGGGTTCTCACGGCGCTGCGGAACGATCGTTCGTAACAACAGCGTTTGTAGGCGAACAACATGCCACACAAATAGACACACAGGAGAGCGTGTCATCGCGCGTCTAAAAATAAAGCAACATCTATAGACACATAGTCTCACTGTGAGCATACTGTTGCTGCTACGTGTTTATGGGACGCTAGTTATAATATTCTCAGAATCTCCAGAGATCTCTTGAACCACGATAATTCTCCGCATACTCGAAATCTCAATAGAAACGAGCAACTTAAAGAACAAATGTGAACAGGACTCAGACGATCGCGTTGCATCGCATCGGTGAAACTATTTAGTCTACACCATGCGTGAATAATATTTATTTAATAAATAACTAGATCACCAGCAAAATAAACTGATACAGAAATTATTGGTTTACTTCCCAAAAATAGCACTATCTAATTTTGTAACGGTAACCTTCTATACTCTATCTATAATTTAAATGTTTATTAATTTCATAACATTCATCAAATAATAATATAATTATTTAACCGCCAAATTATTAATAAATTAATTTTGAGCACCTGCGAATTTTGTCCCTTAAAATTATGCAAATCAACAGGTAATTTCGTTATAAAAAATACAAACAGGTGGTTCTGCCGAGCAACGAGATTTGAATTGGACCAATAACAAAGCACAACTCGTTGTTTCCATGGCAACCTTAAAAACAATTTGACACGTTGTTGAAATGAAAACTTTAGTGAAACCTCTAATCAATGTAAATTCGTAATTAACAATTAAACATGTTTTTATATAATTGCTAATTTATTTTAAATGGAAAATACATTAAACATGTTTATTACATAAATAAAATTTAAATTCAAGCTAATTAATGAACCTCAAACCCAAAGACTCAAAGACCAAAAGACCCAAAGACTCAAGACCCAAAGATTTCAAATAGTGCATTAGAAATATATATTTATATTTTTTGAATAAACTACTAAAAAATATAAAGATAGGTTGTAAAGTGTCTTTTTCTAAGGACGCGCTATGGAAACAAGGTTTTTATTCTGAAATTAAGATATTTGTATTGAATCTTCTGATGTGCCTCAACCAGGATTTCACACTGAGGTATTATTTATTTAATTATTCATTTTAGTCAGATTGAAAATATTTTTTTTAGATTTAATTAATAAATTAAAGTATTTTTTATCAGCAGTAAAAAATAATTTACAAACGTAACATATTTGTATATAAATATAATTGTTTTTTATAAAAATGGGTTAATTTTAATTACAAAAATGTATTTCACAAACCAATTAGTTACATAAGTGTAATTAAAATTATATAAATGGAATACGAATAAAAATTTCATTGTTTGGTTTGAAATAAGTTTTAGAAAAGTTGATCTCTTCTATAGACACGAAGTTCAAAGCGAATTTCATATATATTTTATTATAGAAAATCCGTTGATAATAAATTCACGCAGTTATGTAAAAGCTTTTGACCGGGAAAACATGATTCACTCGTAAAGTATTTTAGATTTCTATACGTTACGTCTGTCTCCGTGCCTCCTTTGATCAATTTTCCGGCGATATATTTTCTTTATGCGAAGACGCGCTCGGCATTCGTCCAGCCTAATATCGCACCTAATATTTGTGAGGATTCCGATCCCTTTGTTCGCTGGAAGAGACGTTCTTAACATAAAACCTGGATGTCAATGCACTGAATGACGCTCGTAAAAAAAAAGAGAGAAAGAAAAGTAAATAAAATGCCGAAAGATACGGCGAACGGTTGGTGCTCGAGATAGACGAAGTGCAAACGAAAAGGACGCATTCTTTCGATACTTACATAAACAGGCTCGGAGTATAAATAATCTCTAAGCTTAAAGTCGAAATGAAAGGGCTATAAAATCGTTAAGAACAGGGATTGTAGTGAGAATATTTAAGCTTTGAGATTTTTTTGCTCTTCAATTCTCAATTCTTCAGCTTATTTATTTATAACTTTGATAATATTATTGTTTAGCTTCTCGAGCCAATTAGTGTAGAGTCACTAATGATCCACGGGAAATTAGTGGTAAACACGTCTGAGGTCAAACGGAGCGAGCGTTCAACTTTTATTTCGTAAAGCCGTTTCGTTCGCGCGCAATTGACACGTGAAAAGTTTCAACTGTTTGTTTGTTTGCTCGGTTGCTTACTGTGCGAGCGACTCGTCGAGGTCTGAGCACACCTGTATGAACCCTATGTACCTGACCCCAACCATTAATGCACCACCCGTGATTGTACCTGCTTTTGAACCGAGCGCACATCGTCCCCGACCTCTCCCCCACTGGCAATGATTTATGCACTTTAAAGCTTTCCAGTTCTGGAACTACTACTACTGTATTGGGCGGAGAAAAGTTTAAAACTTTCACACATTCCAAACCGATTTCAACAATAACAACAACTTTTCCCCGCCTTGACCCAGAAAAAAGCCTACTTTTATAATTGCATCCGCACAACTTGGAAACTTTTTCTTGCTTCGTTTTATCTAAAACACACAAATCCCATTTAGATGGATGCAGCGTAATCTATCAAGGTTACACGATGCATCGCATCTCGTTCGTTTCTAGTCGCAAAGTAGTTTTTCTTTAGTTTCGTATTGCTAATTTGGTGTGTATTTGTCTTTCTGTGTGGATCCTACAAACTACGATTGTGTCAGATAACGCTGGATTTCGTGTGGTTAGTTACATTGACCCAATTCCGTTGGCACACAAACGAACGTAGCCGCCGTCGTCGGCTGCTTTCTGTTCCATCGCTCTTCCTCTCTTAACTCTACATTTCTCGCTCACGCGCGTTTGATTACATTATTACGATGAGTACTCTCGCGCAATCTGCCCTCATCCTACAATTCTTTGTTATCTAGAACGGCCAACTTTCCGCGCAACAAACATGAGCATCGCTGCATACTTCTGGAGTCTTCATGAAAACAACTTTTATAAGAAAGTTATAAATTATGATGATCGATTGGTTGACTCGAAAACCACTAAACTAGACAGGTATCTTCGATATAATTCGATACTTTTACAACTCGGTTTCATCATCAGATCCTCTCATATAACATGGAAAAAATAAAAAATTGTAGCAAAACATTTTTTTTAGACATTTACAACTTTGTCAAAAGTTTATTGCCAAATTTAAAAAAAAAAGTTATAATCTCTACCGTTAATTGAAAGTAAATATATCGATTAATAAGTTATGTAATTCAATATATATGAAGATAATAAATATTAATAATTATAAACTATTATTTTAATAAAAAAGTTACAAAATAAGTTATTGTAAAGGTCTATAACCTTATACAATAAACCATTTTTGGAAGAAAATTTAAAACTGTAATAAGAATTTCCTTGAAGGGTTTTCCAAGCGGAATTTCAGTCCTAGTCAAGAGCAGGAAAAATTACTATTCGCACAACGAGCTGAAAAGTGGACGCCAAAAGGGATAGGTTTCTCTACTACCGCACCACCTGCTCACTCGGGTTTCCCCCGCCACACTTAAATCAAGTGCAACTTCTTTCATTCCCCCAGCCCCAAAAGACCCTTTAAAGGACGTGAACTAATGGCATATGCGCATTCACTGAATAATTACGAAAAATGATCGTTTGTATCGATTTCATGTGTGATTATAGTCAAATTGTCATTATTGCATAATGTTCATTCATTAACTAATTATTCGTTAATTTTACTTTTTCATTATGTATTCTTTTACCAAGATAATGGATGCAATTATTATTAACCTACTTCCATCCGTATTTCATTAAATTAATATAAGAATCGCCGTATCTTCGCAATTTAAGAGACGGAAAAATATACGAAGTCAAGATTTTCTTCATAAGCTTGAAGAATTCAGATATGATTTTTTCTGTACTTTATATAATTATTTCCTATTTTATTTTTATCCACAATATTAATTAATCTTCGTTAAATTTATCTAACGAAATCATTTTTTAACAACTGATTAAATATTTTAGTTCGGTAAATTATATATTAATATATCGCATGTTGATACGACCAGAATTGAGATGATTAAATAGATAGTTGACAGTTGACAAGTTATACAGATTAAAATTATATCATAATTAATGAAATAAGGGTTAATAGTTTTAAGCAATTATTATTTATTAAATTATAATTTAGATTGTTGTTGAGGTTTCATAATTCAATTATATAAAATATCGACAAAAATAATTTAAAATCGTTGCAATTGAAATTGCTTTTATAATAATATGACATAGAAATACGTTACAAGGTCGTAAATTTTAAATTTATAAATTGCTATCGCTCACTTAAAAATTTACTAAAATTGATATTTAAGAAATAATTAAGTAGTAATAATTGAAGTAACAAAACAACAGTAATTAAAGTAAATAACAGACTTAAGGCTTAATCATTGTGTTAACACAATACATTTAACAACTGATTAAATATATAATCGTGTAGTTATACCAATGTTTATGTTATTTTAATAAAATAAGATTATGAAAATAACATAAAATTTAATTTTCTAATTATTGGCACCAAATTTAAAAAAATTAAAAATTTAAAGAAAAAATATGAACAATGTCTATTCGAAGAGAATTGATAATAAATGGGAATTACGTATAAATTAGAAAAACTTGACAACAATTTTGATAATACTTTGAACTTGAAATTTAAAGTTTTCAAAGAAATTTGAAGAAAAGTTGTAACACTTTAAAATGACATAAACTTTATTTTTTTCGAAGATAATTGAAAACATAATGAAGAATCTAACTTTAATAATAAAAAAAAACTAAAGTAAATTGTGATGAAATATATATGGATTTAAAAAAAGCATAAGCTTAATTGTAAAAATTTTGAAACTGTTCGTGTGTCGTAAAAACATCTGGAAAGCATCGGAGGCGATGTGTCCTAATCCGAAAACGAGCGAGGATAACGGGATGTCAAAGCATGCGAAACGGACGACCGTAAATAAACGACGAACTCGGTGTTGGTTTCATCGAGCAAGAACTTTTTAACGATTAGAATTTTAAAATAAACGTACATAAATTTATGTGTTCGAGTCCAATTTATTTTTTGAACGTCGGCCAGGATCACGCACATACAGCAGTCACAGAGAATCCAACAGGTCACCGAACCATTCCTCCATTCGCTATTATAAACTTTTTTTGACCATTTCCATCCACACATTAACTGTAAATCCGTAAATTCAAATTTACAAACGTTTTAATTGTTTGGAATGACTTTTACAGATTAAGTAGAAACTATCTTTAATTGATGTTACTTTTTTTCATATACTTAAGTATATTCAAAGATCGAGTATTAAGGCATTAATTAAGCTTAAGCCACGTCCATATAGAGTAGAAACACGTTCAAAGATTAATTGTGAAATCGTCTGATATATTAAGACGTTAGTCGAGGAATCCGAGCGTTTATATCTCGCATTATTAATAAGTACCTCCCATCTACTCCATAAACCTATAAATAGAGTGAGAATATACGTTTTTTTTTATATATATTATCGACGCGCAAAAATGCACGGCTATCGCGATTTTTATGAAAACGACGGGAATCACGTAATAACGTTCGATGGATAACAATATAAATGTTCACAATAAAATTGCTTTTAATGATGCCGCAGTATTAAATTGAAAAACTCACCGGGGGCTTCTTGCTTAAATCTCTATCCGTCTCCTATTTTCTTTGTGGTGATCCTGTGGGCACAAACGGAGAAAATCCTTTTAATCCTCTTCCGTCGATCTCAGTTTCTCCACGGTATTTAAACAACAAACACTTATATCATTTTCAAACGGTCAGGAAGAAACGGTGAACACTGTATAGATTTTCTATTTGTTTCGGGGGGAGGATTCCTCCTTCGTCTGCGCATTCACTGGTTTCTATGTGTCAACACTTAAGAGGAGCGACGACCGCCAGACGTCGGGGCTCGACCTGAACTTCTCCTGCAAAGAAAAAAAAACATTAGGACCGAAAAATACACACACAGACACACAAACTGGAAGAAAGCATTACGTAACATCTTGGCGCGGAGATATGGGGGAAAGAGAGACGGATATGTGCGGAGCGAGTGGAGAGATAATACCCATATATTGGTGTCATGAAAAATTGATAACTTTTCTGTTTACATTACGCTGCACTTATCAATAGTAAAAATAGCTTGATCACAATTGTGAGCGATTTCCGAAACGATGCGTTTTCGTAACGTTTCAATTAGAAAGATACTGGAAATTATTTCGATGATTCCGATTGCTGCTGGTTATTTTCGCTCATTCGATTATGCTGGGAAGCGAATGCTTATCATGAATGGAATGGGAACTAACTGACCTAGAACAACGCTTCACAACACGCCATTATTTTTATTATTTTAATTTGTTCGTTTCCGACGAAACATCCCAGATTCCACATACTCACAATGGGCATTACGCAATTATGATTTGCTACACTTTGCGTCTTCATTGTATTCCGTAATCGTAGTCATTTAACCGACTTAAGACCAATTTATACTTAAGTTTTAAAGTTAATTGAGCAAGTTAACACATTGAACACATTATTTTATATAAAAAATAACTTTAGGAATTAGTTAACATTTAATTTAAATTCAAATATAATTTGATATGTAGTAAAAGTTAACTCATATCGATTCTATCGCTAAGACTTATGATCATCCAAAGATGTTGAAAATACGTATTTCAATTATGCTAAATCATTTGCTTAAATAACACGTTAAGTGATAAATACTACGTAATCTGTTAGAACCACGATTAAAGTTGTATATGTTCCAGATAACTTACATTTTGTCAAATTTACTATTATGTAATTCGCATATAACACATTATTTATTCAATACTAAATAACTAAAAACCATATTTGTTTATAATTTTACTATTGCTAATAGTTTTCTCACTTTGACACAGGGTGACATCTGTCATTTCGCGGCCCATTTAAAATTTAAAGCTGGATAGAGTATTAATATATAATGTTTTATATATTAGAAAATAATTTTTTTTCATATAGCACATTATTTAACAAATACTGAATTAAGCAAACATTTTGCCGCATAACCAACCATATTTGTTTATAATTTTACTGCATCCCATTTGCTAATAGTTTTCTCACTTTGACACAGGGTGACAGCTGTCATTTCGCGGCTCATTAAAATTTTAAAGTTGGATAGAGTATTAAGATATAATGTTTTATATATTAGAAAGTACACTTTTTTTTATAAACAAACAATTAATTATAATTAATCATAACTATAAATTAAATTAAGCGACATTAAAAAAAGTTAGAACAGGTTTTATCTAGGATTTAATATTAAAAAAAATTGCAATTATTACCAATAAATAAAAGCAACAAATTTGTAAACTACTTTAAGTTTATTAAATTATCATTGCCGCGATTTCAATAAAAGTACTTTAAATTGTATTATATAATGTATTCAACATATTTAAAATGTCTTTCAATGTACAAATGTTACACAATATATTTATTTTCTTAATGTTTTTCATAATAGTACTTTAAAGTTGCATTATGTAATATATACGACTTATTTTATGTCTTTTATCCACGAGGTTATGATGTTTTGTGTGATAAAACTAATTCGAAAAATTGAATGACAGTTATATAACCTTGACTTGCCTAAAACACTGAATGAATAACTAGTCCTATCGAACACACGGCGGATATTGTCTAAATAAGGATTGGGAAGAATAATAACTACAGAATTATCTACCAAGTAAATATACAATTTAAGTTTTGGTTTTTATTACTCAGAATTGTATACTTAATTGTATACTGGATTTATTTGTAAGACTGGAAAAAGATCAGTTATATATCATTTTGATCAATTTAATGCAATCATCAAATTGTTTTGATAATGTCTGCATTATTTTAGGCCAGAAAATCTATTATTAACGATGATAAGTTTTCTATTAAAGAGTCTTAGTAATAATCTGATTGAGAGATGAGAACATTTTAAATTATGTCAAGTATAGATTGAAACAGCGCAGCGAAACAAAACGTAAAAGGAGAGGAGAGTAATTTCCTGTTTGGGATTCGAAGTTCGTGGCTCACACTTCATGAATAATTCCCGGCGCGTTTAATGTACGCAACAAGGGAAATACCACGAACGACGGTGAAATTGAAGAAACAATAATTTGGGACACTTCAACGTCGAAGTAACGCCGTTGTTCGATACTTTGGCACAATCCAACCTACAACAGACGACGACGACGATGCTCGTCGTCTTGAATGAGCCGCGCCGAGGTCAGAGCACATTCGCACGCGATCTAAGCCATGCATTTAGCTCACATGAAGTCATTTGAATGAATGCATGCATAATCGCTATCTATCGCTCTCACATGAGATTACGTTATGTAATTGCATCGAGCGAGGAGACTTTCGGAGTTTCCAATCAGACCGAATATTTACGATTCTTATCACGCCGCACTTGCTGCTTTACGTTTAACGATCGTTCGTTCGTCCATCGCTTTGAATCGTTTAAATAAAAAACAATCTAATCAATCGATAAGCATTTTATTCGTGTTTTCGAATATTTCAGGTTTCACAACTGACAAAATAATGTGATACCACTTGACCCAAGGTTGTATAAGTATCCACTTTTCGTATTTAGAACATCAAATACATTGTAACATATAAAGTTACACATAAAAACCAAGGTTAAAGCCTAAAAGTTTCTAGCGTAAATTTATACTATCAAGTATCAATACTAACAGTAAATAATAGAAGTTTTGTGCTAAATTACCATTTACTTCTTTTCCCAAACATAAAACCAATAAATACACAAAACAAATTTAGTTTCCAAATTGCCGTTAAAATGAATTAAGTTTAACAACCAAGGTTTTACTGCTTATGGTAAATTATTTTAAAATAAATTGTATACGGAGAAATAATTGGTGAGAGAGAGTAAATAAAAAACACGTTACTTAACTTTACTAAGTTTAAACATGAAGTAGCCGATGACAAGGCTTTTCATAATTAAACTTGAGTAAATAGTTAAACTTGAAACTAACTCTCACCTATTGTCATCGGAATAGATGGAAACCCGAACATTATTTACAAGCATGACTAAATGCTTTATTGTTGCAATCATAATACGATTCAGTAAACGACAATAGCGTGGGGTAATATTTATGAAACAATACCACGGTCTACCAGCAAAGCTTGTAGAGTACAGTCGTCGAAAATAGAAACAAAAAGCTCAAACGACGCATCACAATCGAACTTATCGCTAAATATATACATTACCATTAGTCATTCAATTACAATCGGTCGTTACTATTATTTACAGTGCAGTCGAGGTTTCGCATTGATTTCCGCTTTTGAACATCAACCAAAACAAATTGCAACGAAATGGTCAGAAGATGAATTTAATCAATTGTACTTTTCCTGCTAACGCTTAAAATTCCTATTAATTATATTATTTAGGGGCACGTTTAATCAGATTACGCAAAATCGGGCGAAATTCTACTAAATATCAATTAATATTAATTGAAAACTGCATCGATTGATTCAAAACAAAACCTGCGAAATTCTACGAATTATTAAAAATCGCTCGTACATCAATAATAGCCGAATCCGATTAAGATTATTTAATCATGCGATGTACTTCAAAGATAAATTTAACACAGAAAATTAGATGCTAATTATTCGAGCGCAATCAATTGCGCAATAAAAACTTTAATCCCACGATACTAACAGATTCCGATTCTGCCTTTGGAGATGAAGCATTATGCAATTTAGAGAAAGAGACGTAACATTTATTTTTATCTGCTTATGACGTAAATGCGTCAAACAATTTCATTCATAAATTCTTTAAGCATTGATAGTTCAAAAATAATAAATTTAATTATTTTTACATAAATAATAATTAACTAAAAATTGATTCACATAAATACCCTATTGGAATGAATCAATTATAATGTAAAAATTAAAGTACGATGTGAACTTTCAGTTAAGAGTTTAGTATTATTATACTTAATTGTAAGAATACCAAGTTGGTATTTCAGGCAGAGATTTATGTCTCATGTTACGCAAAGTGTGAATGTAACATGTACTATAAGTTATAACTAAAGGAAACGCTACTAGGTAATAAATTCCATTAATAGTCAATTTGCTGATTGATTGTTGAAATGAAATAGATTATAAATATTTGTGGATGAAAATAAAATACCGACCATCAATCTTGATGTAAAACAATCTCTAAAACCGGTTATATTCATTTAAGAGTACATAAGTAATCGGACTTTATCCAATGACTTGTTTTCACAAATTCTCAGCATTCCCTTAAACATTAACCGTAAAACCGTATATGACAATACAAGTCCTAAGATATCTATCTGATGGAATGTATAATTGCTACCAGTTAATGGTAAATTCAATACAACAGAAGAATCTTCAAGTTCTATACTTGGGCAAGTTACTTAACTTCCGCTAAAATCGATAGATGCAAACAAACTTTTCTGTAGCGGTCGCAAGTCGAAACTCATTAATTACTTATAAATATCAGTTCATAATTAATAGCTTAATTCAAGTAAGTTTTAAGATTGTGGAACAAAGAGAAAGTGCGGCGGACTAAACAAAAATTGGAAGCAACGAAACACAAATAAAGACGAAGTTACGAAAGTCACGATCAAGATAGGAAATGCAAACTTTATAAAATAAGGTGAGATCGGGTTCTGTTCGCACTGCACAATTTAAATTCAAGGTTAATTTAGTAGATGTTTCAAAGCGTAGAATAGAATGATAGACCACAAATCATTTCATTCTTCTTTTTGTGTGTTCTCGGCAATCTCGTGATCAAAGAACACAGTGCGAAGGATTTCGTGAAACCATTAAAAAAAAAACGGAAAGCAGTTTCACTCAGGAATGTCAAGATGATGACCGATTATTGCCGCTGCTGGAAAAGAAACTCAACCGAAAGTTAAGAGAAAGAGAAAAAAATCATCGTTCATAATTAATTAATAACACGTATACAATACAGCAATAATTACCATAAACGTGACTTATTGGAATAGTATTAGCCTGGAAGTATTATGAATTGAATATTGCACATGCCATAGGATTATTTTATCATATTTTATAAACATATTTAAACCGCAGTTTTACTAAACTTCATATTAAACTTGACATATGTGGTTTATATTAAGCCAAGCACAAACCAAGGTCTTTCAAATTAAATTTACATGTGTATTTACAGACAAAAAGTTTTTCAAATCTTATTGTTAAATTGACACAATTCATACTATTCATGAAAATAATAATATTTACAATTTTAAAGAAAAAATAATTTAATTAAATAAATATTATGGTTAACTATAACTAATATATTACTTTCAATCATTACGTAAATCTAATTGCATATTCAAGGTCACCGGTGTAACAAACTATATGATAATTTAACAACAAAATAATAAGCAAATCAATCAATCAATAATTTCACTAATTAGTTGCGCATAAAAAATAGTAATCACCAATTAGAAACATTTGTATATCTATTACTAATTTACTAATTAGTTATAACATATTTTTTTAAAACAAAATCTATTTTGATAACTGTTTCATATGTGATTTAATGTTTAATTATAGTTTCTTCAATACATTTAAGTATCTATAAAATGTTAAATTGAACCTGATTTTGTAAGCTCTTTGTAAAAACATACGAAAAGTACAGCGGTTAACATTAAATTTGTTGTTTATTATAATTTCAATTGAAATAGCACTTCGGAAATAACATAGTTAAACTAAGTGTAACATGTTTAACTACTAGTTACAATAAATCTTATATAATATCTCTGACTCTATTTGAATTTATTAAAATATAAAAAGTAAAAAACCAAATGAAAAATATTTGTTCCTGAAATTGCTATTCAAATAAATTACAAATTAATAATACTTAAAAGAAATATCTTTTGTACAATCGAAGTTTTGAGTAAAAAAACGAAAAGAGCGATTTGATTTCTAGTCGATTATCTTTAAATTTATTACATAACATCTACATTTATGATTATAGTATATGCCAAATAAATATTTAGTGCTATTTATACATTTGGATAAATGTAGTTCTTTTTACTCGATGATTCTAATCTTTTTACAATAAAAATTTATATAAATTTGTTTACCAAAAAAAAAATATTGAAACAGTATTTATGTAATCATAAGTAAATAAAATGTTACTAATGTTCCGTGTAGAAAAAAAATATTGATTGACTTTTATGTTACGATGAAAAATGTATATCAATTTCACATAATTTTCTAATCAAATAATACAAATTGAGATTCAATAAAGTATGGACAAATACATATAGTTTTCATAATTAACAGTTTTTTTTTATAAATATCATTATATCACGTATAAATATAACAAAATATACAGATTTGGAAATGTTTTTTTAACATGTAACAAGTTTAAATTATTAGGATGTTTTCATAACAATATTCATTGGTTTAAATTTAAATTAATTAAAAAATAATAATCTATTAACAAAATTCTATTTGCATCCGAAGAAATAATATTCAAAATTTTTCATAAAGACCCTTATATAACGTAAACAACTATAATATGCAATGTTAGGTTTAAATTATACTAATTATTACAGTAAATAAATCATAATTTTATGATTACATTAGGTATTATTGATTCAATAAATTTTATTTTATTTTAATGGTTACGATATTGTTTAGATGTACTAATAAAAGAAGTATATAAATTAGAAAACATCTTATTTTTTGATACATGTGTCTGTTCTATTTTTTATTGCGATTTTATAAATACGTTTATTTATGTATGCATAAATATTGCAAGTCATATAAGGAAATAATAGCTTATTGTAATTGATGTCATAACAGAAGTCAATGAAAAGAAAATTGAATTTATCATATATTATATAAATGGATAAAATTATTTAGTATCTGATGAACATAAATTAGTTGATTGACTTAAATTGGAGAATGAAATTGTATTTAAATAGCTACGATATTTATCAGGTGAACTGATAATAGTAGCAAATAAATCATATTTAGGATAATCTAATTAATTATAATGATTTGACAATTCATAAATATATTAACTCCGAGTAGTTTTAATTGGAAATATATTACGCTGCAGGTGAAAAAGGCTTATTTTGATTGCGATCCAATAGTAATAAGGTTTGAGGTTCATTAAGTAAGAGACAATCGCTCGACGGGATTCGGGACGATTAGGGAAGACAAAGAAACGGTTGTTTACTTCTTCCATTCTCGACTTCTTCGTGGAAATATGTTTAGGCACGGTACACAGTTCGAAAATATTAACAGGCTAATGGAACGTGCTGAGGAAGATTACATGATTGCGTGCTTTCGAGCGGCAGACAAAGTGAGAGATATGATGGGGAGAGAGATAGAAGAGAGAAATGACGGAGACGAACGAGGCGAGTTTTCGGGGCGAGGAAAACAAATCTGGCAAGTGCGGAGCAGGAGAGGCGGGACCTGAGCCGAGGGAGACAGAAGGGGGCGGCGAGGGGCGCGCGGCTCCCGAGAGATCCGATCGGATCGAGTAAGGAGAGCGAATGCGTGCGTGTATGTATGTCGTGTAATTGAAATGCGGATTGAATGGACGAACAAGTCGACTTCGTCGTGGTCGTACTCGTCGTTGAAGATTGAAGATGAGCAGAGGCGGCGCGCGAAGAACAAACCGAGTCGCCGATATAAATAGAAATTCAGCTACGTGGCACACGGAACGACCCAAACACCCAAAAGACCAGAGAGGACGACGACAACGCGCACTCCACTCCAACGCAAGCACAAAAGAACCCGTGAGCTGCAGAGGGGGAGAGAGAGAAGGAAGATAAGACCTGCCAAAAAGGAAGAATTCAAGCAGTAGCTTAAGAAAGAGATGGGAACTTACCAGCAGCTAATATCCAAGCGCGATTCCTTCCTCTCAACAATAACAAATAATCAAAACCCAATTGGAACGCGCACCAACAGCAACAAAAAAAAAATGAATGAATAAATAAATACAAATGGTAAACACAGCACTGTGCACAAAACGCTTAATCCTTTCGTGTTTTCGTATCTCCCAGAGTGTGCGGGTTTTTAGCAGTCGCGGGGGGCCCACAACACATACACACACACACTAATTCGTATACATATACGCACACAGAGAGAGAGTCGACACTTTGTCACAACTGACTCCTCTCGTTTCTTCTTCTCTTTTCAATTTTTTTTTGTCAAATTGTATTGCACTAACCGTGGGGTCAGCTCACTTGGTTCGCGTGTATCACTACTATTGGGGATCCTTCCGGTTCCGCAACTTTTGCCGAGAGTTATTTATTATCGGACGGGGCGACGATGAGCGCGGACGGGGCGCAATACGAACGGTGCTCCCGCGACGAACGGTTCTCAGCGACTGGCGAGCGGGGCTCGAACGGCACCCGAGCGCCGATCGCTCGCGCACGCGCCCCACCCCGGATCGACCCGACAACAAGACGGACCCCGAGACAACACAAAGCGACAAACAACAAGGCGCCGCGCTAATAACTGCTACCATCGTAACAACAATAAAATAATAATAAACAATAGCAAACCAATAAAAAAATATACAAAAACATTCGCACCTTCTTTCCGGTGCATCTGCTACTTCCTTCCTTCCATCCAATTGCTCATCTAATGTGCATTGTTTCCCACTCTTTCTTTGCAGCTTCTTCAACCATTATATTCTGCACTTCGCGCGAAATCAACGAACACTTCAATATGATTACAGCACAAAAGTCACAATAAACAAATGTAGGCAACACCGCATACCTGTCAATCAAAGCAATTCGGAAACGAACGTCCAATTAGCATAACCGCTGCATTTCCGGCATTTAAACATTAAGTAATTACCGAATAGATTCACTTGAATCTTTTACAAATGCATTAATATCTCTATAACACATTACACGTCCACTTAATGATCGACAAATACTACACAAAGCGCAAATTCTAAACCAGAGGTTCCAAACCTTTTATCTACTTCGTCCCTTTGTATATTGAAATACATTTTTATATTAAACAATTTTAAACCTTACTTTGACTTTTATATAATTAATTGTTTTTCATAATAAATTATAAATATGACTAAATCCCTCTTCACCTAAGATCTAGGATAATCTTAAAATAATGTTTCAGAGATATTTGTTAATCTTAGGTATTTTTTACGAATGTGTTTGCAATTCTAAAATTTAAAAAATCCAGTTGTTTGAAAATTGATTTTAAATTCCAAATTCATTCCGATTTTAAATACTTTTATAATCCAATCTCTACATTTTCTAAATCTTTTCGATACATAGATTTAGAAAATATAAAATTTAAAATTTATTATCTTTTTAACACATTAAATCATTTCGATTTAAATCAAATATAAACAAATCAATTCTAAAGCAAAAGCAAAATATAACTGAACGAGATTTTTCTTTGCAATTTTATTTGTACATAAAATATTACCTTTTTTATTCAATTATTAAAAATTATCAATTACTAAAAATACTCTATTATAAAATTAAATGAAATCTACATCTACAATTTTATATTTTACATATTAAAACTATTAATATTATTTTTTTCATCGAATTCTGGGATCCAGCGATGGAACCCCTGTCCTAAATCAATAACAGAGTAATATTTAATTATATAATTTTATATTAATTTATTTAATTATAATAATGATATAAATTAATTTCCGCATTTTAATACTTTCGATTATATAATACGTACTTATAGTCGCGTCTAGTAAAAGTGAAATGTTATTTTTCTGATCAATTTTTCAACGTCCCTATATAAGTACCAGCGATATTTCAAAGTATTTAAAAGTTATTAAATTATTTATTAAAATTAATGTATTTTATTACAATCAAACGCAAATAGTTGTTTTATTAGAAAATAAAAAGTTGGAGTAAATGTCAAAACAGCATTTTTGTGTGTAATAAGTGATTTTTAATGGAATTTAATATCTGCATCTTAATGACTTAATAACAAAAATGTCTTCTTGAATACTAATTCAAATATATTTTCTTGATTAAATAATTGATGACCGGGAGGATGGGAGGATAGCATTTCCGATACCAGAACAACCTACACTCCTGAGTCCTTCCGCATTGCAGACCCTTGCTACTACTATTACTACGGCACTTCACCAAGCTAATAAAAAATAATTTATAAATTCAATTTTATTTAATTAAATTAATATAAAATAAATCTATTTTAGAAATGCGAATTAGATCAAAAAAATTTCAAATACAAAACACATGTATAAATTATTTCATTTTTGATAGCTGAGGACACTTTATTAATTGAAAATTGTTTAAATTTTGATTTAAATTTATTTATACCTTAAAATAATTTATTAATTACTAATTAGATTATCAATGATTGTTTTTTATTTACTTAATACTTTTATTGGTTTGTCGTTGTTGATAAAATTATTTATTTATTTACAAAAAGATTATCGCAATTTTAAAAACGTAATTAAAATTAAATAATTTATGCAATTAAAATTTTACAAATAACATCAACTAATTCAACTAATTGAATACGTTTATGCAACTTGTTAAATATTGCATAACAAGTTTTTAGTCGCATATCGCGTATTATCTAGTCTTGTACGAAGAATCGGTTATTACAAAACCGTATTTTTCTATCAATAAATAAAGTATATTTAATTGTTACTTCGATTGAATAAAACATATCTTTAAAGTATTAATAACTCTTTTTTTGTCATAAATTTAGTCTTACAAATCTATAAACTAAATTTACAAAAAGCAATATTCATTGTAATTAATTGTCCAGAAATTGCATTTTAAAGTTAACTAGTAGTAGTAAAGTATTTTGAAATAATAGGTTTTTAATAGATTTATTGCCCTTTTGCCAAATGTTACATAATATAAAATTATCTATATATTGTATTCAATGAAAGTAAATGTAGTGTTAAAAAAATAAAATAAAACTTATAATTAAATATTAATAAACTATCGACAATGACGCAACAAGGAGGGCGGAGAAGGCTACAGCCCTAGGCGCATTAGGCGTAAGTGCGCCAAAGGGCCCGTAATAGGTAATAGCGTTGTGTGATTTCTTGAGGGAGACGCAAGATTTAGTTCCTGCAGCCCTGACTGTCAATAATTGTACTTTAATTAATAACAAAGTATTTCAATAAAATCCAGCTCAGAATTACGTTAACATTTTAAGATTTGTGAGCATTTGGGTCATCCCGAATTGCAGGGTTCGGCGCATTGTAGTTCCGCCACTGATGCAAATCGTTGCGTTGCAATTACCGATTACAATTTAAATTAAACTTTTAGTCGCATTTTCCGTTATATTTGAATTGATTTTCTTGAACGTATTATATTTGAAAAAAACATAATTCTAATTCGACAATAATAGATTGGATTGTATTGAATTATATAATCCAATTGAATTTTCCGTTATTATGAACGCTTTTAAATTAGATTAATCATTCGTAATTCAAATTTAATTTTTAATATGATATAAATTTAGGTTTCAATTATTTGGAAATATTGGAACATTTTTATATGTTAAAGTATGAATTTTTGGATTAAAATACAATATTTTACAAAAAAAAAGATCTAAATCACAATTCTAACATAATTTGGGTGTCCTAAACTAATTTTGTTGTAGTTCACAAAAAAATTGCCCCTAGTGGAACCTCGGCAGAATCGACGTATACTTTTTCGAGACTAAAAAAATATTTCTAAAAAAATTGTTTATTATAAACACATTATTATATATGTATTATAAAATATTTTTCTTCCCTTTATAGTTGCAAAATCTTTAATTGCACCACAAAAAATATATAAAACGTATACTTGACTCTTAATTCGTTCGGGAACTTGTGTTGAGTACTGAAATTGACGTATACCGAAAGAACATAAAAAATGCATATACGGAATTGTTGAATCCTAAAACATAGAAACATTAAAAATTTAATGATTAGCAAGTAACATACATTATTAGTAATACAGTATATAAACTATAATAAAATCAAATTAATATGAAACACATTTTATATTAATTAACTTAATAAATTGAAATTGCAAAAACTTTAACCATTTTTTAAATAAATAATAATTATATTTATTGCTATAATAAACAATAAAGTAGAAGTAATTATTAGTGTTAACTTTGTAATAAAAATATAATATTTATAATACTACATGATGTAAGTTTTCAATAATTATGTGATATTTTTTAATGAAATAGTTACAACAGAATTGATTTAGTGAAAGACAATCATAATTTATAATTTTCGTACATATTTGCAAAAGGTAAAAGGTGGTGCGTTTGGTACGACATAAACCTTTGACAAATAGTTAGTGGCGTGTAAAATGAGATACTACATCTCCCTCCAAACTGATAATTACTTTATGGATGCATGGGCGTCGCTCTTACTTTCCAAGTGGGGGCAATAACGTACATATTTTTTTTATTATTATTTTCAAAATGTTACAAAAGAACAAATTTTAATATTTTTTTTTAGGAAAAAATGCAATTTTTTGTAAACAGAAATAGAAGAAATTTCTATAACAATACAGAAAATTTTAATTTTTGTTACGCCATTGAAATTTATCTTTTCTTTAAACGAATTACAATTATGTAAATTATTTTTAAAATAACGAAATTAGGTTTTTAATATTTAACATCTTATTAAAGTCAAGCAACGATTGTACATAACTGTGCTTGAATTGGTGACAATGCAAGGAATTATTTTTACTATGGTAAAAGATTATTTGTAACAGCAATTATTAATCAGAGTTACTTAAAATCATTCATTTAAAATTAAGTCAATCTCATTCGTTATTTTAATGCGAAAACTCCTAACAAATATTATAATAATATTGCAAATAAAATATAAAGTTCGAATCATATCGATAAAAAAGTATGATTAAAATAAACCTTTTAATTTTATAAGAATTACAATTATATTTTGAATATATCGCATTCCATAATTCTAATAATAAATAAAATAAGAAAATTGTAGAAACATAACATTATTGTATGCAACACTTCGTGCAATAAATATATTTAAATCTGTTATATAAATTATGATTAAATTATTGAAAACTTATAAATAATTATTTATAATGTTTCATTTTATGACCCTAATTTTTACAGTTTAGAAACTTTCTCATTTATTCGTGAATTTCGTATTCTATATCCAAAATATTCATAAATACTAATTCCATTTTTTATTAGTTACTTAAAATTTTACAAATGCAACAAGTTAATTATGTTACAGAAGTTATTTATAGCTATTTAATTAAAGTAGTTAATAAATTAAAATACTTATTCTAAAAAATATTAAAAACTTGTAAACTGAACGTTAATCTTAATAATCGCTTTTAAAAAGAAACTAGAACAAAGAAAGATATATGTTTCACTTATGAATAATAATCGTAGTTTGACGTGTCTTCTGAGCTTTCGTGATTTCGCCAATTATGTAACATAGGTTTCATTGATTTATTAATTATCGTTGATTTTTGTCTAAATTGCGGCATTTAAAAACAGTTTAAATTTTCAGCGCTCTAATAAAAAAAATATATAATAAATTTTTACTTGTAATTTTGATAAGATTTTTTTTTGTATATAAAAATTCTGATTATAACAAAAATAAGATAAAATTTAAACATGAAATTTAATAAAAGACTGATGTAACTAACAATATAAGTGGAATTTTGGATAATTTAGTAATGAATTTCGCTAATATTGAATTCGCATCATCATTCAAATATAATTTTTACTTTATAGTAATTAGGAAAAATATTTTAATTAAATTCAAATATTAGAGCCGAATGATCTGTTTTATTATTATTATATAAATATATTTTTAATTATTTATATGTGACTGATATAATAATACAAATATAAAATGTATTTATATTTCGTTTATTTCAAGTAGGCAACTTTTTTTACGCTGCTCTATATTTGAGATTAAACTATCCGTTATCTAAGTTATCAATCAGTTATAAATATTTTGTAAAAAAAAAGAAAAAATATAATTTTCAATAAGCAACAAATACAACATTTATTGCAATTTGTACTATTAGTATCAATTCAATTCTACCAGTGTTCGATTATATTTGTCCAGCTTATATAAAACGAAAACTTACCTCCTAGGTCACATAATTCAATTTATATAATGCTTATAAATAAATTATGAAGACTTAATGTAAAGATTATTGGTTGGAAGTCGATGTGGAAGAATGAGGTATTCGGATTATAAATTCCCTAACAGATATATTTTCTAGTTTGTTTTATTTCATAGAAATCATTTTCAGAATATTTGCTTTTTGTTGTTTTCGTCTTTTTTCGTAAATATATTTGTATATCAATAAATAAGGCCACTAAGTTACTTAATGTCTATTCGATAAGGACACTTAAATGTGGTATTTTATTGTCATGGTGCGAAATGAACGGAAACCCACGAGAATAATAATCATAGAAAAGTGTAAACAGACAATATATATATAAAAAAAACAGAGAAAAATAAATAGAAACACTGAAAATGAAGTGAACGAATAGTAGTAGTAGTAGCTGGCTGAAAATAAGCATCTCTCGTTTCTTGTTTATTTAATTTCTCAGACTGTAACGCGATTTCAAACCGACTGAAACCGGACGTTGAGAGTTATATATGTAAAAAAAAAGATAATATTATAAAACAAAACAATATGGGGAAAACTATTAAAATAATGAAATAACAAACAATGAATAATGTCCCGGACTAGGAACGACTAGAGGTCTTTCATTCATATGCTTATTTGCAACTATTTGGAGTGGTAGACTAGCGTCAGTAGAACGTAAATTCATTAAGGAAGCTAAATTAATAATAAATAATGGGTGGGTGTGTATAGAATCGACTACTCACTACGTAGGACTTGACAAGTACTCGGTAAGTATCAAATAGTGGGAACGAGATGCTCGCCGCACTATTTGTACTTGTCTTCTGCAAGTACTCTCACACTTCTGCAATGGAGTAGGATAATGACAAGATGATATAATTTTTTGGTCAGTGCATGTAAAAGTTAATAGGCAAGTACCGCGTAGTTAGTAGACGGCATGTAAGGTGTATATGATCAGAATTGTATTCGGTATTTGGCGGGCGGCGTGGGTGTTGGAGAGTCGCCGGGTTTGCTGTCGCGGCCAAGGCTAGATCCGCGTCGCACGGGACCACTGCCATAGAAGCGCACCTTCGGATGTGGCAAAGAACTAGAAGAGTTGTCGCTGAAGGTGGAAGCCGAGTCGCGACTGGCGCTCAGTCGAGGCGATGGTTTTCGCAACGACACCGAGGAGCTGCCGCTGTCCGAAAGACGACCGTAGTCACCAAGTTTCCTAGGGGGCGGAATCAATGATCGCGCCGGGGACGGCTTACGGTTAGTACTAGCCATGCCTGGCTCGGACTTCTTGCGTTCGGGCGGCGTCTCAGAGGGTAAACGGTTGTACCTAGTACGCGGAGGCCGTGGCAGACTGCTGGGATGTGTGGGTGGTGTCCCAGGCCCACCGCTGCTGCCGCCTCCCGACGAGTCCTTCTCGGACATCCTTTGCTGCTGCGAACTGCGCCCCTGCTTCTCCAACAGTAGCATCTCCTGGCCCGACTGACTGGCGGAATTCGCGTCGGCGGTGGTCGGTGTCACGGATACGGTCGTCGCTCCGGTCACCGCTCCCGCCGCCGACGGCTGAGACACCGATGAAGAGGACGATGATGTTACACCCGCCAATAGTGGCTTGGGAATTGTTCCTTTTCTCTGCGCAGCGACTGGATTAGTGAGTCCTGGAAAACAGCAAAGCGCCCGCTGAAAACGAGAAAGAAAACGGGTCCTAGATCGGGACATGTCGGAGTCTGCCATTTCGAATTTTGAATTCTATTTTTTTTTATTAGTTTCTCTCTCGGCACACCACTCCAACTTGCCACTACATGCGACTTAGTCATTTAATGAAAATAATAAATAAATAAAGCAACAAACAATGCACAGGTAATAAAAAAAATCATTGAAATTTTGTAACTTCCAATTTGAAAGCTTGATTGCATTCGAGACGCGAAATATTTCCAATAGCTGAAAGTATTCTAACGCTCCTTGTGTTTATTCAATATAAATAAATAAAAAGACCATGCGTGTTAAATATTAAAAGCTTAAAATAAGGTCATCATAGATACAACATCGGCGGCTTACATAAAATCTAATTCAACAACGCTATGATAACTTTACTTAAAATTAATAATGCTTAAAGAACATGCTATTATTTAAATACAATGAACTCCATTTGGGGAGAGGCGTACGACAGTTGATGACTGTAAATGACCTTTATACTAAAGACCACAAAGTCTGTCGACGCGCCGCGCCGCCTCTCACGCTCGTTTTCAAACGAAAAGTAAAAAATAAAAACAAAACACTAATCAAAATCAAAAGAAAAATGTACGTTTTGTTGAAACTCACTACTACAGAATACGTCGACCTAATCACGTGGAATTTTTACTCTATATATAATTTCATTTAGCCTAATCAATAAAAGGTCTCAGTTTCGCCTACCTTGCTGAGCATCTGTGATCCCAGTTGATTGTCGATCTCTTTGATTTGATTGTCAAGCGTCTTCTTCGTCGAATCGAAACATTTGTTCTCGAATTTATATGAAGGCATATACGAGCTGTCGCTTCCTGTGTAAGAGTTGCCGGAACCAAAGCTAGTCGAGCTTGTCAACACGCTGCTCACTATAACAAACAATAATTAGAACTGATCATGCAAATACTACAACTTATAACTTGCCCAATTCCTCTCTGGATACGCTAGCTCCCAACACATGGTCCAAATCAGAACCGGCGAGGCTTGGGTGAGGTGTATGGTGTGGTGATCTGCTTAACATACTAGAAACGTCCTTGTCGTAAGTATGATGTTTCTGCAGGACGCGTATCATAGCATCACGCTCGGCCAATTTCGATTCCAAATCCTTTAATCTATATTTTTTAAAAAATTAAACCAACCAATATAAATTAATTGTATAAATATATAACCTAGATTCCAGATCCGTCACTTTCTTTTGGGAAGCGTGCGCCTCGTCCATATGCCTAATCTTTTCGTTACGAGCCTCCGCTATAATCTTTTCTGTTTCTTGACTAGTTTTTTCTAATGCTGCAATTTTAGCATCTCTGTGCACAAAAAATATTCATTTAATGGATTTAATTGACTAGTTTTTATAAATACTCACTTGGGGATGCTAGCCGCATCGATGGCTGCTTGTCTCAATGCACTTTCCTCTAAGTATCTTTGCTCCCATTTGGAGCATTCACCCTCCAATCGCATGATCATCTCTTCGCGTTCACGGAGTCTCTTCTTGAGATCCGCGTCGTCAGAGTTCAAACCACGGATGTCTGCCCAGCTAGATTTTCCGCAGTCGTCACGTTTTGTTCGCTCCAACTCCATTTCGAGTTGCTGTCTTAACTGTCTTTCGGTTTGCTCTCTCCGCTCACTAACCAATTGATGTGAAGTCAAGGCGTGTTGCAATTGCACCACGCGATCAACGTACACTTGCTTCTTTCGACTCTGAAAACATTATTAGTTTTGAATAAATCAAGATTGCTAGTGGAACTAATTAATATTACTTCTTCCTCTAGTCGAACAACGTTCCCCTGGGCGTTAGTGAGCGCAGATTCCAAGATATCGATGTGAGTTCTCTGCTCTTGAAGCGTAGCCCTCTGAGCCGCCAGCTCAATCTCCTGCCGCTCCTTGGCTGCTGCCAACTCTTTGTCTAAAACGCATTTGTAAATTAATTAAACTAGAAAACAAAAGAAGACCTTAATTGGTTCTTACTTTGAGTTATGAGTTGTGTAATTAAAATTTCTCGCTTATTGAGCTCCCTTTTATGTCCGTCCGAGGTCAACAAGCCGAGTTGGTCCCGTAATGCCTTGTTATGATCCTGCAATTTCCGGCATTCTGTCTGCAGGCGTTGCCTAGCCAACTTCTCTAGCCGCTCCCTCCTCTCGCTCAACTGCACCAGCTCATCGTGTGACCTGTGGATCTTTACTACTTCTTGCTCCAGCAGTTCTGTCTTCGACACCCTCTGGTAGCACTGTTCCAACTCCATCTTAAGCGCACCATTCTCCTTCATAACTAGCTCGACCATCTCCACCGTCTGCCAGTCCCTCTCGGAGGTACTTTCCACTCGACCCTTCGTCCTAGGTCTCGGCACAAGCTTTACATCGTCGTCACTTCCCATCACCGAGAGGTCAGGCTGCGATTTGGACATGGCCTTAAAGCACTGCTTTCGCTGTTTCATGCACTTATTATAGTCGGGCGGTGGTCGTGGATCACAAATTCTCTCCCCTTTAACTTCCTTTGCTAAATGTTTCAAGACTGAAGATTGACTTAAATAGTCATCGGGAATTTCGGTAATCTGCACGCCCGTCTCGTCGGTACCGTGGCCTACACTGGAGCCAGTAGATGGAACAGGTGATGCTGACATCTTCTGAACAGATTCTCCTCCGTTTACCGGCGATCCTTGAAGAAAAACACCGGATTCCGTATCTCTTGCACCCGAATTACGACCTGCAATAAGAAAAAATCGTATAAGCATGTAAACAATGAATTATTGTAACATTTTTAAAGTTTACACTATAGCAAATAGTAATTTAATATGAGTCATAAATGTATTATTAGAAACAATATTAGAGAATTAATTTATAACAATAATATTAACTAGATAATCCTACTGTAAATTAAATGATTTCTGATATTGGTTAATTGTAGCTTCTATCTCATTTTTATACACATTTTTAAACAGTTTTCCAATACTAAATGATGTCAATCCATGTGTTCATTTTTCATTAACAAGTAATTTACATAAGAAATAAACACTTATATTCCATAAGTAGATGTAAATAAATGTACTAGTCACCTGTCCATGTGTCTTCACCAATACTGTGTATGATTAGAGTATTATAGGATGAGGATGATACATCGAGTGAGCTTCTGTTTGATTGTAAACTGTCCCTGAGGGAGCTGCGATTTGAGGATTGTTGAAGATTCTCTTGGCCCTGGGGCTCCTGTCTGGCTGTGTGTCTGATGACATACTTCTCTTCATTTGATAGGTTTTCATTGGATGTGGAGACATCAGTCTCGCTACCACTGAGGCTGGGCTTAAAGGAGCTAGTCGACTGGCTGGCAAGTCGCTGCCAGTACAGCTGTTTGGGCTGCCTCAGGAAGCTCATCTTGGAAGCCTCCTGACTCTGCTTCACATTATATTCACTGCGAAAGAGAAAAGAGTAAGTGAGAGTAAGGTTAAAGGTGATGGTGATCGAGTAACCTGAATTGAACTTAATATTAGATTTTGCATTTGTTTCTAATTTTGGACGCGAAAAATAAACAAGGCATGTCAGCGCGCCGCTCTTTCCCTCTCGAAGGAGGAACGTGCTTGAAAATAAAACGAGATCTCTCACCTAAACGACGGATACATGGCTGCAGCGCTGACGGACACCTTCACCTTCTTCTCTGCATCACAGCACCTTACGGAAGGAAGGAAAGTAATGCTTCTACTGGATTTCCACCCTCGCAAGTAAGAACCGAAGAAAAACACAGATTCGTTCGGCGGACGTAATCAAAGCAATTGCACCTACTTTATTATTCACATCACTCGAGAGAGAGCAGCTGGTGTGTCATACCTGAAAGTCGCTCCGTCTCGCTCGAGCGCGTTGCAACCCCATCCATCCGTCCTTCTCTAAACGCACTCGCCTGAGGAATTTCTTGCGCTGTTGTCGCATCTACGACCAGCTGATAAGATTGGAATGTTGTTATTCCCATGGCGGCATCGCCCGCTCTCGCTCTTTCGCTCCATTATCTTATCACTTCCTCTCATCCCAAACACAACACCGTCAACACATCGGAATCGCTTCCAACGCCCGCTACTCACATACTTCGTTAACTAACAAATACTCATCAACAGGAATCAATTATATTCATCTATTGCATCCGCTACTTCTTCGGAGGTGACGGGTTCGAAACCCATAGCATAAAAATAAATCCAATCATGTGGGATGATGAGACAAAACTTTCACCTGAGCCATTGTATTTCCATTTACGTTTGTCTCAATTAAAATACACACAGAATCTTTAATCTAATCTACATTAATCGAGTTACCTTCTCCAATTACAGATAACATCAGTCTGGTGTAGACTCCTTGACTATCGGAGTTATCTTTATATTTTTCTATTTTAAAATTTTAATAGCTTCTATTTGTTTAATTGATTATAAAGAAAATGTATTTTAATATATTTGTTCAACATACCTTCAGATTATAGCAAAGGTTATTTGCATACATAGTTCAAGTTTGAGAAAACGGATTTAAAGAGATGAGCAGCTTCTTGTAATTGTCATAAATGTATATTAAGATTATGACCAAAGCATTCCGTAATTTAGAACATTTTCAGTGAAGTTTGTACTGATTTAGATTTTGGCAAGCATTTATTTCATGAAAGGAATTGTGATGAGAATTATAAAATAGTTATTTAGATATATTCATCAATTTTTTATATTTCAACACATTTATTTGTAAAATAAAATAAATAATAAGGTTTAAAATTTTAATTGATTTATTTTGGAAATTTTATTTATTATCATTTTTATCTTACGTTAGCAAATTATTTTCTTTACAAAATATCGTTAGTTTTTTCACATTTTAAATTAATTTAGAACTATATTTTATATAATACCATTAGCTAGATCTTTATTTTAACTAACTTAGTATGAGATACCGGATTCTCTTTTCCTAAATATTTTCTTTACAAACATTTTCTTCCTCAAAATGAAAATCTCAATTTTCTAAAAATGAAGAATTTATCAATACGTCACATGTATTTCAGAATCATATAGTATTATATAAATAATTTGTAGAAGTTTAATTAAGAAAATGTAAAAAATAATAAGTAATTAGTTTTTCCTTTGTAAATTTGATGATTAAGTTATCTAATTTAATATATGTGTGACTTATCTTAAGTCAACTTATCTGAAGATAATTTATTTTGAAAAATATAATGAATAACAATAATATTTATGCGATTTATACTTTAACTAACTTTTTGAAAAAATGGAAAAACCACAAGTATAATATATTTCCCACACATCGTTTATTTTGAAATGTTAAAAATATGTGTTTTTTTTATCTGTTTGACGCAATAATCAATTACACACCGTTATTCCATGAAAAATTTTCTTCTTTATTTTCAAAGTAATATAAAAAAAACTAAAACTAAGCTGTGTTTTCTCAATTTCTCAATAATGATGATTTGTACACGTTAACAAGAATGTTTGCTTTTATGTTGATGTATTTTTGTAGCCACTTTTGATGGGATTTGGGAAATTTAGCGATGATATCTGTAAAACTTACTTATATAAAATAAGCTTGATGTAGGTTGATATTTAATCCTCTTGTTTCGTTAAGTTTAATTCGCCTTTTTGTCCAGATTTTTTAGAGCTGATTAGAGTAAAGCATTTAAAGACATTTGCTTTTTAGAAGTAGTAGTTTGTAGTTTTGTATTGCTTTTTTCATGAAAAAGTATAATTTTGTACTCCTTTAGTATTAAAATAAAACTATCTTGGGATTTAGGATACGTTTCTAAATTCCGTGCTCCTATTGTATACAATGCAGTTAATCACCTTATTGACAAAAGCAAAAATTAATAAAAAAATAATATTTTAGACAAAACTAACAAAAATATTTAAAACTCTTCTTTATTTTCAAAGTAATATAAAAAAAACTAAAACTAAAATATTTTCAAGCTGTGTTTTCTCAATTAGCAAGTTCAAACTGTTTTATTCGCTTGAGTCGTCTAGTGATTACGTTAAAAACTGTTCGCTTTTATGATGATGTGGTTTTGTAGTCTCATTTGATGGGATTTGGCAAATCTAGCGATGATATCTGTAACCAACTCGATATTAAGATCACGATGAAAGTCAATATTACGAACGCATCACGGCGTATTCAAAATACACTTTGTTCTAAAATATCTGAATCTCTTAGATATTATAATACCATAACTCCATACTGGACGTAGAACTTACTTATATAAAATAAGCTTGGTGTAGGTTGATATTTAATCCTCTGGTTTCGTTAAGTTTAATTCGCCTTTTTGTCCAGATTTTGTAGAGCTGATTAGAGTAAAGCATTTAAAGACATTTGCTTATTAGAAGTAGTAGTTTGTAGTTTTGTGCTGCTTTTTTCATGAAAAAGTATAATTTTGTACTCCTTTAGTATTAAAATAAAACTAAAATCTAATCCTTCGTTTTGAAGGTATCTTGGGATTAAGGATACGTTTCTAAATTGCGTGCTCCTATTGTATACAATGCAGTTAATCACCTTATTGACAAATGCAAAAATTAATAAAAAAATAATATTTTAGATAAAACTAACCAAACATATTTAAAACTCTTACAATTTATAGCTCTGAGAATGGTACTAGTTCTTCGCCCTTTTTTGTTTAGCTTCCTACAATTTGTGCTATTGGTTTAGGTTATTTTTGGAATGTCAAATGTCAAACTTTCTATAGGCGCTTTTTCTTATTGATATTGAAACTGAAAATGACATAATATTTAGTTTCCTATATAATTGATCACTTATTAGATGAAAACATCCTAATACTTAATACAGAAATGTACATTACTATTGTAAATTTAACTTTTAATTAACTTTACAAAAACATGATAACAAAATACACAATTATTCGAAAAATATTGATAATTCTTGGAAAAAAGTGACAAAAAATTACTTATATAGATTTCCACGAAAAATAAGGGTATACGATGCAATAGAATAAGAAAATAGCATAAAAAAAATAGGTTTCGAAACTTACGATTTAATGAATACAGACAATCTTGCCGAGGAACGAAGATAAAGAAAATTTAAAAAAAATACATTGAAGGTTTAAAAAGTTGATTTAATTATATAATTTTTTTAATAAAAATTGTAATTATTAAATTAAATAACATTAATCTCATATTTTGAAATTTTATTTTTTCATTGAATAAAATCTTTGTTTGTTCGAAAATAACTTTTCAATTTCTTAATTAAAAAACGTACTTTTAAATCATTGCTTCCCAACTAGTACACTAATGTGTTGCTGCGAAAAATATTGTTTCCTCCTTTTCTGTCAATCTAAATACATTTTTTGAGCGAAAAATTAGCTATATTATTGGAAAAATATTATAATTCACTCTCACCTCTCCCGATATTCACATTCAGTCGACGAAAATATTTGAAAAAAGCTGTTTTAAAGCCGATGTAATTTTTTGTGTAAGTTTCATAAAAGTAAGATGCTAATAGCAGATTTATTTTAATTCCTGGTCTGTAAATCTTTCACTAAAGTGCTTAGTTTGTAATAATAGGCAAAGCTAGTTGAAACACTCAGTTAATATTTATAATATTTCTTATAGGCTATTGATAGGAAGACTTAGAAATTACTAAATTTTCCAGAAGATATTTTTGATTTCACGTTTCATAAACATGACTATCTGCGTTCCTCTCCTTTTCATTTGAAATTAAATATTTGTATAATCAGTATAAATTTTTGTTTATATTAAAGTTTTTATTGTTCCAACTTCTTTCATTGAGACCTGTAATTAGAGATATTTAGAATATAATATATTACTTAATCATATATACATTACCTATTGATAACTGTGGAATTATGCTCTCGCTTTGATCAGTCCGGATTCTCTATAATCCTGTTAAAAAAAACACAAAACAAAATGATTTTCTTAATAATTTATACAAACAAGTTTCCTTTTATGCGGTTTTAAAGTCCGATTTTAAATAGTTAAAATTGCATTATAATAATGTTGTTGTTGTTCCTTTTTTTTAGGTTTGCATTGAATTGTTCAAAAAGTTAATTTCCAAATCTACAAATTGTCTTTTAATGGATTTCCCCAACTTCCTTAGGTTGTTTTTGCAGTAAATAATATGATAAACGTAACTAAAATTTTAATGACCTTGAAGAAAATTGTTTGTATCATGGATGTACGTTCGTTCTTTTTTAAATCAACATTAACTATTGTATATTCATATAATTTTACATAATATGTTTATTTTGCAATAACGCAAAACAATCACGTAAAATTGTTGTTGTTAAAAGATGTAATGTTAAAGTGTTACTATATTTTGGAATATAAAATTTAATGTAAATATATCAAAAAAAAAATTTTTTGCCATTCACTTAGCCTGAATCATTCTCCAATTTCTGGTGAAGTTCTATAGAAATTGTAGTAGATAAATTGAAGTTGTGGTAGAAAAATTTAAGCTAGATTAGATAGCCTGAAACAATCTAAAATTTTTAGTAAAATTCTTTAGAAGTTGTGGTAGAAAAACTTAAGCTACAATAAAAAATTGTTGTTGTTAAAAGTTGTAATGCTAAAGTGTTACTATATTTTGGAATATAAAATTAAATACATTATATTTAAGTTAAATATATTTTATAGTTATTTAATGTAAATATACCAAAAAAACATTTTTTTTACCCTTCACTGAGCCTGAATCATTATCCAATTTCTGGTAAATTTTTTTAGAAGTTATGGTAGAAAAATTTATGCTAGATTAGATAGCCTGAATCAATCTCAAAATTATGGTAAAGTTCGTTAGAAGTTATGGTAGAAAAAACTTAAACTAGAATAGACAACTTGAATCAATCTCCAATTTCTGGTAAAATTTGTTAGTAGTTATGGTAGAAAAACTTAAACTAGAATAGATAGCCTGAATCAATCTCCAATTTATGGTGAAGTTCGTTAGAAGTTATGGTAGAAAAACTTAAGCTAGATTAGATAGCCTGAATCAATCTTCAATTTCTGGTGAAGTTCATTAGAAGTTATGGTAGAAAAACTTAAACTAGAATAGACAGCTTGAATCAATCTCCAATTTCTGGTAAAAATTGTTAGTAGTTATGGTAGAAAAACTTAAACTAGAATAGATAGCCTGAATCAATCTCCAATTTATGGTGAAGTTCGTTAGAAGTTATGGTAGAAAAACTTAAGCTAGATTAGATAGCCTGAATCAATCTTCAATTTCTGGTGAAGTTCATTAGAAGTTATGGTAGAAAAACTTAAACTAGAATAGACAGCTTGAATCAATCTCCAATTTCTGGTAAAAATTGTTAGTAGTTATGGTAGAAAAACTTAAACTAGAATAGATAGCCTGAATCAATCTCCAATTTATGGTGAAGTTCGTTAGAAGTTATGGTAGAAAAACTTAAGCTAGATTAGATAACCTGAATCAATCTCCATTTTCTAATGAAGTTCTATAGAAGTTGTAGTAGAAAAACTTAAGTTAGAATAGATAGCCGGAATCAATCTCCAATTTCTGGTGAAGTTTGTTAGAAGTAATAGTAGGAAAACTTTAGGCACTTTAGATAGCCTGAATAAAAATCCAATTTCTGGTAAAATTCGTTAGAAGTTATGGTATAAAAACTTAAGCTAGATTAGATAGCCTGAATCAATCTCTAATTTGTGGTGAAGTTCTATAGAAGTTGTAGTAGAAAAACTTAAGCTTGAATAGATAGTCGTGATCTATCTCAATTTCTAGTGAAGTTCTATAGAAGTTGTAGTAGAAAAACTTAAGTTAGAATAGATAGCCGGAATCAATCTCCAATTTCTGGTGAAGTTTGTTAGAAGTTATAGTAGGAAAACTTTAGCTAGTTTAGATAGCCTGAATCAATATCCAATTTCTGGTAAAATTCGTTAGAAGTTATGGTATAAAAACTTAAGCTAGATTAGATAGTCTGAATCAATCTCTAATTTGTGGTGAAGTTCTGTAGAAGTTGTAGTAGAAAAACTTAAGTTAGAATAGATAGCCGGAATCAATCTCTAATTTCTGGTGAAGTTCGTTAGAAATTGTAGTAAAAAAACTTAATCTAGAATAGATAGAACATTGAACCAAAATACTATTCTATTATATATTACATATGTTTATTAGTCTGTTACATGCTGTCATTATTAAGATATTAGCTTTGTTTATACAAATTCTGTTTATGTATATTAGCTTCTCACTTGGGTCTTAATTTCAGTCAATTATTTAGATTAGTTTTAGACATTTTGTATGAGATATGTATACAAAAGTGTAAGAACATATTTCATACACTCAAATTACAATACCGTTGAAAACATTCCTGATTACCGATGAAAGCGCTCTTTTCATGCGCACACCCACACTTAAGAGACTCGATTTAGTATGGAGCGAGGATCATTTAGCCTTGATTTGATTATGTGATCCCTTGTAAACCGACACAGGATCGTCTATTTATAATTTCGACATTTTATTAATAGACTACCTAGTATTTGTTTCAGTCGGCTTCTTTATCCGTCTCCAACTTATTTTCTACCTTTCCGTTTCCTTTTTCCTCTTTTCGAGGATATAAACCCTCGCAGCGAATTTACGCGCTGGAAAATTCTGTTCCGAACAAGGCTTCTCGGAATATTCGCATAAATCTGAATACCGCTGGCACGTGTCCATAAGGACAAAGAAAAGAGAGAAGCGAAAGTGAGAGGAGAAAAAAGGTCTAAAAATATAACTATTTTTACCTGAACGACACATTTTTCACAATTTCGAACAAAACTGAATATCTATTTCATCTACACAAAATACTTTTTATGGAAATCTTTTTTGGTAATTTTAAAAATATTATAATTTTTATTTCATAATCTAATTAATATCAGTTTTCAATTTATTTTTATAAATTTAATAATTTATCAGTAAATTTAGTTTCATTTATGTATTTCCGTTTTGTTCACTAAATTTTATTCTGATATTGAACTTAAAAGCTGAAATAATCCAAAACTAAATGTCTGTAAAATTATTAAAAAAATGAAGAATAGTAAGTATAATATTGCTTCACATTTTTTTTTATGATTTCTCGAAAATGATGATTTCATACCTTCACAAAACCTTTAAAACTATAAATATTTATGACCGTGACCGATAGCCAATCTGTTGTAAAAGTTCCTAACAAATACATATATTATTACCATAAAATTAGATTTTTCTGAATAATCTCACAGAATGACATAACGCATCCCATTAACATTATTCAAATGAACAACTTTTGCGTATTATTTCCTTGTATTGATTTATTAAAAACATGACAATTTGTGTTAAACTTAAATTTATTCAAAAATTCATTTTCGTTTTTTATGAATCATTAATTATAATTGTACGAATGTAACGTATTTAATATTTCATAACTTACAAATAGTTAAGCAACATGTACTTCAGATGGTGATAAATTTATGCAAAAATAGAATAACAATTTATAAGAATTGAATGAAATTTGATGTAGTGCTCAAGTTAGAAAAACTAAATTTTATTTACATTTTATTTTTATTGGCCCTAATTTAGGTTTAAATACCTAAACCTTTCAGCCCATAAGGGCTTAAATGTGTCAAACTATAGATTTAAGTATGTCTTGAGACAACAAAGGTTGAAATAGATTGAGATTAAAGACTTTTACATGTAAATTCGCAAACAAGAAATCTCAGAAATACATTTTAAAATAATCCTTTTTGAAAACCCACCACTTTCGACAAACTTGGAAATCGTAAAACTTTAGATTGCAAAAATAATATTAATTTTAAATTCTGAAAAGTGCTTGCCGTCAATAAAATGAGGGAAAAATGAAAGAAATTAAACAGGAAACGTACGAATGTGTTGTTTTCAACATTTGCGTTTTCCGTCGGCGTTATCATTGTATAAATAAAGAAAGTGATTAAAATTTGCTAACAAATATAAAAGGAGTAATTACATTTCGTGTTTCAGTAACGAAAAACTCGAAAGTAATAAACGTCATTAATTTTATTGTTGTTTAATGGTCTTTTATTACTATAGAATAGTAGCACATATCGATTAAACAAAAACAAACGGATTACGAGCATTCAGCAACAAAGCATTCGTTTAATGCAGTCTGGAATTCCATTGACTCAAATCAAATATTAATAAGTAAAAATAGTGTAAAAAATGTAAACAATACGAATGGAAATTTTATACTGCAATACTTTTTTTGAACAATCCGGATAATCGGATAATCGCCAATATCTGTTTAAAACCTGATTAATTGAGGATTATAAAACTGCATAATTATTACAATGAATTATGACTGTGTGAAAATAAGCGAGATATTTCTTTATATTGTTTTATGATGCAATTCTTCGTAAGACTGTAAAATTACATTTTATGAACTGTAATAAATCTTAAGAATTACGTTTGGTTCATATTCTTCAAATATCTCAGAAAAAATATGCAATAAAAAATTATGCATAAGCGTTTCTCAATATTTTTGCCCAACATATTTGGTGTTCCCAATTGCTACGAATATTTCACCAATTCCTCGTATTAACAGAAAGTGACAACTGTTTATTTAAAGAAAAAGTATTTTATTTTGTGTTATATTGTATTATTTGGACAATAAACTTTGTTTATTTTTATTGTTTTAATTTACATTTTAAAATTAAAAATAATTTGTGTTGAAGGTAAAACAATAATATATTTTGTAATATTTTTATAACATTAACAATTCTCAATATTTTTGCCCAACATATTTGTTTGTAGTTGTACTGGTGTACCCAATTGCTAAGAGATTTTCCCCCAATTCCTCGTTTTGACATAAAGTGACAGCTGTCATTTTTGGCAATATTGTCAATAATAAATTAAAAAAGTTTATTAAAAAATTGTATTTTATTTTGTGTTATATTGTATTATTTGGACAATAAATTTTGTTTATTTTTATTGTTTCAATTAACGTTTTAAAATATAAATAATATTTGTTGAAGGTAAAACAATAATATATTTTGTAATATTTTTATAACATTAACAAATGGCACAGAATGGCACAAAAGCAGGAAGGAAATCATTTTATTATATGAATATAATTTTTATTTAGAAAAGAAATATTTTTATCTGAGAGAATAAGTACTGCCTACATAAGTTACTAGGAACGAAAATGTATTTAAATTTTATTTTTATTGGCCCTAATTTAGGTTCAAATACCTAACTCTTTCAGCCTACATTTTATATTTATGCATTTAATCTTTGAATATAATCAAGATATTTCTTTATATTGTTTTATGATGCAATTCTTCGTAGGAGTATAAAATTACAAAGTTTATATTCTTCAAATATCTCAGAAAAGATACGCAACAAAAAATTATACATAATCGTTTCTTAATATTTTTACCCAACATATTTGTTTGTAGTTGTACTGGTGCACCCAATTTTCTAAGAGTATTTCCCCCCAATTACTCGTTTTGACAGCTGTCAGTTTTGGCAATAACGTCAATAATAAAAAAGTTTATTTAAAAAAAATGTATTTTCTTTTGTGTTATATTGTATTATTTGAGTAACAAACTTTGTTTATTTATATTCTATTAATTAACACTTTGAAATTTAAAATAATTTTTGTTGAAAGTAAAACAATAATATATTTTGTAATATAACATTAACAATTGTAAAGAATGACACAAAACCAGGTGGGAAGTCATTTTATTATATCAATATAATTTCTATTTGGAAAAGATATATTTTTACTAGAAACTAAAATTTATTTACATTTTATTTTTATTGGCCCTAATTTAGGTTCAAATACCTAACTCTTTCAGCCTACATTTTATATTTATGGAATGAATTTTTTAACTTTGAATATAATCGAGAAATTTCTTTATATTGGTTTATGATGCAATTCTTCGTAAGACTGTAAAATTGCAAAGTTTATGAACTGTAATAAATTGGCTGTAATAAATGTTTGTTTCATAATATTCAAATATCTCAGTAAAAATATGCAATAAAAAATTATACATAAGCGTTTCTCAATATTTTTGCCCAACATATCTGTTTGTATTAGCACTTTTGTACCCAATTTTTCGTTTTGACAGAAAGCAAAAGCTGTCATTTTTGGCAAAAATGTCAATAATTAAAAAAAAATAGTATTTTATTTTGTGTTATATTGTATTATCTAAACTTTGTTTATTTTTATTGTTTTAATTAACATTTTGAAATTAAGAATGATTTGAATTGAAATAATATATTTTGTAATATTTTTATAACATTAACCAAAAGCAGGTGGAAAGTCATTTTATTATATAAATAGAATTTTTTATATGAGAATAAATATTTTTTGTATTAATTTTATTTAAAAAAATACAATTCTTACATTGTACTTAAAAGTTTATATATATAAAAATGGTTAGAATGGTCATTTTATTACCTTTTCCTTTATAATTAATAAAAAATGGGAATCAATGAAAATACATTTATTAATTTTGTAAGTGGATTTATAATATATTGTTATAATTTTACTACAAAATATTGTTATAATGTTTAATACAAAATATTTCTTAATAATTGCTGAAAATTGAAGTTAATTAAAATATATTGACACATTTTTTTTTAATTCAAAAGAAATTATTTTTTAATAATTTTGAATGTCATATTTTTATTGAAATTTATTAGTTTTCGATATTTATTTAATTACATTACTTTTGTATTATTGAGGAATGAAATAAAAATAACGTAAAAACAGTCTTAGATAAAAATCATTATTTGGTTGAAAAGAATTTCAGGCTCAATGCTTGAAATAACAATAAAGTGAGATTGTATTGGTCATAGAAAGAGAAGCACCTGCTCAAAAGAACCACAAAAACTAGATGCATGGGAAAACGATGTTGAAAATCATATATTTCTGTACAAAGAAAGATACAAGTATTATTTTTCTTTCTAAAACGTAACGTTTAAAGAATTTGTACTTATAGTTTAATACAGCAATTATATAATTCCATAAACAATTACGGTATAAAAAATATGTTTTCGACCTCAATTTAACGATTTTATTGTGAATAATATTAAAAGTAATTTATAATAATTTTAATATTTATTCATTATTATTTTCTTAATTAGGACCATCGATCTAAGACTTTCTGCCAAACGTTTATATTTAATGTTTGAACTATAATAAAGATTTTTTTCTTTAAATTTGAATGTAGTTCCATTTATTTTCTCTTGTTTCTTGCGAGTTCTCAAATAGAAACCAGAAAATGTTAAATTGCATACCTAATTATTCAAGATTTACCTATTATCATTGTTACTTAATCTTATATCCAATTATTTTCCTTTAAGACTTAGAAAATTCTTTGATGTAAAGCCACTTGGTGACTAAGAATTATCTTCAGTTTATAAAATAATCCCATATGCTACACTTCATTAATAAAAAAGCTTATGAAATATCTATAAATACTTCAGTGTTTTAATTCCAAGTTGATCTACTTGTCATGTGGTGTCGCCTGGTATTTTCTTCCAAATCCAAACTGCATATAATAATATTATTTTCAGAATCTTTATGTTTATTATATGATCAAATATATATATTTTTTCTTAAATATATTGCTAAGTAACTTTTTGTTACATTACTTAAGACAACAAACTTCATTAATTATGTATTTATTTTTGTTTGAGTGACTATTATTATTAGTATTATTATATATGTTTGCTTCATTATAAATTTTTTATATAGATTAATTTATTTGGAGAATTGTTAGAAATTCAATTATTTGTTATATTTTTATATTTAGTATTACTAAAGAATAGTGAAGAAACTTCTAGATAAATTTAATTAAATCGAAGAAAAACGTTTAAGATTTTCTGTTTTGCTCAAGGAATAATATTCTTAATTTAAAGATTTAAGATTTTCTTTTATTAATTTATACTGCAATTGAAAAATATGAATTATTTCATTTATACATTTTTATTTGGATCAGAGTTTAAAACCACTATCTTTCTATAGAAGAATTTGTAGAAGGTATTTATGTTTATAAAAAGTATTGCACTTACATATAGTTATCATTGATATTTGCAATATGTTAAATGGGTTTTCAGAGAATAAAATTTTGTATTTCCCGAGATATCGTCATTTTAGTCAGAAATTTGTAATTTACAAATTTAGGTAGAACTTATGAAAACAAATTAATATTTTTATTATTCAGAACGAAATTTATAACTGGATAATAAGTATTTGAATAAAAAACATGAATTATGAACAAATTTAATAGAATTTGCTATTAAACTTAATTATAGACTTAACAAAAGATCTAATTAATAATGTTATTTTTTATATTAATTTTAAAAAATGTATTAATAAAATATAAACGATCGATCTTTTTGTTGGCCCAAATTGTGGCTAATAAAAACGAAAAGTAAATTCACTTGAAATTGTAGAGTTTGATTTAATTAAAGTTAGCTTAATTAAGATTGATTAATATACTAGATTTAAGTTGTACATAAATGAAGCAATGGAAACTAATTAAATTAATGTTATTTCTCGATAATTTAATTTTGGAGGATGCATAAAAAGTAAAATATATGATTTCATAAGATGATTCAAAAAGTCCTGACGGGTGTTTCTGGTTTGGTGGTGGGAGGAGATTGGCGAATGGCGACAATGTACTTAGTACGGGATCTAGCGGTGCGACACGGAACTGTTTAATCCTGATTGCAGTGTTGCAAATTACAGTTCAGGGTGGTTTATAGCGGTGCAATAAACGGTTGGGTCGTTTACAACCCCGATAACATGTTTTAAGCCCATACCGTCGCATTTTCGTATATAAGACTAAAGATTTTCATCCCTAAAACTAAGAGTTGCAAACAGTTTTAGTTCAGTGCACTTGCCGGACTAGGATCGTTCACAAGGTCAATTTGGCAGCAGAGCCTGTACGTCAGCTGGCAGTGGCCGAGTCCGAGAGTGAACAGACAGAAATGGCGGCTCTCTGTCCAGGTGTTCAGTATGGTTTATCTTCGCAAGAAAGTTTTGGTGCCAATAAGGACTTGATATTTGTGAAACTGACGGATTCCGCGTTGCGGGCCATCGAGGATTTCCTGAGAAATCAAGTAAGTAACGAAATTCATACAGTTCATATGCCTCGCTCACGGGGCCTAGAAAAAAATAATACATGTATATATGTATGTATATATATATGTATATGTGCATACGTATATGTGTATGCGTGTGTATATATGGTGTGTAAAATGGCAAGACGGCGGCGGCGGAGACGTCGACGACGGCGGAGACGTCGACGACGGCGGCAGCGGACAATGCCGTGGTCAGGGGGGCCAAGGATGGACTTATTCGTGCACTTGGCGAGCTCGTGAGTTAGATAAGTCGCCATATTTACCCGGGGGACCATCCAGAGCTAACCTAAATCCACGTCCGGGGGCGGCTGGATCCGGGACTTGGGCCCCGTCGACGCTCCGTCTACGGGCCTGCCTCGACCGCAGAGGCTGGATCGGTCGGCGGCCATCGATACTCTCACGCCACGGCTCCCCCGGCCCCGATCTCTCCTCACGCCACGTCTGCAAACATATTGTTGCCCCTAATTCGTGAACCACCCCCGCGATCGCCCCCACGGCTAGGCGCTCCATATTCGTGCCCCTGCACCGTTGACGATCGCCAAAAAAAAAATTCGCGAGAACCCAAGCAAACGGAAAAGGGACTGGAGCCCCCTTGTTTATAAATAACCAATTTTGACAGGACCAACAGAAATTCAAACCACGTTCAGAAACATCGAGCTTTTCGAAATCCGATCCCGTATTTTTTAACAAAATATCCAAAAAAAACCTATTCAATGACATAACGTCAAAATATTGAAACATAACCTAAATCCGCACGCCAACGGCGAACTGTCAAACTTTGACAATCCGCAGATCGGTCAGCTGTCGCCTTCTCAGTTATATATATATTTATAATTTTTATTCCCTACGAATAACGCGCATAACATTCGAAAACCAGTTTCATTTTCTTGACATTTAAAAGTGCCGATTGTCTCTCACTCGCCAGAACCTCTCTTGATTCAATTTATTTGTTTTTCATTCTTTAAACCGTACTACGCATTCTAAAAATAAGATTAAAATCAGTATATAAATATTTTAATTCTTCGAATCCTGTGTCGCACGCTCCTGCGATTTGAATTTCGGTTGCGCAAGGGAAACAAATTATGTGACACCGCGAGCAACAATTTATGTATCATTGACACATATTCGCAACTCCCGCATGTTTCGCAATCGGCGCACCGAATTTTCGTGTTAACTTCTGCACACAAGTGAATGCGGCCAGCAACAACAAAATATATTGTTATTATTATTGGCAGCAAATATTGTTGTTGTTGTTTCTCCTTGTTTCGCGCGCGCTGGCCGTTCTGGCAACGTTGCCGTTCGTTTCGAAACCGGACTCTCGGGCGACTTAGATTCGTTTAGACTTTCTTTTCGCGTCTCTGACGCAACCCATTAACGAATTGTGCAAGTGCAAGAAATTGATCGCACGGAACGAAATCCGTCGATTTTGATTCGATTTCATAACATCCCCGTGTCCTGTTAGCCCCCAGCAATTCGACAACGTCGCTGTCACTCCGTTTGACAGCTGTCAACATTTGAAAATTTTCCGCTTATCTAAGTCGCGTTTAAATTCAAATATCGGGAAAACGCTTTCCATATGCAATCAGAATTCGACGTATGCTAAAAGATAAAAAAAAGTTGAGGAAACACTGATGTAAACCACAATATTTGTACGATTTATTAGAGTAACAAGTGCTAATAATAAAGTAATAATAAACAAAATATGATGGAGACAACAATTACTAAAATCTCTTTAAAATATTTGGTCAGAGAAATTTTGTATATTTTTTTCTGTTATGTAAATATATCGCTTTGATAATCAACATTGAGCAACTTTCAAATTCCCCTAAGCAATTTGAATCAAAACATAATTTAAAAGTAAAAGTGTTAATCTTCATGTCTTCTATAATATTTCAATAGAAAAGGAATAACCTTACCATTGAAATGCTTCAAACATTTATTTTATTATCATGAAAGGTGTCAGTGAACAATTGCAGCTAAATATTTCGATTGGCTCATTATGTTGAATGCCGATTCATTTCGGTTGCGGTTGATTATTTGAATTCTTGTGGTTCCTTAAATTAGAAAGTAGGTCGCCGAATATCAAGCGCATTTCGTTGAAAACAAAAAAAAACAACAATAACAAAATAGGAACCGAAAGATGGTCGTCTAAATACTTTCAGAAACTTTTACACCTGGTATATATGGATGAAAGTATATGATGACTGCTTTGCAATGTGTATAAAAGGAAAGTATTTGCTTATGACCTAATCTAGTGTTAAAGTTTAGACTGGAAATTCATGATTTATGGATGAAATACACATAATTTGAATCTGTTCATTCAATCATTTTAGTGGTCTTTGTTTTGAGCAACGATACTTATTTTTTGTTTGTTTAAAGTCCATTGCCACAATCAACAAATAATATTGATAACAATTGTGGCCAAAACGAATATTGTATAGATATGGCGGTTATGGAGGGGAAACACAATGATGATCTGATATCTATCAAGTTATTGAAAAAAAGAATTAAGATTAAGAATTAGAATTTTATTGATGTAAAATGTTTATAATATTTTTTCAAGGAGAGAATTACAAAAATACTATTTGCTATTTTTAAGATTTGTAAATATTTTCCAATTTACTATATTTATTGAATATCATTATATTGTTTTAGTTTGCATAGTGATTTGAATTAAATTTTAACAGTTTGTAGAAAACAGCAATGTAAAATTGCGAACCCTTATGATATTATGCTAGGAACTATTCAATTTTCATAAACTAAGCGCGTTCTTTATCGATTTTTAGTACAGCACGTGTACTTTTTGATTGGTCGCAATACTTCCTTTTTAATTTTGTAATCGAAGGAATGAATATAAAAAAAAGAAGTTATTGTCGTTGGAAAAAGCAGCGAAATTCGTGCGCGTTTCACGTAATTATAAAATGACCACTTTCGCTGGACGTGAAAGTAACTTCGAGGATTTACGTCCATCCGAGGCATCTAGGTTCACGTCTTCGCACCAGCTCATTCTCCTCACATCCTACTGCCGGTTTCCCTTCGGTTTCGTTTCGTTTATTTCGTTGTCCTCGAAAGGAAAAGAGTGTACATGAGAGAGAACGCAAAGTGGGTCTTGCAACATGATAGTTCCGTGTCCCGGTCGCGCGATTCCACGGGGATGTCCCTCAACTTGACTACAGAAACGTCATCTATGCAATACGCAAGATCACGTGTCCATGTCGTGGTTCTTTGTTTCTCCAGATCAATTGTGTTTTAAGAAGTAGGCCAAAATAAATTTGAAATTGAGCGCCTTCTTTCATTTTTTTATGTTACTCCTTCGGATTGCTCATTGCAATGCTTCGATGATCCGAGGAATGTAGAACGTAATTGTCGATATCCTGTCGTGGCGCATTGTACTGTTCAGAGTATCCTAAGCGCGTTGGAATAGGGGAATTCCGATTATTACATGATAATTACTATTTGTTTCATGATTACTTTTGGATATGTTAGGGTAACGTTCGATGTGTATCAAGGCTTGTGTCATTGTGTGCAGAGGTTGCTGAGCGGCCGAAAAATCGGGCGATCATGTTAAATATCAAGTGGCCTATGGTCGTCGCGTGAATGTGTGTTGAGGTCAAGGGCGATAGCAAGTGACAGCCGCGGGGCTTCGCGTCGCGCGCGCTCCTTCGTTCGACGTTCACACGTCGACCTCCGATCACGCACTCACACTCACTGCGCGATTAACCAATCAACTCATTTGCGACCCCAAAAAGCGAAAAGGAAAGAAACGATACAAAGATTGAAGGAGAAAAGAACAACAAAAAAAAAAACAAGTTCCTATGGCATTTAATATCGTCGTCGAATCCCGAAATGCCACACCTCTCCCCACATGAGGACCTCCAAAAATCTGGAGTCAAATTGTGGCCGGAAATTCATCCATTCGACGATGCTCTCTCCTTCGCAACAGCTTTGACCTTTACGAGATCCAATCTCGAGGAGGTCGCCGAGCTCGTACAAACCGATCGCGCATTACAAAAGAAACAGACGTAATGTGTTTTCGATCTTTTCCAAAGGTCCCTAACGAGCGATTCGTTACGACATCCAGCCGCACATAATTATCCAGGAAGCGGGGAATTGGAGGGAAATACTGACGCGTCGCTGCTCCGTTTTTCCCGCTCCCATAACGCGTCACCGGGATTATATTATAGAATTATCACTCTGTTTCAATGATTCCATTAACAACTAACGAATAATGTGTTTATTAAACAATTAATATCTGAAATGTTTAAATGTTGAGACACAGCATTCCGAAAATATCCACGACCAGAGGCGTCTAATCAGATTACGCAGTTATAAACTTCGTTCGGTTACATAAAGATACATCTAATTAAATAAGTCGCGAATATTATATTACGACACTATCTTTGGTATACCAAGAGTTCTTTCTACGAATTACGCAACGAACTATGACAATATAAATTCATTTTTGAAAGAAACCTGCATTATGTATGAACTCCAAAATCTTAGAAATATATCCGTATCTGATGTAAACAGCAAATGTCGTTGCATATACGTACGTTTAGAAATGATTATTTGACTTTCATCATGCTAAATGTATCCTTGATCTTGCAAAATTGCTTTCCGGTAATAGAAGACAGTTTACCAGATTGAGTTCAAATTGTTATTCAAGACAAATTTAAATATATTTCAACGCATTTAATGATTATTGCGCAAACGATAATTAGACGTCACAGACTGTATCAAGACTAATTGACGTTAATTTTAAGATTCAAAGCTCAATCAAAAATTGATTAAACGCGATTCCAGCTAATTAATATGTTATCAATTTATAATGAAATATGTATGAAACAATTAGGACTATCCAATGTCCAGTAATTATAAAGTTCAATAATCGATATATCTATTCATTCCATTGTTATAGTAAATATTTTATTTATATTTCTGGCTGTCTATGGTATTAAATCTTGCTAGTCTAGTAGTGCTTCTAAACAATTTAGTTGAGTTGTTTTTGAGTCTCTATTATCAGGAAAACCACTTCCTTCAAGTAAATGATGTTTATTAGTGTTTTGAGTCTGGTTGCGATCTTATTTATATTTTCTTTTTTTTTGTTACAGAATAAATTAAACAAAGCACCTACGATAAAGTTCCTTGGTAATGAAGGGGTAAGTATTGATGCTAAGCAGTGATGCGTCGTCGTTCAGGAACAAATAGATAATTGTAGCGGAAGTTAAGATCAATGGCGATTTTCGGAGCTATCCAATTATTCTGCGTGCGTCAACTACAGAGACGCACGCGATGATTTATGTAAGTGGCATAATGCGCTGCAAACAAGATCAACTTTGGTAATTGGATGCAACGACGCTTTCCATTGATGCTGTAGTTTACAGTGAGTGTTAAATTGTCGTTGCTGCGCAGTATCTTATTTATAATTCCTGAATGAATGGTCGCTGGATTGGCTGGCATTATATTTTATATGCTCTTTAGACTCATCATTAATCCCGATTGTTGTTTTTTCTTTTCTTGCAGCAATTGTCGTTCCCGGCTCACCACAATGGCACTAATACGTTCAATTTCTCGATGTCAAGCACGTTGGACATGGAAGGTCCCGGCGGCAGCTTCGAGTGTGTCCAGCAGCCTCCACGCGGAAATCTTGCCAATCTCGGACCAGTTCAGCACAAGCTTCGCATCCTCGCGAACGACGACGTTTACGAGACCACCAGACAACGCATGTCCGTGGCCGAAGAGAATCATAAAAACAAATGGTAAGCTGATTACTCTTGATGGAAGAAGGCTCGTGTCTAATGATTTGGTTTGTTTTTTATAACAGTGCCCGTGAAATTAAGATGAATCAGACAGACATAGGCAGAAAGGTGAAGGTGAAACAGATGCCGGGCAGCAGGCCCGTGCCGCCACCTCCACCCCGCAAGGAGCCTATGTCGATGAGGGATGCACTCACTAAGCCGTACACGGGGGGCAGCGGCGGCGGCCTGCCTATAATGTCCAACAATAAATCATCGCCAGGATCTCTGAACGGACTTTCCAACGGTTTGGGCAGTAACCAGGTTAGCAGTTCGAAGCCCCAGAACAAACCGTCTATACCGGATATCGCTAAAAGGCCGATCAAAGAACGTATGATCCATATGCTCGCGCTAAGGCCGTTCAAGAAGATTGAGCTCTACGATCGCCTCACAAAAGGTTAGCTAGCAACTACTTTCTTCATCCTTGTCATACTAATACTCATTACAATATTTGCAGACGGTTTACGTGAGAAAAACGCAATGATGTCCGTGCTGAAGCAGATCGCCTGTCTGAAGGACAACTCTTACCATTTGAATAGGGCCATGTGGAACGACGTCCACGAGGATTGGCCTTTCTATACTGATTCGGAAAGACAAGTGCTCAAAAGGTAAATCAATATTTACATTTTATTGAACTAATTGTACGTTAATTACTCATTTTCAATTACTTCCATACGATTGAAAAATATCTAAATAAATATTATTTTTTAGCGAAAGCTAAGCGAAATTATATCGTTCATGTTAAGGTTATTGGAAACACCAGAAATGTTTTTAGAATCTTTACACTCGATACAAATTTATGTGGGAGGTTTTCAAATTTAATTCATTGAAATAACCACCTGTTGTGTTAATGAATATGCACTTTTGCCTCTTTGTTAAATACAATTTTAATGACATTTGATGATAATGTTTTCAGACGAAAGCCACAGAATTTAACACCACCTGGCAGTAGCGATGGAGGCAGCTCGGGAAGCGGCCACTCCCCGACCAGCACACATCCAGGCTCACCGCCACTGCCGGTCTCTTCCGCTGTGGGGTCATCCACGAAGAGGCCTGGTTACTTCGACGGCGTCGACGGGTTGCCCACAAAGAAGCCGCGTGTCTCTCACTTCCAAAAACCTACAGAACAAACGTCCACGTATCAGCAGAGCAACAGCCAGCGTCGCGCCGCCATCGACTCCCGTGATACCAGCAACATGAACCCACGAAGTAGGGAATCACCGAACACCAACGGCTACCACAATAACCATCATCACAACAATTACCATGAGAAGCAGCGGTCAATCAGCGACGAAGATGACCACCACACCACGACAACCATCGCCACCACTACCACAAGCAGCAGCGCCATTACCACCCCGCCGAGCAGGAAGCGCGAGACTCCACCGCCAGTCTCCCATTTGCAGCAGACAAACCATAGCAACAAATACGCTGCCAAGGAAGTGCTAGTAGACAGAACAGCCGTCAACAATGGTCTGTTGAACGGCAGCCGCTCCAAGTTCGAGGATGGCAAGAAGGATCGCCATTACGGCAGCGGACGCGTCTCGTCCAGCACGCAGAACAAGATCGCGCGTGTTAGCCCGGACAGCCAATCGGACAGGATAGCGCTGCCTCCGCAAACTGACGAATTTCCCGATTATGTCAAGTAAGTATAGTTTTTTTGTTCGTTTCGACCAACCACTCATTCTTGCATTTTGCATCTATAGAGAATATACAATCATTAAGGACATCGAGCAGCGTCGCCGTTACAAAACGGATTTTAATAATGATTACGCAGAGTACAAGGAGTTGCACGCCGTCGTTGAAAAAGTTTCGAATAGATTCACCGAACTCGAGGGCATGCTCAAGACGGAAGATAATTCCACTGAACAGTATAAAGTAAGTTACCGTTATATTATTAGCTTTGCGCAATTAGTACCTTCTACGTTGTGCTATTCAGTATTTAGTGATCATCAAAAACAATCAAATTTTAATGTACAATCATATTAAATCATCTAATACCACTTCAACAATGTAATAGTTGACGTTATGTTACAAGGATTTGCAACGACAGATCGTGAGGGAATATCAAGACACCAAGAAGGACAGGGAAGCGCAACATGCGAAAAATCGTTTCCAGTACCTGCATGACAAGCTGTCGCACATAAAGCAGCTCGTCTTTGATTACGACCAGGTGTACGCCGACCAGGTGGATATCAGGTACTGACAGTGGACTACGGCCCTTTGGCCAATGACATATGACCGATCTTCATATACACGTTACGGACAACTACAATTACCACCATTGGACGACGACACAACGGGATCGTTCTTTCACGAGTGCTTCATGCGACACGCCAAGCAGTGTTGTTTTGTTTGATTGATTGGCAACCACCAAACCAATCTCTCTATCGAAATAATACACCTCAAACGCCCGACCCCTCTCAACTATATCTCTCATTTATATATATATAAACATATATAAGACACAACAAAAAAAAACATCAATCAAACTAGAGTCTATCTATATATGGCATATATTATGTATATTTTGATATGGAGTGTGTAAATAATTATTTTCGAGTGGGACCTGGTAAAGAATCAAGTTTTTATTTTTTATTTTATTTTTTTCTAATTTTATTAATTATTATAACTACTATTTTTATTATTATGTTTGTACGTTTTACGAAGTGGACTTAAGCAGTGCATTTTTGTTTCGTTCTCTGTTCTATTCGTTTTATTCTAGAATTATTGCTTGGGTGGAGCGCGAAGAAATCGGTGTCCCTCCACCCATACAAAATAAGAAATATAAAATTTAAAAAAAAACACGAGGTTGATAATAATAAAAAAAAAGAAGACAAAGATGAGTTCCCAGAAGGAAAATCAAGACACGCCCGCAGTGATATTACGAAATCCGGAGCAGCCTGCAATCCGGAACCATATTCTGTTAATTTATAAGTAGTCTCAATATGCACGTGTATTTGAATTCTACTTCCGACTTCTATGCATAGTTTATTTAGTGAGTAATTAAAAAAAAAATTGAAAACAAAAAATATATATTATATATAATTATATATATATATATATGAAATGAAAGAAAAGTATGCCTTATATAAATAAATAAATAATTAATACAAAACCTAGCGAAAAAAAAGTATATAAAGAATAAAATGCAAAATATTATATTATGATTAGCGGAAAGAGATGCGACTTTTGTTGATTGCTCAATGAAGAAAACAAGGCGCGCGATTTTATTTAATGTCTAATATTTAGGGAATAAAAGGAAAACTGAATTTAATATTATTATGATTATTATTTTGAAAAAGAGAATGAGGATATCTCCTTGCCTTGTGACGGAGCCCGTCGAAATTTCGGGCCTAACCATGATGCACTTTGTACCAATGTTTGTTTATTTGTAAATACTTTATGTACAGTATGTTTTTTTTTCTGGCATTTGTTTTGATTGTTTTTTTTTACATATATATATATGTATATATATATGAAATCATCGTTCGGCAAAAGTTATGTCGGTTGTGAAGGGGCGGCGACTTCTTGCAATTGTATTTTATTTAATTATTTCTCCTGAGGAAGGAACCTCCCGCTGCAATAGACATGATTTTGCGAACGCTGTATTAGTAGTATTATTGTCAGATTTGTTGCAATCGTCGTGTGCACATTGCATGTAATCAAATGCTTCAACTCTACCCATTCCTTGACTGCGCCAGAGAAGCGGGGATGGGGAAAAAATAACTGATATAAGAATGATATGATGAGTTGGTAATGGAAAGTTTTATTTTTTTTTTCTCTTAATTATTATTTAGACTTATTTTTTTTTATTGGAAATTTTCGATGTTTTTATTGTGTCAAAATTGAAACCCCGCGCTGGTTTTTGGGCGTTACACACAGCATCTCCATACGCACACATATTTATCGATTAATTTATTTTTTATTTAGTCATTAAAACTTACTCTCTTTACTGGTTGAATCCAAGCAATAATTTCTTTATTTATTCACGCATCGTTTACTACTTATTCCAAATTCACATCCTGTACCAACTTCTGGTAAGCTTTCCATTACCAATTTACGCTGGTAGTTTTGGGCTGCTCCAAATTGTAATACTTCCCAAAAAAAATAATAACACGAGTTACACACTGGGCAGTAGCTTTCTCATATTTAATATTATTATTGGAGCTTATGTTGATTTTTATGAATCATTTCTTTAATCGTTATTGGTATTTCGTGCCATAGAAAATATATTTATATAACTTCGTCGAATGTCGGGCGTTTCCGGTGCGCAATTGCCGATTCGTTTCTCCGTTTAGTCCATGGTAATCGAATGGATCGAACCAATTGCGGATCGGTAACAGATTCATGGGTGCAATCAGTATTTATCGCCATTAGTTAAGTTACAGTTACCCGCAGACATATGACGACAGACATCGCGCAATCTCTAGGGCATTTAGCGCCTCCTAAGTTTCTGTAATTAATGTTAATGACATAATTAATTTAGATTAAAAAAAACAACCGACGTCTCCCAAACTGTGCCAAAAAAAGATAGAGGAAACAAATATGATTATACTAAAAGCAAATACTAGGTTGTATAAGTAGACACACAGAGAGAGAGAGAAAGTGCGAGAGGATTAGTTGGTGTGAGACTGTTTACTATTTTTGGGGTTTCGTTTTGTTTTTACGGCAAAAAAAAAGAAATGGCGAGAAAAATGAGAGAAAGATAGAGAGAGGAACGGCAACAGCAACATTTCTTTGTATCTCAGGAATTAATGATATTATTATGAACAAAAGAACACTAGGGGAGTGGCTATGCTTCTAACATGACCATAGCTACCAAAAAAAAAGAACGTAAACAAGACAAAACGCGAACCGTGGGTTGTTCGCTCTCGTCTATATGTATTTTTATATAGATATAATTTAAAGATCGAAAATATCGTTTTATTTGTCGTTTCGTTTGTTTTCTTTTTTTGTTTGACTAGGAAAGGAATCAACTTAGAGAGAGAATATAGGTGCCTTAAAGTTAACACAAAAAAAAAGTCGTAGACCACAGTAAAACGAGAAGAAGCTTGTAGCCTTATATACCGAACATTGCCTGAAAAGAAATTTGAAATTCTAAAAAAAAAAATAATAATATGAAGAAAACCGTCAGGGATCTGCCAGCCACAGACAAATCAAAATTTCAGAAAGAAATTGAAGAATATGCCTTATTAATGATGAGAGAGATAAATTAACATTTCCGTAGTTGCCTCACGAACCGGAACCACAGGACAGTTTCTATTATATTCAGTTGATTATTTTTTTTGGTATGTTTTATGCGCAATTATCAGTGGCAAAAAGTTATTCAACATACACACCCATTTAATATATATATAACTATAAATACGTAATGTAAACATATAAACTAATAGATAGGAGAGCTTAGTAGCGCGCGCGCTCATTTTAAGTTAACCCATACGTATAATTTTCAATGTCCCCAAATGCAAAAGAATGTTATATGGAAGTCTGTGATGGTCTCACTCATTCCAAATTTAGGTCCACTGTTGTTGTTACTATTATTATTTTCGTTATATTAATTCTCTGATTTCTGTTAGGGGGCGGTAGGCGTGGCCTGGAATCGCGGGTCGAACCTAATGCCAATATGCAATGATGCACGGTGCAAAATTGCCGTCGTTTCTGTTGACATGATACAAAAAAAAATATATATAAAAAAAATAATAAATGTGAATTCGTCCAAACTCGTACTTCCAGAACTAAAAAAAAAAGGGGGAAAGCCCGTTCCGCCCACGTCCGCCCCCCTCGCAAGCGTCCTGCCAATCAGATTGTCCGTCGACACGCGCTGACGCGATCAGGTTGTGATTGTACATACAAACATTATATTTTATGATCTTCGATGACGACCTCGGCCTGACCTTGACTCATCAAACTATATTATAATTATTTTATTATTTCTTTTTTTTTTTGTTTCAAAGATAAAGAGAAAAAAAATGGATATACATACATATAGAAGATATTCATTAAGCAAATACCATTGTAACTAAGATTATTATGAGAAAAAAACGTAAAAAAAATAATGAAAATATATTATAAATAATATATATTATATATTTAAATAATTTAGATATATGCTTAATCTTATTATCATTATTTCGTTTCTGTCTGACTTGCTTCATTATGACTGGCCCGTCTCGTTACGAGGTTTTTTTTTTTTTTTTAAAGTATACACGTATTTTGACGACGAAAACTTGGATGAAATGAGAAAAAAAAAGAAGAAAGGTTGCGAGCGTTCAACACTCGCAATCTCATTATATTCCGGGGTTGTGTAATTTTTCATGCATACATATTTGTTTTCGTTTCCAATTGTTATTTGTTATTACCACCGTCGCCCGTTCAATTCTGCATATTTTTTTTGTTTTGTTAAAAGGGCATAAATATAATAGATAAGTCATTACCATCATCGTTAATTTCCGGTGGACGCACTCGTGCAGACTCGTGCTCCGACTAAAGCATATTATATTTATATATATATACAGGAGAGAAAAAGCACAGACTGCGAACTCCCTATAGGGCGAAAACCTATATTATTATTTTTTTTTGTTTTATTATTATTACTATTATTTGTAATTATTATTTGTTTCTTACCGTGCAGAGAGTTCTTACTGTACTTTTTCAAAACGTGATTTATTTTATATACTCGTGCAGAGTCTGCACGTCGGTCTGTAGTATGTTCTTTTTATTTTGTTTAAATTTTAACTGTCTTCTGAAATGCGGATGTGTAAAATATTTGATGATGCCGATCAATCCGAGGGATGGATGGATGGGAGGGAAACAATCGATGAATGATATGGGGATGAACTGAGAAACCGGGTTGTGATGATTCGCACAGACGCGGGTGGGCGGTCGCAACGACCGCAGCCCCTCCTCCCCCCTTATTTTATCCAACATTCATTCACGACACAAAACACTACAATCACACATATAAATACTATACACTACACACAAGTACGAGGAAAAGAAAGATAATATATTTGAATGTAAATCTACTATCCAAGTGGCTTGGTTTTTTTTATAACAACATTATTATGTTTTATTGTAAATTTGAACTATGCAATATATTTAAAAGCATTATGAAAATGACAGACAGACATGGTTTTTCTTTCACATCCATATCCGCCTCCGTCATTTTATCAGTTCTGATTTCAGCGAACGCCGCAGGCCCAATTCGGATCGCGACCACTTAACTTTGCAGATTTCTGTCCTTCCACATCCAAGGATGTAAGTATCATAATAATGTAACCAGCAGTCAATAAAAAGTTTTTAAAAATACAATCGATTTATTTAATATCCTAAAAATATTATCCTTTGTCACAATGATTCAAATATGCGTAGGAAGAAAAAATGTCATCTTTCAATTTCTTTAAATTAATAAACTTATATTCCGATAGGATTTTAGCAATTGATTGATTCGAAACAACTATCTTATAATTAGAACCCGGCTCTGTGCGTTTCGAATTCAATAAATCAACTAAAACTAATTTTGCGAAAAACCTTCAAAGGATTGCAGCTCGGGCGAAGTCAGTTTCGTATGCTTCAGGTAATCAGTCTTCAGGGCTTCTCTGGCGGTGAATCGTTTAGTCGGATTGTACTCAAGTATGCTCTAAAATAAAAAGTAAATAAATAATCATCATTGTCGTCATCGAATCTGTATCGCATTTACCAATAGAAAATCTTTTTGCTCGGGTGTGTGAAAATCGATATGGTCCGATAGATCCTGAGGTTCCCATTTCGGGAAAGAGCTGCGGTAGTCAGGAAGACTCGTACATCCTGGCCAGGTTGTTTCGTTCGGAGTTCCGCAGATTTTGAACATTTTGTATACCTGATCGATCTCGGAATCTCCTGTAAATAGGGCTTTCTTGGTGATCATCTCAGCCATAATGCAAGCTAAACTCCACACGTCCACTCCAGGCCCATACATCTTCGATCCTAGCAGCAGTTCTGGAGCCCTATACCAAAGCGTTACTACTTCGTGAGTGTATGCCCTGATCGGCACCATAAAGCACCTACTCAATCCAAAATCTGCTAACTTGATGTGTCCCTCCTTGTCTATCAGTATGTTTTGTGGTTTTAAATCGCGATGCAAAATCCTATGCGAATGCAAATATGCCAAGCCCTCAAATAATTGTTTCACATAGCTCTGGAAGAAAAAGTATTATATAATTGCAGCAAATCATAAATGATTAAATCAACCAACCTTTATTAAATCCTCTGGCAAACGCTCCTTAGATAAATCCAAATAGTTCTTCAAATCTAACTCAAGATATTCAAAGATCAAATATATTGACTTTTGATCCCCACATATGATATCCAGGAGCTCCACAATACTTGAATGGTGCAAATCTTTTAAAAGGCAAATTTCCCGGATAGCAGTGGAAGGTATGCCCTCTGAGTCTCGATTCTCATATCTTGAAAAGAAGCTCAATTTCAGTGATGAAACTCCAGATTATAGAGTTGTGGAGAAATTATTAGTTGTTCAGCGGGATAGCAAAGTAAGCAGAATCATGTGGTGCTACGGGTATGTTAAAATGGAACGTAAAACACACAGATTCAACTTACCTTAAGAGTCCCCATCTTCATCTGCAGAGAGTTAAGCAGCAACTCACCTGTCCAGTTTCATCTTCTTTAGGGCCACAAATTTGCCAGTGATCTTATCCTTAGCTTTGTACACAACGCCATACGTACCTTCGCCGGCTTTCCGCAACTTAATAAATTTATCCAATTTATTGGCATTTTGAGACAGCGTGTCAGAGGATACGGTTAACATTTCGGTTGATCAATGACATGAAAATAAGCGGGAAAACGGATCATCGTCCCCACCGTCACATAAACAGCCCAAGCCATTTTTTATCCATACTATTGAAAAGAGCGCGCGCGCATCTCCAGCTGCTGGCAATTCGAGCGTAAATATCAAATTACAAGAAAAATTCGATAAATTCAACTCTGATGATTCTGTTTATTCAAATTCTGTTCCAATTCAAGTGAATCTAATCAAAAATATATAGTACGTTTGGCTTTACTTTACTATATTGACATATTCTAATCTTAAAGTCCACTTATATAAGGAAAAATACTTTACATAAATAATAATTATTTTAAAATCAATTTATTATTCTTCATCCTAATAAACAAGTAATACTCTAAATCTTTTACAAATGACTTCAGCAACCTATACCTTCTCTTTGGAGTCCTTCCAAACTCATCCTTAACATTTCTCTCATCATTACTCAGAGACTTCAGATGTTTCTTCTCTAGCTTCAAATGCTCCACCAACAACGTGAGCTGCATGGGAACAGAGAGATTTGCAAAATTATCTAAACCGAATAACGCCACTTTGTCGTTTTCTGTTAATTCCTTCGCAGGTTTCATTCCGATGATGCCGTCCTCTATAGATGATTTAATATCCACATACTTATCAACGTTTTGTCCCATGTTTAAACTAATTTTCGTATAGTCAAGCTTCTTTAAATGCAATTGTTTCAGTATCATAAAATCATTGTAATCGTTCAAAGCTGTGATATCTTTCAAGCAATATTCCGGTTCACGAATAGGATAAACGACGCTGTTTTTCAGCACGTTGTATCCATTTCGGTTTACAGTTTCAGTTTCCATAGGTTCTTCACATACCTCTTCTACAGTTTCTTGCGTAATTGGTTCAGGAATTAATCCAGGTGGAATAGGATCTTGTTCCTGATTATTTCTCTTTTTTTTCAACTTTGCCTCCTTAATAATATCTTTAGATACAATCATATCCACTTCAATATCCTTTTCTACCAGATTTTCTTCTATATTCAAACTGCCATTCTGTATCTTATCAAGAACTGTTTCATATGATTCTTTAAAAACAATATCCCGCAACTCATCTTTGCTCACATTGACAAGTTCTTCCACAGGAATTTCCTGCCATGTTAGAGACAGTACTTTGGTGGTTTTGCCAATACACTTGAGATTAATAGGTGTCTTCTTGTTGTACGTAGATGATGATGCAGTATTCTCTTGATCTTCCTCTTTAAAGAAAAGATTCGTACCAAAGTAAGCATCCTCAAATTTACCTAGACAAAAATTATGTTAAAACAATTACTTTAAAGTTCATGAACCTTACCTGCAAACACCTGATCACTAATTTGCACATATGGCCTGTTGGTATCAAGATTTGCCATTTTAAAGAACATATTCGGATTGGCAAAAAAACTTTGTTCGATTTTATCTTGAAAATCCAACATAATGTATTGTTCTTCGTATTCCATTGTATTTAATTATTTTGTTGGTTACGTTGTTTTGAAATGAACACTTCAATAATAAAGGTGAAATTATCTGCAGAAACCGAGTTGAACCGAACTTTATATATATTATGAACATCTTCAGACGTACCAACTAAAACTACAAAAATAACCAATTTTTTCCCGCCAAACAAACGTATTGTGCGTATATTTGTGTATTGGTTAGGAAGCAAAAGCAACAAGTCTTTTCTCTGTACATTTTTATTCTAATAAGATAGTGAAAAGCTGAAGACAACGAAAATCGTGCATCATGTCTGGAAGAGTATATAATTTACTGTTTTATTTATTCTTACAAAGTTATAATAATATATGTTTATTCTATTTATTTTAGAGGGAATCTGAATCTTCCCCTGTTCGTTCAGCGGTAGATGCTAGATCGGCGATGACATCGCCTGTTCAGGATTTTGAGCCATTTGAAGATGAAGGAGCTTTGCTGGGTGATATGTCGCAGTTGGATGAGATTGAGGAAGACGATGGAGAAGGATTGTTTGAAGATAACATGGAAAAGTATACAGGATTCTTTCAAATTCTTGATCCAATGTGTAACTTCTTTCTTGTATTTTAGTGATTATCGTCCAATGCCAGCTTTGGATAGATATGATCCAGAGATATTGGACAATGATGAATATGATGATATGTCACAGGGTGATAGGATGGCTGCTGAGGCTGAGATTAGAAGGAGGGAAAGAGAAATGGGCATTTTGCGAAGAGATGATAGAGAACTGTTTTATGATAAAGCAGATGAGGATGAAGTAAATTATTAGTAATATTATTTGCTTTGCAAACTTAATTTTAACTATTACAGGATCCAAGGCAAAAGAAAAGAAGGATGGCAGAGAAGGCAGCCACTGGCGAAACAGAGGATACAGAGTTAATTGAGTCTATTGAGAATCTAGAAGATACAAAAGGTTTCACAATTAAGGAATGGGTTTGCATGATTGGGCCGCGCACTGAAATCGTAAACAGATTCAAGAATTTCCTAAGAACCTACGTGAATAGCAAGGGCCACTATGTTTATAAAGACAGGGTGCGAAGGATGTGCGAAAATAATCAGTCCAGTTTTACCGTCGAATTCCCGAATTTAGCGAATAAGGAGCACGTACTAGCCTATTTCTTGCCAGAGGCGCCCTTTCAAATGCTTGAAATTTTCAATGAAGTAGCTAAAGAGATTGTTCTCTCAATTTTTCCAAGTTACGAACGCGTCACGAACGAAATTCACGTGAGAATTTCAGATTTGCCGCTCATCGAGGAGTTGCGAACTTTTAGGTGAGTTTTATTGTTCAAATTTCAATTCCATGTCTAATAAGATTTTAATTTTAGGAAGTTGCACGTAAATCAATTAGTGCGAACATTGGGTGTAGTTACTGCGACCACCGGAGTATTGCCACAATTGTCTGTGGTTAAATACGATTGTAACAAGTGCGGCTTTATTTTAGGCCCTTTCGTACAGTCGCAGAATGCTGAAGTTCAACCAGGTTCTTGTCCTGAGTGTCAGAGTATGGGACCTTTCATGGTAAGTTTTTTTTTAATATAAGTCAATCTTTAATGAGACTTGTCTGATTCTTATTGGATTTCTGTTTTTTACTTAAATTAAATAATAATTTTTTATTTAGATTAATATGGAACAAACGGTGTATCGTAACTACCAAAAGGTCACGTTACAAGAGTCGCCTGGACGGATCCCACCAGGTCGTGTCCCACGATCGAAAGAGTGTATCCTATTGGCAGATTTGTGTGATCGCTGCAAGCCTGGAGATGAAGTCGACGTTACCGGAGTATATACGAATAACTACGATGGTTCATTGAACACGGAGCAGGGATTCCCTGTGTTTTCAACGGTTATTTTCGCCAATCATTTGGTAGTGAAAGATTGCAAGCAGATCGTCCAATCGTTGACGGATGATGACATCAATGCCATCGTTAAGATGAGCAAGGACCACAGAATTGCGGATAGAATTATTGCATCAGTGGCTCCTTCCATTTATGGACACGATTACATTAAACGGGCGCTGGCGCTCGCCCTCTTCGGAGGGGAACCTAAAAATCCTGGACAGAAGCACAAAGTCAGAGGCGATATTAACGTCTTGATTTGCGGAGATCCCGGTACTGCAAAATCGCAGTTTTTAAAATTCGTGGAAAAAATCGCACCGCGCGCTGTCTTCTCCACCGGCCAAGGTGCCAGTGCCGTTGGTTTGACGGCTTACGTACGAAGAAATCCAACTACGAGGGAATGGACTTTAGAGGCTGGGGCACTCGTCCTGGCTGACCAAGGTGTCTGTCTCATCGACGAATTCGATAAAATGAACGATCAGGATCGTACCTCCATCCACGAAGCCATGGAACAACAATCCATCTCAATTTCTAAAGCGGGAATAGTTACCAGTCTTCAGGCCAGATGTTCGGTGATTGCCGCGGCCAATCCTATGGGCGGTCGCTACGACGCCAGTATGACTTTTGCGGAAAATGTTAATCTTTCCGATCCGATTCTCTCCCGTTTCGACATCCTCTGCGTCGTCCGCGATGAAGTCGACCCTATCCAGGACCAGCACTTGGCCAAGTTCGTCGTCACTTCGCATATCAAGCATCATCCATCCAAGCGCGATGAGCTTATAGATTCGTCGGATGTCGATGAGTTGCAAATTCCCCAAGAGATGCTCAAGAAGTATATCGTCTACGCTAAACAAAACGTGCATCCGAAACTCCAGAATATGGATCAAGACAAAGTGGCTAACATTTACAGTCAACTTCGACAGGAATCTTTGGTGAGTTATTATATTAACTTTACATGCACTTTTTTCATTTTTATTAATTGCTAATATTATTTGTAGGCAACTGGATCATTGCCAATCACGGTGAGACACATTGAGAGCATGATAAGAATGGCGGAAGCTCACGCCAGGATTCATCTGAGGGATTATGTTCAGGAAGATGATGTCAATATGGCAGTAAGAATGATGTTGGAGAGTTTCGTGGAAACGCAGAAGTACAGCGTGATGAAATCGATGAGACAGGTAATGCCGATCACACCTCCATAATTACTAACAAATATTAAATGTAACACAATTTCAGGTGTTCCAACGGTACTTGCTGTTCAAAAAGGACCACAGCGAGCTGCTGTTCTACATCCTGAGGCAGCTTGCGCAGGACCAATTGACGTTCTTGCGAGGAACGAATGCCAGCGAAGCTCTGACGATCGAGATCGACGAAAAGGATCTGAAGGATAAGGCGAAACAACTGGACGTGCACGACCTAAAACCATTCTACAAGAGTAAGGTATTCGAAAGTAACAATTTCATCTATGATTCCAAGAGGAAAATCATCATACACACAGTGACGGATAACGCAGAGGAAGACTGAGTATTTTAGGAGAATGTTGATTTTTAGAAAAAAATCTTTTTTTATACTGATGTGTTTAACTTGTTTATTATATTTTTTTATACAATACAATATGTAGTTTTATTTGTCACAACAAATTTGTAAACATCTTTGAAAATGTATACAATTTTTTAACAATATGATTGATATAAAAACACTTATTATTACTTTGTATATACCTCACATGTATAATTTATACATGCAAATACTGGTACTGAAAAACTTCAACAAATATACATCTTGCTAAATATATTTATAAAATTAGTATATTTACAAATCCAATTGCAGAATGTGATAAGTCACAGCAGTCTTTGATATATAAGTAGAAAAATAATCATAATTTGTAGAAGAACTTATATCAAGATGATGATGAAGAAGATGAGGATGAAGAGGAGGATGATGATGATGAAGAACTATCTGAACTGCTGCTGCTATCACTGCTACTATCTGAGTCTTCATCATCAGAGCTACTGGAAGAACTATCATCTTTAGCCTTTTTCTTGTTACTGAGATTAGTGACCTTGAGAATTGTTCTGAAATAATAATATGTTTAATAAACATGTACTTATGATAATTATATTACATACGTTTTCTCGTTATTCATCTCATACACTTTCATTTTCTTCTTCAGCAATTTGGTTCTTGTTATCCTGTGCACATACTTTCTTTTGCCTGTGCATTCGTATGACCAATGACCATACTCCAAGCACTTCTGGCATCGAACACCCTGTGGTGGGACCACTGGCTGCTTCCTGAAACATTTTGATTGCAGATAAGTAAGCTTGAATAAATGAATGCTATTGAATGAAACTCACTTTTTACCGAAATAACCGTTGGTTATATTCGTCTTGCTCATGATGAGATAATCTCATTCAATTTCCGATGATAAATCCTTGCGTATTATTCTCAATGATGGCACTATACTATAGTATGTTGTAGTTGGGGGAAAAGTATGGCGGCCGCGCGATTTAACCTCACTTTCTGAAAATAACAATAAAAGAAGAGAATGTGTACGAGAGAGAGAGGTGATAGAAAGAAATAAAGTGTTGCGCCATCTGCAGGTCTGATCAATTAATTTATAGACCATTTGTTCACTTGTTTTGCTGCAGCAGCAACAAAACAAAACAAAAAAGAAAGGGGGAGGAAGAATACGGCATACGATTTCAAATGTCGCAATCGATAATTCCTCGATGTAAGTGGATCAGGCAAGCAATTCTAGTTCTATTCGTCTGCAATAAAGTCATTAACAGTCATCAGAGAGTTCGAGCGAATGATGAAGACTGCTAACTGACGACTGCTAGTGAATCATCCGTTGCGGGATTCCGTCGTCAAGTGTTGTTATTGTTTTTTTTTTGTTTTCTTCATATATCATCAGCAACCGCGTTTGACCAGTTGCCAATTGCTCGATTGTTTGTAAATTTGTTAATTGTTTTCCTATTTTTTTTGTTTTTGTTTCGTCTTTATTGTTTTCTTTTTGGAAATATGGCTGCCGTCTGAACGTCAAATTTGTATATTCCTTTATTTTGGTGAGCGAATTTCTCAATGAAAATTCACACGCGAATGCCTTCCGCCTTTCACTTTCCCTTTCGCCACCCCCGGGCCAACAACGCCTAGTGCAGTGCAGTCTCGTCTCGTTCGCAGGTCATCCATGAGTTAACTCCGACTTGAGAATGTCTCACATTGAGACGAAGCTGAGGGCCCACAGCCGACTCGACCTGAAATGGCTCAAGACTGATTTGCAGGCCGTCTTCCACTCGCAAGACAGTTTGCACAACTTGTGGAACCGTCTTATCATTGATGGTGAACTGACAGGCACCTTCTCGGATGGCCTCCTCAACTCTGCAGGAGTCATTGCTAGGAAGTGGGACCATGACAAGTACTACTGTGGTCTTCGGGTAAGTGCCATCCATGACCCATTATTCATGGGACACTGCAGATAGACACAGTACTTGCTTCAGTCATTTATTATTAAATCCAATTTCTATGCTCTAGATTAGCAGGATGATATAGACTTATGAAAAATATATTCCAGTTTTAGATCATCTTACAGTTACATATACATCATATAATATTTTCTAATAAGACTATAATTCATTCATATTACAATATTACATTTTTAAAACAAATGCACAATAATGATTTTTAAAAGTTATACTTTTATGTTGCATTTAGTTGTTCTAATATTTAAACTACAGTTAGTAAATTAATTATATTTAAACTGCAAATATGTAGTAAACATAATTTATATATTTCAACAACAGATATTTCTAGTGAGCCTAGGTATTAGGTTTGAGGTCTTTCATAAAAGAAGTAACAGCATTTTTAGTGAAGATTTTCTTGAAGTTAAACAATTTAAAATTATGACACTAGAACACTTAAGATTATTACACTCAATTTATGGTTTCCATGACTACAACGAATACAACGTGGGGGCGTGGCAGACCATAATCTTTAAACGATTTATTATTTTATAAATAATATACAAAACATTTCCCATGTAATTGCAAAATTTAAAAATGTTTATGCTATGATGTTCATAATTGAGAATATGAAGACTTATCATGTTATGTAAAATTTGATGTTACATTCATTTAATTTTTGTTGGTGTATTTCAACAAAATGTTTGAAATAATGTATAAGCTTCAGCAGTACATGTATGACAACGTTATTTACATAATATGTAATGACCGGATATCAAAATTATTTGCGTTTTTTACTAAAACTCTGAAATAATCATTACCTAACAATACTAATTCAAAATGTTGTGGTCATAGGTATTAACATGCACTTGCTGCGACAGCATCTGCGGGCCGATGTCGGGCTGCAATTGCTTACCTTGTCAGAAGCTGGACGCCGAAGAAGCTAAACAATCGGATCCTGATAACATACCGCCTTGTCTACCTCAATATATATTAAATTCCTGGACCTGGGGACCGCAGCCAAGTAAGCATCTACAACTATAACGTAGTTGTATTTGTTTTATTGACTTAAAACTCTTGTTTTTAGATCAGGATCAATTGACGACTCTGATAAGAAGCTTGAACAATGAACAGCGTCGGCTATGCTTGGAAGCGGCGAACACCTCGCTCTCGTCCATGCGTCTTCACCAGAGGCTCATCATTTATAAGCGTTATTTCATTGCCGTTAATCGCGTACCATATGTTTCCGACATCGAAAACAACGCGGCCACCAGAAAATCCAGCATCGAGGGCGGCACCGAAGTTGCCAAATGCAGCCGCAGCAAGGGCGGTGGTTCCACAACACCAGTAACGACCACCTCATTCACTCTTGATCCTTCCATGGGTTTAGCACGCGTTGGATCAAGAGCTGCTCTCAATTTTTCATTTGCTTTCCTCAGACGTGCTTGGAGATTAGGTAATTAGTGTTTTTATCGAATTCCTCCATTAATTATCTCTATTGATTCTAGGCGAAGACGTAGATTTATGTAGTGAGCTTTTGTTAGAATCTCTAGAGGCTTTGCAGTTGCTTCCCGTCGCTACGCTTTTTGACGAGGTCACCGTCTCTCCCATCTGGCTGGAAGTCGTAGAGAGATCTTCGAAATTCCTTCGCCAAGTTGTTACGGGGTATGTACTTGCATCGACCTTAATTTTATTTGGCTATTAATGTTTACTATTTTATAGTGATTTAAATAGTGTACGACAATATAACGTTCCAATGGAAGACCAACACACTTCCCTCAATTTGCTATTGGAATTGGCACTGCAAAAAGGATCGTTGAGTAGTATTTTGGAAATGACACTTTTGTTATTCCATCTTTGGGAGAAACGTACTCACATTGATGATAATAGGTAATGAAATATAATATGTTGTAAAACAAAACAAACATTATTGGATTGTTTTTAGATCACCTCCTAATACAGCAACTGCCCCATTAGTAATGTTCCTAAAAAAGTTCGCTTTAATTCCGTGTTCCAAACCATCGATGGAAGATGTCGAAGACCCCCGCTGTACTAAAGTCTTCCTAAAGTTCTGTAAAATGCCCGAAGACGATTCCGTAGAGATTGATATGAATCGAGCTTCTGTAATGTTGTTGTCTCATTTAGATAGACTTGCTGCACCATATATACCACCTCAATCTTTCAATAAGGTAAAATAATATGGTTATATTTAATTTAGTTATTTATAAAATTAATTGCAGTCGGTTATAAATTACAACGGACAGCAATTTCTCGCCTGGGGGTTTCTTTCTTGGAATATCGGAGTTGGTCCACAGGCTATCGAAGCTTTATCTACGATCAGCATTTACCAATTGTGTTGTGCCTATCGCTGCCTTTTAGCTCTTTGTACTTATGGCAACGTTTACATGATTCAATTATGCTCGGAGACACCGTGCTTACAAAAAGTTGAAGGATTGAGAAACAAGGACGTCATTAAAATAGCCGCTCATCCAGAAGGTAAACATTTCCTGGCATTAACGAGCAAACAAGAAGTATTCTCTTGGGGCAGCGGAGACGGTGGCAGATTAGGACATGGTGATACTTTGTCAAAGGACGAACCAACTCTAATAGAGGCTTTGAAAGACAAGGATATTGTGGACATAAAATGCGGAGGATCTTACAGGTTTTGTGCTTTAATATTTTATTTTTGCGTATATTGTATATTGATTGTTTAGTGCTGCAATATCCGAAAATGGAGTGTTGTATACTTGGGGCCGTGGAAATTATGGCCGATTAGGTCATGGAACATCTGACGACTGCTTCATTCCCACGATGGTGTACGCTTTATCCGGTCAACATGTTGTAACCGTATCTTGCGGATCGGGAGATGCTCACAGTCTTTGTGTTACCAGCCAAGGACGGGTTTACAGCTGGGGAGATGGAGATTATGGGAAACTGGGTAAGATTTGTATAAGAAATTAAAGGTCAGTGGTTGTTAATAAAACTTCTTTAGGTCGTGGTGGATCTGATGGTTCCAAAATACCTCGTTTAATAGAGCGACTGCAAAATGTTGACATCATCGATGTATTTTGCGGATGCCAATTTAGTATGGCTCTATCACGCGATGGTAAAGTCTACAGTTGGGGTAAAGGCGAAGGTTGGAGATTAGGGCATGAGACCGATGAGCATGTTAGATTTCCTCAGATGATACAGACTTTAGAGGGTAATCATATATTAATAACACTTTAGATCACACTACATTACTTACATTTTCAGGTAAAAAAATCATAAAATTGAGTTTAGGTACGGGTCACGTCCTCGCTCTGACCGAACAGGGAGAAGTTTTCGGTTGGGGCAAGAACGATTATAAACAAGTGTGCGACAGCAATGAAAATTTAATACAAAGGCCTTATCTATTGGACTCATTGCAAGGGCAGAAGGTCATAGGGGTGTGTTGCGGACCTACGCAAAGCTTTATTTGGTCCGATTATAGTTCATGGATACCCAACAGTCGAATACCTTTCGTAATTGATCTAAGCGAGAACACCTTCAGATATATAGACCAGTTATTAGAGATAGTTTGCGAGAACACCAAACAATCCAGCAGCGTCATTAATTTCCCCTTATCGCAGGAGAACGAATGCATAGCTATTGCTGCTTTGAATCTACTACTTTTGCAGTTGCATTGCATAATCACCAACAATGTTGATACTAAGTATTTGGGATTAGGCGTAGGGAGCAAACTTTTGAGTAGTTTAAAGACACGCGTTGTTCACTTGGCTAGTTCTACTGGTATTATGTCCACTGTTCAGCAAGCTGCTCAGGCTACTTTGCAGGCTGGTTGGAGCATACTTTTACCAACAGCGAATGAACGTGCGCATACTTTGAGTTCGCTATTACCAAACACAGGTAAAAACTTTAACTTTATTAATATATATGCTTAATGATGATTTTTTTTTATACAGGAATAGATCCAAGCGTGGTTAGCTGCGGACACCGATTCATGACTGATCTCTTGGTGTGGAGTTTGATGGCAGATGGAGGCTTGGAGACAGCGCTTTCTGAAGCTCTGCGCGTGGAATTGTCAGAACTAGCTGATATCGATGAGACTTTCGAATCGCCAACCAACCACACCGCTATACCTTTGCTTCATTTAGTTAAGCAACTGCTAAGGTAATTACACTATAACTTAAGCAATAAATATATACTTTATGTGTTATTAATTTAGAAACGGAAGTACTTTTACGCAACTACGACTACAAGAGTTTACGTCTACCGGAAAACTTAATGCACAACCTCAGAAATTCACGCACTCGCCTAGTTTGAATTTACTTCTGAGATTTCAGCGTTTACTTATTGCCAAAATCTATACCAAAGATAGCGACATTCTGCAAGCGGCGGAATCGCTCCTTAAGAAATATCTGCACCAATTGACTGAGCACATCACAGAGACTCTGATTATCGCATACGAAGCTGTTATTCATCGTAAAAACTATTTAGCTGTAATGCAGATGATAAAAGGAGATATTATTGGTAACTTTTCAGTCTTTATTAATATTTTATCCAATTTTATCTATGTTGTTTGATTCACAGACATATTGCTTCCTGAACTTGTTGTATCGATGATTCTGCTACAACAGGAAATTGAAGAGTTTTTATTCACCATGGACTGGATGCATGTGTTTGATAGTGTTTTGGCCTCTTTGGATAAATTATGCAAATTATCACCTGACATCGAGGCATCCGACACCGATGATGTATCTTGGCCAGGAGTCCCGCACACCAGATCAAACCCTTACGCCTCGCACAAAAATCACGACGAACTGCCTCTGATAAGAAAAGCTGATTTGGAAAATCATAATTTGGATGGCGGTTGTTGGGTAGTCATCAACAATAAGGTTTACGATATTCAAGATTACAGGTGATTTTATTGTATTCTGTTTATTTATTTTATATATATATATTAACCATTTATTTGTAGATGTGAGAATTCTAGTATGATGGAAATTCTACACAAGTATGCAGGAAAAGATGCTAGTCACGTTTTTAATAGCACGCCCCATAGTTTGGCCACACTTCAGATGATGGAAACATACGTCGTTGGAAATTATTCCCAACAAGAACCTGACTCAAGACAAATACCTTTGGATAGTTTACACGTGTTGTCTACACTGTTTGACACTGAAAGACATTTGGGTCATTTATTAGGATTGCACGCTTTTCACATGAGACAAAGTTTACCTTTGCAAGAATCAGAAGTTCTTAGCAAAGATTGGACTGAGTCTCCATTTTTGCGAGGAGGTTTACAAGTAATGTTTATCGCATCTATGTTAATAGATTTCCAATAATATGTACCTTTTTAGGTCGTATTACCGCCAAATCCATTTGAGGAAGAAAAGGGTGATGCGAGGAGTACAAATTCGACTGCTGGAAATACTCCAACGGAACCGCGAGTCAACACCACGCATCATATAAAAACTAATAAAACTCTTCAAATTCCATTGAATCGCATCAACAATTTTATCAACGCTTTGGCTGAGAGTAGATTATCGGTAAGTATTGAATTTATTCAATAATTTTATATTCAATGTTTAGTTGATTTAGTTAAATGTGGCATTCTTTTCTCCCTTATTTAGGATTCTTATGTGCTAGCATTCTTGGCTGTAGTAGAACAACACTCAAAGCAAAATAACTTTTTAACAAGGGTCGATTTTTCCTTCGAACATCCCTTAGAGGAGATCGGTAGAGTGCTGTTTGCAGTTTTATTGAAACATTTAGGACTCGGCTATATATTATTACCGATACTAGATGCATGTAAGTAGTTCCTTTAATTTTAAACCGATAAAATGAAATGTCGGCTTCACTTATGTTTGTTCTAATTAAATGTTCACACATTTAGATCTATCACAACCAAATGTAAAATTACCGAAGGCACTCGCCGAAATGGTAAAGTTGGTGCATACAACTAAATGGAATTTGATTAAAATACGACAGGAACAGAATCGCAGCTATAAAGAAATTTGCATTCCCGTTTTGGAGAAATGCAGGTTCCTATTATATGAGATTAAGCCTGCCATTAGTATTGAAATGGAGGCCTACAAGAACGTAAATGTACTTTACAAGGAACCACGTGTGAAGACATTGGTGAAGAAAATCATCAAGGATCTTAAATGTGGACGCCACACGTCAGACATTCAAAAACCGGAAGACATTGTCAATGCTACGATCCAATCTCAGAGCATAGAAAGGCATAAATCCAATGAAGACTTGACCAAAAGCAGTGTAAAGAAATGCGCATCCGATGGTAAAATTTCCGAAAGCAAAAGCGATACTGACGATGTAAATAATGAAATAAAGAACGGTGCTGATAAAAGTACTGCAGAAAGAGTTATGTCTGAGTCGTATAATGCGAAAAGTATACCGAAGAATTGCACCGATCTAAAGACTGAGCTTGAAGAAAAGTGGACTGTCGAATCTAAAGTTGAGATAGAGCAGTCCGATCAAGACAAAGAGAAGAAGTATGAAAATGAGGTGGCGTTGAGCGCGCTGCTGACTAAACTGACTGAGAAGAAGATGAAAAAGGTGTGCAATGAGAATCTGGAAATGATGAACACGATTCTTGAATTTGTTATGCATAACAATGCCTGTGATATTGATACGCTGCGCAGAGCAATGTTCTGTCAGGTGAGACGCTGTAAGATAAGAAAGGAAGGCTTAGAGCTAGTGAAAAATTTACTCTCTAGGCATTATTTACTAACATCAACGCGGTATGCCATTATTAATGGCTACTTGGGTTTGACAAATATTTCAACCAAGGATAACATGGCCCATTGTTTAGATGGTATTCAACTGGTGACTCCAGCATTAAAAACCGAAATCCTCCTGAGCCAACTTTCCGTTACGGAGTGGTGCATAGATTCCTTACGCAATTGTATACTGAAAGATTTCCCCAGTCGTGTTGGAAAACAAAAATCAGTGAGCGCGAAGATTAACCTGAATTTAGGTACGTATACTTTGCTGAGGGATATTCCAAGAGCAAGAATGCTTCTGGCTATCTTGGGAATGCTGGCATCGAATCATTATTTGCCGATGGAATTGAGTCCTTTAATAAATAGCGGAGTTGTCAGTTCCGTATTGGCGTTGCTTCGACAAACTGGATGTGACCAGAGCATCGTGAGGAAAGTATCTGAGTTCTATGTGCTATATGCTGATATGGTTGAGACTTCAAAGCCGAAGACAAGTTCATTGAGTGGTCCTGAGTTAGCGGCGTTGATGAAGTTGGGTGTTAGAGTGATCAGAGGTGCAGACTGGAAATGGGGAGATCAGGATGGACCGCCTCCGAGCGAAGGCAGAGTTATCGGAGAGATTGGCGACGATGGTTGGGTGAGAGTCGAATGGGCCAATGGAACAACCAACAGTTACAGAATGGGTAAAGAAGGAAAGTACGATTTAACTTTGGCTACACCTCCGTCCCCCGTGTCATCGGAAACTGATTCCGAAGAAGCCACTGATACAGGTAAACCATTTATAAACATTAACGAATCTTTTATTAACTAATTTATTATTTAGGATCTCATATAGTCAAAGACAACCAACTGATTAAATTCTTGAGAGATAGCAGCATCAATTTCTTACGTAACATTGCAATAAGTGCTGGACTTGCCAAAGGGAATTTAGATCCGTCTACTATCCACGGTTTGAGCAGCCTCTTCTGTAGCACTCTCAAATCAGGAAATCAAGACTGGTGTAGTTTAACGCTTGTAAGAAGTATAGCCCAGTCGCCTCAAAATGCCATAGCATTTAGCACAAAACCTTGGGTTAATATGTTACTGAGTTTTATTTCCGCATCGAACAGTGCAGGAGGAAATGTTGTGAATTTACCAAAGCAGGTAAAAATTATAATGATTGAGCTTTAAGAAAGCCATCTTTACACATATTATTTTTCAGATTCTCTCCGTGCGCTTATTGCAGACGGTGTTGCAATCGTGGGATATGGATAATTCTGAGATACTTCCGGTGCTCGAAAAAGTGTTGAATATATTAGGAAAAATAATTTTGACATGCTCTTACGATACTGGCAATAAGCCGTTATGCGAATCAAAATCTCTAGTACTTTTGACCCAATCACACAGTAGCACTCTGGCGCAAGAAATAATTAATTTATTGCGGACCTTGCACGGATTGGTCGGTTGGAATCAAGTGCTAAATGCGATTATGGTAAATAAGTTGAATACTGCAGCGTACTTTCTGAGTGAACCAAATGTACTTTCTGTGTTCAACGAGCCAATGAATGAGCCTCAGCATTATATGGTAACCGCCAGTTTAAATGTAATTGGCGCTTGGGATGTACGACCACGAATTGGAGCTGTTGCCGAAGTAGATGGTGCTATTGGATCGGTGATAAGGGTTACCCAAAAGGGGAAACTGTGCATACAAATTCACGACACCGGTGAAATAAGGAAGGTAGCTTTACCTGGATTGAAGCTTATACAACCAATCAATTTCAATTTGGAGCGTATGCTATTTGGGGAGAATCTGGTGAAGACCTGGGCTACATTGTTACTGAACAAGCAATACTCTTTCAGCATCTATGACAGAAAACCAGTGTATGGACAGGTGAATGTTCCTTACTTGCGCAGTCAACAGTATATGTTGAGTAGCTTGAATGCGTCGAGGGTTTTGAATTCTAGTCAAAGTAAATTGAGGAAAGTCCTGAAACACCCTATCAGTTCCATGGAACAATCACAGGAACAACAAGAGGAGGATGGTCCGCCGCAATCTTTACTCTTGATGCAGAAAATCTTAATGAAGGCCACACAACCAAGCCCATTGAAGCCTGGATTCACATTAGAAGAGATGCAACTGGCCGCTTTGAATCTAAGCCAGTATTTAGCAGCGGAGGGTAACTTCGATAAGCCAGTGATTGTTGCTGCCGGTTCTTCGTCTTCAACGTCGGCTTTAGTAGTCCCTTCAGCTTCTAGCAATATAAACAACGATAAAGGGGTTTCGAAGAATAAAGAGGGCGGAAGCGAACTGGCTACACCAACCAGCGAAGGTTCCGTGAAATCCGTGGTCAGCGATAAAAACGCAAAGAAAAAGAAAAACGAGGAAGCGAACCAAGTACCGGTGAATCCGATTGTTACTCAAATTGTGGAAATGGGTTTCTCCAAGAAAAGTGTCGAAAACGCTATGAAGAATATAGGTATTAAGTCTTTAGTTTACAAGACAACAACGTTTGTGGATTATTATGGTTGATATTTTAGGAGTTGCTGCAGATTCTTTAATTACACCAGAAAATATAATTTCCTGGTTACTCGAACATCCTGATGTCGTGGCTTCAGATACCGAATCTCTAAGTTCATATTATAGTTCCGATACAGAATCAGCGTCGGAACAAATTGATTTGGCTATGCATTCGCTGGGAGAATGTACAGGGGTAATTTGTGTTTTTCTCTTGAAAATGTCTTCATGATAATATTCTGTTTTCTATTATTAGATGGGCGATTCTTTGTCTCCCAATGCTATCATTTTCAACCAAAGAACTGATTTCTTGTCTAATGACGAGTATGCGATGTATGTACGTGATAACATCGAGGTAGGCATGTTGGTAAGATGTTGCAGGAGTTACGAAGAAGTACACGTTGGGGACATTGGGAAAGTGATTAAAATAGACAAGGAAGGTTTGCACGATCTCAACGTTCAGGTGAATACTGTTCATTATTTATGTTATTTTTTTTATTATTTATCTGAATATGTATATGAAGGTTAACTGGCATAACCGAGTGTACACATATTGGGTGCGATTCATTCACATCGAATTACTTGGTTTCCCTCCAAGTCTTCCAGCACCGACAGCGATTAAAGTCGGAGATAAAGTTAGAGTCAAATCTACAGTATCTACACCTCGATATAAATGGGGTTACGTAACTCACGACAGCGTAGGAATAGTTGTAGGTGAGTTAATTGAAACTATTTCATTAATTATTTTTTGCTAAATGTAATATTTTATCTGCTCTACAGCTATTTCTTCAAATGGCCACGATGTCACCGTCGACTTTCCAAAGCAACAGAATTGGACCGGTCTTCTCTCAGAGATGGAATTGGTGCCTTGTAGTCATGATGGTGTCACTTGCAACGGATGCGGCGTGAATCCTATTAAAGGTGCAAGATACAAGTGCAAGACTTGCGAAAATTACGACTATTGCGAGAACTGTTTCTTCACCAAGAAAAATCATCGGCATTCCTTCAACAGAATAGTGGAAACTGGTTAGTGCATCCATTAGTCCTGTCCGTAGATAGATTCATGATTTTTATTCTATAGGTGCTCCAGAGGTATACGTAGGTAAACCAGGTCGTTACTATAGAAATGAGTTTTTGGATTCCGAAGGATCTGTAACAAGCGATTGGAGCCGTTGCGTACGAAACGTGTCTGTATCTTCGCAAGAAGTACTTGCCAATTTCGAAAATCCTGGATGTGTGTGGCAAAGTTGTGGAATACAAGGAGAAGTAATATTTATATAAATTACCAAAAAAGATTTTATTTTGATTTTTAAATTATTTCAGCATTGGATACGTCTTGAGATACAACCTGACATACTTATAAAAAGTCTTAAAATGGGCGTGGATCCTTCCGATAAAACTTATATGCCATCAGTGGTCATAATTAATGGTGGTAATGCAGTGGGATCTCTTTCAGAATTAAACGTCGTCTACGTGAGTAGCACAGACAGAATGGTAACGTTGCTTTCCAATATTGATCAGGTTTGTAGCTTATTTAAAGAAATTTAACTTTTTATATAAACATTTATATTCTTAGTATTATCCAATGATTGAGATTGCAATAGTGAAGTGCAAGACGCGAGGCATTGATTGCAAAGTGCATGGATTAACAATTGTAGGCACGAAGAAACAGGCTCGCGGAGAATTGAAGTCTTCTGTTTGTTTCTTGGCCAATGATTGGGATTTAACTCATGAACAAACTTTTAACACACCGTATACTGGTAAGTTAATTACAATTATATTAATTGAAGTAGTTTAAGTATTATATTTGCAGCGCAAGGTTCAAGTACAGGGAACAGCGGCAGCAACGACTATAAAAATTCTAATTGCAAAGTGTTTGTTTGGGGATTGAACGACAAAGATCAGTTGGGTGGTATGAAAGGGTCGAAAGTAAAAATTCCCGTACAGTCTGATTTCTTCAATCAGCTTAGACCGATCCACATGGCAGGTGGTTCAAAATCACTGTTCATCGTTTCTCAAGAAGGGACTGTAAGTCTATTCTTTAAATGCTTTTTATGTTAGTTTATGTACTATTTTTAGCTGTATGCGTGCGGGGAGGGAACAAATGGTAGATTAGGTCTAGGCCATAACAGTAACGTGTCCTTTCCAAGACCCATTCCGTTTCTCAGCCAATATGTTATTAAGAAAGTTGCAGTTCATTCAGGTGGTAAACATGCTTTAGCATTGACTTTGGATGGAAAAGTATGTAGTAATTTGGAAAATGTAATTGGTACTAGTAATGTATATTTTAGGTATTTTCATGGGGCGAAGGTGAAGATGGAAAGTTGGGCCATGGAAATAGGTTGAATCTAGATAAACCAAAAATGATTGAGCGTTTGAGAAGCAAGAGAATCAGAGACATTGCCTGCGGCAGTTCTCATTCTGCCGCAATCAGCAGTAGCGGAGAGCTATTTACTTGGGGTTTGGGTGAATACGGTCGTTTAGGTCACGGTGATAACATTACTCAATTGAAACCGAAGTTGGTAAAGACCCTAGTAGGTCATAGAATAGTCCAAGTTGCTTGTGGTAGTAGGGATGCTCAAACCTTAGCATTATCCGACGAAGGTTTAGTGTTCTCGTGGGGTGATGGTGATTTTGGAAAATTGGGTCGAGGTGGTTCAGAAGGATGTAACATACCTCATAACATCGAACGGTTAAATGCGCTAAACGTGGTTCAAATAGAATGCGGAGCGCAATTTTCTTTAGCCCTCACTAAAAATGGTGAAATTTGGACATGGGGTAAAGGAGATTACTTCCGATTGGGCCATGGTACAGATCAGCACGTAAGAAAACCAACAATGATTGAGACTTTTAGAGATAAAAAGATTATTCATGTTGCTGTGGGAGCGTTACATTGTCTGGCGGTTACCGATACTGGTCAAGTGAGATTATTGAATTCAATGTTATATTTAAAAGTTTATTATAATGTTAAAAAATGTTATAGGTTTATGCATGGGGGGATAATGACCATGGCCAGCAGGGAAATGGAACTACTGCAGTTAATAGAAAACCGGCTCTCGTTCATGGCTTAGAGGATGTTTTCATTAATCGTGTGGCGTGCGGTAGTTCTCATTCCATTGCATGGACATTACAAGACATGCAAAATGTATCCATGCAAGAACCTGTGATGTTTTCCGTGCCAAAAGATCCTCTGGGCTCTTCCATATTGGGTCTTTACGATAGCGAAAAGACCAGCAAACGAATCTCTAAAAAAGAGCCAACTTTAAGCAGTATAGTTATGTCATTGGAGAGCAATACAGCAAAGCAACAAGCGCTTCAACATATTTTGAACGCAATTCACATACAGCAACTTCGTCAGTCTATTATAAAGGCTCTATGTAGTCATACAAATATGAATGCATCAAATAATAGCAAGGTGAATTAAATTAATGGTTTTATATTACATAATTTTATGGTTTTTATTTTGGTTATTAGGTAAACGCAGGTCATGAAACTCCACCGGAAGGAGAATCAACACTCGGTGGCAAAGATGCGGACATAATTGTAATGGGTGGCGGTGAAGCTCCTGCTTCACTAGCAGAATTAGGTTGTCTCAATGTAGGTTCACTTGAATTTAATGCGTCAATAGATTTTATTTTTTTATTCTTTAGAGCCACCAGTCTACTCCAGAAAGTGATGAAAATCCGTTAGCTTTAATGCAGTCTATGACGGCTAGTAGTTGCTCCGCTAGCTTGTCCTCAAAACACTCGCGAATGTCCACAAGCGCTATGTCTGTTATTGCCGCCACTCTGACTTCGCACGCAGAAGTAGTTGGGGATGGTGATGTAACTGGATTGGATGAATTTACCGTGCTTCTAACCGAGAGCGATGCCAAACTTATCGTCGATTTATTGAAGTTGGCCGTTGTTGATAGGATTGAAGATGAGCATGCCAAAGACATATTGTCTACCGTTCTTAAAAGTGAGTTGTTATTTTATAATTTTATTTTATTTTTCAATCTTATTTTTTTACTTAGACATGGGGATTGCGAATAAATCTATAGGAGCTATGCTTCTTGAGATCTGCGTTACTGAATTAGAAGACACAACAAGCAATACACATACGCTATCCATGACGCCTCATCCAGTCGTTCAAGAGTCCAGCCATCCTTATGTGGACGATGTTACGCTTAGGGGACACGTGAGGTTGTCTGGAGCTGACGCTTTAAGAGTGGAATTCGATAGAAGATGTTCGACTGAGAGAAGACACGATCCTTTAACAATCACAGATGGCAGAGGGAAAGTAGTGGCCACTAGATCGGGTAGAGAAAGAACGGATTGGTCAGCTGAACTTCGAATTCCTGGTAAAATATTTTTTGATTATAATAATTTTGAGTATGTTTATAATTGATTTTTAGGTGATGAAATGTACTGGTCTTTTGTGAGTGATAGCTCTGTAAACGGCTGGGGCTGGAGGTTTACTGTCTACCCTATAATGTCTAATCATTCTCCGAAAGAATTGGGTTCAGACAGGGCTGTTCTAAGTCAACCATCCGTCGAAATGGTTATGTGCCTATTGGATCCAAAAATATACAAATCCACCGATACTGCTTTGATGTCTCGATTGGCAGCCGCTTTAGCCTCCTGTTCGCAGCATAGTTTTCTTAGTAAGTCATGCTTATGATGCTTATTATTAATTTCTCTAATATATCATTGTTAATTACAGCGTCTAGTCAGCGAATGTGGGCTTTGCAGAAATTGCATCGATTATTAGTGACCGATGACGACAATAAAGGTCTTGGTTTTCAGTTACAACAACTTCGTGCACCAGATAATGCGCTCGGGGGACTTTTGGAAGAGTTACCTCAAGCATTGCTGCGTCAGTACGAACATGAAGATAATTCAGTTAGGGCTGGTGTGCACCTTATGCATTCTGATTTCTTCAAAGTGCTAGCCGCACTTGCATGCGATTTGGAACTGGATAAAATGATAGGCGTATTATCGGATAACCATAAGTGGTCTTGGTTCAGAAGATATTGCAATGCCTCGCGTGTCGCTAAATCTCTGATCCATCGTACAGTGCTTCCCTCACAATTCAGCATGGAGGTCCGGAAGAAAGCAACAGATGCCTCTCAAGAGTTGATGCTAGCTATACCGGGATGTTCTACTGGGGATATTTGGGATCACGAACGGCATGATGTGTTTAAGAAGGAGCACGACGAGCAATTATTGCAATGGTTGAGTAGGAGGCCAGATGATTGGACCCTCTCATGGGGCGGATCTGGGACAATCTATGGATGGGGTCATAACCACCGAGGTCAACTGGGCGGTATCGAAGGTGCTAAAGTTAAAGTACCTACAACATGTGATTCGTTGTCCGGTCTGCGACCGGTTCAATTGGCGGGCGGGGAGCAAACGCTCTTCGCAGTCACTGCCGATGGTAAAGTTTATGCCACTGGTTACGGAGCTGGCGGACGATTGGGAATCGGTGGAATTGATTCTGTGCTTGTGCCTACACTTCTTGAATCTATTCAGCATGTGTTCATAAAGAAGGTTGCTGTCAATTCAGGAGGTAAACACTGTTTGGCATTATCGGCAGATAACGAGGTGTACTCCTGGGGCGAGGGAGATGATGGAAAACTGGGACATGGCAGCAAAACGTTCGTACTTTTAATTTCACCTATTCACATTTGTTAGTAATCAAATTAAATGTTTAGCACTTGCGAAAGACCTAAATTGGTGGAGGCTCTGCAGGGATACGATATTGTGGTAATCGCGTGTGGCGGTGCCCATTCTGCTGCCATCGATAGTTTGGGACAACTCTTTACTTGGGGCAAAGGACGCTATGGAAGATTAGGCCACGGAGATAGCGAAGATCACCTGAAGCCTAAAATTGTTGAACATCTGCTTGGTTATCGTGTTATAGATGTGGCTTGTGGATCCGGTGACGCTCAAACTCTTTGCATCACAGATGATGACAACGTTTGGTCCTGGGGTGATGGAGATTATGGAAAATTAGGTAACTAATAGTCAATATTATTGTTTTGTATTTAAATAGAATTGGCAATATTAGGTTTTATGTGATTAATTTTTAAATTTTTAATTGTGTTCTAGGTCGTGGAGGTTCTGATGGTTGTAAGGTTCCCATGAAGATTGAAACCTTAGCTGGTTTAGGTATTGTTAAAGTTGAATGCGGCTCGCAGTTCTCAATGGGTCTCACGAAATCAGGATACATATATACTTGGTATGAAGCCATATATAATATGTAAATGGTGCTGTTGTATTTTACTGATTTTTACTAATTACAGGGGTAAAGGGGACTACCACAGATTAGGTCATGGACCGGATGAGCATATTCGAAGACCACGTAAAATAACTTCGCTTCCCGGCAAGAAGTTTATATCTATTGCAACTGGCTCGCTTCATTGTGTAGCATCCACAGATGAAGGGGAGGTTTACACCTGGGGCGATAACGATGAAGGGCAATTGGGCGATGGAACGACAAACGCCATCCAAAGACCCCGACTGGTTGCTTCTTTGCAAGGAAAGAAAATTACGAACGTGGCCTGCGGCTCTGCCCACACTTTGGCATGGTCCACAAGCAGTCACACTTCAGCTGCGAGACTTCCGACTCAAGCACCAATGGAGTATGATCTGCTGAAAGATATTCCTATGCAAGTGCTGCACAGGCGTTTAATACTCTTACATCACTTCTCCGAACTAATTTGCCCGTGTATAACGATGTTCCCAATTACTGGTCTCGGCTCCCTACATGAATTACGAAATATATTGGTGTATTCCATCAAGGAAGCGACCTTTAGAAAGGTTGTGCAAGCGACAATGGTCCGTGATAAGCAACACGGCCCCGTTATTGAATTGAACAGAATCCAAGTGAAGAGGTCAAGATCACGAGGTGGGTTGGCTGGAGTGGATGGAATGAAATCTGTTTTCGGTCAAATGGTCAGCAAACTTCCACAACTTACTTCCGAGGCATTATCGTTACCTCATCGCATCTGGAAAGTTAAATTTGTCGGTTAGTTTTGTTTAGAAAAGTCTAATGCCGTCATTATATTTATATTTGATTGTAATAGGTGAGAGCGTCGATGATTGCGGTGGCGGATACAGCGAGAGTATCGCAGAAATGTGCGATGAACTTCAAAATGGATCTCTGCCTCTTTTGATACCTACTCCAAACGGACGCGAGGAAGCTGGAACAAATCGAGACTGTTTCCTGTTAAATCCCTTGGCGAAATCTTGCTTGCACTTGAACATGTTCCGATTTTTAGGTATGACCTTAAAGTATAACTCATCAACGTTGGTTTTAATGTAATATGCTTGTAGGTGTATTAATGGGAATTGCAGTGAGAACCGGCTCGCCACTAAGTATTAACTTGGCAGAGGCAGTTTGGAAGCAAGTGGCCGGTATGGAGTTAACGCCCGGCGATTTGACTGAAGTTGATAGAGATTACGTGCCTGGGTTGCTGTGTATTAGAGATATGGGACCGGATGAACGACTCTTCCAAAATCTCGAGATGCCTTTCTCAACGCCTTCTTCTTGCGGCACTGATGTTCCACTAAGCACCAAATATAAGCGAATCACTTACGAGAATCGCATGGAATATGTTAGATTGGCACTGAACTTTAGGTAATATCTATAGTCAATCAATTTAAACTAAACTAAATCAATTTAAACTTCGCAGGATTCATGAGTTCGACGAACAAGTTAAAGCCGTTAGGGATGGAATGTCGAAGGTGATTCCGGTGCCTTTGCTGTCATTGTTCAGTGCTTACGAGTTGGAAACTATGGTTTGCGGTTCTCCCGACATTCCACTGACAATGCTGAAATCAGTTGCGACTTATAAAGGTAAGTGCTTTTGTAGATCCATGTGCTTTGTAATAGTCTGGACTTGTTTTTCAGGTATCGACAGTACGTCGCCTTTGATCCAATGGTTCTGGGAAGTTATGGAAGACTTCTCAAACCAGGAAAGATCGTTGTTCCTTAGGTTTGTCTGGGGCAGAACCAGATTGCCGCGTACCATCGCGGACTTTAGGGGTCGCGATTTCGTTATACAGGTATTGGACAAGTACAATCCAGCTGATCACTTCCTACCTGAGAGCTACACGTGTTTCTTCCTGCTGAAAATGCCCAGATACTCCTGCAAGGTAAGTTTATTGTTATAGTGACAATCAATTGGTGAGTAACACTTTTGTTATTGCAGCCTGTCCTCCAAGAGAAGTTAAAGTATGCCATACACTTCTGCAAGTCGATTGATACGGATGAGTACGCCAGGGTTGCGATGGCCGGAGATCTGGCGGTGAGCTCGAGCTCTGATGCGGATAGTGATCCTGAAATGGACAGCGATCACGAACAAATCGTAGCCCGTCCAACATTCATACCGCCTTCGATCGTTTAAAGGGAAACAAAATCGAACATTTTTAAACCATTTTTTATATATATACACATACAAACGGACACATAACGTATTCGCGCTTTACATGTTAATCTGTTCTCATTATCTTTGAAATTTGTTTTGTTTATTTCGTTTATTCTCATAATCTCGGCTTTGCATTTTTTCTACGGTGAACAATTTTTGTTTACGTTGATTTTCCCCCTTTTTTTACCATTTTTTATATATTTATTGCATATTTATTTTTGTGGTTTCATTCCAGTTTATATACTATCAGTATACGTATACTAGTATCGGATTAGGTCCACAGATGAGAGAGGACGCGCTTCATCTATGCGAAAATTGGGATTATATCATATTTTGCTTAGAAACGCAGTAATCTTGTATATATATATATTTATACGTAATCATATTTATTATATATTCGCTACACGTGGGGAGCTATGCAAAGTTACCCTTTCGGTACGCTAATCTACTTCTTTACTCCGGCCGGCTGAGAAAATTAAAGTAATTATTGTTTAATTTCCAATTTATTACGTATATTCTATATATTAATAACAACTAGTCAGTTTTACTTGGAAACAAGTGAGAAATACAAGCAAGACGAGTTACTGGAAATTTTCTCTGAATCCAGTTAATATTATTATTATGTAAGTTCAGAAATGTATTTGAGTTTTTTTAGATAACCGAACATACACGAATTTTGTTGATGGAAATGTTTTTGATTACACCTTTTCTTACATTACATAATGTAAAGGTAAGTATTATGACTACTTTCTCTAAAAAAAAAAGTGGGCACGCTTTTACTATTATAAAATACTTCACCAGACTTGAGGAATTATTTACAATTTGTACAAAAGAAAAGGAATATTCTAATAGCTGAAGTTTTCAGTACTTCCTTTAATGTTTATAGGTTTGTTTACTATTTAGATTTACTATTTTTTATTGTTGTGCCCAGCGCATCCACCATAATTTATTTTAATGTTTTTAAAATAAAATAAATATAAAATAATTGATTATATAAATTATAAAAATCCTTTAATTTGGGTTTTATTATTTACAATTACATTAAAAAATAACGATATTAAGTTGGCATGAAGATATTTGAATTGTTTCTGTTATTTCATTTTAATTTTCCAAAAACGAACGACATTTTATAATGTCAGATGAACACGAACCATACGATGATCCAAAAGCCAAAGGGCTCTCACGAATATTCAATAATTACACAGTCAGAGGACGAGCAAATGTAAGTTGCGCAATAAAATCAAACAAATACATACAATATGGATAAAACATTGACACTATATATTATAAAAAAATTGTATATTTTTATTAATTTTAGGTGACATTGGCTACGTTCGTATTTTTAGGCTGCGTCTACATTTATAAGAAAATCTTCTAAACTATTGTAATCACCCTGTATATGTTAAATTCAAATAATGCCGCTTCCTCGATGTTGGCAGTCCTGCGGAAATCTGGTGTGTACCTGCAGTTACATAACTCGCAGCTATCCGTCTCTGTCTATCCAATAGGATTTCCTATCAGCCGTTCCACTTTGTCCCATTCGTGTCTTTGGTTAATCTTTGGTCACAACCTCTCCGTGCAAATTTCCAATTGTAAGTATTTTCACTATAGGTTCACTTAAATTTATTGATATCCAAATACCTATAGTAAAATGGCTGAATCAGGCGCCGATGCTAAAGTGAGCGGATTATCCAAACTTTTCAATGGATCTACAATGAGAGGCAGGGCCAATGTAAGTATATAACATTTATTCTAAAATTGTCTAAAATCAAACAAATTGATTATATAATGACTCTTAATTATGTTTGAGGTTATCCCCTAAAAATCTAAATCTTTTGGAAATTGCCTTATATATTCATTTAGTAATCTAGATAATCTATTTACTATTAATGGTAGATGGAATTACTTTGTTCGATAATCTATATAACTTTAAGGTTCCCCAATTGGCAACCAAATGTACATCAATAATATTTTTGTTTTAGGTCGCCATCGCCACCTACGCCACCATCGGTCTTCTTGTCGGTTATTTCACCCTGAAACCAAAATCCAAGAAGTAAAGATTATTTAGCATAAGCATGTAGGAGAAATAAATACTTAAAAAAGTAAACTATTGTAGTTATTTTTTATTTTCCTAATACGATTTTCTTATTGTCTAATCAATCCTTACTACATACAATAATTACGATTTCTAAAAATGGTATTTGTTTATTTATAAACGGATTTAAATATATTTACCATTACAAAATATGTTAAAAAATCTGCTATTAATGGCTATGGTCGCTTTTGTAACACATGATCCAATAGAAAGAGATGAATTTGAATCTCGGACCTAAATAAACAATAATTCATTGCTTTGTGCACAGAAATAAATCTGTTATATATGGGACATCAAAACACACTTTTATGGTCCAACACAAAAGTGTGATAAATATAGTTTAATCTTTTGTTAAAGCACATTTTTGGTACAAAGATATGTTACGTAGTCAATACTTTTTAACATTAATGTTTAACGTTTCATTAGTTATCTTTGAAACAAATATGAAATAATTGTGGAGCACAGTTTTTCTTCAAAACTGTGGTGTGCTCGATCAATCGATACATTTTATGTTGAATCGACGCTAATATAATTTTGATCGATCAGTCCTTCATTTCTGACAGTTTTGGCAAGTAAAATCAATGGTGTCCAGGTGCGTCCTGTACAAAAAGGAGGTAAGTTTTAAATTCGTAGTATTTCATCCCAAATTGAACAATCTTATTTTTTAGAATAGCATTTCTTTTATAAAACGTAACCTTATTAAAAATCATATATTTCTTTTATCATAGCGGATTATGACGTTTCTGGTGACCCTTTAATACCAAATTTTCACACTGATAGTAAGTCGAGTTGATAGTTAAGCAACATTCGTTCAAAATAGTACTTGGATGGGTAACTTCAATGAAATAGTCCTTTTGATATCTCAGATATTCACAGATGAACAATTTTTAAAATTCCATCGGAATTGACACTTCCTTTTGCAGGAAAATCGACCTTTTTTTTTGGGGTGCCGCTTTCTACCTGTGATTTTAGCTCCCTTTTGTGGGTGAGTTCAGAGATTCGTTACTCCCCATCTCACCCCTAATATAAATAATACAAAAGTGGGAGATGTGCACAAAAAAAAGTACGCAGATTCGGTGCTTCTTTTGCTCAAAAGAATCTTTATAGGGGAGAATGGACCCTTCGTTTCCCTTTTTTTTGTATCTATGCAGTTGTGCTTCCATTTTTTCCACATCCTGCATTTCATATTAAGGATGTAGCACCTTTTTAATTTAAAACCTGAAAGAAAATTAGAGAAATTCAAGAAATAACCAAACTTGAATCAAAGAAAAATATAAAGAAGTGAAAATTTTAAGTATTGTACTTTACATAGAATTAGTTTTTTGTATAGATTTCTAAATCATTCATATTCTATCCTATATTAGAGTTTAATATTTCTATAAACAAGATGAAGTTAATTTTTTGTTAATTACAAGTGCAAAAATAATACATTATACATGTTCTTATTTAAGTTTCTGATAATACGAAATTCATAAATCACAATGGAAATAATTAGAGCATAAACAAATCTGGAAATACATTATAAGTGTTCCTTTAAGATAAATTAAAGTCGAACGGTGGTACCTATGGAGAATTCTTCGATATAAGCAACAATCTCGAGGATACCCAAATACTTTGGTTAATGTTAATTAATAATTAATAGCAAATAGTATATTTTATATGATATAACCGATAAGTCTGTTATTCCGTTTTGCTACTCTTTTCCATTGCATACATACAATTAGGGGATTCTCCCCGAATTATTTATCCTTAACATGTGTAGAAAATACATGAGTTTATTTGCAAAGTTGTACTTCGTTCCGACAAGTATATTTATGATACAGCCATGAATTCTGTTCTTCCGTTTAGTTAATCGTGTTTCCATTCCGTATATCCAATTAGGGGATTCCCCCGAAGATTAAAAAATGTGCGTTTTGACAAGTATATTTGTTTCAAAATTAATAATAATTTATTGTAAATCCACGTGTACACAATTGACGACGTAGTCTTTTCGAAGTATTTCAAATAATAATTAAACAAATCATTTGTCAAGTTACTTACTAGGTTTTTATTAACTGATGTGTATATGTCAGTTACTGAGTAAAATATTACCATGCTGTGAGTGTTTATATTGAATTTTTAATTGGTTTATATAATTGAACTATCAACAAATATACAAGATTATATAAATATTTAAAAATCTTAATAGTATAAATGAATATCAGTGCCCGACAACTTTGGGGGCTCGGGACAAACACTGTTTAATTGTGTATATTTTTTTTATATTTCGACTGAACTTTAGAAAGAACATGCTTGATTTTCAAGCAATCTACTAGAAAGAATCTTAAAATCTCAACAAAATTTAATATAAACAAATTTAATTTAACTAAATATATGTTTTGGCATTATTTTGATGTGTGCATTGATTTACATCAGCGTTTCTCAATCTACGGTTGCGTTAAATTATTAATGGGTGAAATACTATTAATTATTACATAATATGTTGGGTCTCGTGGCAAAAAGGTTTATTTTTTTAAATAGTAAATGCTATATTTCAACTTGAAACGGATATTTAAGGATCATTTTTTAAAGTTTGTTAATCTAAATGTGATTTGTAATAAAGTTTAGGTGTTTTATTACATACCGTCGTCATCAATATTCTAAGGCTCTACCAATTTTTCCTTTGAAATCAGTGAAGAAACGCAAGCAAAAATGAAATTTCAACACTGGGCTATTTGAAATGTTCCTTCCTAGAATGTGACTCCCAAAGGTAGTGAAGCTGGCAACCCCTTATATAGATTTTTATTTCCTATATTTTGTACACTATGTTCTTCTCTGAATTCGCTTTCAGTAATCTAATCATAACTCTATTTAAATTATCTTAAGTCTTAAATATTTAAGTTACTGAAAATGCAAAGTTACGTAAATAAAAATAAGTCAGTAATAATGTTAAGAAATAACCTTTTCTAGTCGCAATATATTATACATTTATAAAATGCTATAATTTTAAACATTTCATGTGAATTATACAAAAATGTAATGAAAATTTCAGTTTGAGTTATTATATTTTTAATTATTGAATATATAAATTAAGTATTAAGTAGCCCATGTATATAATAATTGATTTTTGTGTGTTGTGAAGAATATTACCACAATTGTTCTACTTAAGTTATCCGACTGTACTCAGGTTAACTTAAGTAGTACAATTGAGTTGATTTTTTTCATATATTTCGAGTATTATTGTACTATGCTAATTGTTGGTGTAATTATTAGTTGCTAGGACTACTAATGGTATGTACCGTTCGAACAAGACTTTTTAATTCGGATGAAAGTTTATAACAGGAACGTTTGAAATAACGTTACATTTTTTTTTTGTTACTTTCAATTCGCACCAAGCCGAATTTCGCTATATGAAAATGATTGTATTATGGCATGTATTTAAATAATTTTTGACTGTCAGGTGGTGGATTATGTTGACCAATTGGCGTCGACAAAAGTGCATTTGTCAATTGTTCGACAATTTTTTCTGCGAAGATCGCTGCCATTGGTGGAAATGGTGACGTCCTTTGTTCTGGGCATGGAAAATTTCAGGTAACGGACCGGCACGCACGAAATATTTTGAGGAGAGAGTGAGAGAGAGAATTATCAATCATAATTTGTGCGTATTTTGTGTGTATGAAGAGTATGGAATAATGTTAATTATGATTAGAGCAAGAGTGAGTGAGAGATAGGAGAATATAAAAAAAGTCCCGTTGTTATCCCGTTAATCCATTCCAGATTCGAGGCGAGGTCTGGTCGCGCCGCCGGAGCCGAGCATGTCCGATCGTTGCCGATGAGCGTTTCTTTTTAAAGAACACAAGAAATTCGGCCATTTTGACGAGCGTAGGGAGTGAACAGTTGCAAAACAATCCTTGTGTTTAGAGGTGGAAAGTTCAGTGGCTGGTATTGCGAGAGAGGAGAGATCTGTTGTGGGCTTTGGAGACGACGGTATCTGTGCGTGAGAGTGCGTTGTCGAGTGTGTCCCCCCCGAGAGCTGAAGACCTCTCCCCCTGTGAGGACCCCCTCGCAACCTGAAGATACGTTCTCAACCACCTGAGTGTGCCCCCCTATTTGTGCTCCACCGTACCCCATATGGCGTGTTTACATACGCTCAAACAGGAAATCAGAACATTGGAGCAAATCTTCCCCAAAAACCATGATAGGTTTCAGATTGTGTCCGCGAGTGTTGACGAACTGAGCTGCCGCTTCATCGGCAAGAATGGCAAAAAGTACGAAATCCATGCTAACATTACGGTAAGAATCGATTTTTGATTACACATAGACCATACATCCTTCATATAAAATAAAACGAGAAATGTGAACAGGGACGAAGGAAACGGCGCAAGAGAACCATGATGGAGGAAGGTAACAAAAAAAAAAAGAAAAGGCAAGGAGGCTGATAACAATACCACCTACCTTCATCTGTCTGCTTGACATTCACATCCATCAGCTGTGCTGCTTCTCTCTCTCTTTCACACACACATTGACAGATTCTCTTGCCACCATTGATTCAATGCTTTTTCATGCCGACAGGAAACATACCCATCAGTGCCACCAGTCTGGTTTGCTGATTCTGAAGAGACCAGCATAACAAATGCTGTACAGATACTTAGTAACACTGAGGGCCTGGACAACCATGTACTCCACCAAGTGGCAATACTCCTCAGGGAGCTGTGTAGACTACATGCTGTCCCTGAACCACCCGATGTTGCTAAACTCACCTTTCCAAACCCTCAAATTACCAATAGCAGGTATGTCACCCTTCTATCTCAACTTTACCACCATTTTGTTTCTTCAGGCATGCTTAACTCTCACCAAAGAAACATTCATTAAATAAACACATGAAAAATAATATCATATACATTCAATACATATTTATCAAAAACATTACTTTAAGACAATTTAACCTATTTTCATTGTCAATATTCACAATAACGCCACTGTTGATATTTATGTGCATGCCTTAACATATAAATAACTTAGACTACAAAAAAATATCATTTATTTGTAGCAATTAGCATTAAAATTTGATGATAACTAATGTCTTCTGGATTTTCCATATTATTTATTATTAGAGAGAATTTATAATAGGCGGAATTATAATTGCATCACAAAACCAGTAAATTTTAATATATTTAAAAAAAAAGCAAGTTATAGTAGTTACAGGGAGATGGCGTACGTGTTTAACTTGAAATTGACAATTAAAACGTCAAATTATGTAACTATTTCTAAGCTATAAAGGGCATAAAATAAGAGTAAAATGGTCACAATTTTGTGAAGATGCGAATTTATAAAATTATAATTAGGATTGATTACAGATTAACTTAACTCAGCTTCAGCAGAATCAATATTATACTCAGCTAATATTTTCATGATTCAGCTTTAAGCTGTTACTAAAAGATATGCAAATAATTAGAGCATTGAAAATAACAAAATGATGATATGTTAATTTTTAATCTACTGCCATATTATACAATATATACAGTAATATGTCATTACAATTTCATGACGAATTTATAAAATTGTAAAATAAAAAGGCTCAAGTATTTCTTAGTAATTTGTTCAGGAATCATTAAAAATATGTCTAAATGAAATTTAAGCGAACCTTCAGAAGATCAAGGTTGTTTTTTTTTTATAAATATTCAAAACCGTATCTCGTTCTGTAACGTTTCCAAAATTGTTGCATATGTAAATCATGTAAGTCCCGTATAAAGCCATATTACTATTCTTATCTTTATATAATGACACGGATATATCTATACAATTTTATGAAGTCGTTCAGCGAATTTATGAAATTATAAATAGGAGAGGCTACAGTTTCCTGAACTCTGTCTTGAATCGAACTCTCTGCTCACTAAATATATCCTAAACTGCGAATCTTTGGAAGATTTTACTTCCTCCAGGTTGCTATAAAAAGCAAATTGTCGTATAGTTATTTTTAGATCTGAGCAACTGTTACTAGTGTCCATAATTAATTTCGTCTTCACATTTAACTATGCATTTGCTGCAGCCATAATATAATTTTTGTTAAAATATAAAAAAGCACATTTAGTTCAAACTGACAGTTTTCTTTTGGTCGAAGTTACGAAAGTTAGCACTTCAAACACTTCTATTATATAATAATGTTGCGTTGAATTGTTACAAAGGAGAAACTGGAAATTAAAGTTTATAAATACGGTCCAATGTTTGCATTTTTAATACGTTTGGGGTCACTTTAAATTATAGACAATCACGCGGTGTACAAGGCTCCATTCATTTAATATAATTCTTGTTAAAAAGCAAAAGTAGACACAATAAATATGATTATTTGCATAATTTATTCATAAATATGACTTGAAACGTACAATATTGTAAATATGTGAAAGTTATAGCTAAATATTTAAAATTAATATGAATTTATAAACATGGAATTTAGATAAAAAAAAAGGAGGATATTAACAGTTTTCAATAAATTTGGGATAAAATCGTTTAATCGTTTTTGCTATTACTATTGGAAATCAAAATCTTTCTTTTTTCTTTTGTATTATGTGGCGCGTGTGGCGGTCGATAAAACGCTGACCTTGAATTAAGTACACTATCAATCTTTCAGGTGAAATTTCAATGAATTATTGCCGTTGAGCAAATTCCATTGCGATCGTCGTCGATCAGTGTTGGCTTTAATAAGAGTCGTTCAATAGCCAAACTAATACACCTTAATGAAAAGAAAATAAACACCTTCCGATAATAAAATGCGTTAAGCGCAATTATCGACGACCTTGATGTTTAATAATAATTGTGCAGTGCAATAATAATGGGGGTTTTGGGATTTGAATTGAATTATCTGCATTTCATATATGTTTGCTGCTGTTTTATTTTTATTTTCAAGCGGTTTGACAGCATATCAAGGTTGGAAAACGTGTAGTAGATTGTTGTAGTTGGATGAGTTTGATTTGATCCATAGAATTTGTAGATTCAGTTCAAATATAATAGCGAATAAGTCTGATTAGATTAGCAAGTCTTAATACCATTTCATTTCAAATAATGCATATTCAAATAATGAGTATTAGTATCAAATAGAGTAAAAAAAAACAAGTTATAGTATTTACAGGGAGATGGCGTACGTATTTAACTTGAAATTGACAATTCAAACGTCAAATTATGTAACTATTTCTAAGCTATAAAGGGCTTTAAAATAAGTGTAAAATGGTCACAATTTTGTGAAGATGCGAATATATAAAATTATATTATCAAATAGAATTATTAGTATCAAATAGAGTAATTTGCTTATGTCATTCATATTATGGTCAAAGGTTTGCAAATTACAGAAAAAAAGTAAACTTTTTTTTGTTTGTCGTGGTCGTTAGATTATTTACTCTTGCGTAATTTTCTTCATTTTCATGGTCTTTGTGCAAGCCTAGGCGTTTTGTTCCTTCTGTAATGGGTACTTTTAATGCGGCAAATATTCATTATCGAGCAGCAATAATTATTACGTAAATTACTCGTTTCACGGAACGACACGACCGCGGTTGTCAGGCGTTTTTATGCTCGACTAATTATATATATATTTTTTTATGGACTTTTCTAAATGATTTCGATCAGATTCATAAAATAGTTGAATGACATTCAGGTTACGTTTACTTTGTCTATATCTACTATTTTCAATTGTTTATAGATCTGAATGAGAGCTACGTGACGCTTGTCAAGTAATACGTACGGTTCTAAGTGCAACTCATCAAAATTTCTTATACGTACGCAAGTAACATTACATATTTCATTGAGTATATTTTTTATTCATTATTATTGGGAAAATTTACCGCTTTTAACAGATTAAATTGCGGATTGATTCATTTCTTATTGAACATAAGTTTTAAAAATTCTTTAATTGTTTTTTTGATTAATTGTATAAAAAGTATACATTTTTTATTTGAAATTGCACCATTTCCCTAAATTACTTTTTAAGTATTCATATACGAGTTGTAGATATTATCTTTGAAAAACAGTTTTATAGTTAGTTAAATAAATAATTAGGAAATTACGAAATAATTAATTTAAGTTATTAAATTTTGATAACTTGTTTTGCATCAAGAAGCAGGAAGTCTAATTAATATTTATAACTAATTTAAACGGTTACTTGAAATCATCATTAAATAGCAATAACAAATTTTATTCCACAAAATTATCTGCATTTTAAGTAAATATCAATATTTATAGTTCTGTTTTTTATATTTCTATGCGTTTTTCTAGTTTTATTTCGAGCGTTTCATGCAAAGTCCAATTTTTTTAATAAAACTATTTTGTTATGATAGTATATATTTAAAACAACATATCTTCACGTTTATTTCGGAGCCGCACCAAGTGTATAATTATTTTACCTAATTATTTCATAACATAATAAAATATACAAATAGCTTTTTTATAATAATTGTACAAAAAGCAGTAACTTTTCATTTTAATAATAATATTATTTATTGCAACAATAAAAATAAAATTCTGTTGGGTTATTGACCTTATATATTTAGTATAACCTATTTTCATAGAGGATTTTGCAGAAAACGGATGGATATGCGATAAACTATTATATAAACGTAATAAATAACATAATGTTAAGCATAAATCTAACTCTGAATGTTGAATGAAATTTCGGCAAATGTGGCATTTCAATAATAATATTTATTGTTCACAAATACATGTATTTGCATTATGGAAAGCAGTTATTATGAAAATCAGTGTTTCTCAACATGGAAAATATAAAATATTAAAAATAAACAATTTAGTTTAAGTTTGTTAAATCAAATTTTGTGTATTCAATATTTATGGATATTTGTTTCTTGTACAGTTTTGTAAATAAAATGACCTCTAAATTTGAGGGTAGATTAATATTAACATTATTTTTTATCTACGCATATATTGACAATATCTCTAACGACCTCAACGAACTAGAAACACACAGAGTAAACAGCTGTTCCATTATGTTTCGGTACAATGAGTTTAGAACACAAAACCTTGTGTAATTATTACCCAAATTCTGTTCAGCCTTACGTTTGCTTTATTCATAATAAACTTTTTTATGTCTTACTCAGCTGTTTGCAAATAGCAATATTTATGCACTTCATTGTTTTAAAAAAACATAGATTATAGAGCGAATTTATTATTTTAGTGACAACATGAATGTAAACAGTCCAAAGTATTATTGTTAAAAAATATAACAATACAAGAATACTTCGCTTAGTGCGGATAATCGATTTCACCAATATCCCAGATTGATAGATTTATTTAAAACCCCATAAAATCTATATCTGTTTTTATTATATTCAAATTTGTAATTTTATACTGAATCGTCTTTTAGATTTATGGAATTTGTAGAAAATACAAAAAGCTATCATCTTCAAGATTAAAAAATGTGGATTTAATATTATTTGGGTCATACATTCATACTTGTTTGGTGACTTGTTAAGTGTCTCAAACTATTTATGAAAAGTGTGCAATATTCATGACCAACTCCGCTTCCTGAGGTGCTTGTAACTTGTCAAGTATTGCGTCGTGGACTTTATATGTTTGATGCTAATATGTTGTTTAACCTACATTATAAGGTTGTTTTTCGATTAGTTTATGGGTCTTGACTGAAAACCGGTGGATGGTAAAAATTGTAACAGTAAAATTGTCGGAGCAACGCCGGATGACCCATCCGATTAGTTTGTTATATGGGTTGCTATGGAGAAATCAGAGACGATTGCTGGTAACATGACTGCTTCGGTGGGCGACGACCGTAAACAGTATATCTTATATTCATATGTTTTATTACAACAAACTTATACAAGGATTAAACTAGTTTAAATCAGTGCTGCGTTTTGAAAACGACATTAAACATGCTTTGGCCTTTGAATCATCATAACTTGGAGATATTTTGCAAATCAACTATATCCGTATTCTGCACTGGATTATATTGCTCACAGTTTTATTATTATTAGTCATTTTTTTTAATACGCCTATTTGGCAAAGTCAAAAGTTGGCAAACGAATTGCGGTCAGAAAATTTCGCCGGTCTACAAAATTTTCAAAACTCCATAACAACCCAAACATAACTTAAAATGATTTGTAGTAATATCAGATATTTTTACTGTTTTTTTTATATTCTGTTATTAAGATGGTTTTTTAATTCAGGTTTTATTTTTACCAGGGTCATTGATAATATGTATTTACGGATAACCTTTGAAATTACGTAATTAACATGTTACAGCAATTACCTCTGACACTAGTTTATTTTTTCGCCTGCCTAAATGACGTTGATTTTCATTGCCAATCAAAGTGACCTATAAAACATTTGAAGTATGTTCATGTCGTTAAGGGAGAACATGTCCGAACTGGGCCATAAATACGGAAATGGTCGATACACACGCTCGTTCGGCTAATTAAAAATCTATTGTTAGATGCGTTAGTTTCTTTACTTTCCCAGAAACCGCTGTTTCTTCTTTAAATATCTTATCAGTTTACCACAATGTTTTTAACGTCGTGCATTGTTTTTTTTAGAAGTCAACTGCAATCAACGTCTGTTATATATTTTTTTTTGTTGTACAAAACGCTTACACTTGATTAATTATCTGCGAAGTCACCCGTTGTGACTAATGCGATGTGTAGTGGTTGAAACTTTTTTCCAATATGCATTATTGGTTTCTTGTTTTCGTTGCATTTGCTAGCAGCATTTCATAACAGTTTAACCTACATTTAACTTAATTGATCTGTTTGTCAGTTTTGCGATTTTAACATCTTATCTATAAGCGAAAAACACGATTAAGATGTCCGAATTTTATACATAAATATTAATAAAAAAATATTTTCAAAAAACATATTTCATTTTATTTAATTCTACGCAGAATATGATTTTTTAATAATTGTTTCATAGAATATTACTTAATAGTTAACATCTTTTGCTCTAGTTAAAAAAATAAATATTTTATTAATTAAAACAATTTTTAATCTAGCAATTAAAATAAATGTTTCCAACAAATAATTTGCACGATAATTAACGAGTAAATTGCCTGCAAATGCGCAGTTTCTATAGCTGAAATTTGAATTATGAAATAAATAAACTTTAACGTACTGTAATATAAACTACTCATTTTTTTTATATTGCAGATAGTTAAATTATTTTTTGATTACAATATCATATTTTATGTCAAGATAAAAGTAAAGATATTATGTTTGTGGAAGGTCACCTATTGAAGGAAACCCATTTAAATTAAATGCAATTTATTTTAATACCTTTAGTAATTGTAACTTTAATAGTCGTTTATGTTGTGCGTGGAAACAGGCAAGTTTCAAACTAGTCAACTTGGTTGTTGAGACATGTGGAAGGAATGTTCAGCAACAACAATAAAATAAATATCTTTAAAAACAAAACAATTATTATGTGTGGATGGAAAATTGCAAGGGAATTTTATTATAATAAGAACATCAATATTTTTTTTAATTTGTATAACTTAATATTTTTAGTAAACCTTTTATTAAAAAGTCAGATTAATTAAATTATCTGACGGTAAATATTTTTGTGTAGTTGTTTAGTACATAAAATGATAAAAGTGAAAAATATTTACAAGAAATATTGACTTTAATTAATAACATTGCAAATAATGTTTTTATTCGAGAACTAGTTTTGGGTTTAGGATTAAAGAATAGGTATAAGCACTACGTTACATATCTTAGTAGATGATTCGTTTTATATTTATTAGATGTTGGTTATTGGTTGCTTTGGTTTTGTAATTGAATTGGAACTGCAGAAATATGCTAAAAACAGAATCTTTATTTAGCATATGCAATTGTGGTAGGGGAGTAGAGAGTGAGACATGCGTATTGTGAAATCGACGACTCGACCGCACAATCCATGAATACTATTGAATCACGTATACAAATTGCAAAGAGTGGGTTTTCCGATTATTTTAGGTGTAATGTAAGTTCTTCATGTTTATATAACAAATTCAAATGAAATTAACAACAATTTTAAAGTATAAATGCATTTTTTCATACTGAAAATAATAATATTTTAAAATTTTATGCATTGATCTAAGTTTGTGCGTTTCAATGAAAAGTCAAATTTGATGTTTTAAATATGTGATGTGTATTGAAAGTCGAATGCCGTATTCAAATAGTTAATGTATTTAGATTCGATCAAAGTTGATATGGTTGGAGCACAAGTTAGAAGGTGAAAGCTACTTTTGTAAGTCAACAATCTTAAGAGTTGAATATATTTGGTTTAGATTTTTGACTGGATTTGTGAAAATGAAATATGAATCGAATGAATGTAATTGCTCGAAACAATTCCTTTGATGTATCGGCTAATTGATCTGAGACCACTCTGACCTCGCTCTCTGAACGCATAGGAATCGGACGGAACGAGAGATAACGTTAAATATTCGATGCTCGAGTCAATGACTCATTTTATTATTTATCATTGGCTGCTCGAATGTTTGGTCTCAGCATAAAGTTATGTATCGTTGTTGACGCGTTTCTTAATGGCTTGCATGCATCAGCGACGAAAATGTTTGTTGATTAAATTGTTGTATCTTGATATGACTTATGTTAGGTAATTTTGCTTAATTATGTGATTTTTTGTTGTTTGGATAGACTTAGTTGTGGGATGGATCAGATGGAGGATGAGGGCTTAGACAGCGAACAGGACGCGGAGATGGCTGACTCGGATGCGGAAGCGGATGATAGCGATGCCGAAGAAGACCTTGGAATGGAAATGGACGACGGTGGCAGGGCAAAGAACGAGGAGATGGGTGTCGAGCATTTGGCTACATTGGAGAGACTCAGACAGAATCAGCGGAAGGACTACCTCAAGGGCTCGGTATCTGGATCGGTGCAAGCTACAGATCGTCTGATGAAGGAACTGCGAGACATCTTCCGTTCCGAATCTTTCAAGAGCAAGATGTACGAGATCGAATTGGTCAATGAGTCCCTCTACGAATGGAACGTGCGTCTTATGTCCGTCGATCCCGATAGTCCACTCAGCCACGATCTGGCGTTATTGAAAGAGAAGGAGGGAAAGGATGCCATCCTATTAAATATGCTCTTTAAAGATACTTATCCGTTTGAACCGCCCTTCGTACGTGTCGTTCATCCAATAATCTCAGGTAATTGCATATTTATCGATTACATTCATAGTTTCAAAAGTTCTTTAACGTTAACACTTTAGTTAAGTATGTATTCATCCCATATACATTATTATTGAAGTTCTTATAGTACATACAATTACGAATATTTTTTGTAACAGACAACAATTGTAAATTTTAAAACTGTTTCTAGAAGTATACACAATGCACTATTTTCAGATGAAGAAACCATTAGGAAACTCAAACGTATTTTTTCGATATTAATTCAGCTTCTCATTGTTGATAAACTTTTTAAAAAGAAGTGATGATTTACAATGTTCAAACACGTATAATCGTGTCAAAACATTTGTCAAGATCGTGATAAATGATTGAAAAGGCAAAAACAAATCTACCAAATGTTTGGGGAAATAGACAAACACAATAATAGGTCAATTTTGTTCATCGTTTTAATATAGATTGTACGATGAAATCCAAAGACCTCATTTGAAAATCAAGATGCTTTTATGGTCATATAATCGTATTTCGATTTCAGCTGAAAAATACACAAATCAACTCATGAATCAATATTCTTTGTACATGTTTCGTTATTTTGTTCTGAAAACTTTCCGATTTTTCATCGAATTTCAAAAGTCTTATAATTTTATCTCTGGTACTTTTATGTTGATGTAAATTTAAGTTTGGCATAATTTTGCAAATTGGTAGATACTTTCCTCGTATAGTCGCTCATTCGTGAAGATGATGTAATGATCTATTTATTTATAAGTACACAATTTTATAATCGCGAAGTTGAATTCAAATTGTTCATAGTTGTTTTTGCTTGAAAATATCAATAGTTTTCTTTGAACTGATCGAAAATGTTAAAATACATAAAGTTTTAAAAATCTTTTTGTTTGCTATCCAAATTGACTTCGGTTCCAAGATGATTGTCATCGATTCGGTTATTTCATCATTTGATATTTTGTTTTCGGTTAGGTTCTCATACACGTGTTACGAAAACTCATGAACTTTACGTTATGCCAAATTGATGTAAAGCCAGCGACGTGCTTTTGACGTTAACATTATGACATCGTTGTATGTTTAGTGCCGATGTTCCAATTAGGATGCGGAAAAAGGGCTGCAAGAACAAACAACACGATGCGTAAATGATTTGTATTCCATGGATATATGAATCATTCCGATCTAAATATAGTTAATAATTTAAGTTTACGATCTCCGTTGTTACTTTTGTTCTGTTTTTCTTTTACTTAATGTTCCGTAACGTTGAGTTTACGTTTATTACGATTTGCAGTTTGAATTCTCGAGTATTATCGATGTCTATATCTTAAATTTTCAATGACTTTTCTGCATCAAAATTTGATTGTTCTCTGCTATTGCAGCGTTAATGATATAATCGATCTTTCAGGTGGTTACGTTTTGGTGGGTGGAGCGATCTGCATGGAGCTGCTGACTAAGCAGGGTTGGTCAAGCGCGTATACAGTAGAAGCTGTGATTATGCAGATCTCTGCGACTTTGGTCAAAGGCAAGGCGAGGATACAGTTTGGAGCCCCTAAGGTATGCTCCCAGGGCCAGTATAGTTTGGCCAGGGCTCAGCAGAGCTTCAAATCTCTAGTGCAGATCCACGAGAAGAATGGTATGTACACAAACACAACTAGCTAAACTAGGAAAAACCTAACTATTTTTTTTTGTATCTCATGTTACAGGTTGGTTTACACCTCCCAAAGAAGATGGTTAAGACTGGTAAATTGGTTCATCTTAAATGTCTCCCAATCAACCTTCCTTTAAGTAAAAACAGCAACTACAAAAAAAAATCTAAAAAAGTATATATATATTATTATAAATATAGTAATGATAACCACACACACACAAACACACACACGCATCTGCGGATGGGGTGGAAATTGTTTTCGTCTACTTGTATCTTTAATGGGGAAATAAGGAATTTTACAGAGAGAAAAAAAAACAAGTTGTATCTTAGTGCCTGAACATGTAATAATTCTTCAAATCCTCGTTCGGAGACGTTCTTACACGTCACGTTTTCTTTTCGCTACGAACAACTGTAATCGTTATTATTATTATTCTTATTTAAAATTATTTTTTTCCGTTTTAGATGCGATCATTCGACGATCGCCCAATTTACTATTAATAAGATAACAAAAATTCATTCCATGTTGAAGATTTACTCTTTTTTTTCCTTTCGATTGAAAGCAGACGGTTTTTCGGTTGGGAGAAGATGCGCTGCTTTTTTTACGGTGACAAACTAAAACAACAAGAGGGTTGAATAGGGCTAATTGATAATGATTTTCGGTAGATTCGTTTGATTGTAATGATGATGATGATGAAGATGTATATAGGGGGGTATATACGACATATATATATTAAAAAAAAGGTACACACCCTATATATTTATATAGAAGTATGTTTTTATATAATATGAATCTGTGATCTCTCACTAATTTATTATATTGGTTGGTGATATGTGTTAGACTGTTTACATTTTTTTTCTCTCTTATTATTATATGCTATTATTATTTTTTTTTTGTTTAAATAATTAATTATTTTTATGTACGTCAAGTAAGCAAGGAATGGTTAGAAAGACAGGAATCAAGCGTTTCTCAAGTCGAAACGAAAATTATAAATAAATACGAGCAGAAGGATGCGGTGTGATTGATTGTGGTTGTTTTTCCTTTCACCGAACTTTCAATTCGAAGACGATTGTTGAGCCCCTATTTTCACCCACTTGAGATGATACTGTTGACAAGCAGCACATTATTACTTTTATATTCATATATATTTTTTTTAAATCGTGGTTTGCCAAAAAAAAAAATAAGAAGGAAGAGAGCAGAATGTTTCTGAGGGATTTTCTCCCTTTTTGCAAATAACAAAATTTAATTATTATCTATTTTTTTTTAAATGTCTGTGGCAGCTGATTGTTTGAATGTGTACGATGTGTATAACTTATAATTATGCAATAGGTAACAAAAAAAGAAAAGAAGATAATAAGAATAACGCAAATCTCTGTTTTCCCTCCGGTTTTGTCGTGCGAGAGCTGCTGACGAAGGACTCTAAATAAAATAATTATAAATATACAACATATATTATAATTTACACTTTCCACGTGTTTTCTTTCAGTCGAAACGTAAACTGGCATTCGCGTTTTATTATTATTTTTTCCCTTTCGTTCGGATTGCCGACTTTATTATATACACACTTATAAATTATTATTATTTGTCCTTATCGCAGAAGTTACGGAATTTATTGAAGAAAATAGTCAGGTTGTTTATTATTACATATTATTATTATTATTACTATTGCTATTTTTTAATGTAACTACTTATTAAGTGTCTTTTGTGTAATTTAGTTTTTACTCGATTATCCTTTTTTTTCATTTTTTATTTACACATATATAAACATACTATGATGATTTGATTTGATGAAACGAAGATGATGATGATGATGTAGAGGTGTGTAACTTCGAGGTATTGTATGTGATTTTTGTAAAGAAGTTCGGAAGGTGAATATATTTATATTAGAGCCAGTTAATGTTTAAGTTCGATCTGTAAATATTATTCAGTTTAGATGTATAAATGATTAATAATATAATTAAGGACACTTATTTGACTTGTTTATTATTTACGTTAAATCCCCTCTTCAGGTAGGACTCGTTTAATCCTTTTTTTTTCTTCATTTAATAATTTTATATTAATCTTTTATCTATTTACGTTTTTGAAGCTATTTTGAATGCGGTAACATTATTCCAACACTTGCTCATTTGTTGCAGTCCTTTCGGTAATATTAAGAGCTGTGTAAGGGCGTTTTATGGTGTTATTTTTATCATGTTATGTAATTGTATATTTCAATCTATATTCTACTCCACCAACAACAAATTCCTTATTTGATGGAGTTTGTTACAGCTGCCAAACGTATCTTAGTATTTTCTGGGTTATTAACTTCTTCCTTGTATGTATCGACAATTATGTTGATTGTAAAGCTTTATTGGGTTGTGTGGCTTGTCTAGACAACTAGATAGTAAGGTACTTCCTTATACTGGCGTCAAGTCAGTGGTGCATGTTCCTCCTTTGCAATTTCCTCTATACTTATTTGAAATTTGCTGTTTGTTGCACTTGAAACAAATTGGGTGGTTATATGTTAAATTTGCATGATAAGAGGTATTAGAGGTTTATTTATTAAGTCAATGAGGAAGATGTCTAGGGGTACCATGTTTACGAGGTCCACGAACTAAGAAATTTTCCTATAATGTTTTAAAACATAACGGGACTAGGGGCCCTAAATATTAATTTGATTATGGGCTGCTGCAAGTATCCTCAATTCTGACGACTTAGTCCATCTATCATAGTCCTTCGATCTATTAGTGATCTCAGAATTCAAAATTTCCTGTTTTTTAAATAATTTTCCTCTATTCTGTATGTCATCTGGACTCTATTTAATTCAGCTTCCTAGATATAATTATTGTAGTTCTTCGTTTAATAACAAATTCAGTTTTCATTTTTATTATTTCTTCTACATTCGCATTTTCATCCATTTTTTTCTCACCATAGTTCGTCGCGGAATAGTTTTTATTTTATCGTAGGGTAAAAATAAAGGTGAATATATTTTTGTCTTAATTTATTTATTGTATAAGATTTTTATGATGTATATTTTGTCGTGTTTTTATCTGAGTTTGTTCTTGCACTATTTTATTTGTAGCATTTGCCTTGTATTTGTTTTTTTAAATAATTTGGTTTTATTTTTCGGCGTATTTTTTGTTTGGTTTCTCTTAACACCTGGGATGGTAAATTTTTCATCAATAGACTTATTTATTCTTATAACACGATTTCTATATAACAATGTACCAATTAATCGCGTTATGAAGTGTTGACTTAATTATTTTAGTCAATCAGAAATTCAACTTCATTCTTTCTTAACTCAATGAAAATTCCATATTTCAATAATCAAGAATTTGTTTAGATTATTTTTTGGTTCAATTTTCAAAAATATAATAAAATTATTGGACAATAATTTTTTTTTTATTATTGAAATAATATGAGTTGTTACATAAAATCCGTTTGTTACCTAAGTAACGAATAAATAAATATTAATTGTGTCATTTAAATATAAATTAAAATTTTATTATGCATTATGTTGTAAGTAAACGAAACGGGAAGATAAACAAGATACCAGTTCAAATTATAAAAAACTTATGATATCTTGGAATAATGATTGCAGTCAAATTTTAAGATGCATAACGTTTGTAGTGAAGGATGCTGCTGTTTCATTAGAGAAGGTAGGCGAAGTTAGTTGAATGCAGAGTTTGTTATTTTTTTATTACGCGATCCAAAAGATTTTGTAATTCTACAAATCTAATTGCTTATAACATAAAATTAAAAATAAAACGAGAAAGTATTAGTTCCTCACTTTGACTGAAGATGGCAACTGTACACAAAAATCCTTGAAAGATCTGTAAAATTATAAGACGATTTTAGTTCGGACACGTAAAAAAGAATATGAGACATTTTATTTGTCTATGTATCTGAATCCATAGATATATTAATAATATCTAAAACTATTTTTTGACATATTGTTTAGTAGCGAAGTTGGTATCAAGTAAAAATTGTACTGTAAATTAACATTGAGAATAATTGAAGAAAAGTGTTGCATTATAAATATAAGAGTTTATGTAATTTAACATATCTTTATACAATTTTGTTTACAAATTATTATTATTTGTAATAAAAACTTGTTATATCCAAGGGATGAAATTGTGGACTCTATGGAATATTTTTTGGAGTCTCAGTGGTTGAGAAATTAATTCAATTCGATTGGATTTACATAATTTTATTCGTTACTTGCCAATTATTCAAGCCATAACGTTTTATTTTGATAATTTAGATACTTTTAACATTCTTACTAAGTCTTTGTTCATAATTTGATATGCTTATTGAAATTAATTATAAAGATATAATCTACTTACTAAGTAAATTATGATTGTTATGAGGTGAGAGTTGTTGTAGGGAGTATGGCTTTATTTACAATTGACGATTAAGTATTTGGCTCAAGTCTTGTACATTTCTTTATATCGAAATCGGTATGAAGTTTCTTATAGGTTTTTATAAGTGCATAAATTCGGAATATTTTACATTTGTCCGTAGTGATGGGATTGTTCTAAATGTTTATATTAAAGTGTAAGAGAGCTTTTTTTACATATACTTATTTTATATAAGAAGGCGTATTGACTGGAGACTTAGTTTCTATATACTGTCGTGTCTCGGGATTGAATAATCTCTGGAAGACGTGGATTATCTCGTAATTACGTAGTTGTAGAGTCTTAGTTTACAAATATTAAATACGATATACTAAAATAGCTAGACAAAAAAAAAAAAAAAAAATAGCTAGACATATAGATGGCGCGTCTATCGACAAGTCCATATGATTTGTAGGAAGTACCAACCTTCAGACAACGCTTTTCAAAATTTCATAGTAATCTGACGTTTAGTTCACAAGTTACAGTAGCTTTGTAATTTTCAAAACAGTGGAAAAATTTGAATTTCAGCAGTGGTACTCTATGGAGAAGAGCCCCATAACACTTAATGCTTTGCTTGAACGGCATTTTTTACCATCAAATTTAGATTTTACCATTGTTTTGAAAATTATAAAAGTAGCGTTACTAGAACCACTGCAACTTGTGAACTAAACGTCAGATTACCACGAAATTTTGAAAAACGTCGTCTGAAGGTTGGTAATTCTTAAAACCATATGGATTTGACGGCATATAGATGACGCCTCTAATCTATATGCCATCCTACGAACTTATTGAGTGAGCTGTTATGTATTCATTTATATATTTTTTAGTGGATACGTGACAATAATAAGGAAATAATTCTCAGGCTACACAAATATACAAATTAATCATTCAACGGATGATGATAATACAATAATAATAAGTGTATTACAACTTACCTTCTGCTCATAGTTGTAATAAATATAAAATGTAAAAGAAAACTTAAGAGGATTAAAGCAAAGGGAGTTGAAGAATAAAAAATAAAAAGCGAAAACAATTCATCCTTTATTAATAGAACAATAATAATAACTATTCATGTATATACACGTTATTTTTTTTTGTAAGTATTCCAAGTTTTTTTTTGTTTGTATATTATTATTATTTTTTTATTACACAACCTCTATATATGTATATACATGGATAAATATATAATATATATATATATATCTTCTTTTTCTGTTATGTTTTTCTTTCTTCTTTATTTTTATTTTTTTTGTTTCATCATAGCATTGGTAACAATCAGGGGGGAAAAATAAATTTGAGAAATAATGTCGCAGACTGCGAAAGTCTTAAAAGTAATAGGATACAAAAAAAATGAAATTAGTAATAATATAAAGTAATACAACTAGTAGTGAAAATAGTGACCAGCTTACGTAATTCAACAATTCTTAAAAATAATATTATCAATATTATTAATCATATGATTCTAATATTTAAATTTAATATATATATTATATTTGTTTGTCTGTAATTCTTATAAGTTATGGTAATAATAATTTAATAATCATTATTATTTACATAGGCTGTTTTCTATCGGTATTATTAATGTTATTTTTTTATACCATTATTTCGCAAGGGTTTTGTTCTTGTTCTTTTTCTAAACGCACCCGGTTATTATTTTTTGTTTGTTTATTCTTGTTTACATAGAATACAGTATAATAATATAATAACAACAACGGACAACGAAATCATACTCTCCAACGCTACGTAAGCCGTCTCAAATAATGCACGATTTCATTACAGCGCGGATTGAGACGGCCTTCACAATCGAACAATAGATTAACCAAAGGATAGAAATGAAAGAGCTCGGATATCTTTGTAGTTACTTTTTTCTTGTTACAAGAAGTTTAACAACGCTTTTGTTCCCGCCTCCCTTATATAAAAACACGTCTCCGATTCATTGATTACTAATGTTTTTTTTTTTTGTAAATTTTTGTTTTGCTACAACGCAAGTGGGCCGTGTCCAAAAGTGTAGGCCCGCAAATAACGAAGATCGCACATAGATCTCAACAAATAACGTCAAAGCTCGAAGCCGATTTGTTTTCTGTTCCACGTAAATAAATAGAGATACATCATAGAGAGATAGATAGAGAGAGAAAACACATATAGTACATATCACTAACCGTAGGTTGCTTTTTCTTTTTTTCTTTGTCACTATGGTAACAGTCATATAATATATATATATATAATATTTGTATATAATATTAAGCGCTACCCGCTAAGATAAACATATGAAATTTAAAAAAGTAGAAGGAATAGTTTTTTTTTTGGTTATTTTTTTTAGGTACGTTTGGCATTATATTTTTTTAATGATTTATTCCTTCGCGATGAGGGGGAAGACCGCTTAAGCTGTGATTTGGGGGTGTGCGGTTTGGGGATGATAGCTAGTGGCGTTAAAGATAGATATAGACTTCTTTTAGAAGTCGGAAAGTTGCAAGGGAAGTTTATTGTCCTTCGAAATCAATTGGGCCGGTGGATGGTGCACGATAATGGGTGGATTAATGCAACTATAGAAAAATAGTTTTCGTCTTGGGGGGGGGGGATGGTTTGGTGCGGAAACTGCTCGAGAAGAGTAGATGGATCTTGCCCTTTCGTCGGCCTCACCCTTCTTGCAAATTCGGGCAAAAGCCGTAACGATGCGAGCGCGATATGTGGTTTCAGTGGTCCAGGATTCTTTAGTTCTTCGCTAAGAGGGATTATCATCAATTACATCTTATAATTATTATCATTCGCAAACTATAACAATTATTACCGAACCCACGATCGGGCTAAATGCTTTATGCACCAAGCGCAAAGTCTTCTACTTTATGTACTTTTTTTTTGTTGCTTTTTGTTGATTTTTTTAATATATATATATTTAATATTTATATGTATATTTTGTCCGATAAAAACCTACGCGTACTCGAGTCAAAAAGTTTTACATGTACAATATTTATATAGAAGAGAGCGACGTGGCGCCTCGGATTATCCTCTCTATAAATCATTCATACTTAGTGCGAAAACCATGTGCAAAGACTCTTATAATATATAAAGTATATATATTGTTTCTAGTTTTGTTTTTGTTGTTTACTCGTTTCGGCTGCCAGGCCAGAAACTTTACGCAACATTTATCCCGTTTACTTCGAACCTTTCTGCTTCCTCTCTGTTATTTTAATATATATCACAATTCGTGTTTAAGTACTTAAGATACCAATCTAAGATAGACCCGGGATGGGGCGCGCCCATCTATCCACTTTCCTCTTCCGTTCTTGCTCCATCAACATCATTATATTATTGCTAATTAAAAACGATGCGCGCCCCGATCCTTCAAGCTTTTAAAAACGTTTATTACAACCCTCGAAAAAGACGCGAATCTCCGCTCATCGTCCAACTTTATTCGCCTTATTATTCAATTATTGACTATATTATTATTATTATTATTACATATATATAGATTTATATTTATATTATTATTATTATTTATACGCTAATTGTTTTCAATACACTAGCCCCAAAGATTGCGACTTACTAATAAAAGACTGTACACATTTGCCGGTTTGTTTTCGTTTGCTCCGCATGGTACAGGTTACAGCTGGTACCATTTCTTGTCTTTGTATTTGAGCATAATATCGTGCGCGGTTCCGGCGAAGTTCTCTGCCTCGTTGCGCATCCTCTCCGAGCTGTCCTCCAGCTTGCCCAACTTCTCTCCGCGCTCGAGCATCAACTTGTGAGCTCTGGAGATCTCGTTGGAGGAGTTAACCACGCGCGAGTTCATCTCCTGCAGTGTACCGGGGATGTGCTTTGCCACGTGTTTGCTTGCCTTGCCGCTGTTCTCACCAACTGAAAAGCAAGACAAAACCATTAATATCTGCCATCGTCGAAACTATATCAAATATACAAAGTTCCTCGCGATCCAGACATCTCACGCCGCCTCCAAACAGGCCTTTAAAGAAGCTTTCCTTTGGTGGTTCCGGCATATCCAGCGGCATAAAAAGCTCACCCAACATTTCATTCAAGTTAACGCTGAAAAGAAAAGAAAAAATTAACCCGGCGCATCCACATTTATACCTAGACATAGATTTACATATAATTTAATATGATTCTTTTACACAATGATTCTAATATAGTATCTTACCCATGCAATTTAACAAATTTCTAAACTAAATTTTACCTGAATAATATTTTATAAAGTCTGATAAGAGAACCTAACCTAAACGTTTAATTAATATTCAGTGCAGAATTAGGACTATTTTCCTCTAACTTGGTTTTAATGTTGCATACACATTATATATGCTATGAGATATAAATTAGAAGCACTTATGCTGAAATGATCTATGAGATTTATACATAATGACTTGCTAACATTGAACTAAATTTAAATGTTTTAATATTAATTTATTCATTTAAGTATTCCTGACATGATTTTCTAAATCTGAATTAGTTAAGAGTTTTCCTTTTAAGAATTTTTTTCCTTACTATGAAAGTATGAGCAGAATTGGAATTATAGTAAAACTTACCAAAAGTCGGCGCAAAGTGTGTATTTTTGTAGTTCCGACGGTGAAGAGAGGTATAGGCCGTGGCCTCGGTTACTGAAGCAGAAAGTCCTCGAGATCCTAGAAACACACTCAGACAATTAATCATGCGAATTAAAGCTGTCACAATGAGAGAACGGTCAGCGACGGAGGCGATCTCGTTTCGTCTCTCGTATTTTGCGAAGCTTATAAATAAATTTAAAAAAAAAACGACAAAATATATAAATAAAATAAAAATATATAAAACCAATCGAGTAATTCACATGCAAAAACACGAAGCTCAAATAAACCTATAAATGAAAAATAAAATGTATCGTAAACAAAAGCATGCATCTAAAAGTAGTGTCACATAAAATGCAGTTTGAAGGTGTGCTCTTCTCTTATTGATCAACGTAAATTATATACAGGGTGATTTCAGTTTGCATCAAATTTTGATTTTTTTAATCGCCTTGTATATACATTGAAAGATAAACAAAATATGGTGCTCGTGTAGTATTAAATTTAGAGTTCGTAAAGAAGTGCGAAGAAGTAAACAAGGGATACATAGATTTTTGTTTCTACTACTTGTGACACTCGCGCAGACTGCATTTTGTTTCAACAACACAATCTAACCTGCAAAAAACAAGCTTTCTAATGAACGGAACCAATAATCATCGGACAAGGTGTCCCAGATCATATTGAACTTCATTTGCTTTGCTCAATATCTTACAGACAGATTAAATTTGGTGTACTTGTTAATCCCAAGTACATGAACAATATGTGTACGCACCAATAGATATTTTTTTAGATTAAATAAATACCTACGTTTATAATATTCATATTAGTATAGATAGGTGCTGATATAATTTAAATTTTGGTAATTAAAATAATTATTCACATCTGGGACACCGTGTATATATTATATAAATATAAAAAGAACGAATTCATCCAGACATTGAAAAATATGTACCAACAACAACACACAAAAAATTTAAAAAAGTACGTTCATCGAACGAGTTGTCGAGAAATAGGACGGAAACGTCGAACCACATTTCCTGACAATCGTCGGCAATAAAAAATATATGGAACGAACAAAAATTGGTATGCAAAAAAAATACATAGATCTTCACAAAACATAGGGACGAATATCTACGCTCAAAATAAATCAGACAAAAATAATGTAGCTACTTGATGTACACATTTGATTTGATTATAATTGCTTCACATCGACTATTGCATTTTTTTTAAAAATTTTAAAGACACCACAAACATAGTCCAGTGTGCGTGTGGATGGATGTATGCGACGTGTTTTTTGGTAATGTATGCGTACAATCAAACAAATATTATATTCGTTTTTTATTCTTTTGTTGTTGTTGTTGTGATGTTGGTGGAGCGTATGGGCGCGTCTGGAACTTACTGGTTAGTGTCCTCGTTAAGAATGAGTTGTTGGCCCCAAATGGACAACATTGGGTCTACTATGCCTTTGTTTGATTGTGTCTGGAAACTATCACAACCAAGGTGTAAATCAGTTCAGAAAAAAAGAATGAATAAACAAAATAGAGAAGATCCATTAAAGAAAAAAAATAACAACAAAAATCGATGGATGTTGTTCTTGAGAGCCCACGATCCCACCCGTCCCATACTGATGATATCGTTACATGAAAAATGTTCATGCAGTAACCGTAGACCTTCCTAAAGGGAGAAGGTTGTAAAGAGGAATGAGAGATAGATTTTAAGGGTGCAGCGCAGCTATGGTGGCTAATGGAAAATCCAGTGAATCAGTTCAAGAAAGAGAGAAAAAGTAAGAAATAGAAAGAAATGGGGGAGATCCGGTTCGCAGGGTCCTACCTTAGTTCCGAAAGCGGAAGAAAATCTATGTCGATCAGTGGCCTTAGACTAGGTAGGCTGTACACCTGAAGATGGCCGTTGGATACGTAACATGCCAAGCATATGCTATCTGCAGACGAACAAAAATAAAACATCAGGTTAATAAATTGAGAGGAGTTTGATTTGCGAACGGACCTTTCATCGATATCGTCTCTGCTTTTACGACAAAGTCGGTGTCGGCGATCTGCTGTCGGTAGACGCACGTCTGCGATGGTAGTCCGACAACTCTAGCCTGCTTCTCGCTGGTGATTACCACGTACTGACGGTCTCCGCACGGCTCGCGCTGGTTGTCTCCCAACGTGGGGCTCATCCTGCTGGAGCATTTGGTTGGAGTGCCCAGTTTGCTATCTCTGCGGTCCTTGTTGTCATCCTTCCACGACTCGTAGCTATTCGGAATGAGTGAACCGTTGCAGTCCATGAAGGACATGGACAAGATAGCGCCTTTCAACCGGAAGATGGTGACACCGACGAGGGAAACGACAACAGGCTGCGAGGAGCGACTGTCCGGATCCGTAGGGCCTATCAGCACGGTCAGCACCGAACCTAGGCTCGTTCCTACCCATAGTGTAGGCGTCATGTGGTTGGGTTCTGCAACATCCGCATGTTTAAACATTCCACCAAATTAAAAACCCATTAGTTACCTGTGCGCTTTGCGTAAGAGTCGGCAAAGACTAGGCATTGGATCGCCTCGGCGGTGATGTTTTCCAACGAGCTGATCGAAGACGAACGCGACCTCGAGAACGAGTTGTCCAGCTTATCTACGCGGCCCATAAACATAATCGACTATTAGTCAAACCCATCAACCTAAACTTCGCATTGCGTTATTATACATTATCATTTTTTTTTTCAAATTTACCGCGCAAATGCAACAACGAAAATAAAAAAAATTACACAACATATAGGACGAAGCGCATGCGCATAGAAGCTTAATGGCGCATCATTTCAACGACAAAGAAGAACGATTATTATCTAATCACTTTTCTTTGTTTTACGTTAATTATTATATTCATAAGATGATTCACTTAAATATATTTGTAACACTCAATATACTAATTCAGATATTACAAGTAACATATGCAGTTTTAATTTAATAATTACAACTTATTTAATTGGACAGAACTATTTCTGCACATTTACTTTATCCGGATATTACCTAAATTTGCATATTAAGTTCAACATATCCAAGCAAAATACAGTAACTAGCTATACCCTGTGATTCTTAAACTTTTCGTATCAAAGACGAATGAATGTAATCCTGTAGAAATTGTAATTGATTTTTAAAGAAAATCTAATCTCCTAATTTTAAAATTATATGAAATACATTTTAACTATTATATTAAGTTATTTTGTATTATAAAAAAAGATATATTTAACAAAAACCCGGCGCCTCCACCAAGTCTAACTTTAAATTAAACGTATAAATAGTATAAATTCATGAAAAAAGTGAAACTTGGGATAATAATGAATATTAAAAGAAATAAGAATATAAATATATCAAACATAAAATATGTATTGATTAACTAAGATTACTCACTTTACGAAGATGCGAAAAGTTAAGATTTTTGCCCTTTTATGAATGTTAATGTCTCTCTTCGCGATGTCCAAATTTCAATGATATTTTTTTTTCAGTTTTGATATGCTTGGGAATTGGACTTGGATGTAATGTTGAAGCTGAATCTGAATGATGTATCACTTGAAATAACACTTTTCGTGCTATGTATTAGTTATATACATGGATTATGTAAAGAAATGGAAAGAGATATTTACATATATATAGAGAGAGAGACCAATAAAGATTTACATGCAGTCTAAAGTGCATCACTAAAGCACACAACAACATTCACAACGCTCGGTGCTGCGGAAACAAAAAAACACATTTCCTTTACACAAGACCACATGCGGCAACACACGACGTTTTACGGTGAGGAAATGCACTCGGATTGCTTAAAAACAGGCGTTTTATTTCTCAATTTAAAGACGTAATGCAAATTTCAATGAATTGTGAATTTAAAACTTAAGATTTAGAACTAAAATCAAAGATAAAAAGTTAATAAATACTAAATTAATTACTAAAAATATTTATACGTTAATATGTATTATTTTTTTTGTAATGTACTCATATCAATTTATAGCTAAATACATGTGATTAGTAAATTAGTGTAATTGCAAGTCACTTTCTACATGTAACTCTAGTATACGTGTACGTTTGGTTCTAAACAATCCAAGTGTTCCAATCGTGCAAAGCTCGCACTGTTTCTTTCATCAAAACAACATCTGCTTATTGTCATTCGCACAAGTCAGTGTTAGTAATTAGTGTAATATGGAATTGAACTGAAAACTCGACTGAACGAAAACAATTAAAAATAATATTAAAAGAAACTAAAAGTATTTTTTTTGTTACTTTTCGTGATTAAAATAGAAATTAAATATAAACGAAAAGTAAGTGTGTTTTTTCATGTGTGTAGCTCGGGGTTTGGTGTGATATTTTTTTTGGTACGTTCCACATCGATATAGACACTTATACGCAAATATATGTAGAAATAGATAGAGTTTCATAACAGCAATGTCAGTTGAATGAAGGGGGAAGAGATGATAGAGTGACACATATATGCATTGGAGAGTGGTAAGTGTAGAGACAGATGGGGGATTCTGAAAGTGGCCCGACAAAGGTCATATAGTATCTGTGGTCAGAACACTTCAGCTACGCAAGAAGTTTATACATGTTTTTTTTTTCAGTTGATAGAAAAACATGTATGGACAAAACATAAATAAATAACTAAAGAGATAGAGAGAAAGAGAAAATACGGGATGTCTCGTGAAGTGGTTGAGAACACAGATATCTTACAAACATTAAGAGGGTAGTTTACTACAAAATCCATAGACAGGAAAACGAATGTGAAGAGTACTAAAACGACAAGATAAGGTACATACAATTTTGGATAGTACATGTCACCTTAAAACAAAAAAACAAGATAACAAAACAAAATATAACAATTATACATGCCTAGATCAAAAATTCTACGGTGGATTGGTGGATCTATTTTACTATTCGTTATTATTTAGTAATATGATTCGTTTCTCAAATATTCATTACTTTCGGTGCGGAAAACTTAAAACTCTCTGTGCGCTCTATAAATTACTAAATCTAAACGGTCTTACGTTATATTTGCGAAGAAATACTCATTGGATCTCAAGGGTTGGTATCTATATATATAGTTTCGATGGTTACGATATCAAGTGTGAATTAGATGCGATGGGGTCGAGGATGGGCAATAAAACGTCTAAAGACTTGGACTTCAATTGATACGAATTACTGTTTAATTGATGGCTTCTCAATTACGTTTTACCTACTTTGTGAGCTTTCAGCTTTGCCAACTGAAGGGTGGAAATAATAACAAAAAAAAACTATCAAGAAATGCTAATTTGTGATATCACTCTGTATTAATTACGTGGGTGTGCCTCGAAAGAAAAATAACCATTGCATATAAGAATTTTAATATATTTTCAGTATTTAAAAAAATAAATTAATAATTCTGTTGGATTAGTTTTAAAATAGTTATCTGTTAAAATTTGTTATATTAAGTTTTAACTATTTATTATAGAAATTCCTAAGAAACGGTATGTACCATGTAGTAAGTATTCTACATGTATGTGATTTTTTTTTCGTCATATTTTATAAAAATTGTAATTATTTTTTATATGCAATAGTTGATTCTTAATAATAGGAAAGTCTATGTAAGAATAATCTACTAGATTTATATAGAGTGAGATAGATTTATAAATAGATATATAAAGGAAGCAACGAATCTACTGAACTGTTTGAAGATTGAGTAATTTAGCGAAACAGAGGTGGAAAGTAAGAAGTGGGAATAGAATAGAGAAATAGACAATATATAATTATATATATATATATATATATATATATATACGGGGGTGACTGTACTACCAAAACTGGAATATTGTCGGGCGACGAGCAGTTGCTGTCGCGGGCCGCCACCGGACGACTGGGGGGCGGCTCCGGCGCTGTTGGGAATGTGTTGGATGGTCTGGTGGTGGTGTTGATGATGATGAAGATGGTGGTGGTGGGTGGTGAATGATGATTGATGGCCGCCGCCGCCGCCAAAGGAGTCCTCCAGGAGGTGGTAGCTGCCGCCGCCACTGCCGGCGGCTGTGGCTGATGTGTTGATGGTTGTGGTGGTTGTGGACAGACACTTGTGCAGTTTGTTGCGGGTACCTTGCGATCGGGAGCGGCGCGGCGGATCGGGCCTAGCGCCTCGCACGGCCCCGCCGCCTCCACCACCTGGACACGCCGACGCCGACGCTGGACTGCACACACCATTTATCTGTCCCAAAAGCCAACAAAACACAATACTTTCACACACTAAATACACACATAACGCTGCATCTGGTCAATACGATGATCATCATAATCATCATCATCATCACATCGTCATCATCAATTATTAAAATACAGTTTTTCTATATATAAACAGATATATACGTATGTACTTTTGTTCCTCCAACAGCCGTAAATCGTAATACATTAAACAGATAGTTGTTTCCGCGGGAAACGCGCGCTCTCTCGAGTTGTTCCAATAATGTTTTAAGGGGTTGTCAGATTAGATGTTTTGAGAAGGGCGCGCGTCTCTCGCGCGGAACTCTAATGTGCTTCTAGACGAGTGCAAGCAGAGCGCATCTTCCCCGTATGTCCGATCCGGGCGTTTTCCATGTCCGTTCGTGGGAAACGCGCGGATCTCGAACCGCGACGGGGAAGGCCTAGTTCGAACAACTTGGGTCTTGGGGGGAATTTCAGGCGCTACATGCCCACCCACAGTTTGCCGCCCTCCGATTCGGGAATAGTCATCGAAATGGGAGGGCAGGTGTCCGCGGATGCGTGGGTGGGCGTTCGGGTGCGTTCAAGTACATTCTAGTTCTTGTGTACGAAACTACACGCAAATTTACCCAACAACAGGTCAAGTAGGCAACTGCTCTCATCGTCCTTCAACACAAACCAAAGCCACCGTGAACATAGTCACAAACCCCCCGCACGCTGAAATCAATCAACAGTTATATACAACATTGCTCTTCAAACACAAACATAATCACATATCAACATAGGTCGGCTCTCCGATCGAGATCGATGCGCAACAAACACCATTTTCGTAAACAGAAATACATCATCTTACAGACTACCAAAAACAGAACACCTCGTAGTGTGAAGAAAAACTAAATGATAATTCAAGAAACAAATTAAAAGAACAAAAGGAAAATATATAAAAGAAAAACGTAAGAAGCGTATCGGCAAACAAGCGAGAAAAATCGGTCTGAAATGGGACAAAACTTAAATGAAACATATGTTTTTAGTATGTTTTCGTTCTTGGGCCATGTAAATATTATTTGTTTTGAACCTTTGTGAAATGAAAGTAAAAAAATAAATCAAAATAAAACTAATAATTGTAAACCATCACCGTACGTTTGACATTCCTTAAAGAAACAAGTAGAAAAGTATTCAAGATAAATCACTACCAACTTTGCTAAATTACCAATAATAATAATAAATACTTCTACCGAAATCAGACATTAATAAACAAGAAGTAGACGCAAGCACAAACACACAACATTCTTCACTAAAGATCTTTCAGTTCCGTGTGTTGTGTGTAGACCCTATTGGTAATTCATTCAGAAGAGATAAATAGTTAGACAGAGAATTAGTAAGGGTTTTGGGAGGAGAGTATTATTATTATTAATTATTAAGTTATTGTTTCTCTTATTTTGTTTTAGTTATACGGGTAGGTTGGGTGGCGGATTATTGGTCGGTGATTTTTTGTTTTTTAGAGTAAAGACTTACTGAAACGTCTCATCAAGTGTCCGGCGAACGAGGGTTGCGCATTGCAGGGCACCTCTTTATCGTCCTTGTCGCCGCGAAGATCCAACATTAGGTCGGGCTTGTACTTGATATTTGGCACCGAGAGTAGCCTCTGGTCGCGCGATCTCTGCTTCTTTTTCTTGTTCCGAGGTGGTGGAATGGGGCATTCGGGAAGGTCAAGGTCGCAGGGTCTGTCTACGATCTTTACCGTACCCTTACTACCGCCTCCTCCATCCAAAGTGTCATCCGATTCGGATAGTTCTTCGCATTCGGAATCTTTGGTGTCCAATACGTCATCGGATTCGTCGGCATCTTCCTCGTCCTCCTCCTCGTAGGAAGGGTCTTGGGTGGGAGATACTCCCGCGTAAAAGATAGAGTTGCGTTTCGCCGTCGTCGACGAGGAGGATGACGAGTTAGAACGGAACTTAATCTTGATGTCGACCTTTGATAGGCGTCTCTTGATGTTCAACGACGACTTCCACGTGGACGATTTCCTGCGGCCGGCCGCTATTTGTGGTATAGGCACCGCTTGCTCGGCGACATCCTCGAGCGCTTCGTGGGCTACTTCGACGGGGGTGGTGTTGGTGATGGTGGTGGGCAACGGGCAGGGCATGGGGAATAAGGGGGACTCCGGAGATCCCATCTACAGGCATGCACAGGCCCAGATTTACACACAAAATCATAATAATCGTAAACAAATAATATAAATGAAAAAAAGTAAATCATAAACAAAATAAAAGTCAAATAAATAAAAGAAAGATAACACACCAATAAACAAACTAAAGTAGAAAATAAATCAGTGATATAAATCCGGCGGTTGCGAAGGGGATGCGGATTCTGAGGATGCCACTCACTCAAAATAACCTCTTCAAACTTACGACGATTCACCTTCTCACGTAGCAAATTAAGATAGACGGAAAATAAATAAGGACTCGGCAACACAAAACTAATAGTAATCATAAGAATATAAGAATAATTGAATAAATAAATCGTAGATCAGATTTGGGGTCAGTAGTAGTAGTAGTAGTAGTAGTGCTAACAATAATATCATGCCTGTAAGAGAATCGTTTGAATCCGAAAGGCTGAGATATGTGTTCAAATATAGAGTTGTAGATAAGAGAAGAACGTAACAGAGAAAATAAATAGTTTTTGGTGGAAGAAGATAATAACCTGATCAATGCTTGGACTCCTGGGGTGCCGGTCGTCCCGGTCTATGGGCAGGATGTCGGTGGTTCCTCGCTTCGGACTCCTCGGGGCTCTGCAGTATGGGTCCTGTGCGCCGTACAGATCCGGACTCCCCACGTTCAACAAACATACCTTCTGCTCTATGTCGATTATAACAATACCGGCCTCGTTTCCATACGCCATTCTGAAATTAAAAAAAAACATCTACCATGACAAAATAATATTTATATTCATTTGTATAATTTGTTTTAAGACAATCAAAAAAATATTAAAATAAATCGTAGATTAATTTGCCTAGAAACATTTTCTTTAAACATTTGATTGTGATTCGTGGCCTGTAATAGAAACCACTTGGTTTCCAAACTCAGTTCATCTAATAGATGTTCACTGTTACGAGAAACGTCTTCGATTAAATAAGATCCAATTACTCCTTTTGACCAAACTATCTACCACGTAGTCGTAGGTCGATAACAAATTTACAATATTTTATTTATAGATCCTACTGAAGCTTTTAATACTTATGTAAATTGAATAAATCTAATTAAAAATGTAATATTAGAGAAAAATCTGAATATAAGAATCTTTAATAATTTATGATTGTGATTGAGAAATTAAAAAAACTATGAATAGAATTAAAAAAATTAAATCAATCAATTGTAGCATATCAACTGTTATTTAATTGTTCTAAAAATGAAATATAATTTAAAAAGTTGGAATACTTACAACCCGTATGAACTGTTGATAGTTAGTGAGGTGATATTTGATGGGGCTTCGCCGTTGCTCCAGGGTGTGAGGCAGACAAGCTGAGCCTGAAAACCTGGAGGTTTCTTTTGATTACCAGCGCGTACTCTGATGATGTCCTTCCTATCGGAGGAATCCATCATGTCGAGACGAGAGCCGGAACCTGCGCTGCCCGGCCCAGAGAACTGGCAGTCCGGTGAACATTCTCCCTCGTCTGGGTTCTCGTAGACTATTGGAACCTCCAATACAGTCACCTCTTCATTGCTCTCGGTCTTCTTGTAGCTGAAGAGGACGACATGGCTCGAGGCTCCTGCAACGCACAGTTTTCTTGACTCCGGACACAGCGAGATCAACTGCACTGCGAAAGGCTCATCTTCGCCTTCGAGCGACCTTCGAGCCGGCTTTTCAAACACTTTAGCCGTCTTCAGTTTGTAGAGGACCTGCAGTGTACCAGCACTTGCATCCCAGAATTTTACGCTGCCATCTGCATGTCTGCACAACAAAAATAATTAATGTCAACTTGAAAATTTCCAATAATACAAAAAAATATTTGCTTATAAATAAAAAATTGTAGGTTTTATCAAAATCAATTAGTTTATTTTATGGCTGGTACACAATACACGAAACATAATACGTACTCACTAGTTAATAGTTTGTAATTAAGAAATTTCATTACAGAAATTATATTTTTCTTAATTTGCAGATATATTCGTAGTGATTATAAACTACTTAAATTCACCGAGTCTACCTTGCAACTTGATAATTATTAGATACAATCGCTGGTTTAAAAATGTATTAATCATCGACAGCTCTTTCTGTCATCGTCAATATTGCTTTTCAGTACATAAAACTGGCGAAATAAAAATAGTAATTTCGTTATTAATATCAAACATATTTACAGTTTACTGACTAACCATCCCTATATTTTTCTTCAGATTATAGTTTATTACTTATTTATAGCTTACCATAATTGAAAGAAAGAGAATGAATGTTGTTCGACTGTTTTCTTGCAACTTATATTAATTAAGTTGGTTACAGTGTAGCAATTAATAAATTTGTGTAGTGTGTACGCACCTGTATTTTTGAAGTCAAAATGTATTTGTATTCAATTAAATACATCTATCTATTTAGTCTAACTATTTATTTTTTAACAATAGTTGCAATTACAAGTTTTATGCAAATTAATATGAGAAAGTAAATATCTTTATTGTAGTTAAAAGTAGAGATTACTTTGCAATTAAAAGTTGAGTATATTTAATCTTTAAAATTATATTTAAATCTGATTGAAAGCAAGAAAAACATATTTTTTTAATGAATCCTATATTGTAATTGGTCCGCCAATAATAACATAAAAAAATGAATTTTAACAGTTGCCCAAATTGGTTGTTACACAACAAAAAGATAAAATTGCCCTTCCAATCGATAAAGTATTAAATTTGCCAATTTATGTACTGGCAAATATCCAGTATTTATAGGCGCTTCAATGTAGCATGATCTTGGAATTTAAAAACTATGTTTTATACAGTTCTGATCAATACAAATTGAAATTTATGAATGTTTTAATTGCATTTTTTTATGATTTGAATTTTGCGTAATATATTAATTTTAATAACCATTTTTTAAACTACACTAAATGCAACCCTAATAACTCAGTATATTTAAAAAAAAAACATCTACCATGAATATGAATAAACTTGTAATAAATGGTTTGAATATGATATATCTTCATTATTACTAATTGCTTGTTAATTATACGCAGTGAATAGTGAAAATAGGAGTTGCTTACCCTGTCATGATGATTTCGCTGTAGCTGCAGGAGGTCACCGACCAAGTACCGCCGCTGATGGGCCAATCTCTCTCGGAGAAGTCCTGCCGCTTCGCCGCTCCTGCTCTTCCCACCGAGTAGAAGGCAGGAATCAGATCTGCAGGACAATCTGCTAAATAACTGCAGCAGGTGACTGGTGACTCATGTATGTCCATCGGGTACGGATTCTCCAAGCAGGGGAAACCCACGGTCTGCAGATCGATGACAACTAGGTCATTCTGTAGTAAAGCAATGATCGCGTATGGCTCTTGCATATCTTTAGCGTTAAATAAAAGAAAACAGAAACAAATATAATAAATTGTCTATGAGCCTTGATATATGTCGTACCGCTGTTATAGGGTGATTCGCAGAGAGTGATGAAATCCACCACCGGATGTTCCATTTCCAGGACCGTTGTGATTTTGCTATGAACCACAGTTATACTCGGAGTCCTGCCTGCTTGATCGTACGAATTTCCGCCTGAGAATATCACGTACGCCTCGCTGAAAGCAATAATTTCAATGGAATCGTGAGCGCGAATCTTTTTGGACGTGGAAATATATACTCGTACCCAGTTCTAGATGATTTCCATTCGACTTTCGGTATTGGCTTGCACTGCTCGATCTTCCCATCCTTGCCGACCTTTGCTGTAAAATTAAAATAAAAAATACAGTTTTTGAAAATACTACAAACATTAATCAAGAATTAAGAAAGTACTGAAATATTACAAAAAAAGTAAATATAACTTCCATTTTGTAAATAATATTAAAAAGAAACATTTAATTTACTTGTTATTAAGAAAAAATAAATCTTATTAAGGAACTATGAATAAATCATTAACTTTCTGAAATTAAACGTTTATATTTAATTTCTTTCGGAGTTTCGGATAAATGAATCGTGGAAGCGTTCGTTGATCTGAATAATTAAATAACAGAACCTAATAAGTAGATGAACAAAACTAATGAAAATTCAATTACAAAGTGTTTTATCTGCTCTTAGTGATTGAATTTCCGAACGAAAAACTTTCATTCCCAACAGGATTATTTGGGAATTAAAGTTTTTCGTTTGTTTTACACTGTTAAGAATTATTACTTTAGCTATCATATATTGAAATTCTATGAAGTAATTTCGTAATAATTAAAAATAAAATTGGTCTTGTAATCAAATGTAATTACAGATACACGTCAAAGTTGTTTTCATTGGGAGAACATACCGTGCGGTTGAGAGATGTGTAGAGGTTTCTGGTTAAGTTTGATTCCCCATGTGGTGAGAGATCCATCGGTGTGCGAGCACATGAACTGCTTTCCCTCGTGGTGCCACGCGATTGCCCTCAGAGGCTCGGAAGTTTGATACCTCATGTCAGCGGTTTTGTTCTTCAGATCCCACAGGACGACTTGTCCGCTCTCGTAGCCAACTAATAGCTATAGAAAAGAAAAAGCGTGATTGAATTGTTACTCTCGATAACCTGAGAGATTCGATACTTACTTTGCTTGTGTCTAATGGATTATCGCTGAGGTGGACTACGGGTCCCGGGTGCGTCTTCCTCGAGCTACAAATAATGCGCGGAATTGTGAGTTCTGAAAATAAAACTGAGGAATTTTACTTACTACTCGATAACTTTGTTCCAATTGATGATGTAGCCGGAGAGAACGAAGCTCTCGATGTGCACCACGTGGATGTTTCCTCGTTCCGTACCCACGTACAACCATTTCGACTGCAACGGCAGGTGCATGCACGTTATCCTGCAATATTAAAGCAAACATCTCAATTTTCTGTCTTCGTTGCAATTATCTAGAACCTAAGTTCTTCAAAACTTTAATTTCTTATTTCGTATCCATTTTTTTAAAGTTCAATTTACCATCAGTTTTTTTTTTGGAATGTTGACATTTAAAATTTAAAACCTAATTTGTAACTATTTCTTAGTGAATAAAGTTACTGGACATACTACAATGGACCCACAAAAAAATATTTGAATTAAGAATATATATTTTTTGTAGTTAAGTTGCCAAGATGCCGATTTGACTCCAACCTCTTCCACCGTCAATATTTTTACTTATCCAGAAGGGCCCACGATCAAATATATAAATTAGATTTCCCATCGTTTTCATCTACATAACTAGTGCCTAAGATCTAAGACAACTTTACTTACTGTAAGAAATGAGTGAAAATATTTTTATTTCTATAATACCACTTATAAGAATTAGAATTTACCGTTTATTAATTATCTAATAGAAATTATTAAATTTTAACATTTTATTCGTACTTGTATAAACAATATCCATTTTTTTTATAAGCTAATGCATTAATACAAATTGTATTTATATTAATGTTGATTTAAATATTTTATAAAAATTGAGCCAAAAAAGTTACTCGAAATAACTGCTTAATTATAAAAGGTTATAATTTTCTTGTTATAATACATTGCCATAATTTACATGTTTCATTATGTAAGATTATCTTTCCATTTATGTCAAATGTGAAATATGTCAAAAAAATATTGTTCGGTTTAACTTTTTTTGACATTTATTTTGACTATTAAAATTATTTTTCTAATGATTACAACAAAACAATACAAATGTGTGTAATAAACAAACAAGCAAATAATTATTTGGATGTTCATACTAACTATTTATATAGATTTATATATGTTACCTTTCTTTCTGAAATTTCAGGCTCTGCACAACCTGTGGTACCTTCTGACGGAAGTTCCATAGGTGAAGGGTGTCATCTGCGGTAGCTGAAACAAGGGCGCCTTCGTTGACCAAGAACTGCAGCTGGAGGACGGCCGAGCTGCCTGGAGGACCATCCATGTCATGTCTGATGTGCACATCGACGCCCGGTTGACCTAATCTATATTCGGTTTAGGGTCAAGGAAAAAGTACATTGATTGAGACGACGATAAGTGCATTCGGATTGCATGCCATAAATTAGCCAGTCTATGACCTTAAGAACCATTACAAAAGGTACACACGACGAAAATAACTTGATTTATTGCTATCGTTCCACACTCGGTGGATGATTATTGCGAAACCGGCAATGTTGGAATACATAATAATTTTCTTTTCACTTCTCGAATTCTTAGCGGAAACTTATTTATCGAGCATACGATTAATGCAGTCTCCATTCAGTTTCCAGTCATTATAAATCATGTTTCAATATTTTATGTCGTTAGTTTTCATTGTAATCTGTATTCATTTAGTAATCAATTTATGTTATTTTCGTGTCACGCAATATTTGCCAAGTAATTTATTTAAAAAATAAATCAATGTTGTTTTTTTTTATGTAAATTAATTTGATAAATTCTTCTTTTTTTTCCATTTCCTATAATAAATTTGACAAATAAATCTATAAAATACCTGAAATTCGATTATAGTGCCATACCGTATTTGGGGCTTAAATAATAAATTGAAATTTCAGTCTGCCTAAAACTTCTGGTTTATATACATGTAAAATTATTATATTGCATTTTATTTTTTTGTTGTAAAGTTTTTTAAGAAATGAAGATTTATTTACTCACTTTATGAAACAAATTTATTATACGAAGATTCATTATATGAAGAAGAGGCTCTAAAGTGATATAGTTTTGGTGATTAATTTTTGGGGTTTGAGAATTAAAAGGTATTTATATTTTTTATGGACATAAATAACTAAAAAAAATAGGACAGTAAATTTATATAAAAATGTATATTTTCTTTCCTTACAAATCAAATTTATTTCCCAACTTATTGTCTTCAAATAAGGTAAATAAAAGATAAATCCGACAGCTATTCAATTTTCGTCATAACACTTCAGAAAATTATAAATTTATAAATTTTTTATTATAAGTTATATCTTAATAAATACAGAAGTAACAGACAGTATTACCCTGACTTACGCGAACTAGAAGTTACGTGGACAATGAAATTGATGGTATTTTTATAGTTATTGATATTTGCGGTATTTTTGTAATTGAAAGTAAATTTCTAGTTTTTTAAATTTATGGTATTTTTCTAGTTTTTTAAATTTACGGTATTTTTATAGTTTGAAATTTGTGGTATTTCTCTATTTTTTTTTAAATTTACGATATTTTTATAGTTTTGAAATTTGTGGTATTTTTCTATTTTTATGAAATTTACGATATATTTCTAGTTTTTCAAATTTACGGTATTTTTCAAGTTTTTGAAATATACGGTATATTTCAAGTTTTTAAAATTTACAGTATTTTTCTAGTTTTTGAAATTTACGGTATTTTTCTAGTATTTTTTTTTTATAATTTATAGTTTAATATTTCATTATTAAAAAAGGGAATACTGGGATATTCTTTTTTCTGTGTAACACCCTACTATCCATATTAAGAGATGCAAAAACCGGAAACGCTATCGTTCTCCCTTTTTTATCGCCGCAATTAGAAATGGGAATTTTTCATACAAACGAGGTGTTTAAAACGAAGGATTTAAATACTCGTACATTTCGGTACATCGAAAGCTCAATTTAAAGCAGTTTACAATATATACGATACGTAGATATACATCATTTAATTTGCGCGACTCGAGCCCGGCGCATTCACCCGCACTGCAGTTGAATTCTATTGAATGTTTCCAAGCGTTTTCACTTTCAAATTTACAGAGAAACCAAATTGAAACTGTTAAAATAAATCAAATTAAATTACATTTTTTATGTCTGTTTACATTTTTTTTGTTCAAATTAATAAGAAAAAATCTATACATTATTTTCATACTTATTGCATTTGCACAATACTAAGCAAGTATTGAGTATTTGAACTTGAATAAATGCTTCTTCAATATGTAACTAAAATGGAAAATCTTCAACATTTTTCTATCATGGATCACATTTGAAAACATTAGTTTGGTTAGGTAATAATAATTGGTATGTATGTTTAATGTAAAGTGTGTATACAACATAATACATGTTCATAGTTTAAGTAAACTTAAAGAAGTAATTAATTTTCAGACGTATTGTTTTCTTATTATTTGTGAATTATATTACTATTATTTATTGAAATACATTAGAACCTTGAATTATAAGCTTTTTCTAAGAGGAGTAAATTTAAAAAAAAATAGTAATTATAAAATAATGTATAACAAAGTCGCAATTTCAATCCCCATTTAAAATAAAAAATAATAATTGAAGATTTATTCATTCTTTAAAATGTGATATTACTTTATATGTAAGTTTACAGAATAAAACTAAAGTTTCACTTAACGGAGAATTTTGGTGGAAAGCTATTAGTAAATTTAGGTATCACAGTATTAAGTAGTTAATTAAACTGACAGATTGCTAGCGCCATCTGTTGTTTCATTATTATATTCATGAGCAAATTTCGCTTTTTTCATCTTATTTTTAAAAATAATTAATGTTAACACAAATTAATTAAAGTTGTACAATTTCAAGCCCCATTTAAAATAAAAAATACTCCAATTTTCGTGTAAAACTATTAGTAAATTTATGTGTCACTATATTAAGAAGTTAATTAAACTGACAGATTTGCAGCGCCATCTGTTGTTTCATTATTCGATGCAACATGAGCCAATTTCGCTTTTTTTTCTTCTTATTTTTAAAGATAATCAATGTTAACACAGATGAATTAAAGTTGTACAGATGTAAATCCAATTACTTGATCGTTATGCGGTTTGATTATACTTTCATCCCTCTATATAAAATGTATATTAAATGTATCGAGATTTAATAACGCAATTAAAAACCTTTTACCTTTAAAGATAAGTCGGATGTTATTCAAATTTATTTTTTCTTTCCTGTTATTCGCCCGTCCTTTGCATCTTTCTCTCTCATACACATCCAAACAAACACATATACATTTTCCCTGTGTAAATTTATTTTATCTGCATCGATTTTGTATCCTGGGGAAACATTAGCTCGGGTTACGTCGCCGCCGCCCCCAGCTGCCGCCAACGAACAACCCTCTCTGAACCCTCCACGATCCCCGCGTCGGTCTGCTTCGCCCAACATAATATTTATATCAAACGGGATTCTGTTTCCGTTTCGCTTTGATGTTTCCGAACGGTTTCAATTCAGCCCTCCGGATTCCGACCCTGGCTCCTGCTGATGTTGCTGCTGCTGCTGCTGCTGTTGCCGCCACCAAACAGAGAGACCCCTCGCCACCCCGGCGCCTCCGCCACCAAAGCTGCGGCCGTTTTGATGTTGTGATGCTCCACAATTACAAACTCCAAATCACACATCTAATCCGAAAACCACAGTTTGTACGTGTGGGTCGGAGTGTGTTTGTGTACGGTGGAGTGCGAAGATTCGGTTAGCAGCACCGAGATTGAATCGATATCAAATTGCTACATCCCCTTTTTTCGTCGAAATATTTCAATTAGGGTGGTATAGGGGGTACCGAATGCTGCTCTTCGTCGTTGACATACGACGCCGTTGATAAACGGCGGCAGGGGGAGCGCTTAAAGGGCACATCCTAAAGCTTCCTATATATAATTGTTGTCAGATGCGGAAATTTGTCGTCGCCGGAAATTTATAATCGCGAAAGTCTCGTCCCCCTTTTCTGCAGAGACTGATGGATCTGTCCCAAATAAGTTTCCCAGAAAATTCTTCATTTTCAATATAATACATCAAATGAAAAGTTAATAGGATATAATTTTATCCTTTCAAATTGAAGTTTTGATATATTTTTTTTAAATCAATTAATTTTTCCTATTCAAATTTACTTAACAAATTTAGTCCACAAGGTTGAACTCAATAAATTGTTCGATACAATAAATAATTAAAATATTCAAAAATTTGGATTAATAACTTCAATTTATTATAGAATAAATAATAAAATTTATTTAAATATTAAGTTTAAATATAATATAATAACACCTCACTCAATAAGTTCGTAGGATGAAATATTTATAAAGCCTCTATTGACAAATCTATATGATTTTTAGGAAGTACCAACCTTCAGACGACAGCTGTCAAAATTTCCTTGCAATCTGACGTTTAGTTCACATAATCTTAATTTGATAAATTTGTTGATAAAACATTGCTTTTTGATGAGGAAAAATACCGTTCAAGAAAAACAATGGCTTGATAAGTATTATGGGGACTTTTATCCGTCGAGACAAATAGTAGAGAAGTGATTTGCTGAAATTCAGATTTTTCCATTGATTTGAAAATTACAAAAGTAGCTTAACTAAAAACACTGTAAATTCTGAATTAAACGTCAGATTGCCATGAAATTTTGACAGGCGTCGTCTAAAAGTTGGTACTTCCTAAAATCATACGGATTTGTCGATAGAGGCGCCATCTATATGTCATCCTACGAACATATTGAGTGAAGTGTTAAATCTCATAAATTGATATTTGTTTAAACATGACAGTTATAATAAATAGGGCGGACAATGATATGTATTTTTAAATTGTATGAATTTTACTAATACACAACAAATTTTGATTTACATTATGAATAAAAGGATTTTTGTAAATAACACGAATGGTAAAAAAAAATCAGACTCTTACAATGACACTACTATTGAAGTAAAATCTTTAAAACAACAGAACGTACAAACTTACATATATAAATAATAAATAAATAAACAAAGAGTTCTCATGGTCTGCATTGTTTCTATATACAAAAGTGGATTTTCTCCGGCAAATGCGAAGGGGGTGCAAGAAACATATTCAAGACACTTCCCTCGAGAAATTGAAAAGAAAAATGTGTCCATGAATAAAACATCGACTCCCATTTGAATACAATTCAATATTTTATAGCGAGAAGGCACAGAAACGCGACGACGACAAAACGAAATTCGAACGATTTCATCAGCAGTACGACTTATGTTATTGTGCATTTTGAAAAAAGTAAAAAAATAAAAATGACATCGCGATTGCCTTTTATTAAATTTTATGCAGAATACGCGTAATACAAGACACAGTATCATTTTTTATAACCAATTTGTGTGGAGGAAAGGAACATATGTATTTGTATTGAATTTACTATTTTATATTGTGAGATATGAGACATGTCAGGTGTAGCAAAATGTCTGATCAAAATATATATTGTAATAATATTAAACTTTTCGACATCCAACAATTGGCAAATTACAATTTTTTATGTAATTATAATTAAACTCGACTTACGTACTATTTTCAAGTTACATAAGTCCAAAAGTTAAGTACTTGTAAGTTACAACTAAAAGATGAAAATAATCCACTAAAACGAATCATGACCTAATCTATAATTTCTAGTTGTTTTCTTATGATTCCTTTTGTTCTATACATTTTTTTTATTTCAAAATATTTTTTTCTAATAATTCTCAATTCTCTTTCCTTCGATTTGGTTAGTGTCCTTTGATACTATTTCACCAGACACATTTTTTTAAAAAGTGGAACTAAGTTAGTGGTGTCTAAAAAATTGATTATATTTGTGGACTATATATTATTAAAACAATTGATATTTTAAGTGTTTTTTTTCTTCAAGGTCATATGTTTCTAACGCCATCTCTTGATTCATTTTAAAAACTTTTCATCTTTTTTCGTAGAAATACTGCATATTTTTCATCTCCACTAATAACAACATCTGTAGCAGATGTTAATCTTATCCCCTTGACATACTAATTTGGATGACATATTACATGAGATACACGAGTATTGAATAAATTTAGCTTCAAATTTAGGGAGGCTAATTGGGTTACCATTAATAATTCTCATTAGTTAATTATTGCCGAGGTATGAATTACAAAAAAAAAATATCTGCGGCATCTAAATTGATGCGAGCTAAGTGCCAGCAATTATGGACACAATAAATTAAGTTTAAATTGTTGTGTGTTAATATGCGGATGGATGAGGGGGTGTGTTGTGTTGGCGACTGTGGCCGGTGATATTTCGCAACTAGTTTAATGTAGTTTGGACGGTTAGGGAAGGGTTAAAGTTCATTTTTGATTTATGAACACCGAGTACGTCGACCGAACTAATTTACCCAAACTAATTGCGCAAACGTCGTCCCCGTCGGCGCCGTCTCGCCTTTAATACTTAATACCGCTGTAACAATAGATTAATATGTTCCTGCGTTCACACTTCAAACGCACATTTTTATATAGTTTTCTATATACTACACGTTAGCTATTGAATTAAGTTGATTAAATAAGTATTAGTTTGTAAAAATTTGACAGTTTAATATATTTAGTGAGGTTACTTTCGTCATATCAATATCTAGATTACTTATAAGATTAACAGAGGTTAGACATTTTTTCGTGTGAATTTATGAAATTTACACACAAAAAAATCCAAATTTTGACATGCCGAGCTGAAAAAGTAAAAGAATTGGTTAATTTAGATAAAGTTCAGATTAATTTAATATTTACTAATATTTCATAAATATAAATTGTTACGATGTATGTAAAATATCAAAACTTATATAATTGACAAAAATAAAATGACTAAAACATAGATTTTTTTGCCATTTTCTATTTGTTCAAATACGAGCAAATTTTGTTATTTATAGATACTTTTCTGGTATTTACTTATATTTCTTTATCTTTCATTCCACTTGCCTGAGCATTCTCGGATTTCCTATACTTTATTTTTATTAAATTTCACCTCTCTTTCACATTTATTTCAGTTCATTTCTTATTTTTCATTTTTTACTTGACTTTATTTGTTTGTATTTATATTTCTTTATCTTTAGTTCTGCTTCCATGAGTATTTTGGTGTTTCCAATAGTTTCTTTAAGCTTTCTTGAGTTTTATATGTTTTCATATTTAGTTCAGTTCATTTATGATGTCTATTATATTTTTTGTACAGTTTTTTCAAATCTCATTATTTTTAAGTTCCTTTAGAGTCTTACTATATTTTTATTACATAATTCGAATAATTCCTTATGTTTGAATCTTTAATTTCCGTTAGTTTTCTTTAAATTTCATCTAGTTTCCTAATTTATTCAGTATCATTTAATTTTCTTCAATTTATTAGTTTCTATCAGTTCCATTCAGTTATATTTAATTCATTAAAAATTAAGCCTAAAAAATAACTTGCACAAGTAGTTGTCAAGTATTATGTCAATATCATGTAATTAAAAATTATTGTCATATCTAAAATTGTATAAAGTAACGATAAGAGTTTATGCAATTAAGTAGATTCAATTGAAATTCTGCTTCCAAGTATATTTTTGTGTTTCCAATACTTTCTTTAAGCTTTCTTGAGTTTTATATTTTTTCATATTTAGTTTAGTTCATTTATGAAGTCTATTATATTTTTTACAGTTTTTTCAAATCTTATTATTTTTAAGTTCCTTTTATGTCATACTGTATTTTTATTATATAATTTGAATCTTTAATTTCTGTTAGTTTTCTTTAAATTTTAACTAGTTTCCTAATTTATTCAGTATCATTTAATTTCTTACAATTTCTCATTAAAAATTAAGCCTAAAAAATAACTTGCACAGGTAGTTGTCAAGTATTATGTCAATATCATGTAATGAAAAATTATTGTCATATCTAAAATTGTATAAAGTAACGTTAAGAGTTCATGAAATTGAGTAGATTCAATTGAAATTCATTACCAAAAACTATGATAAAAAGTCTCTGTAAATATGAGTTGGAGTGCAGTAGCCACAAAGCCACAATTCCACTGAAAGTCCTTCTACATTCATTTCTCTTTCTCCATGGCGCAGTGGACACCCAGAAGGCATTTAATCTTACAAAAGGATTTAAACTCAATTTCAGTGATTTATAGTCCACGACCCTCGCTCGCGCTTTAGTTTCCATTTAGTGGTCCTCCCATAAGTTCAACTTTTTCTTTCCTAAATTTAAATCTGGCAATACTTTATCATAAATGCTCAGAATTACGGTCAATATCAAATTTTAAATTACATTTCATAAACTTTATCTGTAAAATGTAGCTAATAATAATTTATAATTTTAAATCTCATGCTACATTACATAAGTAAACAAAAAGCAGATCTAATTAGATGGTATTTATAATTGCAATTCTGAGCGTAGCAAATTCCGTCGCACAATTTCGTTTTCATTCTTTTCTTTCCTGGTTACCACACATTTAATGAACAAGTCTAAAGGATGAGGGAGTGAGAAAAAAAGCTTTTACATTAGAGACTTTTGCAAAAGTTTATTTTTATTTTGCTGGCATGCAGAAACCTCTTTGCGCTGCCACTCGTTTAATTGCGTACTCGACGTATGTATTTGCATAATGACTCATGAACACCGTAATTACCGCTAATTTACATTTTATTCCGTAATTGGGAAAATACACTTTGCCTCGCAGTAATGAATAGCGAATTGTAATAGGCGCAGATAACGAAATCTGACTATCATTAGTGTACACGTATTAGATGAAATTTCCTCTTAGTATCTAAAATAAGAAAATCAGAATGAGGGTTAAAAGCATTCCCTTATAGTTACATGAGGTGAAGTCAAAGTACCATTTACTGATAAAACTTTGGTGATGCGTTCTTTGGATATAGAGGAAGGATTTATATGCGGGAAGCCTGTAATTTTAAAATTATATCCTGCGAGTGATAAGAGGAAGAGGGAGGCGGTTATCGGAAGGAAGTGAGTTATCGCGACAGGAAAAATGTGTCGAAATGAAGAGGGTCCGCAATCCCAGCTGGGATTATCCGCACCGTCGGATCCCTGGATCCGCATTTGGTGTGGAAGGAGGAACAAAGATCTCGTCGACTCCATTGACGAAACGGCTAACGTGTCCTTAGGGAATTCGAACCCTAACAGAGCCGCCAAAATCCTCAGTCACCCTACCCACATACACCGGATAACGAAAGCCCTTTTACATGCGGCGCCCTTTCGCACGTCCCTGGCCGTCGCGACGCCGCCAACGTCGCCTCCGCGGACGCTTCATTACGCTGATAGCTTTACTACTGTTACTTTTTTTTTCATTCTCTTTTCACCTCCTGAATATTTCTTCAAAATCATTTCGGGAATATTAATTTCTTAAAAAACACTACACCGAAATTAAAAATAGACATTATTATATATATATTTACAAATATTGCAGAATAATCTTGATTTAATTCTCATGTAAGTTCACCATTGTGACATTTGACATTAATGACAGATATAAATGACTTTTCAATGTTTTGATTTATTACTTATTAGAAAGTTTAAAAATATGTGTTACATCCAATAACTAAAAATAACTTTTTTTTATAATTACGGTCCTATTATGCTTATTGAACCGTTGTAACTAAATATAATATCAATTTATTTAATGTCAAATAAATTGATATAAATGACATTTCAAAGTTTTCATTTACTACTTATTTTAAAGTTTTAAAATATGTGTTAAATTCAAGAATAAATTCAATACCTTTACTAAATTACTAAATATAATTTGACAGCTGTCAATTGAGTATAAATTTAATCAAGTTCAATAATAATTACACTTTTTCAAGTTACTTTTTAATCAATGTCAGATGTGAATTTGATGTTGGACAACTTATAAAAGTTAAGCAATGCTTGTGCATGGGGGTTTGATACAAAAATAATTTGTTAGAATAATAAGACCACACACTTTATGATAATTATGATTAACTTACACATATTTAATTTAATAACAAAGTTTTGGCAAAATATTCTAATTTGGGGCTAAAAACTGAAAATATGGACAAAAGTAGTACTCAAAATGTTAACAAATATAACATAAATTTCAGAAATCTAAAGAAAATAAAAAGCATCATATTTATTTACTGCATGTAATTTGTGAAGATAATAGCACCTAATAAATAATATTTGTTGCAGCAATAAAATTACAAAAATAATAAAATAGAAACTCAATGTAATAAAAATAATATAAAATTCCACAGCTGCAAAGGGCCATGGACCATAGGTTTTTCTGACCTGACAAACATTATTTTATGTATTTTTAAGAAGCCATTACAGTCAAATCAATGAAATGTGATAAAGTAATTTCCTGAAATTTAATAAAGTGTGATCTCACTACAAGCTTTTCAACAATATGTTATAATATAGGTAAGTTATCTAAATTAAGTCTTGATATATGATAAAATTTTATAAAATATATAATATTAGTTTTATATTTAATACAAAGTTAGATAAAATGTGTGTTGAACAGCATTTTAGTGTCCTGTACATTTATCAAATCTGTTTGGTAAATGTACTTAAGATTTATCATCTGATCGACTTGCTAGAGAAGAATATCTTAAAGAACACACATTTAAATAAAAACAAATGGTCGAAAGATCTTGTGATCGTTGGTTTCTTAGGAATAATATAACCCAATAAATATTATGACTATTTCTGAAAATAACATTTTTATACTAATCTTGTAAATAATATACAACATAATAGTAAAATATATTCCTGACTACTAAAAATATCAAAAATTATATTTCATTGTTCCTCATGCTATATTTATGAGCTATAAAAGATGATGTACCTGTTTAAGGAATACTTGCAAAGTTTATTGCTATACAGATGCAGCATACCGTTCATTTATAACATATACTTGGTATTGCATTTAATTGCAGTAAGGTAGCAATAAAATAGACTTTCATGGGAATACCTTCACAATTTTGGTACAAATAAGCTCTGCAAGAGTACAGAAGTCATCATTTCATAGACAGTTCTTTGCGAAACAACAAGTAGCAATGCCTTTCAACAACAATTATATTATTCAGGACTCTGAAATCACCAACGAACAAAATCTCCTTAGTACGGAGCACCAGGAGATGAACCAGAATGAAATCGACATGAACGATGAATCAATTGGGATTAGTCCTGGTATGAAGTCCTTGTGGAAAAAGGTCAATGCGGATAATAGAACTGTGTTTGTAAGCAATGTGGATACCAGGACTTCGAAAATGGAGTTAAGAGCGATCTTCACCAAGTGCGGCACCATCAACAAGGTAACCATTTCAAGAAACAACTTCAGAGGCTCGCAGAATGGATTCGCGTACATCGAGTTCGCCGATGTAGACTCCGCTTTTGAAGCATGGATTTACATCGATGGAACGCGTGTTTGGGGTAGTACCATTGAAGTTATACCGATGAGGACACACAGGCCAGGAATAAGATCGTCCTCCTACTTTACCAATAGGACATTCCCAGAGGTAGAAGATGATTCTGAAGAGGACGAGAATCTTGATCACAGTTTCAACACGGACACAAGAAGTCCAAAAGTGAACAGCAGAACACGCAATGTGTCCGTAACCAAAAATCGTCATAGGAGAACCTTCTACCAACCATACTAATAATTAATTTGTTCGCAGTTTCTCTATGTGTATATTTTCTCTTTAATTTAGCCCTAAATATATTATAAACTCAAAAATTATTAGAAATAAATAAAACATATAAAATCATTTATATTTTTTCTTTCCAAATACATTGATTAATGCAAACAGTCAACATATGGACTGTAATTGAATACAAACAGAATTGAATACAAACAGAAATTTTCCTTGGATTAACGCAGGAATTTACTTTTTTTTTCAATTTCATGAAGTGCTATATATTATGAATGACAACATAAAATATTTTAAAACATTGATTATAACGTTATGTATTATTAAATTAATGTTGGATCCTCGACGCGATTTTAGTTTTATGAAATTTTTCTTAAATATTTCTTAAGGAATAACGGAACAAATCGTTTTTTATATATAGAGGTTATTTAATATGTAAACCCAATTCATTAACTATTTAAAAAAAATAAGTTACGTTTGAATTACCAAAAGTTACACAAGTTTGTAAATAATATTTGTTCATCAATGAAGAAAATTTAATTACTATTAAAATGTATATAACCAATTTTATATAATATTTATCAATGTATTTATATTTAATACTACTATTTCTGATAACTTTAAATATAGTATCTGTATTGTATATGAGCGTTCTTCAACCTAGGTACTGTCACAAAATGACAGCTGTCAAAGTGATTATCAAAATCAAAAATTATCTTAATCAAAGTTTAGCAATGCCTGTGGTGAATTGGTGTTTGGTACAAAAATAATTTGTTAGAATTATAAGACCACACACTTTATGATAATTATGATGATATTTGATTAACTTACACATATTTAGTTTATGGTTACTTCTGATAACAAAGTTTCGACATAACAAAGTCCCTAATTTAAAGCCTCATTTAACATACAAAATATTCTAATTTGGTGCTAAAAACTGATTAGACAAAATATGGACAAAAGTAGTACTCAAAATCTTAACAGATATAACGCAAATTTCAGAAATATAAAGAAAATAAAAAGCATCATATTTATTTACTGCATGTAATTTGTGAAGATAATAGCACCTAATAAATAATATTTATTGCTGCAATAAAATTACAAAAAAAATAAAATAGAAACTCAATGCAATAAAAATAATATAAAATTCCACAGCTGCAAAGGGCCATAGACCATAGGTTTTTCTGACTGACAAACATTATTTTATGTATTTTTAAGAAGCCATTACAGTCAAATCAATGATAATATACAAAATGTGACAAAGTAATTTCCTGAAATTTAATAAAGTGTGATCTCACTACAAAGTAATACAATACAAAGTTAGATAAAATGTGTGTTGAACAGCATTTTAGTGTCCTGTACATTTATCAAATCTGTTAGTCTTAAGATTTATCATCTGATCGACTTGCTAGAGTCTTCTCATCTTAAAGAACACACATTTAAATAAAAACAAATGGTCGAAAGATCTCGTGATCGTTGGTTTCTTAGGAATAATATAACCCAATAAATATTATGACTATTTCTGAAAATAACATTTTTATACTAATCTTGTAAATAATATACAACATAATAGTAAAATATATTCCTGACTACTAAAAATATCAAAAATTATATTTCATTGTTCCTCATGCTATATATTTATGAGCTATAAAGGATAATGTACCTGTTTAAGGAATACTTGCAAAGTTTATTGCTATACAGATGCAGCATACCGTTCATTTATAACATATACTTGGTATTGCATTTAATTGCAGTAAGGTAGCAATAAAATAGACTTTCATGGGAATACCTTCACTATTTTGGTACAAATACGCTCTGCAAGAGTACAGAAGTCATCATTTCATAGACAGTTCTTTGCGCAACAACAAGTAGCAATGCCTTTCAACAACAATTATATTATTCAGGACTCTGAAATCACCAACGAACAAAATCTCCTTAGTACGGAGCACCAGGAGGTGAACCAGAATGAAATCGACATGAACGATGAATCAATTGGGATTAGTCCTGGTATGAAGTCCTTGTGGAAAAAGGTCAATGCGGATAATAGAACTGTGTTTGTAAGCAATGTGGATACCAGGACTTCGAAAATGGAGTTAAGAGCGATCTTCACCAAGTGCGGCACCATCAACAAGGTGACCATTTCACGAAACAACTTCAGAGGCTCGCAGAATGGATTCGCGTACATCGAGTTCGCCGATGTAGACTCCGCTTTTGAAGCATGGATTTACATCGATGGAACGCGTCTTTGGGGTAGTACCATTGAAGTTATACCGATGAGGACACATAGGCCAGGAATAAGGTCGTCCTCCTACATTACCTCTAGGACTTTCCCAGAGATAGAAGATGATTTTGAAGAAGACGAGAATCTTGGTCACAGTTTCAACACGGACACAAGGAGTCCAAAATTGAACAGCAGAACACGCAATGTGTCCGTAACCAAAAATCGTCATAGGAGAACCTTCTACCAACCATACTAATAATTAATTTGTTCGCAGTTTCTCTATGTGTATATTTTCTCTTTAATTTAGCGCTAAATATATTATAAACTCAATTTTTTTTGGAAATAAATAAAACATATAAAATCATTAATATTTTTTCCTTCCAAATAAATTGTTTAATGTCAACATATTACATATTTGAATATTTGTTAAACAGCTCTTTAGGAAATTTACTTTTCTTTACTTTTTTTTTCAAGCCCATGAAGTGTTAAATATTATGAATGACAACATATGATATTTTAAAGCATTGATTGTTAACTTTATGTAAAAGCTACATTATTATTAATTTAATGTTGGATCCTCGACGTGGTTTTAGATTTATGAATTTTTTCTTAAATATTTCATCACGCAATAAAGGAATAACGGAACAAATTATTTTTTATATATAGAAGTTATTTATTATGTGAACTCAATTCAATAACTATTAAAAAAAAAAGAAGTTACATTTAAATTATCAAAAGTTACATAAGTTTGTAAATTATATTTGTTCATTAATGAAGAAGAATAATATAAGATTTATTGAATAGTACTATTTCTGATAACTTTAAATATAGTATTTGTATTGTATATGAGCGTTCCTCAACAGTACCTAGTCACAAAATGACAGATGTTAAAGTGCGGTAAAACTAAGTCAATCTAAGCTTTACGAAAGTAGAATTTAAATAATCCTGTGTTGGAAAATAATATTACACATTCAAGTAAATATAATCTGCAAGAAATGTTTGTCTTTCGTAATTTAATAATTCCAATATTTAAATTGTAATGCAGCTGCTATAATAATGTCTACTGAGAGAATCACAAAATCGTGCTTAGCATTATAATATTATCACTGAGCCTCGGATTACGTTTTCCTCGCTATATAAACTTGGCAAAGCTCCTCAGCTATGCATCTTCATTGGTTTCCATGGAAACAAACACGTCAAGACCTTCACAGGTAATGCGCGGATTCCACGTTCATTTGTTCCGACTGCGATTCTGGGGGGGATTTAAATCAAGTTGCGGAAGATTGGAAAACATTCCGCATGGACGGAGGCAGAATTTTAATTTACAACACCAAAAAAAAAAAAACGAGAAAAAGCGGCGACGGCTCGGCAAAATGAATATAAGTGTACATTTCCAGTTTTTCACAATTTTTGTTCTCTCTCGCAGAATTATTTATTTCATTTCACCGTTTTTCACCTGGCACGAAATACACGTTACCTGATTTTTATTTATTTACTTATTTTTGCTGTTCGCCAACTGCAATATTTCATTTCCCCTGGGCCAACATTGAAGGGTACAAAAAAAAAATAATAGAACATGGAGCAAAAAATATAATTTGCGATCTCAGCTCTATCCATCTATTTGGTTTTTAGAGTCCTGCTAGGTGGATGGCAATTAAAATCTTAATCATAGTTTTCGGTTGCGAAACAGCTCAGAGCTTCTAATTAGTGCTGGTACGTGGAATCGGAGACTGCTGCACCCTTCCCAATTTCAGCCCCAGAGTTCACCGATACGCCCTAATTGGAGAATTGAATGCATAAACAAACGGTGAAATTGCAATCGATCCCACGGATTCAGCGCTGTATGTATTAAGTAATTAAGTTTATGTGCGATGTTGTCACCGTTTATCAAAATGGATTCACTAAAAAGTAATTAATTAAAACCGCAAGTAGTTTTCAATGAACCGATAGATGGCGTCACAATTTAGAGCTAGTATTTATCACGTAATTAAATATCATGGAACCGTATCAAAAATATCCCTTATAAGCAAATTACCAATTATCTAACGTTGGATTTCTATGGTAATCTGTTTTAGAATATTTTCTTGTTTCTATGACAGATACCCATTATGCAACCCATTATCATTGATTATATTACGTAATGAAATGTCAATACACATACAATTTTACAAGATACTATAAATTATGAGTGTTTACTAATACAATAAAGTAGTAAGTAAGTTTTTCATGTTCATACAATTTTTACTCTTTACCTAAAAAATAATTGTATGTAATATTTTTTTTAGAATCTATTTTATTCAACTAAAATGTGGTATGCAATTTAGTAAATCATAATATAGTGAATCCACAATGATCGAAGTTGCACTATGGGAGATATTTCTGTACTTTTAATTATTTTGTAAAGCAATAAAAACAATAAGGTTGCAAAGTTAGGTTAGGAAAGCCATGTTGGGTTTGTGTGAGTGCGAAATTATAATAAATTAAGTTCTTTTGACACATATGTTAAAAAATTTAAAATATTAAAGACATTTTTGCTAATTATGAAAAATAAATTCTAACTTTAGGAATCAGCCATTAAATATAACAGTTAAGGATGTTTTTTAGGTTAGAATTTCTGGATTTATTTCGATGTAAAAAAATGCATATCAAATAAAGTTTAAGTATATTTTTTGAAATTAGTTCGGCTGAAATTGTCTAAATTATCTGTACGTGATTCTTATTAATCGATAAATTTGATCTGATTTAAAATTGTTTCATAAAATCTTGGACTATAACACATTTAAGAATGCAAATATCTTCAGTAGATTGAAGTTTTTTTCCAGTAATACATAAATAAATTATGTCGAATTAAGTTTATTTTAAATTTACTACCGCCATCTTCCCGGAAGCCCCGAAGCTCGCAAAAGCATTTTACATCAAACGTGTGAGGTTAAATTTTAATGGGAATTTTCCGCGAAAACGTACAGTTTGCATTTTAAATCACGCCCAGCGAATTTTTTCCCACGGCTCCCCGCCGGGAAGCGAAATGTATTTTTAAATTAGAAAACCACCCTCCAGTGCAGCATTCGAATAAACGTAAATTTAATTTAGCCACGGTTATGATTCATTTATGTTAAATTGCCTGTTACTGGCGGCACCCTAGAAAATATTTTCTTTATTTTTTCCCTCCTCCATTATAACTTTTTCTGCTGCGAAAGATGCAGGACCGGGTACGGATTTTGAACGGATTCTGTGCGCAACAAGTGCGCATGTAATGAAAATTTTAGCGAGAGCAGAATATTTTCCGCCCATTACCGGCATCCATCAGGAATACCGGAATTAATTGGCGAGCGAACGACCCGCGAAAATAACCAAAAGCAGAAACAAACAACCGGTCGCGGTGCGCTTAATATTCCATTTTGTATAGCTTTTATTTGTTTCAAATTGCCATTTTCCCCTGTGGTCAGTTTAACTATTTCATGCAATTTAAAAATTTAACGTTCACGTAATTACAGTTGTGACAATTAGGACAACGTTCAACATTGTTTTAAAGAACATTTTATGGCTCAAATGTGTATCAACGCATAATTGTCTGTCAGGCGTACCAACTAATATGTATGCCCAATGTGCAATTGCAGCTGTCAATTAAGATTCACTATCTTGGAGGTCAATAAATCTGATAACCAATAGTAGGCAATCATTCTTGTTTCATGTCATTTATCACTGCTCTATTATAACTGTATTTAATAACAATTATTAATATTGCAAAAACCGTAAAATTACATAAATGGTGTAACAAGACTGTGGCCCTTTATATAATATGTAGACATACAATAAATTTTATCTATAATTACGTATGAAATAAAAAAAGCATATGAATCATTGTAAAGGATTATTGATTTTCTCCACAATATAATATATAATAATATCTCTCATAGTCCTGCTTCGATCAGTCCGGATTCGTTATAGTCTGGTTAGAAAATTTCAAAATAAACTTAATTTTAAAATAAATATAAATTCTAAAAAAAAATAGCACTCAATTTTTTTTTATCATTTTTTCCCTCTTTATATAAAAAAAACTTTCTGTTTGTTCTGTTTTAAGTCCTCGATTAGTGCGGTGCCAAACAGACAATTTATAAATTTACAATTGTATCAGTTTTCTATTTTAAATATTTACTTTAGTTTATTTTTTTATAATCATTTCATTATCATAAAACATTATAAATTTTAGTTATTATTTTTCATGGAACAATTTTTTTTTTAATATATTTATTATAAATTAAAATATATTTAAATTTATTTAATTATTACACAACTTATTTGCTTTATAAAAAAGTCAATAATATACATAATTACATACACTAGTGAATGTTATTATGTACATGTTTAAAACTATATTTTAATATAAAAACAGTTAGTTGGAATATTTTAATGATTTAATTATTTTATGTAATAGCGTTGTGTCATTTGCTAAACATGGGGAAGTTTGTATGTTTGCATAGGTCATCGTAAGTTGCCATCCAATAAATATTTACTTTGTCAGTTAACCTCTATCATTATCCGAAAGGGTTAATCTTCTATAGCCTTAAGATATTTATATAACACGCTGTATTTATACCTAATAACAAGTTAATATAATGCTGCATCCGTATTATGTTTGACATGAGATAAGAATGTCCATCAGGCGTATTAACTATTAATAATTTTTAATTAAGTTATTGGCAATTACTTAATATTAAAATAGGTGAAAATATACTATTAAATATTTTCCTTGCTTTTTCATATATTTTTAAATTTTTGACTCTTTTGGATATAATGTTTATATAACGTAAGGTTAGTTCATTAATCTATGTACTTATACAGTTGCGGATTTAGGCATGTTTTTTTATAAGCTACAGCCTAGGAGCCCCATTCAATCGAAATGATTCCCGTCAATCCCGGCGTTAAAAAATAAACACAACTAACCAAAATTAACCAGTATTAGTCCAGTGTCCTAAAGACGACAAAAAAATGTTAGTCGAGGCCTCCAAACAGTATTGGCAGAGGCCCCTAAAGAGTGTTTATAATCTGCAGCCTAGGGACTCAATTTAATAAAACAGACCCCCGTTCGCAGTAAAAAAATAAACACAAGTAACCAAAATTGAGTAGCATCGTAAAAAGTGTTGGTCCAAAATATTATAAATGAAGGACCAAAAAAAATGTAAGTCGAGGATCCCAAAAGGTGTTAGATTGAAGCCCCCAAAGTTAAAGGCAACAATTAACTAATTTTGAATGAAAACATGAATATCCATTAAAGTAACATATTATTGTCATTATTTTCGATAACACTAGCTTTACCTACAACTAGATAATACCGTGAAAATGATATCGCGTAAGTATAATTTTGAATATTATGTGCAGGACTATTAGATTTATTTTTTTTGGACGACATAATCTTTTAAGGATTTAGAAAACGTTTCTTAATTTTCGTTAATCGTAGAATCGTAATCGTACATGAAGACATCGTGCGAAACGAGTATCACAGCAACACAAACACTAAAGATCATGAGCCGCTTAACTACCAGTTCGCGTAAGTCGGGGTATTATTATATAAGCTATATAGTCTACTATGTATATAAAATCTTAATGTTACTATTAGTAGAAAAATACTAATATACGGTTTGAAAATTTTATTTTATTTTTATTGTTATTTTACTAAGTTTTTTTTTTGTAAATTATTGTTCCAATAAATATTATTATTATTGCTAAATATCAATAAATTGTATTTTCGACTCACTATATTTCGGTCTGTCTAACCGAAAATACGTGTATTGTGTTTTATGAATTATTATCATGGCTTTATTATATTTTCTCTCTTTCGTTCTGTATATTCGCGAAAATGCAAATAATGATGAATTCGCGACATGAAAATTGTCAAAAACAATTGCCGGTCCCCACTAATTCAAATCGTCAATTGTCATGGTGCGTTTCCAGTTCGTTGTATAATCAATCATTTTCCGTCTGGCTGGTACACGCATTTGTGCCCTGATTTCGGGAATGAAAATGTACCGTATCTGATGGAGGATGCTGGATGGGCGAGGTCTGATCAAATTGAAAAATTGCCTGCGATTCGTGACTCGCGTCGCTTTATTCGCAAGGACGACAGACACATACAAAAAAAAAATGTACGAGAAAAAAAAAATAGGGAACGGAAAGATTCTGTAGGTGAACAAAGTACACGGGGAAGCGGGTTGGCGTTAATAAATGGGGTGACATTATCGCGAGCGGCAAGATAAACGGGCATAAATTGGCGCCGGGGTTTCTCCGCCTTGGAAAATGTAGGAGGAGGAGATGGAAGTTTGTTCTAGATGTAAGAGCGGATCCGCCCTTACCGGAGCGGCCGGAAGAGAAGATTCTTGTTCGATGAAAAGGATACATCCTGAGGGAGCCGCACTTGGAGCCGATAGCCAGAAGCCTCTGGATGGGGTCGAAGGCGACAGCCGTCGGTTGGAACGGGAATCCGTGCCGGAATGTCTGCAACAAAACGGGAAAATCTTATTAATGTGGATCCTTGCAGCTTGAGTGCAGCAGGATGCCTGCGGCGGCATCAGGAATTCCCGCTAAAATCCACACTATGTAATTTCCGGAAACTCGTGCTCAGTAAAGACGGAGGCTTTCAAATTCAAATTCAGTATTAACGGAATTGTTAATATTGAACAGGAAGCATTAATGCCTTTGTCCAAATAGCAATTAACCAAAAGCTATTGATTCAATTCAATTTTTAGATTTATGAAAATGTACTAACAATATATTTACAGAATATTTAATAATACTAATTAATAATACATCTCGTCTAGTGCTGAACCGTGTTATATGGGACTAAAATATTATAGAAATATATGATTTTTAGTATTATGTAATAAATAAAAATATATTAATTTATCAGACTCTATAAGATTTATCCATAATTTAGTTTAGAACACCAAAAATATAATACATTGTAATAATATGAAAATGAATAAAATAATATGCGTATTGTGTAGAAAAATATTATTCGATAATAGTAACTGCATAATATAAATAGTCGCTGTAAAATTTAAAATTCTTCGAAATTTTTAAATAATTTGGAAATTTACTCATCATCATTAATCAAATCTTGAATATCAAACATTATTTTACAGATTCGATAAATTTCATAATAATTTAAGTCAATATATGTGAAACATTAAAGATTAATAATAATGTAGATTCATAAAGTTGTTGTTGTATTCCATTTTTAGTTGATAAATCAATATTCCTTATTTTTTTTATGTCAACATTACTTTATTCCTATCTGCATAAATCGAAGCATTTTGTTGGAAAGGCAACATATTTTTTTTGCCAACAATCGATAATAAATAACGGATATTGAATACGTGTAAAATATGAAATATTCACATACATTTTGTAAATTAAAAATGATACAATAGAATCACAATAAAATTGATTTACAGTTATTTTTTTATAATTCGAACCTTAACTATCCTATAAATCCTTGTATTATTTATAATAATTCAGAATTCTCAAAGATATAGGTAAATCTCAAATAATATTCAGATTCTATAAGTTCGTTATTTCAAGAAATTATCAATTATTTTGTTTAAAATGAAAATTAAAATTGTATGTAACACCTGTATACAAATAATCCACGGTTTTAGGACACAATATTGCTCAATAGTGAAAAGTAATGCTAATAAGAATTTTAAAAAATACCGTGTTATGTGAAGATTGTTGGTATTTTTAACCGTGTTATTTAAAACTTCGTGTAACTCGAGTACCTTTTTATACGAAGGTTGTCTGTAGATCATAGATTTCCAAACCACATCTCCTTTTCAAACAGAATATAATAATGGTTCCAACCCTTGTTTCAATTATGTCATGACATTTCAGCAGGGGGTGATTTCCAAAAAAGGTTTATATGTGATTCCCAGTTTAGAAAACGCTGTTGTAGATGAATATTTGATGATGATATAAGAGTAATTAATGATATAATAGATTAAAGTAAGTAAAAAACAAATATTATATCAGTGTTTTCGTGCTAAACAATTGTTATAAATATAGTTCTTTATTATCTTTGTTATATATTGTCATGACTTGTGTTTAGTTCCTAATCTGCATCAATTGACTTCAGAAATTTCACAATAATATAATCTTTTTTTTAAAGATGATATCAGAATATTACACAAAAAATAATATATTTGTAGTCTATTGTGTAACGGTACTGCTCACATCCATCGATCGATACAGGGGAACCACCGTCAACAAGTGCCACGACGATGACGACAAACACGTAATGTATTGGCGGTTCATGCACAAAAGAAAACCCACCCCCTTCGTCCTCCAAAGTGTCAGCGTAAGAAGAGCGATTGGCTCGTTGCCAATTTCACAAATTTCTCCAGCAGATTCCCATCAATCCCAAAGATCCATCGCCTTCGGATTTCCGGATAAGTGAATTTCGCTGCGACGATGCAACGATTCATTGCATCGCTCAAGCGAGGACCCGACCTGTCAGAAGAATCAACAATAGGAAAAAAAATACGCGATGGCAGCTTATTTCCAATTTGACGAGCGAACTTCTCACTCAAGTTTTTTTTTTCTCTCACTCAAGATGGATTCACGTCAATCCAAAAATAATGCGCCCTCTTGGGACATACCCCAGTATTATAACGCCATCCATATAAATATCCTCATCTGGGGACTTTCAAACTTATATTGGATAGCAGCTGGAGAATATTAAACATCCGAATATATATCGATTATTAAAGTGCCTTCATTAATGAATTATACATATTTTTTTATATTATTACAATAGCGAGAAAGGTTATTTTTAAGTTTTCCAACCTAATAAGATCTGAATAATTTATTGTCAAATGTTTTACGAGAAAAATGTTGCACGGAAAAATGGGAGATTCTACGACAGAAATATATATTTTTTTTCTTCAAATTGCTTCTTCACGATGGGAAGAGCCTTAGCTGCGTCCAGTAGACGCCTAACGCCAGTCTCAGATTTGGATATGTTTATGGTGCAGGCAGGGGTGACAGAAATATTAAATGTCAATATTTAAACGTCAAGAAATCAGCTGATTATAACTAACTAAAAATTGGAATTAAATCATATTCGACTTATCAGACAATGAATGAAGAATGAAAACCTTAAGATTTAAAAAAGTATATAGTCGTAAAAAAGTATATTGGATCATAACAATCATTATTAAGGATACAAACCATTAAAAATGGGCATGTTCGTATTATTTAAAATATTTATACTGAAAGTATGTTTTGGGCTTGAATACGTTTGAAATTGGTAAAATACGTAACCAAAATAAAATGTGTTTCAATAATTGTACATATTTAACAATTTCAGTTTAAGTTAAAATTATTTCTTATTTAGTTAATAGCATACTTTAATTAATTAAATTTAATATTTAATTTCTTAAAGTTTTATAAATATTTTTGTTATATAATATTTTTCTATCAAGCAAAACCTTTATATAATATTACTTTAATCTACAATGAGACGTTATATGTATTTCCATATTTACTCTAGTTCCTTAAGGTTTTTTGGTTGTACTTTACAAAATAGGCTTAAAATATGCAAATGATTCACAGTTTCGTTTTAAATGTATTGTATTGAAAATAATTTGGTTTTCGCTGTACTTTAAAAAATTCATGCAAATATATGTATTTACTCTAGTGCCATAGGTTTTAGGAGTTTCGAAGAAGACATTATAATCAGTTGATTTTCTGATGTTCAAACGTTCTATGATGTGCTAGTTGATTTTACTAAACAATATAAATTTTTTTGTTCATTGGTTGAACGCAAATCATCAGAAAAATGTATAGCCACGTGATAATATTTGAAACACGTGAAAACCAACGTTATTATATGCAGTTGACAACTTGACGTGATAAACAAAAATGGGAGTGGAAGTGCGTCAATTCAGGGTATAAAATAAATAATGGACTGAATTGGAGTTTATATGTGTAATATTAACTTAATATTGGTATTATAAAAATATTGTTTAAATTATTAACATTAGATAACAATATACAAATATTAGGATTCACACTAATAATAAATTATTATTTAAGGTTCAATAAAAAATTCAATAGATTTTGTTTCCATTTAAATACTTTACTTATATTTGTCCCAACAATACTATTCGGGGACATATAATTAAAAAATTGGGACAAATCTTATAAAATCTGTATGGTGACCATATTCATATTATTAATTATTGGTCGTTTTATAAGATATTGCGGATGCAACATTATATGTTTGATTTTGATTCAAGAATATAAAGTATTTCAGACATATGTATATTTTTATTTGATGCCCGAGTTAAATAACTTATAATAATTATAATTAAATTACTATTACTATTTATAAATTATATATCATATAAATCTCAATTGTTAAAAGTAATCCTAAATGTTAAAGTACTATTAATGGTATCAAAAGGAACATATAAATTATGTATAATATAATTTAGTATAATTCTAATCCAGCTAATAAGGCTTCTGAATCTCTTATAAAGGATATAATAGGCTAAAATAGACACGCAAATGCTGAATCGTTAAATAAAAAATATTATTTACGTCGTGCTTCAAAAATTGAATAAAAACTTTTTTACTTCTATCTTCTTTAAAATATCTAAAATTTTGGTTTGTTTGCTTCTTCCTATAAAATCTTTGTAGATTTTTATTTTTGTATGTATATATGTAATTTAGATTTTTTAATACTTGTATATGCTAAATAGTAGAAGTTAGGTAATATATATTGGTTTTCAGCATTAGGGTGAAACCTTTTTGTTTGTGGCCGAAGAAAACAATGAACAAATATTACATAACAATGTAAATTATCAAATTATATTCATGTTTCAAATATATCATTGTTAAAGTAAACATATTCAGTAGTGCATATAAACTTGACAAATAAATCACATTCAGAACAGAACATCTGACAGTTATCATAACATTATGGCAGTTGTTTTATTAATAGTTTGAAATAAAAGTATTGATTTCTACAATACATATTTGAAACTAACATTTGTAAAGCATTTTTAGTGATTCAAAAATAGTGCTCAACAATTGATATTTCAATTCAATATGAATTTTATTCTGATTTTTACAATGAGGTGTGAACTTCCATAAAGGTTATATGCAAAATATGGTTTAATTGAATTGTTGTATTATAAAAAATGAAATGAAATACAATAATGAATTTAATAATATATTTTTAATTTTATCTAAAATTTAGATTTTTTTGTACATAAATTAAAAATACTATAAAATAACAAAATGCTAAATTATTAGTAAGTTATGTAATTTGTGAAAACATATACAGTATTAAGATTTATTACTTTAAAGTTGTATTTTCTATATAGGTGTATGAATATGATATGTGCCACATACATATGAGAAAAATTTCTTGCAATAACTCACTCTCGGTAATAATGTTTTCTTTTATCTCAAGAATTACGAAGAAGTATGAATTAAATAAAATTTAAGTTATACATAGATTCCATTAAAATATGTTCTAAAATATCATTATAGAATAATAACACATAGCTTTATCATCGCGCGCTTCAATATAAAGAAGTAGACAGAGATATATCAAAATTTTAATGACGCTGAAATCTAAATGTGATTCAGTTTTTTTCTGGAAAACAATCAGAAGTTTTATGAACATGACACTGCCTGAAAAATGGTAAAAGGTCATCGACAAAAACGGACAATAATTATATGAATAAAGTTATATTTTTAAGCAAAAAAAATGAATTTTCCTTCTTATTTAAAATACGCAATCACTTAGTTTCCAACCGGAAATCAATCGGAATTAAAAATCATCCGGAAAATGCTCAAACATTTGTGAGTTCTTAATAATTTTTCCATAAATTTCTTAATAAATAGTAACAAAATAGAAAATTAGCTCAAAATACTAAAAAAAATAATTCATTATGAAATTGTTCCATGAAAACTGTGAGAATTGGAAAGATAAAAATATATAGAATATTGCAAATAATATCAAAAGATATTGAAAAATCTAAACGTGAGTATAGAATATTTTTAATAAAATTGGTGCAAACAGAAATTGAACAAGCAAACATTTCCGAGGGTGGATGAACGCAATGTATCTGGAGATAGAGCACAAACGCGCCAGTTTCCGTAACGCGTTTTCTCCGAAGGTAGACAATGGCTAACAATAAAGGACCTTAATTGAATTTGCCAGCGATGTAATCTTGAGCAATTCATGGGATTTAGGGCTGAGCCTGCAAAACGACGATAAAAATCATGCAGTACGCACTTACGGATATTCAGAGGCACATGGCAAATACGATTGTAAAGCGATTGCGAAACCTTGGAAAATAATGCGAATCAAGAAGAACAATAATGTCTAAGGAGAAACAGAAAACAACGAGAAACACGTAATTCCAGCTTTTAATTCAACTTTATGGATCGCAATAAAAAAAATATACGGTATGTCTAATGGAAACAACTTGTGCATGAAATATGCACAATGAAATCACCCTAGACGAAGTCACGAGCTCGAAACACACATTCCGGACTTGACGGCGTCGGCTGCAATTCACGTCACCCCTTATTTTTGCTTTGTTTCTTTTCTAACGGTGTTGATATTTCGCGCAGAACGACAATCGCATCCTGATTCGAATGACCTTAAAAGGCATATCAGGGAATGAAATGTAATATTAGATACGGACCCAGAAAATCATCAATTAGTGGAAATGTCAGGGAGGTGAGTGTAATCATCGCACAACCCCTAGGATTTAGTCACGCGAAAGCTCAATCCTAAATATGGAAAATGTGCACCGGAAATGAAAAATAAATTGAATTCAAAGAATAACATTTTTTTATATTTCTTCATTGTTTTTTTTTATTTAAAACACAACTAGTTTTGAAAAATTGTTATGTATTTGTTTAAATATTCTATATAATTTGTCAATAAATATTAAAATAAGTGTTTTGATTTGGACTCCCTGAGTAGAGCTCTATTATCTCACGATCTTGAAATAAATAGCTTGTGATGAGTTAAAGGGAGCATATTTGCTCAGCCTAGGTGGCTCAAGGATGATCTTCGGCCTCCTATTTCTGAATGGTGCTTTTCATAATCTACTGCCATACGGACCAAGGGATTGGTATGGACATCAGCCCTTGTATAGGCTCTGGTGGCCATTTTCTTAAGGACCTCCTTTATGTAGGGTAACCCAGCATCCCTGTGTAACTGTCGTTTTGACACGTACCAGGGGCGTTGAAGATCTCACGCAGTGATTTATTTTGCACCACCTGCAGTCTACTGATGTGCGTGTCTGCAGCGTGGCCCAAGGTAGGGGAGGCATAAGTGTTTTAAACCAAATTTCAAATCCAATAAAAAATATGACCATAGCGAAAACACCTTGTAAAATCTACGTATTATATAAGTCGAAAAGAGTGTGGACATAAGCCCTTATATATGCATACATCAAACTGCTTATTTGGAGACTTTTCTTGTTTTGTTTACGATGTACGAGGGCGATTTGAAAAGATTTAAAAGCGAAAGTTGCGAATTCAAAAATAATGTTATGTTTTTGCAATTAATCCAACAGTTCTATACTATGTTTATAATTATTTGTAACAAAGGTACAAAATAATAAACAGTTATTAAATCAATTGATTCATGATTGGATGAAAAACGCTTTCTAGAAAGAAATATTTTCAGGTTTGGAAATAGTTGAGTCTGAAAAATCTGGCGAATATGGTGGAAATTCAAACAAATCATAGTTCAATTCGTTGATTCTTGCCATGGTCAAAATATTTTTGTAAGCTTGTATATAATGCGGCTACCATCTTGCACAAAGTTTTTTAATTTATAATACAAAATATAGTAAAAATACCTATATATATATAAAAATATATAGTTGAAATACCTATAGCATCAGCTATTTCACTCGTCGATCATCTAATATCAAGTCATGGATTTTGAATGTTTTTGGATGATGTACCAGTTTTTGGACGTGAACTACGTGAATCATCTTCAATGCTTATATCCCCACGTTTAAATTTTAAAGTCCATCAGTGGACAGTAGGAAATGAAGAAACAATCTTTAATATATTTAACATCAGGAATGAATTTCAGTTGCCGATAAACCTTCAAAAAACAAAGAATTTTACAGAACGATACTCGTGTTTTTCCATCTTAGAAACCTACACTCTAAACAGCTAATAAACAACAACTGACAAATAGATTAAAATTTTAAAAAATACTATGTAACATGCTTTCAAAACTACCCTTGTATGTTTATGGTGCAATTATGTGCAGTCATCGCTTATTCAACGTAGATAATGCTTATATAAATTATAGTACGTTAAGCAAATGTACGTTAGGCGGACGGAGAATAATTACATAAATGCATAAAATTATATTTGTTTAGTATACAAGAATTTGTTAGTTCGCACGAACGTACTGTTTCTACGAAATTATATTGATTTCATGATTTTCAAATATTTTTCAGTTAAATCGTGCTATTATTATTTTATTCTATAATTTTATTGAAAAGTAGATAAAAATACGTTTGGACATGTACGTACTACCGAACGTATTTCAAAACGGAAGTACATAAAGTGAGCTTTTACAATATATGAAATCAATTTGTTTTCTTATAAATAAATCTGTTTTACAATTTGATGTATGAAATAAAGATAAAATTACGTAAATAAAAATATGTACGTACTATCGAACATAATTCAAAACGGAAGTACGTAAAATGAGCTTTTACAATATATGAAATCAGTTTGTTTTCTTATAAATAAATCTATTTTATAATTTGATGTATGAAATGTAGATAAAATTACGTAAATAAAAATATGTACGTACTATCGAACATAATTCAAAACGGAAGTACGTAAAGTGAGCTTTTACAATATATGAAATCAATTTGTTTTCTTTAAAATAAATCTGTTTTACAATTTGATGTAATCAAAATTATTGAAAAACTCGATGGTTCCGTCATGCGATCTCACAATTAGAAATAATGCGAAACATGGAACGGAAATGAAAAAGAAATGAAATAATGACTATCAATTTGCATGCTGATTTAAAAAAAGGCAGCAACGATAAAATCATAGTAATAAGGTGTGGCAAAAATTATTACTTTGTGTTTATTGATGAATTTTGCGTAAAAATTGAATAATATTACAGTTTGCAAGGCTTCATGAGAACATTGATGTATCATGTTTTATATTTCAATCGTTAATCCGAATGTTTAAAGTGTTTTTCTTTATTCAAAGTTTTCAAGACATTGAATAAAATTATCGTGTTTGTTTCCTTATTTTTCATCTACCGGAAATACACCGAAAACTACAACCAACTCTCATCGTTTAAGGCAGAAGTCCGCAATCTTATTTTTTATGTTATTGTCTTTAAAAAATGTCTAAGAACCCGCAATTTTTGCTATCCAACAAAGTCATCGCTAAGTTTCACAGAGTGGGAGCCGTAATTTCTCATGAAAAGAGCCACATGCGGCTCGGGTGAAGTGGGTTTGCCGATCGCTTGTTTACGGTGTAATCGCCCCTTTGAGAATCACTAATCATTAAAAATTATTCAAAGTTTTCAAGACATTGAATAAAATTATCGTGTTTGTTTCCTTATTTTTCATCTACCGGAAATACAACGAAAACTACATCCAACTCTCATCGTTTAAAGCAGAAGTCCGCAATCTTATTTTTATGTTGTCTTTAAAAAATGTCTAAGGACATGGGAGCCGCAATTTCTCCTGAAAAGAGCCACATGCGGCTCGGGGGGCAGTGGGTTTCCAATCGCTTGTGTATTCGCTCCTTTGAGAATGACTGATCATTAAAAATTATAACACGATACATTTAATCAAGCTAAATACTACACGTAAAATGTTAAATAGCAAAATTTATAAAAAATTGACATTTCTAAATATCTTTTATCATTTTTAACTTATTATTTGTGTTCCAAGTGAAGATTAATTACCTGGGTATAATATTAAATCATTTTAACTGTTGCATAAGTTATCCGGCTGCGGCGATTAAAGCAAAGAAGTTTGCATATACATCATCATTAAAAACTAGAGCGCCATCTGCCGGTTAGATTATAACAAATGGATGACCATTAAATTGCTGCTCAGCTGTACTCTAATCTGTCGCTTTAATGATTGAAACTCTAAACTCCGGTCAATGCCGCATTACGTTTTAATCCTCAGGATTTGCCCGGATATCTAATTGATGGCACATCCCAGCATAATACACCAGCGATCGCCGCAAACTTGTGCTCAAGCGAAACGAAATAAATACGTTGAAATCACGCCGGATATTATAATCCTTCGCAGCGGTATGCGTAATGAATGTCCGCGGATCGGAATTTACGGCCGACAAAGCCATCCCAAACCCTCGCGACCGAACCCATCCGCCCTACGTGAAAGCCACCCAACAATGTAAATAATTGAATTGCGCGCGGTGGCGGCAAATTCGAAAATTCCCGGCGGCGCATTACAGAGAGGACCGACGACCGAATCGCATTATCGATGGCATTATTAAGTAATGCGCCCTTATATATCGTCCCCATCCGCATTTTAATTGCGCCTCGGTGTTTGTTTTGTTTGCACACGACCTCGCATTAAAAATAATTAATCCAGTTACAATCAATTCGCTCGAATCATGTAATACGTGACTTTGTTACATTTTATACACTTTAAATGACAGTTATGCAGACATTCAAATCAATTGCATAACATTTTTTTAGTAAAACTTTATTATTATCTCTAATATAAGTTATTTTGATACTTCAGCTCTTATTCGATAAATATAAATATTATTTTAAAAGCTGAACTATTATTATATAATCACATATAAAACGTAAAAATGATCCGAAAAATAAGTATTTAAACTGAAAATTTAATTAATTTGAAGTAGAAATAAAGATTTCTTTTAAATATTTTACATTTTCGTTTAAAATCAACTAAATATATTTTTATTCGTAATGAAAAGATGTTTTATGACTATTACACAGACAAAAAAATTGATATTGTTCAAGGTAAACATTAAAATCATTTATAACTTAATATGTAGAATTTGCAAGTACATCGTAAAGTTTCGTAACGAGGGTTCCCCTAAATTTTAGAACGAGCTGTACGAAAACCATGTTCATAAAGTATGTGTTTTAGTAGCGATTATTTCAGTACATTCCGTGCGATAAAAAATAAAGAGGTATAGACGGTGAAATTCAGGTATTGGATATTATAGGATTAATTATGTACGAATGGGGAAACCGAAAGTACATTATATAACAAAATTATGAAAATAATATTAAAAAAAACAATAAAGGATTTCATTACTTAATAACAAAAAAAAATACTACTAATAATTATATAAAGAGAATTAATTAAGAAAATTAGACACATTAATAATTAAGACACTGAAAGAATAAATAAATTTAAAAAATACATAAGTTTATGAAATAGGCAAAAATATTAGTTTCATTATAATTTATTTTACCTGAAAAACTTTATTTATACATTGCTATTGATTGTCGTTTTTTCAATCTAGTTTTATTATTATATATTTTCGATATAATAATTATTAGAGGACAGAAAGACCTAGGTCGATAGTCCTTTGGTCAGGTATATTTATTATATAGAATTAATTTTTGGTTGTATTTATATAGATTTTTTTTTATTTACTGCAATTATTGTTTAATTCATTCATTTATTAATTATTTCAATTTTTTCAAATATTATATAATTATTAGAAAATTTATTGGTCAATTTTTCAGTCATATTTTAATATTATTATGTCTAACATAAAAAATACATCATACATCGAATGTCAAACACATTTAATTTTTTTGTAGTAGTTGATATGTTTGACAGATATTGAATACAGTAAACCTTCCCATAACGCGGCACATTTCTTATAACGCTGTTTCTTAATTAATTTAGGAACTATTTCAACTATACTTTAAAATAAAAAGAGGAATTGATGACTTTCATACATCTACAAATGCATAGTTAGAAAACATTGATAAAGAATGGATTCACAATTTCAATTTGAATGATGTGAAAATGGGAAAATTTTTGCTTAAAAATATAACTTTATTCAATTAGGTATTGTGCGTTTTTGTCCATGACCTTTTGCAATCTTTCAGACAGTGACATACTTCCATATTCATATTGCCAGTAAAAAAATGAATTAAATGTCAATAAATATCCGCAATCACTTAGTTGTCAACCAAATATTAGGATTAGGTTTCTATAGAACACGTTACGACTTTATCTGATTTGCATTAATTCTGAGTTTCTTATAACACCATTTATATAACGCTATTAGTAGTTTCCATATGACGCATTACAAATTAATCTGATTTGTAGAAATCTGAATTTCTCAAAATGCGGTTGCATAATTATCTTTATTTTTTCGATATATTTTATTTAATTTATTATTTGTTAATTAGCATAAACAAATGATCAATTCCACTTCATCTAAATTTTAGGTTTAGAAGTTTCTTATCGAAATAGTTTTAAGTTAATTAAGTTGTACGACATAGAAACAGCATTATAAAGAAAATCGCGTAAATTGTCGTAAATATTAGAAATTACTATTTTATAGAAGTGCTTATAATACAAATAATGCTGTTTGATGTTGAAAAATAATAAATAAATCTAAATTTTATTTGATTTATTATTTTTTGGTCATAGTGTTAACTTGTAATTTAATTATACTAAAGTGTGAAGTAATAGCGCAATGCAGACTTACTAAATGAATTAGCATAGACAAATGATGCTCCAATTAGCGGAGAATTAAAGGCTTAGAAATTCGTTTGGCGACAAAAGCTAATTTAAGCCCGACATCTGTAATTTCGAAATGGACGTGGACACAAAAAGCGTCCAATTAGCAGGTCGAGCGAACGCCACAATTAACGTTCGCCTTGTTGTCTAGGCATCTAGGCTTAATGCAGTCAGACCAGTTAATGTTGACTCTATAAACCTGCCAGATGTTTGATCAGGAAGTCACCCCAACGACATCCTCAGTAAATACACGGAAATTACAGCAGTTTACCCAACGAAATCATGAATGCGTTAAACGCGATCCCCATTGAATATTCCGCGACTTAATGCCCAATCCTTAATATATTAAACGAGATAAAGTTTAGGTACTTGGAAATAAGAAAGAGAGAGAGAAAAAAAAGAGAGATTTAAAAGATCCAATATTTTATGCGGCCTTAAGTCCGCCGGGGATTTCCGGCGTACATTTTTCGCGGAAGAGCTTAGACGGAGAAGACGTTAAAATTTAATTAAGCAGCTTGCATCTTCGGAGGTGGAATAATTGAATTACAAAAAAGAAAAAACGGAGACTCTCGGAAGCGCGCTACTGAAACCGCATGATCTGTCAAACGTAATGCTGTTTGCGGTGATGTACTTGTGACTTGTACTTGTTGAATGCTCTTACCCTCTTCTTTGTGCGTCAGACGAGAAACGTTCCACCTGAAGACTCTTCAGACCTCTTCATTTTGCGTATCCTCCGAATCAATGATTCCGTTTGGGGCCACATAGTCTACAACTGTTTGCACCCACCCTCACTGTTGTTGACAACTTCGCAAACGTCAAACAAAATTAGTTATTTGTTTTCGAATGCAAGACCACCTTAATCGAAAATTATTACCTGTAGTTTTATATTTATATAAAGCCAAAACTTTTATAACGCGATTAATTGATATCACGTAATATGTAAACCGCGTTATAAGAAACACAGAATTAATACAAACACTTCACTTAATAAGTTCGTAGGATGACATATAGATGGCGCAACTATCGACAAATATATATAATTTTTAGGCAATCTGACGTTTAGTTAATAAGTTACAGTAAGGTTAGTTAATAAGTTACATAATTTTCAAAATAATGGAAAAATCTTAATTTCAGCAAACCACTTTGTCTTGACGGAAAAAAATCTCCATAACACTTGCTTTGCTTGCATAGCATTTTTTTTTCCAATCAAAAAGCAATGTTTTATCAACAAATTTATAAATTCAACTAAACGTCAGATTGCCATGAAATTTTGACAGACGTCGTCTGAAGGTTAGTACTTCCTAAAAATCATTTGGATTTTATAAAATTCATTGGACATAGATTAATTCTATAAACTCCTCTTCATCTAAGCTTTAGATCCTCTTCTCGTTATAGTTCTTAAGCTAATTAAATTGTGTTATATTATAGATTAAATATGGAAATCAGTCTTTTTATGTAGTGAAAAGTAATTTAAATATCAATTTTATTTTATAACATTTACAATAACTAGAGAATAAATATACAAAAATAAATATTAATTTAATTAATAACAGAGTATTGAATTATGAAAATGTCTATGTCTTTCATTTTAAAGAGATCTTCTGTTATTTGTAACAATTAAGAATATCAGTTTCAGAAATTTCCAATGTATGTAAATTTTCAGCTTTTAAGAAACTGCGTAGTACAATGCCCAAACATTACAATATTATTTTTATAATAATATGAACTAAAATATAAACTAACAATATGATTAACTCATTTATTCTAATTATTAAAAATATCTATTATTAGTAAAAAAAACGGTTTCACAAACATGTTTATTTTGAAGGATTTCTGATAATGTTACGAGTTTTTCAATTTGATATTTGATCAATGTTTTAGTCCGTTTTTTTTGCTTATAAGACTTAGGCTTCAACATATTTTACTTTTTTATTTCTTTAAACGTTGCTGAGGTTTACAAGGAGCTTTATGATGGATTAACAATTAAAACAGAATTGGTTCAAAAATTTCCGTTTTGGAGATTATTAACTCACCTTTGAGTTAAGTGTTTTAGTCCGCTTTTTTCCCAATAAGGCCTAGTAGTTTTATGAGCGCTGAATCATGAAGTTATCAGAAAGATGGCAAATGAAGACTAAATGAAAAAATATATACTTGAGTAAACTTCATTCTTGAAGTTCTTGTGTTTTATTTCGACTCTACAAATCGAAAATATAAATGTTTATCTTGATGTTAAAACTATTCAAATTAATGTCAATAACTGCTTTGAGTTCTTGTAACTAAATAATAAATAATACTGGTAACTAAACATGACTTATATTTTTTTCTTCAAGCAATAAAATGTTTGTAAAATGTCTTCTATGTCAAAAATGTTTAATCTGTAATAATAAATATTAATATTAAAACATAATTGTACATTTATTTAAATTAAACAAAAATTCTATTAAAAAAATCCTGAAATTTTAATAAATCATGAATAATAAAATCTACGAAATTAATTAATTACCTTGAACTGAAATGGTATATCGATAATCCCGCGATTTCATGCTCAATATGAATTGGGTTCAAGTGTTATAAAACAGGATTTGCATCTTGCAGAGTTTCAATTTGGTAATGCTCTATTGATCAACAACAGAGGTGGAGGCAGTCGGGCACGTTGGATCGGAATAATTATTCGGCGAGGCGAGGGTTCAGCATCGCGTCTTCACTAATTGCAATTTGCCTTAAAATTGGAAATTATTGTTCATACGCAGATGGCCAGCACGAAACAATTATAACCGAGGGAAGCACCGGAGTTCCGGAATACTAGTAATCCAGTAATTGCTTCGATAAACTTTATACTTGCAAATTTGATCTCGGAATCGAGATTATATAATATATATGTATGAACTATGTAAACATATGTAAAATTTTCAATAAAAACCAAATTTAAATAATAATATTAATAGATTTTAAAAATTAATTAACTCTTAATCAATATTTTATTCTTAAAGTTGAAAAAATGTAAGATCGCCAAATTATTAACTTTTAATTATATAGAAAATGTTAAAAATTTAAAAAAAAAGCAAAATATTTATTAAAGTTGGCAAACATTGATAATTTGAGTATGAATGAAAGAGTCAAGAAATTGCAAATTTTACCGCACAAAAGAAAACTTCATGGTTCGCTGAATGAAATCACCCTGACAACGAGCGTCTTTTCGAGGGAAAAAGCTCGGACTGTTTTCGCGACTTGAATATATTACGTGAGACACAAAGGGCTGAATGGGCTGGAAATGTAAATTTAATTAAACGCCTGCTCTCGCCATTAGCGCGCTCCGGCGAACCCAACATTTAAAAGTCCTCCCGAAAGATGGTGCTGACTAACGGTGGTCTCGCACCGAAACCACCTCTCATTTATGTCCCTCCAACGGTGGTTGTGGTCGTTTCGGCCCAACGGGAATAGCCGTGTGTGTCTTATGATAGCAATTAATTACGCTATCAGTACGGCACACGCTGAGCTATCCCCGGAGGACTGCTTTACACCTTCATTTCGTCCTGATTTGTATATCCATATCCTCTGGAACGATCCGAGGATTACCGTCCCTGCAGACGTTCCAGAAACGAAGTTTTTGCAGGATTATTTGGGAAACATCGATCACTCATATGCCCTTTATTAAGCCACAAACTGAAAGTAAATAAAGATTGTGTACAACAAACAAAATAATGAAGAAGTTTCTAAAAAGGATTTGCAGTCTAGCCAAGTTTTTTCTTTGTTTAATTTGTTTTCCACTCATTCTATTTTATAAAGATCTTTATCCAAGGATTACAATTTCGAATGAAATAATATGTAGTTGCAACCGTTTTCTACAAAATGTTGTCAATCTTAATATAACGTCATTAAATCATTGTTGGAATTATCGTTATGATTTCAAATGAATTAAACCCTTGTCCACGGAATGATGACGGGCTTTATATAATTCAGAGGTTATTAAGTCAATGTTTGAGTGACATCGATCGAAATCAAATAAACTAGTTAACGCGACTAATGGACATGGATGATAAATGGGACTACTATAAAACAAACAGTGTAACTATAATGGATCAATTCTTTCGGCTATATTCAATCAAACCTGGTTCTCCACAGGGAAAAAGTGTTTATTGATTATATGATTTTGATACTTGTTGATTTGTTGACAATTCAATTTGTCGTGATAAGAAAAATACACACAACTTCAATCGAAAAAATAAATAAAACCTTATTGACTTAAGTTTCACAATTAATAATTACTATAAAACAATTGAATGATGTCGTAATTAATTACTGCTTTATCTGTTTTCCTTGTACTCTGATACGTGTCAAGCGCAACATCTGTCAATGTCAAATTTTGAAGTTTTGACAACAGTTAGATAGAATCTCGCTACACAATAACTAAACTTAAGGTAAAATGATACAAGTTATATTAATATTATAGTATATGCATAATTGGATAATCAATTAGATTATATCAGCAATAAATGATTAAATAACCCACAAATTTATCAGAATAAACTAGGTATAAATTTTATTAATAATATTCGTAAAAACTTATATTATAAGCATAATTTTAATATTAAAACATAATTATTGCTTTATTTGTTTTTCCTGTACTCTGATATGTGTCAACCGCAACATCTGTCAATGTCAAATTTTGAAGTTTTGACAACAGTTAGATAGAATCTCGTTACACAATAACTAAACTTAAGGTAATTATGTCAACAATGTATGATTAAATAACCCACAGATTTATCAGAATAAACTCTATATTTTGTAAAAAATAAATTCAATTGAAAATGTATGCTTCGCTTTATGGAATGATGTAATAAACAGATAAAGAAAATGGAATCTTAAAGTCACATAATCTTAATAGAATTATCAGACGAAATATATCCTCGTTTCTCTTTAAAATACTGAACGTTTCATCTCTTTCTCTCCCAAACAAGCATTATTTGTACCAACATCTGTCACTGTCAAATTTTGAAGTTTTGACAGCAGCAATTCCTAAAATTGAATCTCGTTACGTAATAACTAAACTTAAGGTATGATACAAGTAATATTAATATCATAGTCATTACATAATTGAATAACCTATTACATTATATCAGCAACAAATGATTAAATAACCCACAGATTTATCAGAATAAACTCGATATTTTGTAAAAAAAAAAATTCAATTGAAAATGTATCCTACTCTTTATGATGTACTAAACGGATAAAGTAAATGCGATGTAAAAATTACATAATTTCTCTTTAAAATACTGAACGTTGCATCTTTTTCTCAAACATGCATTCTTTGTAGCAATATCGGTGTAACATCTGTCACTGTCAAATTTTGAAATTTTGACAGCATCAATTCCTAAGATTACATCTCGTTACATAATAACTAAACTTAAGGTTAAATGATACAAGTAATACAAATATTTTAGTCATTACATAATTGAATAACCAATTAGATTATATCAGCAATAAATGATTAAATAAACCACAGAATTATCAGAATAAACTCGATATATTGTAAAAACTTAAATTCCTTTGCAAATGTATTGTACGCTTTATGTAATGATGTAATAAACGGATAAAGAAAATGGAATCTTAAAGACACATAATCTTAATAAAATTATCAGACGAAATATATCCTCGTTTCTCTTTAAAATACTGAACGTTGCATCTTTTTCTTTCCCAAACATGCATTCTTTGTAGCAATATCGGTATAACATCTGTCACTGTCAAATTATGAAATATCTGACAACAGCAATAAGTGACCCAGAAACTCGCTACGTGTTTACTTCAGTACATTTTATATATGAAATTAAAGGCGATAGACGCAATTAAAGCTCCAATTGATGCCACGTTTCAATAAATTGAATGCAATAATTTATATTACTAATAAATTAATGAATTGCCTATTGGATTTTTAAAATATTTAAATAAACAGTTGTACCAACTAAAATAATAAATGTCACCAAAAACTAGCGTAACTTTATAAAAATAAGTAAAGCATAAACTTTTTAAGTTTAGAAGCAAATAGTTTATAAAGAAGGTAAATGATATAATTAAGATTAAGTGATAATAATGGTTTGCTCTATTTAAATATTTCAATATATTATGGTTCTAACAATTACAAAAATCTAATAATTGAAGTTTAATCATTAAGATTTCTAATGAAGTAACAGCTGCTTCAATTCTTATATAGGAAATGTTACAAAGGTTTTATATAATTGAGTGGTTATTAAGTAAAGTAAAACCCATCGATCCAGTCAATAAACTAGTTAACAGGACTAATGCTCATGGGTAATAAATGAGACTGCTGTAAAACTAATACTATACCTGTAATGGATCAATTCATTTGGGTTTATTTAATCAAAACAGGTGTTCTACATGGAAAAGTTAAAAAAATCTCATATTTTATGCAGAAATGACTTCAATATAAAAGTAACTTGTTGATTTGAACCAAATCGTGCATTCTTTCATTAATGATAAAAATAAATTGAAACAAATAAAACCATGTTTGTCCACAAATAATAGACAAATATTACTATTATTTACTTTATGAAATATTGTTAAAATAATTTAGGTAATTATCAATATTAATTTTAATTAATTGTTAGTAATTATAAATGTAATAGTAGTAAATTACAAAAGGATCAACATAAAAAAAAGTTATATAATCATTTTTGTATAGTAAAGAAAATATATATTTATAATTAACAATTAATCTTACACAACTGTAAGTATTTTGTCACAAAATGTATGACGTATAACGAAATTAAGGCCAACAATACATGATATACAAGATATATTAGTTTCTTTGTTCACCTTTTAATATTGTATATTAGATTTCTTTCATCAAAGTTGATATCTTCACGATGAAAATAATTATTTTATTTGTTATTCGAAAGCAGACATTTTGGAGATAAAAACCTATTACATAATTATTTGCAAACAATTTATACGTGGTAATACTATTAAAAACTGATGATAATAGAATAATTTAATACTCAGAGTTGATTGCTTTATTTGAATATTCAATTAGATTATGTTACTGTACCGTAATACTCCGAGTTACGCAATTTTGGGGTATTATTATAATATAATTTATATTATCGGTCCAAATTGTTTTGGTACATTAATATTCATTTCCTTTTTTATAATTTTTATATCCAAGCAATAATTTAATATAGTCAGCTTTGAAAATTTTAAATCAGACTAAATTCTGAAATAATACTACAAAAAATATGTTTTATATATAAATTAATAATCTGGGATATTTTTATTTGCATTATGCAAGATATTGCTGTATTAAGATTTTAAATGTAATCTAATTTATCTTACGTGCATTGTCAAACATAATTGAGAGGTTATTAAATCAAATATAAGTGCAATCGATCTATACACTAAACTAGCTCACATGACAAATGGACGTGCTTGGTAAATTTAACCAACATAAATCAAATACTGTAATTGTAATAGATGAATTCCTAAAGGTACATTTAATCATATCAAGTGTTTCGCAGTAAACTTACTAATTTCCAAATTATGATATGATTCAATTCTAATATCAAGTTTAAACTTTCTTAATTAATATTATTCATTCATCGTTATCAAACTACTTTAATATATATCAAAGTACATCAAATATTACTCACTATTTTTTCAATTAAAGCTAAATATTATATAGTAGAGTTTCTCAATCCTTTTATAGTTGTTCACCAAACCAATTGCTAAGAGTATTTCATCGATTTGACATAAGGTGACAGCTGTCATTTCAAAATTAAATGCGACTCAGTTTAAAATTCGAATATTTATGAAGTGTAGGAGACAATTATTTTTTAGTAGACTTCCATTATGATGTAATAAACTTCAAAGATAGTTAAACTAAATTTTTAGCTTTAGTATCAAGTGTATAAAGAGTTGATACATCTGGTACACATATATATCATATAGTATGCTTCATTTAATATATTGTCTTTCCAAGCGTATATACATTTAAATTTTAGACAATTTTTGAATATTGCATCAGGTGCAGAAAATAGTCATTTGTGACGTCCATTATGTTACATGTACAATATGCATGACACGCAATTTAAATGTCTTTCAAGCGTATTAACTGTAATTGGTTAGCATGAAGTCAGATGACAGTTGAACTGAACTTATAGTTGCAATTGGATACTATTTTATTAAGTCTATATAGTTGTCACTCATGTCAGCTAAAGCAGCGTTTCCCAATCTATAGATCGTGATACAAGATTGGGTTGCGTTTTTAATGAGTTGCAAAATGACAGCTGTCACCTTGCGTCAATTTGAAGAACTGAATATAGCAATTCGTTCGTAGCACAATTACAAACAAATATTATGGGTAGCGAGTCAAAAAGTTTGGGAAACGCTGATGTAAATTTAACAATTTGAAAGTCAGATGACACTTAAGCAGAACTTATAGTTGCAATTGGACACTATTTTATTAAGTCTATATAGTTGTCACTTATATCATCAAAAGCAGCGTTTCTCAATTTATAGATCGCGACCAAAAATTGGGTTGCATTTCTAATAAGTTGCGTAATGACAGCTGTCACCGTGCGTCAATTTGAAGAACTGAACATAGCAATTCGCTCGTAGCACAATTACAAATAAATATTTTGGGTCGCGACGCAAAAAGGTTGGGAAACTTTGATGTAAATTTATCCATTTTAACATGTATCATCAATCCAGGATTTAGCTGTAAAACATTTCCAACAACTAAAGTTGTAAGAGCTAATTTATTTTTATTGGATGCATTTTTCAGGATTTTAATTACACTTAGGTGGACCGAGAGAAAGGAGGATGGACGCTCGTTGGTGTAATGCGATTGCGGCGGAGAAAATCTATTTGCAGATTGCGGTCGTCCATTACTCTAATGGTCTTAAGGAGGAGAAAAATTAATTAGAGATGGGACGGACCGTACGGTGCCCGAAATTAATCAAAATCTCCCCGTGACCACCGGAAGTGTTTCCGGGTTCGCGCGAATTGCGGTGCGCATGCGTCCTCCTATTGAACGCAAACCGAACAGCTCGTGCGAACGCAACGGACAAACGAGTATTTTCCTCCTCCGTCCGCATAATTAAGTGCAAAACGCACGTCAAATCAATTCAACTAATACACCCTCTTCGTGATCTTTCCGTATACCTTTTTTCCCCATTTCGCATTTTCCCCCTTTTAATTTCTTTTCATTTAGAGCAAATTAATAGGAGTTTTAAATAACTCATAATTCATAAGCAAAAGTTTAGATTATTATTATTCACGTAATTCTCTTCAATTTATTTATAGATTTTCTAAAAGAACTTTAAAATAGATCCATTTAGAACATTCTAACAATAGATTATTAACAGTAGCATAGATAAGTTTGTCATTCATTTTCATAATGCTACAACCACACTGCACGTGACACCAGACATAATTGTCTGTCAGTCGAACTAACTATTATATATTGCTTATCATTGAACCCCGTGACAGTGAAACTTAACTGACAGCTACAAATGAACACTAATCTGTTAAATGTGAAATTCTGGGAAATATACAATAAATCCTTTAAATATTACAAATACATCACAGATTTGTTTGCAAATCTGTAATTTAACATAACCTAACTTATACAACTTAACCATAGAGGCATTACCAATAGCTTAAATTAATTTTACTTACTGTAACTTAACCTAATATAACCCTGAATAACTTAACCTTACCTAACCTAATATATAATATTATTTCCGGAGAATAAAAATATTTAAAATAAATTTTATTACAATAACATAGTTTTGTAATCGATCTTAATCTAGAGCGAATTATTTTAATAATCTCACCTAAACAGTTATGTAACTCATTATAAATATTAGCTAACCAATAGTTTAGTTTAGAAAAATAATTAAATTATTCATTTAATTAAACCACCATTATGTTTGTGTTAATTACTGAATAATTAATTATTTATTTAAGCGGGATTTTGGAATAAATTAATGATATATGTTATTCGACGAGGGTTTGCTCAGATAACATTAGTTTAACCCAATTAATCAAATATTACATAATACCGAACGCGCACCATTACCACTAATCTCCATGTGGACACGTATGTGGATCAAACTGGAATCCCTTCATTCGGTCCATTTCTGTGCCTATGTATTTCCAGAGAATACCAGACGAATCTCCGGTTTTTGGCGCATTGGATGAAAACAAAAGCGAAAACGCGAACAGAGGAACACGAATGCATGATTGTTTTAAGGCCCAATCAATATTGCGCGCCACGTGAAGTATTCCGCATGAAAACCGCCTGTAACCCATTTACAAGAACAACAACATGAAATATATGAGAAAAGTCAAAAGTATTTTAAGTATAACAAAATTATAAAAAGTACAATGGTTTTTGCTGCACCGGGGAATGTAAATTGGTTAAAAAGTGGAGCGGTAATTTTTTTGATGAAAAGCGTGGGGCGGTAGGTTTCGGTTACGGCCGTCGTGTACAGCAAAGGGAGGAAACAATGCAGATTGTGCTCCGTTTCAATGAGGAATCCGCCTCTTGGGGGAAGCTCTCTTTCCATTGTCCAAAGCGCGCCACCCCGCAGACTGTTGCTGCAAACCTCGATGCTCTCTTCCTGCAGAAGCCTCCACACCCAATTCAGGCCGCGTTACATAATGAAGATGTGTGTTAATGTTAATGGAACAATGTGCGCAGAGGGAAAACGAGAATGTGTTTCCAATGTCAACACAATGCAATCTGGTCGCCCATTGTCTTTGTGGTTTATTTTTAAAATCGAAGTCGAACGGCGCAAAAACGGTTCGCGAATTCCAATCGATACGAGCAGAAACGTTCCGTCACGTCTCTTCTCGCACTATTCGCACGATCCTTTCCTGCTCATGGTTATGGGCATAATCAATTCCCGATGATCGGCCACAGAGTTTGGACCTTCTTCGCGTAAATTACGATCGCAGGGAACCGGTGAACTCTGGACCCCATTGAAATCTGCACTCGTTAATCATGAATTACTCGGTTTGCTTCAGGTATCGCTTTACGGGTCCCATTCGTCCTTACAAAGTTTCATTTGACCCAAAACGATTTTTTTTAAAGCTGAATGATTAAATACCCATCAATGCCAGAGGAAAACAATCCAAACGAAATCGGCTCTTTAGATTATTCAGAATCAGACGAAAGAGTCTTTTTATTAAACTTGATGGAAAAGGAGATTGGTTTTCCAAAGAAAAGTAGGGTCAGACATAATCTTAAAAGAAAATCTGGAAATATACAGTTTGATTGTAAACATATTATTATATGACACAAAAGAAATTTTAAATTATTATTAAAACTAACAATAATATTTTAAACATTTATGTAAAGTGAACAATAATTGTCAAAATATGAACAATTTTAAAGTGTATGAACGTAAAGTTCATTAATGCACACAGAATCTAAAATTTCATTTACATACAAAATCAGAATATTTATTTGTAATTAAAAAATAATAGAAATTACTAAAACTTCATAATAATTTAATAAATCATAATCGAACAATTGTCAAAACTAAAAGAAAAACATTCTAACAATCCACACTAATACTATATAGTTTATATGTTGAAATGGATCATGAATAAAGCCCCAAGTGCATTTATGCCATAAACAGATATGTTTGAAGTTATGGATCATAAACTCATCGAGGGCATTTGCAACTATTGTCTCTTTGAAGTGAAACTCGTGCATTCTGTAGTGTTTTAAAGCTTTTAGAACGACGCATTCAATATTCCGTTCAGCTGCATGAAATTTCATGCAAAAACACAAAAAAAAACGAAACGTAAAGCGATGTGCACGCTTCAAAACTTTTTGATATCATCAATGCACATAGAGATACAAATTCATCTGTGAATATAAAATTCGACTCTATACGTTATTTGCTCCCAAAAAATTATTTTTTACCTTTAATTTTTAAACAATTTCGTAGAAATCTAATCCTGAGGTTAAGGATTCAATATATTGAGGAAATACAACTTTCTTAAATTATTAATAGAAAGATGTTCCTTCTATATAACTATAATTAATTTGTTCTGTATAACTATGAAATAATTAAACAATTGTCTATTTTTGTAATTAAACTTTCCCATCTATTAGTCACTAGTTTCATCATTCACTTATACTAAATCACTAGGTTTTGATACCGATTCAAGAAAAACTTATTTGTTAACCAAATATATTGCTTTGAAGGAAATTTTGAAAAAAAATATATATTTACAAAATTTACTTGTATTTATTTATATGTTTAGCATTCTCATTGTTAATAATCCTGAGATTTTAAATTTGAATCCTGAGAGTGGAGATTATAGTAATCAGATAAATTCCCGGGAATTCGCTCCCGAGAAGCATCCAGTAAATACGTTTTAAATTGACGAGGGACTTAAGAGATGGGCAGATACCAAACAAAAATTGAAGTAATAACATAAACTATAATTTTTCTTAATCTCAAGTCATTTTTGCATTTAACGTTACTAACTTTGTACATTTGTATCATGATTAAAGACCATTAAAGTTGTACCATCATTAATTTCTTTTTATAAAAAAGTGTTTTTTTATGGATTAAAAAAAATGGACGGTGGAACATTATTTCACTTGGAATGATTATATGAAAACATTTTTTCGTGTTTTTCTTTTTCTAAAAATAAACGGAGAGAACATCGCTGCTCAGCGCACTCCAATTATTTTTTAATATAATGCAATATTGTTCCAGATTTCAGTCATATTTTTTTGCCCTTCCCGCTGTATTCCCGTTTTAATGGGACAATGTATTTCGTAATTCCATTATTCCGCCCCCCTGCTTCCATTCCGAGATGTGCGGCCTCGCGCGAAACCCTTCCGACCGTAGGCGACGACTTCCACCTGGATGCTCCTCCAAGTGCGGAGGTTTCTTTCAACATCCCAACAACAAGACCACAAGACCATGTTCAAACGGGAAATCTCGCAAATGGAAATAACCCATTCCATACTCACCCACAATTCAACAATTGATTGCATTTATTTCCACCGAACTCACCTAGAAAATAAGAGAAAATCATATTAGTTAAGCTGTAACAGTATTAAGTTTGGAAGCATTTAAACATCGAATTAGCAAAAGTTAATTAAAAATTAAGTAAAAACAAAAATTATAATTACGAACAAGCATGGATTAAACCCATGAAGTTACCACACTAATTTGATTTCCCTTTTATATATATATATATATATATATATATGCATACCGTTAATTAACAAATTAATTAAAATTGCGAAAAGTTTGCTAATCTCTGATCCTGATTGCTTTTCTTTCGGCGCTCGCTTTTATCAAGTCAATATTATCCGTGGCGAAATACAAAAAAAAATGTTCCAGCAATGAAATTTGCAATTCAAATTAGGTGTAGAGGCAAGTTGTTAATGCCGAGGGATACGTTTATCTAGAGGACTACGAGTCGAGGATAAGTGATTTACAGGCACGTAGGCCAACTATTATGTAACATTCCGTTGGAAGTCCGGGGACTTTAGGTGCGGTTGCCACAAACTTTAAATCCCGCACATAAGGCCTAACTCACTTTAGCAAATGTTTCCACTCGTCCGCGCCACAACGAAAAATCAATAAAAAAAGGGGCACTTCTTGTAAAATAAAGTTTCGTGGAATCTTTCTACTTCTTATACAAGTCGAAATATATAATTAAAGATAACTACGATACATTTATTTATTTAACAATCAATATAATTGTTCAATCAGAAATGTAATATCTATTGTTAATAAATATGATCTGTCAGTTATTTGACATCTGTCAATAATATTTGTCAAATACTGTATATTACTAAATAATAATAATAATATACAATAATTATTCATTCAATATTTCATTTTATTAAAAACTTAATAATTTATTTGACAGTTGACATTTCAAAATTATTTGTCATTTATTGAACACTTCTTCTTCTTAATCTCCACCACTTTTTCTCATTTAGCCTGTGCACTGCACAATTTCGCCAGTATCCGCCTATTGAACACTTAATACATTATTTGACAGTTGACACTCAAAAATTATTTGTCATTTATTGAATACTTAATAAATTATGTGACAATTGACACTTCAAAATTATTTGTGATTTATTAAATACTTAATACATTATTTGACAGCTGGAACTTCAAAATTATTTGTCATTTATTGAACACTTCTTCTTCTTAATCTCCACCACTTTTTCTCATTTAGTCTGTGCACTGCACAATTTCGCCAGCCTATTGAACATTTAATAAATTATTTGACACTTCAAAATTATTTGTCATTTATTGAATAGTTAATACGTTATTTGACAGTTGACACTTTAACATTATTTATCATTTATTGAACACTTAATACATTATTTGATAGTTGACACTTTAACATTATTTGTCATTTATTGAATAATTAATACATTATGTAACAATTGACACTTTAACATTATTTGTCATTTATTGAACACTTCTTCTTCTTAATCTCCACCAATTTTTCTCATTTAGCCTGTACTCTGTACAATTTCGCCAGTTTCCGCCTAATGAACACTAAATAAATTATTTGACAATTGACACTTGAACATTATTTGTCATTTATTAAAGACTTAATATATTATGTAACAATTAACACTTCAAACATTATTTGTCATTTATTGAACACTTCTTCTTCTCAATCTCCACCACTTTTTCTCATTTACCCTGTGCACTGCACAATTTCGCCAGTTTCCGCCTATTGAACACTTAATAAATTATATGACAGTTGACACTTCAAAATTATTTGTCATTTATTAAATACTTAATACATTATTTGACAGTTGACACTTGTAATTTATTAAACACTTAATCAATACATTTATAAGTTAGTTATAAATAATACAAATAATATATACATTAATATTTGTAAGTATAATCTTCTACAAGTCTAAAAATCTAAATTTACTAAATTTATTAACGAGGAACGTATCCGAAACACTTCACATTGTGTAATCAAATCGATATACTCTATAATAGTATTAGTAATGTATTAATTAATTATGATATACAGATAATATCCCTAAATAAGCACACTTCTTAATTAATTATAACTATACAAATAACATTCTAAATAATTACTACCAAGTGTCTATACTTCTATATGGATTTAGAGTACTTCGCGGTTCAAGTTGAAATTAAATTGTATTTATCGTAAGCTGCAGACGGTATTTCCACATTGAAAATGCAAATTAAAACTAAAACTTTCCGGGTTAAAGTGGACGCATTTGCATAGTTCGTACGCTTGTCGATATTACGTAATTCGTTGTGAAAATTGAATTACTCAAATTTCAGAACTCCGAGGAAAAAGTTACACAATGTTTCTCAAATTTCACGAACGAACGATCAATATAATATAATGAATCCATAATATATTTACAAATAATAATATTATAAAAAATTACATAATTTGCATTTATTAACGTTACTTTATAAATATGTTCAATTATAAATAATGTTATTCGATTTATATTAAATTGATAATTTGTAACATCCAATTCGCCAAATACGTTACTTAACTTTTATAAGCTGTCAAATATCAATCTCAATGCTTCGTCTTCATATTTCTTCTTTATAATATAAGCACCATATTTAGTGCCGAATTAAGGAAAGTTAGGCCTTTATGAAACTATATTTGAGACCCCCAGAAACATAATTTTTTGAAAAATGTCTGAAGCCCTTAGGCACGTGCCTTATTGCCTTATTGGATAATTCGCCATTCATCTTATTTAAATGTATTCGCGGGACGTGTAAAATTACTTATGGGCCAAATGGAGATCGCGGGCCACCAGCCTGTACAATAAGTTGCCTAAGTAACCAATTTCCATCAACTTCTATACGTGGTACAAAAAGTTGCCTAAGTAACCAATTTCCATCAACTTCTATACGTGGTACAAAAAATTAAAATAAACGCTAATAAATAAATGTTTACTATATTTTTATTATCAAATAATATAGAAATAATGTTTTTTTTTCTGTACTTATATATAAATTAAATAATATTTCTTATTAAGTAACGGTTATTTAATTATGAAAACTGTTGAAGTGCGATTAAGAATGTTAATTAAATTGAGAAGAAATCATTTGAAACCAGCCGTTCCTTTTATTTTTCCGCCCTATTTCCAAACTAATTTCCGATCCGAGCTGCGAGAACTTTTCGCCCTGTTCTTTCATTCGTTTCTCGCAAAATCCTGTTTCATTTTTTTTTCATATTCCCTCTGTTCTTTCGCCGTCGGCCGCTTTTCATTAAATATAGATGAAATGAGGCGATATTCGCTTTGTAAAAACATAATGCGAAACAATCTCGTCGTTCGATCTTGTTTAACGAACATCGATTTCTAATTAAGAATGTTCAAAGCGTATCGTAACACCGTGTTTGCTGTTCCGATTTTATTTAAGTTTGAAAATAGGGAGAGATGAAGAAGTCATTGATTGAATCCGGGCGATTCATTTGCTGCGCTTCGAATCCTCGCAGATTTATCTTTGAGTTTGTATTTCGTTGGCGTATTTCCATTGGTTCGTTCGTTTGATATTCGAGGGAATCTAAAGCCCTTGTTGTTTCAGTAAATCAACTTTGTTAGCGTATACTGTTTGCATGCACCATGAATATACCCGATGTATTGCTATCATTTCGTATTCATTTCGTTTCGAAATTGCATATTCAGAAACGCAAATTGCGAAAACGTACAAATCCTTACGTAATACATCGAAATTTGAATATCATATGAATTTAAAATATAAATACACATATTAAAATTATTACCCTCGATGCCATATAAAATACTGTTGGTAAAGCAATTTAAAACTAATTAAAACTCTATGTTTGTATAGTTATGATCATAAAAATATTAATTAACAAGAATCTGGATATTATAAAAAATCAACTAAACGTTTTCAAATTTTATAAATTTTGATCTAACTTCAAATAATAATTATTATAAAGAACGTAAGTCTTTTAAATATTTGCAAAAAAAAAGTACGGAGATTATTTACAAATTTGTACAAACATTTTCTAGCATCAATAATAATTATAAAGTACTTAATAATATATAATAATTAAATTTAGAAAATTTATTATGCAACAAAAAAAATAGTAAATATGAAGAAAAATGTATGTTTTCAATATAGAAGAGGAATTTAATACTATTTCTCCAAGTTTGAAAGAAATCTGATTTTATATAAAAAAATATATATTGAAGTAATTTCTGTTTTCACAAATGGATAGCGTTATGTTTTCTTTGAATGACATCTGTCAATATTATGACAGATGTCACTTTTTATTACAATATATCAGCAAATTGCGCGTAATTTTGTTTGTAGCTGTCAGTTTAGGGTCAATTTTAACTGGAGTGCAAAAACGAACATTTTTAACATATTTTACTTTTCTGTTTTCAAAAAGGTTTATGGTGTTTATTTCTTAACAAAACGCACATGTCAGAATAGCTTTAAAAGATTTCGTTTTCGTTTTTCGATTTTTTTTTGTCGATGTTCGCTCATGAAGTTGCCACAAAGATTATTTATCAAAATGGAAATTGTTAATTGATAAAATTTTATTCTTGAAGTTCTTGAGTATTATTTCTCACAAAATATGAGAACTTATAAACATAAAATTAATGTTTTATACTGTAAAAATTAAGAACAAACTGCATTTATATGTGAAAAAATAAATAATTTAATTTGTAAAGTATATTTGTTATTGTATAATTTTGTTATTATTTACTTCCATATTACTGAATATATATTTTTAACTCAATAATAGGTAAATCTATGTAAGTAATTAAGAAACATGAAAATACAAATAATAATGATATATTAACGACTTAAGAAAGTTCTTTTTAAGACACATTTTCTCTTAGATTTAAGTCAATAAAATAAGTTGCAAAATATGTCAATACAAGAATAACATGGATTACGAAGAAAATGCTGAAACTGAATCCTCAAGAAAAGGAAAAAATACCTGAGAATACAACCTATCATAAACCAACTACAAATGCAAATACTACTAAGAAAATTTGTGTCTCCTCTCCGTTCGTAGAACCATTTTCTTTTCGACAAGAATATATTAATAAAAAATTCGAAGAAATTTAAATAAAACAAAAAAAATAACAGAATTATTTTTTAAAATTGTAAAAATCTCCTCAGGCTTAAAAAATATAGTTGATCAATTGTGTTTTTTTTTAAATCATTTTCATTTCTTTGAAAGACACTTCAAAATATAATTTTAAGATATTCGTTTATAATTATAACAATAATTGGCCAGAACAAATAATAAATTTACTATCTATAAAATAACTTAAAATGGAAATAAATATTTGATTTTTGCTATCTTTAATAAAGAAATTGTTATATTTTTATTAATTTAGAGAAGTTTTTTTTGTATTTGTATTCTGGCTAATACATAATAATTATTGTTGTTTCAAAACTAAATATTAAAAATTGAGTATTTTCAATGCATTAGAATTGAACTTTACTCATAATAAAAGAAAAAAGGTGTTAAATAATTAATAAAAAAATATTATACAAAAATAGTCAACAAAATATTTATATATTTATCAAAAAAATACATATTTATTTAAAAAAAATAATTATAACAAGACATTAAAAGAAAATAGCAACAATAAATAAATACAAAATAGCTTAATTAACTTTACTTTATATATTTAGATTACAATTATAAGTCGCACATAAACTATTTCAGTAACTAAAAAAATGTTTTGTTATAAACAATTTTAACATTGTTCGAAATATTTGATATAGTATTTTTTTTTAAATAAATTAATTAGGAAAATAATAAGGGCTTCATTATAATATAATATGTATATGGTGTTAATCAAGTTCGCTTAATTAAATTCCTCGCAGTGCTGCAACGGAATGCGGAATATTTAATAACACGTATTTTTTTTTGTTGGGAAAATTTCCGTTTTCAAGAAATTCTGCATTGCGAAAATGTAGTTTCTTCGCGCGACAGGAATATTAACGTTCAATTAACTAGACTAAAATTTAATAAACGCTTAAATTAGAATAATAAATATATTTTTATTAGATAATTTCATATTTGGTTTTGTACGATTTTTGATGGCAGAAGTTGCATGTGTGGACCATATTCGAGCGTTCTCGAAACTGGGATGAATGTGATCCGATTTTGCAGCTGGTCATTCAAACTACACAACATCTAAATCGATCAGTTTAACTACTTTCAAGATATTCTTTCGATCAATTCACTAATATTTCAAATTGATTGGTTATTGAGAAGAATATTTAAAAACGGTTATTGAAATAATTATCATAGGTGATTTAAAACTAATTAAATGTAAATCTTGATATTGTTGTCATCAAAATACTAATAACATGAAATGCGTAGATAATAAAGTATTATGTAATAATGTCGCTTCTTAACTTAATTAATGAATATGATTATTACGATTTATTTAAATATCATATCAATACGTATTATCTTCGGTGAAAATTTTGGTAGCACTGAAAACTGAGTCAAATCTAATGTTGATATTGTGTGAAAAACATGTTGTTGCTGTACAACGTGGGACGGGGGTAGCCGTAGCCGTAACCGCCTCTGCTGGGTCTAATGTCAAAACCACCTCGAGGACTTCCGCGAAAACCGCGACCGAATGGAGGACGCCCCCTGGATAAGCCTGGTCTGTTGGTCCTCTTCCGCACGACCTTGATGGACCTTCCTCGAAGGACGCTATCATCTAACGATAACGCCAGCTGCATGGACTCTTGGTCTCCAAACTCGATGTACGCGAATCCTTTCGGAGTACCGTTGAATCTGTCCATCGGTATCGTCACTCTGGTGATCGGGCCGCAGTTCTGGAAGTGCTCTTCTAACATCATCACGGTCGTACCGTAGTCGACGTTCCCCACGTACACGCTATTATTATCCGCGGACGATCTTTCCATCAATTCGCTAGTATTAAACTGTTTCTCCTCCTCCTCCTGCAGCTTCTTCACATCGACCTCCTGCATTTTATCCTTGCACACCTCTACTTCACCTTCCAAGTACTCCATGCTTTGCGCTCCTCTCGATGTGGTGCCGCTCGCCTCTCCCTCGTTGCCAGTCCCCAAACTGAGACAGTCCACTGAATCATTAATTTCTTGCATGTTTTCCATATTCACAAACGTAAATGTCGAAGTAGAAACACTAAACTAACATGCCTTCACATCTGAACTATATATTCTTATCAGTAAATAGTCGACTATCCAAAATTATTTTTTTTAGACGATCAAGTGCAAAAAATATCTGAACAAAAATTCAAAATCTGCATTATTCCATTTAAGTAGACAGAATACTTAACTTTTTGTATTTTCCAAACTATTTTTTTAGTTTAGTGATTAATACATTAATTTGTAAATAGAAGAAATGTCCAACAACATACTTCAAAATATAAATTTTTCTATAACTTCATATACTTTTTTTTAATAAAATCTATTGAAAACATATAAAATATGTTACTTTATATTATAACGACTGAAAAATGAAATTATTGTGTATAAAAGTAAAAATATTAAGTCGATAAACTGTTCTTTATTTAACTTTTTTTAAATAAAAATATACAAATATTCCAAAACTCAGCTTAAACATTATATATAATATATAGTTGTTTCAATTTTAATCATGTTATAATGCTATAAGTTTGAATATATTCTATCAAAAATTCATTAATTTAATTACAAATACGTACTATATTTAATTATTTATATTATGTATACACAAATATTCATAACTAAAAACCTCACATACTAAAAAAAGTTATTGGTATATATTAAAATAAATCATGAACAATTCACTTAAATTAGTCTTCTTTCTTTCTCCTATTTATACACTTAGTCTCTGTATATAATTATTCACTACTATTTGTAAATTGTTTTAACTAAATTTGTAACTAAATTTGAATAAATTAAAAAAAAAATGTTATTTAGTATATATATTATTTATTCAAAGTATAATTTAAAAATTAGATTAAAAAAGACTTGTCTATTGCATTTTCAGTTTATAAAATAACTGAAAATCTTGTATTATTAATAGGGAGCGAAATGATTGCTTCCTCTACCCCCAGCGTATCCACGAGGATGCGTGAACCTTCCGGTGAATCCTCTACTGGGTCTGCGAGTACCTCTGCCGCGGTACCCTGAGGCGCCTCTTCTAGGCATACGGTTTGTGGTGGAAAATCCGGGCCTGTTCGTTCTCTTCGGCATAACCTTAATCTGTCTTCCGCGTAAAAGAGATTCATCCATCTTCATAGCAAGTTCCACCGATGATGGCTCACAGAATTCGATGTAGGCGAATCCTTTCGGATTGCCGTTAAATTTATTCACAGGTATGGTAATTCTGTTAACTGTGCCGCAGCCGTTGAAGTGCGCCTCCAGAGCAGTAGACGACGTCCCGTAGTCGACATTCCCCACGTACACACTGTTATTGTCCGCTTTAATTTTGTCCTCCAACGAAATGTTGAGAGGACTCGTCGATTCCGTCGATCCTGTAGCACTGATATTAAACTGTTTCTCGGCCTCGTTTTGCAGATCGTTCAACTTTCTAACCTCATCGTCCATCTCCTTCATCCTTTCCTTGATTGCCGTCAGCTCAGTCTCTTGTGCCGCCGCTGCCTCGTCCATGCCTTCCTCTGCCAGAAGTAAATCCTCATCTAATATCTCCGAATCCACTACAACATCATCTAGCGAATTGGTATTTTCCATGGAATCCATTGCTAACACAAATTGTATTTATTCACAGCTGCAAAACACAGGTATTGTACGATACAAAACAGAGCGGGAACTGACGTCTTTTATTTTTACCAGGTATAAAATAATAACACTACTCCCTCTTTGAAATGTTCGCTTATAAGGTTGGCCCTACCGTTTCAAAAACATCAACAGCATTTTTCTTTTCAAAAATCACCAGTATATACAGTTGTATACATTCACATTTCTTAAAATTTAACCTAGCAAAATTAACAAATTCTTGACTTCCATTAGGCGTCACAATTTATAATCGATAAGTTTATTGACTTCATCTGTGTTACATATTCAATAAATAAAATTTGAAATTAATTATTTTTAGTTCCAAATATTTTATTGGTTAACATTTCGAAAAATTACCGCATATTTTCGCATACTAAATCATAAAATATGCTGAAAACCAACATCTTTTAGTATTTATATTCTTAACTACATTTGTATTATGTGTAGTATGCAATATATTACTGATTATGTATTTTTGTGTTAAATTTTACTACAATTATATAATCTGAAAACTACATGTTTTAGTCGAAAAATAGCACTTTATAAATAAATATATTTATTGAAAGACACTTATTAATCCTTTGCTTTTCTGGGATTTATTTTCTAAAATTCTATTTTTGAACATGTTTTATTTACGAATATTTTCATACAATTACAGATAATTTATTTAAATTTTCAGGAAATATTAATACTAATAATAATCTGTTTCTTTAACCAAAAAAAATTGGAAAATGTTACCCATTATGAGATTTACAACTGGTGTATGTCTGGTTGCAGAAAAAAGTATAAACAAATGTTTGATGAAAAACCATTAAAGAACAACACTTCAATCAAGCATCTGTAACTTGGAAATATAAAGTTATTTTCTGAATCTTCGACTTTTTCAATAGATAAAACAGAAATAATAACATTTCTTTCAATTTAAAATATTTGTTTGTTTTTTTTCTTTTATACATGTTTTGTGGTTTTACCAGAGATGTTATTGCAATAATGTTATATAAAAAAGCTGTGTATATGGTAGGAATTTTATTATTAATAGTTTGTAGAAGTTGAATGAGGATTGGGAACATTTCTTTCAAAACACCTGGAGGTTTTTGTTTCAGCATTATCCACTAAGTTAGATAATCGTTATTTAGCCAGGCGAATGTACATAAAAGAAGTATAAAAGTTTATTTAAAATATTCGCTCTTTATTTCGCAAAATACAAGATAAAATGACTTACAATTTGAGTTAAAATATGACTTCAAACTCCAAAAATGTGACTTAAGTTTAGTTTTTGTAATATGACAAAAAACTTATATTCCTCAGTCTTTCTGTTTCTAATTCTCAAGAATGTAAATGTTTTAACATCTTTAACACATATACATAACAATATAAAAAATATAAGTCATTAAAAATTAATTTACATTATAGTTATAACATGTTTTTAAAAAATTAAAACAAAACAATATAACCTGTAGTTATGTATAACTTTATGTACGTTATAAATAAAAGTTATTTAAAAAAATATTTGATATATTAAAAATAATACAATTATATAAAATTAAATGAATAAAAGGTTTATTAATGTTGTAACCCGTTAGATATATCCTAAGAATTGCCTCGGTCATCGTATTGAAGGTAATGTATATTCTAAAAATCTATTAATAGGGAGTGAAGTAGTTGACTCCGCGTGTTTGCCCGCTAAACCCTCGAGGATGAGCGAACCTTCCGGAGAATCCTCTGCTGGGTCTACGTGTACTTCTGCCGCGGTAACCGGGTGCACCCCTTCTGGGCGGACGATTTGTGGTTGAAAATCCAGGCCTGTTCGTTCTCTTAGGCATCACCTTGATCTGTCTACCGCGTAGAAGCGATTCATCCATCTTCATAGCAAGTTCCACCGCAGATGGTTCACAGAACTCGATGTAAGCGAATCCCTTCGGATTCCCGTTAAACTTATTCACGGGTATGGTAACTCTGTTGACAACGCCACAACCATGGAAATGCGCCTGCAGGATTGCAGACGTAGTTCCATAATCAACGTTCCCCACGTACACACTGTTATTGTCCGCCGTAATTTTATCTTCCAAAGATACATTAACAAAACTCGCTGATCCCGTTGATGTTGTGGCAATGGTATTAAACTGTTTATCAACCTCGTTTTGCAGCTTGTTCAACATTTTCACCTCGTCGTCCATCTCCTTTATCCTATCATTGATCTCCGTCAACTCTGCGTCATCTGCAGAAGTCGTGCCTGAGCCAGAAGGATCTTGCATGAGCACCTTTTCTTCTACAGCCGCCACTGGATTCACCACAACATCATCCATCAAAGAATTATTCATTTCGTTAACGGAAGCCATTACAAAAAAAATAGATTTAAAATAAAAACTGAAAATCAGAGATGTTGATTCACTCGAGTCACTGTTAGTACTGGTGCTTACCTCTTCCTGCATCAGGTATTTAAACACAAAATAGGTGCGTTTATTGGGGGGTTAAAAGGAAAACCGACTTTTTCCTCCCAAAATATACCTGTCTTTGCAATAGTATACTTTCATTCTCACAATTTTAACTATTATTCATTTACATAAGTTTCTTGGAACAATATATTGAAGGTTTACATTCTAGGTTTGTTTTTTTTTTTATAAAAGCCAAATATTTACAATGTGAATTAGATTTTGAAATGTGATATAACTACATGTTTTACTAATTCGTCTTTCTGGAGAAGTCGTCAATTTACAAAACTTTAAACATGTACTTGTCTGTAATACTTGTCATTATTAAGAGATAAGTGTCTTATTATATTAATATTAGTTATAGATGAAAATAAACAATTTAAACTGCTGTTATGTATTATATAATTACAAACAGAAACTGTAATTTAAAAAAATAGTGAGATGATTAATGGTAAGAAGAGGAATGGTAATGATTTAATATATTGACTTAAATTGTTTTTGGTGTATATATTATATATTCAAAGTATATTTAATGAATGTCCCAAGGTTAATTAGTAACAAGCTAAATTTAATTTACATAGTAGTTTGTGTGTCCATATGACATCTCATGCATTGAGGAATTGTTTCTGATTTTTTGGGGCTTCAAACATAATTTTCTGATGAAGAAAATAAATTTCCTTATTATCATTTTTCTGTTTAAGATTGACGAAGAACATAGATAAAGATTTAGTTTAGATTTAGATAGTTTAGTTTGTGTGTCCATATGACATCTCATGCATTGAGGAATTGTTTCTGATTTTTTGGGGCTTCAAACATAATTTTCTGATGAATAAAATAAATTTCCTTATTATCAATTTTCTGTTTAAGATTGACGAAGAACATAGATAAAGATTTAGTTTAGATTTAGATAGTTCGGTCTGCACTGCTGTGTATGTTTGTGATATTCAACTCTTCCAATTCCTTTTTTATATCTTCCAATTGATCTATCTGTCTTCAGCTGATAAGAATGGCATGGAATATTTTTTGTTTTAATGAGGTTACCTATCTTTTTGTAATCTTCAATAGTGGATTGTTGTACTTTTACTTGCTTTTGACCAATTAATTTAAAAGAATATGCATTTTGGCCTACCGATTCAAGATCACAAATCAATTTGTTAATATCATCCACGTCAGGTATGAATAATGGAGGTGGTTTGGGGTATTTTATATGAATGTTCGTTTCAGGTGTTGCTACTGTGGTCTTTGGTTCCGCTGACGTACTGGCCAAAACTGAATAAGATTTTGACTGTTTTTGGGAAATTTGATGTTTAATTGGCTGTTGTTTCTGTTGTTGTGATTGCGTATGTATTTGTTGTTGCTTTTTAAGGCCAATTTTGCCTAGCTTCCTCAAGTTCCTTGATAATTTGAAAGATACTGCTTATTTCCTCGCCTGTGTTTCCCACGTCTTCGGCTTGAGTCTGTCTAGTGTTGTGTTTTTTTTCCCGAGCACTGGCATTAATATTTCAGTCTGTCTTAGTAAGAATCGATTCCTGCTCGTCCGTTTTTTACTTTAGTTTTCGATAGATGTGAAACCCACTATAAACCTAATATAAATATGTGTAAAAAGAAAACTAACTTATCTTAATTTCAACTTCATAAATATTAGATTCATGTTTGTTCATGTATTAAAAATAATACAGTTTCATTGCATTTTCATTTTATTCATTTATTATTAATATTATATAATTTTAAAAAAATATAGTGTTTTTTTTATTAATAATTAATATCATAAATTATTCAATAGATTAATGTTTGCTTATATATTAAAAAAATAAAATTGCAAATAGTTATAAAGAAACAAACATTTTTGTATTATTAATTAATATATTAACTTAAATTTAGTAAATACTAAATTCATGTTTGTTTTTGTATTAAAAATTGTACAATTATAACAAGTTTAAAAAAAAAAAAAGTTTTTTTGGTGTATCTGTTATTTATTAAGTATATTTCATAAATTATATTATTGTCTTCATTAAGACTGGTGAATATCTGCAATTGTGTAAATGCCAAGATTTAATAATTCGATAGCGCCAGCCCTAATCTATGTTGTATATATATATATCCTAAGAAGAATTGCCTCGATCGTCATAATGAATCCAGTGGACATCCAGAAAAATTAATTAATAATGAGTAAACTGGCTGAATTCGGCGTACCCGAAAGGATTAACAAACCCTCCGGTGAACCCTATGCTGGGTAGTGGTATAGGTCCTCCGCGGTAATCCCCATTGGGTGGACGGTTTGTAGTTGAGAAACCCGGGATATTTGTTCTCTTTCTCATCACCTTAATCTGCCTTCCACGCAAAATGGATTTATCCATCTTTAAAGCCAATTCCACCGATGAGGGATCCAAAAACTCGATGTAGGCGAATCCCTTCGGACATCCGTAGTACTTTGTCATTGGTATTGTTATTCTGTTGAACATACCGCAGTCTTGGAAATGCTCCTCCAGAACTGCAGTCGTCGTTCCGTAGTCTACATTACCCACGTATACACTGTTACTGTCCGCCTTAATTCGATCTTCAAATGAAAGGAAGATTGGACTCATCGATCCCGTTGACATCGTAGCACTTGTTGTACTCCCAACTTCAACGTCCATCAGATTGGTCGTGCCCACGGCACCATTCGTCAACGAATTATTGATTTGGTTAAAAGAAGCCATTTCAGAATTAAAAGGTAAAATTTCACAATTAAAAGGTAAAGATGTTGAATCACACAAGTCACAGTGAGTACTGATGTTCACCAATTTCTGCGTCAGGTATTTAAACCTAACATAGGGCGTGTGGGGTAGGGATGGCTGAATTTGGTAGGTAAAAAAAATACCAACTTTATCTTTTCAAAAATAGTACTATTAGCAATTCTCATAAATTTTATAAACGAACGCTGTGTTTAATTAAACAATATTACAATTTCTAAAACTATTATTAATATATATGTAAGTTTGTTGATATCTTGCGTTTTTAAACAAATATCAAAAAAATAAAAAATATTTCATGACAAAAAATAACATTATTACCGTCCCATCCTTGCTCCGGCACTGGTTTCTTGGAACATTATTTTCAATACCTTACGAAAAATTTTTTGGAAGAAGGGTCGAGCCGACTGGACTTCCTAAAATTATTTTCAATACCAGCTGGTCTCAATTACCCCAACAGATACTTCCATTTAATTTTGCGAACAATAACGTGCATATTTTTAAGTGCAAAAAACTGACTTAAAATTTGAGTGCGTCTAAAAATGCTATTTATTTTTGGATAATAAACTAGTTGCATATGTGGCAATAACAGAATTATATCTGCGAAAATATGATACAAGTTACGAGTTATAAATTAAAAGTACATTAAAATTTGAGTCCGTCTAAAAATGCTATTTTTTTTGGATAATAAACTAGTTGCAGGCAATAATTAAATCTGCGAAAATGTGATACACAATTTACGAGTTATAAATTACTTCAGTGCTTTAATTTAGTTTAGTTTTTGAAATGTGACAAGAATAAGTTATATTTCATCAACAAACACGTTCATATATAAACATTTATATTTTATATTAATAGATCCAAGGACAGTTTCATTTTTTTTTAAGTTACAAAATATTATTGCAGAAATAACTCATGTTTGTAAAAAATGTTTGGAGCTTATCAAAAAATAAAGTTGAAGTCAAACCAATATAATACCAATCACTAGATGATGAAAGGGGTGACGATTAGTGAAATCTTTTAAGCACCTTTTTTATTACGGCGCCTGTGTGTCTGGCACACACAAACTCCCATAGCCTTGGACACACTATATTAATATTAGGTAAAATTTAAAAAAACTTCTTTGTGTGCTGACATCATTTTGATGCTCTAATAGTAATCTTTTTCTTTTAACAATTTATTAATTTTTTGGTCCATAGTAAAAAAAAATGCAATAAAATGAAAATGTAATTGAAATTGAAAGAAGCTACCCAGACAGACCATCTGCGATACAATCATCTAAAGTGTTATAGATGGTTTCAAAAGTGCTGATAGGGAGTTATAGAACAAACCAAAATATGGGAAATGTCTTAGAATCGATGATGACGTTCTAAACTCATCGATGGAATTCGATCAGAGTAAAACAATGAAGGAATTGTCACAAGATCTTGATTGTAAATGATCAACAACATTAAATGAAAACAAGAAATTTGTGTGAACGTACGACAAAATAATTCTACAGCAAAACCACAAGAAGCGAGGATTAAAATAAGACAATTTTGCAATATCCATCTTTTAAGTCTTTTCGAGATTAAAAAATACAAATATTGAACAAATCATTTGGAATCATGAAAATATTAATAAAAAACCGATAGAATGTTACAAAAGAGGTATTAAAAAAAAACCTTCTATTCTCTGGAGAAAGATATTTAACCAAATAATATTCTCAAGTTTTTTTTTAATATTTTTTATTTAACAAATTAATTAAGAAGTCATATCTTTTAAATATATCACATAAAATGTCTTTCATAGTGAATATAAAAAAACTCAACATGTATGTTGATGTATTAATATCAAATCGATAAAATTTTACGAAAGAACTATTAAGATATTCAATCAAATAAAATTCTAAAGTTTTTTTAAATATTTTTATTTAACACATAAATTAAGAAGTAATTTCTTTTAAATTTTTCTTATAAAATGTGTTTCATATAGAAGTTCTAATGAAAAATATCTTAACTTAAATTTTGTAAATATTAAATTCATGTTGGTTTATTTATTAACAATATTATAATTACATATAGTTTTTAGTTTTTAACTTCATAATTATTAGTTTAATGTTTATTCATGTATTAAAAATAATAGTTTCATATAATTTTAAAAAAATATAGTGTTTATTATTATTAATTAATTAATATCACAGATTAATCAATACATTCACATTTGTTTATATATTAAAAAATATAATTACAACTAATGCACATTTGTATTCTTCGCTAAAGTTTATGCCAAGATTTAATCATTCAATAGCGCCGACCCTGTTCCATGTTGTAATCCGTTAGATATATATCCTAAGAAGAATTGCCTCGTTCGTCATATTGAATGATCCACTGCATTCAATATGATGATCGAGGCAATTCTTCTTAGGATATATATCTAACGGATTACAACATAGAACAACCATAAAAAAATACTTATTAGTGAGTGAATTGATTGAATTCTACTCCATATCCGGCATACCCGAAAGGATTAACAAACCCTCCGGTGAACCCTATGCTGGGTAGTGGTATAGGTCCTTCGCGGTAATCGCTATTGGGTGGACGGTTTGTAGTTGAGAAACCCGGGATATTTGTTCTCTTTCTCATCACCTTAATCTGCCTTCCACGCAAAATGGATTTATCCATCTTTAAAGCCAATTCCACCGATGAGGGATCCAAAAACTCGATGTAGGCGAATCCCTTCGGACAGCCGTAGTACTTTGTCATTGGTATTGTTATTCTGTTGAACATACCGCAGTCTTGGAAATGCTCCTCCAAAACTGCAGTCGTCGTTCCGTAGTCTACATTACCCACGTATACACTGTTACTGTCCGCCTTAATTCGATCTTCGAATGAAAGGAAGATTGGACTCATCGATCCCGTTGACATCGTAGCACTTGTTGTACTCCCAACTTCAACGTCCATCAGATTGGTCGTGCCCACGGCACCATTCGTCAACGAATTATTGATTTGGTTAAAAGAAGCCATTTCAGAATTAAAAGGTAAAATTTCACAATTAAAAGGTAAAGATGTTGAATCACACAAGTCACAGTGAGTACTGATGTTCACCAATTTCTGCGTCAGGTATTTAAACCTATAATAGGGCGTGTGGGGTAGGGATGGCTGAATTTGGTAGGTAAAAAAAATACCAACTTTATCTTTTCAAAAATAGCACTATTAGCAATTCTCAGAAATTTTATAAACGAACGCTGTGTTTCATTAAACAATATTACAATTTCTAAAACTATTATTAATGTATATGTAAGTTTGTTGATATCTTGCGTTTTTAAACAAATATCAAAAAAATAAAAAATATTTCATGACGAAAAATAATATTATTACTGACGCCACTGGCGTCCCATCCTTGCTCCGGCACTGGTTTCTTGGAACATTATTTTCAATACTTTACAAAAAGTTTTTTGGAAGACCGGTCGAGTCGACTGGATTTCCTAAAATTATTTTCAATACCAGCTGGTCTCAATTACCCCAACAGATACAAGATGAAGGAAGTGTAAAACTTTCCCGTGCAACATTATTTAAGATATTTCCACTTAATTTTGCGAACAATAACATGCATATTTTTAAGTGCAAAAAACTGACTTAGAATTTGAGTGAGTCTAAAAATGCCATTTTTTTTTGGATAAGAAACTAGTTGCATATGTGGCAATAACAGAATTATATTTGCGAAAATTTGACACACAAGTTACGAGTTATAAATTAAAAGTACATTAAAATTTGAGTCCGTCTAAAAATGCTATTTTTTTGGATAAGAAACTAGTTGCAGGCAATAATTAAATCTGCGAAAATGTGATACACAATTTACGAGTTATAAATTACTTCAGTGCTTTAATTTAGTTTAGTTTTTGAAATGTGACAAGAATAAGTTATATTTCATCAACAAACACGTTCATATAATAATATAAACATTTATATTTTATATTAATAGATCCAAGGATAGTTTCATTTTTTTTTAAGTTACACAATATTATTGCAGAAATAACTCATGTTAGTAAAAAATGTTTGGAGCTTATCAAAAAATAAAGTTGAAGTAAAACCAATATAATACCAATCACTGGATGATGAAAGGGGTGACGATTAGTGAAATCTTTTAAGCACCTTTTTTATTACGGCGCCTGTGTGTCTTTCACACACAAACTCCCATAGCCTTGGACACACTATATTAATATTAGGTAAAAATTAAAAAAACTTCTTTGTGTGCTGACATCATTTTGAAGCTCTATTAGTAATCTTTTTCTTTTGATTATTTATTAATTTTTTGGTCCATAGTAAAAAAAAAATGCAATGAAATGAAAATGTAATTGAAATTGAAAGAAACTACCCAAACAGACCATCTGCGATACAATCATCTAAAGTGTTATAGATGGTTTCAAAAGTGCTGATAGGGAGTTATAGAACAAACCAAAATATGGGAAATGTCTTAGAATCGATGATGACGTTCTAAACTCATCGATGGAATTCGATCAGAGTAAAACAATTAAGGAATTATCACAAGATCTTGATTGTAAATGATCAACAATGAGGGAACATGAAAACAAGAAATTTGGGTGAACGTACGACAAAATAATTCTACAGCATGAAAATGCAAAACCACAAGCAGCGAGAATTAAAATAAGACAATTTTGCAATATCCATTTTTTTAAGTCTTTTCGAGATTAAAAAATACAAATATTGAACAAATCCATAATCATTTGGTATCATGAAAATATTAATAAAAAACCGATAGAATGTTACAAAAGAGGTATTAAAAAAAAACCTTCTATTCTTTGGAGAAAGATATTTAACCAAATAATATTCTCAAGTTTTTTTTTTAATATTTTAATTTAACAAATTAATTAAGAAGTCATATCTTTTAAATGTCTTTCATAGTGAATATAAAAAATTCAACATGTATATAGATGTATTAATATCAAATCGATAAAATTTTACGAAAGAACTATTAAGATATTCAATCAAATAATATTCTAAAGTTTTCTTAAATATTTTTATTTAACACATTAATTAAGAAGATATTCTTTTAAATTTATCTTATAAAATGTGTTTCATAAAGAAGTTCTAATGTAAAATATCTTAACTTAAATTTTGTAAATATTAAATTCATGTTGGTTTATTTATTAACAATATTATAATTACATATAGTTTTTATTTTTTAACTTCATAATTATTAGTTTCATGTTTATTCATGTATTAAAAATAATAGTTTCATATAATTTAAAAAAATATAGCGTTTATTTTTATTAATTAATATCACAGATTAATCAATAGATTCATATTTGTTTATATATTAAAAAATACAATTACAACTAATTATTTTTTATTATTAATTAATATATTAACTTAAATTTAACAAATATTTAATTCATATTTGATTATGTATTATAAAAATTGTACAATTATAACGAGTTAAAAAAAATCTTTTTTTTATTTATTCCATTTCATAAATGTCCCAAGGCTAATTAGTAATAACTGAATTTAATGCACATTTGTATTCTTCGCTAAAGTTTATGCCAAGATTTAATCATTCAATAGCGCCGACCCTGTTCCATGTTGTAATCCGTTAGATATATATCCTAAGAAGAATTGCCTCGTTCGTCATATTGAATGATCCACTGCATTCAATATGATGATCGAGGCAATTCTTCTTAGGATATATATCTAACGGATTACAACATAGAACAACCATAAAAAAATACTTATTAGTGAGTGAATTGATTGAATTCTACTCCATATCCGGCATACCCGAAAGGATTAACAAACCCTCCGGTGAACCCTATGCTGGGTAGTGGTATGGGTCCTCCGCGGTAATCCCCATTGGGTGGACGGTTTGTAGTTGAGAAACCCGGGATATTTGTTCTCTTTCTCATCACCTTGATCTGCCTTCCACGCAAAATGGATTTATCCATCTTTAAAGCCAATTCCACCGATGAGGGATCCAAAAACTCGATGTAGGCGAATCCCTTCGGACAGCCGTAGTACTTTGTCATTGGTATTGTTATTCTGTTGAACATACCGCAGTCTTGGAAATGCTCCTCCAAAACTGCAGTCGTCGTTCCGTAGTCTACATTACCCACGTATACACTGTTACTGTCCGCCTTAATTCGATCTTCAAATGAAAGGAAGATTGGACTCATCGATCCCGTTGACATCGTAGCACTTGTTGTACTCCCAACTTCAACGTCCATCAGATTGGTCGTGCCCACGGCACCATTCGTCAACGAATTATTGATTTGGTTAAAAGAAGCCATTTCAGAATTAAAAGGTAAAATTTCACAATTAAAATGTAAAGATGTTGAATCACACAAGTCACAGTGAGTACTGATGTTCACCAATTTCTGCGTCAGTTATTTATACCTATAATAGGGCGTACCTATAATAGGGGTGGGGATGGCTGAATTTCACAGGTAGAAAAAATACCGACTTTCTCTTTTCAGAAATACCACTATTTCCAAAAATATCTAAAAACATGAAAATATTTTCTGAGGAAAAATAATATTATTTCTGAAGCCATTGGCGTCCCAATATCTGATGCACCAAGTCCTATCCTCCGGCACTGGTTTCTTGGAATATTATTTTCAATACCAGTAAATCTCCATTACCCAACAGAAATTTATCCCAATGGCAGCGAAACGCCTCCAGAAACTTGATCACGACACAGCATACAAGCGGAGGACAAACATCACATTATTGGTGTGAAATATTCACAATTTTGTTTTTTTTCTAAATGTTTATACTTTAAGGTTTTATATTATTTATTAATTTCATTTTATATATTTCATAAGAATGTGATATGCAATTTGCAGCACAAATAATTAAGTATTACCCAACAAAAGAAGTGTAAATGTTTTCCGTGCAACAATATTTAAAGTATTTGCACTTAATTTTGCGAATAATAACATCCACATATTTAACTGCAAAAATTGACTTAGAATTTGAGTACGTCTAAGATTGATATTTTTTTGAGCCAAATATGTAACTTAAAAATTATGACATAAGTTACAAGTTAAAAATTACTTCAGTACTTTAATTGAAATGTGACAAGAATAGATTATCGCAAAAACAAAGAGTGAAAAAGACCTCTTTCTTTTTCACAATCAGGCATTTGTCATGTTTCCGAAAAATGTCTGGAGCTTATCAAAAAATATAGTTGAAGAGTAACCAATATAATGCCAATCACTACATGATGCTTACTTAAATCTTTTAATGTCTTGAAATCGTTGATGACGCTCTCACTCATCGGTGGAGTGAAGTTCAATAAAAAAATTGTCACAAGATTTTGATTGTAAATGATCAACAATGAGGAAATATTAAGAAAAAAACAAGAAATTTGGGTTGCAGCTTGAAAATGCAGGACGAGGATTACGCAGGATAAAATAAGACAGTTTTGCATTATCCATATTTTTAAGTCGCTTCGGGATTAAAAAAATACAAATATTGAACAAGTCCGAAATCACTTGGTATTATGAAAGTATTACTGAAAAACCGATAGAATGTTACGCTATTAAAAAACCTTCCATTCTTTGCAGGAAGATATCTCATCAAATTATAGAAAATGACATTCATAGTTAAAATAATTAACTTAACATGTAATTATTTATAGTTAATGTATAAATTAAATAAATTTTATAAATATTAGATTTATATTTGTTTATATATTAAAAATAATACAATTATATATAGTTTTAAAAAAGTAATTATTTTTTATTATTAAATGTATATTAATATTCAAAATTGTGCAATAATATCAAGTTTAAAAAAGTCAATAGTCAGGTAGAGGAAAAATGGAAGCCATTGGCGTCCCATCCTTGCTCCGGCACTGGTTTCTTGGAACATTATTTTCAATACCAGTTATTCTCCACTACCCAACAGAAACAAGATGAAAGAAGTGTAAAGATTCAGACAAATATCTTAAAATAGATGATTTAAACCCATCGGTGGAGTTCGATCAGCGTAAAACAATCAAGGAATTATCTCAAGATCTTGATTGTAAATGATCAACAATGAGGGAAATTTTAAATAATTCTACAGCAGTTTTGCAATATCCATCTTTTTAAGTCTTTTCGAGATTAAAAAATACAAATATTGAACAAATTCCTTATCATTTGGTGTCATGAAAATATTAATGTAAAACCGATAGAATTTTACATTATTTAATCAAACAATGTTCTACAGTTTTTTAAATATTTTTATTTAAAACATAAATTAAGAAGTCATTTCTTTCAAATTTACTTTATAAAATGTGTTTCATAGTTAAACATATATAGTCAATATTAATATATATTACATAAAGAAGTTCTAATATAATATATGTGTTTAAGTATTAAAAATAATACAGTACAATATTATTAAAAAAATATCTTATTTTTTATTATATATTAAAAAAAAAATAATTACAAATAGTTTTACTAAATACTAAATAAATATATCCTAAGAAGAATTGCCTTGATCAAGATATTGAAGGTAGTAGATATCCTTAAAATCAGTTAGTAGGGAGTGAAGTGGCTAACTCTATGTCCGCTGTAGCCACGACGATGAACCGGAGAGGTGGATTCTATGCTGGGTAGTGCTTTAGCTCTTCTGCGAAAACCACGTGTACCCCTATTGGGTGGAGGGTTTGTGGATGAAAATCCCCAAATATTCGTTCTCTTCGGCCTGACTTTGATCTGCCTTCCTCGCAAAATGGATTTGTCCATCTTTAACGCCAATTCCACCGAGGAAGCCTCAAAAAACTCTATGTAGGCGTATCCCTTCGCACAGCCGAAATATTTGTTTATGGGTATCGTGATTCTATTGACGATACCGCAGCCTTCAAAATGTTTCTCCAGAATTGCAGACGTCATTCCGTACTCTACGTTTCCCACGTACACACTATTATTGTCCGCATTAATTTTATCTTGTAACGATAGGTAGATTGGACTCGTCGATCCCGTTGTAGCTCTCCCACTATACCGACTGTCAAATTCAGATTGGTGCATATTGAAGGTTTGCACCTCAAAGTCCATTAGATTGAAATTATTGAAAGAATTATTGATTTCGTCGATAGATGCCATTCCGAACAAATATTATGCACAATTGAAAAGTAAAGATGTAGATTCACACAAGTCACAGTGAGTACTAATGCTCACCAATTTTTACGTCAGGTATTTAAACCTATAATATGGGGTGGGGGGTGACTGAATTTGATAGGTAGAAAAAAATAAGGACTTCCTCTTTTTAAAAATATCAATTTTTCCAAATATATATAAAACCATCAAAATGTAATTTTCTGATGAAACAAAATATTATATAAATAAATATTAATATCAGAAGTCATTGGCGTCTCAATGTTTGATGCGCAAGCGCCTATGCTCCGGCACTGGTTTCTCGGAACATTATTTTCAATACCAGATTTTGGGGATTTTACCCAACAGAAGCTGAAGATGAAAGACGTGTAAATCTTTCCCGTGCAAAAATATTTCAAATATTTGCAATTAATTTCGCGAACAATAACATGCATATTTTTAAGTGCAAAAAACTGACTTAAAATTTGTGTGCGTCTAGGATTGCTTATTTTTTATAAATGTAACACATGTAACTAGTTGTATATAGCAATAACATAATTAAATCTGCAAAAATATGACATAAGTATGATCAATTAATAAATGATGAAAGTGAAATTTTTTTAATTATATTAAGTAAAGCTAAAAGGAATGTTTTTTTTTTGTGTGCTGATATCGTTTTGAAGCTCTAATAGTATTTTTTTTTATTTTCACAATTTATTAATAAAAAAAATGTAATGAATATTATTTGATAGAAGTTTGAATTCGAAAGAAGTCTATCTAGGTAATATGATATAAAACAAACCCAAATCTGGGAAATCTCTTAAATCGATGATGAAATAAGATCTTGATTGTAAATAATCAACAATTAAGAAAAAGTAAGATATTTTAGTGAACGTACAACAAAATAATTCTACAGCATGAAAATGCCAGCGAGGATTACGCAGGACAAAATAAAACAGTTTTGCAACAACATCCATCTTTTAAAGTCGACTTGTGATTAAAAATTACAAATATTGAACAGAAAAAAATTACAAATTATTGAAAAACCGATAGAATGTTAGGATAGATGTATGTAAAAAACCTTTTATTCTTTCAAATTTACCTTAGAAAATGTCTTTCATAATTAAAATAAACAACTCAACATGTATTTAACGTTAATGTATGTAATATGTTACATATAATGTAAAAAAATTTAAATTTAATAAATATTAAATTCATATTTGTTTCAGTGTTATTTTTATTAATAATGAATATCTTAAATATTAGATTCATATTTGTTCATGTATTAAAAATAATACAGTTTCATATAATTTAAAAAAAATATAGTGTTTTTTATTAATAATTAATATATTAACTTCAATTTAGTGAATACTAAATTCATATTTGTTTATGTACAAAAAATTGTAAAATTGGAAGTTTAAAAAAAAAACCAAGTGTTTGTGGTGTATATATTATTTATTCAAAGTATATTTCATAAATGTCCTAAGGCTTATTAGTAATAACTAAATTTAATGCACATTTATATACTTTATATATTCATTCGATAGCGCTGGTCCTGGTGTATGTTGTAATCCGTTGGATGTATCCTAAGAAGAATTGCCATGATCATCATTTTGAAGAATAGTGGATATCCTGAAAATCAATTAGTAGGGAGTGAAGTGGGTGGCTCTATGTCCGCCGTATCCACGAGGATGAGCGAACCTTCCGGTGAATCCTCTGCTGGGTCTACGTGAACCTCTGCCGCGGTATCCGGGTGTACCCCTTTTGGGTGGACGGTTTGTGGTCGAAAACCCAGGCCTGTTAGTTCTCTTTGGCATCACCTTAATCTGTCTTCCGCGTAAAAGAGATTCATCCATCTTCATAGCAAGTTCCACCGATGAAGACTCACAGAATTCGATGTAGGCGAATCCCTTCGGATTGCCGTTAAACTTATTCACGGGAATGGTGATTCTAGTGACGGCGCCGCAGCCGTGGAAGTGAGCCTCTAGAACCTCCGACGTCGTTCCATAATCAACGTTCCCCACGTACACACTACTGTTGTCCGCTTTAATTTTATCCTCCAAAGAAATGTTGAGAGGACTAACCGATCCCGTTGACGTAGTCGCACTGGTATTAAACTGTTTCTCGACCTCGTTTTGCAGCTCGTTCAACTTTTTCACTTCATCGTCCATCTCCTTCATCCTTTCCTTGATCGCTGTCAGCTCTGCTTCTTCTACAACGGCCGCGCCAGTTTCTTCCAGAATCAACTCTTCATCTACAGCGGCCGCGCCAGAGTCTTCCAGAAGCAACTCTTCTCCTACAGACACTGAATCCAACATAGAATTATCGATTTCGTTAACGGAAGCCATTGCAAAGAAAATTTGTATTTTTCAAAATTGAAATTCTGAGATGTTTATTCACTCGAGTCACAGTGAGTTCTGATGCTTACCTATTTTCCGCATCAGGTATTTATACACAAAATAGGTGCGTTTATTGGGGGGCTAAAACTTGGTTGGTTTGTAACCAGGTACATGTATTTGCAACCGCATACATTCAGTTTAAACACGCTTTCTTTAAAACAAACTAAATTACAATTTACATAACTATTATTAACTAGCATTTAATATTAGTCATCATAATCAGTTTGAGCAGATAACGATAAATAATATAATCTGGAGATAGTGTAGATATGTATATAAGCAATATTGTGAATAATTTATATCTGGAATAATGAAAAAATATTTTTATCTTAAAAAATAATACAATTCGCGGACAGGAAGTCAACAAAATACAATGTTGCATTCTATTGAATATTAAAAAATGTTATATAATGAAAATTATAATACCAAAGATAAACGCAGTAAGTTAAGCGATAAGAAAAATGGGAAATTAATTAATATTTATATTAAACAAAAAAATAGTTATATCTATATTACAGAAAACTGTTGTATAATTAACATTAAAATAATATAATAATGATTATTCTTATATTCTGTTGAATTTTAATTATTTTAATGGCAATAAATGCATTTATTATAATTACTATAATTTAAACATTTATTTTGATTAGATTAAAATTGATAAGAAGATAACGTTCAGTCAGGTTTTATTCACTGTTAAATACATTTAAGTTGAATAACATAAAAAATATAAATCTTATAATAAAAATCACTGAATAGACAGAATGAATTAATTAATAACAAATTAATTAATAAACGAAACACTTATTAATTTAATGTTTCTTTTTAATAATCACATAAGTTGATATTTATTTGTGACTTATTATTGATTAATATAATGTAACCTTAATTAAAAAATATGATTTTACAACAGTGGATTCCAAACTTTTTGTTCTAGGGATGATTTCCATTTTTTTCATAATTACATAAATTTTTCTTTTCCCATTTAGTTATACTTGAATTTTAATTTAATGACAATATTTTTTTGCAATGTATTAATTTATAGGAATTACTCTGATTTATTGTTACGATTTTTTTCAGTGAAATTTCATTTTATTTTTGTTAATATATTTTTTTGTAATTTATGAAATAAATATTATTATTTGATACAATAATATGTATGCTTATTTTTTTTTAGAGTAAATGTTGGTAAATATTTAAAATAGAATTTCAAGTTCAAAATTTTTCTTTATTTATTGCAAATTTTTACTAATTTGTTTTTTTCTGTGACAAACCTTAGTCATTGATATTTAATAATAATAATTTCTTAAATTATTTAATTATTATTAATACAGAATTATTCTGCAAATTGTACATAATTGTAAAATATACATTTTTATTTAATATACAATAAAATAAAAATTATTAACTGTAAATTATTAAAAAAAAATTACATTTATTTATTTTTTAAATTGTTATTGTTATTGATTCAAATTCATATTTTCAGGTAAAAAAAAAACTGAATCATGAATAAACTTTTATTAATGGTAACATTTGCATGAGTATGAATAATATTAACTATTGCTAAAACTTTGTTTATAAATTTTGTAATTAACAACAAGGGAGCAAAATGCCTGAATTTCACGGAAAAAGTTTTCTGCGAAAATCTGCATATTTTAAGGAAAATATGGTACCCGTTATAAAAGAGAGGCTTCGGGCGAGAACAACCCTCGCTTTTACTAAATCGGTCGCTGTAGTCCTTCCCGTTAGTAATGAAAATATTAGCTGAATTCGCATTTCTGAAACTTTCAAACGTGACCCCAATAAATAACAGGATTACCATATTTCAAGAAAATATGTTTTTCGCAATAGTTATTCTAAATAATGAATAAATACTGCTAGAAATCAATTGATAATTAAGTGCGCATTAATGAGTGATTGATAAAAGCGGAATTTAAAATGTCATTAAAGTAAGTAAATGATGGCTGAAAGAGGGAAAAAAAAAATGCGACTAAACAGTTTCCACGAAAATGAAAACACGAAAAGGTTTATAGCATGTTAAAGACTCAAAGTATCCCTGTAAAACGGTCAAAAATATAAGGATAATCCCTTAAAATATGATCAGACCCAAATGGGATTCATTGCAATTTTCATTGTTGACAACAATCTGCAGTATCTGTTTAAGGTAAAATTTTATTTTATGATGTAGGCTTCTTAAAATTAGCTACATTTCTAGGAAGATATTCGAGAATTATTGTTGGTTTCAAAATTGTTTCCTAAAAAACATATTGATTTTTTTTCAAAGTAGAGTAAGTAAAAATAAACAGAATTAACAAAATTCAGAATAACATATTGTAATAATATTTTATGTCGAATGAAAGCGTTAAATCGAGGAAATAAAAAAAATAAGATAAAACTTTTTCAAACTTTTTTCTCTGAAGGTACACTTTAGTTATAGTTATATATAAGCTGAAAAATGTAACCTATAGTTAAACTTCTGCGGTATGTATTGTATTTTGAACTTCATTGAAACAAAATTGAATAAATATTAATCTTTTATAATTTTCGCAGCGCATTGCTTGAAAATCTTGCTAGTTTATGCAGGATTGTTACAAAAATATAAATAAATGAAAATAACAGATATTTGGAAACAACAAAGTAAATACTGCTACAAAATTATGATCAGAAGACAAGTCTTTTTTTTGCTACAAAGAAAACAAGAAATATTAATTATATAAAAATAGCATAATTCTAATAAAAAAATTCAATACGTTTCAAGAAACTATATTTTAATTTCTTATACAGCTCTCTTTTAATTTAAGAAAATCCTAGAAAGATTTTTATAAATAACATCTATATTAATCCCATTTTTTAAAATAATAGTTCAAATAATCTTGAATTTATAATTAATTTTCATTTCCACTTGGTATTGCAGATTTGTATTCAAAAGTAAGTATTTTAAAACTATACTCAAGTAGATCAAAAATATTTTTATATTAAATTATTTACAGCAAATAATTAAAATGTTACTTAAAGTAAATAGGACAAATATAAAATATTAATATTTTTGTGAAAACAGTTTTATTGGTTAAAGGGGTTATCGACCTAGGTCTTTCTTTAATAATAAAAATAATAATATTTATTGTAAAAGTTAAATAATAGTAAAAAAAACTAAATAATTATAAAAACATTATTAAATTTCATGAACTTAATTACATTATTAAAAATATTATTGTTGTAGATTTAGCATTATAATTTTAATATTCTTAGACCAGATTTATTTTTATTGATTTTTTTTTGCTGCTCATTTAAGATCCACTTTTATGGAAATACGATGGAAATAGATCGTTGCCATATTTCTCCTCGGATATCGAACGTAGTCTGATAGCAAAGTCGTAAACGAGACAAGAAACTTAATCGAATCCTCGTACATCCCTTATTTCCAACCAAACCACGTTCACACGCACCAACAGTAATATATTCGTTTCGAAATGCGTGGATATCGCGCATAAACATGCTTTTTACGTAACAGGTTTTTTTTTGTTGTTTTTATTTGTTTGTCGTGAGAGACTGTGCTCTATTTAGGGGGATGGAATCCTTTCCGAAAAATCGAAACGAATATCGGGAATTAGTTTGCGCCGCGGCGGCGGCGGGGTGAGCAACAAGTCCCGGGGTGTTATGTAACAGCGACGTCTCCGATATCAGACACTTTGAATGGCTGACGACGAATAAACGGAAGCTCGCGGAAGGGGCGGCAGGGTGGTTTTTGTGATCCGCGGAGGAAAGTCTAAAAGGGGAAGCTTCCGCAATATCGGAGGAAAATATAATGTCGCCGCTAAAGTATCCATTTCAGAGCCTCGGACTGAAAACCGTCCGTCTCGTTAGAGATTATTCCATCGATCTGTTCAGAAACAAAAGATATATTACATAATATATATCAGGGTTTCTCAACTTTTTTCTCCTTTGCATTTCTTGACTCATTAAAAATATAAGACGACCAATAGGTAGAAAAAAACTGATTATTTTATGTTGGAAAAGGAAAAATATAAGTATGAATAATTTGTTTACGAGATTATAAATAATATTTGTGTCAAACTATACAATTTTGTAAAACTTCCTCTTCAGAGTTGGTATGCTATGCTACTTCCTAACTCTTATATAATTAATATCTAATAGGCAGCACCAACAAAATTTTTGGGCCCTACAAAAAAAAGTAATTAAAATTAAAGAATTCATATTTTGATGTTAACTTCAGAAATATTTGATGGATAACAATCCCGACAACTTTGCTGTGGCATTTTGTATATTACAGACTATTTGCTATTTATTATTAACTCAAGTATTTGAGTATTCTTGACGATATTGTTTATAACAAAATATTCTCAAATCTATAAATTTATAAGACTATCAATCACGAGAAAATACACTAGAAAATTAATTTATTTAAATATATTGCATAATTTTCTAAGTTATCCAAAGTTTATTGCATACATAAACATTATCACCATATAATTAATATTTTAGAAATTACATCAACTGCAGCAAATATTTGTAAATTATATCTGCAACTTTTAGAAGCGCTTCCTGGAAACTGGATAACCGTAAGGTTCTTCAGTCTTTCTCCATTCGACTCTGGTAGTCCCAAGTTTGAAAAGAGCGGTAACCATCAGTTAGTCCTTCCCGGGAAACCTCAGGCTGATTTTTATAATCCCAACTACAAGAATTCATATTTGAAAACCAGAGACGGGATAACCAATTTTTGCCACAATCGTCAGAAAAAAACGCCAAATATAAATTGAATATGTATCTTCTGTTTATCACTTTAATAAATTTTCTTAAAAAAGTATATTTTTTGTTTTTCAATATTTCGTATATTTCCATATTGTATTAAGCAGTATTACTCCAACAAATTTCTGGAAAATCCAAGTTGTTAAAGGGAATCTACCTAAGTAGTAACCGATAACCCGTATTTTAAGAAAGATAATTCTCAAAATAAGTTTATGGCTTACCTTCCTCATGCCACGTAGCAACAAAAAAAGTGCAAAATGACAAAAGTAATATTGAGTTAACATATTTTCTTAACAATTAAGCAAAACCATATTTCTAGCTATTCGTTATATTTCGTGAAACAGTTTATGAATGATTTCTATTCAATAAACTAGAAAAAATAATCATTTTATATACTAAAAATGTGGTTGTTCGGAATTCAGTAGACTTTTATAAGCATAACCTTTGATCATTCAAAGATATACAATTCTCATCTTACACAATAAAAAGGATATCATCAAAGTTTATTTTCTTTCTATCTTTCTTTCGAAAGTTCTCCCCCAATCGAAAACTGAAGTCAAATAGAATTGGTCGAGTTCATGTGAACGATAAGGCAATCATTCGCTCTTCAGAAGATAGAGTCTATGTCTTCAAATAAAACTTGCAAGTCGATTTCCTAAGTTATCGTGACTCGAGTTCTTGGCACATCGTTCCAAAACTTTTTTCATTTCGACGACCGTCTTTTCAAATAGATCACCGATAGTCTTATACATTTGCACTTCAGTCAATCAAATGACACTTTATACAACTTCAGAAGAGCAAAACTTTATTTTTATTTCATTTCAATATATTTAGGTCATTAAAATATTCAACTTAAACTTCACTGTCAGTTTCACATCTGTACACTAAAATGTAATAATTTGTCAAATGAAACGTTATTACAATAGCAAAATACTAAATTAAAATAATTTGACAATTGAAACATGACTGTCATTTTATAATATAATCATTTTAATAAAACTGCCACGTTACTGTCATTATCAAATATTGTACACTGAGATATATTAATTTGACAACTTAAACGTCACTGTCATTCTCTAATATTTTATACAAAAAAACAATAATTAGTCACTGAAACGTCATTGTCATTAGTTAATACTGTACAGTGAGATACAACAATTTGAAAACTTAAAACTCACTGTCATTTTTTATTGTTTTATACTAAAATAAAATAATTTTTCGACTGCCACGTAACTGTCATTATCAAATACTGTACTGTAATGTACAACAATTTGACAACTTAAACGTCACTGTCATTTTATATTGTTGTATATTAAAATAAAATAATTATTCAACGTCACTGTCATTGTTTAATACTCTACAATGATATACAATAATTTGACAACTTAAACGTCAGTATAATTTTCTATTATTGTATACTAAAAAACAATAATTAATCACTGAAACATCATTGTTATTATTTAATACTGTACAGTGAAATATTATAATTTGACAAATTAAGTATCACTGTCATTTTCTCTTATTGTTTACTAAAATAAAATAATTTGTCGACTGCCATGTCACTGTCATTATCAAATACTGTACTGTGATGTACAACAATTTGACAACTTAAACGTCACTAGAATTTTCTATTATTGTATACTAAAATAGAATAGTGACTGAAACGTCATTGTCATTGTTTAATTCTCTACACTAAAATACAACAATTTTACAACTTAAACGTCATTATAATTTTCTATTATTGTATGCTAAAATACAATAGTCACTGAAACGTCATTGTCATTATTTAATTCTGTACACTGAGATACAACAATTTGACAACTTAAACGTCACTGTCATTTTCTATTGTTGTATACTAAAATACAATAACTAGTCAACTGAAACGCCACTGGCTTTGTTTAATACTCTACACTGATATACAATAATTTGACAACTTAAACGTCACTGTCATTAATATTGTATATTGAAATAATAAAACATTTTGATAACTGAAATATCAATGTTATTGTCTAATACTAAACATTGAAATAAAATAATTTGATAAATGAAATGTCACTGTCATTATCTTATAGTAAAAATAAAAAACACATTACACAGTCATTGTCTATTCATGTACAACATATAAACAATTTGACAACTAAAACGTCAGTAATATTATCTAATGTTGTGTACTAAAATAACAGAAAATGTCAACAGAAATATCACAGTATGCCAAAATAAAATATATATATTCTACAATATGAAAAAATGTACAATCTAGAGTGCTATTTATGTTATATTTTTTATTCCATTAGCTATAAAATCGCAGAACGTGACGTGACTGCAATGTGTTTCTACCATATATTTAGTTTACCGTTCCAATAAATATCCTTTCGATCGACAAGCGACACGTTTTCCATTTGCAGAATGCCAATTCATCTGCAGTTATGTTTCTGTGCGTTACCATCTACAATATCGTTATATCTCTTCGACGAGTACACATTCGTCATTTCATCGAGTAGAGAGAAGCAAACCGACTTTTCGCAATTTCCATTTGGAATTCAAACAGGTTCACTTTCCAAACGCTTAAGTGGTTTTTCGGCCGAAAATTAATTCCAACCACTCCGCGCCATTCCGACACTCCCCAACCTCCAAACAAATATTTGAACATTCAAGGCTTTCCGTTTCCTGTCACTTCAACAGTTTCAATATTATCATTCGTCTACCTCAACGCTATGAAATACATGCAGCAAGAGTCGAATTTACTTGCCACCAAACCAAACTCTCTCAATAAATTAATGTTTACTTATCTAACCATCGTAATAATAATATAGATCCTAAAACAACAATCTTCCATTCCGAAGACACAATGTTAAATATATGTTTACTTTTATTGGTCCAGAGATGGCGCTGCAATCGAATATTGCGAATTTTATGTGATATTGTATATATTACCATACATTTTTTGTACATAAAAAGAGAACTGAAAGTCAATTGAAAATAACAATAACGTCAATTCAACGAGATGGGAAAACGGATGAAAAACATCGAATATAGAAAATTGATATTTCACGATAAAATAAATGCCACCCAAGAGAACGTTTTTACCCGTTAGAATTTTTCCAATCTCTTTTAATTTCACAAAGGGAATAACGAATTTTTCGAACATACTTCCCTTATTTATTTCTTCTCTATCTTCGATATGAGATTAAAGAAATCTTGAAAACGGTACGTCAATAAATTTTAGATGAAACGTCGTAGCTGAAAGAATCAGTTTTCATAATGGATGAGATTGTGCCGACGGTCTTCTTAATTAATCGTAAATAAACTCGTCTAAAATTAATGATTTCCAAGGGGGAGAAACTTTCGCAGCAAGTCCGATGTTTAGGGTCACTAAACATCTATAAATTTTGCTGACGCCGCTCCTCCTCTCACAGAAAAGCTCTTAGCGCGCGCATACCCTTCGAAAGAAAAGCGTGTAGAAAAAAAAATCCCCGAATAAATAATAAAACACGCAACGTAACTATTTTTTTACTCCTCCACGAATATCCTCGTTTCAGCGAAGTTAATGTCCCATACTTTGCTTTGAGTTATATTCCTCTTCAGTCCAGGTTTATATGTATGTAAATAACCTGTAAAGAGTACCGCATAAAAGAACTGACAATAACAATGAATGCGGATGCGCCAGGGTTTACCTCTGTAAATTATTAAATAAAATTGGTTTTTCTTTAATTAATACGCGTTCATTCAGAAATTTAACTTTATAGTACATAATCATAATCTTACATTAAAAGTTAGTAATATGATTATGTGTTAATAGAAAATCAATTCACAAATTAACCTGAAAGTTTAACTTTACAATTTTTTACTCGTAGAATAGAATTACAAACTGCATACTGTTGATATCAATGAAGTTGTTATACTTCCCACAAGTACTTCTACAAGTTGCCAAATGTATGAACTTAAGAAGACCTAATATACAGTTATAAAATACGAATTCATGGGTATATTATTTTTTCTACTATCATTTTCAACGAATTAAAATTTTTACTTAAAATACACATATACTTTTATGATCTAAAATTTATTAAAATATAGTTTTTAAGATTTATAATCATGTGATAAACATCATCCAGATAAATTATATTTTTGATTCGTAAATAACAGTAATGAAATATTTAGTAATAAGTAGCAACTATTTTCATTCATTAAGATATTGCTCGGACTGTCTGCTCAGAGCCGCAATTTGCATCAGAAGAGCCGCATGCGGCTCCATAACATATGAACACTTTTCAGTGCAAGCTGTATAGTAAGATAAATTATATAGTTTCACTCTCATGTTACATTTAGAAAAACTTCGTAAAAAATCAAATATATATGTAACTATTAATTTTGATATAGATATATCAAGACATACGATTTTAATTGTATAAAAATATGACAAATAAGTGCAGATACAAAACTAAGGTAGCGTTTTTTAACTTATGGGTCACGAAATGACAGCTGTCACCTTGTGTCAAAGCGAGTACATTTACAAACAATTATATTGGTTATATTAAGTCAGGTGTACCACAACACTAAATAAAATATTAGGGTTATAAACTATTTAAAAAAAAAAATATATTCTTGTATTGCTAGTTCTGATATAAAACTTATATAATACAAAAAGAAAAACACTTGGTATTAGTTGCATGACCGGTGAAACCCCCTTTGGATATGTGACATAGGTTCGAGTATAGTTTGTGTTTTATGTTTTTTTTTCTGTAGAAACAAAAGACAGATGTGTATTGATCTTGTTTCGCAAGCCGCATCGCGGGGTGTCTCCATCGGATGGAACAAGGGTCGCTGGAAACGTATCGCCCTTTTCGTTACGAAATATGTTCCTTTTTCTTCGTTTCCCGATGAATTCTCTCGGTTTTGGTGGTTGTTGGATGGATGGTGGTGTAAAAGTATCGCTGCGATCACGCGATTTCGTGTCCGTCCGACACGATTTTATCATGTTTTAATGGGCCTCTGCCTCCACGTTCCCACAGAACTGGGTTAACGCGGCGAAGGCAGATTTTCGCGTGCGCGCCCCAAACCGCCCCACAACAGCACACCGCCCCTTTCCAAAAAAAAAGAACGAATAAATTAAAAAATAAAAACCACGCACAATTTTCACCGATCGACCGAAAACCGCAACAAAGAATAAAAATAAATAAACGCAGCGACTCGTGTGTCCACACAATTTTTTTTCAGCTCTTGAATTTGAGTGAGAGATGGAAAACGCGCATTTTCATGAGAGAAAGAGATTGATGGAACATGCTCTGTCCATATATCATGTGACCCAGTTCCCGATGCCCCCAGGAATTTCCAACCAATATTACATCGCAGGCTAGTTTTCCCGTTATGTATAAATACATCATCCATCCCTGTCTTATCAATTATTATTATTATTTATCCACTCCCTTCGACGACGTCTCAAGTGCTCCTATGTCTAAAACGAAACAAAAGTGAGTGCGTCGTAGCAAGTAGCAACAAAAAAAAATGAAAGGGAAACCTCGCTCTCCAAAACGACATCCACTTTACTTTCAAACTACCCGATACTTGTCAAGTACTTTATATAATACGACTAATACATCCTATATAATACCGCACTAATCGAGGTATTATTATAATAAACTTCTTATTATATATACCGTTCACTTAACGTACATCCTTTGAATATACATTCTTTAACCAAATGTACAATATCAAGCTGTTTATGTTACATCTTCTATAATATATACACCATTCACTTAACGTACATCCTTACAGCACGTATTTTATATTATAATATTCATGTTGTATCGAAGTTTTATTATTATAACCTTCTATAGTCTATAGAAGTTCACTTAACGTACATCGGCTTAATCTCTTTTTAATCGAATTTACGTTCAAATTTCCGTTCGAACGTACAATATGTAGTGTAACATTCATGTACTAACAACAATATTATTATAAACTTCTATATTACATATATATACACCGTTCACTTCACGTACATCCTTTTAAAATTATTTCACTGATCGAATTAACGCGAACGTACAATATCAAGCTGTGAATGTAACATTCATATTGTTTATTAAATTTCTATATTATATAATCCGTTCATTTGACGTACATCCTTTTAATATACATTATCTGACCAAATTGACATATATATTTCCATGCGTTGTCATCAATTCAATTTAGATTGCGTTTAGAGGCGTTATCTGATTTATTTTTTTGAAAAATTCGATTTAGGAAAAAAAAAAGAGTGTAATACCACGATCTGATGAAATTCAATTGAAATATGCACGCAGATATGTGATGACATTAAAAAAGTTAATATTTACATCGACATTGTTTTATGTTTTATATCATCGTACAACCACAATGTAAAACACAAAAAGTTTCAAAATAATTTACAATTTATGAAATACGATGCACTGTGTACAACATAAATATACATATGTATGAAATATTGTAATATTCTATATTATTCACTGTTCAACATAGATGAGATGCAAGAACTTCGGAAACTAATTATAATTAACATTTGCAGATTATTAATAGTAACTTTAAGAGTTCATACACAAGTTGCCTAGTACAAGTTATTTGGTAATTTACATATAATTTAACACCTGACTCAATATGTTCGTAGGATGACATATAGATGGCGCCTTTATCCATATTATTTTTTAGGAAATACCAACCTTCAGACGACGCCTGTCAAAATTTCATATCAATCTGACGTTAGTTCCATTCCAAACAATGGAAAAATTTGATAAATTTGTAGATAAAACATTACCGCTCAAACAAAGCAATGGCTTGATAAGTGTTATGGGAGACTCTTCTCCGTTGAGACAAATGGTAGAGAAGTGGTTTGTTGTCGTCTGAAGGTTGGTACTTCCTAAAAATCATATGGATTTATCAATCTATATGTCATCCTACGAACTTATTGAGTCGGGTGTTGTACATAATAGATGTGCAAATATTCAACATGTTAGATGGTAATTAATTCCTCCCTTTGTTACAAATTAATTAGTCCCAATTATTTGATACAAACTGAACCTGTAATATAATACTTGCATGCACTATCTTAAGTAGGCACATTTTGCACGTAGCCAAAAACAAATTAATTAGTTAATACAAGTCGAAATACTTGCTTTATAAAATGTATAAATAGTTGAATGAAAAAAATGAATTATCTAAATGCTTATATCAATACTCGATAAGTAACCTCACCTAGAGTAGGTCATCGAAATAGATATTGAAATTTTTGAACATTTATGAAAGAGAGCCAATTATCTGAGAGCCCTCATAGAAACTGCACAACAATAGACACGAGGCGTACGATGAATAGAAGAGCGAACTCACACTGATTTTTCAGCGAAAATCTCCATATGTGATATTTTTTAGTTTTCGTTTTCATTGCTCATCACAAATACAGCAGTTTTTCAGTTTCAATGTCAGTATTATAGTTGTTTTTTTTTTGTTTAGTTGAACTGATTGGTATATACTAGTTGAGTATTACTTCTACTTGTCATTTTCGTTTTTCTAAATTCATCCTAATAAATTTTCCTGTTATTATAATTATATAATTCACTTTGTATCAAATTTTCCAATCATTTTGTGAACGCGTATACTTTTGTATACACATATTGTTAAATACAATATGCTTGGTAAGTAGAAAGTAGAGTTCGAATTGTGCGTGGTACTCTCCAAACTACTTTTGAACATTAACAATTCATAGACACAATCCACAAGTACTTTTACTTTGTGTAATATTTTTCAATTATTTTATCAACGCATAGAATACTTTTGTCTACACATGTTACTAAATACAATATACTTGGTAAATACCAAGTATACTTTGAAATCTGCGTGGTACTTCCCAAACTATTTTTGCGCATTCACAATTTATAGATACAAACCAATAGTACTTTTACTTTGTATAATATTTGCCAATCATTTTGTGAACCCGTAGAATACTTTTGTCTACACAAGTTGCTAAATAAAATATGCTTGGTAAATTACAAGTAAAGTTCGAAATTTGCATGCAATCTTCAAACAACTTTTGCACATTCACAAGCCAAAAGCTTCGATATTACTTTTAAAAATAGCTATGATTAAATTTCATTAATTAGTACATACTAATTAAATTCACAGCAATACCTCGCAGAGTCCGGATTATCCCAGATATACTATAGTCCGATTTGAAAAATTAACTGTTAATTAAAAATAAATTCTAAAAAATTGTGTAGAAAATTTATAACTCAAGTTCCTTTTTATGTGGTTTTTGAAGTTTTAAATAATCCTCGTTAACTTTTTATGAATGACGTTTTCAACCAATAAATTTTATAATATTTATATAAGTAATCGATTGATATATTTACTTGGAAAGTACCGTGTAAAAAGTAATCGGTTTAGTTATTTGTGCTATATTTAAATAATGTGTTATGTAAAGGCCACTATAAGGATCGATTCCGAAGCTCCAATTTCTACTTCAGAGATGAATAAAAAAAAAATACAACGAAGTGCGATCCTCGTCAGTATTGATTTTATATATTTTTTTGGAAACATGGTCTCGCATTACGTGCGATATGTTTACGCTTAGCTGCGGGGGTGATGGGAGGAGGCGGCAGTTAGTAATTGCTGCGTTCTCTTCGGGGTCGCGAACCGCCGGGCGAATTATTCATTCGGAAAAGGGTACAAATAAATAAAGGGCCTACGGCCTGGAGGCGACGGATGAAAACGGGGGTTGGAAAAAAAAGAGAGAAGAGGATCGAATCGGGGAAAAACGGGCGGAAGAGCTGGCGAGAAACCCAGGTGTGTTTGGCCCAAAGTGGATGGATTCGTTTAGGAAAACGAGGTTAATTGGACGCGCGTCTCTCTTCGCCGTCGCCGCTCCCCGGACTCGTAAACATTAACGTGGGGAAGGAAATTCAATTAGAGGAGAGGAGAGAGGAAAAAGGGAGGATGGGTCGATTTGAACTTTTCATCTAATTCACACCACCAGCATACCAAACGAGAAAAGAAGGAAAATGAATAAAAAAAAACACACGAATATATAGAGATATAGAGTGTTTGCGAGAGAAAGAGAGGCAGAGAAGTAGATGGCCATAATTCACGTTCGTGCCACATATTTCACAGACTATTTGCGTTCCTTCACTGTAGAAGAATAAAACATAAAGTAATCTTATTAACCCTCATTTTATCAAGTGCTGCATTTCGTTCAACTCCATTTATCCTTGAGGAATTTGTTAATTGAAAAATGACTAACAGCAATACAATAATAATTTAAATAAACTTCATTATTTATAATACAAATCTATCAGTAATTTTAAAATATAAACTAAATTAATTAATCATTTAATTTATTAGAAAATCCATACATTTTCTAAGCAACATTTATAATTTCTATAATAGTTTGAAAAGTTTTGAAAGCGATAAAAAATTTCCAAACAATTTATCCCTTAAAATTCCCTTTGCATTCAAAAACCATTTTCAAACTTCACTCGTATTACATAATTCAATGTATTTTATAAGCTATGTAGTTAGTGTACCGGTAAAAGTGTTCATTTAATTTTATGCCTATTTGTATACGTTTAAACCTCAAAAGTTTGCTAGTAAAAAAAATTAAGTTAATCTCTCTTGCACCCTGACTAAATCTAACATATATAAACTTTATAGTTAAATAACTGTACGAGATAATGAAAAGTTTAGAATATCAGAACTAGTTAAGCACAACGCAAATAACGTAATAAAAGTTGAAAGTAACAAAGTCGGATATTGAAATTCATAACTCATAACTAATTAAGCATTTGCATATTTTTCAAAACACTTACAAAACAATACAATTATTGTTTTTCTAATTAGTAATACTTAATGATTTGAGTTATTGTACAATTGTTTCAACAAATATTTTTATTATTTTTGATTATTTCAAAATAAAAACATTAAACAAAAAAATTGAAATTACTTTTATTTCATTTTTTTTTGTCTTTAATTATTTAGCAATTATATAATTATTGTAATAAATTCTATTATTATTGCTGTTTTACTAAAAATACGAATATTAGAACTATTTCTTAGTTGTACAAAAAATATCTTATATTAATTAACAGAATAGCTAACAAAAAAAATGTAGATGATTATAGTTGAAATTATTTTTATTTCATAATTTTTAATTATATAATTATTATAATATATTTTGTTATTATTATTGATTTACTAAAAATACAAATATTATAACTATTTTTTAGTTTCACACAAATAATTAATTAACAGAATAGCTAACAAAAATAAATAAATAATTGTAGATGATTTAAAAAATAATTATTATTTATATTTCATATTTTTTGTATTTAATTATTAAAAAATAATATAATTATTGCAATAAATGTAAAAAGTAAAAAAAATGTTAAAAACTTGATTGATTGAAGATTTGTTAATTTCGAATGCTTTATTATCTAAAAATATAATAGTTTATTGCAATTATTCTTATTTCATACTTTTTGTCATGTTAATATTTATATGATCATTACAATAAATATTGTTATTATTATATATTAAGTGTATTGTAATAATTATCAACAATTTTATAAATTTTTATTTTTAAATAATTTAGTTTAAACTTTGAAGTATTTATTTATACAGTTATATAATTCATTCATTTTAAGACGTTATTTACTTTACAAACATCAAAAATTTTAATCTGAATTAATGTAACAAATATTTTCATTACATTCTACTGTTTTATTAACAGAAGTGCCGACGCAAAGCGTGGGCGTTCCCACGAGACCCTAATTTTCATGGCGTAATTAAAGATTTTACAACGAAAAAGTCTGGAAAAAGATATTTTAAAATATATAAATATTATGTAATGTTTAAGCATAATTTTTAAAATTTACCCACGCACAGTGAGTAAAATGTTCCTACATCACATATAAATTACATACATTAAAACTACTCGAAAATTTTAATGTATTTCGATTTTTTTTAATTAAACTTTTATAATACGTCTGTAAATAAAAACATTGGTTTTATTACCTAAAGCGTGAAACTTTAACACATCAACCTCGTAGTTTTATAGTTACGTCCGAGTTTTGCAGTTGCCACATGCAAAAAAATAAATCTATTTAATTATAACTTAAATTTATTTCGTGTAATCAGGCTATACGTGAGAAAAACTAATTAAGTTCTCCGAAACGTCCCAGAAAATTGTGATTTATTCTTTACCGTCCAATTTATTTTATTAATTATATAATGACAAAAAGGAAAAGATAAAAAAAAAACATGATATTACATTTAAAACATATTTTACAAAATACTTTTATTCTGATTTATTAATTCCACATTTACCGAAGAAAAAAGAACATTCGATATAATCCTGTATAAAATTATCTATATTGCTATAAACAACAATATTTTATAGCTTTTGTATTTAGTAAACAAATTTTCAAAGAAAATGGAAAATATGAAATCTGGGATTACAAAAATAATAATTTCCCGTTTCCCGAAAATCCGGGAAAAAAATATACTGTACCAACAACATATATTTTTGGTATTTGAACTTTATACATTTATTTACTTGGAAATATCAGATAATTGATATATTCGTAATTTCAGTACTGAAAAATAAAAATTTAATAATTATTTATATTTAAAGTAATACCTCGCATAATCCAGATTACAATTTACTCGCACTATAGAATGTATTTCAGTATTACTATTAATTTAATTAAATATTAAATATATGTAATTTCAAAATCTGAAATTTTGTGAGACTTTTTCAAATACTGTTTTCATCAGTTAATTTATATAATTTTTATGTACAACTTGGTTGGATTTCTAGTTAGAACATTGATTTTAAAATGCTACAAATTGTAGAAGTAATTATTCAAATAAAAAGACGAATCTGTATCTTAAGTGATAAAAAAAATAATTACCCGCTTCCCATGAACGGGAAAATCCGGGAAAAAATATACTGTACTAACAATATATATTTTTGGTATTTGAACTTTATACATTTATTTACTTCTAAATTTCATAGAAATGATTTATACGTAATTTCAATACTAAAGAATAAAAAATTAATTATTATTTATATTTAGTAGATAGCAATACCTCGCATAGTCCGGATTACAAATTATTCGCACTATGAAAGGTATTTTAGTATCACTAAATCTGAAATTTTGTGAGGATTTTTCAACATACTGTTTTCCTCAGTTAATTTATATAATTTTTGTGCACAACTTGGTTGGATTTCTAGTTAAAACATTTATTTAAAAATGCTACAAAATGTAGATATAATTATTCAAATAAGAAAACGTATTTGTATGTTAATACACAGTAATAAAAAAAATTACCCGGGAAAATTCGGGAAAACATATAATGTACCAACAACATATATTTTTGGTATTTGAACTTTATACATTTATTTACTTGGAAATATCATAGAAATGATTAATTCGTAATTTCAGTACTGAAGAATAAACATTTAAGAATTATTTATATTTAAATGATAGCAAAACCTCGGATTACAAATTATTCGCACTATGAAAGGTATTTTTGTATTACTATTACTTAAATATATGTAATTTCATAATCTGAAATTTTGTGAGACTTTTTAAAATACTATTTTCATCAGTTAATTTATATAATTTTTAGTAAAAATGCTACAAATTTTAAATATAATTATTCGACAATACAATTATTAACAATAAAATAACAACAAATTAAAATTATTATTAATTATAAAAGTAATAATTGTTAAATAGAAATATAATTTTCAAATAGGCAACTCAACGTGCAATGAAAATTTTATGAGATCATAAACGTTAATTAACGGATTACACTTGTAAATGCGTTTATGCAATCAAACTAAAACTTAATAGCACTCAACGATAAATTCCATATAAAATAAGAGGCATTATTGTTATTCTATTGTGTTATATAATAATGTTCAGCGATTTCCATAAATAAACAAGTTTTAGGACTTGAAGCAACTGCGAGAGATAACGATTCAAATTAGCTCGATTTGTTAATTTCTAATGGGTTCTGCTAATTGCCTATAAACAATAATTTTATTAGACCGGTTTTAATGAAACCGTAAACGCCGTGCAATAAGCTGGTAGCAAAATACAATATATATATGTAATGGTATTCCGGGTGGATGCGCCTGGTTACAATACGTTCGAGAGTTCATAACGATCGAACGAAATAATTATATCGAACAAATATATGAAACACGTAATACTAATTAGGTCATTTTTCATATGAAATAATTATATTGAACAAGCTTGAAGCAGATGATGCTAATTAAATTAATTTAATTAAATATCCACAATTCATGCATGCATTATAATGAGAACGGCAGAATGCACAAATTGAAATTTCAATTAACAAAGCCGGATTAAATTGAAAATATTATATAAATAATCAAAATATAAGCGGAAATATGCTTTTTCCGTATTATTTAACATTCACTAAAATATCAACAAAAATATTTATTATTACTACATAAAAAAAAAATGATATTCACAATTCAATTATTGAATACAATGCATTCAACAAAATTAATTCGTTAAGCGAAACTTCGATTTCAAAATTAAATATACTATGGAGAGAATTAATACATTTTTTCAAACTAAGAAAAAAAATCAGAAAATTGTGATATCACTTCTTAAAATATGAGTCCAAAATTAATTATCAGGTACTTTTTATCTACAAAATAAATAAAACGCTTACAATTAAATGACACCTTTTTGAAATATTTAGTTGTTAACATTTTTTCGCTAAGAATTTTTGAAAAAAATAATTTTCAAGTATAACTTCTTACTACATTTTGTCGGATGAATCTCGGGCGTTGGCCTTAAATTGGAATATTTTTATGTTAAATGGGGCTTTAAATTGTGGACTTCGTTATCAGCGACAACCGAGGTATGGTTGTACTTTTTTTTGTATATAAAGTTTCTAAACATTATGATATATAATATAAACTAAAGTTATATAACTCTCATGAAACGTGCAAGTAAGATATTAATTTTCTACTGCAGATATCACAAAATCCTCTTACATTATATAATAAAAAAATTATAAAAATAAAGATTCTTTCAAACTAAGTTTTACAATTTCAAATATACGACAAATTCATTATAAAAAATTACACATATTCATAGACAAAATCTTATAATTTTTTATAATAAATTATTATAATTGAGCAGTAAGCACTTGGCCCTTTGGCCCAAATTGTAGACAATAAATTTATTATTGTAAATGGAATAGAAATAAAATTACTTTGAAAAAAAATCTAATGTAAAAGTATAATCTCCATAAATTTTCTTTATGATCAATCTTTTTTGGACAAATATTTATTTTGTTCATTGTAACAAAATATAGGGAAACATTTAGTTAGATATATGACAAATTTAATTTTCTAAAAAAAAAATAAAATTTAAATTCAATTAATTCGAAGGCAAATATTAATTACATAAAAAGTTATTTATATAAAAATAATGCATAAGTTTATTAATTTTTATAATTCAATCTAACGAATTAATATTTTTGGTCAACAACTTCTCCGCAGTCGAGATGAGAAATTACTTCTCACAGTTACGCAAATATTTTCACATACAAAAATATTAAAAATTTCTGTCTTCTTCAAAGACAATACTTGTACTTTTTTATTTATTTTTAAAATTTACAATTTTCTTTAGCAAATTAAACCAATCATAAAAGAAAGAATGCAATACCAATCAAAACACAATAATTATTTAATCTTTACTAAGGAATAAGTTAAAACGATACTAATAATTAAGACTAAATATATAATTTCTAAAATCTCTAGTAATATTATCAAATTATATTATATAAAAAGATTGGATTTAATTAATATTTTCATTAACAATTTTTTTTTTCAATTTTAGGAAGCTCAAATTTATTGCCACCCCGAGACACATAAAATTTTATGGAACAAATTGATATTTCTGATTTGCGATTGAAAATTTAATTTTTATTATCCATAAAATCTAATGACAAGACATTTGTTATTTGTGATTGGAAACTCTTAATTAAAATGAAACAAAAAGACTAAAATAAAAGAGAATAATCTGAGAAGCTTGATCGCACGTGGGACTAATTAAGCGCAGGATATGAGATGGGGTATTCGCTGTGCTAATGTTTGATTGGTATCATGCCGGTGTTGCTGTTTCTGTGCGAAGAAGGGTGGGCGCCTTAATTGGAACAGCAACGAGGGACGGTTTAGATTTCGACCTGTCAATTTCGGCTGTCGCGCAACAATTTCGCTGCGATTGATTCGTTTTTGGAGCGGAGTTTTTGGGCATTAGGGGATGAAGCCCGGCACATGTCATCCAACCAACCCCAATCATATGATCTCTCTCTCACTTATATCTCTAACTTTCTCACCTGTTGCTGTAATTCGGTTACAGCGGTCGCGTGAGTCTACGACCGCAATCGATCAATCTAGCATATAATGTATGTGTTAAATGTGGAGCGAACGGGATGAGAGGTTTGCATGCGGAGGGGGGTGGAGAAAGGGAAGCAGAAAACGGAAGCGGAATTATATGAAAGGGAAAAACAGTGGAGCGGGCTGGAATCGCGGAACGATTCGGCTGACCTAAATAGAAAGAAACATTCGTAATTAACTGCACACCACGAATCCATCCACTTTGTTCTTCGTCTTTCCATAACATCGCCCGGATGGCAGAAAACATGCAATCCATTTCCTAATGCCAGGGTTAAGCAAACTGGAATCCGTTACGGCATGTTTCGTTCCTTACTGTAGTTTAAACTTTACAAATGAAAGCAGTTCATAACTTCAATATTCAGAGCTACAAACGAATATAAATAACGAGCAGCAATAAAAAAAAATATCACAAACCATTTGAAAACTAAAGCAAGCATTTTTAACGAGAGTTTTTAGAATACTGAAGAAACATATTTCAATGAATAAAAAAAACACAAAGCAATAAAAATGATAAGATTTTTTTTTGCATTCTCAACAGTTTTTCAAATACTACATTCGCATTACCGGTAAACGGTTAGTCGGTTTTTTCGGTAATATGTTTCAAAAAATACCGGTAATTTCTTAAAACTATTTAAATAACATCGAATATTTAAGAAAACTTAATAAATAAATCGCTGTGATAATAGATAAACAACAGAATTTAATAATCACCTTCTACCAGTAAACTGAGGAATGTTCAGGTAAAAAGAACCTTTTTTACATGTACAATTATGAATTTTGCATTATTTATTTTGAAATTTTTGTATTAAAACTTTTATTAAAACTTTAGCTAATAAGCAGTAGTACTATCACATGAAATTTCCGATAATAAAAATTACCAGTTATACGTTTACCGGTAAAAGCAAATCTCGAATGCCCTAAATCGCAAATTTAATAATGTATTAGCTCCAGTAAAAAATATGTATTAACCTACCATTTCGATCCAACAAAATTACTGCAATTTTCCGTTATTACATCAGAATGAATAAAAAAACATAAACTAGGAGCTGCGAAGCAAAAAAAATAATAAGATTTTTTTTGCATTCTCAACAGTTTTTCGAATACTACATTCACATTAATAAGTAAGTCGGTTTTACCGGTAATTTCTTAAAACTATTTAATAATATTAGATAATATTTTATCTAAAATTTAGAAATATACATCAAAAAGATGATTATAATTTATTTCAGTTGAATAAATCTGTCATTACTAACACTTTTGTGCCTTTCATGAGATGTGATTAGTGTAAAACTGAAGAGCTAAATAAAACCCAAATAAATCGACTGAAGGTAGTAGAACTCTCGTTGAAACTAAACAATTATTGATGAAAACACTAACACCGAAAATTTAAAAAAACTTAAAAAATAAATCGCTGTGATAATAGATGAACAACAGAATTTAATAATCACCTTCTACCAGTAAACTTAGGAGTGTGGAAGCCTTTTTTACATATACAAATTTGAATTTTGCATTATTTATTTTGAAATTGTTACTCTTTTATTGTTAATATATTAAACTTTTGTTAAAACTTAATATTTAAAAAAAAAATAAGCTAATAAGTAGTAGTACTATTACATGAAATTTCCGGTTTTGAATAAAAATTACCGGTTATACGTTTACCGGTAAAAGCAAATCTCGGATGCCCTTAATCGCACATTTCAATAATGTATTAGCACGAGTAATAAATATGTATTAGACTACCATTTCGATCCAACAAAATTACAGCAATTTTCCGTTATTGCATAAGACACAAAAGTAACATGACATTAGACCGTACGATATAATAATTTATTATAACGCAGGTATACTATTCACAACATAAATATTTTTTAAAGTATTCGTCTATCTTGTAAATAAAATGTTAAGCTGTTTGAGTATTGAGTTAGAGTTAGAAAATTAGAAACCTACTAAAAGCTACAATTAATAAAAATAAATAAAAATTCAAAAATAAGCCAAAGATAACACAATGCTTACCATTACTTAAGTTATAACAAGTATTAGTGACATATGTATATTAGAGTATAAGTTAGTTATTTGACAATTACAGCGCCATCTACTATATAAAATTATAAGTTTAGACAGAAGTTCACTAAAATAAACTTTTTTCAAAATTTCTAAGCTTTTGATAAATTAAATAATTTAAGATTGTAAATTTCTGATATTTCTTTTAGACAAAATTAAAATTTTTCTCTATATTAATCATCATTACATCCCAATTAACATATGTCTCTGTATTTACTTCAATTTATATAACCATAAAAACATCATTTACTTTCGACTTTATATCCAATTAGCGTAAATATAATGACTCTTTTTAATGGTCTTCGATCCTAATATCTTTTTTTTTTTGCAACTCCATTAGGGAGGCCTACCTTCCTAAGCTTATCGACCCTACCACTAAGTACATACACGAACCTGGGGATTTTGTCCGGTCGTGATTTATTGTATTATTGTATTTATCCTCTTCAGATTCAATCCAAAACCCTTCTCCTTAATTAATTTGACTGTAAAGTCTAATCTCGGATTGACCTACTTTTTTTTGTCATTACATCTTTTTTTATAACATAAATGTTTAATTTTATAAACACAGAAAAATATTATATTGCTAATATTTATACTATATTCATAAAAATAGTTAAAATGAGAAAATTAATGACTGAAAAGTAAAATTGAAGATTTCCTTTTATCTTTTACTTTTTTAATGATGGATTACAAATAACGTTTCTTTTTATAATGGTTTGATCGAATCAAAATGATCTTATGTGAATGTAGCTTAGATCCTTTAGAACCGGAAAGGACTTTTTTTTTGAAAAAGGTAAGAACAACTGGTAAACGTACAAAAGGAATTAAAGCAACTACAAAGGAGAAGTAGAAGTAGGAGGAGAAATTCGTTCGTGTTCTGGTCACGCTCCATCTCAGACCCTCCTAACAAGAATTGAACGTTTCGTAAGACGCCGCAAAATGAAATAATCAAATAATAACCATACCGTCATGTAGTCTATCCCCACTAATCACTTAATTCCGAGGATAATTAATTTGTAATCGTTTATTTGCTACGCTCACTTTGGGACAAAGAAGAGCGATTTGGCGGCAATTAATCTTCTTGGCTCGTTCAATTGTTTTTGCATCAGCCTCTCATCTTCGAGTCTCCGGAGACAAAAGGGACCTCGCCGCTCCGAATGGTAATGGGTCCTAATCCTTGTTTTTGTTCGCATCCCGGCCCATGCATAAATCCGCAACTCGCGAGAGCTTAATTTGTAATCATCTGTTTGTTCTTGTTTTTGTTTCAATATCGGCCCGCAGGATTCATCTCAGGCGATGAACGTGGAACGCCTAATTGGGTTTTCCTTGGATTGATTGATTCCAACCTTTTCAGCAGATTAATGATTTCGTCCAATTAAAATTGAGCTCCCTCTGCATCCAATTAAGAGTTAAATCATCTTTTTACTCTTGTTCCTCATTATCACTTTGGATCATTAAGAAAAGTTCCATATCTAGACGCTTTTATCGTTACATACATTTTTAATAAAGTGTAAGTGTAATAAAATCGAGGTGGAATATTTTACAAGCATTGCATAATTATAAATTTTTAATTTGTTGATCCAATGAATATATAAAAATAAAGTTTAATAACTAAATAACTAAAATTACAAAAGAAATATATAAATAGATTAGGCAAGTTTGTGAATGGAATATTTATACGGCGGAGTAGACCCTACATGGAAAGGGAGTGACTGGAAATATATGGGAATATCCTTGGAGCCGATTAAAGGAATAATGAATGAGGGTAGAATTTGCTCAAAAGTTTGTAATAAAAAAAACATGATGCGGGTGAACTTCATAAAATATAAATACTAATACTATATAGAAAATACATCAAAGAGAAAACAAATGTAGACAAAAATAAAATAAATAAATGATTAATACTTCAATAAAAAAAATAAAAAAATCAGTCAAATGACATTCGCAGAAATGTGTTCGAAAAGACTGCAGCAACCGTATGCAGTTGGAAAATGAGACCGGAAGTGCAGTTCGTAAAACAGAGTTTCAGAGAAAACTATTTAAGTTTTCTCGGAAATGAGAACGGGAATAACGTCTTCGATCAAAGGCAAAGAAGCATGAAAACATTTTACGATTCTGAAAATATTTCAATCGACAATATATTAATAAGCCACCAATGCGTTTAAAATATTTGATACAAATATGCATATGCAATAATAATGTAAAATTTTATTTTTAACGATTTTATTTGAAAAAATCAAAGTAATCTCGACAAAATTGGGTCACATTTTTTTGTAGTTATCCTCAAACCGATGTAGTCATATGGAATACAGTTTTGGGGTTCAGAAAGGAACTCTAATATCGAAATACTTCAATGATTTCAATCAAAAACACAGTGACTTACAAATCGAAACGTTTGTAATTTCAAACTTTAATGAAAGGTATTAAATTCTAAATTTCCCGGGAACAAAAAAAAAATCGGGAAAAGTTACTATTTTATCCCTTGTTGTATAAACAGTTATCATTGAATAATTGTAAAAGATTAAGTAAAATTAATTATATTGAATAGAAATACATAAGTCGTTTTACAGATGAAATGTGAAACTTTTTTTTAAGAACAAATAAGAAGTTTGTGAAGATTTAAGTAGTTGTTCAACAAAAATAAATCAAGCTTATTTCAGCGGAAAGCCAGATCAGTTTGCTAAGAGGCAGAGGATCAAAGGAAGGGAATTACCTTTTTGCAAAGTGTTGATAAGTTGAAATGTGTTCGGTCTGATGCGGTAGATAGGGTGGATGGATATATATTGTATGTGTGTGTGTTTGGAAAGGATTAAGGGGTGTAGCGGGAAATTGATAAGAAAATTTGGAGCGGGTCGGAATAAATTGAGTAGCATCAGCAGAGTGGACGAAAAAGGGAGGATACTGTGCGGAACCAGGCGCCGCCACCGCCTCCGACGCGGCCTAGGTGTAGGTCGTATATATGTATACATACATATATACAACACGCACAAAATCGATGGTATGCGCTTGAGTGGAGTAGGTTCTCATCCGTTCGTCCTGTTGGTGCACCAAAGCCAAGAAAATGAACCCGCAGAATTGAGAAGAAGGGAAAAAAGGGGAGAAGAAAGAAAAAGCAGAAACCTTCGTCTAATATTCATGGCGAGTCGGTCGCTCCTTTCTTCGATGGCAGGGCTCGTTCGCTCGCTATCTCTCGCCCTATGCCCTTGTTGCGGACGATTCCCATCCCTTCGGAATCGCGTGATTCCGGCGCGGCGGACTCATCGATCAGATCCACGGCGCGGAACGCACGCGAATCCTTTCAAATCTAAATACCCTTTCGTCCACGGTCACTGCCCATCACTACCCACCACGATGATGATAAATGCCAGGTCACTGCAATCGGCTCACTGCGGCGGAAATTTCTCACTTTCAACGAAACGATTGAGGTTTAAAACCTCGCCGATGATAAATCATCTTCCGGCCAAAGTAAACAAGCCGCTTCTTCATTCTCGCACTCCGCCGTAAATAGGAAGTCCATTTAAGCCAAGGATTTTTATTCAACGCTCTCGGATATAAATACGCTCGCTGCACTGCAATTCGCCGCAAGCTTGAAAACCGCAGCAAATGCTCTTATTTCTCTTTCCACATTCGAAATATAGATATTTGCCCCGTATAGGTTGTTTTCTCTTCTTGTTTTTTTTTGTTCATTTATGATTACGTATATATTTATTTATTTATTTTTCTTTTACTTGCGGCCTCCGGGGAAATCACTTCATCCGCGAAGTTATCGTGAGTCCTGCTTTTCCGTAGCTAAATTGAAATATAAACTTTCCTCTCCTATTTCCTATAAGCAGCGTACATTGTTTTACTCCAAACGATTCCTCCCGGTGGATTTCATAATACCCTTTTATAAAATAAAATCCTCGACCTCCAAGGGCGGTTTCGTTTCATCTCTAACAATCGTCAATATAACTTTTTATCATTCTTATATAATAATTATTTTTCTCATGAAATACCACTCACTTAAAATACTTTTTTAACATCCAATTCACACGTACGTTATTATTTATCACTCTCAAATCAAAGTAACGTACATATTCATATTAACGTACTTTCATATCATTTAATTAACTTCAAGTTTATTTTTATACTAAATTATTTATTTTTTACATTTTTGAAATAAAAATGCAACATAGAATATATGGAAATTACAAACCCAAAGTGTACTTAATTATGCACGTCAAATATGATCGTGCAATGTTCTCTATAACAAAAAATTATATAATAAATAGAAGCATTTATTTAAAGTACGTCAACAATTTGGTATAATAGAAGTCTACTTTTACAAATCTAGCTTAAAATCAAAATGTAAATGAAGAAATCGGATAATCATACTTCAATGAACGGAATTAACTTCTTTAAGCGAAACTTCGTTTTCAAAGGTAAAAGAATATTGTCAGAATAATTATTTTTCTAGTGCATTTTTTTTGGAAAATTTTTGTCAGATGCGTTTGCTTTAAATTGTAATATTTTGTATATTAAATGGGGCTTAAAATTGCTTACTTCGTTATATCTAAGCTTCATTGTCAGATTAACGTTTAACCGAAGTAACTTATATTTTATATATTTATAAAAACTACTATTAATTCATATCAATTATCTTCATTATTATTGAAATCCATAATTTGCTTATGTAATTATAAGGACAATAATAATATAATCAAATGTTAAATTAGTCGAACTTATATAAAGTTTTTAAAATTTATAGGTTTTAAATTATGTTCTTGTATTTTTCTCGTTACATAAAAAAAGAATGAATAAGCCCCCATATATTTTTACTACAAAGAGAGAAGAAAAGTTAGCAATTAGGTCGCTATTTGCTCGTTTTCCCGCTTGATTATAAAAGCTCTCTAGAATATATGAAATATTGTAAAGGAAAGTGGGCACTAAATTCAATGCAGTTGCCTGCCTCCCCCAGGGCTCTCCGCCGTGTTTTATCGGCTTTTCCTTCCAACGCCAACCCCCGCCCGCTGCGCTCGTATAAAACGGACGGACACCGAGGACGAAGAGTACCAAAAAAAAATCACGCGAAAAGCAAACGCACACACACACACAAAAGAGACTTAATGTAATTAAAGTTGCTAATTAGTTTTCCGTCTGCTTGTTGAAAAATCAAGTTTTAATTTTACATTGTAAACATTTGTAAGACATTTCTAGCAAAAGCAATCATTTTCAACGGGGTTTTCGTTGCTTCAAAGTATAATTACACTTTGTGTTTGCAGATGATCTGGATTATAATTATCTTCGTGTTCATTCTTTATACATACGAACTATGAACAAAATAGATTACACTGAAGATGAGAAATCATAGATTTTTACATATCATCAATTATCAAGTAAATAGAGTAAGACAATATGTATATTGCCCGGTAAATGTGTAGAGTTGCTTTAAAAGTAAATTATTAATAATGAAAAATAAAATGTATCCACATTATCCGGAAAATGTAACACCGTAATTTAACTACATTGGAGAATGTGAAAATAATGTGCGGAAGCGAATAAGTATGTGTTTATAAAAATAATAAAGAAATAAATAATAAATAAGTTTTCATACAAATCAACTACGTTCAAAGTGAGTACAATGTACTTTTTCCTAATTTCTAGTGTATTAAATGTATATTTTCCAAAAGAGATCACAGTATACATTTACCGGAAAATGTATACATTATTCGAATCTGCACTTATACCGTAATACTCGGAAATCTATTTTTACTCGCAAATTGAACTAATTACCACTTCAGAATTACTTCTTGAAGTAGTAATTAATTGTGAAGTGTTACTTTAATTCATAATTAATAAATACTGCGTAGTATATGTAATTTATATAACTATATCTGTAAAGAATACAGCATATATTATACTTTCAATTTTATTATGAAAATGATATAATATGGAAAAATGTTCAAATTTTTTTTTTTAAATATATGATTTCAATATAGGGAAGTGAACATGATTCCCAGCGGGTCTTAAGTGCATGTCAGTATATGAAAGAAAGAACTTAATATATACACTTGCATAATGTGTGTCTTACGAACACCTTGCTTTTAGGAAAAATTGAATTATACATATATATTTCTACAGGAAACCTGCATTTATAAAATTATTGATATTGTTTAATGTTACATCAAAACTGCAACACTTGAAATCCACTTTAACCCAAAATATGTTATGAGTAATGGAATTCGAATCGGTTCATCTCTGCATTAAACATTTATCAAGTATAGGCGGTTATAAATGTGCACTGTTCCATTTATAAAGGGTCTTAGATTTATGTCAAACCAAGCGAGTCGAACCGATGGAAATATGATTCAGACTTTAAGCGATTTTTTTCCTTTCTGGCACACGGTGATATCGATTGTTGGGTTATGGAAATAACTGTTAAATTTCTGTTAAAACTCTCAAAATATCTTCAGTACTTGCAGAAAATTTCTTTACATTAAGAAAAATAAAATAAAATTTATGCTGAAATGAAAATATATAGTTTCCATTTCATTAACCAAAAAACATTTTTATTATCAAACTATGGAATCTTCTGCTACAATTAATATCTGTGTTTAGTGAGGGATGTCAGTTTCATCGATAGTTACGAAGCTATGTAAACAAATTAGTACCAATAAATCTAAACTTTCCAGACAAATGTTCGAATTCAGACTTATTTGCTGAATTAAGTTTCTTATAGTCTCACAAAGCCTTTTTTGTATCTCACAATTGTGAATTTCGACTGTTTAAAACCGGACTAATAGAGGAATTTAAAACCGCATAAAATAAACAACACGAAAAGAGATTTATAGTCAAGAGAAAATCGATCATTTATGATTTGAACAAAAAAGAAATGTTTATAATTTACTCAAATAAAATGTTGTTTGTTATGAAATTTTCAAAATTTAATCTAGACTGATCAAAGCCGTGAGGTATTTTTAATTTGTTAATTACAATTGTATGATCTTTTTAAAGTTGTTTTTGTCATAGCAGAATATTGTGTACTTTCTCGTTCACTGTTATGCAATCCAATTTGCATATGAAAGAGTATCATAGATGGATATTTCATAATTTCCTATTTCATGATACAAACATGCAAGGTAGGTCACGGCCCATATTTTTGGAGTCCCTGAATCACCAAATTGGCGCAGCTATGAGGAGTGGGATGTAAACAAAGCTTGAGGTTAAGTAAATAAATTATTCAAATATATACTGATGAGAACACAATACACTTTGATTATAGCTTTATAAGCCACAAAACAATATCATTCAAATAATATTAATTATTGTGTCATACTTGTAGTAGTTTATTGACGGGCCCTCAAAAAAAATGGGACCCACAAAATTTTTTTGGGACCCACATTTTTAATCTATTTAATACTTATTTCTTGGCGATCTCACAAAAATGACTCGTCAAAGTCAAGATGACGATTTTGTATAGAAATATCATGATTCTATTTATTGGTCTGTTTCAGACACTTTTCGTTCAATACTCTTACCACTTTTATTTTACGTTGTTTCGGGCGCTCCTCTGCTCTCTGTACCCAACAAATACATTGCGGCTGTTCAGTACACGTACGTGACGTTAAAAGGGCTCGAGCGTATAACGTAAAAGGACGAAAGGGAGCGTTTGCATTTGTTCAAACAAACGACCACTTTGATAACGCCGCCGCACGAAATAATAAAAGAAACAAGGTCCGCACCGTTTATTCAACTTTTGCGCCGTTTTTTTTTGTTCGCTAAATGAACGCTAATTTCCACGCGACAAACTAATAAGGTACGGGAATAAGGCAAACAGGAAAAAAAAAATGGAAAATAAAAGATAGACTGGAACGAACCATAAAAGAAACATTAAATAAATGGAGGCGCAGCATGCGGCGAAGAAGATTAAAGTTTTATTATTGCCGCGGGAATATTGAAAGTTGGGAAAAAGTTTGGGTTTGGGATATTTCTCATGCAGAGAAGCTCGTTATAGACTCCTCGCGATTATGCCACTATACATTCCATAAACGGATTCCTTACAAAACAATATTTCGAAAAGTTCGCTCGCTTGCTAACTTGCTTGCTTACACTGCATTCATTTTTCATTATTAAATTGTTTCAACTTCTTGCAACCAATACATAGTTACAATTCTTTCAAAAAATAATTACCCAAGTTTCATAAATACTTTATAACCCATTTTTTTTTATTTTATGATTACAATCTAATAAATAAGCATATTACATAATTTGCTTATCAATTCGAATGTCTGAAATTTATAAAAATCAATTTATAATATCAAATGTTTCAGGTTCATTACAGTCAATCAGTATATATAATTCGTGCATAACACCTCACTCAATAAATTCGTAGGATGACATATAGATGGCGTCTTTATTGACAAATCCATATGATTTTCAAGAAATACCAACCTTCAGAATCTGAATTTCAACCACTTCTCTGCCATTTGTCTCGATTGAGAAGAGTCCCCATAACAAATATCAAGCCATTGCCTTGCTTGAACCATCAAAAAGCAATGTTTTATCAACACATTTATATTTTTCCATTGATTTGAAAATTACAAAAGGAACGTCACTGAAACCACTGTAACTTGTAAATTAAACATCAGATTGCTATAAAATTTTGACAGGCGTCGTCTGAAGGTTGGTACTTCCTAAAAATCATGTGGATTTATCAATATAGACGCCATCTATATGTCATCCTACGAACTTATTGAGTGAGGTTTTAAAAACTGTTCGAAACATAATTTGTTCTAAAACTATAACCATATTATTAGTTTTTTGGCTATTGGAAAATTGAAATTCGTTTTTATTTCAATGTTATGTTCGAGAACCAAATTGACCGAGAAGTGATATTTTACTGAATTTAATCAATCTTTTGATTAATGAAAATGAATAAAAATTTGGTAAGAAAATTTAAGTTTATTTTCAATATTATTGTCTAATAATTACAAAATCAGCATTTAAGCAAATTATCTACTTTTAGTAAACAGTAGATATCTGATCATCAAATATAATTCGTTTATAATACGGCACATCTTGTCTGTTGGAAAACTGAAATTATTTTCAGAAACCAATGCGTTTTTATACCAATTTTATGTTTGAAAACCGAATTGTAAATTCAAATAATATTCAAGTGGCGGTTGATATGTTGAAAAATTAATTTTACTAGTAAATATTAATATTAAAAGTTAATATCTTAAAAAATGGCTCTTCGCTCCAGAAAGGTTGCCGACCTCTAAACTAATATATAAAGCAAAAGCTTGTTAAGTCGAGAAATCCATACAACAATATCCTGTATTATTTGAAAGCGGACTAATCGAGGAAGTACATAAAAGTAAACCGCACAAAAAGAGAAAAATCAAACTTTTATCTATAAAAAATAATTTATATACTTATTTCTTAAAATGTTTTTTTATGTTTCTCAATTTTTCAAAACCGGACTTTATTGAATTCAAATTGAACAAAACCGGACTATGCGAGGTATCACTGCATCTAAAACATATTACTTAATTTTTTCCAAGAAAAATATTATTTTATATAATGCATATGATAATTACGTTAGTTTTTTTTTATTACACTAAAATATATTGGCTTTTGTGGAAACGAAACTAAGTATACGTCATGACTTACAGTAATAAAAATGGTATGCGTGTCAAGTTTTCTTGCAATACGCATGAAGAAAGTTATTCAAATTAGGAAAATATGAAAATAATGCTCTCAAAATTATCACGAATGGCATTTTTATATAACCAAGCCCGTGAATTTCCTATATTAACGCAGTCCTAAATTGGTGTATTTTTAAATAATTCACACTTTTTTTGTTGCAAATTTAAAGTATTGTAAAATTTATTGTATATAAAAATAACATTTATTATTAATATAATACAGTTACAGTTTTCTTTTCCTCAAAAATTCAGGAAAATGTATACAAAAAATATTTTATGCAATAATTATTAAGAATTTTTTTGCTCGATTAAAATTTATTTTGTTTTGAAATACCATAGTGAATCCGCACTGATCGAAGCCGGAGGTATTGCTGTATTTATAATAATATTGATCGTTTTCGCAACTGTAGGTTATACGTATACTTGTTGGAAGCCACAAAATTGTAGTCATTCAGGAAGTACAGTCGGTGTGTTTATGAATTTGATAACTTTTATCGTCCGGTTATATCAGTAGTAATGGTTACTATAAAAATTAATTATTAAAACGGGGAGTCCTTGAAACAAAAACGAACGCCGGGCCGCATTTGCAATTGCAAGTTGGAGAGATTCTGTTTATTCCACATTCCGAACTCTTCAATTAAATTCATTCATAAGCAAAATTCACTCGTTTCAAAGCTGAATTTCTAATGTTTACAGTTATTTCAGTTGCACTAAACATATTTTTTTCAAGATTCATTACATTTTATTATGTATATTAAATAATAATAATTATATAACTTTTGAAGTATTTTTTTTAAATTTATTTGTTGATGAAAGATTCAACAAACCTTATTATTAAATATAAATAATTTTATATAAAAGTTTAAAATATTAAAGAAAGTTATAAAATAATTTCACATAACGTTTTTTTATGCAAACAATAATTTCAAGGTAATAAAATTTAAATGTTAAAATTAGAGTATAGTTTATCAAAATAAACCATTATATTGAAATAATAAATAGACCACAAAATCAAACTATAGACCAGCAAAAAAAATTGTAGTGTTATTATTTTTCTAAGAAAATCGAAACTGTATAAATCATGAGCAAATTTAGGCATGAAATTTATGAGCTACGGCCCAGTGCCTCATCAAATATAAATTGCGAGTAAAAAAAAAATAAACAAAACTAACCCAAACTTGTAATGAAAAAGTTGAAAAAAATTGTAATGTAATTATTTTTCTAAGAAGATCGAAACTGCATAAATCATAAGCCGATTTAAACATGAAATTTATGAGCTACGCCCCAGTGCCCCATCAAATAAAAATTGCGAGCAAAAATCAAATAATAAACGCAACTAACCCAAATTTTGCTTCATTTGGGATAATTAGGGCCCCCTAATCAGTGTTAGTCAAGGCCCCCAAAAGGTGTTAACCCAAGGCGCCCAAAGTTCACGGTGTGCCCCTGATACAAGCATATATCTAAATTAAAATATCATTATGATTCAAGGGATTCGCAACATTTTTTTAAGTAAAATTCTTGTGCTTTTCTTTTGTACAAAAATACATTAAATTTTACCACAAATTTTAGTTTTCTAAAATATTAAAAAATATGTTTTGTCTATTATTATAAAAAAAAATGATAACTTAACTATCACGTAATATACAAAAGTTGAAAGAATATTAGTATAGATAACAGCAAAATATATTTTTATAAAATTAAAGTCAACATTTTTTTTAGTGAAATTCCTGTGCCTTTCTTTTGTACAAAAAGTTTTAATATAAGCCACTAATTTTGGTTTTCTAAAATATTAAAAATTAAAAATATTAGTTAATATGTTTTGTCTATTATTATATAAAAAACGATAACTTATACATAATTTATCTATAGGTTATTAAGTGAACAACAAAGTCAGAAAATCTATAAAAATCACAACTTCAAAGTATAACGTTTTGTTTCTTATAATATTTTTTTATGAAAACAATATAAAGTTATAAATATAAAAATTTTGCCTTTTAAAGCAACTTATATAAATAATATACAATTTTTTTTTAAATGCAATTCAAAATCTATAAAGTTATAAATGATTTATACCAAACACTTAAAATATTTCTTTTCATAATTTCAAACTTGTTCTTGCGAAAATTTAAATAATAATGTTCAATTTACATCTAAAAGTTTCAAATTAATACTTGTTTATTTTAATTTTCTTAAATAAAAAAAAAAGAAGTAGCTTGAACAAAACTTAACAATTCTTTTCATAATGCACAATGGCAACTTTTACCATTACGGCTAAGTAAAGAAAACTTAGCGTTAAATCAAATAAATTTGGTTTTTAGGTAGGACAAAACTTTAGGCTTTTCGCCTATAAAAACTTAATTTATTGGATAGCCCTTTCTTAAATTAAAGAAAGAAGTATCTTAAACAAAACTTAACAATTCTTTTCATAATGCACAATGGCAACTTTTACCATTACCGCTAAGTAAAAAAAAATTTAAATCCAATAGATTTAGTTTTTATGTACGAGAAAATCTTAGACTTTTCGCCTATAAAAACTAAATTTATTGGATAGCCCAAAGTAAATAAATAAGTTTCATCAATCATAATAAAAAGTTAAACTTTTGATACCATCATTTATTGGATGCATAGACTACGGTCAATAGCCCTTTGTGTATATGTATTGTTTTTTATGTGTACAATAAATTTTACTTTACATTATTTATTTTGGCGATATACCAAAGGGACGACGCCTTCGGGCACCTGGGGCGACCGCTCCAACGTTTCACTCCACGCGACGACCCTGATGATATTGATTGCAGTAGCCTCTCCCAACCTTGTCCATGAGAATAACAGCATGTTCTTGATTTCTTTTGTACAACCCATTGCATTGTCTGCATTCTACTCCACAGTATTCCCTTTCATTGTGACAATTTCCACTATTATAATCTACAGAAACCATTAACGTTAAAACGATTACAGAACTACAGAAAAAATAAATAAAATAGGTATATTCGCACAATACGCGTTCCGAATGCTGACATTAATTCTGCTCGTTTATTCACATTTAGACAGCTCCATTATATAGAGATACACCAAAAGTACGTATTCCTCATCAACACGAACAAAACGTGTCCAAACTCGGGATACGCGAACGAATTATTTTGCAATGCGTAGTAGGCAATTAGGAACGACGTCTAATTAAGCCGAATGCATCGAATCAGTAAACCGGATACAATAATTACACGTGCAATTGCATGGAATTCAATGGCGCAGAACAATAGCGTGGTGTGTCTTGTTTCCTGCGAACAACCCTTGTGTTATCTGCAATACCAGAATATCATGGGATTATAATCAGTGGATGGCTTATTGAATTCAAGCATTGCATCACTAAATCTAAATGCATATAATACACAAATTACGTAATAATTACATCAATAAATAATTAAGTAAAATATTACATACATTCAATACTATTGACACAAATTATATTTTATATATTAAAACATGTTATCGACATTATTTAGATTACTTTTTAAATAAAAATACAAAAGTAGACAATTTTACATAAATAAAAAGATAAAAATGGATAAAATAATTCGAGAAATTATTTTGGTGTGATATAAAGAATCGTACACACTTGTCAAGATTTATAAGTCAAATATTTTTCGGACTATAAGACGCACCTTTTTACATAGAAAAATGGACTCAAATTTTGGGTGCGTCTTATGGTCCGAAGGTAACATTAAAACATTTTTTTCAATAAATCGTCTCTAAATTTGAGGTATGTCTTATAGTCCTAAAAATATGGCACGCCACTGAAGGTAGGTATAACGCAAGTTATCTTAAGACAAGCGGGCGAATCACCGTTTTACCTACAATCTTTGTCTATGATCATCGATAGCTAAAATTAGGCTTAGCCTGTAATTGTGTGCGCTTTTGTACGATTAATTTGAATTACTTTTAAAAATCTTTAATATTTTTTTTCTAAAATTTTTTTCAAATGAGCGTAAAACAAAAAAGATATCAACTAAATATGATCAACTATGAGGTATCAACTAAATGTGATCAACTTTTTCAAAAAATCATCTTATAAATTTGAGGTGCGTCTATAGTCCAAAAAATACGGTAATTTCGTAACGTAAGTAAAACAAGTTACTTGGCAAGTATTTTTATATAATAATCATAATTGAACTGCTTTTTTTAAGGGCAAGTTAAAATGCACGAGACATAGGTGCAATTAGCCATGATGAAGTATCGCATATTTCTGCTGCTGATTGTTTATTATGATTTTCAGCTTTTTTCTTGCTACTTTCCTTTAATTTCCGGTTCCAATGCACATATTTCGTGCGGCGTTCGTGTCGATTTGGTCGTTCCTATCGAAGGACCTTCGTGGTATAAACATTCCGCAACTAATTCCGCCATCGTGGAAGGGCGATTACATCGACGGCGCCTAGTTTTGCTATTGCTGCTGCCGCCACTGTTGCGGGGTGGTTGAATGGAGAAGGAGGAGGGATGGACGCGGGGGTGTGAGGAGCGTGGAAAACGGGGCCAATTTCGCTGCATCGACAGCACACCCCGCTTGGCCCTACACACACCCACCCTCAGCGCTCGACCCGCGTTGATTCAGATTAGATACTCTTTAAATTACATCACCCCACATGCGAGCACCTAGTTTAACGCCCGTTATCCAAATCCTATTTATAAACCAAATACAAGCTCCGATCGCTAATGTGACACTGTTGCTTCACTTACATCTTACAAGCAGTCCAATTTTCGAATAGATTAACGTACGCGTACTACATTTCATTATTCATTGCTCCAACAGATGGAGCTATAATAGTTTTAGTTTATATTTAGTATTATCATTGCAAATCTGTACATAATGCGGCATCAAGTTGAAAACTACATACACTGTATAATTTAGCAAATACACTTGAACTTACTATACTATTTGTTGTTAGGAAACATTTATTACCGAGCTGTTCAAAATTGTTGGAAACAAACTCATACCAGTACCGTAACACGATCGTATGTGTAGCTCATCTTTTTTATAAAAATCATTAAATCAGCATCACAATTGAATTGTGCCGCGAAAGCTTAACTAAAGATTTAAGTGTTCTGTGAGTTACTTGAAAAACTCTGTATTAAAAAAAATAGTTAGATAATAACGAAGAAATCAAGAAACTTACTTTCTTTTAGTTATAACCTATACCTAAAAAATGTTTATGTTTAGTGTTGATCTACTATTATGTTTTTTTTTTTTAATATAATTTGCATGATCTATACAGTTGTTATTTATATAATTAGATCTATGAGTTTCGAAATTACTTTTGTTACTTGCGTGTTTTCATATGAAAACCAAATTGTTCTCTGTTCATTCTGTGTATTTTTAGATATTTTGTTATTAGTTATGACAAATTGTTTTAAATTCTTATAAATAGAAGAGAAATTACAACATGCAATATTTCAGTAAATCTCTATCATTTTACTTGATTTAAATGAATGTTTATTTTACAAGATTCATAATACATGTATTTGTGTTATAAGAGGAATGGAATTAATGTAAATGCACTTAAAATTATTTATGATTTTCTATACAAAAATAATATTAGAGAAATAATATTCCATAAAAATTCATATATAAAATGTATTCCATTAAAATATATATATTAAATTTCATAAAACATTCATTTATATTAACATCTAATGAAATTGAATATTTAATATAAGTGCACATTAATATTATATTATATAGAATACTCCAATTTAATATTATCTAATATACGTTCAATTTAATAAGAATTTACATTTCTTATAGATGTGTCTAAATCTTCATTGAAATTCAGTCATTCTAGAACTTTAGTCTAGGTTATATTCCTCCTGAGAATTTTCAACTTCCTTAACAATTATAATAATTATTATAAATCAATACGTTTTTTTATCAACAAAACATCAATATCACCAATAATAGGTAATATTATTGTTTTCATAAGAGAAAGGTCACAAATTAAATATTTGGTTTCAAGCGTAAGATTTGACTTTAATCAGCAATATCTACTATATCTTTATTCGAGACGATTTCTTTCAGAATTTACAGATTATCTTCAATCAAAAATATATAATAAATCTTCTTTCAATTCGGTATCGTCTACAAATTCTCTTCAATCAGCAATATGTGCAAAATCTTCATTCAAGAATTTACAATTTATTTTCAATCGGAAATATCTAATTCGATGTCATCTACAAATTGTCTTCAATCAGCAATATTTACTCTTTGTCTGAATCGATTTCTTCTAGAATTTACAGATTGCCTTCAATTTGAATATATATATATATACTCTGCCTTCTTCATAAAAACTTGGTATCTACAAACTATCTTCAGTAAGCAATCCATCTTCATTGGAGTTGAATCCTTGTAGAATTTATAATTCGTCTTCAATCTGAAATATATAATCTGTCTCTTCACTCAATCTACAGTGTCATCTACAATTAGAAATATTTACTTCATCTTCATTCAATTAAATTTACAGATTGTCTTCAATCCGAAATATCTATTACATCATCATTCAAATCGTTATCACGTGTAATTTGTCTTAAACCAGCAATATCCACTCCATCTTAATTTGCCACAATTTCTTCTAGAATGTACAAATTGTCTTCAATCAGCAATACCTGCTCTATCTTCATTCAAGTCGATTTCTCCTAGAATTTACAAATTGCTTTCAATCAGCTTCCTCAACTATAATTTAGCAATGAAACTAACATTTTATAAGATCGTCATTACAATTATCCAATAACATCAATTGGTTTTATTAAGTTCCTCTTCATATAAATGGATTTCATTTAGAATAATTAACAATCAAGATTAATTCAAGATCTTCAGTTTGCTTTCACAACATATTCAATAACTTTAACACTTTATTATAAATATATTTAAAATAATTAATTTTCCAAATTACAAAATATCACATTAGGAATTCCGTCTCAATCCATAAATTATTTTTACTATAATGATTACTTCTTCTATTATTTCAATATCGTACAATATCGTTACATAACTGTTTCATATTTTGACCAAATAGAAACACACGAATTATTACGGTTATTTTCCAAAATTTAGAAGATTCTTCTATAATTTCCATAGTATCTAAAACAGGGTCGACAATCACTTTGATGCAAAGAGCCATTTTAATTACATTACGCAAATAAAATAAATTTACTGGAGAACATTGGTCATTTTTGCATCAAGTTCCAATTTGATTTTTTTTTGTTCATATAAAACACTTAATAAAATCCATTTATTATAATATTTCAATAAAAATGAACATTACATAAGTTTCAGCGATTATAAATAATATGAGAAATAAAATCATATGAACATATACTAAATTTCTACATAAATTTCACACAAAAAAAGCAAGTTGATTGCAGTTTGACTACAGTATATAACATAAAAAAAAGTCGCAATTTCCAAGCAGATTGAAATTTCACTACCATATTAAAAAGCGTATAGGATGCAAAATTGTATATGGATCCGTATTAATTATTTCGTATAGTCAACAAAGTTATGTCAATTAAATTTTAATATGCATAAAACGGGAAAACTGCGTTGCGTCACGTCGGCGAATAGCAATTTTGCGCTCGACGAATAAATATTTGCCTACATTCGTTGCTGTGTGTATATATTTTTTATTTGTCGAAAAGGGGCATTAATTAAATTCCGCGAAAGCCTTTATTTAAACAAATTCAAATGCAAAAATTACATTTACATTACATTTATTTATTTATTTTTCATGAAAATGTAACGTATTTCAAAAAAATACATACATTTACACAATTCTTTTGAAAGAAAAAGTTAATTAAAAATTAATGAAATATTTAAATTAAAAATTGTTGTCTATCGATCATTTTGATGCATTACTATGAATTTTGCGGTTAGACCGGACTGTTTGAAACTGAACTAATCAAGGAATAAAATAGAGAAAAACAAATATTTATAAATAAAAAATTATTTTTTTTACTAATCGAAGCGAGGTATTCCCATATAACGTTTATATAAATAAATAAGTAATTTATTATGTATGTAAAACAAATAATAATCAAAATATAAAAAAAAGTTCATAATATTAACTTTTTAATATTTAATTGAATTTTTCAGTAATAAATTTTATCAATATTATGGCAACAATTACACCTCAATTCTGTCTAAACTCAATTCATAATTTATTACTTTAAATATATATTTTTTAAGTAAATTGAAATCAATTTTAATTACTTTATGCAATTAACAATGGATGTAATCAATTAATATTTTGTTTGATTACGTAACAAAACATGTCATCTGTATTTTCCCGGCTTCGACAAATTTAATATTACGTAAATCAATATGAAAGAGTATTTACCGGATCTCATAAAGAATGCATACGTGGGAACGTGGCTCCCATTCACGCATATTTAGGAGCACAACTATTACAGTGTACAGTTCGTTAGAGACGGCATCACGAAAATTACAAGAACTGTTTGCCAGAGAATTCGTGCCATCGTCGCATAATTCTTAATTAACGCAGCTTGCGATTAAAACAAAATCCACCTCTGGATCAAGACTGGCTTAGATCCTTATAAACTGTCTTACCAAATAATCAAACTAAGTAGTCTCAAATGTCTCTACTTAAATATATTAGAATATATAGCACTATCTTGCAGAGCGATTCGTGCGATTTCAAAATTTTAAAATAAACCAATTATTAATTCTACAAAAATAGTACACAAAATATATTTTCTTAAATAAATGATGGGTTGTTTTCAATATATTAAAGTCTAATTTTTTCGTTTTAAATAATCTTTTTGTAATAAATTATTATTTCTTGTAAAACTGCAAAAACAATATTCCCAAACATTAAAACTACTACTTTTATAAAAAAAAACATATGACTTATACTGTCATAATCTAACGCCATCTATTAATTTATATATCAAATAAAATACATATAAAATTTAAAAAAAATATATTAAAGTTTTTTGAAGTTATTTAATTTGCGAGTACTTAAAAAAGTTAAACAGCATGTTTCATGAAAAGCACTTGTATATAAACATAGAATTTTAATAAAATTATTCGAATGCAATCTTTCAATAATTTTGATGATAGATTTGCTTGCTAAAACTCATAAAAAATAATTAAATTATAATCTTATGTCAACTGCCAATAGATTTACTTTATGTTCAATACGAATATATTGTAAATGAAAAAATGCAAGACAAATAATATATTTGTAATCTTGTAAAAAAAGGATTTTATTCTAAGAAACGTATAAACATTTTTTAAATTATATTATTATTACAATTACTAATTTAAACACACAAAAAATAGACATTAGCCAATTCTTAACAAAATCAGACATATATTATTAGTAACTGATAAACGCTTAAATAATGATATACTAATGGAAATAAATAAAACTATTAATAAAAGTAAAACCAAAACACTGTGGTTAATAGCCAATTGTATGCGTGTAATAAATTAAGTTAATTATTATTGATAATAATATTACATAGAAAATACTAAAAAATAATTTATAATTTGCCCGTGAGATGGCGCTATATTATATTATAACAGAGGTTCCCAATCTTTTTCGGTTTGCAACCGTTGGAATGAAAACAATAAAAGACTCGAATTTTGTCAGCATACACGATTATTAGGGCAAAAATTCGAGAATTGGAAATTCCAAGAAAATTGCCGAATTGAATATAATAAAATGTTTGTAATGATTTTTTTAAATTATTAAAATGTTTATTTATTTTATGCTTTATATTTACATAAGAGGTTGTTGCTAAACTTCAGTTTCTGGTAGTTAAATACATGTGGAAGCCGTACATCTGCTTGCGAAATGCACAAAATAGGTTAACCACCGAATTCGCTTTGACCACTAACTTTATTATCGATTCCATGCAAGATAAACTATGACAAACTTTCAGCACGAGAAAAGCAAACTATCCAAACAAATCGAAGCGTATAAAGTTTCCACAACAACAACAACAAAAAATATTATATGTTATTGATAAAATCCATCAACAACAATATTCCAATAAAAAAATTTACACAATTATTTTTTACACTGTTTTACAGTATTACAATGATATATAGCAATAATGTGGGTCTAATCGATAACTTTAGATAAAAATCATCTTCATAAAAAGGCTATATAGTGGAATGGTAAAAAACGATCATTTTTATACAAAAAATAACTTTGTTCAATTAAAATTTAATTTATTTTTAAATTTTCACATCGGATTTCAGTTAATCCTAACTGATAGAAAACCGTACTATACGAGTTATTATTTTTTTTCATAAACAAATCTCAGTACTTTAATATTAATATGTTTAGTAAAAATTTAAATTAATATTTCAGAATTTTCATACTTTACTATAGATCGATATAAAAAAGGACAAAAAAAAACTAAAATAAAGATGTATAGAATCTTGAAAATTATTGATGAGAAACAATCGTCCGATTCTCCGGTTGCATGAATGTTTGAACTGCGATACTTTTCCCGCATGAATATTTCAGCCGCAACCAAAAAAGATTTCGAATAACCTGATGAATAAACGATGAGTACTGAAATTGCTTCGCATTCTCCTACCTCTCCGCCACCCAGACCCAGCATCGAGGGTTTTCGAGCGAGAACCCTAAAATTATTTGATTTTATTACGCACGTCATCATCGTCTGCATAAATAATGATTTTCTTACTACCAGATCGTTAACTATTCAAAGACCAACGCATGAGATTAGCGCAAAAAGAAGAAAAAAAAAACAATAAAGAGTAAAATTCTAAAGAGATTTCACATCATCGTGCTTTTAGTTTTTTCTTCTTTTAGAATTGCGGTCCGTGAGGTAAATCCCTTGGACTCATTAGAGCTTAACAGATGCTAACGTCAACCACGAAAGCCTCGGCAAAATTAGCAATTATGCAAACGCCTAAGCTTTCTTATATAAAGACTATTTAACGCGACGTTAGGATTATTGTAAGCTTTTCATAGAAACTTTATTCATGAAAAAAAAAAGATTATCTGATCATCGATTATGACTAGCAAAAAAAAGCAATTAAAAATTACAATCTAACAGTTAAGCAATGAACTAGAATGAACAACATGATTAGCAGCATATTTCATTATTTATTTGTAACAGATATAATTACAAAGAAAACTATGTTACAACAACGATTTCGACTCATTAAAATCGTGAGATTTAATATTATTAACTTTCATAATTTGTGCAAGAAAACACAAGATTTTTTTTTAATATCTTTCACCTGTTTGAAAATTATTTCATTTTCTGTTTATGAAAAAAACACACTATTTACATAATTATAGACTATAAAAGCAACTATTATATCATTTAGATAAAAAAAAAGAAATAACGTGCGCAAATGCATGCATACTAATTTGATCAAGTGTTTAGTTTCAATAAAGATGAGTCAAACGGATTAGTCATGGGAAACAATAAAGAAACACCTTCATTTTACTGTGAAGTCTTTACTAAAACACATCTTGACATTTAAAGACGAAATTAATATGTGATATGACGTAATTACGTGCGACATGCTTGCATGATTTTATGTGTACGCTGGGAAAGCGATTTAACGTTTTGCAACAGGATTGTGCACAAGTTTAATCTCGTTTCGTACTTTATGTTGGCAGAGAATTTATAGTATGAAAGTAAATTAAATTACATTTCAGTACGTCGTTAATTGGCTAACTAAATGACGTAAACAAAAATTTTACTTTGAAATTATACAATTTGTTATGTTTACTTTTTTTATATACTATCACCAAAATGACATTAAATAAACTATTTCTATGAAATTGGTGCAAATTTGTTATTATTATTAACTAAATACTTTACATTTTTCTAATTTTGTAATTATTTTTATAGAAAATTGCTTCGTAAAAGTGATATTCAATTTTGTTGTATTGTGATGAGATGATAGATTGCTTATAACAAAAATTTTACTTTTCAATTATATAATTTATTATGTTTACTTTTTTTTATAAACTATCGCCAAACTGACATTAAATAAATTATCTCGATGAAATTGGTGCAAATTTGTTATTATTATTAACTAAATACTTTACATTTTTCTAATTTTGTTATTATTTTTTATAGAAAATTACTTCGTAAATGTGATATTCAGTTTTGTTGTATTGTTAGATCGCTTATAATAAAAATTTTATTTTGTAATTATATAATTTATTATGTTTACGCTTTTTTATAAACTATCGCCAAAATGACATTAAATAAATTATTATTAACTAAATACTTTACATTTTTCTAATTTTGTTATTATTTTTTTACAGAAAATTACGTCGTAAGTGATATTCAATTTTGTTGTGTTGTGATGTCATCTCTTGTGATGAGATGACATTAGGTCGCTAATAACTCATAATTTAGAAAACATATGGTTTGATGTTCTTACATCACTTTATAGTGTTTTGGGAATTAAGAATTAACTCACAATATTATACAAGTCTTGGATACATTGGACGAGAAATTTCTTGAAAAAAAAAACATTTTCCCTTTTTCGCTTTCAAAACTTTTCAAACTGCCAATATTCTTTAATTTCTAAAAAATATATACCTATTACCTAACAAAAAACTTAGTTACCGAACATAATTTCTATAAAATCAAATACTTGGAATGTAATGGTTTTGGTTTCCAAACCTTTAGAACCGATTTTCTTAAGGCATTCAAGATTCCACTTTAATTTCGTTTTTCTTCGTGAAACTTAGTAGTGATGTACGAAAATTATGTGGAAGCACACAATACAAAATAAAGTCCATTAAATTCGATAATCTCGTGTTAATTAAAGAGACTTTAAAACTAATCTCAGAACGTGGAAATCGATTAAACTTGGATTATACGAATTTGATATTCAGGATTACATCAATTTAATACGCTGTACTTTGAAACTAGTTTAATGCATCCTCCAGATTTAATCAGAATATTTTATAAGCCTTCCAAATTAAATTGGCTATCGTCAAAGTGAAAATTTGATTATTGAATAAGTTACTTTTTTATTGGAGTTTTAAAATTTAAAAATTCATACAATATTTATTACATTTAATTTTAACACATTTTTTTTTGAATGAGTTTCAATCAATTCGTTTCAAAATTTATTAAATACAGAAAATAATGTTTTTCTTTAATGGAAAATTTAGAAAAACTTGTTAGCAATGAAATAAGACTAAATTGAAGAAATTTCTGTTAATTACGAAAAAATTAAAAAGTAACATAAAAAATGATTTATTTTTTCTTATGAAAATTATCCTGATTTAGGAAGAAGAGTTCTTGTTAAATAATGCAATAACAATTTAAAATGAAAGAGAAAAATGCACAAATTTAAACTAATATTTTAAAGTTTAATTTGTTCATTATTTTTTACCCCTGAATACATTCACTTAATAAAGTATTCGTTAATCGAGGTATGACAGATATTGATATGTAAGAACTATTAAAACAATATTAAATTAATGTATTTTAGTATTTACAAAATATTGAATTAATATTTATATATTTATATATATTTATAAAAAAATAATGTTTTTCTTTAATGGAAAATGTAGAAAAACTTATTAGCAAAGAAATTAAGACTAAATTGAAGAAATTTCTGCCAAAAAATGTTAATTAACAAAAAAATAAAAAGGAATATAGAAAATGTTTAATTTTTTCATATGAAAATTATCCTAATTTATTAAGAAGAGTTGGAAAATGTTTTATTTTTTCTTGTGAAAATTATCCTGATTTAGAAAGAAGTGTTCTTGTTAAATAAAATGCTCAACTTTAAACTAATATTTTAAAATTAAATTTGCTTTCTATTTTTTACCTCTGAATACAATATTTCGTTAATCGAGGTATGACAGTATATACATATTGATATGTAAGAACTATTAAAACAATATTAAATTAATGTATTTTAGTATTTACAAAATATTGAATTTAACTAAATTCAGTACGTCTTAGAAATATATTTATAAATAAAGAAATGACATCAAAACCTATAAATAAATGTTTTCATGTGTAGTAATATTTTACAAATAGAATAATGTAATCAAAGACGAAATTTGACAATGAGTAATGCATTAAAATGTAATTTATTAAATTAATGATAATAATTACGGCATGAAAGAAACAGGTGTAACCGTATATGTGGATTATGTGCAAATTGGGACAATCGAAATTTTGGTGCGTGTGAGTGTGTGTTTTATGTATCGCTGACTTGAAAAGCAGCAGCACACACTCGAAGGTCGTGCAATTATTATTAATCGCGCGATAAAGTGAGAGCCTGGGTTTCATGCGAGAGACGGAAAACCATTGATACGGTGTAATCGGAACGGCTAAATTTAATGATCAAGGGGGACGACCATGTCATGTGTCGACGAGACAACCACCGAAAAAATAATTAAAGATTTCTTGTTTCCATGCTGTGAACTTTACAGGATTAAAATCATCTAAAAAATAATTTCGTGGTAGTTTTCTGTCTTTAATCAATCTAGAAATAAGATTTGTGGCAGTTGTAAATTTGAAACGGATTTAGGTTTTAAATTTAAGCCCAGTAATCGTTACAAATGTTATTGAATAACAGACAATAAATTTATAAAATTTGCAGCATGTAAATTATAAATTAAATCAAGAATAGATAAGTAAAGTATTCGAAGAGATCAGTAACATATTTTGGATATGATATTCCATATGTCAATTTCATTACACATCCTGAATGCAAAAATACATTCCCAAATTCTTTAAAAAAAAAAGTAAAGTAAAAGTTGCCAGAAAAGTTACAGTTGTTAAAAAAATATCTAAGTTAAATCCTGTAATCTAAACTTCTATTAACAGTTACAGAACTACAAAAGATTTTCATCAAGAATTTCAGTGAAATTATAGGTCGGATCAGAATAATCAACACAAATGAGTATATTTTCAATTTATTGTAAAAATCAGAGTATGTTGACAGCAGAAAATTCGACAATAAATATTAACTAACAGCAATTCGTTGCAGTTGAAATTACAGATGTGAAAACAAGATTAGCGCAAAGAAATTTCAAACATGTAATATGCTATACAACTATACCAAGTATAAAGGTATAAAGGGTTTCATGCAATTTATTCTAAAATGCACACACATTTTTATTTTTGACCTTTTGATGCTATCTCAAAATGTTCTTTCATGTATGAAAAATTGTCCCGTACAATGTATACTTAAACAAATCAAAGGCATTATAATTTATACTTAAGCAAAATAAGTAAAATATTCGAAATATCTTAAGAAGGAAAATCATACAAAAAATAATAAAAAAAAGGTAATTAACTTTTATTTTATTTGAGTTAGTTTATATGAGAATATAAATTTTTCTCATAAAAATGATTTTTTTTTTAGAATTTGAATGATTTAACATGATTCACAAAAAAAGTAGAAACTCTTCCTTAAATAACTCAACTTTATCCAATCCGCACGATATAAATGGTCGTTTTGTTTTCATTCGTGCAATTGACACTTGGAAAAGATTTTGAACAGCTTTATGGGATAAAAAACAAACTTATTTTGGGGAAATAAGTTTCAATCAAGAATATAAATTAGTTAGTGACAGTAAAAAGTCCTTGAATTATGTTTAAACAAGTTTATAAATAACTAGAAAACATTAGTACACTCCCACTTTTAACAAGCTGTTTTATTCAAGTTTTATATTGTTATTGTATCTATTGATTTTAAAGGCTTCAATTTATGTTAGAAGAATCATATTTATTTTAATTGCAATTAAAATCCAATTGCTTTATTGGTATTGTATGTTATGGATTTATGTTCCAATAAGAATTGGTTTAAAGTTTCTAGTATTTTTGTAAAACTCACCCTTTTGACTTGGAAATGTTCCGGCCTGAGGGACTCCTGGATCTCCTGATCGGCACGGGCCTGCTGAGCGACGGAGGTGCGAAAGTTGTCGAGGACACCTTTGATCGTGAACTTCTTCATGGTGGGATCCCGGTCGCGTTTCATCGCGGTACTATCTCCACGGAGGTCGGTGGGTGGTTGGTACACCAGAGGATGTTCGCCGACGGCGGACCGGAAACGGAAGGCCCGGGTATTCCGCACTGGCGTTCGAAAGTTGTGTTTGCCGGAAACGCGCGCGCGCTTTTCGAATTAAGCCATATCGTCACGAACGGCCGCACGTCACCCCTCGGCCACGAAGATTCGAATACGTCTGCTGCAGGTGATAATGCTGGAGGAGGTCGGAGGGTGCTCCTGCTTCGCTCGGTGGATGAGAGATGAAGTGTGCTGCGGAGGTTGTGCCTCTGGGACGATGCGGGACCGCACTCGGGGTAGTTCTGGATGACGAACGAGAGGAGGATGGTTGTTCTCTGCCCACCCGGGGTCTTCGCCAAGATCGCGAGTCGCGCGCACTCTACCTCCACATCCGGAAGCAACCCCCCTCAGCGCTCGCTGACACACATATACAGCATGTACACACACGCACACCCAGCAAAACCACCCTCGACCGCTCTGAACGCGCGTACTACTTACGTAGACCACCGGAACCCTTGGACCGTTTGATAGAAGAACCTGGGCACCACGGTGAAACCCTTCTCACCCACTCATCCACACCTACCTTTCTTATCGGACCGAAGACCACAAGAAAAAATTGTTTGCGCTACGTGTGTACATTCAGCATACATGTAAATATAATATATACACTATCTGTGTGTGCGTGTGTGCATGTGTATGAGCCAATACGTTCAGGCTTTTTGACAGATCGATATGACACCAAACACATGTTGCATTTGCGTACTGGCCGCGCTGTTGCGCTCTCACTCTTGCACACGGGGCGGGGGCGGCGGCATCAGACAGAGACGGCCGCGGCGGTGCGATTGCGGCTGCGAACTCCGCAGGACGCAGTTGCCGCATCGCAGCAGAAAAAACCAGAAACCAGGATAATACGCCTCTGCTCCGTTCCTTCTTCTCCACATCAAAGACAACCAAAAGCTGTCCATCCACCAACCAAGAAAAATACTAACAAATGACCCATTACCAATGTTCAGTGGAGACGCGAAATCGACACAATCAAATATCATTAATGACATCCCAAACAAACTTCAAAGCAAACTTTGTTTTTTTATTCATTTTATAAGCATCTAGCGAAAATAAGTTACAACATTTGTACATTTCAGATTCCACCTAAAGCTACATCCACACAATACGTAATAAAACTATCAATTTCAATAGGACTCCGCAATAACCAATACTAGTTGATAATCTTAACGAACATTTTTTAATAGAGTTACATGAAAATTTCATATAAAAAATCCAAAAAAATAGTTTTTTACTCTCTTGACATCTGACAACGCAGCGTGCATGATATTTACATGCTGGAAAACAGCTGATTTCAGTTGTGGAAAGCGTTGCGTGACGCACCGCTTAACCTATCTTTTTAGCCGCCGATTCAATCCAGTCTAAGCAGTGAAACTAATTACTTAAGTCTGATTCAAAGATGTATATCAAAGTGTTCCTGAAGAATTGCGCGCTCTCGTGCTACCAGCGACAGAAGGGCCTTTCCACTTTAAGGTAACCAGCAAATTTAGGTCATGCAAACCATTATCGTTCATAAACGATATCAATAGACCAGAAATACCACACGGTCAGATACGATTCAATCGTCCATTTTTCTCTTCGTTTCTTAACCCAATGAAATAAACAAATTACTATTTATTATAAGTAATCCAACATGATTTTGTTGAACTTAATTATGTTATGAATTGTATAACATATTTCATCATGTTTATTTATTGTTTATATGACTTGTTTCATTGATTTAAGCCATTGAAAGAATTAAAATATGCAAATCATCACCTTCTATAATAAGTATAAGCAATTGTTTTTAACATATTTTTAATTTTATGACATTGTTTATCATTTAAGAGTTTTATAATTTATTTACTCAAGAAAAGGAAAGAATCTAATAAGAATACATGCAACCAAATTCACACAATTTGTAAGTAAAATTATAAATAAATATTATACAACCTAATAATTTTATTAATTTACCTTAATCAAATAGTAAAATTTATAAAGCAATAATAATCATACATCTTAGTGTTTTATTTGAAGAATTAACAAATTCTATAAATTATTGTGATATAATTAAACAATTTATATGTTGATATTCGTTAGTTAATATGAATATTCATTCATTATAATTAAAGCAAACAAAGTCAATTAGATTATAGTATTAGCATTTAAAACCAGTTTTAGTTTTCTTTCTTGATAAAAAAATAATAAAATAAACATGAATTCTATCGCGACGACTTACATCATGCATATTGGTTTACGTAAGGATTTGAATTTTCATTAACTTAATGTACGCAACCCAAATCACTTAAATTAATGGATTGCACTTCAAACAAAGTTTACCTACTGAATTTATTATTATTAAAGGGTGTTTGTATGGAATGATTGATTTTAATATAATTAATAAATATTTGGTGTATGTAAAAGAAATATTTCTGACAAATAAGTTAAAAAAATGTAAGCAACCAAAGTTACTTATTTTAACTAAGTGCTTTCCGCAATTTTGATTATATAACTTTTTCTATTTATTTAAAATTGAGATAAATAGAAAACTATAGGATATAATAATAAATCATAATTTTTTTAAACATTATTTTTTAAAATAACTTTTGATTATAATAATTATAGAAATATTACTTTCTAAACATTATTATTCTTTAAAATAATCATTTTGTGTTTCTTCAGTTACAAACAAGTTTTTTTTTTACAACCCTATTTCAGCTTCGGAAATTGGAACTTATCGATCGATCTTAACACTTAGCGAGATGAATGATCCCGATGATTTACATCCTGTCGTGACTCGCTCTTGTTAGATTTTTGTATTGGTTTACAGAAAAGTTCAATTCACGAACCTTCGTCTCAGTTTTACCAAGAGTTATAAAATAAAGAAATAGTTTCACAGAAAGAAAGAAAACTTTTTAACAACATATGTTTTTAACATTTTAATTATATTTTTAAATTTCAAGAAAAATTACTTAATTATAATATTGAAAATAATATTAAAACTATTTTTTTAGCAAATATCCAATTTTTATGAATTATTTTGTAATATACAGACCCTTTGAAAATTTCAAATAAATAAATTCTAAACATTTTGTACAAAAAAAATAGTTCATATATAAATGATAGTTTTGTGCAATTTATGTTTTCTAGTACAATTATAAAATTATTGTTTTTTTTATAATATACAGCAAAACCTTTGAAAATTTCAAATAAATAAATTCTAAATATTTTGTTCAAAATTTTTTTTCATATATAAATGAAATTAATAAAATTAATGATTTATTTTATAATATACAGCAAAACCTTTGAAAATTTCAAATAAATAAAAACTAAACATTTTGTTCAAAAAAATTAGTTCATATATAAAAGATAGTTTTGTACAATTTATAATATATTATAAAATATACATTCGTATTTTTATAACAAATTTACAAAAAAATACAATGAAATATTATTTAAAATGCAGCAAAACCTTGAAAATTTCAAATAAATAAATTCTAAACATTTTGTACAAAAAATGTGTACATATATAAAAGATAGTTTTGTGCAAATTATAAAATATTATAAAATATACATTTGTATTTTTATAAAAAAATGTTAAAAAATGCAATGAATAATTTTATAAAATGCATCAATACCTTGAAAATTTCAAATAAATAAATTCCAAAAATTTAGTACACAAAAAAATGATTTGTATGCATTTAGTTTCTCCATTAGTCCTGTTAGGATATTGGCGGAACCGATTAACCGCACTATGCGAGGTAATATTGTAGTGATTTTTTTTATAACTGCATTTCATGATAAATTAATTTGTATTTTTTTAAATTAAATATTAGTGTTGTAACATAATAAATTAATTACTTATTATTAATGTATAAAAAATGGAATTTTCTATACTGAATGCAACCCATTTTCATATAATTCTTTCACGTTCTTTGATTTATTAAAGTTCAGTGCACAATAATCACAAATGGCTTCCTTCAGATATTTTATATAACTTTGCCTTTACATATTGCGCATTACACTAAATTACACAAAAGTTTGTAAAATGTAATCTCCCAATTATCTAGGCCACAGAACATCTTTATCTAATGTTGAAACTTACGGGTTTTAATGTGTCTACACTGAAATAAGTTTACATAATTAAATATTTAAAATATTATTGCAATTTTTGACATTCATATTAGGGATTATAATTAATTATTGGGGAAAAAAATATGTTATTGTTAGAATAAGATTATTTTTCATATAAGTAAGGAATACAGTATAATTCATGATGAGACATTAGATTTTAACAACTGTGGTTGCCTATAGCTTTTATACTTTTTTTTAGCTTCATGAAAATGCGTTACTAAAGTTCCGATTTTCTCTTGGTAAAAACAGTTTATATTTATGTTTAATCATCAAATCATTACATAAACATTACCTGTTACAAAGGGCTTTTTACCAGATATTTTTTATCAATTAAATATATCATATTTTTTCATATTGTAAAATTTTTGTAACTTTTTCTTTATACTTAATTTTTCAAAGACAGCATTATCTTATCATTATTATCTTTTAAAACTTTTCCTAAAGTATATATATAATGACTTTTATTTCAGTACTTTCAGCTTCTCTAATTCAGATGAAAACTTGTGAAAATTTTTTCTTTTAAAATTAAAAAAAAATAAATGTAGAAAAAGAAATTATTATTGAGTTCCAAGAGCGAGATTCGAGTGAAGTGAAAGATCAACGGTTAGTTTCAGTTAATATAAAAAAAGGTTTCAAACGCGGAAAAGCAATATTTTAAGAGAGTATCAGATTTAACAGGATATACTAAATGATATATTACGAAATAGAATGACAATATAACTTATTTTTAAAAGCTGTTTAAAAATCTTAAATATTTTTGCATAGTATTTGAGGATGATTCTTTCTCCATATTAATTAAGAAATATCAATAACAATATTTGATATTATACTTAAAACAGAGAAACATTAGAAACATTAATTTAATATTAATTTTAAATAGTAAATTCTGCAACTTTATCTAATCAACATTAAAAAAAGTATCAATAATTCATTGATATTTCTTACAAATTCTAGAAAACAACTGTTTAATTTCCATATAAATATAACAGACTTTATCTAATCTACATTAAAAAAAGTATCAATATTTCATTGATATTTCTTACAAATTCTAGAAAAACTTTAATATATGTTGACTTTTATAATAGTTATAAACATAATTTTATCATATAAATATAACAGACTTTATTTTAATTACAAACTGTGTAGATGTGTGATTCTACTTCGTTCTGAACAAAATGAAAAAAAAAATATTCATGTTATGGTTGATTGCAAAAAATGATCGATCTGCAATAAATATTGTGGAAAACACAGACCGTAGATGTTCAACAGATGCAAACATGACAGTTAAATGGATTGCACCGTTTGGAAAATACACATCGAAAAACATTCCACAAAATTAGTTCAAATGTTAGAATTAAAAGTCAACATAGTGTGAAATACTAAATCGATTACACAAAACAAAAAATGTATATAATAAAATTATATAAATGTTTAGAATAAACTAAAAATATGAATGATATTATAAGTTTTTTTAATAATATAATTTGTTTTGAATAACTTCATATTTTTTAGATTCACTTAATAATTAATAAAAAATTAAGAATACAAGATTTATCACATAAAAACTTAAATAAAAAATAAGATACTTTCGTTTTTTTCCTTAATTAAGAAAATTTAAAGCTTTTTTTGAACACAGAAAAAAAAAATACATTCAAGTTACATAGACTGGTTTCTCTTTCATTTATGATTTGCCTATATGGATTTATTGTATTTAATACTGATTACTTAGCAATAACACTTTTTTCAAAATCAGGATAATTTTCAGTAAAAATAATAGTTTTCAAGCACTTTCCTCCACATTTTTTCAACATTAATTTTGTGTTCATTTTATTTGTCTTCATAGCTAACAAAGGTTTACTAAATCTTCCACTGAAAAATCTTGATTGATTGATTACTTCTATTTAAGCAATATTTTAAATAATACTTTTTGTGAAGTAATATTTATGACTGAAAGACACTTTTCAAAAGTGCGAGTATATTGAAAAATCCATATTTCTTTATTTTAGGCTTATTATTATCTGTCCTAATTGGAAAAGTTGGTAACGACTTAAATCAACACAGTAGCCGAACGTGTTAAGAACTTGGAACTTAATCTAAGCATGTACCGAGCCTAAGTGAAACAAAATACCTTCCGACCCATCGCGCAAACTTTCGGTAGTAACACAATACCCAATATGTATTAAATTAGATTTCCTTCATCTAACTTTCTATAGAGCACCCAAAAAAAATATATGATAATGAAACTTCCGTTTCCAAAATTTCACAATGAAAATGCATTAAAGTTTCCTGGAATTAAAGTAAAATCAATTTAAATTTTAATTTTCCCAAACGGAATTCGCGTGAAGTTCGTATAAATATTAACTAATCCGGTGCTACTGCTGCCACTGAGTTTGCATGTAGTTGTATTATTTAATCGTGCCCGTTAAACCACTAAATCCCGTTTATTAATAATCCACAATAAACAGGAGCCGCCGCTCCAATTCCGCATACATCATCCCTTTGTTATGGAAAATTCAGTGCGACTAAATCCATCCACCCGTGCAGCCTCCCACACACATATGGAACGTACATACACACGTGGCAAGCATCGTCTCAGCTTGTGAACTAGCTAACTATTCGCTTAACTACTTCCAAAACCGCATCGACTCAAGCACACGCAGCTTTGGTTAAAGGGAAACGTTCAGTTTCGCATACCAAAGTTTAGAGAATGTCGAGATTTTATGATTGCTTCCAATTCCTTTCAATCTAATTAAACAATTTACTAAATTAATTAAAGCGGATCTGAATAAATGGTATTTGTGAACATAAAATTATGAGTAATTTTTTGGGAATTTCAATATATTTTGATTAAGTTATTTTCTAATTAATTTAAAATTGCCACAATTAAACCAATTTCATAATTTTAATTAATTGAAGATATTCCTCACATATTTATAAATATATTAGTCTACTTTTTCTATGACGTAACAATAATAGGATAATTTTGATTTAAATAAGACTAATTATCGCTGTATGTTATAATTTTTGAAAATATGTTTGCGAAATGGAAAATATTACATTTATTTCTATTTTTATCTACCACAGTTATTTTCTGTTGTGCAATTGAGACAAAGGGCTTTCCACCCAAAATTTCCTAATTTTATATAATTGAAGATATTTCTCACATATTTATAAAAATATTGGTCTACTGCTTTAGTTTTTTTTTACTTATCAACAACCCTCTAATTTATTATGACGTAATAATAATTTTGATTAAAATAAGACCAATTGTCACTGTATATTATAAATTTTGAAAATATGTCTGCGTAGTGAAAAATATCACTCTTATTTACCAAAGTTATTTTTTATTATGCAATTGAGCCAAAGGGCTTTCGACCGATGTCTTTCCACCAAGAATTTCATAATTTTAATGAATTGAAGATATTTCTCACATATTTATAAAAATATTGATGAACTGCCTTAGTTTTTTTATATTATTATTGACCCTCTAATTTATTATAAAGAAATAATAATTTTGATTTATATAAGACTGTATGTTATAAATTTTGAAAATATGTCCGTGAAATAGAATATATCACTTTTATTTATAATTTTTTATCGAATCTGAGTCGACTCCTAATAATGTTATATCGACCACTTTATTTCTAATACATCATGTGGTGTTTTCTTGAAAAATATAAGTGAATGATTTATTTTTATTTACATATTCGTATGTGTATATTTACTATAAAGTGGATAACTTTGTTTTTTACATTTAGCAATTATATTATATAATATCTATATTTAGATTATATTTTTCAATAAGAAAATGTGCAAAGAACAATGGAAATTAATACATTAGTTAAATTATATTTTAAGTAAATTAATTAGAATTTTTGTATGTATTAATATATAAATATGTATATTTTATAGAAATTTTCATTTAAAATGTTATGATATAAATAAACTTTCTAAACGTTTATAAGAATGTTTAATAAAAAATAATGTATTATTTAACTATTGTTAAAATAACAATATTTCAAAAATACAAAGAACGTTGAATACTTTTCAATAAATACAATTAATGCTACTAGAAGTACAATGATAGAAATAGAAGTAATTCACTAAAGTTTCAAGTAAATGAATGTAGTTTATGTAAAACATTTATGAATACTGAAGAATGTACTTATTATGTTCGCATTATCATAAAGTATTTGCTTGAAGATATTTTTTTAAAGTAAATAATATACAGTTATACCTCTGTTAATGTTAGACCTGATAACGAAGCTTTGATGTAATCAAATTTACAATTTTAAACACAAAATAAGACCAGAAATTATACTAGAAGAAAATAAATATTACCCAAGAAATTACACATGATGTTATCAATGAATAAAATGTAAAAGTAATAAAATGATGAAAGAAAATTTTGAATTTAAATAAATTCCTGCGGAAAAAAATGTTAATAATAAAATATTTAAAAAGTTTTTTTTTTGTAGTAAAAATGATTTTGATTTAGGAAGAAGTTTAATTGTTAAGAGATATTTGTTAAGCAATAATACTAACAGTCAACTTTAGACTTATTTTTTTAAATTAACTTAATGACTAAAGTTTATTTAATAAAACTTTTCTTTGATAGAACGTATTCCCATTCTGGACATAGTGTTTTTGCCTCTGAAAACGAAGATCCACTTAACGTTTTTTTTTAACTATACTTTTAGTTAATCGAGGTATGATTATATTCTTGAATTGAACTAAATACGTTATTGCTGTCATGTGGAAATTAATTATTTTGTCAATGGATAAAAAAGTTTATTACAAAGACACTGCATTTTTCTTACATTACATAAGTTTAGCTTTAGTTTAAAGTTTTAAAATTTCAAGTTTATAATTTAATAAAAATCTTTCACGAAAATTCAATTTTAATTTTCTCACGTAATTTAATTACGAATGTCATTAAAACATAATTGTTTAATTAATCATTTATAGATTTAATTATAAATATCAATTGTAAGACAACATTTTTTTTTCTTTTACTGTGTTTCGAAACTTAATAAGTTAAAATAAAATATTGCAATGCAATTTCATTGATTACAGTTAATTTCTCATATGCGCATTATATAAGTGAAATTTTATATAAGAATTCTATTTCAGTTGTATCGATTTTTGGTTGATTTTCATGTTTTTTTCTTTGTAGAAAATGTGGTACAGCTGTGATAGGTGCTTCATTGGCATGTGCATATGGGACAGCAGTGGTTGCATGCAAAGATGTCACTTTTATGGCGAAGACGGTGACTTCTGAGGAAGAATTGAGGCGATCAAATGATATGAGGTCACGTATGGAGCTGATGATAATGGAAGCGCAGGCGGAATTCTGCAAAGCTTTGGAGCTGGAGGAAGATGGAGGAAAGAAATTCAACGTGGACAAGTGGAACCGGAAGGAGGGCGGCGGCGGTGTCACCTGTGTGCTGCAGGACGGCAAAGTCTTCGAAAAGGCTGGAGTAAATATATCTGTTGTAACAGGAAATTTACCACCAGCAGCCGTCGCCCAGATGAGATCGCGCGGAAAGAACTTGCGGGAGGGTGTCGAGCTTCCTTTCTTCGCGGCTGGCATCAGCGCAGTCATCCATCCCAGGAATCCCTACGTGCCAACTATTCACTTCAACTATAGATATTTTGAAGTCAAAGATGGGGAAAAGGTTGACTGGTGGTTCGGTGGAGGTACAGATCTGACGCCGTACTACCTCGACGAAGAAGACGCAATTCATTTCCACGGTACTCTTAAAGCCGCTTGCGATCGTCACGACACATCATACTACAAGAAATTCAAGAAGTGGTGCGACACGTATTTCCACATACCGCACAGAGGAGAGAGTCGCGGCATCGGAGGAATCTTCTTCGACGATCTGGACACACCTGGTCAAGAGGAAGCCTTCAAATTCGTCACCGACTGCGCCAAATCCGTCATTCCTTCCTACATACCCATTGGTAAGTAGATATTATATAATAATGTGTACAAGGCGAAAAATCGAAACTTTCGATGACATTTAATTGAAGCCCACGCCGATCGACGAAATCGATTCAGAATTGATTTATGATGTATGGATGTTTCAGTGAAAAAGCACAAGAACACAATGTACACAGACAACGAACGTCAATGGCAGCTACTTCGTAGAGGGCGTTACGTAGAATTCAACCTAATCTACGACAGAGGAACCAAGTTTGGTCTGCATACACCCGGAGCCAGGTTCGAGAGTATCCTAATGTCTTTACCACTGAACGCTGTAAGTACTCATTCCTATATCTATCTACCAATTTACTTCTCACTACATTCAAAACTATTAAACATGAAGGCAAAATGACAGCTGTCACATATGTCAAAAATATGACATATGTAAAAAATAAGATATTATAAACAATTGGGTCAACTACAAACAAAAATGTTTGGTTGAGAAACGCTGGTTTAGAGTGTTTAACTGAAATCTGATATTATTGAAAAAAGAAACATTAAATGCCTAAAAACTAAAACACAATACCTATTTTCTTATCTATTACATACATCAGCTTATAACAAATATAAAATATATCTTCAAATTTAACCCATATTATGTCTATGATTAAATATTATTAATTAAAACTTAGAAACTAGAAAAATAAACAGATTTTTTACATAATTAACAAGATGGAATTATCATCAATATTATTGACGATGACAAAGTGCACAAAAGCAAATTATCTTTGCATTTTTATTATAATCTATTTCTATTGATGTTTTTAAGTTTGGACAACATTTCTGATCTGTTTCTAATCTGCTTGTTTATCTAAAAAAATGCATATGAATATTGAAATAAGTTTAATTAATAAATTACAATAATCAATAAAAAGATCAAAGAAACATTTTAATTTATGTATAATTATTATTACAAAATTGGTATTAAATATTTATTAACTTCTAAATAAATTCAGCAAATGATTTAAGAAATAATAATTTCTATAATTTTAATTAAAATTTGTCGGAAAGTTTTCGGTCTTTAGCACTTTTGTCCCAATAGTAAATAAATAATTAATTTTTTATTGAAATACTGTAATAAGTAGCCTCATTTCCAATTCGATACAATCATAATTTAGTATCTGAAAAAAATAAGTCTTAAAAGTTTATAATTAATAAAAAAGAACAAAATTTGTGTACTATTTCTTGTATTAGTAAAAGGATTATTGTATCATTATTTTTTGAAGAATTGGATATTATTAGCGTTAAATGTTAAACAGTTAATCATTGAGTAAATAGTACAAATTCGTGTAATTATTTTCAAAAAAACCGGTTACATATTATAATAAATTAACAACAAAGCAGCAATATTAATGATGACGATAAAAGTAAAACAGGTGTTACTAAATCACTTAAGAGAATGTGTTGAAAGATGTTGAACATTCGTGACCGAAGTATTGTTAACCCGAGTTCTTCGGCATTGTTTAACCTACATCGAAACCAGCCGCAATCCCGCTATTATTAGAACATTCAGTTAAGATTCACCATTATTATTATTACGTCCAACCATTTGAGTTTTTGCTTGTCCTTCCAATTAGTGTGTACGATTTTTGTTTCTTTTTTTTGCAGAGATGGGAATACATGAATGTGCCGTACGAAAGGAGCCGCGAAGGAAAGCTTACAGAGGTCCTCAAGAATCCGAAGGATTGGGTTTAAGAGGAAATTCTTTTTTCCATATTTTTTTTGTTTAATTTTTAATTCAACATTTTATTTTATCATTTTTAATCTGTTTTTATATGCATTTTCGTACTGAATAAATAAACATCACAGGGATTTCCGGTTCCCTGGCATCCTAGAAAGTGCCTCTCCGACGGCGAATCTAAGTGCAAAATAAAACTTGTTTACATTTGAGATACATTTTTATTTTAAAATATTCCCTTTTCCAGGTGAGACGCTCGTCGTCCGCATGCTAATTACTAATGCTAACACACATACACACAATTTTCAGAGAGCCAGTGCATTCGCCATTACGTAAGTTGGTTATTTTCTGTGTGCAGAATTATTCATGTTTTGCCGTATTGGTAAGTAATTTTCTACATCAGATTCAATCTATTACTTTAAGAAAATTTGTAAATTGTATAGTAAATTCCATTTCAAAAATTATCCTTCTAAGAAAATACCTTTAACACGAATATTATTTTTGTTTATATTAATTTGAACTAATTGAACATAAATTAAAAGCAGGATAATTTTCATGTTACAAATGTAGTCCTACCTTGTTTAAGTGATTGTTTTAGGATTCACTAAAAAATAATAAATTAAGTTTTCTAATGTTAATGAATTGTTGTATAAGATTTATAAACGTTTTTATTTAAAATATATTTTAATACAAAAAGATCCAATTCTTGCTCAAGAAAATAGATTTTTTTGAAGCATTGACTGTTCAAATAATTGATCAAACTATGTTCGTTTTTATGTCTCTTATGTAATAATTGTTGGTCAGTTTTTGCAAATTTAGTGAATTTTAGATAAAAAAAAACGAGCAATGCTTTAATTTCAAATTTTCAAGCTGTATCAAAAAAAATATATCGGTATGCTTGTAAGAAATTTTATAACGAAAGTGTAGCCACTAGTTCAAGGGAAAGTTCTGAAGTTATTTAAAAAAAAATCTTTAACGTTATTCCAGCGGCGTCTAATCAAATTTGTTAGAAATTATACAAGAAAGAATTAAATTGGGAGGATCTTAATATGATGCCATTTACCGGAAACCCAGAAATCTACTCCTCTTTTAATCTTTAAACTAGTACATAGATATGCAGGAAATAATGCAGTCTTTTGTATTTCTTTAGTAATAATACAAAAAAAATGCCAAAGAAATCAACTTCAAAATGTTCCTTAAATTCGTATAGGTTGTATCTCACTAAATCTCTGAATTCTTAAATATTTACAACTTTGAAGAACTATTTCTTATTTTTTATACAAGCTAAAATAATTATAATTATGAAAAATTGGTATTATTTCTAACTTATACCAACTTAATCCAAGTTTTAATCACTTTAAGCCAGTTAAATCTTTGTCAATAGTTTTTTTTAAACCTAACCTAAGTTACCTTGCATATTAATGGTAGTTATGAAAACCTAACCTAAGTTGTCAAACATAAACTAACCTATAAGAATCGTCTATTATATGATAACTTAATGAAAACATAAAATATTAGAACTAGTGGAATATAGGTAAATCAGATATTGCATATTGCAAAAACATTAATTACCCAAATTTGTACAATAAATATCAATAAATAAAAATATTTAAATATGTATTAAAAAAGAGACCGAACATGTTTTTAATAAGATTATATGTAAATTTAAGCCTTACCTTGAAGCTTTTCACGCAAAAGATAATTTCTATATATTCACTTATTATATTCATAATACTATAATTTATATACAGAGAAAAAATTGTGATATCTTGATTATATTTAGTACCTTGAAATAAAAAAATCTAATTCTGAATCTACAATCTTAGACTAATATTCAAAGAGTTCGAAAAACTTTTATCAAAAATGCTCAGCTGCGACAGTTATGTAAAAATAATCTAGATTAAATACAATGATTTATATTCAGAGATGAAATTGGTCATTCTATTCGACCACTGCTCTTATTTCCATCATCACATCTTTGTGAGTGAGTCAACATTGGCAATAATGTTGAGGATTATATCATATCTCCTAAATAAAAAACAGTACATAACATTTGTTGCGCAAGTGCAAAAATTTCCGCTCATATTAATGAACATGTTAATAAAAAAAACAGGTTCAAACATCTGATAAGTATTACAATTTATTATTGTGACAACTATAATGTATTAATCTTGATTCGAGTTGGACTCAATATGTGAATTTCTGTAACGTTCATAAAAAAAAAGTATTGAATATGTATTTTTTTTTTTCATTTATTGTTAATACTAATTATTTTTGTGATGATGGAGGAATTAAAAGTTTTTTTTTTATTTGCTGGTTAAATGTTAATCAATCAATTTTTGATACTTGATTGGGTAGAAAAAAAAACGTTATAAATTGATAAAATGTTACAAGAAACAAGCAGATTGAGAACCCCCGCTCCGGATAATTATGAGTAATACTATTTTTGTTCTTGTTGAGCAAACAAGATGACCATATGTCGTCGAAAGCAGATATTTGAAACCAGCGCCTTTGTTCTTCGCGAATCGAATAATCGTGATTGTCGTTCGGGCCGATCTAATGTTTCCAGTTTTTTCTTTCTAAATTGGATCTAAAAGGAAGGTATGTATGCAGGACTCCGACGACGACGACGACGCATGCAAATGTTTGCAGCGCGCGTCAAAAACAAGTTATGCCATCAATTAAAAGCAAACATCGGCATCAAGTGGATATATTCAATTTTAACGAACTTCTCTAGATATGCGATGTGATCGAGCATTAAAATAATCGTCGGTCCTTTTTTGGAGTAACGAACTCCTATCCTTCTCTACTATCGTCTGCTTGTAAATGCAAATATTTGATCTGGCACACTGTATTAAATAAATTATAGAGGAGAAACTACGTTTGCTCTTCAAGTGGAATTGCACGAAAGAGAGAAAAAAATATGTACGAAGCACACAACACACACTCATAACATATATATAATATAATACATAAATAAAACAAGGCCGTACTTGGCGCAGACCAAATTGGCAAATATATGAATATAATACACATATGTTTCGGATTTTTTTCATTCCTTCTCTCAATCCAATTAAACCTCATTTCATACCGCCATAATGATAATAATAATAATAATATCTACAATAAATGTCGATCAATGTTAAGCGAACCTTAATTGATATCGAGTTGCCTTCTGTTTATAATTATTCCAATCATCGAATTACTTTGGTAACTTCATTAGATCTCGCTCGTACGTACCAAAACATCAAATCAATTTCCATGGTTATACTAATATTAGTATCATGGCTACACCTGAATTAAATCAATGGTTTCCATGGTTGCAGAAAACAGATTTAACTTCATCTGATTATTTCCATCTCAACATTTTTGTTATTTTAACAAATTATTTTTGCCTTAAATTTATAATGTAAATCATTAAAAAAATGAAATTAAATGTGAAGAAGTTAAATATAAATTACAAACATCTTTAAGTCTAAATAAAGAAATTTTAAAAACAAAAATTGATGTAAATGTCTTGAAACTATTTGTTAACGATTTTACGACTTAAATTGACAAAAATATTATTTGTTTACCAGTTCTTTAATGGTTTTGAAGATTTAATCGAAAATATGCAAATAAACTAAACTAAAAAGAAAAGATATATCCTCAATATAAACATGAATTTCTGTGAAATGTAAAGGAGAGGCTTTAATTAATTGTATAAATTATTGGGTGAAAATATTACGGTTATTTTTATTATTTTTAAATAAACTATATGCGATTTAATTTAAGAGAGTATTTTTGTGCAAATTTTTTGGTAGTTAATTTTTATAAATAAATTTTTATAATGCGTTAGAATCTATGATTTGATGATATGTATTAAATGGAAGCAAAATTTAAAAGAAATTATTTTAATAAAAATACGACATAAATATTTAGTTCCATCAACTGTAATAATACTGTGCTACCACATGTACATAGTTGTTATACCTGAAGATTAACTATAGTCAATAAGATGTAATGAACTATTGACTAAGAATATAACATTTGTGCATGTGAGCAATATCTGCTTTGAATGGGTGATTAGTACCAAACACATTTACACATACAAACGGCTATTTCGTGAATGGAAGGATAATGAAAAGAAAACTTCCTGATAAGTTTGATTTTTTTATGATATTTCTAACCAAGTAGAGTTATTTGACAATTACTTATTTTATATGATCTGATTTTCGAACTCACCACCTTGGTAACTAATTTTTTATTGGATTTTTCATAATTGTTAATGTCGTTACTAGTTTTGTCACTGACATTGTATATTGTTTGTTGTCAAAAATAATAAGTGAAAGTTGCTCAGTGTGAGAAAAGTTGGATGAAGTTGAGGTAGATCCGGTCGACGTGACATCCTCATGCGATCCAAACGTGATGTTCGTCTTGTGGCGAAGGTTTCGAGGTGTACGTATTTTTTCCCAACTGAATGACCTTTGCAATGACAGTTGAACGATCAATCCCAAGGCCGAAGGTGGTGATATACGGCGAGGATTTCGGCGCGGAGCAATCGAATTAGGTATATTTTTTTTGTACTGGACCCGTCCGTTGTTATTGCCGTTGCTGCCTAATATGGAAGGGCGCCTCTTTGCGGCCACTCGAGTCCGTTCGTTCCCTTGGGGCGGACCTTGAGAGGAGGCGGCTACCCGAGTCGAATGGAAGTTGTGCAAGTGGTGCGCACCTGGTGAACGAGGCCGAAGAGGCGCCGCGACGGCGACAAGATTTCCGCGCTCCTTCTCAGGTGAGAGAGAGTGAAAGTGCGAGGCGAGGTGTGAGCTGGTCAGTTATTGTTAAAGAGTTTAATAAAAGTGGCGTCGTCGTCGGGTGATGCGAAGGTCGCGGCGGATCGCGGCCCGCGCCTCCTCAGTTGTTGTCGGACGGTTCTATCCTAGGCATTGCGTCCGAGACTCCCAAACTCTTCAGGTCCTCCTCAGACCCATACCGCAGAAGAGCCGAAGCCGAATCTTCGGCTAGGTGCGCGTGCCAATGGTGCAGTCGTACTAGTAGTTCCGCCGTGCCCATACTATATAGTTTGCAGTTCTCTGTACTTTGTTCATTGTGTGCGAGCGTGTATCTGCATGTGAGAGTGTGCGTGCGTGTGTGTGTTTGTGTGCTGCTTGCCGCCGCCGTCGCCAGTTGCGACTTTGAAGTCGCGGTGGGCCAACGCCGGCGTCGCGACGCCCGCCGTCCGCGCCTCCACCGCTCATTTCCGGCGCGGCCAGTCGATCGCCGCCGCCCGCTTCCGGCCCAGGCCGCCCGTTTCCGGAATTTTCGCAGGTGAATGCACATGTGCGCACATTCGTGATGTAATAACAACAGTCATCATTGCACACACACATACACACACACATATATTTAACTAACCCAATCGCGCCTTTGTGATCTTGTAATACATTCACGTATCGCGAATCATGCGAAAAAATCATTGGGACCTTCGCAACTTAGGTACAACAGAATCTCCGAGAACGAAGCAAATTATAAAAAAATAAATAAATAAAGTAGAGAAACAAACAAAAATGCCATAATAATAATAGTAAATCACAACAAACTGTAAACGATAGAACCGAACCAAATCAGCTATTTCTTTGCTCATTTTTTTTTCTCTTCATTTATGTTTTCAGCGAATAGGTAAAAATGATGTGAAGAAAAACGAAATACAAAAATTCATCGAAATATAAAAATAATCGTCCATCGAATCAGAGCAGTGGTGGTAGCGGCACCATCCACAAAACGTATCAGCTGAAAGCGAATAAACATTTTCTTGTTTGTTGTTCAGTGTTTGTTCGCTCTGCTGACGAATTTCGTGGTTTGTGCAAATGAACGTTGTCGAGTCGCCGCGTGCCTTGCCTTTCCATTAGGAATCAATCAACTAAATTTAGATTGCGCCAAATCTAGACTTTAGCTATCTACCTGTGCTCGTGCTTCTTTACCATCTTTATTTCTTTCTTTCTACGAACGCTCTTCGTCCTAATTGAGCATTTTCCGTGTCCAATCCGATCGGGACAGGATCAATATCCGCCGATTCGACGAATCGATGAATATTGAAGAGGTGATCGCAGTTCGCGCCCGTCAATACATAATCGCGCGAAATTAATTACCTTCCGTCCATTGTTGCCGCATGATTGAGCAGCAACGTCTTCGGTCCTCCGACGTCCCCAGTGGAGAATACTAAGTGAACACCGACATCCATGTGTGAGCAACCTCTTTTGCCCTTATCGGCCTACGATTATTATTGGTCTTGTTTTGTTGTTGTTGTTGTTCTTGTCCCGTCTATCAAACCTAGCTGAAGAACTCAGTTGCTTTAATTGTTGAGCAGAGTGCGCGCCGCGCCGGGGATGGAACCTCGATCAGACTTTGATTTGCAGTTAGTCACCTAACCAGAAATAACCTTAAGACTGGAACTGAGTCTAACAATTTGTAAGTAGTTAAAATTGTTCCTGAATGTAATCACCTATTACTAAACAAAACTTCAGGACTTGATAAAAATCTTAACATTCCACTAATAAATCAAAATTGATTGATTTTCAAAAAAATATCATTGAATATCAAAATCTAAATGATGTTCCTGAAATACAGTTAAACAAGCATGATTTTTATATTGGATTTAGTAATCATCACAGTTTTTATCAATTGACAATCAAAGTAAAATGTTGTTCCTGAAAAAACGTTGTTTTCAAAACCTGTTGTTCAAATTATATTTTTAAAAAATAATTAAAAATTAAGAAAAACAAATTAAGATTTTGGCACCTAAATAAAATTTTCTATATTTTTTATTTAATTAATATTTATATAATAAAGCTTGAGAAATTGGTGAAATTATTTTCATAGTTATATGTGACAGGAAAATGTTTTTGGATTAAACTTTCGAACGAATCAAAGTTATATTTTAGGAAAATTGATGTACGTATAAATATGTCTGCTTTAACCAATGGAATTTTAATTCAAAGTAAGTTTTCTTCGAAGAAATTTTGTAAATCAAAGAATCTAAATAATAGAGAGAATTTGTGGTCATTATGTGAAAAATGTAATAAAATTATTTCTGTATGTTTTTTTGTAATTTATATTTATGATTTAATCTATTCTAATACCTATAAAAATATTTATTATTAAGTGTGTTGTCTAGACGTTTATTTACGTCATTTACTTAAGTTCAAGAATCCTGAATTAAAAAAAAAACTGAAAAAAAATAATTATTTAAAATAATCCAAAGCGTGATTTTTTTTTTTTAAATATATTTAAAATCAGTTTTCTAAATATTTAGAAAGTTGAACAAACTTTGTTTTGAAAAAGTAGAAAGTTTATTTGTTTGATTCTTGCTAAAGACTTCTTTCTAGGTTATGTATTTATTTGCAATTACTTCGTTGCATCAAGAAATTTTTTTTTTCGTGAAATATTTAAAATTAAAAATGCTAAGATGAATAATTGCAACTATAGGCTTTTAGTAGATAAAATTTAAAGAAATAAGTAAAATATTAGGTATTTTTCAAGAAAAAGACAAACCTTTTAGAATCCAAGGTTTGCAGATATTTTTTGAACAATTATCGTATTTATGTGATACTATAAATAACTATATATGTTTATTGCTAAAAAGAAAATGTATGTTTGAACAACAAAAAAACGTAAAATATTCTTGGCTAATTCTTCTACGCAAAAGAAAATCGTGCGAATCGAACCAATAAATTGTAGGAAAAGAAATCCTCATCCTTTGTTTAGTAAATCCACGTTATCTTCTCCACCGGAATCGCAGGCATCCGTCATAGCCTTGCAGAATAAAACGGTAATTCGTAAATACCCACTTCGATTGTCATCTATTTCCGTGCGGAGTCTTTCGAGACAAAGCGAGTCTGAGGACGCAAAGACCGTCATACCTGTTGCATTACGCATTCGTTTTTGACTCGCAAATCGTCAATCAATTGGCTAATATAATTAGAAATGTGATGAAAGAGGCGTTCTGTGTCGATTTATTGTGATACTGCAATCTCGTTTAGTTAGCATTAAACACCTGCACTTGTTTGCCTCAGATGAATCTTTGTTTCGGATTCGCATACATTTTCATATTGATTGAGTTAATGATACATCGATTCATTAATAATGTGCATTACATAAATAACAGTATGTACGTTGAACACCTGTTTAGCTTTTCTTGTTCGGAGTTTCTGAAAAACTTGATTATTTCTATGAGTATTTATTTATAATTACAGTTTAGATGTACGTTTATTTTTTTATATTAACTGACCTTTAACCACAAGTTTTATTAAATAAACAGTCAACTTACATTTCAAATTGAACTGATTGTATTTTACAGTTAACAAATGTCTATACACAGTTTCACAATAATACTTCTTCCATTCAAAAATCTTTGATTATTAACAGGAATTTCATCTTTGTTGCTAACAAGGTTTTCTAAATCTTATACTGATTTTAAGCATTTAATAAATTACCCTTTTGCATCAATATTTTTTAAACCTATTGATTGAGTCATCTGGATAAATTTATTTCTAATTTCTTTAATGTTATTTTTTCAAAATACAAATTTTGCTTGAAATTCTGAACTTCGTTATATCGAAGCTTCGTTATCAGAGGTTACATTAGTCGATTGTATAACATAATTTTAGATTCAATGGTTTCTAAATATTTGTTGAGTATTATTTTTTTTTAAATTTGTTATAAATTTGATATACTTTCTTCATTAAACATGAATTAAATTATTTTTCATTGATATTTCATTATATTAAATATTTTTTTTTAGTAAAAAATTGTAATCCCCTTATAATTTCATGAAAACTTCATTGTATAATTTTATTGTATAACTTCATCCAATAACAGATTTACTAAACGAATTTTATTGCGATTTTAACAATTCGTTAGTTGACGATGTATTTTTGACCATTTTGTAAAATTCTTGCTCTGTTTTGAACTGAAAATGTAAACTTATTATTTTTTTAATTTATATGAATCAATATAGATTAATGGATTATTACATAATATTCAAATAAGTTTTAATCCAAAATTTGATAAAAATCCTCTTTTGTCAACTGATTTTTTTTAAATATAAATTTAATATTAAAATCTTATTTACTTAATTCTCATAGATATCATCATGGTTTTTATATTTTTACTTAATTATATTATACTGAAATATAGTTTCAGGTGTAGTTTACGATTTAATCTAAAATTCAAGTAAATATACCGTATTAAATCCATTAAAAAGTTAATTTATAAAATAAAAAATAAATTTTATTGCAAAAATGAAAAATATATTACAAATTTAGTCTTTCCACCATGAAATAAATATTTTTAAATTAAATCTATATATAAAATAGTAAGTTTACTGAAAATGTGAAATTTTTGTTACAATTGTAGTTTATAGTCAAATTAATGAATTGTTAAAGTTTAAGTTGCACAGAAAAAAATATGATAACAAATTTTAGCATATTTTGACTTCAATAAATTTTTTTGTTTGTCATTTGCTCATAAAGGCTGTAAGAAATTTTAAGCATTTGAGATGGTATGATAATTTTACCAACATGCAACTTTGAGTATCAAAAAAAAGGACAGTTTTTACTCCAAACAGCTAAAATATTATATTTAAAGTAAATAACTTTATTATTTATAATATTTGATAAATTTCTAAAACAAAGTTTAATTTAGTTTCTACCTAGTACCTACTAAATCTACGATTTGTTAAAGAGATATTTACTTATAATGCAGTAAATATCTCTTTATAAATCGTAAGAAAACTAAATTTTATTGCACATCGCGGCTCTTTTATGAAAAATTGCGGCTCCCTGCATCCATACTGTATAAGCTAGATAACATAAATTGTATTGGATAACATACATTTATTTGTTACTAAAAAAATGAAGATTTTAGTGCAGCAAGTCTTACTAGACTTTTTTTTAACAGAGAATATCTTAAAAATGTTTTTTTTCTCTAAAAAAAATTACAACTCCTGAGTTGTTTAGTTAAATGTAAAATACCATTTTCATATTTTTAGTAAATGATAATTTAATTATATAAGACAAGTAACGTGTTATGTGATCACAATTTAAAGTAAAATAATTATAAATGTAGATACTCTAAACGCAAATATAAATAACATTTGTCAGTATTTGATTTAATATAAATAAATATAAAAAATTATAAAAATACACAAATAAGTCAAATTTTAGGTATATTTATCAATAAAAAAAATATATCTTTCAGTGTATAAAATTTATTTGGAAATTATTGTGTGATAACTGCACAATCTTTTTTTCTTTCATATGATTATGTAAATGTATTACAGCGATTATAAGTCTCATGTTGCTGTAACTGAATGTGATAGTTCTGATTCTGATGATAAAAGTGCAATAAAATGTATTTTTTATTTTATAAATTCACTCTTCTTATTTCTAGCTTAGAAAAATAAGGGCGAGTCTTATAATGGATGTAATACAGTATTTTTATTTGAATTGTAGATTAAAGCGTAAAGTATACCTGAAACTATATTTTAATAATAATATATAAAAACCATGATGATTTCTATGTGAATTAAGTAAATAAGATTTTAATGTTAAATATATATTAAAAAAAAATCAGTCGACAACAAAGGATTTTTAAAATAATCGCATAATCAAATTTTGGAGAAATCTTATTTGAATATTTTTAGTTGAAAACTAAGGACGAATTTTATAAAATGTTCAACTAACGAATTGTTACAATCGCAATAAAAATAATTTAGTAAATCTGTTAATGGATGAAGTTTTCATGAAATTGTAATCCCCAATTCTTACTAAAAAAATAAATTTAATATAATGCAATATCAATAAAAAATTCCTCAATTTATGTTTAATGGAAAAAAAAATATAACAAGTTTATAACAAATTGAAAAGAAATGTTTAGTCAACACATAGTCAACCATTGAATGCAAATAATCTAGAATTATGAATTATGAGAATTTCAAGCAAAATTTGTATAGAAGTTGTACTAGTAGAAGAAAATAACATTCAAGAAATTGGAAATAAATTTATCCAGATGACTCAATCAATAGGTTTCAAAAATATTGATGGAAATGGGTAATTTATTAAATGCTTAAAATCAGTGGAAGATTTAGAAAATCTTGTTAACAACGGTGATGAAATTCCTGTTAATAACCAAAGATTTATTAATGTTTTTAAGTGAAAAATATCGTGATTTAGGAAAAAGTATTATTATAAAATGATCAGATATTAATATCAGTTATTAATAGCTCGATTAATGTGACCTCTGCTAACGAAGATTCGATATAACGAAGTTCAAATTTTCAAGTAAAGTTTGTATTGGAGTTGTACTAGAAGAAAAAATAACATTCAAGAAATTAGAAATAAATTTATCCAAATAACTCAATCAATAGGTTTAAAAAATATTGATGGAAATGGTAAGATTTAGAAAAATTTGTTAGCAAAAAAGATGAAATTCCTGTTAATAACTAAAGATTCATTAATGTTTTTAAGTGAAAAATATCCTGATTTATTATTAAATGATCAGTTAAATGTATAATATTTCAATTGACTTTAAACCAATTGAAGTAAAGTAAAGAAATATATATTTTCAAATTACATTCACGTATTGTTAATAAAGATTGCTTAAGAAACAATTTGTAACACTCTTCGACATTGTTCAATTGAGTGTAAACTAAGTTGCAAGTGTAAGTATTCTTCTCGTTCAAAGGAAACATCATTCTTGAACGCAAGTTTCAATCAGTTTGAAAGCAGTGCGTACGTGATTTTCCAACGTATTTGAATGAATGCGTAATGAGTTCTACACACATGTTGTCGTTATCTTTGAAAGCAAACATACCGAACAGAAGTAGTAATGAACGTCCGAAACAAAGAACACATGTAAATAAGACCATTGAGTAGAGATTAAAAGAGATGGACGTTACTCGGATTACAATAATACAATTTTTATATTTTTATTTATTTTCTTATTTTTAGGTCAGCGATTCTTTCATTCATCTGCAAATGGAATGCAACGCGAGAACTCGTACAATATATTTTTTTTTATTATTATTTAAATAAATGCCGAGTTTCGGGAATGGCGAATTTAAATCGACGAAGCTCGTTAAGGAAATGCCGCAAACAATTACATCACACCGCGCGAAAATCGTACACATTATTATACCTAATTTAGGCACGCTGATGCATAAGTCAAAATCCTGACTCTGCCGTTAGATTCGTGCGAGCTGCTGCTGCGGTTCCTTCCACTCGTTTATTTGCATATTAAACCAATATTAATCTCGGCGTCTCGTTATGCAATTAAATTCTGTATATTCGTGTATAAACAAATGCGGCTGCAAAAAGGAATTGTGTATACGTCTATTTATAAATATGGAACGTGTACGCGCGCGTTTCTGCTATATGTTGCAGAATAAATAAATTGTACTTTGGCAAATTTGGGTTTCAAGTCCAGTCGTGACGAATAGCAAATGAAACGTGTTTTACGATTTTTTTTTTGTTCATGCACATTTCGTTTTCATTGTTACGTATCTCTACGGATTCTTGCAAAACGCTCCATTTCAATTTATTAAGACCTTTCCTTCATTTCGCCCGTCTATTATTACAAACTTTTAATTTGAACTAAGAAAGTACAGCTACAATACTTTAAAGCACATTAAAAATTATGCAATACTGTTGTTAACGTTTAGCTTATATTAAAAATAGTAACAATATATTAAATTTCTAAGAAAAAATCTACTAAATTCGATTGAGTGCACATTTGTAATCATTTCAATAAAACATTAACCACATGTTAATTTTGTAGGAATATTGAAAATTCTTCGACTTAACAAATTCCGTTCTAAATCTTTTTTTTTTACTGTAATACAATAATTTATTGATCTGACTTGGAGTTTCGTACAATTTTGCGCATGGCGTCAAAGGTCACCAAGAGTTTCATGCGGAACAGAGAGAATTTCAAGTGCTTTTCAAATGTAAATAACATTTAACTAAAAGTACTTAACAAATTTAGTCAATTAAGTCTTTAAATAAATTCTCTAATCTTAATGTAAATACAAATATTTTTAACAGAACAAACATGTAAATTATCTAATCCATTTAATTTTATTTACTATTCGATTTTATTATTTTATTAATTTACGTCACTTGGACAATAGCTGTCATAATTATAAAGGATGATCAATTTTCAATCAATTTATAATATTTTTTTTCTAATTTTGATTTGAAATTAGTTAAGAAATGTCAGGGTTTTCATTTATTCTCGCTTATATAGTTCTATTATTTCCATTCGACTCAAGGTACGTCACGTGTGCGTTTAACTTCTTCTAAAGTTCAATTAGTTAAAAGTATTAATAACTATATATGCTGCTTAATTTTATTAAATTCTCAAATATGTGATGACTGTCATGATCTAAAATTTAATCCGTTTAAAGCGTTGTCACCAAAGACGTTATGAAATACTGAGAGAATTTCGATTGTTCTTCAAATATGAATTATGGATATCTAAAATAATTTCTTAAACTGAATCAAATTATTATTGCAAATAATTGTTATGTAGCCTTTTTTTATTTATAGGCGTAAACGTAACCTCAATTTATTTGACAAAGACAAGTGACGTGTCATGTCACTTCACAAAAGTTAAGCAACGTGAAATCGTGTAAGTACATGAATGTTTTTACATGTGACTGTAACAAATTCAAAACTGGATTGCGTCATTTCTTTAATTGACATTTGTCAGTTTATGAAAGTTGTGATTATTTTTAATTGACAGAAAATGTTAGTAACTTTACGTACTTCTTAAATTTATTAAAATAGCACTTCAAAAATATATTTTAATAAAGTTCTGTCTTTAAACAAGAATTTAACTAGATAGTCCATGTTGCTTAACTTTTTTAAACTGTCAAATATCAATTCACTGTCATGATCTAAAATGTATCCCGTTTAAAACGTTGTCATCAAGAATATTGTGAAATAAATCAAATTTATTGTCCAACCTGTTTTTTATTTATGGACGTAAACGTAACCTCAATTTATTTAACAAATTATATGACGTGTCATGTCATTTCACAAAAGTTAAGCAACGTGGAATCGTGCAAATGTGCTATAAATAATGGTTATTAAACAAACTTCATTTTTGATACTCATTTTTTTTTAAATTATTTATAAGAAATTGAAAAGTAGATTTCGTCATTCCGTTAGTTGACATTTGTCAGTAAAATTAATTTATCTAAATTTATATCTTTGAAAAAAACAACTACATAGTTTTCTTAAAAAACCATCCATCAAGATGATTTTGCCAGTCCTTTTTTTGCTCCTAAATCTGAATCATAATTTTGGTTAGTATCATCTAAATTGCGAAGATACTTTACTGAAATAAGATGCGGTAGATAAAATTCCATAAAAAATCAGATATTTATCAGAAACATATAAATTGGTATTTTTTTTAATTACTTCAGTTTATTATAGTTAACATTAATAATTCTTCCTTAAATAGGATGGCCGATGTTTGATAGCCATTCTTGGGTAAAATTTAATTAATTAAATTACATATTTTGTCTCCGCGATCGCAATAAAGATTGCAACATGCTTTCTCAAATATTCATGGAGATGGGATGGCATTCTCGGAAATCCGAAATTCTTTACGATCTGAGAAATCGCGAATCACTGTTTATATTTAACAAAAAAAAAACAAATATGGATGGTGTTAGCAATCAAGATCGTAAAATGGTCATACAATCAATTTACCCATAAAAATACAAGTATTTTTTATTTTTTTTACCCATTTTCTAAGTCATAAATTATATAATAGTAATGCTGAAATATGGAACTTTATTTTTACTTGTAAAGGGTATTATGGTGCGTCAACACTTCATCTAAAAGATAAAGTCATACGTGCATGTTTGTTTTATATGTATCTTAATATTGGTTGTCATGACACTACAAATTTATAATTGCAAACTATGATATAAATATGGAAGCTATGATTCTACATATTTGTTTAGTTTGTAAACGTCATAGATGTTTGAATTTGTCATAATTGTCATGGCTACCATATACACAAAGCTGTTAAATCTGAATGGCATTTATGAGGGTTGTTTTTAAAGTTTTGACAGATACACAAGGTTATGGTATCATTATTGAATTTTGTTAATAGATTATATTGAGAAAGGTAAAATACTTATTTCGTAAAATTATTATAAACTTGTTGCATCAATTGGATGAAAAATTAGTGCTTTCGCTTTCAAAACTATTCAAACTTTTATGTCAGTCAGTACTCGTGTGGATGATTTTTTTTTATAAAATTATTACGATTGTTATAATTTTTAATTTGTTTTTCTTCAGACATATCAGACGATGGATTCCCGCTTCGGGCTCGACTTTATAGTCGAGAATCCCGGCTACATTCGGAAGCTGGCTGCAGCATTAGAGTCAAAGACTGTTAAAGTCAAGAAGCAAGTCTTTGAACTACTCTCAGCACTATGCGCCCACAACGAGGAGGGTCATGCGCTCGTGCTCAACACATTGGAACACTACAAGGTATGCTCAGACACATATGTGCCTTGAGGAGATGATGTAGAAACTTTTGATGATTTCCAGAGTTTGAAGTCCGGACGGTACAGGTTGAGCGTAATCGTGAAGGAGCTGGCCGAAGCCACGGAGTTAGACTACCAGACGGCCTTGGTGGCCTTCATCAACTGCCTGATCATCTCCATACCTAGGTTAACGGATCGCAATAGGCTTCGCAATGAGTTTATAGGTACCGTATCGAAGTTTATCAAAACTTGGCGAATTATTTACGTGCTATTTTTACAGGATGTCATCTGCTTCCGGTGCTCAACAATCTCAGGTATGTTTACTGTTGAATTCTACTGGTGCAAGAATGTATTGCAATTATTTTTTCTTCGAAATAGGCAATCGGCGGAAGCGGAGCCCGAATTGGCAGTGCAATTGGACGTGTTCGACGAACAACGGGACAGCGACGATGCGCAAAGCCTTCAGGGTCCGCACGGGGTCGACCTCAACTCGCCATTGGACGTTTTCTACGCCACACTCAAACAGGTAAATAAATGCATAAATAGCCGACGAAAAATTGTACAAAAATCAATTTCCATAACGATTCGCGGAAATATGCGGTCACAGTTCCAATTCGGGGATCGATTCGTAACAATGATGTAAGCGATCATCGCTGTTTCGGAACGTGTTTTTCAATTGTTGTCCGAATTCTGGGAAGATCGAAGCGTTGCGTGAGGCAGAAAAGTGTGACAGGTTGCGAAACAATTCGTGCGTGGGTCGGGATTGCAGGAATACGCTATTATTGATCGCAGTTGTATCGATTTTTTCCTTCCAAATGTGCTTATTTCACAGCATGCAATATGAATTTTCACATTTATTTTACTCTTTAGATGTACCTTAAGTATTTGCTGCTTTACGCTGGATTCACGTCACGCCAACGTTTTTGCAAATGATTTTTCTAAAATGTTCACTTGTCAATACCATATTGAGATTCCAGTCGCTCCAGAGGCGATTGAATCATACCTCCTGTTTTAAGGACATACATACTACCACACAGCCAAATTCTAAATCTTACAACTAATATAGATTTTAAAATATTACTTTTTATGATCTGAATCAAGAAATCTGTTTATTATTTTTTTTGTTATTAAATCAATATATTCAGGTGTCACAGTATTAAATAAGACTTTCAAAATCCATATATTTGTTAACTTAATTGAATTTTTCATGATCGGAAATGATATTTTATTTTTTGAATGATTGAAAATATTTTTATGAAAATTTTCAATAAGTTCATATCGATAGTTTTCATGTCGTTAGTAAATAAAATTATTATTAGTATTTGTGCATTGCAAAATATTTGTATAATTATTTTTCATAAATAAAAATGGAAAATATAGAAGATATTATTTATTGAAAGACAATTTTAACCACAGTTGATATCAGTATTACCATGGTATTATTGTATTTATAAAATAATGAAACATCGATCTAATTAGCATTACTATGATACGAGTATAAACAATTTTATCCACTTTGCATTTAATGAGGTTTATATTTAAATGTAGTTTATTTGCAATAAAATCATATTACGCAAAGTTCTATAAAACGCGTTTATTAATAAAATTATCGTTACTTGTGTATTTTGTTTTCTTTAGATTGTACGTTAATGCATTTTTAACTATGGAAAACGCTATGAAATAATTATATAAGCGACATTCGAGCAAAACAATTTTTATCTCTTTATATAACAGACTGCAAATTGTGGATAAATAATGAATATTATCAAAATCTAATTTTGTTGCAATAAAACCTACCTTACTACTATATTTTTTTACTTATCAATAAGTTTAATAACTACTTAATTTTTCGTCAGTAGATTGAGTTATGTTGTTTATCATAAGCCATACATGAAAGTGTACATCTTATGAATAATTGTCTATGTCTTTATTTGAATACCAATTTTGGTAACTTTAATATAAGTCGTAGTTAACTATTACTAATTTAAGATTCACATTTTCATTGAGTCATAGTTATTGATCATCAGATTAATTGATTAATTGCTGTTTTCCAATTATATGTTAATTGAACTCGTGCATTTCCAGTTTTTAATAACACTTTTAAAAATAGATTTGATTTCGATTTTAAATAATAATAAATGTGTAATAATATTATTTATTTTTCATTATTGTGATGCCTAAAAAGGAGTTGTAAGTAAAGGAACTAGAAAATCTTTTATTTTAGAAATTAGAATTTTTTGTTTATCTTCTTGTAGTTGTGGCATCTCTTTAAAAGGTGAGTCATGGATGATGTCATTTAATAGTTTTCCCAGTTTGTGGATATAATTGTTTAATTCTGCGTTTTCTTATAAATATCCTGTTAAAAATACATTTTGATATAGTTTTTAATAAATATTAAAATATTATTATCATGATTGAAATGGATATAAAAATAACTATTATGTTATTTACTATATACTGAGTGTATTTTGTTACATTTTCCTAATCATATATGAACAACAAGGTTATGAATAATATAAAGTTACAGGCATTACTTTTTGAGTTTAATAGCATACATTAAATGTTTATGGTATTTTTTTTAATGAAAAATTACTAGTAACTGATTTGTAGTGTTCAAACTATATAGTTTGATGTATTTAGTAATATTTGGAAGGTCAGATAATGCGTCAGTAATCCGCGGAACCATCTTTTGATGATAGATTGCTTCTGCCACTCTGCAAGATAAAGGTAGTTACTTTGGATAACGAAAAATAATTTCAGACAGATAAAATCTTTCAAATGGTTAAAAGTTGCTGAATAAGTTAGATGAGTGGTCGGCAACATTTTTGGAGCAAACATCCACGAAGCATTATTAATTATTTTTACGAAAAGAACTTAGCCACCAACCAACCAAGAGCTGAGAGCCGCAATTGTTCAACAAAAGAGCCACATGCGAATACAGAACCGCAGTTTGCCGACTCCTTGGTTAAATGATTTAAGAATTTGGTTAGATTTTACTCATTTTTTTTCAATATTTACCACCCAATTTCTGCCAACTCCTTCAGTGCTTACAAACCCAATGGACTTTTTAGGTTCTGAGTTTCGAACAAACCACCTAGGTATGAGATTTTCTGTTACAGACTATCATACCCATAACTAGAATACTACTATTTACATATAAGTAAAAAAGTGATGCGCAAAAGACATTCAACATCACAGATAAGTTTTAAAAGTGTATTATATTTGCAACTAAAATAGGTTAGATCTAATAGGTTACGCATAAGTTAAAGTGTATGTTACATTTGGTTAGGTTTGACTAGAATAATGAAATTGATACATATATTATTTGTTACAAAAAACGTGATTTTCTATTGCGAATTTCGTGAATTTAGAAATTTAAGTTTATCTTTGATATCTATCTGCATAGTCATATTGTCGCAATTCTCTGAAACGTCTACGCAAGAGACATGAAACATTTTTAATAAACACATTACTATTCTTGTCATAGACAGATAAATAATAAACAGTTTTCAAATACTGATGAATGATGGTAGAACGTGTAGAACTCTGTTGAATATTAATGCAATTTGCAATGCATATTGTTTAATAAGTGTTATTATTATTACACTCTTTCAAATTTCCTGTTAATATAGTTTTTATTATTATTCATCAGGTTACATGAACTATTTACTAGGAAATTTAGAATACTATTAATCTTCTCCTTTCGCTTTACTGAGATATTTTTTTCATTTCTTCAATATCCCTTTTTCCGGATAATTCTTCAGGTTTAAAGTAATTAATATCTTTTGATTTTAAAATACTTTTCTTTGGATGTTTTTTTATTTAGGTTGCCGAAACTCCTCAGGAAATACCATTTCTGAGGATATTACAACACATGTTGAGGATCGATCCGAAAGAGGCTTTGAGCGATGTAATCTGGGATACGGCTGAACGTTTGGTGCATAGGGCCACTCTGATGGAGTCGCGTGAAGATGCGGCTCGACTGTTAAGTTCACCAAGTCATCAAAGCAGTAGACCGATATGCCAGTGCCGTTCTGACACCAACATCAGGCGGCAATCACTAAGCCAGTCTGCGTCGTCGACTTCTGTCTCGTCGCCTCCTCCGCCGCCACCACCAGGTGATTTAACACTGTTCTTATATCAAATATCATATTAAGTATTTGCATCCAAGGACCAGCATTACCACCACCGCCTCCGCCTCCACCGAACATACCTCCACCGGCGCCGCCAGCGCCGACGAAAGCACCCCAAATGTACAAGCAGTCCAAGGAGTCCGCAAACAGCAGGGAGGTCGTCGAAAAGTTACCTCAGCAAGAAATACCAACGCCGAAGATCAAGATGAAGACCATCAACTGGAACAAAATTCCTAATAATAAGGTTTAATTCGAGTTACAGACTTCATAATGCAACTGTAATGTTTCGTCTGTTGTGTTAGGTCATAGGTAAAAACAATATTTGGACCCAGGTCGCTCACAACCATCAGAATTCTCCGATGGCCGATATGGATTGGTCAGAGATGGAGGGTCTCTTCTGCCAGCAGCTTTCTCAATCGTCGCCAAAGATGGGATCTAGGGACGCTGCGACGACAACGACAACAACCAACGAAACGATCGAACGAAGAACGCGCAAAGATAATCCAGAGGTTACAAAGCAACAAACCAAAAATAACGCAAATTAATGTTGTATTTGTTCTTCTTGCAGATCACTTTGCTCGACGGAAAGCGAAGCTTGAACGTCAACATATTCTTAAAGCAATTTCGAAGGTAGCGACCAATTCACCAATTCCAAGAACCGAAATGTTAATCCGAAATAATTATTTCAGTTCCAACGAAGACATCATCCAATTGATTAAGGACGGTCTGCACGATGAAATTGGATCCGAGAAGCTGAAGGGCCTCCTGAAGATTTTACCGGAGATCGACGAACTGGACATGCTGAAATCGTTCAACGGCGATTTCGAGAAGCTCGGCAACGCCGAAAAGTTTTTAATACAGTTGACCGGATTATCCAAGTAAATTTAAAGTCAAAGAGGAAAACTAAAGAAAAAAAACTATTCTATTACCGTTTCCTCGGCAACGCTAAATGTATCGCCGTTGCGTAATCTCAAAGTACCGCTAACAGAACCATGAAATGGTACAATATTGACACGCGCAATTAGCGGGCAAATAAAAAATAATCCGAGTAAACCGAATCTGAATACTACGCAAATCGATTCTCCATGATTAGCGAGAAGCGATTTGTTTACTCGACGTTATAGTTACATTGCCATAGCAGCTGCAGACTGCGTAGCGTTCTTGAATACTAATTGGCTGATTTCAATTAATGCGTTATTTGTTAACCATGGAAACCGCAGCGAAATTGATATAATAATAAGCGTTTATTTTCTTATTTTTATTGCAGTTACAAGCTTCGCATAGAAAGTATGTTGCTGAAGGAGGAATTCGCTTCGAATATGGGCTACTTGGAGCCGAGCATTAACTCGATGATTGCAGCTGCCGAAGGTATTGCAGTCCTCTTAGATACAGTAGAACATTTAAGATCGACTTTTAAGTTGTAAAATTTCCAGAGAAATTTAGAGATAATGTTATTTTTTGTACTCTTTCAAATTTAAGTAGACAAATGTATTGACGCAATACTTTCAAGTATTATCTTTAATAATTTGATAATTCCAAGTAATCTAAAAGTACTTGCGAATCAAGATAGTTTAGTAATTTTAAAATACTATTATCACTGAAAGTATAAAACTTATTGTTATTAATACCATTTGATTTTATTTATTATAAATGTTTTATCTTTCCTTAGATTTGATGACTAATAAGCCGCTCCAGGAAGTGCTCTACATGGTACTGGTGTCAGGAAACTTTTTGAACTCCGTGAGTCATGCTGGAACGATCCAATTAAGTAAAGTCTTATTATATATTCTTGATTGCATTTAGGGTGGATATGCAGGGAACGCCGCCGGCGTGAAATTGTCGTCGCTGCAGAAAATCACAGACATCCGAGCTAACAAACCCAATATGAACCTCATACACTTCGTCGCGCTGGTAAGTAGTAGCTAACTAATAGTGTACCTCACGTTACTATTTTATCTTCTTTAATCAGCAAGCGGAGAAGCGCAACAAGAGTTTGTTATCTTTCACGACGAACATCAACGTACTGGAAGACGCCGCAAAGTAAGTGCTTCCGTTTCCTTTTTATTTCTTACTTATGTATTGTTCGATGCAGAAATACCGTGGAGCAGCTACACAACGAGATTAACGCGCTTTACGTGCGAATAAAGAAGATTCAGAAGCAGATCGATGCGCCCACCATCGAGACGGATATCCGACAACAAATGTCAGAGTTTCTAGAGGTAACAAGTTAATATTTTATTTATGAACGGTGATTAGATGATTACTTTATTAGATGGCCGAGCACGAGGTGACGGGTTTGCTGAAGGTGATGGGCGAATTGGAGACGGTGCGCACGAGACTGGCGGATTTCTTCTGCGACGATCCGAGCTGCTTCAAGCTCGAAGAGTGCTTCCGCGTTTTCCACAGCTTCTACTGCAAATTCCGGCAAGCGGTGACTGAAAATGAAAGGAGAAGAGCGCAGGAAGAGCAGGCGAATGCTAGGAGACGTCAGCGAGAGGAGCTATTAGCAACCAAACGAAGACAAAGTAAAATTTTAGAAAATTCATGTTGACGGCGAAATTTAAACTGTTTTTGTAGTGGAAAATTTGGTTAAATCACAAGAAGAGGATACTCTGATCTACGACAGTCGAACCGGGTTCACCAGAAAAGAGAGGAAGAGCGGAGGTGGATTGACGTCTGATGATGAAATCTCTATAAGAGGGTCACCGTCGGTGACGAGAAGACGTTTAGAGAGCTTTAACGGCCAGAACAGCGATGCCGCAATCAAAGATGATAAATCACCAGGTAAATAAATCATTAAATTAAAATGAGATAGAGATGTTTTTATTTTGATGCAATAGATATAACACCAACCGGGAGCTTGAGAAGGAGACGTAGCCGAGTTTTGTCGGAGGAGGACGAGGGTAGCTTGATGGACTTCTTAAGGACTTCAGGCGATGGAAATGGTAACGGAAATAATAGGGAGAGGAAGTGTTGGGGTAGTCTTGATAGGTCTTGGGCGCGAAGAGCTCGTGGTAATTTATCATGGAAACGGCCGACTCTTCTCTCGGCTGATTTCGGCTTCGGAGAGGATCGGGAAAGGCCGTCGTCGCCATCCCCATTGACTGAAAATAAACCATTAGAGGTAGTTGAAAGTAAACCGAAGGAATGGCGTCAAAACATCGAGTCCTGGCTACGAGCCAATGATATCACGGATGATCAGAACCGCGCCAATAGGAGAGTGAGCAGCAGGAAACCGGTAGAAGCAGATTCAGGTATTGGTTATTGTTTAATGCCTTTATCGATTTGCATTAAAGTTAGTGTTATCTACAGAGAGCGATCGAACCAACAATACCTTGGATACCCTGCCAGAAGGAAAGCAGGTGTACAGCGGCAGCCAAACGAAATATAGGCGCGTTTTCCCAGATTGGAAACCTTCGACGACCATCGATAATACGGATGTGGTCGGCGCCATGGAAATAGTAGAAGGTTTTAATTCACTTTAAGCATTATTATATTATTGATATTTAATTGTTATTTCGGTTTTTCAGAAGTCCAGCCACAGTTGAAGGATAAATCCGCATGGAGAAAATCAAATTTGAACGTAGCAAACAGTTCTGAAGAGACTAAAGAATCTGCGCGTCGTCCATTCAAGCCACCTCCCGATGAGACACCGGTGGATAATAGAAAAATGTTGATAAGTGCACTGGGTGATCGTCCGCCCACAGATAAATTAACCATCTACATAAGAAAACCTTCAAAAGATGATTCGCCGCCAAGTAAAGACATCGATCAGGACAACATCGAAACACCGCCGAGTACGAGAAGGGTCATCGAAAAACGCGAACCGGTGCAGCCTACGCCTTGCAAGCGGCTAATGGCGCGACCCTCTAGGGAATCACTGACCAGTCCCGAAGACCCAGATCAATCAGTTACAAACACTCTCGGTCAATTCGATCGCTTTTCTGCGACAAGACGCACTCGGCGATATAAGCGATCCACGGAAGACGATTCTCGTTTATCCGAAGCCTCCGACGATTCGAAGCTGAGGAAGCACAAGGACACGGATGAACTGACACCCCGTAGCTTCAAACGAACCCCGGACGAGGAGGCGTTGGATCCGAGAAGAACGAAGCGCCCAGTCGAAGACAATTCGTTGACGAAAAAATCTGCGACGGACAAAGGTAAAAGCGTCGTCGATTCGGCACCGCAAAAACCGTGGCGGCTGAGCAGATCTAATTCGCTTAAGTCGGATACTCCTCCGAAGTCAGCAGAAATCCCGCGTCTGCGTCGCTCTTCGAGGTCCGAGTCCATCGCAAAGCCGATACAGCGCAACAAGGACTTGAAATCGACAAAATCAAATAGCCACGAAGATGAGGGCTTCGAGGAGTCGCAGAGCCTGATGTCAGAGAGCCCGAGCCAAGGGGCCTCCTCCATCGAGACCCCGCCGGAATTCCCCAAAATTTCGCAGACTTTCAAGCGCACCGATCGCTTGAGACATACCATTGCGGAGCCCATCAAGAAGACTTCCACCAGACACCAAACGCCAGTAAAACGATCAAACTCGAGGAACAGTATCATGAGCTCGCGCAGCTCTTTATCATCAGTCGCCACGGTGAAGACAACATCAACAAAGCCCGCACCGAAGGTTTCGATGAAACGAACATCTTCGGTGACGAGCGCGACTTCGAAGGCACTTCCGCCGCGACCTCTGGCCGCTTTCATGAAGCCAACAGCGGCCAGCGCTACTAAATCTAGCCAAATCGGCTCGACCACGACCACCACCAGCAGAATCACAGCCCCGTTTCGCACGAGCAGGAATTGAGGACTCAATTAAGAAATTGCTCAATAAGATTATTGAAAAAGAAAACCCAACCCCAATTATAGAATAAATCTATATTTATAAAATAGGCAAAGAAGAAAAGAAGCATTCCGGACTCTTTTTTTAACTACCTAGTCTTAGTACTTAAGTATATATATATATATTATTTTTTTTGTGTTTCTGTGCGATTAACTTATACTAATTATTATTATTTATTACTACTCTTACACAGTATTATTATATGTTTTAAATGCGAAAAAAAAATGTCAAATTATGATTGTAAAATACTAATACTTAATCATAAGAAGCAATCCCTTTAAAACAGACTAATATCTTTTAACATTACATTTTTTATATAGTTTAAAATATTTATTTGTTACCAAATATATATTGTATATGTAATAATCGTTAATTCGTCGATTGCTCCACGTAGCATTTCTCCCCGAACCATTCCTTGTGATCCGTCAGAAAACTGAAATAATCGTCGCAGAATTAGAAAATGATCGAACCAACTGTAGGCAATTACTTACTCTATGAGATTCTCAAGGTGTCTTAGGAGCACTTTTTGTTTGGCTTCTTGGAAATTGGTGGAATTCAGGAGTTCTGGTATTTTCACTAAAAAAAACAACAACAGAGTTACTGACGATCATTTTCTAAATGACTAATACATACCAAACAGTCTAGTCAGATGGGTGGCCCCGTAGAGAAGTGATGGAGGTGGAGGCCTTTGTAGGTAGATGTAATCCGGAAGCGCACGCCATGTGGGAATTCGCAACATCACTGGAACCGGTTCAGTGTTATTCACGCTGTAAAAGAAAATATATGTAACTCTGCATTTGATACTATAAATAAACTTGAGTCTAACATTTCATGAGAATAAAGTTTTAAATATAAGATCCTATGACATGGTAAATTAAATACAATCTCAGTGAACTTAGAAAGTTAGTTTCAAATGGATTACTACTACTGTTATAAACTGAAAAACATAATATATTAACCAATTATTACAATATTGCAGATCTAAATCATGTCCAATCTGATCCACTATGTGATTCAAGCTTATCTCCTTATAGTTCCAAGTTAAACTCTTGTTGATTAAGTACCACGATGCGAATGCAACCTTTCCCAGGCATTTGGACAGGAACAGTTTCGAAGTTCCACGTGATATTATTGTTCTTGTTTCTCTTCATTCTAAGTGCATACCAAAATATGTCAATTTAGTTGATATAGGCACTTTTCGATTATTTACACTTACTAGAAATTCGGATATGGAAAAGGAAAATATATATATTTATATAGACTCACCTAGAGCTTGGTTTAAGAGTTGAGATATCAGAATTGGCGCTTCCGTTGCTGCTTGTATCCAAACTCCTGTACGATCTCAACGTGCGTCTTCGGCTGATCGGCTTCTGCAGATCATTGTCATTGTGGATGAAAATCTCTTCATCTTCGAAGTTCGGAAGATGCGCATATTCCTGATCCTCGGTTTCGGTTTTAATGCTGCAAAAACAAATTCAATATTTAATTCTGAAGAGTGTGCTTATTTATTGATTGCGAATGAATTTGCCGCGTTAACAAGTACAAAAAATACACTAAGTCACAAAAAAGTAAAAAGCAACTCACGTTTCCAATTTGACTTTGTTTTTGGGTAAGAATTGGGCCTGCATGACCTCCGTTTGACCTCGTTCTTTATTATAGAGTAGCAAATCGCTGAGGAAGAAGTCGAAGTAGATTCTAACACCATCCAGTACTTCTTGACATACATTTACACTAAAAGGAAATAGAAGCACAGACATAAGTTTTGTCATCAAGTTTCATGTGTTTGTTAATACTTACTTTCTTTGTATAATCTCCGGTTTAATTTTGACACCGTTGTTATAGGCGGCTGCCATCCTGTGTCGGCCCTTCTCGCCGCCATCACCGTATTTTTGACTAGTTGCGTAATGTTTCCAGAATATCTCCAAAATCGTTATTATGTTGGGTTCAGCAGGAAGTTTGTGGATACGGCCCTGCTCGTTTACCAAATTATAGTCGAACTCGAGACGCTCGCGCAACTCGTCGGTGATTTCCAGAGGGATGCTTTCGTCCTCTTCTACCGACTCAGAGTCTGAACAACTGGAAGAACCTCCCCTCATGTCGTCCACGTCATCGGCCGCGGGGCTACCGCAGCTCCCGTCCTCCGAGGAAGCCGCAACCCTGTCGGATTTACTGCGACTGTGCTTCTTGCGCTCTTTGCGATACAAGTATGAACCGCTGGAAGGCAGAGAACAAAAAGAGAGTGGAAAAAATACTAAATTAGTATACGTGGATCGCTGGAAATACTATTGCTTCAAGTGCTCAATACTGCAGTCATACCCCGATATGCGTTTCTCCACTACTCTTACCTATAAAAGTTGATATCTGCGTCCGCAGCGAAGAGATCAGAAGAGCTTTAATAGTACGCCGAAGGAGATGAAGTTGAAGTGGGTTGCAGTCGGCCCTCGCTGTCTTCGTCTGTCGTTTCGCTCTTAACCCGAGTCTGGGGGAATTCCAGATTCGAATTGCTCAAGGACAGATGTTTCTTGTTTTGCTTGCGCCTTCGATACATCTCTTTATAAACGGAAATTGACTCATTTAACGATTTCGTGACCAGCGAGGATCGCTCCCGAGAAGGGTCTATCTTCTTCAGGATCTCACTGGCCTCATCGATGAGCGAGAACACTTTGTTTAGGTCATCTATACAAATATTTTCATTATCCACAACGACAGAATCATCAATTTTATTTTCCATTTGGTAATTAGAAACCTCGTCGTCGTGTATCAGTAAGGTGCCTTCCTCGACCGCATTATCCACAAATACTATGTCCTTGTTCGATTGAATTTCTAACTTAGAAACAAACATATCTTCCATTTTGACGTCGGAGTTCTCCATCATTGAAGCCGTTGAATCGTCCAAGTAATCATTATCCGGAGAACGAGGTTCAGGCTTCACGTAAAACGCATCATCAGACATGTACACCTTCGACTCATCCAACCCATTATACGAGTCGCTGGTTTCAAGATCCTCGCCCCTGGTGATCGACCCGGTGGGTCCCACATTGCACAAATTCTGTCGTTTTCTGAACCTATCAAACCACCCGCGACTGGCCTGAAAAGTCTCATCCGTTGCAGTCGATCCGGATGGCTCAAATCTCTTCAACTCATCAAATATATTCTTTGCCCTTGCCATAATCATCGCCTGCGTCAAAGCAGAACCAGCCTCGAGCGTCTCGTCTATCCAATCTGCAACCAATTTCTCCATCTGCTCCATCAGATCACTCCTCTTCCTCGTAATCTTCTTCGAGCTCAGCGGAGTAGCCCTTTTGGCGCTCTCGCGAATCTTCGTCGCGCTCTTGAATATCGACCGAACCGTCGTTGCCGGCATACCCATCGCTTTACCAACATCCACCGCCCTCTGACCCAGTTCCATTCTGTTAATGATCTCCAGCTTCTGCTGCAGCGTCACGCTTCGGCGCGATCTCTTCATCGGCGTGTCGACTTCCGATTGGAAGCCGTTAAAGTTCATCTCAATGCCCCCAAACAAAACAGAAACACACAATAAGCAGAAATTGTACCACAATTACTCTTCGTTTGCGAATCTGAAATGTCAGCAGTTACATAAAAGAAAATTTTCAAAACATGAACAGTTTTTGCAAGAGATAGAGAGAAAAACAAACCAACAAAATAAATTGCATTATTAAATAATATGAAACATAATATCGAGATATGACTGTCTTTTATGCATAAATAAATAAAATAATAGAATATTTTTGTGTGTGTGTAAAGTAAGAATTTGCGTGAACAAACCAAGCCATCTACAGAAAGGAACTAGCTACATCATCTACAATGAAAACAGTGTTTCATGACTCACAATTGCAACTTCGATTTGTCTGCAAGATCCTTCTGCAGTTGCCTGTTCTCAACAGTGTCCTTCAATATAAACTCCTCACTTACACACCTGTCCCAAGATGAATTCCAGCCCTGCACAAAACATCCATCAATGCACTCATTTACTATTAACTGAGTATCTAATTTTCATTTACCCGAAAGTGTATTAAATATTCAACTGATTTTTTCCCTTTGGGGTCTTTGTTGATGACGACATCCTTAACCTGAGTGGAATTCATAGAAAACTTTATACTCTGTACACTCTCTGCAGTACACATTGAAACTTACTTTAGATTCATACAAAACTTTGGCTTTAGTGGGATCTGGCTCATAGCACAGCACCTTTTCACCTTCATAGAACTTCAACTTCAAACCTCTTGTCGAAACCATACCATTTATTTAGCTGTTTAATGGTACAGTAACTGGGCCAGAAAAGAAATTGCTCTTTAAACTCTCAACGTATCACCATCAGTGCTTGTGTTTCCTCTAACCTAAAAACAATACACTCTTATTTACTAATAATAATAAACACCTCAATTTGTATTAGTTATTGAGTAATGTACAATATTTACATTTTATTAAGTTGGTTGAAGTTGGTACTGCACCTGTCAGATGTGTCAGATCCTGTTAAAAACTTCTACTAAGTTTAATCCAGATGAACATAGGTGACACCACTATAATCAAATTTGAAATTTAGGAAACCGGAAACAACGGTTCTGAGTTCGAAATTAAAGATAATGGAGTTATAATAAATCATAATAAAAAATATGAAATTACTTTATGAAGTAATATAATACTACAATACTAATTTAATAATATTTTAATAATAATTAAGTTTGTATCATATTTTCAAAATATTCGAAAATAATTCAATTACTTAATACTTTGCGAAATTAATTATTTATTTAATTAGTGATTTGCAATATCTCATTAATTGTAAAAATATATTTTTAAGATTCAGATACCATGAAATCACGTTTAAAAGTGATTTACTGGTGTTCAAGAAACTGCAAAGTTCAAAGATTGCGTATTTTTAGCTTTAATTATGAAGTTAACGTCTCTGCATGTTTAATAATCTTGAAAACAATTTCTTTGATCAATATTCATGTAGGTCTACAATTTTCACAGTCAGGGGTAGATTTAGATAATGCTTTTATAGTCTGATGCCACAATTAAGATTTTAACTCACTAAAAGATGTTAATTCAAGGCCACAAAAGGTAAAATCCCCAAAGGCTGTTAACACAGGACCCCAAAGGGTGTTAACTCAGGGCTCCAAAAGTTGTTAATACCCAAAAAAGTGTTAGCCAAAGACCCAAAGGAATTTGTGTTAATCCACGATCCCCAAAAGGTGTTATCGCTGTTCTCTAATAAGTGTTAGTTCAGTGCCCGCAAAAAGGTGTTATACCAGGGACTCAAATGGTGTTAGCTCAAGTACCCAAAAGATGTCACGTCACTTGCTTCCAGTACCTTGAAATACCGTTAATAGCAATTATCTAATAATTCGTTGAAGATAGAATATAATCAATTTGAAGAATGTAGTCATTCATAAATATTAATACTAAAGAAATCTTAATAAATTTTGCTATAAATCGTATCAAATTTACAGCAATTCAAATAATTATTGCATATTGGATATAGTAATGCAGACATTTAAACTAAGTAATAGAGAATAATAAAGCAAATGCGCGCAAATTAAAAGAAGCTGTTATCGCTTGTTGAAATATCAGAGGTTATCGACTGTTGCTTATTTATTTCTATTCATGTATATAAACCAATTCATTTTTAAAGAATTAGTCCAAATGCTTGACGTAGCCAAGACAAAAACAAGATTATCTATTAAACACTATAAGGATATAAATGTTTAATTGTGGTTAATTGACAGTTCACAAGATTGGATAAGAAATGTATATCGGCGATTGCAATTTGTTGATGGTGACTATAAACAAAGAAAAAAGTCTTATCAAACTTCAAGAAACTTTAGTATATATAAAATAGAATCGTTTGGAGCAATCAGTCATTGCTGCAGCTCTCACGGAGTTGGAAATCAATGTAATAATTATTTAAGTGTGATTAAGATTTGATATAGCTTTCTTACTTGTAGATGGCTCCCAGAGAGAAGGTTCAAGCTCCTTCGAGCATTGGTTTCAATTACTACAGCAGCAGAGACGACGCTCTGAAGAACTCGGACGATTGGCTGGCGGACAAAAGGAATGATGATCATGCTGAAGGTCTATGGAGGATCCACAACGACCTTTATGACCTCACCGATTATGTGGATCGGCATCCGGGCGGAAAATTTTGGCTCCAAATTACCAAAGTAATTTCGCTAATTGAGATAAGGCAGAGGATGCTTTTATTGGTGTTCTCTTTTAGGGCACTGACATCACCGAAGCCTTCGAAACGCATCACATTTTGAAAGATCTTACACCGATACTAGCGAAATTCCACGTGAGGAAGGCCTCTAAACCTCGGCACTCTCCCTACACGTTTCACGAGGACGGATTCTACAGGACGCTGAAGAGGAACGTGAAGGAGTTTCTTAAAGATAAACCCAAAGTGTCCACTTGGAAATCGAAGGTCCTTGGCGATGCTATGCTTGTATTTACCTTCGTACTATCGATTTTGGCAGCGCACTTTTCGTCTTACATCTTGGCTATTCTTGCTGGATACAGCTTGACCTGCGTCTTAATCATCTCGCATAACTTCTTCCATCAAAGAGATAACTTTAGAATGCATTACTTCAACTTCGGTATGGAAACTAGGTACTTCCTCTACAAAATAACTTGTATCTTTATTTTAATTATAAATTGCTTCTTAGGGAGTGGCGGATTTCCCACGTTCTAAGTCATCATCTGCTCACAAACACTATCTACGATATGGAGATCTCTTTATTCGAACCATTTCTAGAATATTTACCAGTGAAAAAGAGCATTTTGCAAAAGATCCTTTACGTTTTGAGTACCCCGTTGACCTTCGCCATGTTATACCATCTTTCTTTTCTTAAAAAGTACATTTTGAACCTTTATATTTCTACGGAAAAAATAACATATCATATTTGTAGGGTTTTACTAATAGCAACTGGAAGAACCGACCACGCCAGATGGCCACTTTTGATCAAATTCATTCTTCCCTTTGTGATGTATCTCTTCGCCGATCAGACCTTTTTGGACACTTTCAAAATGTGGAACATCATCCTCATCATATCCAGCACTATATTTGGAACAATCGGTTTGAATGCGGCTCATCATCATCCCGAGATTTTCCACGATGGAGATGCCGTCAGGTACACAATTGATTATTTCTTCAATAAATCGTAAATCGTTTTTATCGTAGAGATGACAGGGATTGGGGCATTGCCCAACTGGACACGGTAATGGATCGCAGAGACATTTCAGGTTTATACTTGGTTCTCACCAATTTCGGAGATCACGGTCTTCATCATCTATTCCCAACTTTCGATCACGCCACACTGGATCAACTTTATCCAGTCTTGAAGAAGACCTGCAAAGATTTCAACATAGACTTAAGGGTGACCACGCAATTGCACTTGGTAAAAGGACAATACGAGCAGTTGCTCCGCACCGAACCCAACAAGAACATACCAGATCTTCTCAAATATTCCAAGAAACAGATTTAATTATTACCCAAATATTTTAAATTTAATTTGGTTTTAAGTGAAAATAATTACAAGTGAATTCATTATTTCAAGATATTTGAAAAACAATTAAACTTAGGTTAGGATAATCTTTAATCTATATTTATTATATAAACAAGTCCTTGTTAAATATTTGGTCTTTAAAAATTACCTTAAAGGAAACTATTGCGCTATTAATAAAAAGTAAACAAACTTATGTCCGTGCAAGAAATAAATGAGTATTTGACAGCAAGGTGACAGCTGTCATTTTATGACCCATTAAAAATTTAACAAGACCCTTAGCTTGAGAAACACTGTTATAGACGATATAATTATTTTTCTTACTTTTTAAGAAAGATTTTAACATAATCATAAAAATAAGCTAAGACACATACATGACATTGAAAATTTGAATAATCAACTTAATTTTCTTCACAAGTTCATTCCTTACATTAAATTATTTTTCCTAATTCTTTTCGGTTTATTATTAGCATTTAATTATTACTTAATTTATTTTGAACTTTCAAAATCTATTGCAAAATTATTTTAACTTGAGACATTAACCGAAAATGCATAAATATTATATGACAAATTTTTATCAACTCTTGAAATGTTTTTCATAAATTTTATTTATTTTTTCTTAAATATGATTTACATTTATATAAGAATATTCATGTAACAATAGACAAGAAATACATAATTATATTACATAATAGTAAATGAAGGTTGTACGCAATAAATTTAAAGCATTAATTTAATGTATCTGAAAAACTTGCTTGTTCTTTTCATTGAAATAAATTGATAGTAAGAACACCCAAACGTTGTATTTATATGCTGACTCACATAAGTATTACATGATATCTTCTTTCTCTTTTTGGTTACTTTTGATATCAAGGTTCATGCAAACCAAGATCACGCAGCTAGACGCACGCATTTGTTGTTGTTTTATTTCTTCGTCAAATTATTTACATAGAGAGCAGTCGCGCAAACACTTCGTGGTAATTTAGATAAGTCCATAAAAATATTTACAATTAAATTTGGATAAAAAGAAATATATTTAATTATTACTCAATTCCTTATTCCTCGTTCGCGCAGAAATTAATTATCGCCGAAGAGATTATTTTTGGGGATATGGGCGATCGGTCGACCGGTTACGCTTTTATTTTTATTTGGAGTGCAGCCCAAGAAGCGAGAAAAGAAAGTGGACAAAAGTGAATTTTTCGAATGCAATAAAAAAGTTTCGTTTAACAATCGTGTGTATTGATTCTATTGCAAACATGAAGGAACTGGTGAGTACAGATTTAAACAAATTATTTTTGTAAATTAAAATTTTAAGTTCATTATTTTTCATTTAAGTAAATAAAATATAAAGTTTAATTAAATATATGAATTAATAACATAATGTTATTGAAATAAAAATTAATTAAAATTCTTAGAAAAATTATTCAAATAGTATAAATTATCATCAATTAATATTACTAAATTAATTTACAAGAAAATGATTTATGATTAGTATACGAAAGTTAAGCAAAATAATTACCTAATAATACATGGTGTGGTGACCAATGTACGAAATTTGATCTGAACAATAGACAATTTTTTATACAAAACAGACAATGTCATATACGTATGTGGAACTTACTTCTCAAAATCAATACTTTTGTTAATTCTGTTAGAAAACATTCAAATATCAAAATGAACGGTGGGAATGTATTATTTTGTTGTTTTTTTTTTGTTTTAAATGTATAATAGTGAAAGTCGCGTCACGTCTTTAATTCTAGAAACCTTTCTTAAATCTTTTCTTTAATTATATTTTTATATTGCATTTTTCTCAACACAATTAAAAATAAATTATTCACACTTTCAGTTTTTTAGAGTAAATTTGAAATAGAAATATAATTAAAAAATAAATATAATACCTTTTACAAGTTAATTTCTTATATTAAATAATTTGTTTTAAATTCGTTTATTTTTTTTGTCGGTAGTTTAAGGTTTAAAATTTAAAGAATTACGTTTTTAATTTTCTTCCGTTTAGGCCAAAAATAGCAAAAAAAAATATTTGGCAGATAAAATATTTTTGCTTGTTGACACTTTTGTCAAATTTACTTCAAACTATATATATTTTTTATAATCGGTTAAAATAGAATACGAAAAACAGAGAACAACAAAATAAAACAAGAAAAACAAACAGTGGAAATTGAAAACATTACTATTTTTCCTCAACTTTTCTGTTTTTCCTTTTTCGTTTTTTTATTGCCAGAGAACTGATTTTTCGAAACAAATTTATTTAACACAATTCAACCAAAATTTAAATATTAAAGCTTTAAAATTTATTGCGCCGACATGAAACAATGAAGTTACGTTTTTCTAATTCTTCCGTTTAGGCCAAAAAATGCTAAAAAAAAGTTTAAACAGAGAAAATATTTCTGCATTGCTTTTTGACACTTTTGTCAAATTTACTTCAAACTACATTTTTATTTGTTTTTTTTAGATAACCCTTTATAAAATTATAAAAAAAAAGAAAAAATTCAAAACATTACCATCTTTGCCGTACTGTTTCTTCACTTTTCTATTTTTCCTTGTTTGGATTTATAATGTTCTATTTTATCATGGAACTGATTTTTCTTATTATATTTTTTTTTAAATTAATTTTTAGTTAAATTTATGTAAACGAATATTTCTTATAACAAATAATAGTAGTTTCATAAATAAAGTTTGTGATGAACAAATATAAATATGTATTACATCAACATTTGGCGTTTGAATAGTATTTATCTATTTTCATTAGATAACATTTAATATTTTAGGCATTAATGTAACATTAATTTTTGTATCATCTTTTTAATTTATAATTTATTTTGTTATAAAATCTATAAATGCACAATAATCTAATGCATAAGAATGTCCTAGGGTTTACGACAATTTTAAGGACCTACAAAAATATTTGTGGTACATTAAAAATAATAGATTTAGATTTCAAGAATAATTTATTTCTTAATCAGTGACAACTTTAATGCGGTCTTGTTTGAAGGGTAGAAAAATATTAGATTCCTAAAAGACATTAATAATTAATCATCATATATAGAAATATATCAAAGGTGAAATAATATATAATTTCATAAAGTAAAAATATGCTTGTGAATTTTAATAAATGTACTAATTTTAACAAATTTGTTTATCAAAATGTTGTATGTTATATAAAAAAATGGAAATTAAGTTGACGTAATTGGTTCGCTAAATAATTATATAAGTAGTTCAATAAATCGATTTTATATTCATCGATTTTTATTGCGAAATAAAATATTTAAATTAAAAATAGAAAAAAACCTACTGTATTTTTTAATTTTCTGACGTGAAAATTAGCCTTCTCCGTTCTTTAATGAATAATTGCTCAGCGGCTTTTCATCAGAATCGATTTCTTCAAAGACCTTCAAAACAGTCTCAATTAGTTCAAGGCTTTCACCGAAGTTCCGAATTTACTTTACAGAATTTTTTATTTATTAATTTATTAATTTCCATAATGTGCGTTTTATTATGAAATTTTAAAAGACTGTATGTTTTATATTAATTTTTTTTTATTACATCAAAATGTTTACATATAAAAGCATGACAAAAAAACAATAATTTGAAGTTTTCATGTATTATTATTAACTTAACACACAAACGTGTAAAGCACATTAAATAATTTCATATTAATGAATGAAAATTTCATATTAGTAATTTTAATAAATACAATTTTAATAGCATGTAACAATTATTTTTTATTTCATGTTAATTTATAAGTAATTATGTGTATAATTATTGCAATAAATATTATTCTTATTATTAATTTAAAAGTCAAAAAATTATTCCAAAATAAATTTTAAAATAATTTTTAAATAAAGTTTATGAAATCAGTTTTTTTTAACAATTTTTTTTTGTAGAAATATACCATAATTATTTAAATGATACAGATCATTAATTTTGAGGTATTTCATTTGGTTTTATGATAAAATTAAAACATGGCAAATTATCGACCAAAATTTTCTGTATAATATTCCTTATTTCTTTCTGTTTTTTTCATGTTATATTTATTTTCATGTTCTGTTTTATCCGTTTATAGTTTCATTTTCATCGTTTTAATTGGATATTTAAACTCTATTTCTATTACTTTTCAGCAATATTTTTGTTAATATATAAATGTAGCTAAGTACATCATTTTTTTATGTTAAGTAGTTTCCAAGTTATTCAATTTGTCCCATCGATTATATAAGTATTTATAAAGAGAATATTTAATTGCATTCATTCAAAAAAATAAAAACATTAAAAAAATCGAATGAACTTGAGCATTAAAGTAAATACTTGTAAAAATATGTTTAATTCTTCCAACGATTCGACAAGATTTTTTAAGGAAATTATAAAATTTAATGTGAGATTCATTCATTCAGTTAGAACATTTTTCCCGTGTAATGTTCTTTATTTCTTCCTGTTTTTTTTTTCTATGTTGTATTTTGACATGTTGTGTTTCATCCGGTTATAGTTTAATTTTAACGTTTCTAAGTTTATGTTGGATTTATAACATTGTTTTTACACTATTTTTATTACTTTTTAGCAATATTTTTGTTAATATATTAATGTAGCTAAATACATCATGTTTTTTTTTTAATTAAGGAGTGTTATTCGTTTTTTTTAAGAGTATTCAATTTTTTTAAGAGAATCTTTAATTGTATTCATTTAAAAAATAAAAACATCGAAATAACTTGAGCATTAAAGTAAATACTTGTAAAAATATGTTTAATTCTTCCAACGATTCGACAATAATTTTTAAGAAAATTCTAAAATTTAATGTGAGTTTCATTCATTCAGTTAGTAGCTTTGTTACGTAATATTACTTGTTTACTTATTTGTATGGCTTTTCAAGTAAACCTACTTTTATTTGAAAAAATATAAAACTATTAATTGAGACATTTTTTTGTAGCAACTTTTCTTTAATATCAAAAAGTATACAGTTATAACTCTGTTAATATTAACTCTGATATCAAAGCTTCGATTTTATTTAGTGAACACAAAAATTATTATAACCAGTAAATACAAATTATTAAAAGTAATTTAATTAAACTAAAAATTAAGTTACGCAAGTGACTTAATCAATAATGATTATGAAGAGGATGTTAGAAAATTATTTAATGTAGGAGATTATAGTGAAAGATTCAGTAATCTTTGCAGTGAAGACGAAATTAAAGAATTTGTTGCCTAAAACAAAATTAACAATAAAAAATTTAAGGTTTTTACATGATACAGAAATCTTTTTATTTACTTTAGTGAAGATGATTTTGATTTAGGAAGAAGTTAACTTTTTATAACTTCTTATATCTTAACAATTGTTAAATGAAGCAAATGGAAAAGTAGAAATAATTAACAAATTTTAAAATGAGATTTAAGTTAATTTTTTATTTAATAACAATAATTTTTTTAATAACATTTTTTTACCTCTGACAATAAATTATATTTTTAACAAAATAATTTTGTGGATTTTGTTAATCAATACACGACTTATTTCTTTAAGTGTACTTATTTTTTTTTCATTTTGTGTTTCACTTGACTAAATAATCCATTTGCATTTCGCAACTTCAACATTTTGTGAAAATTGGATTAAATATAAATTGCAAAAAAAAAATACCAATTAATTAATCAGGAACAAAAAAATGTATTTTCGTACCAATTACACGTGAATTACATTATAAGTAATCATCATTAGTTAAATACAATATAATTTGTTCATTTGTAATTCATGATAAATAAAAATCGATACAATTTACATTTATTTACATAAAAATAATTATAATGCATTTAATGAAATGTAAATATCTCAGTAGATAATTACATTATATTTTTCATTTATATTCCATGACTTTTGGATGAAAAGTTCAGTTCATTGCCATTCATCAGTTGAGTAAGCGAGGTATGTTATATTTCTATGAAAATATTTTTTCCTGTTTTCCAAATTGAAGTACGAACTTTCCTACTGACCTGCAAATACGAGAATAAATCTTTCAGTAAGGTCAAACTTAGTTATTTATAATTGTTTAAAAATATACAAATAAAATTGATTTATTTATAATTAATAAAAATATGAACATCATAATTTTAAATATTCATAATTTTGATATTTTAATACATTTGATTTGAAAATCAGTGAAAGTTATTTATAATTTGAACTCCCTCAATGACCTCTTAGATAATTCCATATAAAAAGCTTGTTCAATTCATGAAAATTGTCTACTTTTTTTAGGTCAAAATATTTGACTCAAAATTGAAACGTAACAAAAAGTAAAAATCCTAGAAAAATCTATCAATTTTTTCAAAATTATTGAAAACATGGGATAATGTAAAAAAAATATTTATAGTTTTATTCAAAGTAAAGATTTAAAATCAAATAATTATTTCATCTAAATTATGTACATTCACTGTTTACATAAGTTAAGCAATAGGTACTTGAATGGGTGATCAGTCTGTCTCAAATGAATGATATTTTATTAAAAAAAACCTCTTTAATAAATGTATTCTATATACGGTATATTCAATCACTGTGTTCGCGTGGGACACAATTGTATCCCAGAGTTTTTAAAAGTGCACTCCATATAATCTTAGCTCATATTGTCCTTAATCGATTCCAAAACAACTAAGTATAAAATGCATCAAAGAATAATTCGAGTATTTGTACTAGAAAAGATGGTGGAAGAACAACTTTTGAACTTTTTTTAAATATCAATTATTTTTTCTTCTTTTTTTTGCATTTTTTAATATATTTATAAAGTAAAGACATTAAAAAACATTCTGCTTCTTATTACCTGAAATTGAGAACTATAAACAAGAAATTAATGTGGGATACAAATGTATCCCAAGCTTTTCTTAAGTTTTATGTCAGAGACTTAATTTATTGAATACTCAAAAATGGATTTATAAATATATACAATTTATATGAGCTGTCATATATAATCTAATCAGTTTCTATATCTACTATAGTTAAATCTAAACTTAAATAAATAGTGCGAGTAAATAAAAATTAATTGCAAATAACACAAGAAACTATTATATCACAAAATAATCAAGATTTAAATATGGAATATCTGAGGTTTTAAGTTTTTCTTTTTTGCAAGTACAAAAACAACTTATAATTGTCTACGTCATTAAAAATAGATAATTGCATTTTATTAATAGCACTGCACTACAACTAGTTGACAAACCGAGGTAAGACAAAATCGATCTTTAGTCGTATTTCAAAGCGTGATATTCGTAGTAATTATAAATTATTTCCTTTACTTTATTTTTATTATTTATTGTTTTTTTCGAAGAAAATTTTGGATTTTAAATGTAATTCTTACTATAAAAGTGATATTCATTTAGGTCAGGGCATTACGATTCAATTCACTGAAACGTAAAAATTCCTAAATTACCTTACGCTTGAACTCAAGGTCAATTTATACATGTAAAATATTCAACTATTAACAGTGCAGTAATGAAACAAAAAAATGAAACGAAGTTGAAGCTGTTTACTTCTTTAGTGTTTTTTTAACATTTTTTATTATTTTTATTAAAAAAACGTAACTAGTTTCTTAAATTCATGGTCGTTCTGTGCAATCTGTAGGAAATAATGAGACAATAATTAGTTGTTGTTTGCAGAACGAAATGCAACGTTTCCTGGAACAGCTGATCCCGGAAAAGCCGAAGTCAACATTGGGCTTCGCCACATCATATCCGACCCTTCGAGATCATCCTTTGCACACTCCGGAACAATGGTTGGAGGGCAAGAGGACTGATGATAGGGCCGAAGATCTCTGGCGCATAAATGACAGTCTTTACGATTTGACGGATTTTGTAGAGAAACATCCTGGAGGTCAAGACTGGATCAAATTGTCTAAGGTAAACGCATTTTTACATAATTATCTTATGATTCCTATAAGTTTTACTATGTTATTACGAGTTTATCATACTTTGATAATTAAATACCGAAAACTTATATTAATCTCAAATGTAAAAATGGACAACTACAAATATTTAAAATACTTATGATCAAAGTTTTTTCTCTAATTACAAGTAAACATAGCATTTATAATGACGTCATCATAAAGTCAAACTTTGACAATTATGAACTTAAACGTCAAATCAAAACTGTCAAACTTTGACAATTATGAACTTAAACGTCAAATCAAAACTGTCAAACTTTGACAATTATGAACGTCAAATCAAAACTGTCAATGTTAATTAACTTAATTAAATATTTATTAAATATTAGTAATTATGAATATCATTTAATGTCATTTAACTGAAATTGTAGATGTTTTAATAAAGAAACATTATTGAGTGATTAGAAGTAAAAATAAATTGTTTGCTTTGATTTCTAGGGGACTGATATTACTGAGGCGTTTATATGCCATCATCTGTCGAACGTACCGGAAACCATAGTAAAAAAGTTCTACGTGCGAGAAGCGAAAGAACCGCGAAATACGCCTTTCACCTTGAAGGATGACGGTTTCTATAAGACATTGAAGAGAAATTGCGTGGAAGCATTGAAGAGCATTGATCAGAAGGATGATAGAAAGACTAAATTTATAGCTGATGGCTTGTTCTTCAGCTACATGTTATTGGCCTTAGCAGCGGCGCATTTTCAGAGTTACGTCTTGGGTTTCGCTTCAGGGATTTTCTTAAGTATGACGGCGATCGCTGCGCATAATTTCTTCCATAGGAGGGACAATTTCCGAATGCACTACTTCGATTTTTCGTTGTTGTCTTCGAAGGGATGGCGCGTGTCTCACGTTCTCAGCCATCACATCTACACGAACACAATTTACGATTTGGAGGTCTCCGCAGTGGAACCTTGGTTCCAATATCTTCCTGTAAATAAGCACCCGTTTTACAGATATATCTCGTGGTTGTACAGTCCGATCGTGTACTTGGTGATGCTACCAGCGAGTTGGATCAAAATGTAACTATTATTCATTGACATTCCGCAGATTATTAATTATTATTGTTGAATTTTAGGGTTATTCAGTTCATTATTGATGGAGGTAAAAGCTTCCACAAAGCATCTTTGCTACCGATTGTTGCTTTCACTTTTATGTACTACTTCTCCACCGGCAGTTTCCTCAATCTCCTCTTGGTATATGGTGCATTATTAGCAGGTTTAGGTTTACACTTTGGCTTCATCGGTGTCACAGCTGCTCACCATCATCCGGACATCTTCCACGACGGAGATAAACCTAGGTAAGTGAATAACGAATTACCATCATGCAATCAAATCAATTGTTGGTTTTCTCTTTAGCAAAGAGAAAGGAGAGATGGATTGGGGCATCCACATATTGGACACGGTGATGGACAAGACCGATGTTACCGGAAACGATTTTCTGGTCTTGACGACTTTCGGAGACCACTGCATGCACCATTTGTTCCCGACTTTAGACCACGGAATCCTCAAGCATCTTTATCCCGTTTTACACGACACCTGCAAACAATTCAATTTGGAGTACAGAATAACCACGCAGTTGGATCTGATGGTCGGGCAATTCAAACAGCTGGCGAAAATCCAAGGAAAAATGCAATAAAAAGGAAACGATAATTTATGCACGTGTATATTTTGTATATACAATTTATTAACGCATTATTTAAGCTTCTTAAACATTGGCTTAAGTAACTAGTCTTAAAATTATTATATTTATACGAGCTACCAATGGATTTTAGACATTTACGAGAACATAAAACTGTAATAGATAAGAGAATTTATATAATTAGTTGAATGGTAAATAAAGATCTAAAAGTATCTAAAAATTATTATTATTTGCACTTAATTAGTAGACATTAAATATTTATTTTTGGATCAGTTTGTAAACATGCAATATGTGTAAATGCGTTTTGTTTTTTTCTGTCAATGTTACGATTTTAATTTTTGACATTTGACAGATGTCACTTTTAGTTTACTTTAACCGTAATTTTATTTGCAACTGTTAATTTTTACATATAGTTTTATTTTTTATATCCGTAAAGTTAAGAAAACTACGGATGAACACATAGAGATATATGAAGTTTGTGGTGTTTATTACTTAACAGAACGAACATGTCAGAATTAGTTGAAATAATTTCGTTCTGGAGATTTTCTTTATTTGTAGATGACCAAAGTTCTGAGCAGTTTATATTTTTTTAAGAGACTTTAAATTTAGTATGAAAACATAGCGTTAATTATTTTTTTTAATCACGACCGTTCTAAATGACATTTTCCATTAGATTTGTATAAATTTAAATTTTCTAAAATTATTTTAAATAAACTTAAATACTTGTGAATGGTACTTGCATAATAATATTAAATCATATTACAACTTTAAGAATATTAAGAGTTTATTCAATTGATAATAAAAAATACGACTTTGATTCTAATTTTTTCAAATAAATTTTATCTTTTTTATTTTATTCAAAAAATTTTGTATTTTCAGATATTTTATCTTTTTTAAACTTAGTTTTCCATCTTCTAAATTTTTTAAAAACTTTCTTTCTTATACTTAAGATTTGTCTTTTAGATCCTAGAAATGAGATGAAATTTTCATCTTAGAATAAATATACAATCTGCATTCTTCATTCAAAATTTCAGTTTCGTCTTCATCCGTTTCATTACTCCACTTCTTCTCAATTTCTTCTATTTAGAACAGATTTTCCTTTATATTTTTATTTTTTATCTCCTTATTTTTATTGTATATTTTTTGTCTTATTTCATAATTTTAAAATTATTTAATTTATTTCATCTTATCAATCAATCTTCTCATTTTTGTAAACATTTATGTGTTTCACTCGCATTATTTTCAATTAAAATACAAAATTCTTTAATCTTCTTACATGTCTTACATCATTAATCTTTTTTCTAATCCTTCTTCATAACATAAATCAAATAATTCACTCTTTTTAAATATTTTTGCTGGGATTTTGTCTATCCATTTGTCCCTTTCTCAGAAATTACTAAATTTTAACTTGTTAATTATGTGATAGTTTTATTTGAAATTAAGGTTATGCAACTACAGTGCACTAGAGTATAACGGTTCAACTATAATAACACATTTAAATAATTCTACAAATGCGTTGAAATAGAAATTCAAAAACTCCTCCTATGCAACACGTTTTTGCTTGTTTTTTTTCTTCTTTTCTTGATGTTTTATAATTCTCTTCCTCTCATTTCTAAAACGATGTTGTGGTTGTTTTTTTTTTGTTTCAGGCGAAAGAGAAAACAATGAATTGAGGCTAGCAAATGGTGATAGTTAGTGGCGAGGTGAAAATTGTTTCGCGGACGATTTGTTGCGTAAACTGGAGAGCAGAGAGATTTCCGCGAGAATTTCTTTTCGCCGTCTTCGTGCCAGTTCCAACGCGGATTTTATAGGTGAAGGCATTAGTAAGACAAACAAAACTAACAAAATAAATTAATAAGAATAATCAGGTACGAGGCGAATCCGATATTCTCTACGCAGTCAATTCAAAGATTCAAACGCGCGAGCGCATACAAACGCGAGAAAGTGTTAAAAATAAAAGTTAGTTTTAGTTTTTTTTAATCTCGTTGTTGTTGTTGTTGCAAATTTTATATTTTTTTCTTTTTCTGTTTGATTGTATTTTTATAGTAAGTTATAAACTGTGCAGATTTTTATTTTTATTTAAACCTGAAGAAATTATTCACATTATTTTTAGAACGTAACATTTTGTATTCTTTTAACGATTTCATTCTTTCATTAATTTTCCTCGAAGTAACAATGTGGTTTTAACAAGAACTATTGTAATTTAAACAATAATTCTTTTAAATAACTTAAATAAATACCTTTTTCTTAAAAAAAAATAAATATTTTCAATTTATATTTATTTGTGAAAGCAATAATAAATAGAAAATATTAACTATTAATGTATTCAAACTATTAGGATCTTAAAATTAAATTTTATATATCAAAAAAATGAAAGTCCAAAAAATGCAATAAATTTTTTTTATAAAAATGCGTTGACATTTTATGTTTATATAATTTGTATAGGATATAAAATTAATCATCATAAAATAGAAAATATTCAGATAAAATCCATTATTTAATAATCTAAGAATAGAAGAAATGCATCAACATAAAATAACACAGTTTGAAAGTTTCATATAAAATAAATAATTTAAATGAAATATCAGAAATAAAAATATACATTTTTCACAATGATTTATAAAAAATTTAGACATTTTTTAAATTAAACAAAAAATAATTACAACATTTTTGATCACTTCGTATTTACTCTTAATGAAAATTTGATTTTGAAGAATAACACTTGTTTTTAAATAACTTTTAATTTTAATAATTAAAAATTTGAGTATTATATGTTTTATCAATATTTTAATTCATGTTTAAAAGTTAATTTATTTTATATAATATAATTTTCTGCGTCAAATCGTTTCAAATAAAAACTGACATAACCTTAATTGAAAAGACAATACGTGCGTACATAATGATAAAGCTTCTTTTATGACATAATTAAAAAATATTGCTTGTTTTTTTTAAAATTTAAATTTTCGATTAGTTTTATAATTCTTTAACTATTAATATCAGAAAATTACGTTTTGAATAGTTTCACGGTTAAAAACTAAATTTGCTTCCATGGTAAGCTAAAAGTGACATATATCAAATGTCAAAAGGAAAAGAAATAATAACATTGACAGAAGTCTTACAAAAACAAACGATCTGTTTCACATAGTCATTTGAAATTCTGTCAGAAAATTCACTAAATTTAGGCTAATAATGACGTTTTATAGTTCTTCTTCTTTGACATTTGACATTTTATCAGAAAATTCACTAAATTTAGGCTAATAATGACGTTTTATAGTTTTTCTTCTTTGACATTTGACATTTTATCAGAAAATTCACAAAATTTAGGCTAATCATGACGTTTTATAGTTTTTCTTCATTGATATTTAACATTCTATCAGAAAATTCACTAAAGTTAGGCTAATTTAGGTTTTATAGTTCTTCCTTGACATTTGACTTTCTATCAGAAAATTTACTAACTTTAGGCTAATCATGACGTTTTATAGTTTTTCTTCTTTAATCTCCAAAATAATATTATATTTTTTATTTATACAAAGAAATATGCTATAAGATAACCTAAGAGGAAATTCATTTGTAACCACTTCTTTATGTACTGCTTTTTAACTTTCGTTTAAACAAAATATTAATTTATATAAAAAAAATTCTTAGGACAGATTTGAATTGTTTTTCAAGTAAGAAAGATTTATAATACCAACAAATATGAAACCATCAATATTAAAATTATCAAATTTGTTAATTTTTAAAGGTTTAATTAAATAATGAGCAGACAAAAATATACATTTTTTTTATAACATCAAAGTCCTTTCAGATGATGTAATAATATTAACAAGTTTTCGTAGTTCATTAAAATAAATAGATGACAGATTTAATTTGTTCTTTTTTTTGCTGATATATAAAAATGAACATGTTTTTGTCATTAACATAAATAGATTAGTAAATACGAGGTGACAACAAAGTTTATATTAAATATCGAATTATTGTAAGAAAATTAATTTTCTAATTGATTAATTGTTAAATTAACATTGATGTTAAATATGTTAATAAGGGCGTAAATCATGTTGGTATTGAAACGTTAAACTGCTTAATCAATCAATTGAAATGCAATGCTTAAAAATAACAAATCTCTAAATGTCTCGGCTCATTTAGCATTCAGATTGGAACGATCACCTTCTGAGCTTTGAATAGGCTGCATTCCGGTGAGAATTGTTTGCAATTAGATTTTTCCCGTTCGGAATTAAAGGCAGAGAAAACGCTTCTGTGTCCGAGCAGAGTAAGTCTTTTCTCTCCTTGAGTGCAACGGATTAGGCCTTGGGGAAATGCAAACACACGGTGATTTCTGTTATCGACACGATCCTACCATTATTCAATCCCGCCCAACGCAATTCGAATTCATGTTATGAATTATTAACAACAAAGTCTATGCGGTTTTCCGCTTTGCATATGCAGGTATCGACGAAATGCTCTTCACCGTCTGCACCGTCTTGTGTTCCCTCTTGCAATCATCCTCAGCACATCTTTCCGAAGACGATGCCACATTACGTACGGTAAAGTATCATACTTTATTCATTTTAAATTTAAAAAAATATTTATTCTTAGTAATTAATTTAAAAAAATATATAATTTTAATAACTGTTTATATTAAAACTATTTTTAACTTAGCAACAACTAATATTTAAATTATAAACCAAATATAAAATGACTCTTTAAAAGTCCAAACATATACTAAAAATGTTCTAATACAATCTACACTATTAATTACAAATAAAAAGACAATCTGAACTTCTAAAGAAGAAGAGAAACTTAATGCATGTATAATTAGCATTCAGATTGGATATGAAAATCATTACTAAAAATTATAAAATATATAAAAATCCATTTTCTTATGAAAATATGCATTAAGTATTAAACATGTTCAAGAAATCAACTCTATGTTTAATAATTATTAATCATTAAATTTAGCGTTAAATAATGTTTTGTTAGTTTTATTTTCGAAAACGAATGAGTTAACATTCATTCTTCAATTCATATAAAAAAAATTATATTTGTTAACAATTTTGATAGTTTTATAATTTGATTAATAAATAATAGTAATAAAAAATTTTAATCACAGGTAAACTGTCTTAAAATTTTATATAAATTAAAATATTTTATAAATCAGCGTTTCTCAACCATTTTGTGACGCGACCCAACTTATTTTATAATAATATATTTTGACGTTTTGATGCAAGATGACAGCTGTCATTTCGTTAGAATTCAATATATTTTTGAGCCAAATTATTGAATAATTTTCAAATATTAGCTGAAAATTATCTATCTAATAAGTGACATAATATTATCAATAATCTATATCAAAATATCCAACTTTGTTGTTGATTTCTTGGTATAAAAACTAATTGAAAAACATTAATCTTACTTGGTATTTTACAAATTTTGTTTTGATTGTCATTATTTCTTTAGATCAACGTTCTTCAACCTTTTACACTGGCGCACCGACGAAATTATGAGAAAAAAATCGAGAATTGACAGAAATATTAAAAAATAAAAACAATTAAGATACTAGAAAATAGATAATTTAATTGATTTAATTAATGATTTCACAAATCGGTTGAAGAACACTGATATAAATTAAAATATTTTATAGATCAGCGTTTCTCAACCATTTTATCGCGCGACCAAACTTATTTTATAATAATATTTTTTTGACGTTTTGATGGAAGATGACAGCTGTCATTTCGCTAAAATATAATACTATAATATAATATATTTTTGAGACGAATCATTGAATAATTTTCAAATATTACCTGAAAATTATCTATCTAATATGTGCCACAATATTATCAATAATCCATATCAAAATGTCCAACTTTATGTTGATTTCTTGGTATAAATCCTAATTGAAAAACATTAATCTTACTTGGTATTTAACAAATTTTGTTTTGATCATCATCATTTCTTTAGATCAACGTTCTTCAACCATTTACAATGGCGTACCTGAAAAATTATGAGTAAAATTTCGAGAACCGGCAGAAATATTAAAAAAAACACAATTAAGATAGAAAATAAATAATTTAATTTTCTAAATTATTATTTTTTATTTTGATTTAGTGTTCATTAAAAAAAATTCTAGTAGATTCACGATATTTCTATTTATAAGTTAACAAATATATAAAATTGTGTAAACTCTTATTTTAAATAATATTTTACATATGAAAATATTTAGATAAAAAAACTACTGCCAATTATATTATGAAAATCTCTAAATATAATTTGTATTTCTTGAAAAGTAAAATCGATTCTATATAAATGAATAAACATTTATAAAAATATATATTTGATAAAATATGAAAAAAAAAATACAACTGGCCAAAAGACCAATTGGTTAATTATTATTAAGTTAACAATTATATAAAAGTTTGTAAACTCTTATTTTAAATAATATTTCAGATATGAAAATATTTAGGCAGATAAACTACTTCTATATGAATGAATGAACATTTATAAAAATATTATTTAAAATTTAAAAAAATGCACTGGTCAAAAGATCAATTGGTTAATTATTATATTAATTACTCTTAGTACAATAACGTTCAAGATAAGAAATAACAAGAATACATATATTTACACAATGCACAGCCCATGGTCAAGTAAGTAGGTAGCATAATTACCAATAAATACATGCAGTAGCATTCTAACATAACTTATTATTAAATAAATATCTTAGACCTTAAGCTATAGGGCACTGACTATAATTCATAAGATTTATTTTATTTTCTCATTATCATAAAAAATATAGTATCTAATTATCGAAAATTCTAACTTTGATACTAGTACTAAATGTCACTATCGATTTTATTTAATTTTGGGGTTGTTGGACAAGTGGCGGATATATCCGCCCTATTCTTTACGCAAGAGGCTAAGCTTATTTAAAATTGTATACAAGGCTAGTGTGGAGGTGCAGTAATCTTAGTTCTTAGCGTGGTACTGGTATGTTAAGATCAACTTTTTACGTTAATTCTGTAGATTAATGTTACATGAAGGCTAGTTAATGGATTAAGTCTTCAAGAATTTATATTTTTATTTTGTATTGTAAAGTCAACACTTCAATTTAATGTCTCAAATAGTGATAGTTGTGGAAATAAATAAAAAAAAACTATAGATTTTAGTTGCGATACTTGTATTACCACGTCCTTGAAAAGTTGATATGTTTAATAACATCTTGTATTAACATATAATGAATTTTAGTTTATTTATTTGTATTGTTGTTAGCCGGAGATTATTACAAAATATGGGTATCCTTTTGAATCTCATCAAGTCGTGACCAGCGATGGATACATCTTGACGCATCATCGAATTCCAAGTAATAGTACGAAAAAGGCTCCAATAATCCTGCACCACGGTTTGCTTGGTTCTTCCGCGTACTGGATATTGAGACAACCAAAATCTCTAGGTGAAAATTATCTAATAACCAATGCAAAAAGTTTACTTTAAACGTTGCTATCTATTTAGGCTTCATGCTTTCCGATGCTGGTTACGACGTGTGGTTGTTGAATAATCGAGGGAATGAATACTGCGAAAGACATTCGCATTACAATCCTCAGAGGGATAGAAGAAGCTTCTGGAACTTCAGTTGGCACGAGATCGGCGTGCACGATCTTCCCGAAACGATCGACTACATTCTTAACGTGACTGGTTCGAAGAGCCTCTACCATCTGGGGCACTCGCAAGGTACTACTGTACTCCTGGTGATGCTCTCCGAGAGGCCCGAATACAATTCCAAAGTGAAGATGCATATCGGATACGCGCCGGTTGCGTACCACAAACATACCACGAGCTTCATGTTTAAGGCTTTGGCCCCGATTGAGGCAGTCGGAGGCGTAAGTTTTCTTTATCCGTTTCAAGTCTTTTAGTGTTTATTCAACGATTCCAGTAGTTATCCGCTCTGAAGCTGATCCTAGGCGAGTTCAACTTTGCACCGAGCACCGAAATGCTTAGACAACTAGTTTCATCCTCTTGCAAAGACAACGATAAAACGCAGTTCCTCTGCTCCAACATCTTCTACATGACGATGGGCTTCAATCCGAAGCAGATGAATACCTCAATGCTTCCCACAATATATGGACACTTTCCTGTTGGCTCTTCTACCAAACAACTGGCCCATTATATACAAGAAATGAATTCCGGTTCGAGCACTAATCGTCTCCAATAACCGTCATTAACATACATATCAATTTCAGGTAGATTTCGGAAGTTCGACTATTACCTCTTCGAAAACCTGAAACGCTACAATCAGATCTCTCCGCCGGACTACAAGTTGGACAACGTGAAGATTCCTTTCTACGATTTTCATGGAGGCAAAGATGCTTTAGCCCAACCGCCCGATGTCCTCCGACTGCACGGAAACCTTCCCAACCTGAAGAAATCCTTCTACATCCCGGACTGGGCCCACATGGATTTCATTTACGGAATCGACGCCGAAAAGGAGATATACTCGAAAACTTTCGAAATCCTCAACGGCCTAATATAATATCGTAATTTAAATTACACCAATTATTAGAGTAAAGTATTCAGAAATAACTATTATGAAAGTTTTTTCCTGTTTTTAGAAAATGCTTTCAATCATTTATAAATAAAATATTAAATTTAGGACAAAAGATTCACAAAACTGTAACTTTTTCAAATTTAGTATTTTAGACAACCATATTTACATGTTAGCAGCAAACATTTTTCTTTCAATTAATTTATCTGCGAATTTTTTATATACGCAATATAAAAATAAATTGACATGATATACTTGAATCAACAACTAAAATTATAATTTGTTAATAATTTTTCAAGATTAATTATAGAAACTTTATATTTATATGACATAATATAAAATAGACAAGTTTAATAATGCTAGTTACCATCGTGATAAATAATATAATATATAGAAATAAATTAAATTATATAAAATATTTTATTTACATTTTTTTTATCAGATTTCTGATATTTCCTATGACTTTGTATATTATAATATAATTATTAATAAACATATAGTAATATTAATAATTGTAATAACAATTTAATAGTAATAATAACATAAAATTGAGTTAAAATTAATTTAAGTTTGCCTTTTCTGATTCTATGATCATCAAAAGAAAATGTTTTTAAACTTAAAATGATGAAATAATTTGTTGTGTAATACAAACTTTATTTAGTTTTTATAAAATAACAAACAAAAATAATGTGAAAAACAATTATTTGAAATAAGTAAGTTGAATTTACTTTCATTTCAAATTTTGTTGAGAAATTTCCTTGAATGTAAATAATCTACTTTACCTTGAATGAAAAATTCTAGATTATTAGTAAGTAATAATAATTATATAGATTTTAGTTATTTTTATTAGTAAATGCAAAGGTGAATGTTAGAACTATTAGTTTACGTCGATTGTATTAGTTGAAAGTTTAAATTTAGCGGGTTAAATTTCCCGCGCCGGAAGTTCTAAACCGGCGGTAGGGGGCGGTCGTTTTGACTAGCTAAGTGGTCGGGTATAGTATGTGTGCCTCTCGCGTTCTGCAACCACGCGTGTCAAAATGGCGAAAAAGAAAGTGGAGGATAAAAACAGCGAAAACAGTGATAATACAAAAAACGATGGTGAATTATCGTCCACTGAGGAAGAACCCAACTTCAGCGATCCCGAGGACTTCGAAGACGACATCTCCAATGAAGGTAAACACTTGAAAAATCATGTCAAGATTATGGCTACAAAATGGTGATGCATGTGTTTCTCGACGGAATCGAACCTTAAATATGTATAATCTACAATTATATGGGCCGGTTTATCAACGCAGTTGTTACGCCGAAGACGCAACGTGCATCCTGTATTGTTTCCGCTGATGCCAACATATGTCAAGCTATGTTAAATTTAGGTTAATTTTTAATGTCAAATTAAATTTTCTTGTAGAACTTCTCGAAGATCTCCTGAGAAATAAGCCAGAGGAAACTGATGGCGTTGAGAGTGTTATTGTTGTTGATGGTGTGCCAGTCGTTGGTCCTGACCGTATTGAGAAACTTAAGTCTGTCATCAATAAACTATTCACCAAGTTTGGCAACATTGTGAATGAATACTATCCAGTTAACGAGAAGGGCTCCACCAAGGGTTACATTTTCCTGGAATATTCTTCGCCTATGCATGCAGCAGAAGCAGTGAAATTGACTAACAACCATAAGTTGGACAAGCAGCATACCTTCCTTGTCAATATTTTCACTGATTTCAACAAGTATGAGAAGATCCCTGAAAAGTGGGAGCCTCCAACTCCAGAGCAGTACAAGGGGCAGGGTGATTTGCATTATTATCTACTTGAACCTGATGCGTATGATCAATTCTGTGTTGTCAATGGGCCTGGTCAGTCAGTGCAAATCTGGCAAAACACCCAGCCTGAACCTACCTGCGTGGAAGACAGACAGATGTGGACCCAGACATACATTAAGTGGTCACCTTTGGGAACATATTTGTCCACTTTCCACAAGCAAGGTATTGCCTTGTGGGCTGGTCCCAACTTTACCCAATACAAGAAATTCTCTCATAATTTGGTTCAATTCATTGATTACTCGCCATGTGAAAAGTATTTGGTTACTTACTCCCCTCAGATTGATACAGACAACCCAGATCAGAAGAGGATTATCATTTGGGACATAAGGTATGTTTTTTTTTGCATTTTTATTATCTGAGTATTGTTGTAAATAATTGTGTTTCATTTGTAGGACTGGTTTAGAAAAGCGATCTTTCGATCCTGAAGGACCATCAGCCTGGCCTATTTTCAGGTGGTCTCACGATGATAAATACTTCGCCCGCATGGGTAACGAGATTTTGTCAGTTTACGAGACTCCCTCGTTCTTCTTAATGGATAAAAAGTCCATTAAGATTCCTGGTATCAGGGATTTCAGTTGGTCGCCGACGGATAACATTATTGCCTATTGGGTTGCTGAGGATAAGGATGTACCTGCTAGGGTTATTTTGTTAGAAATACCGAATAAGCAAGAGATCAGGAGTAAGAATTTGTTCAGCGTGGCCGATTGCAAGATCCACTGGCAAAAGTCTGGAGACTATCTTTGTGTTAAGGTAGATCGTTACGCGAAGGTGCGCAAGGAGAAGAACGAATTCAAGTATTCCGGAATGTATTATAACTTCGAGATCTTCCATATGCGTGAGAAGCAAATCCCTGTAGATAGCGTTGACTGCAAAGAACCGATCCAAGCATTCGCTTGGGAACCGGTTGGCACCAAGTTCTCATTCATCCACGGAGATTCTCCTAACATTAACGTGAGTTTCTACGGCATCCGCATTGGTCAAGCGCCGATTTTGCTGAAGAAGTTCGAGAAGAGATCATGCAACCACCTGTTCTGGTGTCCAACCGGACAATACATCGTTTTGGCTGGTGTCGGCTCGAACGGAGGATCTTTGGAGTTTGTCGACACCAAGGAATTCTTGGTGATGAACTCGACAGATCATTTCCAAATGTCCGACGTCGAATGGGATCCCACCGGTCGTTACGTAGTGACCGGAGTGTCCGTTTGGAAGACTAAGGTCGATACCGGTTATTGGATCTGGTCCTTCCAAGGAAAGATCCTGAAGCGTATCAATCAAGAGAAGTTCGCGCAACTGTTGTGGAGGCCTAGGCCGAACACGCTGCTCACCGATCAAATGCAAAAGGACATCAAGAAGAACTTGAAGAAGTACTATGCCCAATTCGAGAGCAAGGATCGCATGAGGCAGACTCGTGCTTCCAAGGAGCTGATCGAGAAGAGATCTGCATTGATGGAGCGTTTCAACGAGTACAGGAAGACCAAGAACGACGAATACATTGAAAATAAACCTAAACGTCTAGCCCTTAGGAATAGTAAGTCTATTTGAACTAAGCATGCAGATATATTTATTAACTAAAACTTTTTTCTAATTTTCAGATGTTGATACTGACGAATTGGATGGAGATACGGAGAATGTAGAAGAGGAAATAGTTGAATTCTTTATTAAGGAGGAAACCATTCTGATCGACTAGCGACACAATTTGCCGGTGAATTATCTTCCTGTGTTTCGGTTGCAGGACACAGGAGGAAACAGTGGGTGTCTCGGACAGGTGGTGCATTTTTTCTTTAATAAAGCGTACTTCTACCAGAACATTTTTTGGAAGTTTTTTATATCCCTAGCAAGACTACTATATTAATCGGTTTGGTTTTCCATTTATTTTTTTCTTTAGTATTGATTTTAATATAGTATTTGTATAATAATAATAGTAATACAAGGAGATCAACTTATAACATCCCTTTAATATTAATTGTTGTAATTTAACAATCAGAATTTTGTTTCAGTTTTTTTTTTGCAGTTGATTAATAACGTACATAGAAGATTTATATTTTTTGCGCTGCATATTATGTATTATTTTAGTAATTATTTCTTTGTTGTGAGGCGTTATGTGTTTAGTGAAATACAATACCTTTTATATAACATAAAAGAACGAGTATTTTATTTTTGTTTTATTTCGATCGGTCAAAAAGATTCATGAACACCATCAGCTCGATCGATCATATTTTATCTTGGCATTTATAGGCAGCCGACGCGTATAGAGTAAATGTTTCAAGAAAATAACCCATCTTTTTTTAAATTTATTTCTGGTAAGAGAATTAAGGCTTGAAGATATGTATTTTTTTTAATTAATATTGTTATTATTATCCTTTAGACTTTTATTTCCTTACAAGTACATACTCCATCGGTAATAGTTTCATAGTCTTAGGGAATGTTCCGATCTCGCACAAAATATAAGCTTCACAGTATTTCAGTACCCTCATTCTTCCCTGTTTCCATAAATATCTTTGCCATTATTTGGTCATATAATATATTATAATTTTAATTACTTATATAGTTTATATTACATATAGGTACACAGTTCATCTTCATATAACAGTGAAACAATGAATGAATGTGAAACGTTCGATCGATCACATCATGACGCAATTCGCCGATGTTTAAATGTCACGCCAATAATGTTCATTATATGCATACCATCCATTATCAGTCGATTGAAGCTCAATTTCATGCCAAAGTACATAAAAGACAGAGTACCATTTCCATTCATCCATTATCCCGTAAAAAACAAGTTCATTTCATCTGATCAATATATATAGTATGTTAGTCAATTTTTTTTTTTGATAAACATCCGCGTTCCTTCCTGTGTATTATATAAAAAATAAACCAACTTTTATAAAACCTTTATAATGTTTCGCCCGTGAACGCGAAGTTGAATTTTCGAAATATATATATTTTTGTAATTTTCGAAAAATAAATATTTTTCTTCTTCATCGATCTCATTTAAACTTAAGAATATTAGTTAATAAGTGAACTTGTTTATCTATTATAACTTATTGTAATCCACTAAACGAGTTTAAATCCTCATCGCAAGTAATTTGATTTTCATTTCATGTTTGGGGTATGAAATTCAACGTGTGGATCGCGATCATACATATTTTCTAATTAATAATAAATCACATTAAATTAATCTACTTGAAACGGAATTTCGTTTGGAATTCCCAAATGCGCGAAATTGTGGTTTGCTCATGATCCATAATAACAATTACTGTTTTCGTCTTCAAAACGTTGGCAAATATAAGCTAAGTATATACACATATTTATATATGGTTTTATAGCTCTACTAATTTTGGCAAATTTCGAAATCATGGACAAACCGTTAATGTTCACGTTGACTTCAGGGCTTCCAGCCCATGATTACTTTCTTGAATGGCACGAATAAACCGTGGTAGGGTTCGCTGGAGAGAAAAAAATGTAGAGTTAGTTTAGGATGCAGAAGGTTCGTGCCATATTGATTACCATTGAAAGTATCTTCTATTGTTGTATGTTCCATCTGAATGACCTTCGGGTGAGCTGAGTTGGACCCCGACGAATTGCTCGCTGTGGGATAGGAGATGGCCGATGTATCTGACCCTTCCACCCCGGACACGACCTTCGGGAGTTATCACCTTGACCCAGTAGTCCAGCCTCAAATCCCTGGGCAACCTCGGAAGGAATGGCTGCCAGCCTTGCGGAGGAACGTTGTCCCTAGAGGGTTCCGGCGCCGAAGCCCTTCTCATCCCCGTCTTTGGAGTGCTGCAATGTGGAATATTCGTTAATTGCTTTGAATCAAAGAAGCGGAGCACTGAACCTATAGTAGGCGGCATCTCTTCCGCTTACGATGCAGTCAATCGATCTCCGCAGGTAATGCTCGGCTTCCTCAACCAGACTATCCGTGGAATCGCCGCTATCCATCGTCGAGTTCCAATCGCCTCGCAGCTCTGGTAAAGAGCCATTAGCGAAGCGCACTTTCGAAGGAACATGTCTTATGATGTTTCTACGACTCGGAGAAACTGGAGCCGAACATCGCCTGGAGGGCGCTGGAGGACTCGGCAGCGGATACAGACTGGAGTACCTGGACTGCGAGTGGCTCTCCGACGGCGACGTAAACACGAACTTCTGAGACTGCAGATAATAAATAGTAATCATGCAATTCATTGTTAAAGTCATGAGCTTACAGTGAAACCTGGAGAGTACAGATCGGTGGTCTTCAGGAACTGTCCGTAACTGGAAACCGTCGAAGTCTTCATGTGCGGTGGGCACAAATGGTCTGCCGATCTGGAGAGTTCTGGTACCATGCTTGTGAATCCAATATCGGAGAGCAGAATCCTGCGGGCCTCGACGGTCTTCTCCGACAGCCTCAACCTCGATCCCGGCATCGGGTATTTCGAGGGTAAAGTCGTGAAATTCTCACCGAGCTTCGCCTACATCATCGATAAAACCAAGCAGATAGGTTTGATCCATTATCAGAACACTTTATTACCTTATTGGCCAGGCTGCTTTCGGACCTCCAGGAGGAATTCCCCGGAAGTGCGGATATTTCCGTTTGGGCGCCTGACTCCTTACGGATCGCATTCGAATGGGCTAAAATCGGGCGAGCCTTTCTTCCACCCAAACCCTTTCCAATAGCCTCTCTGTCAAGAGAAATACGAAATAATGAACAAGTTATACTATGGATTCTTATTTGTTTTTCCATCAAATTCCATTAGGATTTCATAACTGCTTTCAAAAGGCTGCTTTAAGTTACATGTTACATCAAACATGTAAACATTATCAATCATGCATTCTAATGGATTCCCATTTCCTCTCAAATAATTATTATTACTTTTTGTCCTCTTATTATCACCGTTTCCTAATTCTATTATATATATTTAATGACCAATATTAATTATTAATACACATTAATATCACGTTTATATTTCCTTAGTTACCTAATATATATATAATAATTATTTCTATAGTTACCTAATCACCCATACAGTGCTTAACTATCGTATAAAATATCAACTATCAGATAGACCTCATTATTTTTCTTCATTATTATTATCAAATATTTTTCCTATTTCCATCATTTGAAATCTCCTTTCGTCCAATTAGTACTTTTTTTCAAATTCTGTTACGGATTATCAAAAACTGAACGTTACCACAAAATGAAAATTTAATTATGTATTAAAATTTTAGTAGCTATTGTTTAACGTGTAATTTTTTCCAATTAATGCCATTTTTGAGAATTTCTACTACATTAAATAAACATTACGAGCGCAGTTTAATGCACATTTTAACAATGGAATATTGATCATCAGCAACTACAATTTCAAATAAAAACTAAACAGTAGTTATTTCCAATAATTAAGGTTGTTTTTAATAATTTCTGGAAGGTGACACCTCTTAGTCATGAATTGCTTTAGGATACGCAATTATTTTACTTAACTATGCATAAGATTAAGTTTAAAAACAGCAATTGAATTAAAAATATTTTTAGATATATTTTAATAACGGCAAATTATAACTTTAATTTTACAATAATATATTAATATTTACCAGGATTAAAAAATAAATAAAACTCTTATTGTTTTACATGCATTAAAACTGCATTAGATTTAACTATAATTATATAACTCAACAATAGATTTTTCATCTTCTACGCAATACATGTTAAATTGCTCATGCTTTAACATATTTGAAGCTTAGATGAGCACGCAATGTTTCTTTATATTACGTAAGATAAATAGATTAAAAAGTAATTTCTGAGTTTTCTTTGAGTTCCCTTTAGAATGCATTATGTGTACTCTAAAAGGAGGTAGTAGCATCGACGTTGGAAGCAGAGGACTGCACTGACGTGACCTATTTAAACGAGCTTTTCGATATAGAATAGCAATATTTATTGATAACCATGGAGCATGTTATAATGAGGTACATACAAAGGGAAAACATCTATTGAAGAGCAAAATAAAAAATATAAATATTACTTCCATTCGGCTTTCAATTGCGAAATATTAATATTTACATCGTTCGAAGCGAAGTCTTCATTTATTTTTTATGGTTGATTTATTTGATGCTCGATATAAAAAAAGAGACAAAGTTATCAATCCGCCATGTATAGATTGTTTGAGCAACGCTTGTCGGTAGCTATCGATTCGTCTTTTGCAAGTAGTTTACTTTTATGTATTATTACTACTTTCGTGTCTGATGTACGATTTAATAAATAAACAACCCTTGTAACACAATTCACCACAATACTGTAACCAGAAACTGGTATATTTATAGTAAAATTCTGTACACATAACTCGGATGTATCTATTATATTTTGTCATGCAAACATAATATTCTTCATACAAAATTTCTACTTCGCCGCGTTTAATTAGATTCCATAATCACGTCTGCCGTAATATATTACATACATTTCATTCATTGCATCCCGTAACAGTTTAAAAAACGTTATTTATGGCTTTATTGCATTATTATTATTATTCAACGTCGTAATTACTTTTCAACTACAATCACTTGCACAAAGTAAGTGCTTATTATTTTTACAGTATTGTAGACAGAAACAATTAACAAAAATTACTTTCTTTTACTCGGTTAGTTTTTATTCTATTACCGTACTTTCTGATTTCTTATAATTGGTTTTTAATTTAATTGAATATTATTTTCATTTCGATTAATGTAGCTTTTTATTTAATATTTTTTGTTATTTTCAAGAAAATAGATTGATTATTACAAGTTTTTAATAAATATTATTATTATTGTTAAGTTAAGTTTGTTTTAGTAGTTGGTTCCTGTAACGTATACGGAACAAGTAATATTGTTTAAGAAATAATATTTGGGTCAGATGTTGTGATTTCTGAAGGTGTTAGGTGTGTGTGTATCGATTCGGTTTCGACACTTAATTAAAAACAAAAATTAGAATTTCCATGGTAACTGGTATAAATACCTGTGTATAATAGGCCTGTACTGTATGGGATTGGGGCACGTGTTTCGTCTGCCCATGGGGAATTCGAGAGGGTCTTGAATGCCGACCTTGCTCATGTCCGTCTCGACGATGCGAACGCGTTCATCGAAACGGTCGAAGCTCTCGTCCTTCTCAAGACTCTTGTTCTCGAAGCTGGAGTCTTGGTACGAGTAGCAACTCTTGAGACTCTTCCCGCCGTGGCTCTCGTCGCGATTGATCGAGTTGTCCGACTTGGAGTTATAAATGGAATCGAGCGTTTGGCTCTGGAAGTTCGTGTTCTCCTGGTTCTCGTTTTCAAAATTGTCGTTGAAGACGTCATCCTCCAATTCGCGATCGGAGATGTCGGCGGAGAGGTTCTGATCGAACTCGGCGTGCTGACAGTGGTTTGGCTCGATGGAGATGAGCGGTTCCTTCAGATTGGACTCCTTGGTATCCTCGTTGGTGAATATCAACTCGATGTCGTCGACCTCCTGGTCCAGCATGTCGGTGCTGGGCGAGTGCTGCAACACTGTAGTCTTCTTCGGCGGGGGTGCCTCGCCGTCGCGCTCCATCTTCTTGAAGATCTCTAGGTTCAGCGATACGGACACCTTCTTACATAATTTCTGCGTCGCAGCGGGTTGCTCCTGCGTTTTAGTCGTCGAGAGATTCTCTAGAGAGCGCGCAACATTCCTCAGCCTCTTCTCCAGGCCAACATTGCGCTGCGCTTTGTTATTGTTGTCCCGATCGATGATCTTCTGCCTGAGCAGATGGTTTTCGATGCTGAGCGCACTAATTGCAGATTGCAGATCCTCCAAGGGCCATGCCTTCAACTTAGATATTTCTTCTCGGCTCTCCTCCAGAGCCCCGCGTAACGAAACCACCGTCTGGTGCAAGGCGCGCACCGTCTCCAGATAGTCACTGCTGCCGATGCCGCTGCTCTTTTCCTGCTTCAGCCCATCCAGATGATCCATCTTCCTCCACGAGAACCATCCATGCTGCAGACCGTAGCACTGAAATCTTGTAGCCAAAGACACAGATCAATCGACTCTGTCGACACGCCGAAGGTGGTACTGGTAGTAGCACTTCCGTAACCAAAACATTGGAATCAATAAATTTGTTTAGCGGCGGCGGCGGACCCCGGGCATGACGCTGGTCGACTCGATAAAACAGCTACGCAAACTCGCATCGACGACTATGACGATGGCAACCAAACAATAGTTCAAACACGACCCAAAACTATACAAATTTGTATACACAGTGTTTTACTAAATGAAAATCGCGAATGAAATATGAAATAGAAAACACGGATTTATCGAACGCGAGCGAGGTGGGAACGCGCTGCGACGGCTCACTTTCTCGGCCGAAATGCGCGCTCTTATGATGGAATTGTGCTCGTCGAGACCGGGCTTGCGGCTTTCGAAATGAGATCATCTCTAGTGCCAATTACAACGGCGACAGCAACATAAACAACAACAACAACAACGCCAGCGAGAGCGACAGAACTACAGCATCATTGATTGTTATTAATTAGTGGCCAGTGCGGGTGTGCAGCGCGCACCGCTCCATTCGAATTTACCGCCGGCTGCCAACATCGATTTTTCACACCCAATGCCAACCTTAAATATGATTATTCAACTTCTTCACAAAAACCCACTACTTACCTAATAACCTGCTCAATTTCACATGCTTCCGCAGGATGATCAAAGAGATGGAATCATGCCAGAGCACTTCAATTTACGAATATTAAATTAAAAATACACTTTATAATAAATTTATCCATTAAAATTCACGCACAATTAGCAATAATAGATGAACTTTCTTAATAACAGTTGTTTTATTATGATTTATAACAACTACGATACCATGGCAACATAACAAAAAATTACATGAGAATATCGCAATTATTTTTGACAAAGATATTCTTTATCATATAATAAGATAAAATGAGATAAATTAATCATTTTGATATGAAGAGTTTATTTTAAACTTATTTATTCTAATGCTGCGCCCGCATCATGCGCCACATGATACTTTAATGTCTGTTAGGAATATCAACTTTCAAATATGTATACATATAAAAATTGATATCTGATAAAATATAGAATATATGTTTATGTTTAATAATAATTTTACAGTAGAATATGAAATAAAATTAGTTGTATATATTTATTTTTGTCTACAAAGATAAGAAATGTTTTATGACAGTGTTGTTATCGAATAAAAGTTATAATAACGTTTAAAACGTTGCAATTCAAACAGTAGGAAATGTTTTTTATGACATCAAATTTAGAAATAGTAATTTATAATATTTTTTTTATGCTGGAATCGGAAGAAGCAATGACTTATAACTATTGGTCAATTTTGCTGTGTAATAGGAGAAACTAGTGCATAATTTAATATAAAAAATATGTCAACATATGGTTTGAAGGCAACGAGCATCATATTTTCAACTGACAGTGGAAAAACTGAAAGTAAAACAATTTATATGTTAATAATATAATTATTTTTTATTGTCATTTTATTTTTTCGTGTTCAACAAATGTATTCATTTATATTCAATGGTGTTATTATTTAAATTTAGATTTAATTGAAAATTTTATTAATTATGTTTAAATCTTATACTAATAAATAATGAATATTTATGCAATTAATTCAAGTAAATAAAACTTAACATATTAATAATATCAATTAAGTGTTATACAACAATATTGATTAATTTTAAAAGTTATTTAATGTCAACTTGGTGCATTTACAAGGACAATTGTCTTAATAGATTTCATTTAGACTTGTTTATGTCAATAGTTGCAAGACTTTAAATAATATTTTGATATGTCGCTGATTAATAAATAAAAAAAGGTTAATAAATGTCAATTGATATTTCATACAAATTTATTTTATTTGTCGTAGAAAACTAAATAACAAAAATTACGTAATTCACTGAATGATTGCAGAGGAATGAGAGTGAAGAGGAGTGATGGAAGATAATAGAGAGCATGATGAGAGAAGAATATGAGTTGATTAGAAGAGAAGAAGAATGATGAGGAGAAATGAAAGAATGCGCCTGCAATTAATTGCAACTGCATGAAACAATGAAGAGTGTTAATTGAGTGTTTGCAAGCCTGCACAATTACTGTGAATTGAATGAGCTCGCAAGAAGCGAATGAATGGAAGAAATGCGTTAGTTGATGAATGAGTGAAACAATGAAAATGCAATCCGTTTTCCAGTCTTTTTTTGTCCCGTGTTCGCTTTTCATCACGTTAAGATGTGGATTAATAATGGGTGTAGACCGGGAAATCGGCGTGCCATCCGAAGGCGCCGTGGTCTCCAGTATGTGCTCCAAAGTCTACGACGTCGTGGTGATCTAAGCTATCTCCGGAAGCCTGTCTTTGAGATCTCAATGCATGATCAGCTTCTTCGTCTTTTTCGTAGACTGGAAAGCCGGTTGCAAGAGCCAATAATCCGATGAGGAACAAGAATTTCAGCAGCTGAAAAATTAAGTGTAATTTAAAAAAAAATAATAAAAATCTGATCGGTTTCAACTTACGAATCTCATGGTGCGTTCTGTGATGTGAAGAAGTATGTGACTTACTAAAAATCAGATCTCTTTATATATACAGGGCTCGCTTTCACTCATAGACCGCAGAATTTTCACAAAAATCATTCGCTTGATTAACTAAATGGACTGCAAACATTCATTGCTCTATTAGTTTTCTTATGTGGTGTATGTATTTTGTTAAGAGGTTTTTATTTCACTACCATCGACCGCGAGGTTTTTCAACCATTATTATTACCAATATTTATAAATATAACTTATTATTTTCATTTTTAAATAAAATTAAACTTCTTGACTTTAAGTTTTAATCTTCATTTAGATATGTTACATAAACTTTATGATATGTTCATATCATTGATTATAAATTTCATTAACGACTACATTTTTATAATACTAACATTATTCTAATAATTAATTTATATGGGAAATACCAGATATTTTGTTCACTTCACATTATATTTATTTACAAAATTACGTAAATAACAGATAAAAAAAAGTTGGGCGGAATGGCTTAGATTTATTTTATTTTCGTATTTTTATATTAATTAAGTTAGTATATTATTTATTTCTGTAATTCTGATCAATAAATTAAGATTATTATTAATATTATTACAGACAAAAAATATATAAAAACATAAATATTGCATTGCGCCAAATATTGTATTATTATTTATATTTAAATTATACATAATTTATGGTACAATTATATATAATAACTTTATTCAAGTTTTATGTGTATATAGTAGACGTAATTAAAGGTAAATTGCAATAAATTATGTTGCCCCCGTAGTATAAGACCCCTATTTTCTATTTGGTGTATTTGCAAATTGAATTTACCGCGCGTTTGAACAGCGCCAACTTCCGGCGGGTCAACTTAACGTCGCTGCGAACGCACCATGACAGGTTCTTTATTTCCGCTAGCAGTTGACGGCATCAACACAGAATGGTAATTTTTCGTCTTTTCTAAGTAAATTTTTGCATTTTGGCTACTCAAATCTTATTTATTTCAAAGATAACGTATAGATATAACCTATTTCTAAGTAATAATTGCCTGTATTCTTCGATTACAAGAGTTTGCCGCAAATAATCCAGATAAACAACATCTTAACCTAACTTTCCACATGGTTGATGGTAGATCCAGAACGACATCACTAATATTTATATTTGTTTCTTTTCTAGACTTGCAAAAGACGTAACGGAGGACGCTCCAAACACGGACGTGGCCATGTCAAGCCCGTCCGTTGCACCAACTGTGCCCGTTGTGTCCCAAAAGACAAAGCCATCAAGAAATTCGTTATCCGTAACATTGTTGAGGCTGCTGCTGTAAGAGATATAACTGAAGCTTCAGTCTACTCTCGTAAGTATTAAATCCTCAAAGCTTTCTCATCCAATTCTAACAAGTTGTTGCTTTTCGTTTTTAGCATATGTACTTCCTAAATTGTACGCCAAGTTGCACTACTGTGTATCTTGCGCTATCCACAGCAAAGTAGTACGTAACAGGAGCAAGGAAGACAGGAAGAAGAGGACTCCACCACAACGTAACTTCCCAAGGGACAATGCTCGTGCGGGCCAACAGCAAAGGAAGTGAATAAACATGTAAAAATGTTTCCTTATGTATTTGATTTATAATTAAATAAAAAGAAAATAAAAAAGCCACAAAATATTATAAAATCTATTTGCTTATATTTCCATCATTTAAAACTGACTATTTCCAATGGATGAAATATCCATGAAATAAATAAAAATTATTTACCGTCGTACTGAAATCAGTCGCATTAAAGAAATAAAAATTTAATTTAAAATACAGTACTATTTAAAAACTATCTATAGTTATTTGTGTTGTTTCACATGTTACTCGTCAAGTTGAGTTTTAATTTAATCAAGGTACTAAAATGGGATAGGCTAAATTACATTAATCTTCTTTTAACGCATTTTCCATTGCCTCTTTCATGTTTTTCTCGAATAGCTTCTTTGTGTCTGAAAATCCCTGTTTCGTCTTTCCAAATGAATTGGGTCCGGAGGAGGTGGGTGTATCCCTGAAATTGCATTGCTATAATAAAGTCAACAAATTGTTTCAAACAACTCGAACCTTCCAATATTCCTCATTCTCATCTTAGCCTCTGGTGGCATCTCTTCGGGTTCCTCATCACTGTCCTGGTTAAACACTGCAGCTACAGTCAATTTAGGCCTTGGCACTGCCGTTGTCCTCTGGCTGGTGAGTTTCATTTGAATTCCAACACTTTTCAGTCGACTCTTCACCCCTAATCCCACATTATCCAATTTCTTTTCTTCATCTCTCTTTGGTGACCTGGATCTCGATCTTGATCTCTCCACCCTCCTGCTCGAATTGGAGCCTAACAAACACTGACAAATTTAAAGATTTTAATAATCACCAAACACCAACGAAGCATTCACTTGCATGCACAGTGTTTTAGAGTATCACACATGGATTTTATGTTGGATAAATACATTTTAAATAAAAGGAAAACACTTCAATTACCAGTTTTATATTTACGACACTCTTCCCCGGATCGCTTGCTCATTTTCATTTGGTCTTAATTGCACTTTATAAACGGGACTTAAAAATCAATAAATATCTAGAATTTACTAGGTAATTTTGGTGCTAGGTAAGCCAAAACCTATACGTTGACTGTCGTTTAGGCAACCTAAAAACCAAATATGAAAATATAATTATCTATTCCTAGAAAACCTCTAATTTACTAAAAGTTCTAAATATTATTAATACAAATTTTAAGACATTTCTTTAAAGAAACAAATGAATGTTGTATAATAACTGTATAAATACAACATTAAAAAAATGCTAAAAAATATAAAATTATCCAAAATATATAATTCTAATAATAATTTTATAATTTGTATTTTGAAGTCAGAATCACAACAATAAAGTTTTGTTGTTTTAAAAGTAAATAAAATTATAAATGTTAATAAAAATAATTTTAATCCATTTTCTGGATGATATTAGAATTAAATTATAAGCATCAAAAGATTTCTTGATCTGAAAGTCGTATAAGTAACTTATCATTTATAGAATTTTCTTGGATCTAGTCCAAAACTAATTTGAATAATTTTAAACTTACAGAGAATGCGATGTTAGTTGTCTAAATTGTTAAAATGATTATTACATAATTTGATTTCTCAGTAAAAATTTCTTAACTGTTATAAATAGATTGAATATTGTAATACTCTTTAACATACTTAATACTTGTTCGTAAGCAAATATTAATTCATTGCTTTTATTGTTTCTTACAGACAAAGTGTAATTTACATATTTGTTGATCAAGCATATTTTATAACTTTGATAAAATTCTCAAAAGTTAAAATTACGAAAGGTCTTATGATCAAGTCCTTAAATATTAATGTAAAACAAAGTTGTAGATATTAAATTTTAATTTAGATTTTTAATGTGGAAATAAATTAGTCAGAATTATTCTTATAACATCATATATTTATTTTCTCATATACATATTTATATATTTTCTATATTACACAATATATATATATTTCTTTAAATCATTTTGTTTCCATTTTGAAATAATGGAGTGCAATCATGTTCCTTTCCTTCAATCTTCCAATATCAGTAGACTTAGTTTCTAGGAAATGCGTACAAGTGTCGGATGAAGAAATCATTTGAGAAAGAAAGAAGAAACAGTAAACGTAAAAAAAAATGTAAGGAAATAAAAATACGGTCTCCATAAAATAAAGCTATTTCAATTATCTTTACATATCACACATATAAATTAACTATACACGATTTAGTCTTTAGATCCCACACAAACAATAAATCTCTTATATACTATGTACAAAATATAATAAACTCCTTCTTCGGTCTTTGTACTAAGCCAAACGAGAATACGAAAAAGAAAAGAATAAACAAAAATAATTAAAATAAAAAACAGAAATAAATTCGAAGCGTTGAAATCAAAGGAATCTTTGTTGTTCTGACTACTTAGTGTTCTTCATCTTCTTCACGATAGGTAGTGACTCTCTAAAACATTTATAATAAATATACACCAGTTTAATTGTTGCATCTAATTTTCTTCTAAATGCGGATAAAATAGTTGATCGGTGTTAGAATGCCCGCTCGATTGAGTCTCTTTCCATCATGCACGTATGGACGAAAGCGTTGATTAATTTAACTTTGGTATTTACAGTTCTCGAGCTTATTGCTAACAAAAAAAAATATAGTAAACTTCAGGAAAATTAACGAACAAAAGTATCTCTTAGCACCACTCAAACAGGTTTCCTTTCACATTTTCATTCCTACGGTTAAAACTTTTTTAGACCCTGTTATCGTTATCTTTGTCTTCTTAACTTAATCTCTCGTAATGTAACGCCTCTTATCAAAGTTAGATAATGGCCGTGTGCTTGCTGCTGTGTTCTAACGCAGCCAACACATCCTGCTTTTGCCTAACATAGAGACGGCCCTTTTTCCAAGGGTTCTGTAGCTGAAGAGGCTTGAAATCATCCCTCAGGCAACGCTCTCTGGCGCCAATTACTGCGACCAAACAAAAATTCTTTAACTTTTCAGCTGGGTAAATAGGACCATCTTTACCCTTCAATACCACCGCCATATTAAGTTGTTTCACCACCAGATCAACGACTTCTCTGGCCGTTGTCTTCGGGGTTACGTGTAATTTGAGGCTCGTTCCGCTTGCCAAACCAGTTTCGTAGGCTGCGAAAACCTGCAAGATGCCAGGCTCCAACTCCTTCGTGGGAGCTTTAAACGCAGGATCAGCAATTTTCTGCTTCTGGCTAACTTGGTCCACCGGTTTCAAGTACGTCTTGTCGTCAGTCGAGTTCTTGATATTCGTGAGGCTCTTAGACAGATGAGTATCCAGGTTCGAAGAGAGGAAAGTAGATTCGATGTCTAGATGCTTTGGTCGGTATCTCTCAGACTTTGTTGTGATCTCTAGGATGTTTTGCTTCATGTTTGTCATGCTCCTAGAAGGGACCATCTTGTTCTTTGGTTTGGACAGCTTATGCGGTGTGCTGCAACCGAGGGGCATCGGATAGCTATTGTCGCTGTCCGAGCTCAAGCTATGCATACTGTCAGACGTGTTCGTTGTATTAAGAGTGTTTACGCTCAAAAGGCTTCCGCTGTACATCGGACGTACGTTGAGAAGAGGACTGGTGGTCGCCGAAACCGAGCTGATGGTGCTGGACCTGTTCCTCTGATCTGAAGTCATGGGTATGGAGAAAAGCATATCTTCGCTCCTCGAAGGAACCAAACATTCGTTGAAGATATCGCTTGCATAGCTGTCAGAGTTCTTGCGAGATTCCGTATCACTAGCGTTGAGAAACTGGGAATTACTTTGCGTCATATTTAAATGTTGCTCACTTTTACTGAATTCATTGAGAAGACCGGTAGACTGAGACTGCTGACCGGAAGCACCCGGCCCTGGCCACGATCCACGACCTGGCGTACTCTTCACGATCTTACCGTCGCGCGCCGGCAGCTGCAGCAAATTCCTTTTCGGACTCGTATGCACATCTTTATCAAGAATAAACTTCATAGAGATACCTTGAGTGGTTTTATCTCTTGCGAATGCAATCACCTCCATCAACCATCTAGCGCAGCGCCAGATTAAATTCAGTTTTGTTTGAAAATCCTGTAACTTATTTAAACGCTCTTTGGCAACGGCAACCTCGCTATTCGAGAAAGCCTCGCGATGCAAATGGTTAGCGGTGGCCGAATCCAATTCCAGAACGCAGTTTAGCCGAGAGTACCTCTGAATGATATTGTTCTGATATGTATTCAGATGGATCATTTCAAAGACCGGTATCGGTAAGCTGAGGAGATCTCCTCGCTGCAGTAGCATTTCTCGCTGACCCGGAACGGAGCACGAAAGTTCAGCTGAAGGACATATCACTATAAAGCTGACCTCGTCAGTTAAATCGATGATTTCCGTGTCATATAATCTATGGTTGAGGGCTTCCTCGTTCGATATATCCATGTAGTTGAACAGCCTCTTCGCGGCGCTGGTAACTAATTCTAAGAAAGTTCGCTGTTGCTCAGTGGAATGATCCAAATCGTTTTGGATGTGTTGCTGCTTCAGGAAATCCCATTCCTCACTAAAAAAATAATTTATCAAATAAATAAAATATAAATTTTTGTAATTTGATTGTTGCTTACGCTGAGACGTGGGGGTTATCTCTGATTTTGCAGTGGGGCAGCATGTTCGGACTCTTGGACGGTACTACTACTTGAATGAGATCTACAGAGCTTTGCATCTTCAAGTAAACCACATAGAGTCCTTTGGCTAACTTTAAGCTGGATACTTGATGGTAGTTGATTTGCTCCTGTATGGAGGACATGAGGATCTCAGAGATGCTATGATCATCTCCGAGGACCGTCTTCTTAAACACTTTGTTCATTGGTAACCATCTGGAATTTAGAACTGAAACGTTCTTCGGTGATTTCACGTAATTGATCGTGCTAAGAACGATAGTTCCTTGGGAGTCCTTAATTGGGCGGTAGTAAAGTTGGCCCAGATCCTGCAGACAGAGGGTGGACTGCATCTGGAGGGCGGCTGACAGAAGTTTGGTACGGAAATGGATTGCAGACGAGGAATGTTTATCCATGTCGGCTTTAAGTGACTTAGTGTCGTCCCAGTTGCACGCGACCTTCATGAACCAGTGAAGATCATTGTGGATGCAACTCGGGAATGTCTCGTCGATCTCGATCACAGGCAGAAAGTCCTCATTGGTAACCAAAACCTTGTCTTCGTGGTAGAGGATGCATGCAAGATATATGCCTCTCCTGAGATTCTTTTGAAACTTACTGGCCGCCGTGAATAGTTGCTTGATGGTGGTCTTCTTCCGTTGCATACGGCGTTGTTGGCCGGGCGCTTCAAGCATTTCGCTGCCCGGTCTGAGATGTCGCATCTCATCCGTCAGTACCTCCAAGTCCTTAACTTTTCCTGTAAATCTCTCCTCGCGATCGTCCACTTCCCTCCAGCTGGAGGGGACGACGGAAGCCGGGGTGGAGGATAGGTAACCACCGAATCCCTTGAGATTGCCGCAAGCCGCCCTGAAGAAGTATCTCCGGCCTTGAGTCAATTCCACGGTGCAGCTGGGCTTCGATATATCGTTAATATCCAATTCTCCGGTAAGCGGAGCGAAGTCGGCTCGTGTGGACCATTGCACTGCAAACGGAAACTATATTGTTAATACTGTTACATTTTGGGTACTTAAGTAGATTTACCTTTATACTTGGTTGTAACGTGAGAATCATGGGACGAGGGTTCGAGTAATCTGACCAAAACTGTATTAATTCCGGTAATATCGACGGCTACCAGGGACGGAGGATCCGGTGGTCGAGCTTGAGTAAAGCCTAGCACTAATCTCCTGAGGGTTTTGGCTCGCCTTCCCCATGCTATGGCCTGCTTGTCGCTATCACCTCCCGCACAGCCTGAAACAAGATTAGGATACGATGGTTAGAGTTTACGTAAATATTTTAGCGAACTATAAAAGACTTTACCGGTCATCGCTGAAGACGGATGATAGGCAGTCCCAATGATGCTGGAGAAGGAGGCCCTCGTATTGAGGGGCGCTCCACATGGTTCCTCCAAGAGTCCCCCGAATTCCTGCAGACGCATCTCAGCGTCTCCAAGGAGCTGCTTCAGGTGCGAGCCCAACTTTTCAGGATTCACCGCTGCAATCATATTCAACAATATTGTTAAGCTGTCACCGCTAGCGAAACGAAACGTCGCCGATTTTGAAATTGTTTTCTTTATCTGGCGCGAGCGATTGCGTGATAATAAAAATTCCTTTTATCTAAACTCCCTCAACAAATGTATTATATTACAACAAAACAACATAAGATAATGAACAATTACAATTTGTTCAATCTGAACGATTACGGATGCGCGTTTAGAATTTTGTTTCGTTGTTTCGTTTCAGTCAGTTAGAAATCTTCCAGATTGAAAGTTTGAGTTAATCGGTAACATCAATTGCAAATTGAGTGTTAGATAAAACGTGCACGAGATTGCGGCACACGGTGTGAATCCTCCGGCTTGCGGCGGTGACGAATCGATAACCTGCGGCAACGCGGCGTCGCGACGCCGAATTTCATCGTTTACAGATTCGAATTAAAATCGCGACACGGGATCGAACGTAAATGGAATACAAATCGCATACTGATGCGAGTATAAATTGATCGGGGAATTTTCCGCATCGCCTGGGAAATGCGTTAAATAAAGAAAGACTTGTTCACTTACTGCATTGGTTTCCTTCCTTGGCGCCGAAGCTGATCAACATCTTCACCAGTGGTCGGTTGTTGCTGAGGACGGCCACGTCCAACGGGGAAATTCCGTCGTTGTTCGAGCTGCGATACAAAATTAAAAATATTGTCATTCTCTGTGGCGACAATTAAAGCGCGTTTTAATCAACGCGTCGTTGATGAGACTATAATTGGATTACACGGCACCGCCATAGAAATAACAGTTCAAAAATGACATAAAACCATATTCTTTCCTCTCCAGTTAAACCAATTATGTTCATAATTTAAATCCATTACTATAATACACATTCACGTTGAAAATTAAATAAATCTTTCAAGATTATTATTGCACTTAAATTTCAACCAATCTATTAGATATGACAATTTCTACTATTGTAACTATTTGAATTGCCCAACGATTTCATTTAATTAAAACTTTAATCTAATTCATAATCGAGGAACGAATGTGTATAATTATTGCATTTTATATTTGTCATAAATAAATATTTCCTAAGGATGAAAATGCTCTAAAATTATTAAACAAATAATCAAAGAAATAAATATTTTAAGCACAAGATTAAATATTCGGAATTATTTATAAATTATTTTATAATATATAAATATTTTAGCAAATTATGATTAGTTAATTATTATGTTGATGTTATTTGTGTATGTAGTCAAGGAAACAGATGATTGATATAATGATGACAGTTGTAAGAATATATGTGATGCTTAATTTTGAATACACATTTTTTTTGAACTTCAAATTCGCTGTTGTTGAAAGAGTGTGCATGAATGAATAAAGGAGTTATTATAATAATGCCTGTTTATATAAACGTTATAACGCTCCACTAAAGTAATAGCTTGGAGACGTCGTTAAAATTATATTGACTTATATAACGTAAGTAACGAAGTTTCATTTAATTGGGTATAGAATTATCAAGATTAATTTAATATACTCAAATTATTTATTCTAAAAATTGACTATTGACTTTGACACTTACATATTTAACGCGTCTGTTAATCTGTTATCAAGATTAAATCTATATTATATATTTAATCCAATTGTTAAAGTTATTTCATTTAATTCAATTAGTTAATTCATTTTGGTTAATTAAATATAATAAAATATTTAGTAATTAAATTTTGCATAAACGAATGGATTTATTGCTCATTGCTGCATAAATGTAATGTAAGTGATAGTTAACTAATGATAGGTTAATCTTGACATTTAATCTCTCGTTAATAACAACGTACTTGACTAATGTCAACGTTAAATTAATATAGATTTATACCACCTGGGTAATAAACTCTCAAGTAACTGAAATTTACGTTAAAATAATGATACGTTAATTGAATTATTTTTCATAATTAAAAATCTTTTGTAAATAAGATTATAAATTTATATATTGATTATTATTTCAATAAAATAAATGTATTTTCAACAGTGTTTCGAAACGAATGCATTTTGTAGCACTCTGAAAAATTAATCGTACGATTAAAAAAAATCAAATTTATATTAATTTGGCTGAGAGCCAAAATTATTTGGCATAAAAACACAAATGTAAATAAATCATCTACTTCAAAGTGGAAACATAAATTAATACTGACCACATTTTTTGTTTAAAGGTGATATATTCTGATTATGTTTTTGAAATACAGAATGAACTTCAGACAATTTTATTAAAATCGGACGAAGAAAATATGCAAAAAGCATTGAATAAAAAAATTAATAATATAAATTAATTATCGTGTTTTTCTGTTAATTAGAATAAATTATTTTAAAGCTCAAGTTCAGGGCCGCATTAAGGTTGTCGTAGGTCTTAGGCATCAAACAAGTAAAACACGATAAAGGATGACTTTTTATGAATATAGGTTTTCCTGAATTTTAATTTATTTGATTAGCTGGAGAGAAGTGTTGAAATTTAATTTCAATATTTTTCTCTTAGTTTCTTAGGCCCCAGAGAATAATGGATAATTGAGCCTTGTATAAGGTTTTGTTAAATTTATGTATAGTTGAAACTAATGTTGTTGAAGCCTTGATAAATTAAAAAAATAAAATTAATAAAATAAATTAACTAACGTTCAGTGTTTTAAAGATTTTTTTTATTCATAATTGTTGTATAGGAGTCATTTTGTGTCGGACTTTAATAACATAATGTTTGCAACTTTATGTAACATTTATGTAGTATGACAGTTATTTTGCTGTATGCATTTGGTGAAAGTTAAGAAATAAAGATGTTTATATTTGTGTCCGTTATCATACGAGATTTATGTTGGCATTATGTCTGTTGGTTGACTGTACGTCAATTTACTAAACTTATTCTAAACTTCTGAATTGTCCTTATTGTGAGGCAATATAATTAAGACTTCGGGCGTTATGCGCAAGGGCACGTATCGCCCGAATCGCTGACAATGGAGTAGATGTAGACAAAGCTTTTTATCTGCGATACGTTTACGTGACAAAATTTCCGAAAACAGAAAACACCATTCGGTCATTGTAAACATACAAAAATGCTTTAACATTAAAGATAAGTCTCAATCCGAGCAGGAAACAAACCGGAGCAAAGTTATCTTCCGTCCGAACATTTGTCGGTAAAACAACGAAAGGAAAACTTTTACCTGCTAACTCGACGCTTCAAGTAAATTCTAAATAGAAGCGCCGGAAAATGTGCTCACCGTTGCGTTGCGAAAGGCAGAAGTCGCCTAAACGCAATTACCTTTCCTTCGCGTTTTATTACGTTTCAGTTTACTTTTTGATTGCGTCTGATTGTTGAAGCCAACCGAAGAGGAAAAAAAATAGAATGGAAGAAACTACAACAAAGCGAAAAAAAAAGAGATATAAATCCCCTTTACCAATTGACGTCGACGTCCGTGGATTCCAGGATGGTCCTCGCCTTCTCCAGATGTCCATTTTCGACGGCGGCGAAGAGAGCTGCAACAGACAGATCGAATAATGAGAAAAACAAAGTCGGAGGTGTCCCAATCTCATTCTTATGTAATATAATCGATGACGTTGATTGGTTGCCAATCGGTTCCGGAATTCGTTTCCTAACAAAAGACGCTGCAATTCGCGATTTTCTCATTACGAAGAAGGAAGGAATACAATTATCACAGAAATGCGATTACCTTCGGTAAAGAGTTGTAACAACTTTTTATGTTTGTTTTTCTACAGTGGTCTATGTACATTAATTCCCGGGCCGTTCCAATTTCCGCGTTAATAAATTCGCTTACGTTAATTACCGCCAATTTGCATTCAGCAGATGCCATAAACAACGAATGCACAGTAAAGAGAGAAAGAAATAAAAGTGGTAGTAGTGAACCATTCCCAAATGAAATCCGATTCATTAGCAGAAGAACGTTTATGCTAATGCAAACCCTGATTCGAATGCAATGAATAATCGAGCTTTCGGTGTAGCGCTGCAATCGATGATTCCGAATTAAAAACGAACCAAAAAATAAAAATAAATGGATTTTATTAGCATTTCGTTGGAAGATGAGGACTCCTCCGCAGCTTCCGTTCCATTAAACCGCGCGGAATTCCCGTTCGTGGAATTCAGTTCGTCAAATCCGTTTCAGCAATGCCTGGAATTAAGGCTGCTGCATCGGATGTTGAATGTACGGATTTGCGTAGAGAAGAAAAACTCTGGCGAAATTCACAGTTCGAGTTTTTAAACAATTGTTAGTTAGGACGTGTTTCGAACTATGTAGGCGAATTGATCGTTCATTTGTTTTCGGATTTGTTTTGTTTCGTTTTAGTCCATCAGAAACGAGCGACAATTCTGCCAATTGTATGGTTCATGACAGTTATTTTTAGTTACAACACGTTGAAAACAATAGTTAATTAATTTGTTTGCATTTTCTAGTTAGTTGATTCAAATATAATTTAATTTTCTGTTGAAAAACACTTTCTAGTTAATAATTTGAATTAATTATTTTTAAAACATATAATAATTTTGTAAGTTACAAATTCTTTAAATTATTGCATAAATAGATAGATTTGTAAAAATAGATAGACATAAGTTTCAAAAATTTAAATAAAATAATTATGATTAAATTATGTTCAATTAAAGCAATATTTCTGGAATTTTCAATCAAAATAATTATCTACAATAAATATTTAGTATAATGAAAAGTATAATAAATTAATTCAAATTCTTGAAAAATAATAAAATATGAAAAAGTATATATTTCCTTAATGTTTTTAATTGATGTTATAAAAATTTATGTATTATTTCATTTCTATTAATACTGGATATGAAATTTAAATATAAAGCTCTAATCGAAATTTGTTATAAATCAGCGATCCTCAAACTATGGGCCTCATGACACTTTGAATGGGTCGCGAAATGACAGCTGTAATTATGTGTCAAAGCAAGGAACTAGTTGTAAATTCTAATTCTAAGGTTTTGTAACTAGTTGAATGACAGCTGTCATCATGTGTTATAAATGATCAAAATATATGTTTCTAACGTTGATACGTCTATTTTATGGTGGGTTATTCTAATTTTATGTTATTAATTATATAATCAATAACATTGTTTGTTAGAAATGTCATTAATTAATGACTCAATTATATCAAGTATAAATAATGTTAGTATCTAATATTTGTATGTTAAAACTAATTTCGTGTGCATTATCTACAAGATCAAGTCTACAATATAGTTGTTAGTTAGTAATGAAGTACGCTTTTGTTAGTAGGTGTTTGTTCCCTTTATCCACCTTCGTTGAGGAAGGATGCCCTCACCATCATCGAACAAAAGAAAGATCGGCTCTTACCGTGCAGATGTATATTGACCCTGGCTAATCTATCGAGCCTTTGTTGCAACAATTTAGCCTGCTTTTTGGTGGGCTTTTGGCCCGGAGGCGGCAGCGCCGTCGTTAGGGCCGGGGCCGGCGGAACGTTTGCCACTTCCATCTCGCATTCGCTCGGAACGGTTGGCAACTCTACAGAATTGGTAACGTAAATAACAACAAATAAAACAAAAGCAAAAAAAATAGAGAACAAAAAATGTAAAAAGTCAAAATAAAAATACTGAAGAGAAGAAGTTTCAATCCTAAGAAAATCACAGTGCTGTTCTTTCAAATTACTTCAATATTAAAACCGAAGAAATAGTTGGGAATTCACCTCTGTTTGTTGTTGGAGGTGGTTATAAGAAGGAGGTAATTCTGCTTGATGTTTCTTATTTGGGTCATCAGTAATTTATATTTTAAACGTTTATATCTACTAAACGTGTAAATCTATAGAACTAAATTTGTTTTGGATATTTTCTTCTTGAGTAAAATTTAATAATTATCTATTATAATTTTGATACTTAAATTTTTGACCTAAATTATTATTGTTTTTACAAAATTAATTTTTTTTTCTATGAAATTTTTAAAATTTCATGTCAAATTTAGATTTAAACAATAAAAATATATTAAATTTGATATGAACATAATAATAAAATTAGTTATAATGTATGAAAATCTTTAAGAAATTCTTTAATTTGTTATTGAGTTTGAAACAATTTATTATATCAGTTTAAGAAATAATCATAGAACTAAAATAACACTAAAAATATAATTTGTATTTTCATAAGTCACGATGTTTTTAAGTTGTGTTTATTGTGTATAATGCCCTTAATTTGTCACGATTAACCACTTAAGTACTTAATTTTTATTCGTTGTAATTTTATATACTTTATAATTGAAATTAGTTTATATTACATTAAATAAAGTACCTGCTGCGTATTAAGCATCAAAATAGCAATTTGCTAATATTTTTGTAAAAATGTCTACTCGTCCATAAGGGCTGCAGAAGTTGCAGCCCCATCCGCAAATTTAAAATTCTTTATCATTGATTTGATTATCAAAACTTCAAAGATAAAATTGAATCTTAATATTATTAGAAAATAGTTCATATTTAAATTATTTGTATTTCACGACATTTCGTTTTATTCGTTAGACAAAAGTATTGTAATTTTTAAATAATTGTCAGCAAATAAAAAGAAAATTACGCAAACAATATATCATTTCTTTGACATCGTGAAACTTGCTGAAAATGATTAAATTTACGAAGGAAACGAATCTAAATTGAAAGTACGCTCGGCCTTTATGGCAGGAAACTAAAATTACGTTATTACATTCAACGTTCACATCTAAATTGACATTAATTCGAGCGCTTTGTCTTTGGGAAAACTTCAACGGCGACTCTACGACGTTTCATTGCCGAACGGACTTTCACTTCTCTGACGTCTCGAGAACGCAAACCATCTTTGGCTATTATAAATTAAGCTTGCCAAATTTTTCCAATTCTGCCGCTTGACGTCAACTTTTTTTTTTTAATCAGTTTCGCAACGATTCTGGTTTTGTAATAACTATAGAAATTGAGTCTTACGAAATCTGATTTTGGTTCAATAATTGAGTCTTGCATTAATGTAGTTCCAAAACAAAAAAAGGTAATGAATTATCAGTGTTAGCTCTTTCAGTAGAGTTAATTATTTTTAATTTAATTTAAATTGATTTTTTATTTACTTTTGTTGACTTCAATTTGTAAAAAGTTTAGTAAAATTTCAGCACTTTCACAGTTTTCAAATTTGTAGAAATGAACGAAGAAAATAATTGTAATAAATATTTTTATTGAAACAAATTTATTGGCCACAACTATTTTCAATTAACATTGATTGTTCCATTACTATAATTTGCTTATACTTTGTAAAAAATGGATATAAATCAGTATTCGTAAATCTATAAGGGCTGCATCTTCCTGTATATAAAACATTCATGTTGTATTATCATCGACATTCTTAAATTTTTATATATTTTTTTTTATTAAAAATCATCAAAATATTTTCAATCTATTTTGAGTTTTTGTTATTTCTTTTTTATTAAATTTATTTATAATTTTTATAAATATGTATATTGATCTCATTGACGAAAATGATCATTATTGTTCCTAAACTTGAAAATGTGAAAATGTATATTAATCTTTGCCGACTCCAAATGTTGCGTAAGTAAATTATCATTTTTAATAAAATTTGTAGAAAAGAACGAATAAAATAATTCTATTAAATATTTTCAATCAATTTTGATTATTTGATATTTTATTTCTCCATCACAATAATATAATTTGCTTGGATTTTTGTGAAAATGGATATGAATCAGTGTCGGTTCTTCTATAAGGGCTGCAGAGTTGCAGCCCGTCTTATATTTTTAATTTTTTTAAATATTTAATTTTTATAGTAATGAAATAAGAAAAGAAATCTGTTATTTTTGTCCATCAATATTGATTTTTTGTACATTCTTTGTTATTATAAGGGCTGCACAGTTGCAAATCATATAATATAAAAAGTTTATAATTGTTCCTTAAATATAACTAAAACTGTGTAAACTAACGAAGAAAATAATTATATTACTCCAACGCTATAATTTGAGAAAATGTATATTAATTAATATCTTTGTGAAAATGTATATTAATCAATGTCCAGAAGGGCTGCAGCCCCTACTGTATATGTATAAAAGTTATATATTTTTATATTGCAAAAAGTGACGAGAGGAAATTCTGTTAAATATTATTAATTGAAATTATTTTTTTTATCCATTTTTATTAAAATTATTTATGAAATTTTAAGTATTTTTTATGTGTAGACGAATCAAATTCTTAGTGTATTTAATTTATTATTGGAGAAATGAACGAAATGTTAAATATTTTTAGTTTATACTGATAATAATATAAAATTATACGTAATTAATTTTAAAAAGATTGCAAATCCAAATTAGTTATTTAAAAAAATGGTAGGTGTTTGCTGTATATTTATTTTTTTTCAATTTGGAATTTCCATAAATTATATTCTGATGTAATGAACTTGATTGCTGTTTGCGTTTGCTGATTGTTGCATTACTTAATGAGCGTTCAGTTTAGTGAAGATCGTCGGTCCTGTTTGCATTTCGGTTAGTTTACTTGGTTATCCATTTTATTTTTTTGTCGGTTTCAGTCTGTCTGCTGAGGGACGAATTTGCATTGTCGTTGTTTGCGGAACGACTCCAATCCGGAATAACCAATTTCAGTTAGAATGTGGATACAGCAGGGTCGTAGCCCACGCAGGCAACTTATTAACTCGATTAAAAACCGAACTGCTGCCTTTCTTTCTTTCGCATTTACAATAGTTCTTTAAGCAAAAAAAAAAGAATAAAATAAAAACTAGCAGCAGCAAGATTGAAAACAGAGAATAAATAAAAGAACGGCAATTAATAAGAGACCATTTCGGGCTTGCCTGCAAGGACGACGGGTTAAACGTACTCTCCGAACATCCTGATTGAGTGCACGAAACGCGACGTTCAAAACGAATTATCCAATTCCGGCTGCAACCTCTTATCCAATTCAGCCGCAGCCACAATTTATCTATTAAGGCTTATTGCGTTGATGTGCGAGAAGGTAACAAACGGCGGAGGAGCAACGAAGCCCGCTGACACAGAAATTCATACAATTATGTAATTTCATTCACGCTGTGGAAACACGGGCGGAATTTTAATTTATAACTTTACGATCTGCGTCTCCTCGAACCCGCACAGCCTACAAATACTTACACCGAAGAATAGAAAAGCGAAAGACGAGAAAAACTTAATAAAATTCCCTTTTGTCTCACGAAAAACTGCGTCTTCATGAATATTAACACGTAAAACATTGTCTTATTCTCTTGCATATTGTGTAATTTTTCAATTTGAATACATAAATCTTATTTATTTTCTTCATAAAATTACGTAAGTCCTATTGAGTTTCTGTAATTTATATCAACCTATGGATAGTGACCTAAAATATAAACGCGTAAATTTTTAATAGCTCGTGAAATGACAGCTGTCATTTACTACTGTCAAATACTCTTACAAATATCTTGTATAATTATATACTATAAACAATTACGAAGATGACAGCTGTGAATGACAGCTGTCATTTACTACTGTCAAATACTCTTACAAATATCTTGTATAATTGTATACTATAAACAATTACGAAGATTATAAGAAAAATTTACAAATATAAAGTAAAGATTTTCATTCGAAACTAATTTATCACTTCAAATCAATAAATTAATAATGACTTATGTATTATTAGAAATATTTCTTCATGAATAAATCTTTAAAATTTGAAAAAAATCTGACAAAAATTGAATTTTATAGGAATATTTAAAATATTAAAAATAATTTAATACATTCCTTCTCTTTTTAATATAAAAAAAGACATAATTTATTATATATAAATAAAAGAGTTATTGACCGCAGTATAACTTTTTATTCTCTTGAATTTCTATTATTCATAAGAATAAAATTTGCTACTATTATTGTGAACAGTTTATTAACTTTATAACTCATTTATATTTGCAATGACTTTCTACATAAATTAGAAAATAAATGATGTCTAAAAATAATTGATTTAAGGAATTAATCATCAAATTAAATCATATTTGTTCAGTAAAAATATTAACTTTCATTAATTGACCAAAATTATTATATTATTTTAGGATAATTTATTTATAATATTATATAAATTTATATATTTAGCTATAACGTAATGTTGAGGTAAAAAAATAATACGAATAAGGTTTGATAACAAAAAAAGATTAAATTATTTTGAACTTTGATTGATTTTCTAATCAAACTTGCAATTAATTGAATTTCTCTATAGACAAATATTATGACAATTGTTCTTTTCCTTAATTACTTTTATATACTGATTACAAATACAAGTATTTGCTAATGATTATAAAATTCCTACATGAAATTGCTTTTTTTAGTAGTATTTGTTATCAGTTTTACATTTTTAAACGACAGAATGATTTATAAATATAAAGTTTATAAATTTTAAAATACTTGCAATATTGAACTATTAAAGTAAATCTATAGTAAAATAATACCAAAATAATTTTTATATTATTAATTAATATTTTTTAACTACATATTTTTGTTATAAAAATTCGATTTCCTAATAGTAATTCATCGTCTTACATAAAGTTCTTTCATTCTTCGCGTTTATATCATTATATACATCAAGAAATAATTCTGAAAATAGTATTCATATGCACATAAGTTTCAAGAATCTTGTAAAAATTAATATTGTCTAAAAAACTAGCAAAAAAGATTTAGTTTGAATCATTAAGACATTTTTTGATCAACTTATGATGAACATAAAAAAATGTACGAAAAAGACTTTATTGTAAGATTTAGTTTGAATCATTACGACTTTTATTGCTCAACTTATGATGAACATAAAAAAATGTACAAGAAAGACTTTATTGTAGAAAGAAAATCATCATTTATGTAGGTTTACTATTTTTAGAAATTAGACTAGTGAATCCAGTTTGATTAAAGCCGTAATATGTGAGGTATTGAAGTGTACATATTTGTATAATACAAAATGAGCTTTCCTTAAGATTCTTCATAAAATTACGTAAGTCCTATTGAGTTTATGTAACTATCCTTAAATGCATACATTTTTCATGGGTAGTGAAATGACAGCTGTCATCTATTACAGCTGTCAAAGTGTATAAATATAAAGTGAAGATTTTCATTCGAACCTAATTTATCAACTATTAATAATAAATATCACTTTAAATCAACAAATTATTAATGGTTTATGTATTATTAGAAATATTCCTTCATGAATAAATCTTTTTTTTTTAAACTTCATTTGAATAACTTTAAAATATATTGCAATTGAAGAATTTGAAGCATGAAAAAATCTGACAAAAATTGTAAGATTTAGTTAGGTTTACTATTTTTAGAATTTAGACTAGTGAATCCAGTTTGATAAAAGCCGGAATATGTGAGGTATTGAAGTGTACATATTTGTATAATACAGAATGAGCTTTCACAAAGTTTTTTGAATCTCACATGCATGAAGAAATATTGTAGTAAGTAGAATAATGTTGATATGTATACATAACATAGAACAAAACGTATTTTTCAAATATTACGAAGACAATCGTCTTAATTCCGAGGAGAATGTTCGTTCGTTTATTCTTGGAACGATTTCGCTTCGGAGGATAATACTTATTCTGTAAGATGCCAATTGTAAGCCAAGACACATTGTCGCAATAAAGTTGCGTTGCGTAAATGGGAAGAAGGATTTCCGAGGCGCAGATCCTGGTCGAACACTCAGCATGATTGGAATCGTCTGTTCCAAGTTTAACGAAAGTGTGTCCATCAGATTAGAACGATACAAGTACGGAACAACAACAACAAAACAAAACAATACGAAGAGGAACTGGAATAATCGAAAGTCGGAAAGAAACTGCGAGTATTTAAATTGCGTTTCGAATTAAAGTGAATCGAAACTTTCTCGGCGATTTACCGGCTCTCCTCCAATCCCATCAGCATCATTGTTCCAGGATTACTTCAAACGGCGTAGTTGCCTTTCGCAATTAAACGATTTTCCTTAGCATAATTAGAGGCCAATTATAAAGCGATTCGCGAAACACGTGGGATCGCAACCTTCCTCCTCCACTCTTTTCCAGCATTCGCAATTGTTCCGAAGGAGCTTTGGACGAGGAATAAAATCAAAAGGTTGGATGTGGATGGAGGTGATTGATGTGCAAGATGATGGTGAAGAGAAGAGAAGTGAAAGTACCAGCAAAACAATAGAATGCAAATTCCATTATGTTTGTCCGCCTTAAATGCTGCGAAAGGGAAAGAGGAGAAACCGTTTCTTAGATCCAACAAGAAAATGTTCCTCCTTGTTGCATCCGAAATACGATCTTAATGAATTGCATGCAAATCTACAATTTCTCAACGTTTCAGCAAGGAATACGAATCGCTGCAATTATTTCTTTCCTTTTCGTCATTCTCTTTCCTTTCTTTTTCCTCGTCCCTGCTGGAGCAGAAGAAGCAATGGTCGAAATGGATTAACATTAATGCTCGTTCGTGTTGGCGCTCGTGAATAAATTAAATAAAAATTCAGATTTACATAACGCCCGTTGTGCAATTTTTCTCTGCACCGTCGACGTTCTTTTCCTGCTCGACGCCATTCGCCACTCTTCTGTGCCAATTTTATAATTTATTTATATCTCTTAATTTGGCAAATTTTAAATTTACTTAATGATAAATGAACAGATTTGGAAAATCCGAATTAAATATCAATACGTAATATTATTTTTATTACTGATTTCTGTTACCAGATGGTGCTACGTAATATTATTAGCAGTATATGCTTATTAATAAGTTTCCATCATCATTATTGACTACGAGGTCATTAAGCTAATCATCACCTACACACTTATTTGTTCCGACTTGGTAAAGGTGACCACTCATTCATTCCAAGTACTAATTGTTCAATTATAGGCTTTACATAAGAATAAAATACATACTTGTAAAATCCACAACTCGAAAGCATTCAAGAATTAATTAATTTATTATCAAAAAATTTCAGGTTCAGGATAAATATTATTACTTTTAAAATAAACTTTTTGAATAAACCGAAAGATGGCGCTGCAAGTAAGTACCTTTTTCAATGTTACAGTCGTTTCAAATTTACTTTCTTTTATAATATAGATTTTTTATTAAATCATTGATTTTAATATTTGGAAAAATTCTATTCGTAAATACATATTTTCAGACTTTATAATATAACATTTGATTCTTTAAAATATTTAAAATAAAGTTGAAAAATAAAACTGAATTTTATATAAAAATTAAGTTTCCTTTTTAGATGCAAATCTTTCTGATTTATCCTCGATTTTATTGCGAAATATTATTTTATGGTCATTCTCCTTGGATGATTTTATTACAAAATAATAAAAATTGCATACTTTAGAAAGCTGGAATGGTTTTTCAATAATCAAATAGATTAAAGAAAATATTTTTTAACAATCATCATTCCATAATTATTGCGTTATACTGCAGTGTATTCTTATAAACATAATTTATTTGCTCGTAGAGAAGCGCCATCTTATATATAATTTTGAATTAATATTCATTCCTATGTAAACTATTTGTCGGATATATCCGCCGCTCGTTCGCAAATGGTTAATTGCTTTCAAAATAAAAATGCAAAATATGACGTTATATTGACATTAACTAAAAATTGTGACATATTTTGATTTATTTGTTACTTTTATGTAAATTATGTAATACTTAATATTTTATTAGATAAATATGACGTAAACATAAAGTTAAAATGAATAATTCTCATTTTAATTATAAAATTATTAACGAACTATATTTTAATTGTGATGAATTAAAGTATCTAAATTATTATGTTTGTTGTTAGTTCTTATTTAGTTTATCTAAATTTTAAATAGATGTCACCGCGTGTCACATGAACAAACTTCCCTATATATATCTAGCATTTCACACGGAATCCCCTATAGATTTAATTTAGATTTTTCCTACGTATTGTTAAAGTATCCAAGCAATGGTTAGTGTTCCCCTGGGAAATTTAGAGGCTGCAACAACTTGCATGCATGCATTTAATAATGCCCGAGAGGAGTTATATAATTTTTTTGTATCAAATTTCGTAACTATATTATCTCTATTATTCTATTTTCGCTTTAATATTTAACTTTGCGAGGAGTTTTCGCCATGAATATGCATGCGCCCTAATTCTGGTTAGCGCTCGAACGGCATACGCAGAAGATTAGAACCGCCCACGCACGATTCGAAAACCGAAAAAAAGAACAACTTTAACCGGTAACCTAATCACTATAATTCACTGTCATACAGCAAAAGTAATTTCGAATCGGAAGCAGCTGAACGAACGCATTTCCTACAAAACATGCAAATAAACAAACAGAGACTTATCACCACTTATCACGGAATTTTCAGTGAAAAAAAAACGAAAACGTAATGTAAAAGCAAACAGACTGTATTTATCTTTGGTTACTCACTTGGCTACGATACGAAGCAAGTACGTTTTTTCTCTACTTTATTTTCACGCAACCACCGTTTCGTTTCAGGCTTCAAGTAAATGACTTCAACACTTCGTGACGTTAATCACTTAATCCAATCCAATTACGAGAGGAAAAGCTCTGCGGATTACGTACAAACAGCCGCGTCTTTCTATTTGTTTGTTTGTTTGCATTTCTATCGTTTCGGGAATGCACTTCAATCTTTGATTATATAATGGATGAAGAAACTAAGTCGAACGCGCACTTCTCGGAATGGAAACGTGTGGATCGGACGTTTATCGATGGATTTAACCGCGGCAAAGTTTGTGAGCCCAGCATCTGCGTGTGGCTTTTCAGGTGCATCTGAAAGTCGAATGTTATGCAACGGCATTCGATCTCGACTGTTGGAAATACATTTGGTTTCCAGAAACCCGGCGGAAGTTTGATAATACACAGTCTAATCGGGAATTCGCAAAATTAGAACCCATCTCGGAAATTGCCTCCATGAACTGATTTATTCTCAATATTATAATGAAGCAATCATTTTTCTTACTTATAAAATAATTTTGGTATCAATCTGAAACATTTGTATAATTATCATCGAAAGGATGCTTTATAAAAAAATCTATTTTACTGTAACTAACACCAAATGTTATCAAACGCTTTGCATAATCATTGCACAAGATAATTAACATTATGGTGTAAAAAAAATACATTTATATGTTTAAGTTAATTCATAATAAATATTGGATAATAAAATAAAATTATTATATTGTAACTCAATCATTTTAAATAATAATTGCGATTTAATTACAAATATAGTTTTCTCTTTGGGTGTAAAAAAATCTGATTATGAAATATTGTTTTATAGTTTATATATTCTCCTTCAATGATTTTATTGCACGAGTATACTATATTTTAGAAAGCAGATGTTTTTCAAAATAAGCAATTTAATTAAATTACAAAGTAATTTAGAAAACAAAACTTATTAGTTTTCTTAAGAAATAATTATTAATGTATTGAATCTAATGAATTTAATTAATTAATTAGTAAAAAAGTTTATTAATTTGCAATTATTTTAAACTAATAACTAATTTAAACTTATATGATTTAGAATAAATTATTATTTTAATAATTAGACACCAATTTTTTTGAATCAACTAATTATTTAGTTACGCCATCTCGTGTTATAATAGCAAACTAAATATGTAAATATCATGTTTTTTTATCGTTTCTTTTATCTTCAAGGTGCAAGTGTTTCCTTCAGGTAAAACCACCGAAATTCCAAAAAATAGACATCGTGCTGCATGGTTAACCACCTTTCCTCCTGCTACGCACGATGTTATAACGGAGCCACATAATGAGTTGTAATTTAAACAGAAAACACAAAGGAAATTTTGTTTTATCATTATTGTTGGTAATTTGAACGAATAAAGATTATACACATTGTGGTGTTCCATAATGTAGTGAAAGATAACGTAAATAAAATAGAAAATGGAATGAAATAAACTTTGGACTCGGTTGCTCGCGAACATCCGCATGAAATACTGACATAAATTGCGAAGCGCGAATAATTGCAATTAACGTGCAAGAAAGTGAAAATAGCAAGCTGTGAAATGAAATTCTATTTGTACGTCGGAACAGGATAATAATTACGGCAGATGTTCCAGCAAACGAATCTGTTTAGAAAAAAAAATGGAATTATAAATCTTCAACTGTATTGTGGAAATGAAACTGTATTAATTTATAGAGAAACAAGTAGTATTAGAGCAATTATATTAATTAATTTACGTTTTAACGATAAATTATTATATCCTCAACTAAATATTACATACCAAGGGTCGGCAACCTTTTTGGAGTAAAGAGCCATTAAAACTGTGAGATCCGCCATTTTCCATCCAAAGAGCCTTATGGAACTCTGGCTTGGTGATATGTACAATTGTTAAACAAACTAATTACGAAAGTTAAGTCAACTTAATACCAATAAAATAATACTTAAGTAAAAAACGGATAATAATTTGCCTGAGTAATAAGTCATTGAACGAAGCATGACTAAAATATTTCATGGTCGAAGATAAGTTAACTTATTTCTGATAAAATGTTTAAATTTTATTCCGAAAATTAACATTAATTTAAACCATAATAGTTATTAATCAATATTAATTAAGTTCTACAATAAAATTCATTTAGTCTTCACTTAATTGGTAATTTAGTTAGGAAGCAATTACTAATTTTGATACGCAATTATATAGGTGTCTCCTGTTTGTACAAGAATTGGACCATTAATTGGTAATATACTAAGTAGGAAATGTATATTTAAATTAACTATAAATTGAAATAAATGTAGATGCTGAAGTATAGTTTAGTTAATCAGTTGTTAAACCGCATTTAATAAGTATTATGGGATTGACGTTGCATGCAGCTGATTCGTAGAACAGTAGACCACTGGGTTATTTATACAAAGCTTGATTCTAGTGAATCATAGCAATTGGTCAATTATAGTTACATTGCGTTTAAACGTTTATATCATAATATTACTATATAGTAATAAAGTATGCTTGTTTTAATTGGAACTAAACAGGAAAATTTTAAAATGATTATTATATAATTTGCGTAAAAACTTAATGATTATTATATTATAGGTTAAATATATATTTTGACATTTATCCACTTGTCAGATTAAATAATGACACATATATTTTCAATAAAACAAATATTTTCTTTAATCCTTCTGTAAATTTGTTGAAAAAATCTTACAAACATTAATAAATACAATTGTTTCTGCATTTTTTGATTGATTTGATTGGTCACTTATATTTACATTACGTTACAATAATATTATAGGTTAAGGCAAGTTTTAAGTGCAACAATCAAAAGCTCTCCAAAATTATTAAAAAAAAAAACTAAAACAATTCAATTCTACAAACCTTTATGCAAAAAAGTGCGTATTATATAATATATATCATCTATCTTTAAACAAAATTTATTATAGTAATTTAAGTGTAATTTTTTTTCAGGTTTTTTGATTCGCTTGTCAGATTAATTGATGACAGATATAGGTTAAAAAGTGTTTAATTATGTCATTTTGTTGAAAAAAACAATATGACATAATTAAACTAATTATGACTTTTTTTAAAATCTTTTATGACCTTTTCAGTATAAATAATAATTTTATAATCATGCGTATTGTTAGTGTTAATATGTTAGTTTTAAAATAATTTTCAATCATTAATTTTAACTAAAAACTTATGAACATTTATTTTCTTAAAAATGAAACATTAAAAAAAATATTGACAAAAATACTTAAATCCATTTGGATTTGTTAATTGAAGTTCTCAAGAAATTACAATTAATTGAAATGAAAGTAGATTTGAATAAAATTGCGTAAAATACACATTACAATTTTAATTCATGGTAGAATAATAATAGTAAAAGTAAATTTCATTTCTCTATGAACAAAAGATTTTTGTATTGAAGCTTCGCATGTACATGTCAAATTAATTGAAAATAATTGTCATTTTGTTAACCTGTAATTTGCACGGAAGTTTTGTGAAAATCTATGGTTTTGACAATCGAATGTCAAATTCGTTGAGAATAATTGTTATTTTCTTAACCTGTAATTTGCACGGAAGTTTTGTGACAATCTATGGTTTTGACAATCGAATGTCAAATTCGTTGAGAATAATTGTTATTTTCTTAACCTGTAATTTGCACGGAAGTTTTGTGAAAATCTGTGATTTTGACAATCGAATGTCAAATTCGGAGAGAATAATTGTTATTTTCTTAACCTGTAATTTGCACGGAAGTTTTGTGAAAATCTATGATTTTGACAGTCGAATGTCAAATTCGTTGAGAATAATTGTCATTTTGTTAACCTGCATTTCGCACGGAAGTCTTGTGAAAATCTATGATTTATTAAAAACCAAGACTAACCTTAAGGCTTCGCTTACAAAAAAAAATGTTTCAAAGAATATAATGCGTTCCCACGGCAGGTAAAGCAAGGAAATAAAAGACTTAAGGGTTAGAATAGGGGGTAGAGTCAAGTTATTGTGATTAAAAGGAAGTGTACTAAATAACCTTAAAGTTCGTACAATGTGTTTTTTTTTTGAGAACATTGTGTATTTTAATGTATATAACCTCACGTTTTCTATGTAGAAATATAGCAAAACCTCAAATAGTCCGGTTTCGCTCAGTTTTATAAAAATTGAGCCAAATAAAAATTCTAATTAAATAGTATTTTTCAGTAAACAAGTCATAAGATTACACATGACTTTTGCTATGCTATGCTGTGAGAATTCAGCATTTATATAACTTTGTAAATTTGGTCTGATAAGCACAACATAGGGGTATAAAAAAAAAACAAAAATGTCGGTTAGATTTTGTAAAATCTCACTAGACTTTATAAATCCCTTAATTTATTTTTTTATACAAATGTTACCCCTATGTTATTTATAAGGAACCGGGCACCCGGGTTATTCATGAAGCGTATACAAATGTAAATAGATTTTCATAGAATAAATATAGTTTTCAACATCCGAATAAACACGAAAGTTATGAAGATTTGAGGAAGATTCATTACGATACTGGTTGAATTATTGATCAAAGTACATCTAATAAAATGCACAGTTAGGCCTTACATAGTTGTCTTTTATGACTAATTTGATGAGTTTACAAAATAGGCCAATCTGTTTTATGATCCTCATGAATTTTAACGTAACCTACAATTCTTATTATAGATTATAAATAATTATTTTATAATATTTAGTTTTATAACTACTATCTAATGACAATTAAACTGACGTTTTATTTTTAGGTTGGCAACTGTTTAGTTATGTCAATTTGACATTAAGTAAAATCTTGAATTAAAAATTACATTTTTTGAGTAATTATTCGTTTAAAGTTATATAAAAATGTTCATAATAGATGTACGCTTCGTTGATTTTAAAAATTTTGAGCCTTCACACGATGAGTAATTAAAATGTTACGTTTATTGTATGTGTTAAGGTGAAACTAATTTAACTGAGTAATACTGGTATCGTTATTATAGATCATTTTACATTGTTTATCAGTGATTGTTCAAGGCAAATTGTGAATGGCATAACGCATATAAAAAATAAATTTATTACAGTTAAAACCTAATAAAACTATTAACACTATATATCAATAAATAATAATTGACAAATAACTGAAAAGTAAATTATTCAGGTAACTTACAAATATAATTATTATACAAAACGTTTAAGAAATATTAATAATATTCGTTTTAATAATTTTTTTCTCAAGAAATTAATTATATAATATTAACCAGTTATCAAGAATGTTCAAAAACTAGTAGTTTTATTATTTTTAAAAAGTTAAAAATAACTAAATATACAAAGATTTGACTTTAATTCTGAACTTTCGTAAGACTAGTATTAAATTCTTCAGTTTAATGTATGTACATAAAGGTGACTTCAAGAGATTAATAATGTATTATCAGAAATTCTTGTAGAAGCATTTACATAACTCTACCACTATTTAACATCAATTGACTATTTTGAGTACATTTTATTAGAAGTTGAAACTTTTACCATTAATAAAATTTGTGTAAAGTTATGATGTATACATTTAATTTCATTGTAAATTATTGTTATTAATATAGAATATTCAATTGTTGAGGATTGTTCAAGGTAAAACTATGAATTTTAATGTACACGAAATAGCAATTAAGTTATTAAAAAGTAATTTAGTTATTGAAAATAAAACTGATTAGTACTAAATGCACAGAACATAAAATTAATTTAAAATTAAATTCTTAAGAAGAATTAATCGATTAGTTTTGTAAGTAAATAATAATTTTTGAAGAATAGAAATTTAAAATAATTGTATTATTCAATGATATTTGTACAAAAATATTATTATATAATTGTTAAAGAATCTATTTGCTGAAAAATATAAAGAAAAGTCTTATGAATGAATGAAGTTATGATAATATTAAATTCTTATTGGACAATAGATTTTGTGAGTAGAAAAATAAAACGTGAAGACCGTGAGATGAATTTACGAAATTCATTGTGCAATTGTATAAATTGTTTGTAAATAATTCATATAGAAAACTTTGTTTCTAATTTATATGAGTAGAAAATAATTTCATAAATGTGTAGGTTGTAATGACGCAAATAATATTGCGTTACCAGAAATCTTATGGTTAAATGATTCACTTAAAAACTTATAATGTTATGATTTCTTAATAAATAATTAGTAAAAAAAAAGTTTTATAAATGCTAAATTATTTTTATATAAATACAGAATTTTTAGTTAGAGAAATTTTGAGAAATCATTGAAATTCATATAGAACATTATAACTATTCATATTTAGTTGATAGCTTTTATGAGTAGATAATAATTTTCGAAATCTATGAGTGGCAAATATCAAATTTTCATTGTATAACGATAAGTATATTTGTTAAGTGATTCATGTAGAAAAGAATTGTTTGTTAATAGTTTAAAAAAATAACTCTCGAATGAGTGACTTTCATTATTTTTTGGTCAAATTTACGAAATATTTTTTTCATAAATATAATTTTATATAATATTGTTTCTGGACATACTTGACGTTGAGGAAAACGCGGCAGAACTCCACATTCCACCGCGTTTTTTAGCGGTTATTGAGAGTCGTAAAGAGGATCTCTGAAGTGTAGCAAAACCATCATAATTGTCGTTATCATCAATTCGACGGTCGTCCTTTTTAGGTGATTTCCTAGGGCGGAAGCGGATGGTCGTTGGTTCAAAATTTTCTTTGATGGGGATGTGCAGTAGGGCGGCCGCCTTAGGTGCAATCACCGGAGGCGGTGTGCTTAGCGTTAGCTTACAGTTCTGTCCCTTCAGCAAGAAGTCCTTCCTCAAGCTTTGCTGCTTTGAAGTCATCGGAGTTTTCAGGATGGTCTCCACCGGTTCCTTCTCCACCAGGAAATTCCTGTGGATGTTGGAGAGCGAAGGCGATCTGTTCATCCTCGATATATAATCGTTGCTGGATTTTTGGTGCAGAAGCTTCGTGCCGATGGACCGAAGACTCGCCCTCACTGACTTGGACCTCTTCAGGCCTGCAGCCGACTTGCGGCGCTCCGCGAAGAGCTCGGACATTCTGGGATGCTTCACGAGAGCCTCCGCAGTTTTTCCCATAATTTACAATTGCACATTTGTACTTGATGGCACTTTATAGTAACATAAAAAAAAAACAGAGTCACAAACACACGCACTAACGTTGCCGAACAAAAACAAACACTAGCGAGTTCGAGTAGAGTTTTGAAAGGCGCGCGCGAGAATGGAATGAACTGGCGACGACGCTCGTTGATAAAATGAATTCTTTCAACTAAAAACAGCTGTCTCTCATGGTATACTATTGGGAAGCAAATAGTTGTTTGATCGTGGTTGGAGTGGAGAGAAGGGGACCGGACTGGAGGAGCCCCCACAGTCACGCTGCTGTGGTTCTAAAAGCCTCTGCTCTTAGGGATCAAAATTATCAACGTCTGCACAACAGACCAGCCACCACCATAAAACAACCCTCGTCCGAGCCATCCGCTTTTACCCGCCAAAACCCGACGATTACGAAACCTACCTGGAATCGCACCTCGACCTACCCACATTTGCACAATTATTTGTTGCATTCCGAACATTTATAAATAACACTTGTATCTTTCGATCTCTCCATTTATCTAGAAATTCTCTGACATTACCTCAACTCATGCAATACAAACAGATACCATTACCAGCAATTAAATCTTGTTCTGCAATCAATTTTGCAATCATATTTAACATTAATTCATAAAGTACATTCATTTTATTCCTTTGAAAACACATTTTTATATAAACAGATTATAAAAGCAATAAACAATACAATGTTAACATTTACTTAATTTCATAAAATTCACAAGATTATTTTTCAAAATTTGGCTACATCTGTATTTCCATTAATTATAATTAACAAAATAAATAAATTTCTAATACTCTCAACATTTATTAAATGAATTTAAAAAAATATCGAGGACTTTAGAAAGAAAAAAAAAAATTTTATATCCTATTTGTTTTTTTTTTAGAATTAATTATTATTTATTTTACAATAAATTTTGCAATATTTAAAATAATTCATAATTAATTTTAATATTATTAACATGTATATTTTAGAAATAATACCGAAAATTTGTAAAAATCATTCAGTTTATACCAATAATATAGGTATGAAGAGAGAGAAATATTTGATTATTAATTTAATATTATTTTTAAATGTTTAATGTTCTGCAATAAATTTAAAATTAATTCATAAAGTACATTCGATTCAATCCTTTAAAAATACGTTTATAAAATTAATTATTCTTTCATTTTTATATAAACTTATTTAAATAGATTCTCAGATTTTCTTTCAAAGTTTTGCAACAGCTGTAATTCGTTTAATTATTATTAACAAAATAAATAAATTTCAAACACTCATCTACGTTTATTAAATTTATTAAATGAATTAAAGAAAATATAAATAATTACTAATATTATATTTTTATAGAATTTATTATTAATTTACTTTATGAAAATTGAGTTAGTTTTGAAACGTTAGTTTATGCGATTTAAGTTTATTTTATAATAATATTTAAAATAATTCATAAAATACATTAAAACTTATATAAATTATTTTTTATATTTTTAACATGTTTATTTCATAAATTATACCGAAAATTTATCAAAAGAGAAGAGATAAATAATTTATTATTAATTCCATTTTATTTATTATTAAGTATACTTCAATTAAACCATTTTCTGAAAACAATTTAATTTCTTTGAAAACACATTTTTATACATTTATGACATTAGTTTTTTTTTTTCATTTTTATATAAACTTATATAAATATATTATAAAAGCAATAAACAATATAATGTTAACATTTACTTAATTTAATAAAATTCACACTCTCTTTTTGGCATTATTAATATTAATAAAATAAATAAATTTCAAGTATTTAAATACAGTATAAAAAATATATTAATTAAACTAAAATGTGTATTAAATAAATTAAATTAATTTCAATTGTAAATGGAATTATTTCAATTCGTACAAAGTAAATAGAACAATACCTCGCATAATCCGAGTAATCGTTTCAGCCAATATCGCAAATTATTTGAAACCAGACTAATTGAGAACTTTGAAACTGCACAAAAAGGAAACAAAAAATAGTATCTAATTTTTTTTAGAATTACCTGAATTTCCGGATTGATCTGTATACTGAATACCAATATATTAATTTTCTTTTACAATAAATTATGCAATCATATATAAAATTAATAATATTATTAATAAAAAAATATTATTATCGTTTTACCAAAAAAATCATTTTTTTTCAGTTTACACCAATAATAAAAATATTAAAATTACATTATAGTAAGATAAAATAATTATTGATTTTAATTAGTTTTTTTTTTCTATTAAGAATTGAATTCGTAGAACGTAAATGCAACTAAACGTATACTTATTTATGCTGTGTTATTCGCTGAGTGAAAAATCGCAAATTCTTTCTTTTTTTTCATAATTCTGTAGATAATACCATTATTCAAATTCACGTAATACCTCAAATCGAATAGTATTGAGCTATGATAAAGTTACAAACATTTAGAGTGTTTTTTTTTTAAATAAAATTCAGTTTTTAAAAGTAATCAATGTTGCAAATTATTCAATAATGTAAATCATTGGAATATATAGAAAATGATGAGAAATACATTTATAATTAATTATAAATAAACTATTATAATAATAAATTGTAGTCAGTTAATGCAATATTCACGTATACCTACGTTTCTAATTAATGTAAATTGAGGTTTATTCAAGCAATTCGATATTTCTAAAGCTTTCCGCAATAAATTTAATTTTGAATTTAATGAAACGTAACAACAATTCACATAACTATTTAATTAATTACATCATATTATAATAGGAATATTACTAAGATTACTAATAATCGTATGATATATATTTATAAATAAAACTTTTATCAGTATTTCAGATTTCTTTATCAAAGTTCCAAGATGTTTGGGTTCAGTTTGAAATCGCATTATTTTGATACGTGAAAAATAAATACAAATATTGATGTTTAGTAATTAAATAAAAATATTATCCAAATTTGTATTTAAATCTATAACGGAATATCCAGTATTCTTGAAACAGCACTAGTCAAGAAAAAAGACTTTACTGTATAAAAAGAAAACGATTTTTCTATGCAAAATAAATGTGTACATTATTTTTTTTAGAAACTTTTCCCAATTAGCTTGTTTTGAAATTTTTAAACCATATTATAGTTAATCTGGACTGTTCGAGATATGTAACGTATTAATCTATAAGAAAAATTAAGATTAACAAAATTTAAAAAAAAAAATTTCAATTAAAAATTGAATCTAGTTTAAGAAACTGAAGTAAGATTTAACACGACTGAACGTCCTTATTTCTTTTACCTGAGATAAATACTAAATGTAGTTGTAAAGAAAACTTTCAAACCAGTACAAATTTCTACAAAAATCAACATTTGTTGTTACGCAGATTTTAGGAATATTTGCAACTTCCATTTAAGTCAAAGGTTCTGACGCTCATCCTTTCTACAATAAAATTATTACTTCAAAATGGTAAAAATAAATGTGAAAATCACATGTAATATAATATAAAATAAACTTTAAATTTATATTTTTTTAAAGTTTGTACTGCGAATATATTAGAAGTTCTAAAGAAACTTCTAATAGTTATTCATAAAAAGATCATTGGTACACCATCAAAAAAGAGTAGAAAGCCATCAAGAGATAAAGCAGTATCAAGATACTCTTTAATGTTGGACCATAAATCTACTTGACGTTAGCTTAAAGCGACCACTGAAACGTTTAAAAGTAATGGACCTACATTTAACACCCGGAATGTTACTTCATGTTACAAAATTAATTGAAATATCCAGATAATATTAAAGCATTTTTGCATTTATTCGCATTTTTCTTTCTATAAATATTGTAAAAAAATATTATTCCAATTGTCTTTAAAGTATTTATCTACAAATCTTTATTGTAAGAATTTCAGAGCATTTAGTAATTTTTTTCAATCTAAGTTTTACCGGCCAAAATTACAGGTAAATTTTGATAACAAATATTGATTATTTAAGCTAAAACTAACACCATAAATTTAACTAAACTTAACTCTGTGCCAAAAGATGATTATTTAATACAACGACCTTCTCACAATGAAACCTACGAATATTGAGACAAAAAAGACTTTTCTTCTAAAGATGCACAAAAATTTGAACAAGTCTAAGTGTTAAAATCCAACACATATTTGCGTTAACATTTTTAATCTCAGAAAGAGATGGATCTGAATATTTAAAGAAGTATTCTGCCAAGTTTGGTCAATAACTGTTAAACAAATATCTCAATAATTTTGGATCCCTTAATTAAACTATAAATTTATAATTGTAGTTTTTCAAATATTAATAATGAATATATTCAATATTTAGTTACAATAAATATAATGGAAATAATAAAGCACTAAACACCTTTTTTAACGTTATTTGTTATTCAATTTGGACGTGTTAAGTAGTATATTTCTAAAATAAACTAATATTTTAAGAAATTTTGTTGGAATGCATTGAAACATTATGTGAAAAGTAATATTTGTAATTTCAATTTGATCCACTTTTCATTTCAATTAAATTAATAATAAATATAACTTGTTTTACTTTAGTAAGTGGATCATAGATATTATTGTTCCATTTCCGTTAGGTGATAATATTTATTGATTTTAAAATTTACATCGATCGATAACAAATAATAATCTTATCTTTTTCTTGAAAACACAAATATTTTCGCGAATTTCAAATTAATAGAAATTTGTAAATGATTTTTTTTGTACATTGTTTTACATATTATTAATGAAACTCGTTTTACGATAGGAAAAAGCTGCAGCCAAGATGGGCCATAAAAATACAGTCTTTACATTTTTCTTGCAATAATCACGTTTTTGTAAAATATGCTGTGTTGTCTCTTTTTTAAGAAATATTGTTAAGGTGAAAAAGGTATTTTATTGCTATACCTAAAACTTGGATAAAATGTCACCGGTTATGAGAATATCTCAGTTATAACGTCTAAATGGCGCCAGAAAGGATAATTTTATAAATAATTATCCAATATTTAAATGATTTATCCAGTCAGGATGTGATCACAATGAAACCTCGGTTCCCGAACAAGAATAAAAAACGAAAATTATGGATATATTTTTTAGTTCTTCGGTAAATTAATAGTAAGAAAAAAAAACAGTTTTCGGCCAGCTTTTATGAAAGAATTAAGTTTTAACTTCTACTGTAACTATTGAATTCTAGCTTTATTTATAAAAAAAACAGATTTTAATTTTTAATAAATCTATCTATAGAATAATTCGGTTTCCGAACTGCTTTTATGAATTAATTATGTGGTAAGAACTGAGTTCTATTGTCACCAATTTATTCTCTCTTTATTTGTAAAAGCCGTTTGTAATGTTTAATAAATCTATGTAGACAAGAATTCGGTTTTCGAATTAATTTTGTTTGAGAACCGAGTTCTACTGTAACTCATTTATTATATCTTTCTTTAGAAAAACAGTTTGCAATGTTTAAAAAATCTACTAATAAGTAAAGGTTTATTTATTCTATAATTTACTCTTCACAAATGATGAACATAATTTTTGGTTGTTAATGCAAATAACAATTCGGTTTTCGAACAGCTTTTCTGAATGAATTATGTTTAAGAACCGAATTGCACTGCAATGCATTTTTTTTCTATTTTTTTAATAAATATAGTTTGTAATGTTTAATAAATATATTTATAGAACAATTCGGTTTCCGAACTTCCTTTTTTATGAATGAATTTTATTTGAGAACCGAGTTATACTGTAACTAATTTATTATAGATTTCTTTAGAAAAAACAATTTGCAATGTTTAAAAAATCTACTAATAAATAAAAGTTTGTTTACTCTTCACAAATGATGAACATAATTATTGGTCTTAATACAAGTACAATTCGGTTTTCGAACAGCTTTTATGAATCAATTATGTTTGAGAACCGAATTGCACATACAGTTTATAATGTTTAATAAATATATCTATAGAACAATTCGGTTTCCGAACTTCCTTTTTTATGAATGAATTTTGTTTGAGAACCGAGTTTTACTGTAACTATTTTTTTATATCTTTCTTTAGAAAAAACAGTTCGCAAACCTACTAATAAGTAAGTTTGTTTACTCTACAATTTACTCTTCACAAATTATGAAAACAATTTTTGATTCTTCGGTACATTAATGCAAAGAACAATTCGGTTTTCGAACAGAAATTATGTTTGAAAACCAAATTGCACTGTAATACATTTGTTCTAATATTATTAATAAAAAACAGTAATGTTTAACAAATATATCTATAGAACAATTCGGTTTTCGAACATCATTTATGAATGAATAATGTTTGAGTACTCTCCCACCGCGACTAATATATTCTAACTTTACAAAGTGTTTTTGTGATATTTAATAATTCTACTAATAAGTAAACGTTTGCTCACTCATTAATTTCTAATTTACAAATCAATTCATAATTTTAATAAATGATCCAAAAAAATATAAACCTGAAGTTTTTTTACTTTACTAATCGATGAAAATCAATGAAGTAGTATCTTTAATTGTCATTAAAAGAATAATAAAATTATTTAAATACAAAAAATAATAATTTTCTAAAGAACTTCATCTTACTAATATAAATATTTCTCTGAAATTAAAAGTAAAAAATATAAATAAAAAATTGAAAAGAAAGTTTTTACTATTTATTTTTATTAACTAACTTTAATAATGAACCACCCTATAAATTCGGACTAATATAAGAATAAAAACTACTATTCTTATAAAGAAAAGAATTATGTTTAAAGTTTGCAAGAATTTCGCATAAAACGTGCTTGTTTTAATAGGAATTTAAACCCCTGGCTTTGGGTAATTAGCAATTTGCTTCGTGGTTCTCTCCGGAGGCATAAGATAAATTCTAATACTACACGTATAGATGATGTGTATGTATATATATATACATATCAAATTTACATTATGACATTAAATGTAATCTCAATAACCTGAAGCGGCAATAAATTATAATTAAATGTCCGGAGTTAGGCAACCGAATTGACACATGCTAATAGAGAATTATTCAAATCAGTGTTTTCTCGCACGGTTCCACGAACTAGGTTGATACATGCATATGCAGAACTGAATTAAAGCTACGTGTATAGTCTGGGTACAAAAATTCAATCAAAACCCATTGTCAAGTTACTTTCCAAATAATTTTAAAACGTTAGTAACCATAGTGACCATACATTTTTTTAAACACAACGTATTACTTAAGAAGTTACTTCTAAAGTAACGCGTAGTGATTTATAAAAATTCAAAGTTAAAACTGATAGATTTTTTAAAAATTTGATGTAAATTTGATCCTCATTAAAATTTATTGATCGTTTACTCATTTTTTCGAATGCGATTTTTTTTTAAATTTGCACAATTCCTACGAGAATCGTTTATGAATTTCATATTTAATTGTTTAATCTACGAAATTGATAATTTTACGTGATGCACAATATTGAAAAGAGGTAGAAAAACACTACTTGACAAGTACTGTCTAGTGGACAAATTTATTATTACATAATACTTAATTTTTAATTAAATCAATTTTTAATTTAATTAATTACAAATTATTGATACGTTTAGAATAAAACATGATGACCCCTCAATGGACCAACTCGTAGTTCGATCTTGACCCAATTCAATTCCCAACGTTTAATTTTAAATATTCCAAGCATAATTATGTAATTCCGTTTCCTTTACATTGACAACCATCTAAACACATTATATAACCACGCAACCAAACAAACATTGCTTTAAACAATTGTTTTCAACCGTTGACAACCATATAAACACAATTTTAATTAAACAATCAGATTATTTTATTTTAATTATATAATTATTTTTTTTTATTATTGTTAACAAACATTATTTTAATTCAATCATAAATAAATTGTTAATATTAATAATATTTGTTGTAAATCAATTATTTTTAATTGGATTATTTTATTGCGGTACAAAAAGAAACGTGTATTAATTACAATAAATGGAAATTAAAATTTTATGGTGTTTTCTATTTTGTGGTAAGTTTGTCAAGATTAGTTAATGAAAAATTCACGAAATAATTAGCAAAGCAATAATTAAGCGGATTATTAAACAAACTAAATTGTATTTGATTGCAGGAATTCAGAGCATTCCGTGGGTGAAAGTTTCTTTGTTTGAAGCGCGTTCTGGTATTTATTGCTAGCAAAGCAAATAAATAATAATAAATTTAAAAAAAAATAGTTTAGTTTCAGCTTTGTAAAAATCGCAATGGTTGCAAATTGGAAGGCTTTGGAATTTGAAACAATGTTTAAAAATAAAACAATTTGTAAGCAGATTTGAATTATTTTTTGACATTTGTATTTTTAAGTAAACTTGTTTGGTTTGTGGTGCATCTGTAAGGTTTAAAGTAGATGAAGAAAAAAAAATGTTAATGGGTCTAGATTTATTTACTTTTTTTCTTGGATTTGAAGGCGTATCATATATTCGGCCTAGAAACGTCAGAGCAGATATTCTCCCTCCTTCGATGAAACCCGCAGATGGAGGGATGGAAATTTGCATTTAAATCAATGCCCTTATCGGAGATCCCGATTGGCACGAGGAGCACGTAATGTATGTGTGGTTTTTTTTTTAAAGACGAAGTAAAAAGAATATCTTACCGAAGAAGTAATATTTATAGGGCATTATCCGTGAGATGAGGCGACTGGAGCATCAACATCAATAACAACAACAATAACAAACAACAAGAACATAACCAAAACACTGACGAAGAAGAAGAAGGACGCACGGTCGAGCAGCTCCATTCCATGCACACGTGAGTTTTCCGTTTTCAAATTTTCCCCCCTTAAGAAGACTGGTCTGGAAACTGTGAATGCTGATGATGGCCGGGATTTTTCTTGCCTTCGCCGAACAAACACGAGACACCACCGCACAACGCACAGAAGAGGAGGATAGAGTCTAAAAGCCTTCCAAAACAGACGAAGGCGTCACCTATAGCAACGGTCATCCTTCGCCTACCCATAAACCTCTCCGCTCTTTGTTCTCTCTTGTTACCTACCTGTTCCACCTCTAAGCCATTTAACGGAACAGGTTGAAAGTACAGTCGAGAACAGAAGTCGACGCGGTTCTGTCACGCACTAAAAAATCGCAATTACTGAAAGCCGAATCGCAAGGAGAGATGCTTAGAGTGACCAGTCGAGAGATGCAAAAGGATTAATTAATTAAACCAGGAAGAACCTTGAAACGCGAGTTTTGCTTACGGCCACACTAATATGACCTCCATTGTTGCAGCGAAATCCGATAAACCCCTCGATCATATTAGAATGATTTGCACGATGTACGAAAGGGAAGTTCCAAGCTTCTTGAAATTACGCTTGATTTCGCTTCAAGGCGTGATCGAATTACAAAATTTTGTTGCGAAACTTCGACGAATTCCTTATTATTCCGATTAATTTTATTAAATCCAACGGGATGAAAGGTTACCCAAATAAATTACTGTTGCGAAACTTTCTTTCTTCGGTGAAAGTAATGCGCAGTGACTAAGCAGTTCAAATAAACGAATGTAAACCGCGACTGGAAATCATAAACTTTTGTTCCATCGATTTCAGATTAGAATTAAGCTCAATATTTGCGGGAAAGCAGTTTGTTGAGAGGAGTTCTTCACGAAATTGGAGCTATTTATCGCGGAGTTGCATCTTTTTAGTTGAAGGTGTGTAACACTTTTGTGTCGTACACGTAATTGAATTATTCGCAGGATTTAGATTAGATTATCGAGCGTTGCATCAAAAAAATAACAGGGTTATCTTTCTTATTAACTTTATTTTTGTAGGAAAACGCTCAATTTAATTATAAAGATGCGTAGAATAAATAATATTGCTTTGTTGCGTAAACATTGGAGATAATTAAGAACGAAAAAAGCTTTTTACACAAAATAAAACCTTAATTATTATAATGTAATAATACGTTGGTCTGTAAGTAAATTGAATTATTTTCGAGATTATAATGAGACAAATTTATATTTTTTTAAAATAATTTATAAATGCAAATATTCCAATATTAAATAAGTATTAAATTAGTTTCTGGTTAAATCATAAATATTTATTAATAATATAACACAACAACAAAAATTAAGTAATTTATGACTTGGTGAATTTTATAATTATGTTTAAAAGGAAAAAATAAATGTTGTGAGTTGTTACACTTAAATACAATTATTACGGTTGAATGATTTATTTGTAAATACGGAATCCAAGAATGGAATCGATTTGGGCTTTTTAATAACTTTAATTTATTTTCTTTCTTTTCTCTACAATATGGATATAAAATACACTCATGGGAGTATTTTTATATTTTTAAGCTAAAAAATTCAATGCGCCGGTGATGAAATGAGTCGCTATAGATTGGGTTTCGCAAAAAAATTATCGGAATTTTTAAAAGTCGAATATTTAAATATTTTAAATATATATAAAGAATTCCGTTGTGAAAGATTATTTATTGATTATTTCAAATTGAAAATATTTTGGAAAATCTATTTTGTTTTTTATTATATTTAATTAATTTATCGATTACATTATTTGTAATAAAGTGTACTTGTTACAAAGCAAATGTAGTTATATTTGAAATTATATAAGGATTTATTCAATAATGCAATATTATAGAGACAGGTTTTCGTTTTGGTTTTTGAAAACAAATTATGAATTATATACTTATGGTACAAGAAAGAAAGTTTTAAAATAAATTTGAAAATTTAAAATTCTGAGAAAATTTAAGAACTTTAAGAAATATTAATTGTTATTGAATGGTTTCGATCATCCATCAAAGTGAATTTCTTATATTTAATATATTGCTTAAATTATGTAAATTATTAAATGTAGTTATAGCTAGAGTAACAAATAGGTTACGTTTGACTAAATTTCTTCGATAAGCAAAGTTTGTTTTCAAAAGTAAAAAAATCGTTTCTTCGTAAATAAAATTATTTTTTTCGAATGAAGAAAAGTTTTATTAATTTTTCAAATATGAATTTAAATCTGATTATTTCTACTTTTCTCTTTCATTTAACAATAATTAGAGCATTTAATAATAATTGCTAAATAAATGTCATTTTTTCCCAAATTAGGAACATTTCCACTAAAGGTTTTCTAAATTTTCTACTGAAAATACATATCGTACATTCAATAATTTTTTAATATTTTCTTCATCGACATTTTTGATTAATTCCTTGGATGTTTTTTCTTCTGTAGAACTTCCGCCGATATTTTATCTAATGGTTCTCTGAGTTGTCTTGGTCTTAAATTGGTATATTTTTAATGGTAAATGGTTTTTCTATTTATAATGCTTATTAATAATAATACTAATAATAATATTTATTACAGCAATAAATTACAAAATAAAATGAAATTCCACTGCTGTAAAGGGCTATTGACCATAGGTTTTTCTGCACAATGCTAATTATTATAAGTAGAAATTTAAATCTGTTGAATTGTGTTATGAAATTTTCCAAAAAAGTCATAAAATCTGAAATTTTCCAATTGTCCTTAAATGAAAACAAATATTTTTTTATAAAACATTTCGAAGTATGAAGTTGAATATGATTCTTAAAAATAGAAAATAATAATATTTATTGCAGCAATAAATTAAAAAAACGAATACTCAATATAACAAAAATCTTTCTGTCCTAAAAATAGAAATAATTGGGTGACAATAATAAAATAACAGAAGTTGCTGGGATTTGTAAATATTATTTTAGAAGTGCTTGAAACAATGTGAATTATTTTCTTGTGTTTTCCGCTTTCTGGAAAAGCTGGGAAGCGTTTGGAGGGTGCGTGAAGTGGACATTTAATAATAAAGATAATAGAGAGAGAAAGAGTGAAAAATGTGTGAGTTGGGAATAAAGGGGAAGCGGCATGAGAGCAGAGCAGGTATACGGGGTGAGAGTTATGAGGATTACGTGTGCAGCTGAGAAAGATGTGAGTGTGTATAGTGTAAATATCAACATGGGAAACTGGGAGAATAGGAGTCCCTTTGGGAATAATTAATGATGTTGCGGCAATTCCGCGCAGAGCGATTCGATTATACGATCTAGCGTCGTGGAGCCAACAACCCCCTTGCATCAACTTCCCTGCGAGACAAAGAAAACCCTATATTAGGGGCTAAATATGAAACATGTAATTTCTCACGCGCGCTCTGCAATTTTCCCTCGCGCCACTTAGTTAAGGCATACTTTGTTCGGTAAGGCTTTTTTTTGGTAGGTTTTCATTGATCCAGTTCGTGTTGTTGTTTTAGTCAACAACTTATTTGATGGATGGTCGAAGAAGGATCTCCGCTGATTTAAAATAATGGTTGGTTTGGTTGGTTGGTAGGTAGGCGCCGCTCTAACTTAATGCGCCGGAAGCGGAGATAAGCTCATATCTACTTAACAGAGGTGATTTCAAGCGGTGCTCAATGTAAAGCAATTAAGCTTTAACTTTACCCCAATGCCGTCGAATGATTAAGTAATCGTGAACAATCAATGTTTTGCTGTATAAATCATTACTAATTGCCGTGACCTAATTTTAACTTTTGTGCTGTGCACATTATATTCGCATATAGCGTTTAACATTTTCAAAGAAAATATATGGTATTTGGTTTATGAAATAAATTATATATTTGTTTATATAATTTATTTCTAATAAATTCTACAAGAACAAATAAAACTAAATTATATAAAAAATATAATAGTTTGAATTAAGTGATGAAATATTAAATACATTTTTACTTGATAAACGAGCGAGATTCAACACGAGTTTTATCTATTCTCCGAAAGTTACGTGATTATGGATAATCGACTTATTTGTAAGATGAGGAACAAATTAAGCTCGCAAATCAAGGTAATTTTTATTAAAATTTTAACTTGATAAACGAGCGAGGTTTTTGACAACAAGTTTTATGTATCTTTCCGAGCTTTACGTGATTGTGGATAATCGTCTTATTTATATGACGAGGAACGAATTATACTCGCAAATCAAGATTTCTAGTAAAGTTTTTGAGATATTCGATTTTTGAGATGTTTGATTCTTATTAATTGTTTTACTTTATAGTTTTCGTATTTTTTTTTAGATTTATTGTCTTTTAGAATTTTGAGCTATTATTGAAATAGAATTAAATATAATTTAATTTAATTGCTAATTTTTTACTAGATAATCATATAATTTATTATTAAAAATTCTATAAGAATAATAAGGAAATGTATTCGCAGGAAAGTTTAATTAATGAATGAAAATAATAATAGTAATTTAATAGTTTGAATTAAGTATTTACATTAAGTTAAACCTTGGATTGCGAGTAACTTAATATACAATTATTTTAAAATTTTAACTTGATAAACGAGCCAGGTTTTTTTAACACGAGTTTTAACTATTCTGCCGATCGTTAGGTGATTGTGGATAATCGTCTTATTTGTATTACGAGGATTGAATTATGCTCGCAAATCAAGGTTTCATTATAGTAAAGTTTTTGAGATGTTCGACTTTTCCAGCATGTATACAACGGCTAATTTTTATGAGTCACCTCAATTTATGTAAAATGGCCTTAACTGAATTAATATAAAGATTGTTGAAGATAATTTAATATAATTGCTTATTTTTTACAAAATGTATTATATAATTTTGCAAATTTGAGTATTATTACATTTATCAGCATCGTATAGAAATTGAGGGAAAAATGCAACAATAAGTTCCGGAATGGGATGTAATTATGTGTTCTCATCTTAAATATTTATAAGAAAATACTGAGTGTTTGACTAAATATTTGATTGAGCGATAAATATTAAATACACAGAAAATACATCGAAATTAAAGAAACGCAGGTTCATTCTCAACATTTTTGTCTCTCGATCCAACATATTTGTTAATAATTGTAGCTAGGATCCAATTTCTAAGAGTATTTCCCCAATTCCTTGTTTTGACTGAAAGTGACAGTTGTCACTTTGCGACCCAATAAAAAAACACAGTTTTGTATTGCTATCCATATGTTTAGAAACTCTGCTCTAAATCATATTATAAATAGGAAAAAACATTTTGTTATCTTTTACTAAATAATATTTTTAGATAAAAAAGTCTTCAGAGAAGAAAGGAATATAATAGGAATATATTTTCTCTAAATTTATTTAAATTTTGTAAAACTAATCTAAAATAAATAGTGTATACAAACAAACATGTAAAATACACAGAGCAATATGATCTTTATTATATTTAATGTTGCTGCAAGGTTGAGAAACGCTGATTTTCACCATTTTAGAAACGCAACTCAACATATTTATTGTACAACGATCTAAGAATATTTCATACAAGGTGACAGCTGTCATTTTGTTGACCGATATGTTGAGAAACCCTGATTAATTACACAACAATAGTGCTTCTCATTCCAATTCAACAATAATGTTGGAGATTGAAAAAATATATGAAAACTACAAAAAGATTAAATTAAAACACAGCAACAAATTGTAATTTCATCAAGGTTATTTTATAAACTATACACATTTAATAACTTTAGCAGAAAACTTACCTGAAGAAATATTGGTTGTGTAGTAGAACCACTAAATATAATATGTTGGAAATTATTCTGAATAACTAAAGATAAGTAATTACTGTTAAATCTAAGCTAGTTTTTTCTAGTTTGGTATTGTTTTTGAGATTAAATGTATGTAAAAATAAGAATACAGACTTTGGACAACGACGATACAGCGTTGAAAAGAAATACCGATACAAAGCAAGAACGCAAACAGACTCATGTACAGCTTCAAGTAGAAGAAAACAAACTAATTAAAAGATATAACGGAGCTGAACACAATACATTAAAGAAATAGAAAATAACAACGACTTCTCTAAGAGGACAATAATAAAATTGGATTTGAAAGAAAGTAATTTTATATAATGAAAATAAATTAATTACTTGTTTAAAAAAGAGTTCTCACAAAAATAAGTAGAATGTAAATCAAACTCCTTCATGCGTAGTGCTTAGATTATGCGTATTTGCAAGATGTCTTCGACAGAATCATTTTTGTTAATTCATTTGAAATTAGCTTGGACGAAGACAAGGAAAAAATAGAAGAGAATGCGGCAGAGGAAGTCGAGAATAAGGAAAGAATAATGCGTATGAGAAATTCATGATGCGGTGCTCCGAAATTATGTAAATCGTCGTTCCGAGCGGAACGGAAATGCTCTTCGGGGTCGGTAAACACCGATACCGGACGTAAACGTACAAAACGTACTTACCGTTGATGCTTCTCTGGCCCTTTAACCTTCTGCCCACGGACGGCGACACCAGGGCAATCGTCCTTTCCGCTCTCAACGAGGACCTCTTCTCCGTCGGAACCTGAACTACGCTCTCCGCCCAAACGGCTTCCACCATCGAATCTATGCTTGCGGATCTCGGCATTTTACTGCTCAGCGTGTCCCTTCTAAACAAGAACATACAACATTTCTATTATCCATAGTTACACGACATTCAACAACAATTGTAACCAAAATAACTTAAACAATTACATTGTACAAATTAGTTTTGGTAGTCATGGAAACACACAAATCTCAGCGACACTTTGTTAATTATTAAATGTCATTTAGTGACTTATAAAATGACTTTCAAACAAACTATGTTATGTAATATAAAGTGTGTAGATTCTACGCTATACTTAATTGGTAAGTGTTACTTGGTAGGAAGCCGGTTTTATGCGTCACCTAGGTTGTTTTATAAATGTATCTAAAAGTGATTTATCTATGCCAATTTAACGTCAACATTAAACTTAATCATCTATAAATACATGGTTACAAACGAATTTATCATTTCTTAAATCATCTGTTATTAAAGAAAGTAATGATAGCATTTACATGATTATTTATTATATATTAACGTTCTATTATCTTGTGCCACAATGACATGAATTTTTTTTTAAGACACCAATATTAAAAAAAAATATATCAAAATGGTAGCGGTACTTATATTATTCTATGATACCTTAGATCATTTTATGTTAGGTTAGGTTCATTTAGGTTAGGAAGAACTTTTTTTAATGATATTTTTTTAAATCATAATTAATAATAGTTTTTTTCAATTACATGTATTTCCAATCAAAATCTGTTTTCATATATTATCATAGGTGATTAAAAAAATACTTGCGTTGAAAATTCACAGTATAATAAAAATATATTATTTCAAGATATGTTGGTTGCATAACTTTCTTAATTTGAATTTACCATAAGAAAAATATTTAGGACATGTTGTTTTTTATAATATTTTTAAGAATGATAGTCAAGATTAAAAAATGTTTTTATTAATAATTACATCAAAATAAATTATACATTTCATTAAAGGAATACCAATATATCAAGTTACGTAAGATAAATAATTACTAAAATCTAATTATATTTTAAGCAGCAAAAAAAAAATGTGTTTACAAAAATACGTAACAAGGTGTTACGTATATTTGCATTCAAAACGTCACATAAATCACCGCTGATTATGGCTTTTTAAGCCATGTTTAAAACCACCCTGGTACAAAAAAGGAAATATATCTCACCGAACTAAGCCGTATGAAATATGCAACGGGAAATATAAAAAAACTCACGTCTGTGCGTGCTTTTCCTTTACATATTTTATGTGTGTGCGTATATACACGTTTTCCTTTTGTGTTACGAGATAGCTGTCTTAAAGTATATTATATCAGGAGACGCAAGTGAGACGCGAAAGATTGGCATCAAATTTTCAGGAAGGTGCGCGCATAAATCTCGCGGTGTTTCCTTGGAAAACTCAATTTATCTTGAAAATTTGTAATTTATTAAGACCGTTGTTCACCTTAATTGAAATGGATACCAAAATGACATTTATTATATAATTTAGAAGTTTAATTAATGTTTGAAATGACTGGGATTTCTCGGAATGTTTAACTGGTTTGAAAATTATTTTATGACGAAACAGTTTAAAATAATTAAAAGTAATTATTTTAATTGAAAGTTAAAACAATTTTGAGACCACACAAATTTAAATAATAAAGGGAGATACGGTACATAATAATAAAATTAAAAAGAAATAATTTTAAATACAATTTCCTAGACTCTATCACTTAGAGCAAGTATATCAAATTCTGTTATTATCACGGGCTAAATAAAGTAGTTTATAGAAATGTAGATTTATTTCGAAAAATATAGTATAAAAGAAAGCAATGATAAAATTTCTTTTTTATATTCGTTGTGGGCCGCATGCGGCCCGCGGGACCTAAGTTTAACACCCTTGACCTAGAGTATTTTTACGTTACATCAAATATGATGGTATTGATTTATTTATATTGGTTTCCATAAAAAATAGAGTAAATTAATTTTATCAGTTTCTCTCTCATCGATAATCAATAAATATGAACAAGACATTAATCATTAGATTGCATGTTCTGAAGTACTTGGTACACACATTTATGTTTTATGACTCTTGCTGCGCATTAAATGTATTTAGTGAATTAAATATACAAAAGTTGGTATCCATGACGAAACAGTGATTAATTGTAGATGTTTTACTATCACCATCCTCCATGATAATAAATGATTACAAACAAAATATCAAAAATTAGATAACGCCATATGTAGTTGTTGGTATACCTGACAAACATTTATGTCTCATGATACGCCTAGTCTTGATACATGTATTGAATTAAGTTTATATAAGTTGGTATCCACGAGAAAATAATGATGAATTGTAGCTGTTTTACTATTATCAAACTACATTATAAAAAATGATTATCAAAAAAATATTAAACATTAGATTACATAATATGTAGTAGTTGGTACACCTGACAAAGATATATATCTCATAATACGCCTAGTCTTGATACATGTGGTGAATTAAGTTTATGGAAGTTGATAACCATGAGAAAGTAGTGATGAATTGTAGCTGTTTTACTATTATCAGACTACATTCTAACAAATGATTATCAACAAAATATTAAACATTAGATTACGTTATATGTAGTAGTAGGTACACCTGACAAATATTTATGTCTCATGGTATACCTAATCTTGATACATATAGTGAATTAAGTTTATAGAAGTTGGTATCCATGACAAAATAGTGATATCAAAACTTAGATTATGTAATATGTAGTTGTTGGTACATCTAAAATACATTTGCGCGTAATGTTACAACATGATGTATGTAGTCGGTGCACCTGTCAAACGTTTATATCACATGCATAGTATGGATACATGTAGTGAATTAAATGTATAGATGATAAAATACTGATGAATTTGACCTATTTACTTTCATCGTACTTCACGATAATAAATGATTATCAACACCATATAAAATATTAGATTACGTAATATATTGGTGTTGGTACACCTGTCATATATTTTTGTCTCATGTTACGCATGCAAATAGAGAATTGAATTAATAGGAGTTGGTATACCTGACAGATATTTAAGATATTGGATATAACATTATTTTAGAAATTTGAACATCATAAGTTAACAAACCTAATTAATATAAATCTTCGGACGTATTAAAAGTATATAAAGCAATATTATATAGGAAAAAATCTGTTATGTATTAAATTTATGGATTATAAAATGTGGAAGTTAATATCAAAATTTATTGAGTGAGACGACGCAATGAACAAACAGATATAGTAAGATAAGTGAAAATTAATTTTATATAAGCAGAAAATTCCAAGTGCAAATAAAGTTATCGGAGCGAAGGCTCTTAAAGTACCGCCAAAAGATAAATCGATTAAACTGAATTATCGCTCGCTTAGGAAGTTTCCGCTACTTTGTTCTTCCCTTACCACAAGACCAGATAGTGTCTTTGCTCCGTGTCCAAATGGCATTTAGTAAATAATGTCTGCGTCAATAAAACGGACGTTGACCACGTGAACTTAGGTCACAACGTGTTCTTAAACGGTCGTAGAAATGCAAGGATCTAAAAGCAAAATGAAAAAAATAAAAATAAACGAAAATCAATACGGCTCTGATAATAAGCCTCTTTATACATTAAGTGCGCTGAAGTTAGTAAACTTCTTCTTTCATCGAATTGAAAACAAATAATATTTGTGAACGTCGCAAAAATAAGCAATTTACTTATTCAGATTCGTTTCATTTTAATGATGTTGCTCGTTCGCTTCGATGGAAAATTAGCTGTTGCAGTGGAAGCGTATTTGATCCTCCGGCAATGGGTTTTGCCATCCGGGATGATAATGGACAGGAACAACGCGACGAATCTCTCGCTGCGAATTCCCGATAAATTGCCAATTTATCTCAATCTATTCGCACATCATTCAGGTTACAAATTACCCCCAGTAGGCATTACAGAAAATAACGAAAACAACGACAATAAAAGAAAATATAAACAACATTATTTTTATATAAGGTTCCAAAATATTTTATTGGCATTTCGTATGACAATAAAATACAAATTACATAAATGTCGATAATAATATATTAAAATTTATAATACTCAATGTTATATAATAGAAATAAACAAATTTTATTATAGCGCCATCTATTGGCAACAAGAAAATTATATATAAAATAGATTTGGTTGTATAAAATAATTAAATATTCCTGAAAAGGTTTTACTGAATTTGTATAATAATTAATAGTAATAAAAAATACAAGTTTAGACATTTTTTCTCTAATTGTCTTTAAGATGTTAATGAGTTTATGTAATGCTGATTGCAAAATGTTAAATATGTAATAATTTTGTTATCTACGTACAGTTTCTACAAAAGTATGTCACTCTTCGCAAACTACAATGAGTCTTACACAACATATTTTAGTGAATTTATTTGTTATTTATAAATTATTTTAAAATTTAATTGGAAAAAATTTAATATACTTAATTTTTTTTCGTCTAATGATTTGTATATTTCATATTTGTACCATTTTTTTCTTCTTTAAATACACGTTTCTTATGTGATGTATACTAGAATTCAACAAAATAGTTTATAATTCGTGGGACCGTGTATTTCTCTGTGTGATGTAGGTTCGATAAGCTCTGAAAGGAAAGCAGACGTAGGGACGTAAAGTATAAAAAATATGAATGCTATTTAAATGTAAACCAGGGTTTAATCCAGGTTCAAACGATTAGGTTAAACGAATTCTAATCCTTTCTTGACATATTCATTACGGCAAAAAGCTCCTGTCCGCAAGTTACCTTTATATGAAAAATTATACAACCATCAGACAAAGTCATATATCTGAGAATGTAGGAAACTGTATGAAAGAATAATTGTTTTCTTAATTAAACAAATATATTACTTGAACTAAAATTTACTGAAAATTCTTAAATATGTAAAGAAATCATATAATAAATCAATATAAGTAATCATATATTTTTAAAATTGTACAAATTTTCTCAAATTTCTTCTTAATCATTTTATAGTTTTTATTTTCATTTCTGCATCATTTAAAATATATATTTAATTAATAATTTATATGGTATATTTTTCATTAATATTTAGACATAAACATGTTTAAGAATAATTAAAAGAAACATTGTGAAAGTTTATTATTTTTTGATTCTCTAATCGAATTTGTAAAATTTGACATAGAAATAAAAAATATTCCCAAAGTTGTTTATCAATTTTTAAATAATATTAATTAATGATATGTAAAGTTTTGATATGTAAATGCTATTATAAAAATATTTCGTTATTATTGTTAGTTTTTGGATGCTTTGTAAATTATAGATATTTTCATATAGCATGTTTTTTCTTGAAGAAATAGAAGTTTTAGAAAGATTCAACTAAACCTGTAAAAACGTCACACTATGCTTTACATGAGACATAAATGACAGTTAGGTGTACCAACTTTTATTGCCTACCATAGACTTAAAGCATAGAATGTTTGTGTTACAAACTAGTTATTTATGCAACTTAAATGGTTCATATTCATCTGAATATTACTTTTTTGTTGTAAATTCCACTTCAACCTTTTAATTATATTGTTTTATTTCTCTCTCAAGCAGCGTTTCTCAATATTTTATAACATAAAATGTTTGATGCTCATCTGACGTAGAGAAATGACAGCTGTCACTTTGTGTCAAATAACTGTCATTACGAAACCCATTAACACACGGCGGGAACTGTCGACATTGTGTAGTGCACAAGCTAAGTGTGGAAGGTGGAGATGGGATATAGAAGAAGAAACCCATTAAGTAATTTTAAGTCGATAATAGGTTGAGAAATGTTTCTCTAGGATTCCTTATACAATTTTTGACAGTTACTATTACGTCATTGCAATAAGATATAGGTTTAAGATGTTTGATAAATATGGACCACTTATGTAACCGTATGTAAATATGAAGAATATAGTAGTTATGTTACCTTTCCCAGCTGAGTCTGCGAATGACGTTGGTTTCATCTATGGCGACGTTCGATTTGGAACTCTGGTTGAGCAGTTTGGACAGACGATTGAAAGCGTTGCTTCCGGCGTTCGGGCTTGACATCTTGTAGTGCTTGGCTGCAATGACGTGTGGGGCTGGCACTCTGCGGAGGGGCGGTTGGGAACGGCCGTCGGGGGACGGAACAGAACAGAGCCAGGAACGTTTCAACACAAATTTGATTACGTAGGCGCGAAGTGATTTTACCTGAGCAATAGAGTGCTTTCCGAGGCGCCCTTTTCCGGTCCGTAATTCGTGCCGACACATAGCCGTGATATGGCCGATTTCCGGCGGACGTCCAGGGCGGCGGCGCTGTCATCCCTGCTGAAGGATACACGGGAAGCATGGAACCTCGAGGCAAGGCTACTCTTGGAGCAGCTTCCCACCATCGGACTGATTTTCGGAACATCTACAATTTAATAAATCATTCAAATCTACTTCGAAAGAAAACACATTTTTTCTTCTTTTTAGAACACATCTTATATAATAGCCAAATTATAATAGATTAAAATCTATATTCTTATAGTTGACATGTAATTCTGATTTAAATCTACTTTAGATTTAGATCTACTTTAGTTTTTACCAGAAAGTGCATCTTCTATTTAATAACGTTATGAACAGAATTTATGATATATTCATATTTGTTATATACACTGGAAACTCGATTATACAACTTTTACTGATTTTGGTTTAAAAATAGAAAATTAAATAAACTTATTAGTTTCTGAATATACAAGAAATTGGTAATAAGATGCACAAGTTATGTCAGACAAGATATATTATTTATATTAGTCAGAAATGCAGAAAGAAAATTCTGATGTAACATCAAATGTGGTTATGAATATTAATATAAAATATCTCATTAAGAAATATTAATTATTTTTGTTGAATATTTAATATTTATGAATATTTCAAATAAGTTTTTATAAAATTTATTTATTTGAACTCTCTATTAATGATTTTCCTTTCTATTTTGTTATAATTTATTGTTATTGTCTGGTGTATTGTGTGAATGTGTGTAGGTGGAATGCAATTATACTAAATTTCATTCAAGTACTATACTCGTTACACGTTGCTTAACTTTATGCTTTTATCGCCACTTAAAATGAATTACGTATTAATTACATATAAAAATGCCCGAGTAAACTGAAATGATTAAGTACATAATAAATCAGTAAATAATTAAGGAAGACGTCAGATGAAATAATTTCAGTAAACCGATTTGTTATGCAACAGGAAACATGATTTAATAATGTATATAACGCATGTTGCATGTGATGCAGAATTGCATTTAATAAAGCGGCCAGGATTGACAATTTCCGCAAAGTTGCAAGTATAATAAAAACCGGAAGAGACTTTAAATCCTGCGGAAGCGGCTAATGAAGGTGCGAGCAAACGAAGCACGTTCTTCGTCCCAACTCCGGTCGAATTACCTGGTTGTTTCAAATTGCCGAGTTGAGCTTGCAGGATGCTCACGCCCGGGACGACAATGGCTGGAAGTGTCCTGGATCTTAACAAAGGCGGAGGTGCTTTCTTCCCTCCAGTCCTGCTGGCGCTCTCCAATCCGGCGCAGGAAGCTCTCTGGTCAATCCTGGTAGCCGCAAGCTGAGCACTGAAACGAAAGAAGAAGAAAAAAAAAACCGTTACAAAAGCTTTATCACAAAATTCAGAATAATCGCAATTGTGCAACGTATCCTTGAGTTCCAATTTCTTTACGAAACAATATTTATCTACGTGTTTCTTATCGATTTATCAAGCCGCAAGATAAAAGTACGCTTATATTTGATACAATTTGCACGTTCAGTTGGAACTACGCGCGCACTGTATTACGTATACGCTGTATATTGCATCTAAAATTCTTGTTGTTTTTGCCGTTCGATCGACTGTCCCAGATGGAGAAGGAAGTCGGTGATTTGGCGGAGACCTTCGCGAAGATCCAAGCGGGGATTTCGCATTTTCAGGACAGCGTTATCAACATGAATCTCAATCCGACCTTGAAGCAGGTCCACAAGATGGAGTACCATTACAAGCAGATCTTGAATAAGCTAGAGCAGGTTCAGTACCACATGCAGCAGATCGAGGAATGCTGCAAGGTTATGGGGAGCGATGATCAGGATGGTCACTTCATACGCGGAGAAATTGTGAGGGAACGAGTGAGAATGTTGAACTGTCTTAGCCCTTCCTTCCTCGAACCCAATCTTCGGGAGTTCAGGCAAGCGGAGAGTGTCTTCCACAAGACCAAGAGGAAATCGCGATCCGAGAATAATTTGGTATCGACGGGTGGTGATAGGATCTGTGTGGATATTGATATTGATGGTATCGGGAGGCAGACGCAAGCGCAGTCCCAGAAGATATTTAACTATAGCCAGGAAGATCTACCCAAGGTCATCGATTGCTTGGTAAAAACGAGAAGACAGGACTGAGTGGAATTGACTATAATCACATTTTGCTTGCAGATGAAGCCCCAAAAATAATCTAATCTTATACAAGTATTGTTCAATTTACCCGTTAGGTACATAAATTGTGATATTGCACTTATTACCTTATGCTTTTATTAATTAAAACTTATAACATAATAAATCATTTCCATCAAAATACTTAATATTTTATCAATTAAAAACCTTCAACTTAATAAAAAATCAATTTAAACAAGTTTCTAACAAAATATAGTAAATAAATTATTTTAGTTGTTAAGACATTAACTTATTTGTAAACTGAAATTACTTGACTTTTTTCTGAATGCTTCCATTAGTTTCTCTCAAACATATTCACATCGTCACTTGTACTAACTAGAAAAGTTATGTTATTCTAGAAATTATTATTTATAAATCATTCCTTATGGTACACCATAAAATAATTATTATATTCGTCAATTATGTAATATTATTATAAATGTTCATAATATTTAATTGAAATTAGGATAAAAATAAGTTTAAAGTCGATTTTTGTATTTATAGTTGTATTAATTAACATTTCTATGTTTTTCCAGATATTTCTTTCAATTTGAATTGAAATAATTTTACAATTTATTTGCACGTATTTGCCAGATATAAATGACAACAAATTTAGAATAAATTATAAAATAATAAAAAAATTATGTGCTCAATCGAAAGAAATTTAAAATATTTAAATAAAAACTGTAGAATAAAATAAAACTTTCATAAAATTCTGGTGGTTTTTTATTAATATATGACTTCAAGTGATTTTGGTCTTGTTCAACATTTGTATGTTTTTAAGCTGAAAGCGAATGTTCCAGCAATTTTGAAAGTTACAATATTACGTGAATATGGTGGATGTTGCAGAATATTTTTTTCATTGTAATCTTTGCTGCATATTGCATGCTGTAGAATTCCTGATTTCTTACTGTTCATAAACTTTCTGTCTATAATTTATCCGAGTCTTTTCAATGAAAATTCTGATATTACTGAACAAAATATAAAGTCTAGGAAAAAAAAGTAACACTTCTATATAATTAATTATGAAAACGTTAATAAAATATATCTATTTAAAAAATGTTTAAAAATTATTTAAAAAATATTCTTCAAAAAAATCTTGATATTACTGTATATAATAGTTATGTCTAAATTCAAAAGTAGTTTTGTTGAAAATATAAATTGCAATTTCTTGTATGTCCTTTTGTGCCGCATTTTTGGTGGAACAAACATTATTATTAGTATTAAAAGTATTATTTTTATATAATTTGAATTGATGGCATTGCGTGAAAATAATTTAATAAAATTAAATAATGCATAAAATAGAAATATTGACAAGTGCGTTGAAAATGCAATTTAAATAATAATCGTGAACAACACAATTGAATCAACACATTAAACACATTATTTTCAATATAAAATTAAATATTTTATTATATGTTACAACTATTGTTTGAGGAAATTTTTCAAATATATTTTTTTTATGAGAACAATAGGAATAAGATAATTACAATCATTTTGTTATATGAATAATCACGATATTTATAAACATCATAAATTGTTGTTACATACATATACAAATGTCATACTGATTATAGTTATCAATTCGTTTGTAAAATAGTCATTCGCATATCTTCACAAAATATAAATATTTAATATATAATAGGATTAAGATTAACTTTTTTTTTGAGTAATACTATTATTTAATGATTATTTCTATGAACTTTAATTAATATTTAAAGATTTGTTTTGCAAGTTACATCATAAGTTTTATATCTCTAAATTTAGTTTACAATACAGTTAAGTAATCAACACAATTGATGAATTTTATAGATTATTATAAAATATATTTTTTATATTTAATACACAAATTAATTCCATTTAATGATTATTGTATGAATCTTAATTAACATTTAATAATTTGTGTTGCAAGTTTCTTCCATTATAAGTTTTATATAAATATTGTAATGTTATTTCAACTATATAAATTTAAACTTTATAAATTACTGATGTATTTTATAGAGTATGGATTATTATAAATTATGTTTTTTTGAAAATTATATAATCATATTTTATTTAATGATTATTTCTCTGAACTTTAATTAAAATTTAACGATTTGTTTTGCAAGTTTCTTCCATTATAAGTTTAATATTAATATTATTTTAAGTATTTATAAATTTAATTTATAATAGAGTTCTGTGATCGATCCAATTAATATTGAAGAAATTATTAAAATTAACGATGTATTTCATTATCATAAAATATATTTTTTAAATTTAATTCAGAAATAAGAAAGTTTCTATTTCACACTTATTTGTAATTATTTATACAGTTCAATAATTTTACGCCAAAAAATAATAAGTAGTTATAATTTTATTATATAGCATCGAGATTTAATTGCATAAAAAATTATTATGTTTTAATTTTTGAAAATCATCCATCCACCGTTGAGTTTTGCTTAACTATCGTATGATGTCATTATTATTGTATAGAATAATGTTTTTATTGGAGTAATGGAGTTTAAAAAATAATTAATATTGCCATGACAACAACAGAAATAACATTAAAATTAATGACGTTTCGTCTTCTACAAATAAATACCAATTAAGCGTAATCTCGCCTAGACCGAATTGCATTCGGTAGTTGCTTCGAGTAATACATACATATATTATATTCGTTCGGATCAGTTGTGATGTGCATTGTACGATGAATAGAGAGATGTGTGTTTTGGGTAGATAAGACTACATTTTATCAAAGCCCAAATTATCATAAAGCATACACCGCCGGAGATAAGAAGTTACGCTTCAGCGAGAGAGAGCCTAGTTACGAAAGTGTTGCTGTCACAATTGCTATGCCATTTCTAACCTGAAACTGAATGTAAGTAAATCGGAGGCAAGAGGCGAAAACAAATAGTTCACAGCAGTGATTTCAGATGGGCGGCAAATCGTCGAAATCGAATCTGAGTCGGGCGGATTCGAAGCGTAAGTCATCGGTGAAGAATATGGTGCAGGAGATGAAGAGGAAATGGGAGAAAGTCGGTGACGATCTGTGGGGGTTGCCCGAAGTGAACGAATCGCAGGAGGTGTATTTGCAGATGAAGGAGAGGATAGCAGAGTTGAGGAGCGAGCTGGAAGGTTTGAGTGATGATATCAAGAAAAAGGATCCCGCTTTGGTGGATTACTACATAGATAGGTATCACGCGTACATGTGCGTGCTGGAGAAGAAGACGGTGCTTCCGCAGAAAGTGGTCAATTGCGGAAAGGCTGTATCCACGCCTGAGTTAAGGGAATCGTTGGAGAATAACACTAATTCTCTTAAGAAGAAGACGAAGAAGAGCAGGACGCAGCAGCGCGAAAGACGCGTCACTAAAGAGGAGCAAAACATGAACGAGATCGACAAGATCCGGCAGGAGATGATGCCGATGCGCGATGAGATATTGGTGTTTAAAGGGCAGAAGAATGACCGCGTTTACCATTTCTTGGAAGAGAGCTTCTTGAGGTTTGCGAGCAAATTGGACGGTATCGAGACGTTCGATTTTCCGCAGTTGAAGCACGAGAAGAAGATCGCTATTACGTACGCCAAAGAATCGGTGGAGGTGCTCCAGCAGATCGTGGATAGGAAGGAGAAGACGCAAGAAGAAGAGGATGATGTTCCGGTGGTAAGGTTTAAAGAGTTCAGAGCGCAGCTGGAGAACAAGTTATCGGTGCATCCAAGTGTTCGCAGCACGATGGGAATGGTGAAGTTGAAGACCTACTCCGACGAAGTTGATTGCCTACAAGCAACGAAGAGCGTCGAAAGTTTGGATAAAGATTATGCCAGCAGCAGTTCCATGAGTTGCTCTTCGGAGGACTACGAAGAGCGCCAGGAGGTGCGACACGATGTATTTAACATAAACACGTTGAAAGTAACCTCAATTTGATGACTGATAATTTATGTGTGTGCGCTTGCATGCATGCATGTTTGTAAACTATATAATATTTCCTGACTTGTAAATAAATTGAATAAATATATATGAAGAATGCGAGTAAGGTTTTGTAGGGCGTTAGCTGGTAATTAAATATCAGATAAATGCTGCGACAGATATAGATAAGATAACGACTTGTTGATATTATTTTCCACCTCGTTTCTCGATCAAGCACAAGCGAAACTAATTCTATTTGTGAATTTCCTCCCAATCCATGTACATACCTGTTCTGTTTTAAGCCCGTAAAGTGAATCAACCTCAGCCACTTGTGATGCGAGATTATCGTGATAACGTTTCCATCGAATTATAGTAAGTAAAACGTACAAGCAATAATTCGCATTTAAAAATTAATACTTTGTCCTTTAGAGGTTGCTAATTATTAAGTGAAAAAAAAAAGGAGAAATGGGTTCGTCCTCGTCGAAGGTTTCGGATTCTTTCCCGAAGAAAGAAAAACGCGAGAATTTGGACGATATACGGAAGTCGGTGCGTACTCTGCACCGCGAGCTCAAAGAAGATAATATGCATCACGAGCATGATGTATATTTATCGCTCCTCACCAAACATTCGAAGAGTGCGCAAAACATTCGTGCATCCATGAAAAGCAAAAAATCGAACCGGAAGTGCGAGGAAGTTCTCGACAAAATCAACGATTGCATCAATCTTCTAGACACGAAGCATAATAACAGGGAGAGCAATTTAGATTTTGGTACAGTCGAATCCAATTCATTCATCTCCCAAGACCTGGACAGGTTTCCAAACGTGCCCGAAAGTGCACCAGAAGAACCCAAATTTGAATACAGAACGCGATTGCACACCATGCACGAAATCGAGAGAAAAATCAACAGTTTAGATATAGAAATCCGCAGAACTGTGGATTTAAACGATTTCAAAAACTATCCGCTTCTGGAAAAGAAGGTGAAAATGTTGTACGACGATTTGGAATTGGTGAATCCAATACCGCATACGCCCTTCCACGAGAAAAAGGAAAAACTTGCAGATAAATTAATAAAATTTAGAAAGAAAATTACGGTGATGCAAAGGAGATCCATGGATCTAAATTTCCAATTGAAGCCATTCCAAACTGACGATTTGATGACGCTCTTTAAAATTGAACAGGATTTGTGCGATTTAGAGGTAAAGGCGTTAACTTTAGAAGACACCAAGGAAAATAGATCGTACCAAGAATTATACGATACTTTACGTCAAAACTTCGCCACGCTAAGCAAGCTCACTATTACGAATGACGAGGGTAAGAAGAGAATTTCCAAAGCGCAAAGTACAGTTAAAAAGATTCTTCAGGAATTGGAGAAGAAGGTCAAAGAAAACGAACTCATTTTGAAAAAGGAAATGGCGCAGCTTACGCTTATAGAGAATGATATTCGCTCTTATAAAGAGCAAGCTGAAGCTTGCCAAGGGAATAAAGACAGCACGTTTTATTTAACGCTTGACCAGAAATTGAAGGTTTCCAGAGAAAAACTTGATCACATTAAAGGGGCTTCGAGCTATAGCAGAAGTACGCGAGAGCATCTGCTCAACGAGATTCAGACCATCATGAATGGTTTGCACGAAAAGATGACTAATCCGAAACTGACTTCTCCTCTCGTGGACAGGTTGGAGAGTTTCAACGTTTCTTGGATGAACATCGAGCGTATGATAAAAAACGAGCAAGGTGTTAATAATAAAGAAGCTCTGAATATATTGCGGAATATACAACTTTCTATGGCAAATGCTTTGGATGCCAGGAGAAGCTCTCGCATTTACTCTAATCAGGTCATGTACCAATTGGTTAAAGAAATATCAGATGAAAACAATAAGGTTGATCAAGTTGATTTGAGGAAGACCCCGTCTATAGCGAATTCCGTCATGAGGCTTCAAGTGATCGACAGGGGCATCAACGAACTGAGGGAGAAATTACGTACTTTCTCAGGAACTTCGGATAGTGAAACTTATGATCAATACGAGAACCAACTGCTTCAGTATAAGAGCGAATTGGATGGAGTGGATATATCGAAGAATGGTACTTTGCACAAATCCAAGATCAAAGCTATGAAGGATCTGCACGAGGTCACGCAGCTCCTCCAAGAGAAGGCCGAGAGAAATAATGATGATCGGGGGAAGAGTGCCAGGGTTTCAATTAGGAATAGTAGGAGCCAATCTTGTAACGCTGCGCTTGAGAAGATCTTCACGGCAGAGTCGAGCGCAAGGAGCTTCATTCCTAGGATTGAGAATTACAAAGGAACACGCGATGAAGCGGAATTTGAGGAGATGCAGCAAAAGATGAACGAGTTCATCAATTTACTTGTAACATTAGATGTGGGTCGTCACGAAAATCTGCACACTTCGAAGATCGAAACTCTCCAATTGATTAACAAATTGCAGACTAATTTGTGCGAAGTAGCGGATAAGAACGATACTATACGAACTGAAGAGTTGAGGAGGATTAAAGAGCTTTTGAAGAGGGTTCACGCTGTTAAAAAGAAGATCGATTGCTTCAACGGGACGTACAAAAATGTACAGTACGTTCAGATGGAGGAAGAATTGAAGTATTGCAGGGTGAAGCTGAACGAGACGCAAAGCACCTTCAAGAAAGTCTTGGATGCTAAAGAAAAAGGTTCCGAAAGTATTGACAGGCTTCTGAATATCCTTGAGGAAAGATCGATTAAAGCGGAGCCGCAAGCGAATTCGCAGCAGCTAATTGAAAAGGCGAGGAACAAATTGTTGGAGGTCAAAGCGCAAATGGAGAACTTCAACGGAAAGCACAAGGACGAAGAGTATTATAGGATTATAAACAGATTGCACGCTTGCAATGATGAGGTGAACGCGATTACAATGGACAGGAGGCAGTCCATAAATGCCTCGAAGCTTCAGTATTTGCAGTACATTCAAGACTTACTTAAGTATTTCGAAGAGAAGGTGCAGAGTAAAGAGTACATGGAGATCACGGATAATTTAGTCGAAGTAGAAAACCAATCCAAAGTTAACAAGGCTATCTTAGAACTGGAACAGATCGAGCACAACGTTAGCAACTTGAAGGAGGATGTGGACAACTTCATTGGTAGCAAGAATGACAATAACTACAACATGTTGGATCTTGAAATCAACACGTTGATGAGCCGCGTGGATAAGTTGAACAGTATGAAACACAAGAATATATCGTTGAAAAGGAAGAAGTTGCTGAAATCGTTGAACGACGTGTCCAATAATTTGAAGGATAAATCTTCAAAAGAATTTGAAACGGCGAATGTAACAATCCAGGGTAGAACCTTGGAGAGTATTAATCAGATTTGCAAAGAGCTAGACAGTTTGGACAAGGAAATCGACAACTTTTACGGATCCAAAAACGATCCGATTCACACGAGGCTGGATGAAATGCTCATAAAGTTGTTCTTAAAGTTGGATAATATTGAAAATGCCGGCGATCCGCTCATAAAAACGGCCAAGCAGAAGGCGATGAAGCAGATCCAGAACAGCATGAGCACATTAGACCAGAGAGTCAAGAATTTGATGGGAACCGAGGTATAATTAGTATTTTATTCTACATTTGTAAACCATCATTATTATCAGATAATAAAATTTATTAAATTAACTGTTGTTTATCACTTAATCAATAATAATATTAGTTGAAAAAATTTATTGAATTTTACAAAACTTTAAACAATTAATTTAAGTTAAAGCAGTCTACTTACTGCCAGATTATTTTGAGTTGTGTATTTTTTTAAAATAAAAATATCAAGCAAAAACTATCCACAAAATTTAATTCTGAATAACGTTCGTCTGGTATGTTTTTATATAAAATTAACTGTGGAAGATCATTTCTAAATTATAGATAACTGAATTACATCCTACATTTTAATAGTAAAATTTTATGCATTCTTAAAGTTATTTTTATGGCATTTAAATTTATATAAGTGGTTAAGCTTTTGTTACTTAACAGTAGATTTAAGTAAGACTTAAATGCTTTGGGATACTGAAAAATATGTTTAATTTATGGAATATATTTAACATATTATATTATAATAGCTATAATATTCTATTAATAAAAAATACAAAAATACAAAATTAATATTTCAAAAATTGTAATTTTTAAGTAGCTATACAAACTAAGTGTTTCTACTTAGTGTTTATTTAGAGGAAATATAATTTTTGAAAATATGTATGAAAAAGATTTAGAGATAAATTTCTTTTGAAAATCTATATTGGTAAATTATAGGAGTAAATCTAAAAGTAAATCTTAATTAATCCATCAACTTTATCCTCATTTTGTTATCATTGATTAAAAACTAGTTTTTATATTTAGTTAATACTTTTACTAATCCTTGTATCTATTGATTGCATTGTCTAGTAACTAGATCCTAGTATGTGTACGTACATTTACTATGAATAGAAAATATGTTTATATTAAATTGAGCTTTTTACAGTCATCATAGGTAAATTTATGCATAGAAAGACAATAAAATTTCCATTTTTTTTTAAATATATATTATTTCAATATTTAATAAAAAATAAGTTAAGTTTATGAAATTTCCAAAATAAGTTTAAGATTTTCTGAAATATAAGTGCAGTCATCTTCTGCTTTAATTAAAAATATTCTATTCTGTAAATACGATTTTAGTATACAATAATAATAAAGTTAAGTAAATTTCTTAAGAAAATTTCGAAAAACACTAGCACTATTGAAGTAAGTACAATCATCTCTAGTATAACTAAAATATTCTATTCCTAAATTTGAGCAAATTTCGAAAACATTTTACATTGAATTATAGTAAGTGCACGTATCTTCTACTTTAATTTAAAACATTCTATTTTTCTCTAAATACTATTTCATTATTTAATAATAATGTTAAGTTCCTTAGTTAAGCAAATTTCAAAAACATTTTCAGATTCCATTGATTTGTAGTAACTGCAGTCATCTTCTACTTTAATGTAATATATTCTATTTTCTAAATACTATTTGAAATTTTAAGAAAACTTACAAAAACAATTTAAGATTTTATCAAATTTAAGTAAGTGCAGCCGTCTTTTACTGAAAACTGAAATATTCTATTGTGTAAATACTATTTCACCATTTAATAATAATGAAGTTAAGTTCTTTAGTTAAGAAAATTTCACAAACAATTTCAGATTTCATTGAATTGTAGTAAGTGCAGTCATCTTCTAATTTAATATATTCTATTTTTTAAATACCATTTCAGATAAACTTTCCTAATGGAAATTTTACCATTTTTTTGATTTTTTTTTGTACAAATTATTTCAAATTGTTGGTTTGGCATTCGTAATTGATGCGTTGTGCTATTGTAACCATCACAACATTTTTTTATTTGGCCCAAAGGGCCTGGCTTGGCTGGGAATCGAACCCGCACTCACAAGATCGCGAGGGGGCGACTCTAACCATTCGGCTATGAGTCGCCCCTCATTTCGTTATTTAATAATAAATAAGTTAACTTAACTTAAGGATTATAAACATTAAGATCTGAAATATTCTAATTTCTAAATACGCTTTCAGTATTTTTACAATGTTTATATTAAAACTGTTAAATGATATAATTTCCCGATTCCCAATGTTTATTTAGATATGGAAGTACGTGTTAAAAACGGAGGTCTTCACTTTGTAAGGGGACGACTACAAAGTTTTTATCGTTTCCACATCACGACAGAGTAAACTTTCCACTCTCTGCAAGTGTGGCGGCTCTTCTAGCTGGGAAGGTTGCCTTTCCAACATGTTTACGCATAATGTACGACCTCAAACGCGAATTTTCCCTTATGAATATTGAAAAGGCTAAAATTAATAACGCATGTGTCTCCCGTGATTAGCTCACGGTTCATTTGCCACAAGAACCGGGAGCTTCGAAAAACCCTTCTGCTGTGTTATTACGCCGTTCCACATCACCCCACGTTCGCAGATTTTTTTATTTACTTATTTTTTTTCCTCCTTTCACCTCAAGACTTTCACCGGATTGAATAATGAACGAAAGAAAGGAGTGCGAGGAAGCGGTGAAAAAAAAGGATCTGTAATGAGAAGAACCCTAAGGGGAGAGATAGGCAAGAAATACTGATAGGGAAAAAACTGTGTTAAAAGCCTCAAAGAGGTGCGAAAATTCATCTGCGAACACTTTACATTACTTCCTTTTCATCTCCCAGTTAAATGACCTTCAAAGTGCAATTAATTAATACCTTTTTTCTTTCAAAGTAAAGTTAATTTAGGATGTTTTCAAGGAAATGCTGAAAAATATTATTTTTTGTTATGACGAAAACTTTGAAGTGAAATTATTGATTGAAATATCTCTGTTATCGAGTGTTTAGTAATTACATTTAGTATGTGTGTTCAGTGACGAAACTAAAGATAAATTCATTGGAAATCAGTCGCTTGTGATAATGTGTTTCGGAGGAACAATAACGAAGGCTTAAATTTGCACTACGAAAGTTGCAAAGTCGACGGTAATCAGTGTATTATATCTATATAAAAGTTGTTCACATTCCGCTCGCGTCTGCTGTAATCTTATCGTGTTTTCGAATTTGATAACAACACGCAGAGAGATGAGGTCAAACATTATTAAAATACAATGAACAGGTTTGCGCGCAAATTAGTTTGAACTGAGTGGTGTTTGTGGTTCGGTGCAATTATGGGGTTAAAATCGTCGAAGATCAATAAACATATACACAGCAAAGAGGATATAAATCGGCCGATCGTGTATTACTTCAATAACATTGAAGATCCTATGATCAATGAGCGAGTGCGGAGGAAATACCGTAGAATCCAGGCTTCAATTGACAGTTTGAAGGTGTTTGGAAGGTTACCTTATAAAGATTTGAAGAGATGGAACTCCACTGGGGATTTGGCATTTAATAGAGGTAATAATAGTGAGAGGTTCAAGAAAGCCAGCAAGAGTTTGAATAATCTGGTTGAGGATGAAGGACCGTCGCCTGAAGATCAGTTGAACGTTTTGGTGCAGAAGCTTAAGGAGATCAGGAGAAGGATTAAAAATTACGAAGGAAAAGAGAGCACCGCCGTAATTAAAATGGATTTGGATCAGTGCTTGTCGGAGCTGAACATCATAGACTCTAATAATAAGATGGTTTTAGAGTTGAGAGCCAAAATGGGCGAGAAAATCAATTATTACCAAGAATCCATCGAGCAGAAGAGTCGAAAGTACACGGCGAATCAAACTAAAGTGGAGGAAATCGAAGCTAAAATTGAGGAACTCACAGGCGATATCGAGTATTACTACCGGACTGGTGAAGAAGAGGAATATCAAACCATTAAAACTAGTATAGATTCTTGCGTTAAGCTTTTGGATTGTCTCGACGCAAGGGACGATGCAGGCATGATGAAGCTTAAAGAGAATTACGAGAAAACGCTCTTCGATTACGACCATGAAATCGATAACATCAACTCCAAGGCTGCAGCTAAAACTTTAGCTTACAATCGCGCTAATTCCGTGGATACCGATGATGAATTCTATGATTGCTTCGAAGAAATCCCAATTACACCAAAATCAGTTAAAAGCGAAGCGGAACGTACAAACGATTTCGAGTATTATTCCAGAAAATTGGATCAGGTGGAGCAAAATTTCGAAAAATTGATGAGCGAGAAGAACACTTGTTTACTAGAGAAAGAACCGCCTGAAAGTCCACTCAGAAATAAACTTTATGAAACAAAGAACAAGTCTGCTTTTGAGCCAAAGATGAGCAATGAGTCTAACCCTGATAACGATAACGTGTACGAAATAATTGATATTCCAAAAGTTGTTGATGATAATTTAAGCATTAATGAAGAGAAAACTATACAGAAAGATTTGCCTTTAAAACTTCAAGCAAATATTAAAGATGAAGAAGAACCACCGAAATTGCGACCCAGGTTTAAGGAAGAACAACCAAAGAAATTACATGAAATTCAACAAGTAAAATCTAAAGAAAGTGAATTGAAAAATGATGATGAAAATCTTTATGAAACGATAGACGAGGCGAAAGCTTTACTTTACGAGAAGAATAGGAAAGAAAATTGCGAATATGCTACGGTTGTTAAAAAAAATAAAGAAAATGAATCTTCAAAATCTCAAATTAGTTTGAATGATGGAGATGAACCGCCAAAACTGCGACCTAAGTTTAAAGATGAGCAAACGAAGAAAACAGAAGTGAACAATGATGAAATATACCAAATAAATGAAAATGTTGGTAGAAGTAAATTGGGAAAAGATGAAGAAAATATATACGAAACGATAGACGTGGCGAAAGCTTTGGTTTATGAAATGAATTTTAAAAAAGAATGCGAAAATTCTGGAGACAAATCAATACAGAAAGATTTGCCTTTAAAACCTCAAAAAAGTATGAAATATGAAGAAGAACCACCGAAATTGCGACCCAAGTTTAAAGAAGAACAACCAAAGAAAATACATGAAGTTCATCAAGTAAAATCTAAAGAAAATGTACAGAAAAAATCTATTGATGAGAATACAGTTAAAAGTGAATTGAAAAATGATGATGAAAATATTTATGATACGATAGATGAGGCAAAAGCTTTACTTTACGAGAAGAATATGAAAGAAAATTGCGAATATGCGACGGTTGTTAAAAAAAACAAGAAAAATGAATCTTCAAAATCTCAAATTAGTTTGATCGATGAAGATGAACCGCCAAAACTGCAACCTAAGTTTAAAGATGAGCAAACGAAGAAAACAGAAGTGAACAATGATGAAATATACCAAATAAACGAAAATGTTGGTAGAAGTAAATTGGAAAAAGATGAAACAAATATATACGAAACGATTGATGTGGCGAAAGCTTTGGTTGATGAGATTAATTTAAAAAACGAGTGCGAAAATGTGAAAGTTCCTGATGATGATGGTTCACAAATTTATTATAAAGTTCAGAAATACGAACCATTAAAACCTCAAATTAGTTTGAATGTTGAAGAAGAACCGCCGAAACTACGACCCAGGTTTAAGGAAGAACAACCTAAGGAAATAGGTAAAGAAGCTTTGGTTAATGATGAAAAAATATATCAAATAAATGTAAATGAAGATAATATATATGATACTATAAACGAGGAAAAAGCTTTAATTGATGAAAAGAATTTCAAGGATGAATGCATATATGAGCCAATACCTGTGATAAAGCAATTAGATACTTACGAAAGTCAAAAAAACGTTCAGAAATATGAAATGAATTCTGAAATTGAAAAAGAGAAGCCGAAATTGCAACCTAGGTTAGATGTAGATCAAGAAAATAATAACGATTCAGATGAGAATTATCAATATGAAGAATTCGCACAACCAAATGATGAAAATAAAGAGAAACATATTGGAAATAATCAACAGATAGAAGAAATAAGATCTCAAGAAGTTATACCGAAACCTCAGCCAAGGGCAATAAATAACACCATCTATGGTAATATTGTTATAGATAATACTCAGAATAACGAAAATGAAAATTTTGTTTCAGAAAGACAAGATAATATTGGAAGTGGTGTAAAAAAGCATGAGATTAGTCCTATTTGCAGAGAGGAAAAGTTTGCTGAAGCTATAGCGTTTGAGGAAAGAACTGTTAAAGAATATCCAATAGAAAATAAGCAAGAAGAACATATTACAAAAACAAATATGAGGAATTTAGAATCCAGCAAATATTCTTCCCAAAAAGAGTGTGGGGCTGAAGAATCTGATAACTTGGTATTGGAGGAACAGATTGTAGAGAAATTTGATAAAAAATATGGACAAATTGATAATTATCAAAAAGATGAGATATATGGTGAAGTTGAGTTGCGTAAAAAAAATGAAAATGTTAATGAGAATTACAAGAATGCTGAAGTTGTTTTAACTTCAAAAAATGATGTTAATATTTATGTTAATTTGGATGTGAATTGTAGTGAGAAGAAAAGGATGAAGCTTGCGGATATTTCGGAATCTACAGCTTTTTCACAGACATTCAGCGATGAGGAAACGGAGGATTTCAGCGAGGACGAACCTCTGGCATCGTCAGCAGCAATTAGTGACGACGAGAATAGGCGTCTGTCCCACATTCCGAAATTGTTGTCCGTGATCTACGAGGAGTCGTCTTTCGACGAGGAATCCGTTAGGACGAAGGAGGATTCTTCGGAGGAATGCATTCCGTCGAGTGAATCGCCGCCAATGTCGCGCAGATTTTCAGTGAATCCCATGCCAGATAGCACACGGATTGCCTTCGATTCCGTGCTGGAATGCGTCCAGAATATGAAGGAGTGTGTGGATTACTTCGAAGGCACGAAAACCGATAGTGATTACATAAGCATCTACGAGAACTTGATGAAGAGCATGAGCATCCTCAACAGCTTCAAGGTCGACGATAACGAGACCATCGAGTATAAGCAGCGCATCTTGCACGAGATCATACAATGCATGAAGGACCTCGAAGGAAAAGTCAAACCTTCATTTTCTTATTAACATACAAGTAATTACTCAATCTTAATATTTATCCTAGCACGTCTCATACACCGAAATTGAAACGTTCAACTTAAAATTAATTTATTAAATGTATATTTCTTATTTATGTATCTAAATAAATATTATTTATTTAAAAAAAAAATATTATTTTATTATCAATTTATCCAAGTACAATATTTTGAGTTATATTTTTAACTTTCTCAAGATAATTAATTAAAAAATTCTACTTTGCATCCCAAAAAACTGATGACATAATATGTACTGCTGATGGAACAGTTTTCAAAATTTTCAAACTGCCCTCGTAAATATTAGTTAAGAATTAGTATATAATCATTTAGAAAATGAGAGGAAAGAATTATGGTCAATAGTAATTACAAAAAGTAATTATTTATAATTGGGATAAGCAGATTACAAATCTTTGCATTTTTTTGTCTTTATTTTTAATTTAATTTTATTTTTCTTTGATATTTTTTGTTGGTTTGATTAAATTTTCAAAATTAATTTCGAATACAAAGCAGAAATAACTCGGTTGATAGCCCATTTGATCTGCATGTACTAACAAAGATTTTTGAAATTAATTATTCAATAAATATGTATTTTATATTTTTATAATTAAAATTAATATGTGGAATATCTTAACAAGAAACTTGGTTTTATTAGTAAAACTATATAAATAAAACTATAAGATTTAATTCAATAATAAGAAACGACTCGGTTTTCGAACATTATTTCGTTTAGAAATATGTAAAAAAAAACTTCAGATCGGAACATTGGTTTCAAACGATTTGGTTCTGACAGTTTTAGGTTTCCTATATAAAAGCAACTCGGTTTCCGAACACAATTTCGTAATATGTAAAATTCAAGAATTTTATTGAAATATAATTAAAACTATATAATTTGGTTCTGAAAGGATTTAATTCACTACTCGATTTTAGAACATAGTTTCGTTTAGGAAAATGTAAAAAGTAATAATTTTATTGAATAAAAATTAACAAAATTAACATTTTACAAAACAGAACTTCGGTTTCCGAACGCTTCGGTCCTGAAAAAATTGAGTTTCTTAACAAAAAAAACGACTCGGATTCCGAACATAATTTCGCATTAATTTTATTGAATTATAATTAAAACTATATAAAATCACTTCGGTTTTCCAACGGTTCGGTTCTGAAATGATTTAGTTTCATAAAAAGAAACGATTCGGTTTCCGAAAATTATTTTATTTAGAAATATGTAAAATGCATAAATGAAACTTCAGATTTTCAGTTTTTGAATAAGAAAAAATGTAAAATTAATATTTTTAAAACATATCTCGTAATGCACTATTTTCGTTCACAGATAAAGTTTGGTTTAACGTTTAAAATTGATTCGCAGGAACCGGTGATTCATTGGTTTGTATAAGGGGATTTTTCAATAATCTCCTATTTTTTATTACGTTCTTATCAAATATGTTATGTAAATGTTTTATCACCTGCATTTGCATCAAGATTTATCTGAAATTAACATGAATAAAATAACATAAAAATATGTAAAAATAGTGATTTATTTATCCCATTTAAAAATTTAAATATTAACATTATAATTTTCATATTTTGTATGAAAAATAGTCAATTTTTTGGGTGTTACAATCATCTTATTATGTAAATAGTACTATTATAATTATTGAAAAATAGATTTATCTAAATTTGTCTTCACAAATTGTTTTTATTTATTTTAAATTAATTCTTATTTGAAAAATGGTTTCGGTTTTTGAACAATCTTTAAAAGCAAATAATGAACCATATTTATTATTAATAAAAGATTTAAATTTACAGCTTGTTATAATGAGATTAAAAATAATAGGAACTTTGTTATAATTTGTAAAAACGCTTTAAATATTTTATTCCGGAATTCGTTGTAAATTCAGACAAAATGAATATTTCTATTTGTGACTTATTCATTGCGCTGCAATAAATGATAATTGCAATTTCATAATAGATTATATTTCAGCTCGGACATTGTTCCATTTTCGTTCGATCGAATTTCATAACTAATTTTACATGTGTTTTACATGTTTTATTACAACCTTTTTACATTGTTCATTGCAATTGCAACATCGGTTTCAATTATGTTTTAAGCACGCTTTACTAAATACAATTCAAGTGTTAAATTTGTTCAGTAATGTTCGACCAAATTCTGTTATTAAACATATTTTTTTTATTAGTTATTAATTTAATTACAATCGTTAGAGTTAATTGAAAAATATTTAATTATTACAGGAAAAAATTGGTGATAATATTTAAGTTGGCAAAATTATTGTGTTATAGACATGTTTTAGTGGTAAACGTCAAACTGATAATTTAAATAGTTCAAAATGTTATTATTATTAATACTTATTAATAGCCACTACAACTAACATATATTTACTTATAAAATTTAACAATGACATAATATGACATAATATTTAAGTTAATAGTCATAATTCTATTCTATACATGTTATAGTGGGAAACGTCAATATGTAAGTTCATGGAAGAAACTTTATATTGTGACATAATATTTCAGTTGGTACAAATGATTTTTATCATATGCAGGTTATAGAAAAAAATCATTCATTTATAATGACATTGTATAATGACTGTCACTAAGACACAATATAGTGGATGGGATTTTAACAAAGAATGGTGGTAAATAAACGCAAAAGTTTACATTTGGTCTGACACAACCGTTATCAGAAACATAATGACAAATGTAGATGAAAATCATAGGTTATAACAGTAGACGTCAAATTGACATAATTTCAATAAATCTGATTATTAACTGTTTTTATCAGACATTACTACTTAATTATATTTACTTATAAAAGTTAATGAAAGGAACTAATATTTATGTTGATGGAAATTACTAAATTTGATATAGGTTATAATGGTAAACGTCAAAGTTACATAATTTAAATAGATACAAATATATCAAGAAAACGATTGTTAACTCTATCATATATTAACTTAATAATAAATTGTTTATATAAATTAATTGTAAGAACTAATATTTAAGTTGGTAGAAATGATAATATTTTATATAGGTTATAATGGTAAACATTAAACTGACATAATTTCAATAGTTAAAAATTTATAAAAAATTAAACAGAAATTACCAGCAAAAAATATTTACTTACAGACGTTAATGGAAGGAACTAAAGTTTAAGTTGATGGAAATGACTATATTTGATATAGGTGATAATTAAAGAGATATTTTAATCTTTAAATTATGTCAGTTTTATAAAGAAAACTTAACTATTAAAACTACCAATTAGGCATTACCATCAATATATATTTACGTAAAGAAAATAATGGAAGGAACTTACATTTAATTTGGTAGAAATGACTATAAAAATAACTAAGTTAATGTCAAATTAACATTATTGAAATAGTTAAAAATATATATAGAAAATTTGCCTGTTAACTGCATCAATCAGGCATTACGTAAACATATATTTACTTATAGAAGTTAATGGAAGGAACTAATATTAAGTTGGTAAAAATGATTATATTTTATATAGGTTATAAATGTCAAATTGACATTATTGAAATATTTAAAAATATATAAAGAAATCTTGCCTGTAAATCAATCAGACATAATCTCACACATATATTTACTTATAGAAGTTAATGGAAGGAACTAATATTTAAGTTGGTAGAAATTACAATATTTGATATAGGTTGTAATGGTATTTTTTTATTTTCAACTCTATCAATCAGAAATTAACGCCAAAATATATATTCTTATAAATGTTAATAGTAGGAACTAATATTTAAGTTGGTGGAAATGATTATAGGTTATCAAGGTAATGTCAAACTGACATAATTTAGGGAAGGAACTAAATATAATTTCATAATATTACATAATCCTTGAGCTATAGTATTAGGATAAATTATAAAAATAGAATATAAGATAAGCATCATTTGATAAAGGAAATAATAACTATTAAAATATTGCTAAATTAATAACTATATAATACTATTTAATTCTGAAAATTATGAAAATTTCATGTACTAAATAATTTAATAATTCAATGCGAATAAAACTCAATATAATTATGATATCTAGGTATGATGAAGCATAAAGATGTGGATTATAGAGACATTTATACGACGAGCAGATATGGCACGTTACTGAAATTAAAGCTTTTGCCTACATGTAATATAAAGTTGTATCTGTCAGCTTCGTAGGTAATGTTAATATTAATACCGAAGCGCGCCTTTGAAGCTCTCATTTGCGACGCTGTAAATCCTCTTTTGAACACAGAACAATGGAGTCTATGTTTGCTAGTTTCATCTAATTATTATTATACAGGGTGATTCAGAAACATATGTATACAGTAATACCTCGAACATATAATAGGTGAGTCCGACAAAAATTGCGTAAGTCAGGATACAACTTTTTTAAGTATTTAGAAAACATACAAAAAAAAAAGAATGTTAAGTTTTGCTGATCATAGAATTGATGAAATTGATTCCCAAACACCTAGTTTTGGATAATAGAAAAAAAATATTAATTTATTTCAGCTCAAATCATTCGTTTCAATAAACTTAAATAAATGCATTTTTAGCTCAAATTATTTTTTTCGACCCCTAAATTATTTTTTTTAAGCACAATTTTAAAGTTTGATTTACGCTACTAAACTAAATCAAAAGTTTAAATTTAAATTTAAATTAATTCCTTTTTTCCGAATTATTTTTTTAATCATTATCTAAAATAAAATATATGAAAACTTCCCTTTACGCTTTTTTATTATTACACGTGTCGTAAATAACGTAAAATTCATCGAAATCGCTTGTCAGCTTTAGAAGATACAACTTATTTTACGGAGAAAAATAACAATTTATTTCAGCTCAAATCGTTCGCTTCAGGTTGAAAATAGATGTATATAGAAATTTTATTACGTCTCTATTTTTACCATCCTCACTTCTTCAAAACATAAATTTGAAATACTTTTTCTCTTTACTCTTGTTACACCTTCTTTATAAAGAATAAGTCAGACTAGATAAAATAAAAACGCATTGTTTTTTTATAGAGAATTTCCGTTTCAGAACATGAAAACTGGCAGCGAAATAGGCAATATGTAAGCGTCGAGAAACCGTAAGTTACAGTATGTTCTTTTTATGATTACGGCACTATTTATACCAGCATGTTTTTTCTTAGAAGATCTAAATTTCAATCTCAGTACTCTTGTATTGAATTTTATGAGAAAGGCATTATAAATTTTATTTTGTTAGATTTTTATCCGTATTTTATATTTGGAGTTGGTACTAGTCTACAATAATAACAGAGTTGTCATTGAAACTGTTTTGACAGGTTTAAATTTTCAATAAAAAAATAAAACATTTTTAATATGCATTTATGAAAATAAAACAACAACAATTAGCCATAAACAATATATTTCACGATAAAATTGCAGATTTTCCGACGTTTTAAAATTTTTGCTAAGCTTATTTAAAATTTTATAAACGTCCGAATATCACATTAATATTTCCCCTAATTAATCATCGATACCAACTTAAATATATTTTGTCCCTATATTTAGTTTCATAAAACATTTCATAACATAAAAATTAAAAATATGTAATTAAATTTTCTACCATTATATAAATAGAATTTCACAAAGATTTCTGTTGATAATATTTATTTTTTTATGTATAACATACATGCAATAAAATTAAATGATATTAAATTGCATAACTTTCGTTTCAAAATATTATTTATAAAAGTGATATTGGCAGGCCTGGGAATAAATAAACAAGCAACGAAACAAATAACACAAAACATATTTTAATATGTTTTCGGTTTGAATACTACACGCGATTCATATTAATTAACCGCATTCGTTGTGCGCTTTATTTGATTTCATCGGTTTTGCGCGTTGTTAAAATTAAATGTGAATTGTGTTCCAGTTCAAGCTGATTTCCATGTAATTATCGACATCCTTGTAAGTCAAATATTTATATAACCTATATCAAATGTCACATAATTAAACGTCATGTAATATTATTATTTTCTAAAAAAAATGGTTGCATACTGACATTAAAGTATAAGTTAAATCTATTTTTTTTAATAGTTTAAAGATTTACTAAACACAAGGTTTTTAATCCTTGTTTATTCTGTTACTTTATTAAGGATTTTTTTTTCATCCTTGCTTAACTTTGAGTAAAATATTATAAATAAATTACAAACTGCATATAAGAACATAAGATATGTTATTAAATATCATTTATATTTGTAAGAAAGAAAGGCTGAAATATTGTAACAAAAATACTTCGATTACGTAATTTCTGTTTGATTAATTACCAAAAAATTAATATTGACTAAAGTCTTTTAGCCTAAATAAAATATTAATAAATGTGTAAACAAAACTGTTAATAGTTTTTTGGAGACAATGTATTTCAAATTGTTTGAAAAAACTACTGTTTTCATAATGTGAGGAAACAAATTATTGTATGTATAAAGTTGCATATAATCTTAATTATCGCTGAAAATTTGTTTAGAAGAGTATTAAAGAAAGTTTTTAGTGAAAATAATATAAAGGTTTAAGATGCAGATAGTGAGAGAAGTTGTATAATCTGTAGGGAAATGCGAGCAACGGACGAACTTCTAAAGGAATGAAAGAGTTCAACGAAGCGGCAGTTTCCAGATTCTGTTCAATACAACACATCGAAACTTAAGTGAACATCGTGGGAATGAAAGATTAGTAATGCTACAGTAATTTTAAATCGGCCGTTAAACTAATATTAATATTCTTGTGTTCCTATTGGAAGATTTATATGGATAGTTTAAATAAATTAATATTAATTTAATTTTTTATAATTATTATGAATTATTATAAATTCAAATATCTGTTTTTTAGTGGTTCACTGATTCCAAAAGTTATGCAACATTTTTTATTTTATATCTAATTGTTTACAAAAGTTAAGTATTATTTGGTTAGAACAATATTTTAATCGGTGATACTTTATCAATTTACAATACTTGAATATGTGACATTTTTCTATTTGGAATAATTATAATATTTCAGAAGTATGAGGTTTCATTTATAACTAAAATTAACCAATATTTATTACTGGCATTTTTTGTCTAATTGCATATGAAAGTTAAGCAATATTTGGTAGGAACAATATTTAACTCGGTGATACTTTTTCAACTAACATTGTTTGAATATATGAGTCTCTTTCTATTTGGAATATTTATAATATTTCAGGAGACTTAATTTCTTAATAAAATTAAACAATATTTATTAGATAAATAGGTCATATTTTTAAATAATAAAATTAAAATAATTGTTTTCTGAAGTTAAGCAACAATTGTTAGAGAAAATGCTTAAACCGTTGATACTTTTTCAATTTGGCACAATTAGAACATTTTTGAATTTTGATGATTAATTGCTTACGAAAGTTAAGCAATATTTGTTAAAGATTATTCTTAAATTGGTGAATATTTTTCAGTTTTAAAGAAATAGAATCTGTGTATCGTTTGATGGATTATTTTTTTTTACAAAAGTTAAGCAATGTATGATAAGGTTAATACTTAAATCGGTGGTAATTTTTCAATTTGGAATACTTAGAATATTTCTGGAGTTTGAGATATAATTTTATACGCAATATTACGGACAATACTTAAATCGGTGATACTTTTTCATATTGGAATAATTTGGATATATCGTCTAGCGTTTTGAGACTTAATTTCATATCAAAGTTAAGCAATATATTTTACGAATAATATTTAAATCGGTGATACTTTTTCTATTTGCAATAATTTGAATATTTATGGAGTTTGAGATTTAATCTCATATGAAAGTTAAGCAATATTTATTACTTAAATCGGTGATACTTTTCCAAGTTGGAAAAATTCGGATATGTCGTCTAACGTTTTGTTAGGGATAATACTTAAATTGTTAATATTAGAAGATTTTCTATTAATTTCAATATTTATGGATTTTGAGGCTTATTTTTTCTATGAAAGTTAAACAATAATACTTAAATTGGTGATCGGTGATACTTTTTCTATTTGGAATAATTTGAATATTTCTGGTGTTTGAGACTTAATTTCATATCAAAGTTAAGTAATATGTATTACGAATAATATTTAATTCGGTGATACTTTTTCTATTTGCAATAATTTGAATAATTATGGAGTTTGAGGCTTATTTTTTCTATGAAAGTTAAACAATAATACTTAAATTGGTGATCGGTGATACTTTTTCTATTTGGAATAATTTGAATATTTCTGGTGTATGAGACTTAATGTCATATGAAAGTTAAGCAATATTTATTACTTAAATCGGTGATACTTTTCCAAGTTGGACTAATTCGGATATGTCGTCTAACGCTTTGTTAGGGATAATACTTAAATTGTTGATATTAGTACAATTTGTATTAATTACAATATTTATGGAGTTTGAGGCTTAATTTGTTAACGAAAGTTAAGCAATCCATGATAAGGATAATACTTAAATTGGTGATAGTTTTTTAATTTGCAACAATTAATATCTTTCTTTCTTTTAATGCTTATTTACTTAAGAAATGTAAGCAATATTTATTAGAGTTAATACATAAATCGGTATTACTTCTAAAATTTGGAATAATTTGTAATAATAATTACATTGTTGATATCAGTACAATTTGTATTAAATACAATATTTATGGAATTTGAGGCTTAATTTCTTATGAAAGTTAAGTAACATTTACTTTTTTATTTTGGAATAATTGGAACATTTCTGAATTTTGTTGCTTAATTATTTACGAAAGTTATGCAATTTTTAAGTTATTTCAATAGTTTTTGTATTTCTTCTATACAAAACTTGTATATATTTGTGTATAATTGTTAGAATAATTTAATATAACAAATAAACATTTTAATTTTTTTCTAGTGATCCAGCTTATTTTCTAATGAAAGCATTCACAATTTTTAAAAAGATTTATTAAATCTGTAAATTATTAATGAAATGGAAATGAAATTTAAAAGACGTAAAAAACTAAACTTTATGTAAGTATTATTTTACGGATACAAAAAAAACACCTAAAATAAGCTGTTATTTGAAAACAAGTTGATAGTGTTGATGTGGTGCAATTCGGAATGAAATATGTGGTAAGAGCTATTTAGGAAATGAAGTGATTACGCAATCTACGTTAATGCTCGGGTTCCCAAGGACGCGATGACCGAAGGATACAGACCTCACCTCAACGGCGAAAACACACAAAAAGAAGATAGAAACGGTTTGGATCAATTTCAATTCACGGGGCGCAGCCGAATCGATTAAACATAATACTCGTATTGCAAGAATGGAATCATCAAAAATTCATCCACTTTATTCGCTCGTTTCGGGTTCGTTGCAAGCTTGCAGTTCTTTTGCTTTCTTCCTGATTACTTCGTCAATACTCGTAGACTGTTTAGATCTGAGTTCTCTGATAGTTCGTTTGATGGTATAAATAATAAATTTTCAACGTATTTCTACAATTTATGATGGATGCGCCGGGTATTTCCAAACAAATATATACAGTGAAATAAAGTTTATTGCATTCTTACAATATACAAATATTTACTAATAAAGTTTAATATTAAAAAATTAAAGCATTAAATTAAATATTTATTGCACATATAAAAAATACATTTATTCATGATTTTATATAATTTAAATTAATTATTTTACACACTGCCATAAAGATTATTTTATTTTTTTTAGAATAAACTAAAACTTTTCATTTCCAGTATAAACTTTGAAAGTTTTATTTACAATTAATTATAATTATAGAGTTCATAGTAAATCGTGTTTAAAGTATTTTTTTACATCGTATTACTAATTTCTATTTCTGTTTTTATTTAAAATTAATTGTTTCAATTTTGCAGACTTATTTATTACTAAATCATGTTTTTGAAGTATATTGTTCAAATTGTGTGTTGGTAATTAATTTATGTGAGTATTTACTGAGAATTATATTTCAGTCTGTTGTTTATTTTCATTCGGTAATTATACAGTAAAATCTTGGTTGTTGAATATACATTGTGCCTAAATATTGCTCTTAACTGAAAGGAGATGGAATTTATGCTATTTTGCCGCATACAAATATTACAGATAAATAGACAACAATATTTATAATTCCAAGCATAATAAATTGGTCTAAGTTATTTTACATCACTGTTTTTTATATCAACTTTATAAATAATTAATATCAAAAAAATATCAAATGTGTAAAAAATACATGAATTTGTGAAATATTTTATGTGACACAAAATTATGATTTAATTTGATAATTTTAATTTTCAGATTTAATTAAAGGTATGATTAATAATATTCAATTTTTTTGTAATTAATTGCAATAAATATTATTATTTATTTTTAATATTCAAAATTTTATGATTATTAATATTAAAATATTTAGTTATCAGATATTTTTAAGCTATAGAAAAAATGTTATAAATGATGTAACTGTTTAGAAAAATGCAAGTTAGTATGTTAGTAGGTACACATAATTATTTCAGTCTACCACTGGTTTAGTCAATATGCTAATCTATTTGTTCTACGTGTATGCATGTTTGTTGCCTATGTTTCCACACGATATGTTTATGTTGATACTGTGAATACATACACATATTACAGTAGACTGCTTATAGATTCACCAATATGTAGTTTGTCTACAAATAATATTAAAGTTTATATTTTCTATTAAAGCTGTAATTATTTAAAAGTAAATATTTGTGATTACTAGTATGTTATTTTCATATTTCAATATTAAAAAAATGAAATTAATTTAGAAATCCAAATATTTGTAACAAAGAAAAAGATAACTTAATTAATTATTTTATTAATACTAAGGGCACCGACATTGCTGCATATATTCCTAATCGTACCGAAGGAGGGTCAAAATTTTATCACTTTAAAAATAAGTTCTATTTTTTAGTTTTTTGTTCCCTTTTATGATATTTTACTTAGAACATTTTGTAGGATCAGATACTTCTGAAAAATATTAAGAACTAATACGTTTTCAGGTTTGAAATCTTGTTTTATTCCATGTGTAATTGAATGATCAGTAGCAATTTTGATACGTTGGTTTTCTACATCTCTATACTTGTTCTTAAAACTCAAAAAAATGTCCAAAACTATAATTTTTCAAAAGAATTCTACAATATATTTAATAAAGTATTTGTTCATCCTTTTAAGAAGACTTTTCATTGACATGACATTATTGTATATAAATTTCTTTTTTCATAATAATACTTATAACACCAAATGCAAGGAAATACTATAGAATTTTTATAATTTTGAGTTCTGAAGTGAAACATTTTCAAATAATTCCACATAATTTTGAAAAAATATGATTAATGGAAGAATTTTTGTTTGAAATTAATATTATTTGAAACTGATATAAAAACTTTCTAAAAAACCATTATGTGAAATAAAATATCGGTGAACATAATCTAAATAAGTTTGTGAATTTATAAGTAGATTTCAAAATTTGAAGGAGAATGATGAAATATTTATAATAAATCTCGACGAAATAGACGAAAATGTTTGAGATTTTCAGTATTTTAATTATCTTAAAATTGATAATTAAAGTTGATATTAAAAGTACAATGGACAAATTTAAGCCACGCATATAATTCTCATAATATCATCACTTCTTACAAAGTTTTCATCTATCAAAAAAAAAAATTGATGACGAAGAAAATGATTATAAATAAAGTTCATTAATTATTATGTACTAACACTTGACAATTATATCTGTTTTTATAATACTTAATCATAACTCGAATTTCTATAATGCGCTAAAATTATTTGTGATAACGCAATTCTCTTACAAAAATGCGTTGTTACGATTTATGCATTTATGCGTTATGCATTAGAATTAGAATTTTTCTTATTAATTTTTAGTTTGAAAATAGTTTAAAAGTTTATTTTGTCTTACTAATTATTAATGGACTGTTTTAAAATGAAAATACCCTTTTACCCGAACCGTTTTCTTAATGGTCACATCTAAGCAAAAAAATATTGCTAGCGCCTGCTGTAGTCTATCGTCCAACTAAAAGTTGTAATAACAGTGTAGATATTTGCTACACCTTTTTATTTTTAATAATACACGTTTACCATTCAACTCCTTTATTTCATATCATAAATTATAACAAAGTATAATTTCCTTTTTTTGTGTCGATTGTATAATTTAAAAAGAATAAATATTAATAAGTTTTCAATTAATTAATGTTGATAGATAAGCCAGATTAGAGATTTTTCTTAGAGAAAATTTTCAATATTTAACACTTCGTATCGAGGCGGATCTATTCATTTAAAAACGCAATAAAATCTGTAGTATAATTTTTGAGGAAATCTGAACTGTAAATATTTTATTTCTTGATCTTCTTACTTTTTTAATAATTTATTCATTTAATTTGTTAGTCTGTTTCTCTGCATAAAATCTTGAACTCTAGTCATATATTTTTAATCATAGTCCATCCGTTCACATATTTGTTTAATTTTTACTTAATACTTATACTTAACTATTTATGTAATTTGATGCTTATTTAGTGATTGTATTATCGGTTCTGCCTTTTACTTCTAAACCATATTTCCATATCAATAACCCATATTATCGATGCCATTATTGAAGTAAATAGTATATCTAGTGTTTGTAGTATTTGTACCTAAAATAAAAAAAAATATAGAAAAATACTAAAGAAAATTGTAATGTGAAAATTATATACTTGAGAAATTGTACACTAGAGATGTAAAGAGTATAATTTGTGTTATTTTTTAAAGTAAAATAAAATAAATTAAAAAAAAACTAAAGAAAATTGTGGAGTCATAATGAGAAGTTGTTCTTGTATGTTAATATTTTTGTTAATGCAGAAAAATGGGAAGTTTTATATGAATTGAAATTGTACAAATAGGAATATGGAATATATCCATAAAATAATATTTATATATAGAATAGAGAGATAAATTGGATACGTGATTTGCAATTGCATTTGAGTTATGATCATGATATTAAAGTACTTAATTAAAGTCGAGCGAAGTGATAGTTATCAACCGCTGGATATAAGAAGACGGATGTTAGTTATGGAAATCCATTTATGGAATTTCCTTTTAGGAAAACAAACTGAAATTGAATTCTGCGGCTGGGATTATTTTCTTATTAATTTAGTGTTTAAAATGGATGAGGGGGTTTGGGTGACGGATGCGGATGCGGAAGAAGAGGGTGCGAAGAGGACGTAATTGAATCCAATTTAGGGCTTGGTGTTTGATGGAATGCGCGGTGGATTCGCGACTGCTCTATTAACCGGCATCACGCGAAACGATGGAGGAAGTCGCATCAATAATCCCTTGCACCCTTGACCCTCTTATGAAAGCTGTGCGGATGATTGTTACAAGAAGAATAAATGTTGATGATTCGTGAGCATTTCATGTTGCGGTATTGGCCGCTCGAATCAGTCATTCAAATTACTGCGTTTCCATCTGCCCTTTTCGTCATGATCAAATCGACCTCACGTGCCAATATTGCATTTCGCAATTCCCTATTTACTACTATCGACTGCGCATATTTAGGACAACCCTTGAACTTATCCACTTCGTGCACTTAATGAACGTCAAATACAATGAACGCGAAATACCAAACCTTCAATACAAGTTTAGAATTACCGATCTAGGTTGATTTATTCTCAATTCTATTAAATAAACACAGAATTTCTGTATAAATGTATTTAATTATTACAAGATAAACCAATTACTGAAATATTTACTTGGTTTAACGAGCAACGGCCCACGAGAACTGTATTAAGGAATCCAAAATTACCGATACTTTCTTTAACCGGTAAATGGTAAGACTTTGGTTGAAACGTCAAAAATGTCATTAAAGCAATAAGAAATATTTTGTTTACTGAATGGAATAATTTGCTAAGATTAAAACAAATCATTTCAGCATTAAAACTAAGCTGAATATTTGCTGTATGATGATGATATCAAGATTTTCCTCTGCACTGGATATTTAATGTATATAATATTTAGAAGAATCAATGAGCTTAAAAAGAAGCTTGGTTGCATAAATCGTTAGGATGTTTTAATTCTGCACAATTAAACTGGCAAAAATCACGAAAATACTAGGCTTTATGTTTATTAGAGCACCCAAAAAATATGTTGGAGGTAGACTAAGATGTATTACTCCAAAAGGTTTAGACTTTGATTACAAATTATTCGGGTCTTTGAAAAGTTCCATTAACTACAGGATGACTAAAAAACACTTTGAAATGTTTTTGAATGAAAATCTTATAAATTCTGGGAGGATAGAATATTTAAGTTACGTGAAAGATGAAGAAAGTTGTATAGACCAAAATGGATAATTGAAAAAGTAAATATCTATGCATAACATTTTTTATTTGAAAAATTTAATGTAAAAATGGCACAAACGGCACAATACTTTACAAGTACTTTCACAAGTATACATACATGAATCGTGTTATTTAAGACTTACCAAGAAAATTAGCTGCTAGTAATAATGTAAAGATGAAATATTTGTGTAAAAAAAATGCAGAAATATGAATAGATCAAAATGGAGTATACATAATTAAAAATGTAAATATCGATGCATAACATTTTTATTTGAAAAATTTAATGTAAAAAGGGCACAAACGGCACAATATTTTACAAGTACTTTGACAAGTATACATATCTCAAATATACAGTTATTTAAGATTTACCAAGGAAATTAGCTGATGGTAATAAGATTTACGTGATATTTTGAGTGAAATATCTGTTATTATTAAATAATTTTATCGATATCAATAGTTTGTATTACACCCATAGAAAAAAAGATGATTTATGTATATTTTTTTTTTAATTACAATTTAGTTGAAAATTTAAAATAATATAGTAAATGAGCATTACGCGAGGAAACCTTATTTATATTTACTTTAAGCTAATACACTTGCCGCAAGCACTTATATAATTTATTTGTGAAACTCCGCATTAATTTTATGATATAATTGAGTCTAACGTGTTGTGTCACGAAACTATTCTATTTTTATCGTCATTTTATTTCCAGTTCATTTTTATGATTATAATATTAAGTGGAGTGTTTCAGTTTCATAAAGTATATCTATTTTGTATAATTTTGTCCATGAAATTTATACTTTTTTATTTGTTCTATGAATCTATATTTTTTAATGAATATTTGTTTGCGTGCAGAAGGTTAGTTTGATTTATATAACCCACTTTTCTATCAATATAAATATTTAGTTATAAGTATTTTTTACTAAAATGATTTTGATTATAAAATATATTGACACAATTAATTATTATGATTTAAAATTTCAAAAAGTGTCTAGAAATAAAATTTAAATTAGGCGAAAAGATCTATAGCCAATAGCAAATAATTAATAAATCCTTAATAAAACTTAAAATTCTATGTAAATAAATCCATTATTTTATAAATTTTTACGACATAATTTTCCATTAACTTACGTTTAAATATTTTTTTCTTGGTCAAAAACATTTAAAACTTATTGGAAAAGCAATTTGCAATTATTTGCTGAAAAGATATAAAAAAAACCGTTTTTGTACCGTGTTATATAATGAGGGATGATAAATTAATTATCTATAGCGAACACAAAGCGAAAAGACAATAACATTTATGGAAAAACAATTTATAAATTTAAATTTAAATGTTTTTTTTTATTATTGAAAAATGGGTCATCAGATGAGAAACTATGGTAAAATATATTTTGAATTGATATTTACGAAATTATATGAAATAATAAACCTTTTTGTTAAGATTAAAAATAAATTTAATTAATTAATTTAATTTGTAAATAAAAAAAAATGTTTGATTTAAAATTTATGTGTCTGCAAATATTAATATGATTTATTCTTAAGATATGATTTGTTTAATTTAAATATAAATATGATCTTGAAAAAATCTTACAAAAGTTACTTATTAAAGAAAATAATATAGAATTGAAAATGTTTAAGAAATGTATTAAGCTTTATAACTTTGGTTATTACTTTTCTTTCTGAAATATAGTTTCCAAATACAGATTCATGTCTGAAGAAAAGATTTTTTTTTTCAAAGCTGCGAATTAATCTTCTGTCGGAGCTTCGATGCGATTGTGTTCGCAAAAGTGTAGGACGGAGGGGAAAATAAATTATTGACGAAGGGTCAATTTCCTCTGAATGGGGTTAAATTTTGTACGGAATCAAAAGGGAATTGGATTGGTTCGAAAGAGCGATCAGATCGCATCAGACTTGATGTCATTCATACTAGTAATTTTCAATATACGATGAGAACAAATGAAATTAGAGTAAATCGAAGATTTTTCTATTTTGTTTCCCTTTGAGAGTGAATCACTTCAGGTTTCAAGGAAGAAGCCTTCATTGAATAAAAGTTCATTCACATTCTGATGAGGTGGATCGATATTATTTTATCTCCGAAAACCGTGGATATTCAAACTCGGCCGCAAACGCGAAGAGTCCATATATATATTCGGTATTCTTTGAAAAATGATATATTATGTTTCCGTGCAATTTCGGAATATATACGTGAAAGCGAACATCACGTTGCCAGAAAGGGAAATACTTCTCTTCCTTCGAAGCCAAATATGTAAATACATGCACGGGGCAGACGATATCGGTTTTCCAATTAGTTTGTCGAAAATTTTACGTAATATCGTGTGACTCGACATGAAGCTTTCACTTTTTGTAATACAATAGCGTACATTACAAACAAACACAAAATTATACCATATTTTATTTTAAAGTACATTTATAATTGATGAAATAAATGTAATTTCATATATACCAAAAAATATTATTTTAAAGGGAAAAAAGAGCTCTTTGCAGCAGTTGAATTTTATTTTTATTATTATTATTATATTAAGTTTTTTTTATTATTATAATTTATGGTTGCAATAAATATTATTATTGTTAAGTTGTTGGAAAAGATATTTGGCATTCTGAATGAAATGGGAAGAAAATACATCAACATTCATTCATTAGTCCGGATTTACTATAATTAGGTTTGAAAATTTTAAAACAAACTATTTTTTAATTGAAAAAAATAAATTATAAAAAATTAGTATAAAAAAATTTCCTCTTTGTTATATCATCTTCGATCTTCAAAAATTCTACCATTTTTATATAAATTATAAATTGATGAAATAAATATTATTTCATATATACTGAAAAATATTGTTTAGAGTTTGAGAAAATAATTTATTTTCTAATTTTCGGAAATAAATTTCGCATTCTGAATAAAATTGAAAGAAAACATCAATCCTTGACTTTTATTTGTCCGGATTTACTATAATCAGTTTTGAAAATTTCGAAACAAACTAATTTTTAATTGAGAAAAATAAAAATAAATTCTAAAAAATTAGTACACAAAATTTTCATCTTTAATACAGTTTTTTTTTTGTATATTATTCATTCCTCGTTAAGTAAGGTTTCGCATAGTTCTATTGAGAAGCTTTTATATATTATGTTAAGTTATGTAATTTGGTCAAAGTTATATGTAGCTTACATCTACATCTTCAATGTAAATTAATAAGAAATCAACTAGATTATTATTTTTTTATAATTAAAACAAGAAATAAAAGAAATTTCAATAATCCTGTTTGATATATTTTTGTAATTCTGACTAAAACTAAGACAATGTTGTTAGATACAAATCGATTATTGAGAAGTTTTTATAGATTATGTTAGGTTATGTAATTTAGTGGAAGTTATGAGTATAGCTAATATCTACGTCTTCATGGTAAATCAATGAGAAATCAAATAGATACTTATTTTTCTTCAGATACGAAATTACTTTTTCTAAATAATGCAAATAAATAAATCGAGTAAAGTGAATTAAAGAAATTTCAATAATTTTATCCGACATATTTTTCTAATTTTAACAAAAACTAAAACAATGTTGTTAGATACAAATCCACTATTGACAAGTTTTTATAGATTATGTTAAGTTATGAGTATATCTTATATCTACATCTTTATGGTAAATCTATGAGAAATTAAAAGATAATAAATATTTTGTAAATTTTGACTTTTTGTCTATTATTATAATTAAAAAAATTTCATTTATTACAGGAAACCTAATGTAAATTGAAAATTGAAAATTATTATTGTTAAGCTTGTAACAACATTATTATTTAATAGATTGCATAATTCGTTGTTAAATTAATGGTTGTTTAAACTTAGTAAGTTTGCTCCGGTCCCAAAATTCTTCTCTCGTCGTCTTTTTGATTAGTTTGCAAAACTTCCGCTTAAGTGACCCATCGGCAGTACTTTGAAATTCTTGATAAAAATAATGACTTTTTCGTAACATTCAATATCTAATTTTCTACAGGAAATTTGAATTTTAAGAAAGAAATTCGTGATGAGAATGCCATGAAAAGTATTATTTTATAAATTTAGTTCAAAATTTTAGAAAGATTTTCTTTTTTACTAGAGAATGTTATACATTGCTTTGCGTCATCAATACGTGAAATTAATTATAAAATATCGTTTCGTTTTCTTATCACAATGGATATAATTCACGTCAATATCGAGGGCAGTAAAATTGGAAAGCAGCCAAACATTGATTACAAAGGTTGAGTATGAGCATGATAGCATTGGGAATACTGAAAAATGGAATTACAGTAATTCTTCGATTAACGATTTACTGATTTTAACGAAACTTCGTTTTCAGATGACCAAAAGAAACTGAAAAGTTTTTTGTCGAACAAAAAGAAGTAACATTAAACAAACAATCAACTTACAAACAAAGTTAAATCACATTTTAAATATTTTGGCTGTTTATATTTTTAAACTTTCATTTAGCAATTATTTATATAAAAGTATTTAGTCTAAATCAAGATATTTTTTGTTAAAAAATTAATAAGATTTTACAGATCTTCCATGGACATTTTCGAAACCTGTTTTTTCAGCCATTGAATAAATTGATTTATAATTTTTTACATATTTTGCTTGAAATTGCGAGCTTCGTTATATAAAATATTCGTTATCAGAGGTAACGTTAACCGAGGTTTAGCTGTATTATTAAATTTGATACAAATACATAGATTTTAAATGGATATTTTACATTACTTTTTTGTTACATTGCTTTTACAATATTCGATTTATACAACATTCGATGTATATAAATTGAAACATTTAAAATTGTAATTACAAATTCCACTGAAAGGTATTATGAATGGCTACAATTACATGCAAATAAAAATTGTAAATTTCAAAAGTGCGACTTTACAAATGTACCAAATTTTTTTAATGTCGTTTTTGTGATAGTTTGTAAATAAAATAGTAGTATTGTGGAGAAATACTTACCTAATAAATAGTTAGTTTTATTATATTTTATTGATACATTGAATTAATATTAATAATATTAATAATAAATAAATAATCTTAGAGTAAAAATAAATTATGAAATTATCATTTTATTCCATACAAAAGATGTTTCGTGTTATTTACTTGATAGATCTATACTAAAAAATAATAAATCAAGAAAAATAGTTTGATTTGGTTTTAGAATGTGTTAGTAAAACTTTGGATAAATCTGAGATAAATTTGAGATTGTTTAATATTATAAAATCTTTTATTTTTTCCCTTCGGAATCAGAAATGTACGTTGTTATATGCATGAGGATATTTAAAGTTCTGAAACTTCCCTTACAGTTGCGCCATTTGTTTGTGAGAAGTTCAGGGACTGAAGTTTTGCCTGTAAAACACCGTGCAGATCTTGAATAAAATTAATTTACTTTGAGAATTATGCGTTTAAATTGTAGAGCGTCTTATTCTCAACAACTACAACGAACGAAAATCACCACTTTACTTTAATCGTGTTGCATCTTATTATGAAGTGCTGAAGATGTAGCAATTAACGAATATTTTCATTTTTTTGATATAAATCAAACTTCATATTACACTATTGAATGTATGTTAATCTTATAATTTTTGTAAATTTGATTTGCTTTGTCATAATTACATAATTGTCAAAATTGGTAATTCAATGACAATGACTTGTGTTAGTTCATCATTTACCAAAAATTGTACGAATCATAAATATATAACGCTCTACTTATTACATAACCTTCAAAGTTTAATCACTTTTTTATTATAACATTTTTAAATCACCACTTTATTTATAGTTTTTCTTGTAATGAAAAAATAGCTTTAATTTGTCTAATAAAGTCAAGAACTGTCAAAATTGCAGTTTGATAATTGTGTTGTCATTATTGCATAACTGTCAAAATTTACAGTTTTGATTTGCGTGCTGTTACATAACCTTCAAAGTTACATAAATATCAATCATGACAGATTTTTATATGGAAAATCTGCCTTGATTCTTGTTGTAATAATTACATAACTACAAAATAGCATATTTTGTTATTGAATCATATTTCAATTATGTGACATTTTATCGTGATGGTTGTTCAAAAGGAAACTCGAGATCCTTCGTACGCTTTGAAAATAACAGCTATTAGATACATTATATTGTTGTTATTTTTGGTATGCGTTATCATTATTATATAATTGTCAAAATTGAGAGTTTTGATTTGCGTACTACTTATTACATAACTTTCAAAGTTATATAAATGACAGATTTTTTTATGGAAAATCTGCCTTGATTCTTGTTGTAATAATTACATAACTACCAAATAGCATATTTTGCTATTGAATTACATTTCTATTTTGTAACATTTTATCGTTCAAACGGAAAACGAAACTCGAGATTCCTTCAAGATATTTCGTACGCCTTGTAAATAACATCTATTATATACAGTAAACTGTTGTTATTTTTTGGTTTGCGTTGTCATTATTACATAACTGTCAAAATTTACATTTTTTATATGCCAGCTACATAACATAACCTTCAAAATTACATGACTTTTCAATAATGACATTTCTTTTTAAAGTTACCTTGATTCTCCTTGTAATTATTATATAATTGTCAAAGCGCGTATTACGTTATTGAATCACATTTCAATTTTGTAACATTTTATCGTGATGGTTGTTCAAACGGAAAACGAAACTCGAGATTACTTCAAGATTTTTCATACGACTTGTAAATAACATTTATTATATACAGTAAACTGTTGTTATTTTTTGGTTTGCGTTATCATTATTACATAACTGTCAAAATTGACATTTTTTATTTGCGTGCTACTTATTACGTAACCTTCAAAATTACATGACTTTTCAATCATGACATTTTTTTTAAAGAAAAGTTTTCTTAATTCTCCTTATAATTATTATATAATTGTCAAAGTGCATATTACGCTATTGAATTACATTTCAATTATGTGACATTTCTTGGTGATGGTTGTTGAAAAGGAAACTCGAGATTCCTTCAAGATCTTTCGCACGCCTTGTAAATAACTGCTATTATATACATTATACCGTTGTTATTTTTAGTTTGCGTCATTATTACATAACTGTCAAAATTGATATTTTTGATTTGCGTGAAACTTATAACCCTCAAAATTACATGACTTTTCAATTATGACAGTTTTTTAAAGGAAAAGCTACCTTAACTCTCCTTGTAATTATTATATAATAGTCAAAGTGCATATTACGCTATTGAATTACATTTCAATTATGTGACATTTCATGATGATGGTTGTTGAAGAGGGAAAGGAAACTCGAGATTCCTTCAAGATCCTTCGTACGCCTTGTAAATAACAGCTATTAGATACATTATACTGTTGTTCTCGTCCGAAGACTTTAATCACCTTACACTATACCCCTTTAATTCCATGGCGACGAGATGTCACTTGGAATTTCTTCGTAGGAGGGACACAAACAACTTCCCTTTGGGAAACTTGAAATCGATCGGAGCAGCGTTGGATAAAATCTGGATTCTGTTAAGTTCTGTGTTGTTGATGGCACCGGTCATTAAGTCGAGGAGTGATCGATTTTAAGCGCAATGCAGTACGTACAGTATGCACCTCCTGCTGCGTTTGTGATTACATTTTCCATGCAGGAAATAACGTGAATTTGCAGGAATATGTCCAGTGTGTGTGTTGTATGTTTGACATGGGCTAACGTTGACATCAAATTTTCAGTTGACAATCATATGAAAACAAGTCTATTTTACTTCAACAAAATAAGCTTTACAATAATTTAATAGTAATATATTTTTTTAAACATTTATTATATAAAATAATTAAAAAGTTAATCAATAATAATACTTGGATGGATGATCTCAGCCCTTTGATATCTTGAGATTAATATAATACCCCTGCAGCGTTGGTGATTAGAGTTTGGTTAAATTAACTGGGAAAATATGTATAATATATTTGACATCGCCCAACATTAACAACAAATTTTGACTTGACATTTAAAAAAAATACTAACTACAAAATAAAATCATATTTTATCTATACGAACACAACAGTTTTCATATATATTATTAGTACAGTTTTTTTTTTAATATTTCATAATTAAAAGAAGTTAAACAATGATTATCAATGATTAAGAATGCAAGTTACTTTATTATGTAACAGGAACTCTTATAAAATCTATATTTTAAGAAGGAAAATTTGAATGATCCTTGGACAAGAATGTCACTAATGAATGCACAGTATGTCGTGGGTTTGAGAAGTTTCCATCTAGCGATTTCGATCTTCAGAATGTACCATATGGAGGTGATGAGCTGAAAGTTGCAATGAAAGCAAACACATCCCAAACTATGAGTGAATTAGTAGCAAAGTTTGGCTTTATAATTCCAATAATAATAAACCATTTGCCGCTAATGCTAATATGCTTGAAAAATGCGTTCTACATGAATGAAAACAGTATAAAAAACAGCAATAATCGATCACATATTGCACGAATAACATTGCTTAACTTACAGGAATTTTACTTGGAAAACATATTCCAAGCATTGAACCACTTCTTGCAACGAAAAATATTTAATTCCCAACAAGCCATAAAAAATGTTTTCCCTGATTTTTATTAATTATATTGCTTCTTCATTGAGATATAATCAACGAAACTTTCAATTAAAAATCTGACATTTCATAATACAGAAAATATATATTTTTTTTTAATTTAGTGTTAGTACAGAAAATATTATAATAATATTATAATTTGTTTAGTCATTTTCTGGGAATCTATAAGTTTTAATTATTTTGAGAGATTTTAATATAAACTTTAATTATTTTATGGGATTTTAGTAATATAAATATTCTTTACCTATTTTTTATTTTGGTAAAATTTTAGACATTTATTTATTATTATTTAGTCTTAAATAATTCGATTGCAATTAATTAATAGTAGCAATATTTTGATAATTATTTTATTTTTGTTATAATTTGTTTATATTTTTTTATTATTATAATGAACGGTATTTAAAATAATAACTTGCATTATTGGTTTTATAAAAATGTTTAATAAAATAAACTATGCAAAATATATTTAATTATTGTTTAGTAAATTTTATAAAAAAAAATAAAATTGTTGCTCTTAGTATAATTTTATGTAAATAAAATTAAAAACTTTCAATATTGCTAATTATTATAATTCATAATCCTATATAAACAAAGATTGTATTTATCACCCATCTAAATATTTTTCTCGATAATCATTGTTTAACTCTTTTAAATTATGAAATATTATAAAAAATACTTGAGTAATAGTAAATATGAAAACTGTTGTGTTAGTAATTTGTATCAGAAGATCGATAGTTTGTAATTAAATAGGTAGCAATTCCTGATTGCATGTTAATTGATATACACGTTAGATTGTGTTACAACCGCGGTTGAATGTTACAGCACACAGACTTTGGAGGGTGATTATCTAACCAAATTCAAGATGTACACATACACTATAATTAAAATCTAATAAGTTAAATAACTTAATTAATCAATATAATATAGAAACAATTATATTTATATCTAAAACTATAAATCAATGCATAATAGATAAATATTTATTTAATATTATATAAAAAATGAAATGTCTTAAAAATTAAGATCTGAATGCATCGACATTAAACGAATACATATTTTAAATATTAATATTAAAACTTTTTGGTTAATCTTTATATAGAAGAACTAAAAATTATTTAAATAGAACTAAAGTTATGTAATTTAATTTACAATAATATTTTCGAATTAATATTATGGATAATTTAAAATAATTCAATTACTTCAATATAAAAATTGTGCATGAGATGGCATATAGAAACCGCTGTAAGTGAACGTCAGATAGTTATGAAATTTTGACAAGCGTTGTCTGAAGGTTGGTACTTCCTAAAAATCATATGAATTTATCGATAGAGGCGTCAGCTATATGTCACCCTACGAACTTATTGAGTGAGGTGTTATATACAGTTATGTTTCGATTAACAAATGGGATGTGAAATTAATTTGTTAAGCGAAACATTTTTTTCTCAGGCAAAATGCTTTTATTTAAATGGGTATACTTTTTTTCTTAATGAAAACAAAAAAGTGTTTTCTTATAAAAAGAAATTTCTTAAATAAATACTTAAGTTACAAAGTAAAAATACATTAAAATCTAATGTTGTTTGTGCTTCTTTTTCTTTAAATTATCAATTTCCTACATACAATTAATGCATTTAATTAGGATAATTTTTATAAAAAAAATATAATTTCAAAACTTTATTTGTTAATATTTTTTTGTCAGAAACTTCTTTCTTCTTTGTTATAAGGTTATTTTTTAATATTCCAAGAAATTCAATAAATTTCTTACGTCCTCTTCATCAATATTTTACATATATATCATATTGATTGAGCTATTTTTTTTGAGCCTTTTTTGCTATTAAATGTATTCTGATTCAGATTATTCATGTTTTTAATAAACTCGTCTAATTCTAATAAAAGGAATTTTAAATTAAAAATTTAAGTTTTATCAAAATCGAGGAAAATTGTCTAATATTTATAAAATTATTAGGAATCTAGTAAAGTTTAAAATATGTATTTTAATTTTATTTTAAAGTTTAAACTTTTATTTTATTATGATACCATGAATTCATGGTATTTATTCATGTGGAATTTGAAGATTATTGTATGCTAACTTTAGAAAAACATGTCATGAAGCACGATGTGTTAAACCTCGTGTTATCTCTTCGGCTGGCGATGTTATTTTTTAAAGTTTCCATTCGAGTAGTAGGATTGTAACAAATCCTGTTCGCGGGCGGGAATTGATTCGCACTCGTATTACTCTTCTCTCCCTTTACATCCTTTTATTTTTTCCATTTCCATTTCTCCCTTTAGCTTTAACCATTTTCAGTCGAAAGCGCATCGTGCTCAAATCTCTCCTCGTCCCAATTCGCTAGGGTCTTTCAATGGTTTGGCTGCCTTTCAGATTTCTATGGCCTAGGTAATTGGCATGCGGAGTGAACGTGGATTTGCAGTCTGTAAACAACCGACCGGCAACACGTTTTTCGTTCGAAGAGTGGCCTCAAACAAACCAGATTTTCATCTTAATCGTAGCGAACGTAACACAATGTCCATTAATTTGCACTGATTAAAGTCAGTTCCTCCCATCGATGCACCAAACAATAATTTCATGCAGCTGCCGTAATCCCGGATATTGCATAACGTAATCTGCCAAATAACATGATGCATCATTAAAGGAGATGTTTCTATGCGATGATCCTAGCCAATAATTAGTTCGACAATTTGGAATATAATTAATTACAAAATTAATTAACTACTTAGTTTTACACTATTTAATATTTCTTTAATTACAATTTATTTGTTTTTTCTACTTGCCAAGTTACAAGTCAATCGATTTCCAAATAATGTTTTTTTTTAAATTATAATTATTTTACTACAAGTAATAAAACTAGGTAGATATATTTAAAATTTGTAAAGAAAATAACATGATTTCGTAATGTAATATCAATGGTATTTAGATAATTTATCCTTTACGTTTTATTTTTTTCAAGTTTTAGTTCTGTCTTATTAAAGGCAGTATTATAGTTTATAAGTCCATAAAGATTTTAAGACTGTTAAACCTTTGTGGATTTTCTAAATCCAACTTTAGAGAATATTTCCCATCAAAGTGTCTGCGAAAGTTTGTTGTTTCCAACAGTTATAAGATAATATTATAATATATTAGGGAAGAACATAGTTTGAAGTGAAGTCATTAAGTGTACAACATATTTTAACTGAAAGATTAATATTTATTTATAAAATTGGATTACTTCAAATTTAGATTGCAAACATCATTCCACAACAACAACAACAACAGACATCATTCCACAATGTCCATATGCCATTCTTGTGACACGACACGTTAGTGGTAATTTCATTCATAAGTACCAAATGACGTAATTTATAACTACCTACAAAGAAAGACAGTGAAAAGAAAAATTTCTAAGTTTTATTTGCAGATTAAAGAATTTTTTTTAAACTCGCCATAAATCCTGTTCAGAATTATGAGACCTAAAGCATTTGATGTATAATGATGATGGAAAGATAATGATGATGGTTTTATCGATTTTTGACATTGGATATAAGAAACATAGTTTTAAATTTTTAAAATAATACATTTTTATTTATGAAAGATTAAGAAATTATTCTTCTTACTAGCTAGCTTACAAATAAAAATTAAACATTTAATAAAAAAGTTTTATTAGCAAATATTTTGCCAATAAAATACTTTAAACGGCTACGATTTTATATTTAAGAATAGTGATTTATTTTTTAATAAGTTTTATTAAATTTGTGTCATTAGTGATTACTGATACGCTGAAATTTTTTTTTTTTTTTTTACCCACAAATTACCGGTATTTGTTGTATAACACCTCTTCAATTCAATTTCAATTTAAATAATCTTTTATTCAAATGGTTACAATATTTTATTTTTACAATTTATTTAAGACCGGTATGAAACTTTGATACTTACGGCTGTGTCAAACTTAAAAAATAATAATTTGGAAATGAAAGAAACTATAAAAACTATAGTTTTTAAATCTTTGGTTATCAAAATTTTGTCGACAGGAACTTTTTTAATTTTGTCTTAACTTCCTTTGTCTTTATAACTAACAAAGTTTAATAAATATTTTACAATAAAAAAACATTATTTTCTTTACTCAATAAATATTTAACATCCTCTTCATCATTATTTTCAAAACCTATTGATTGATCTAAATGGATAACTTTATTCATAATTTATTTAATGTGACTATTTGGTTCTTTATTATTAGAAGTAACATCTCTATTAATATTACATGGAAAGAACTTAAATAATTAAGAGTTGTTTCTTTTAATAAAATGATAAGAGATAAATATTACATCATAATAATTATTATAAATAATGTAGAAAATTTTTTGTTACCGATAAAAAAATTTAAATAATTTTTAGAAGATATTGTTTTTAATTGGGTCAAAATATAATATTTTTGAAGCAATAAATTAAATATTTGCTGTTTTTATATTTTATTTGTATTTTATCAAAAAAAAATAATAAAAGCTTATATTTAGATATATAGCTATATGTAAATGTCATAAGTTTTATATTTAGTAGTTATAGAATTCCATAAATCACGTGCAAATTTTATACTTGGTGTTTTTAGTTTTTTTCTACAAAAAAATATAATTTTCTTATATATATTTCAATATAACACCTCACTCAATAAGTTTGTAGGATGACATGTAGATGACGTCTTTATCGATAAATCTATATGATTTTTAGGAAGTACCAACCTTCAGATGACGCCTGTCAAAATTTTGTGGTAATCTGACGTTTAGTTCATAAGTTACAGTACTTTTGTAATTTTCTAAACAATGGAAAAATCTGAATTTCATTAAACCACTTTTCTATCATTTGTTCCGACGAAGAAGAGTCCCCATAATATGTCATCTATATGTCATACTATGAGTGAGGTGTTATATATTTCCACATAAAATAGAACTTATAAAGTCTGAAATTTTATGAAAAAAAAAATATTATTCAGTTTATTATTTCAGCAGTGAAATATTAATGTTATCAAACACTCTAGAAAATCTCTGAATCAAATTCGTTGTTTATATCCAGTAATAAAATATTGTTTGTGATTCATTCATTATTCAATGCCTGCGAAGTTACACGATCTCTTCCAAACAATAAATCAAAAGATTATCCTTATCATCGACTCCTTTTGTAAAACCAAATTATTCGTGATTCCATTTGACTGCCAGGAATCACGAATTCGTGCTCCATTATCATCAGAACAAAAAAAAAAGAGCGGAAAAAAAAACTTTCAGTCCATAAACAACGAACGTGAAATCTTCCCCGGAACTTTCGATGTGTGCTGATGATCATGCTTTATATTTTCTATTTTATTATTCCGGCCCCTCGAAGGGTGGTTAGGGTTCTTCGGTAACTCTCCCGGATCCGGGCGGAAATAAACTTTGTTCGAAAATTGTTTCCACGAACTATGTGTTCCAGTGTCTGTGCGTGCGTGTGCTTGGTGGGAGTCCGGTCGACTCCTCAACTCGCATAAAGAGAATTTCTGGATGCACGGTCACGTAATATGTGCATAATTTAATTGGAATTCTTCCAATATCTTTTTTTTATATTTTCCTTTCAGAATAGACGTTCGACGCTTCCGGAAACTTTCCGGGCAAACCGCCGGTTTAATTACGTCGGTCGGAAGGACGAGGGTCCTGCGAAATGTCCGGAATTCCACAATGATAATAGTGATACTGGAAGTTTTGCATGTCAACAGTTTAGAGATCGTACTGAAATCACAATTTATACTTCTACAAAGCATGCAATAATGTGTCATGTAGTAGACACATTAACAAAGCATTTGAAATAATCAACTGAATATTTACTTCCTCTCAACAGAATGGTTAAATGAAATGAAACATAATAAAGGATGGATAATTAAAGGAAAAAACACAATCAAAAGATACATTTAATTAATAAACACCTGACTCGATAAGTTCGTAGGATGACATATAGATGGCACCTCTATCAAAAAAAATCTATATGATTTTTAGTAAGTACCAACCTACAAACGACGCCTGTCAAAATTTCATAACAATTATCAAGTCATTGCTTTGATTGAACGGTATTTTTCCCATCAAAACGTTTTATCAAATTACCATGAAAATTTGACAGACATCGTATGAAGGTTGGTATTTCATAAAAATTGATTTGTTGATAGGCGCCATCTATATGTCACCTTACGAACTTATTGAGTCAGGTGTTAGTAACATTTTTTAGACTATTGAAAAATATATTTGGTGATATTCATATTATATTTGATGTAAAGGTCACCGAATTTATTTTTTTTAAATATAATAATTATTATATTTATTGTAAAAGGTACAAAACTAGAATAACTAAAAATATATTCATATAAAAACAAATTTAGTATTTAGAAAAATTAAAATATATTTTATAATATTTATTATTTTCTACATTATAAAGCTTTGATTACGTGATTACGAGAATAAGCTATGTACTAAATAATTTCTAAATGAAGAATTAATACTTAATAATAAAAATGACTTAAACTAATGTATCATAAAGTCAATTAGAAAAACAATAAATATTTGTATATAAACCATAGAAGTAAACTATGTAGATCTAACAAACAGTGATACCTCGATTAACGTTACGTCTAATAACGAAGCTTCAATATAGCAGAGCAAAATATGGCCAGAAGTTGTACAAAAAGAAGGAAATAACTTTCAGGAAATTAAAAATGAAGTAATATAGACGGTTCCATGAATTCATATAGATAAAAATGAAATGAAAAAAAATAATATAATTTGTTTACCTCTAAAAAGAAACTTTCGATTAACAAAGTAATTTCGTGGAATTAATTCGTTAATCGAGGTTTTGGTAAGCATTGTATAATTTATAATTTTGTATACATTTTTAAAATAACTTTTCATAACTGTTGATTACATTATTTTTCTTTACACAGATATTCAAAAATATGATAAAAGTTTTTGTATTATCCTTATGAATACAGACTTGTTTCATTTCCAAATTGAGGATTTGATTTCGTTATTCAAATCATCCCATAACGATGTATTATACTGATTATAATTATTATTTTCCCCCATTTCAAAGAAAATGATGAGAATTACGTTCATATTCTTTTTGTAATAGATAACTTCTTTGTAATTTATTATAAACCAATTAAGTAAAGTCTATAAAAATTGAAAATATTTTCATTATAACAGTGAAACTACATTTATTTTAACTCTTGGATTTTGATATTTTCAGCCATTTAATTGAAAATATGTCGTGTTTTTTGCTATCACCTATAAAATGTCTTTATTACGTTATTAGCTTCAAGTGCGGTATGACAAATTAGTCTGCAGACGACGTCCGGTGATTAATGACCACCAGTAAAATTGAAACATTAATTTGAGACATTTCAATTGCAACTAAACACTCATTCATCAACAATAAGTACTTCTGTCTTTAAAAATAAACAGTACATGTCGTTTATAATAATGTAAGATCTCAGAAATAATTACAAATTAATTTCAAAGCAATTTATTTATAAAAATGTATAGTTAAGTGTATTTTTAGTTATTTAATCAATACACAAAATTCTTTTTTATTCATTTTTTTGAAAATAAAATTTTGACACGTATCATTTGAAGGTTGGTACTATCCAGAAATCATATGGGTCTGTCAACAGTGTTGCCATATATGTGTCAGATCAATTTCTTGGGCAGGTTTTCCTGTTTTAGAAATTAATATAATTTGTGAAACTTTATTTCTATGTCGTAAAGTAGCCTGTAAGTAGTATAGTATTTAATATTTAAATAATCAATACAATTTCTTTCACTAGAAGTTCTTTTAAAAGTTTTCTCTTATTAAATTATAGCCTTGTTTCTTCTTGAACTTTATTTAATTACTTATATATGATGTAATTTCTTTTGGGACTGCTGGTCTGATTGGCATAGACATTTGCAATAGCGAAGATACAAGTGCTTCAACTTCTTTGTTTTCTTGCGCTGGATGCGTAATTAAAAATAATATAGAGTTCTTTATAATTTCAAATATTCAAATATTTTTTACCTCAAACTAATTTTTAACAATCTTTAATAAAATATAATTAATAGTTAAACTAATATTCGAAAACAGAAAAAAATAATCGTTCATCAAATAATCAATCAATAAAATTATTTATATATTATTCTATAAAACAACATATTCATTCGACAAAAAGAAAAAAATCAAAATATAATACATCGTCTTATATAACTCTGAATCGCGTTAAAACTCCATAACATTTGTATTTAACAGTTCAATTTAAGCGTTTTAATTACGACCTGATCGTAATTCCCAATCGCAATTGCGTGACTATAAAAGCACTTTATTTCGATTTAACGCGACGATCGATACGCACTGTCTAATCATAAAACCCGGACATTTATTAAATTATGTTCATAAACGAAAGCGCTTTTTTATGATTTTTTTTTCTCCATTCTTTCGGTGCATTTTTATTAGTGCCAGTAGGCATTCGTGGAACGCACGTTAAACTGCGCCAATAAAACTGTTTGTTTTCGCTTAATTAGTTCTTTAAATAAGTAAATAGCCTAGGATCGTAAAACGCCAAGGACAAAGATCTATACTTTAGTAAAGTGGGTAATTAATTGCGGATGCGCCGGGCCGTGTAATTAAAAACGTTTGTAACATTGACATTAATTGAAAATGTGAACTTTAATTAGTAGTTAAAGATTAGTTAAAATTAATTTATATTTTTCAATTCAGTTTCAAATGTCATGAAAATACAATGATCAGAAATGATTTTAACTATCAAATTTATATTATTTTATTTGCCTTTATCCTCCACCTGACATCTGAATGTCATCGCTGTCATTTCAATGTCATTGCTGTCATTGGAATGTCGTTAGACTATTGTCAAAATGAAGAACTACTACTATCAGAAATGATGAATGAAATTATTTTAACTATGAAATTTATATTATTTTATTTGCCCTTCTCCATTTCAATGTCATTGCCATTGCTGTCATTGGAATGTCCTTAGGCTATTGTCAAAATGAAGTACTACTAACAGAAATGAGAAATAAAATGATTTTATCTATCAAATTTATATTATTTTATTTTTCCTTATCCTCCACCTGACATCTGAAAGTCATCGCTGTCATTTCAATGTCATTGCCATTGCTGTCATTGGAATGTCGTTAGGCTATTTTCAAAATGAAGAACTACTACTATCAGAAATGAGGAATGAAATAATTTTAACTATCAAATTTATATTATTTTATTTTCTCTTATCCTCCACCTGACATCTGAATGTCATCGCTGTCATTTCAATGTCATTGCAATTGCTGTCATTGGAATATCGTTAGGATATTGTCAAAATGAAGAACTACTACAATCAGAAATGAGGATGAAATGGTTTTAACTATCAAATTTATATTATTTTATTTTCATACACTATTAGATATTTTCCAGGCTTTCTTTTGAGGTTTGAATCATATACCGGAAAGAAACTGAAAGAACCACCAAAAGGCCAAGAGGAAGTAACTGTCATTGCTATATATTAAGATGTACCAGCTACTGGGCAAAACTCTGAAGTGTCCATAGAGAATATGGTACAAATATATAAAGCCATCCTAACACCAACATGGACGTATGGTAAAAAGTTTTGGGGGTCTGCCTGAAACGTTACCAATCGAAGAGATTAAGGTTTATCGTAAATGCTCCATAGTATTCTATAAATGAGGAAATTTATTTATGTGCTAATACCAGACTAGTTAGGGAAGCGATCAGAAAAGACCTAGCAGCAGGATTAACCATTGACGATGAAGACTAAAACGTTTCAAGCTACAAAATCTGTTAAACCTGTTCTAACTAAGTGCAAAGTGCTTGAAATATTGGATGATTGCTGGACCAATCCTTTAGTTGCCTTCTGAACAAGCCAGTACTAAAGCTTATTGATGAATTGGGGAAAAAATACATTATATATCATAATTAGTGTCATAAGTTTTTTATTTAACACTCTAAAAAAGATGATATAAGTATCCTTGCAGCACTCATAAAATATTATGTTACAGTTTTTATTCAAAAATAGTAAAATATGGGTCTATGACAACAAAAAATGTGCAACCATTTGTAGAAATTGAACTGGAATTGCTTAAAATAAAAGGTAAAAGAAATTTAAAAACAGAGTTTAAAACGTTGTTCCGCTAGTATATTCCTATAAAAGCTGATGGGAAATGGAAGGGCGAAATCGAAGGGCCAACCGTTACATGTTTTTTTTTCCTTGTTTCGACTCTTTTTGTTTTGTTTCCGGTCCGTTTACTTTTTTCTCAGCATTCCAAATTAAACGAGCTCCTGACCCTCTGCCAAGAGGAAAAGGCAGTGAAAATTACTTGGCCGAAGTGGTAGCAGTTTCTCTTCAGTTCTAGTTTCAGCGCTCGTAATTTAATTGATTTCGCTGTAAGTAAAATGCGACAGGAAAAAGTGTTACATTGTATGATGATATACGGCAGTCGGACGTAGGATATGATTCATATATACGATTGGCAATTTTTTGATTTACGGTTCTGCTTGCGAAGGAAAATGCACGGCATTACTCATTTTCCGAATGGAAAATTCGAGAGTCCGATCGAAACGTTTTATGTCAATTCCTTAAGATATATTGCTACCAATTTGACTTTGTATTAAAGACGGTGTTTTTAACCTCGGATGGTTCGTTTACATTGCATTTATCATGGGATATAACTCGTAATTAATTTTATACTTACAATTTTATTCATAGTAGTAGACAAATAATTTGGGCAGAAATGCTTAGTATGATAGTTTTTTTTTATGTTAAACTGATACCGCACATTATTTCATTTTATTATCGTCGCTGTCAATTAAATGACATTATTATAAACTGATTATCATTATTGTCACCTGAATGACATTGCTGATATCTGAATGTCATCGCTGTCATTTCAATGTCATTGTTGTCATTGGAATGTCGTTAGACTATTGTGAAAATGAAGAACTAGTACTCTTAATAATTAAATCAATGTGGTGGTGATATAGCTTAGAACAGCAATAGCAAAAATTGTCAAATATGAATAAGAAAATAAAAAACTAGGACATAAATACTTAGCATGATAGTTTTTTTTAGGTCAAATTCATAACGCACATTATTTCATTTCATTATCATCGCTGTCAATTAAATGTCATTATTGTAAACTGAATGTCATTATTGTCGCCTGAATATCATTGCTGTCATCTGAATGTCATCACTGTCATTTCAATGTCATTAGAATATCAATGTTGTCATTGGAATGTCGTTAGGCTATTATCAACATTAATAACTATTACTATTATTAATCAAGTAAATATGTTGGTAATATAGCTTAGAGCAGTAATAGCAAAAATTGTCAAATATGAAAAGAAAACCTATTCATACCGCACATTATTTCATTTCATTATCGTCGTTGTCAATTAAATGTCATTATTATAAACTGAATGTCATTATTGTTGCCTGAATGTCATTTCTGTTATCAGAATATCATCGCTGTCATTTCAATGTCATTGCTGTCATTGGAATGTCGTTAGGCTATTATCAAAATTAAGAACTACTATTATTAATTAGGTCAACGTGTTGGTGATATAGCTTAGAGCAGTAATAGCAAAAATTGATATATGTGAAAAAATAAAATAAAAAACCTGGACAGAAATTCTTATCATTCATATCAATTTTTATATCAAATACATACTGCATATTATTTCAAAATTTATAATTACAATAAAATATCCCGTTTCTTGTATTGTAAAATAAATTATTTTAGTTAATATATATGTAGTAACAAATTTGTATAATTTTTTTTAGATAAATCTATTTATTTCTTTACTTTCATGATACATTTTCGATATATTATTATTAATAAAGTTCATACTGTACATTATATTATATCAATATGATATCTGAATGTTATTACTGTCAACTAAATGTCATTGCTTTAAAAAGAATGTCATTGTTATCATCTGAATATCATTGCTGTCATCTGTCATTTGAAAGTTATCACAGTTATTGAAATGACATTAGGCATTAAATATTGTCATATAATAAAACTATGATTGTTAAATGACCATATTTTATAAGAAGATGAAGCAATAGTTAAATCAATTATAAAATATTGAGTAATTATTTTAAAAAGACATCGATAAGAAAATTATGCAATGTACAGGTTATAATAAAATAATATTAGATAAAAAAATCTAATTTTTATTCCAAATTATAAAAAGAGTAAACTGTATTTATTTTTTCAAAATATTGAAATAGAATATAAATTGGAGTGGAAACGTGTCGGCCAATAATCCTTTGTATAAGCTTTGAATATGTTTTACAAAAACACATATAAAGCTTACATATTATAAATATTTATACTATTCGTAAAAATATTGTGCATTGAATAACAAATAAAATGTTGTACAGTATTATAATTCCATAATTTATAAAAATAAACGGAAGTCTAAATTATGTCCTTTTTGTTGCAATCGTATTTTTTTTTGTATTTTCACTAATTACATTATTGTTATTTTTTTAATAATATTTACGGGCAAAAAACAATTCAGATTTTTGTTTGGAAAATGATTTCCATTTTTTCATTATTTATATTTAAAATATTTTTATTTTATTATTTTTTTTTTATAATTAATATTATTTTTATACTTTTTGTTTGTATTTATACTTTGGTCAATAAATTTTAATTTATATATGAAATAAAATAAATATTGAATGAATTATATGTTGAAGTGTGTTTGTAAAAATCAACGGAATTTTCATTAAATAAAACTTCATTCACCTTTGAAGTTTTTTTTTCAATGGGAGGGAATCCAGTTGCTCGCTGTTCGAGCTTTAATTAAATGAAATAAAATCCACCAAAGGAGAACTGGAAATTTAATCACTATAAAACAGATTTAGTGAATTTATCCTGCATTTATATAAAAAATAATTAAATTAATTATGAAAATGCTTTTAGCATAAATCTTTAAAATTGAGTTGAATGCAATGAATGAATTAATAAGAATTAATGCACATTAAAACTACTAATTACTTTATTATATTTCATGATTTCATGATTTGACCAATCATCAAAAAACTATAGTTTTTTTAAGGAAATTTTATTAGTTTGAATATATTATCTTTCAATAAAATTAAATTACATTTAAAACTAACTAATAAGAAGTAAAGTACATATCAAAATAAATTCGAATGCAATACATGGTATTAAATTTATAATAAAGCAAAATATACTTAAAGGCTTTAAAATAACATTATATTGCTTCTTAGTTCTGTCGAAAGACAACAGGAGTTAGAATATATGAGAAAAGTTTCCGTCATAAAGATATTTCAATTCAGTTCCTAATAAACAATTTTTTATTTTCAATATACAAATAATTCATTAAATTATATAATTAATTTTTCTTAAAATACTTAAATGTTATTTTTTATTGTTAAATATTAAGTACAATAATTGAGATATCATTTTCTCTAGTTCTGCAATTATTCTGTTATTTTAATATGATTGGTTATTCTGAAAACAATAAGTGACAGCTGTCATTAAACTGTCATTTATAATAATTAGTTAGTATACTGACGATTGTTTTTTATGATAAATTGAAATGACAGCTGTCATTGTTGTTTGTGTGATCATATTTTATTTGTAATTAATATTATTGGAATAATAATTAAATTACGTACCTTTAAAATGTATATAATGTATATAAAATGCAGATTTACAATTAGTATTTGAAAGGATTTATATAAAAGTTATATCATGCAACTAATTTTCATTCACTTACGTAATCTACTTTCTGCTGTATAATTAGAGTTAAATTAAATATTAATAATTAAAATAATTAAATATTACTACTATACTATAAAATATGTATTTTTAATATATTATTGTTGTTTTTGCATTATAAATATTTAAATAAGCAATCATATTAGCTTCAAGAATTGATTCAATCATTTTATGTTACTGATAATGGAAAAAATAGATCAGATTTTCGAACAAATCAATAAATAATAATATTCTATGACCGAAGTTTTATTATACAAGAATTAGTAAATTAGAGGAAATAAAAGGATTTATGCACAAAAACGTTATTTTTGTTCGGTTTTAGAACACAAATCCAATATAGATTTTGTTATAAGTAAAACACGACAAAAAAATATGATAATATTCGGTAATATTGAAATTCGGTTACCGAATACAAATCCAAAATAATATCGGTTTACGAACAAAAATTTGGTTTATTAAAACACAATTTGGCATTTAGATATTTGTGAAAATAATTTAAAAAAATAGATCATTTGATACATATGTTTGGATTATAAATAAATAGAAAAAATGTTCCAGTTTTCTAAAAATCTGTAAATATTTTTTTTTGACTAAATTCAATTTTTATTTAACATTTTGTTTCTCTCATATTTTCTCTAAATTAATTCTACTTAATTTAATACACAACAAAATCCACAAAGTCATTAATTAAACTAAATTTAATTGCTTGTTAATTTAAGATTAATTGTCAACAAAGCGGTTGATTTAATTTAATTATAAAGACCATAAATGAAAATCACAATTTAGTAAACAATAGTACGGTTAATAATTTGCAAAGTGAATATAGTTTGCTTCGAAATTGCATTTGCAGCCTCAATGAAACGAATTAAATAAATTTGCAAAACGCAGAAATTGGAATGACGTGCGATGCAGAGAAATTTCCAAGCGCTAATAAACTGCATACATACATTAATTAAACGACTGCAGAATCGATTATCGTAGAGAATTTGCATTGTCTATAAAATGTTCTCTGCATTAATTACTGCGCAATAGATGAGAACGTCGTAGAAGGATGATGATGATAATAATAATAATGAAAGCGAATTGAGACGACGTACAAATTTTTTGCACGCTCATTAAAGGTAACGGGGTGCGAAATTGAATTACACGTATTTTGTGATCTCCCTCCTTGTTCCACCTCACTCCTACTTCTTCCGCCCACGATATCATTTTGTGACTCTTTCAGAACGCAACGTCCCTTGGCAATAAAGTGCCTGCTATCATTCAGCGTTTCAGATTAAATTACATATACAAATCGCTAGGGGTTACGTTGCTTTACGTGCATAATATATATATATATATATATAGTGAAGAGGGGATAATATGGAAAATACATCAACCGTCACTTAACTACCATACTCGCATAATAGCTTGTTTATACAGCATTTATTTTTAAATCAGTTTATGTATTTTATTTTATATTCCTGCATGCAAAATGCAAGAATTTTTCCCTATTTAGATGGAATAAATTACGTAATATTGTTAATTTTTTAATCAAACACTTTAATGTATAGTTTCATATTTTGTAGTTTTCTTTCATATATAAGGATAATTAGGAAAATTATATTTGGGGCCCCCAAAAAATATAATTATTTAAAAATATTATAATATTTTATCCGCCAATGATTTAAAAATTAGTAGTTATATTTTATTGAACAAAATAATTAGTTTTTAGATGAAAAGATTTATGAAAACTCATTGGCACCTAAATTAAAGTAATTTAGTACAAACAAAAATAGGTCTAATTTTTTTTTTCTAAATTTTCTTATGAAACAGCCATGATATTTCGTTTTATTTTTAATAACTGCACAAACTTGTATCATAAACTGTCCAGCTACCTAAAAGTTATTGTATATTAGGCAAAAAAGGTCAATTGCTGCAAAGGGTTGGATTATATCATAAATAGAAAAAATGTTCCAGTTTTCTGAAAATCTGTAAATAAAATTCATGACTAAATTATTCCTTTTAAACAAATATTTTCTCTTAGTTAATTCAACTTAATTTAATTGTATTTCAATCCACAAAGTCATTAATTAAACTAAAATTAATTGCTTGTTAATTTAAGATTAATTGTAAACAAAGCGGTTGATTTAGTTTAAATATAAAGTACAAAATTTTTTTTATGAAGCAGCAACGATATTTCGTTTTATTTTTATTAGCTGCACAAACTTGTATCAAAAACTGTTCAGCTGCTTAAAAGTTATTATATTTTTAGAATCAAATATTAACATGTTTATTTATACTCGGCGGGTGGACGCGTTTCAGTAAGTTTATAACTTTTAAAACTTCATACACTAAAAAAAATCCAATAGCAATTACAACACCTCACTCAATAAGGTCGTAAGATGACTAATAAAACAATAAGTTTGGGCAATATTCAACTTCATTAATCAACATAGTTCAAGAGTGATTCGCTAACATTTTGATACCTTTCTTGTAGAATGATTTATCTTTTGCCTCAAAATACCCTTCAGTTTCAGCAATTACTTTTTCATTGGAGGTCTGCAAACATGTAACTAACTCTCAGCGATTTGAAGAATACGGTGGATTGAGAAGCAATTCAAAGTGAAATTCGTGAAATTCGTGCATTTTTATTCTTCATTTTTGGTCATTTTTTTTGCAATTTCTTCATTCAAATGCACCAATAACGCCATATAATATTCGCTATTAATGGTTTTTTATGAAATTCAGATTTTCATCGTTTTGAAAATTATAAAAGTAGCGTCTCTAAAACCAATGTAACTTGTGAACTAAATGTCAGATTATCATGAAATTTTGACAAGCGTCGTCTGAAGATTGGTACTTGCTAAAAATTATATTTATTTATCAATAAAGGCGCCATCTATTTATTATCCTACGAACTTATTGAGTTAAGACATTTTTTTCTTCACTCAATAAGTTCGTAGGATGACAAATTATGACAAATAGATTTTAACCATCTTACATACAAAAGTGCAAAAATCATTTATATTATAAAAATATTGAAATTCAACTTAATTCAGTCCACCAAGAGTAAAATCTAACTATTTTAACCAATTATAAAAAAAATTGGGGTTATAGCCAAAGTTAAAATTGAATTATTATAAAACTTATTTTATTCTAAATTAATTTATTTTACGAAAAGAAAATTTACGTATTTATTTCTACCAATTATTGTTTTAATTATACATTTATAACTGGAAAAAATATTGAAATTAAGTGCACTTTTATACAGAGTATTTTTATATAAGGAAAGAATGGTTTTAACTAACTCAAAAAGAGTGCAGAGTTTAGTACCTTAATTATCTTACGAAGCAGCGGTGATATCAAAATTCTGGCATCACGAATTATGTATCAGTCTAGAATATATGTTTTTTTTTTGCTGAAAAAATAAATACTAGTAAATCTTTACCCGGCGCCTCCACCAATTCTTCTTTCAAGTATAAGTAAAGAACGATTTTAGATCATTCGAAAAAGAAATATTCAAATGAAGCGTACTTCTATTTCACTTCAGAATCCTTAATTATCCTTAATAAAATTAGTAGTGTTTTAATTACTAATTTTCTAAATTATCATTTGTATCAGTGTTAATATTAAAAATCTGAATATATTATTTTTTTACTTGCTTTATTATAAATATAAAATATATTATACTGTTTTGAAGATATATTTTTCTTGCGAAAGTAAAAATTACGCTCAGCTTACAAGGTAATATTTTGAGTTCCATTTTATATCTTATTCATAACAGACATTTACAAATGATATGAAAATTACAAAATTCAACGAAAAAATTACCGTTGCACCATTGCTTCCAAAAACGTAATATAAAAGATTGGAAAAATATTAACTTGTATTAATATAATAAATTGTATGGAACCTCTATTTTTTTTGGTTAATTGATTGAAAAAATTCAAACAAGTATTCGACAACATAAGATCAAAAATCATAAAATTTAAATATAGAGCAATATTTTAGTGGAAAAACATTTACTTATAATACAAACAATAAGTAGGATGGACGTATTAAATAACAGTATAAGGATATAAAATAATATATTATAGTTTGACTAAAACAAACATTTTTTTTTTTAGAAATTCAACTTCATTTAACTTTTAGATGTCTTTTTTGTAGAATGATTTGTCTTTGCTCTTAATATAGGACTCAGGCAATTACTTCTTTGTTTGAGCTATATTTCTTTTCCAGAAGCATCTTTTTCATTCAGGCGTGTAGTAATGGATACATCTTTCAAAGATTGTTACATACCGATGCAAGAAAACATTTTTATTTTACTTTTAACAGCTTCCTGATATTTTTAACTTGTCAGCTATCTTATGTGACTTCATTTTACGGACTTTTAAAACTATTTTGTGGACTTATTTTATGTTTTCCGGAACAACTGCCAATTTTGGGCGACATCATCGGTGTTTGTACCTCCACGTTTAAATTCAGCATACCAGTCAATAATAGTTGGTTTCAACAGTATTTTTCTATGTTATTTTTGTATGTTTAATCAACACACGAATTTTTTTCTATTCATTGTTTCAAAAATTACAAAACTAGGGTGACTAAAATCACTCTAACCTGTAAACTAATTGTCAAAATATCATGAAATATTGACACAAATCATTTGAAAGTTGGTACTATCCAGAAACCATATGGGTATATTAACAGTGTTGCCATATATGTGTCAGATCGGAGTCTTATTGAGAAATAGTCTGCCAACGGATTTCAAGACGAAACAAGAATGGGAGTACCCATAGAGAGAAAAAAAGAACTTTACGACAATTAAAATTCAATAAATTTCGCATTTCTAGTTCTTAGAGATTCGGTAGATCTGTTTCAAAGGAGTAACAAAATAAATAAAGTTAACGAAAATTTGTAAAAATCGATTAAAATAATACATTTTTATGATGAATTAACATAATATATAATATTATAATATTTTATCCTGATTCAATTATGAATTAATGATTTTCAAATAGAATTAATTAAAAGTAAATACAAAAAATTGCACGCAGTCAGTTTTTCTCTCACTTAAAGCAACGAAATGTTTTCGGTCATTTGCCAAATGGATTAAAACCAATTAAAAGAAAAATAATTGCATAGAACGACGAGTTTTGCGAAATCACTGGAGCGTTGCAAAATTGGATCGATAGTAGTTTTGGAGTTTTGTGTGCGCGCCGAAGCCAATTCGGATAATTGGCGTCGGAAGTTTCGCGTTTCCAAAACTCATTTAGTATTATTTCATAACCGAATTTGCAAACTTAGCCCAGACGCAATTTACGCGCGGACGGCCCCTGGGTTTCGGCTGCACCGAAAACGGCGTTAATTGATACGTACATTTTGTAGCGTTAACCTCGATTCCCTGAAAAAAAAATAGGTTGTTTTGCATTTAAATTGGAGACCTATTTTGAATATTGAATCGCTGAAAAAGTTTAATTTTATTCATGGAAACTAATTAGATACTCATGTTTTTTTTTACATTTCAGGCTTTTATTGCTGAAAATATCAAAAGTATGAAAATACTTTAAAATATAAATCAATACTGAAGGACCACTTGACTAATTATAACAACTTTCATAAGTGAACTAAATTATATAAGAGAAAGTATTTAATATTAAATATTATGAAAATAGCTTTAAGAAAATTTCATATAGACTATGTTTTAACTAACACATTATTTTTTTTGCCACTTCCACAAGTACTTGTGATATAAACGTTAGTTAAATAATAACATAATTCGATTCACAAAACCAATGACATTATATATTACATAACAGTGTTTACTCATCTTTATAAATTAAATATTGTACTTTTTATTTATGAAAAATTTTAAAAAAGAAAAGCTTGATTTGAATAAAAATAACAGAAAAAAACGTCAAAGAATTTAATTAAAATCCCAATAATGTTGATTAAAAAATTTTATGTACCTTTTATTTATAAAAATGTTACTTTAATTTTAGAAGTTCTATCCGAATATAAGTAGCAGATGTATATAGTAATTCCTCGGTTAATATTACATCTGATAACAAAGCTTTTATAGAATAAAGTACGAAATTTTATGAATTGAATACGTAAGATAAATAATACATTTAAAAAATGGCTGAATATATGGCATAAATATGGCTTAAAAATGTCGATGAAGAAGATGTTAAAAATATACTGAATGCAGTTGATGATGGTTTTTTAGTGGAAGATGTAGAAAACCTATAATAAAAAATGATTAATTAAATAATTTCCTGCGGAAATAATATTAACTACCTAAGATTGAAAAATGATACTGGAAACGTTTTTTCTTTACTATATATTTATGATCCTGATTTAGGAAGAAGTGTTATTGGAAGAGATTAGTGTTAAATGCAGTAACTTCTATTCTAAAATAGAGTTTGGTTCAAAATATTGCCTAAACGTCCAGAAATATGAAATAAAAATGTCGATGAAGAAGATGATAAAAATATATTGAATGCATGCAGCCAAATAAAAGGAAGATGAAATTAAATAATGTCCTGCTGAAATAATATTTACAACCAAAGATTTAAAAATGATTGAATATGTTTTTATATATATTTCTGATCCTGATTTTGAAAGAATTGTTATTGTAAAAGGTCAGTGTTACTTCATATAGGAAATTGATAAATACATGTGAGAAAAGCACAAAAAATCAATTTTAGATACATATTTTACAGTTTAATATAAAATTACATAAAAAATATTTTCAATTTCTTTAAGAAGGAGCGTGTCGACATTTTGGTTATAGTTTTCGTTTAAAGCATTGAAACACATGTTGGTTGTTAACTGTATGCAAATATACATGAATGAAATATTCATTTCGTAAATAAAATAATCAATTAATTAGATTTATGTTGTATAATACCACCTCTTAAGAAACGCTTAATTAATTAAATTATTTACATAATACATCTAAGTTGAGTATCTTTATTGAAGGGATCTTGTGGTTTATGTAAAGGAGTGGAAGCCTAGTATATTTGTAGTTGTAGTGGGTTTGAAATATCATGCGACAGCATATGAAGAGTAAAATCAATAGGAAGGAGTTCAATCACACTAAAAGCACTTGGAATGTAAATATATGGATACTGTAGTCTAGTTACAAAATTCCAAAGTTTAGAGACGAGCTCGTTCAAGAAAATGAAAATTTATCAATTTTAATAAATTGAAGTGAAAGTTTATTTTATCATTTTATAATGTCGATATTCCCAGGTATTTCATAAAATATTTTATTTTATAGAATATTTATATTATTTTAGTCAGTTATGAGTAAATTGTAAATAGAATTTAAATTTAAATAATATTTAATAAATAAAATTTACCTGGAAAAAATTAAATGTTAATAGAAAAAAATTGTTTAAAATTTGATTAGAGAAAAAAATGTATTAGAAAAAATATTATATTAAATAATTATTTTAAATAAATTGTACGTGAATATTTTTGAATTAGAAATTCTTCAGTCTAAATAGATTTCATTAAAAAAAATCATCCAGGAAATTACGGGTTAAGTATTTAATGAATGCCAGAATTTTCAACGATGAAAGTGCCATTTGCATAAGTATAAATGGGTTGGTTTACGGAAAAGGGAAAGCCTTACCCGTTTGCGGTTCTGTTTGATTAATAAAATTTGTTCGAAATTGTATGAAAAGTTTATTTCCGCATCGGTAAACACTGGGGAAACAAGATTTTAGACTAAAATTCTTTTGAGATGGAAACCGGTCACCACCTCGGGGAATCCCCCATTGAGGCGTATCATAATATTTGCGTGGTGGGTAAGTAGCGAAGCAGTCGGTCTTCGATCTGTTTGCTTTCGAAATGGTTCGCAATTCTGTCAAAATATACTTTTTGACAGAAAAGCGTTTATTATTATTATTATTTTTTGCGTCGAATTTTGCACGGGTCAACAGCAAAAATCTCTCTCTATATATATATATATATATAGATGCATTTACAAATTGCATCCTGCGGTTTATGCGTTACGGCACGGTAATCCGTTACGTTATCTGCACTTCCAATATCCATTTTAAAAGCCAATCACCGAATTTTACTGAAACGCAATTCACCTCTGACACTAGACGCACACATCATCGATCCAATCGGAATTGCTCTATTATGCATGTTATGCAACCTGGAATATATGGGATCTCAGCGCTGATACCAGGGGAACACCATATCCAAAATTATAAGCTATTAATTAGTCCATATATTGGCAATGGTCCGTCCACCCGGTTTAATAATATTACATAAATACAACCAATTATTGAAGACTTCATATTTGACGAATCTTGCATATAAAATGTATGACAAATATTACTGAATATTAAGCGAAGTAGTTCATTAACTAGTACCATTGATATTATTGCACTTTTGGCTGATTAAAAGGACATTATTAGCAAATTATTTTGCTATCGACATTAGACACTTGTTGCCAAGTAGAAACAATCCTTGATGTTTGTTTAAAGCTTAAATTAAGGATTCGAAGGCTTAAAATGCTTCAAATGTCTTGCTGTGTTATCCTCTAATACTTTCTTATACAAGCATGTATTTCTTGGAGAATTATTTTCCACTATCTTTATTCCAAAGTCCTGGTGGCATCTTCTATTTTATGATGATTCTGCTATTCTTCGAAATAATTTTGATTGGAATACATTCGTTTTAAGTAATTGATGAGCTAGTAGTTCCGCACATTTTAATAACATAAAGCCAAGCCGATTTTGGTATCACTTTGTACACCAGCAACATATTCTCAATAGTCAATTGCATATTTTCCTGCAGTAACCAATAGAATTTTAAAAATTATATCTAGGTACATACCCTTGAAGGTGAATGTAGTTTTAAAGGTAACATAAATCTATTTTGATTGATTTATTCCATTTCGTCATTTCCTAAACCATATCTGAAGTAAATTAAGCTCTTCTTGAAGATATGTATTTCTTGGAGAATTATTTGGCAACCTCTTCCACTATCTTTATTCCAAAGTCCTGGTGGAATCTTCTATTTTATGATGATTTTGCTATTCTTCGAAATAATTTTGATTGGAATACATTCGTTTTAAGTAATTGATGAGCTAGTAGTTCCGCACATTTTAATAACATAAAGCCAAGCCGGTTTTGGTATCACTTTGTACACCAGCAACATATTCTCAATAGTCAATTGCATATTTTCCTGCAGTAACCAATAGAATTTTATAAATTTTATCTAGGTACAAACCCTTGAAGATGAATGTAGTTTTAAAGGTAACATAAATCTATTTTGATTGATTTATTCCATTTCGTCATTTCCTAAACCATATCTGAAGTAAATTAAGCTCTTCTTGAATGTATGTATTTCTTGGAGAATTATTTGGCAACCTCTTCCACTATCTTTATTCCAAAGTCCTGGTGGAATCTTCTATTTTATGATGATTTTGCTATTCTTCGAAATAATTTTGATTGGAATACATTCGTTTTAAGTAATTGATGAGCTAGTAGTTCCGCACATTTTAATAACATAAAGCCAAGCCGGTTTTGGTATCACTTTGTACACCAGCAACATATTCTCAATAGTCAATTGCACATTTTCCTGCAGCAACCAATAGAATTTTATAAATTTTTTCTAGGTACATACCCTTGAAGATGAATGTAGTTTTAAAGGTAACATAAATCTATTTTGATTGATTTATTCCATTTCGTCATTTCATAAACCATATTTGAAGTAAATTAAGCTCTTCTTGAAGATGTTGAGTTTCAATTATGGGGTTTACATCTGATGTCATAATTGTGGTGTCATCTGTAAATTTTGCAATGTTTGTATTGTCTATTGTTGGAATATCTGCTGTATATAAAAATGTATAAAATTGGACCCAGTTTGTAGTTCCTCTAATTTAATAAAAAAAAAAACTTTCTGATATTTATATATAAACGATATGATATTTATATATGATATTAAAACGTTGTAGAAATTATATGAAAAAATCATATTTATTTTATACAGCAAACCTGTATGCCACACTCTATAGAAAGCTCTATAGAAACTTAAAGGAATATAGCTGAACAGTATATTTTTTTTTTAGGTCTTGGCAGATAAAACCAACTAATCGATTAACTTGTTCTATCGTATTATAATTTTTATGAAATCCAAAGTGGTGATGTAGTATAAGTCCATTTTCTTGAATTATGTATTGGAGTATTGTTAGGAAAAGTCTTTCAAATATTTTGGATAGTATAGTTTAGTCAGAGTGATGTTGAAAGTATGTTAGAGAAGAAAGTTACAGCAGAAATATGAAGATGATGGAAATGGAATGGAGAACAAGGCTGGACGACGTCAAGTTGTAGGAGAAACTGAAAATTAAGAGATTAAAAGAGGAAAATGTGTTCTTGTAATTTTATAGAAATTTTATTCGTTCTTTTTCTGACCAAGATGTCCTTCTTCGAAAGAAAAGTTCTTCCTAATATTGTAGAAACCACAGTATGTTTAAATGAGTGCTAAATATTTATTAATAATAATAATATATATTACATGAGTTTCGTAAACAATTATTCAAGTAACAAACTCTAAATCAATCAGTAATCATTCGGTTAACGTACATAATGGTTACTTTTATTGTAGAAAAAAATATTTTCCAATTACAATTTATACTATATTAATGCGTTATGCACATTTACTAACTTATCTGATTGACGTCATTTAATGTTTGTACGTTAAGAAGGACGTAAATAATTATGTACGTATTATCAAATAAACGTTAAGCGAACGCAAACTTTATAATATTAGTAGCTATTACATTAATTACGTTAGTAATTATTTGAAAAACAAACTTTAAAATAATCAGTCACCGCTCGAATAAAGTGCATAATAATTACGTAAATTGCTGAACATAAAACGAATTAGTTCGTTAATTGGGAAGCGAATTTCCAATGCGTTTTATACTAGATTAATGTGCACCACCACCAACTAGACCGATTGACATTATTTCTCGTTTGTACGGTCGTATATTATCATGTACGTATTAACAAATGTACGTTAAGAGAGTGCAAATATTATCTTAATAGTTTTATATTGACTGACATGATACGAAACCAAAAATTACATAATTATAAATCAAAATATGTGAATTGATTAATTGATATTATGTATAAAATAATGATTCTTAAATTAGTCTTACTTCTAATCCGATAAATTTGGACAATGACAAATATTTGTACACGTTTGTACTGTTAAAAGAAATATGTACGTTTTATTGAACGTACGTTAAGTGAGCGAAAATTGAACGTATATAAATCATTTCCAATGCACTGTCCATAACTACCAACTGATACGAATGAAATCATTGTACGTTCGTACGGACAGAAAAATAAAATTATGTTTTGTGCATTTTTTATTAATTGTACGTTAAATCAGTGTTTATTATATAATAATTGATTTTCTGTATATTAAGGTTATAAAAAAATTAAAACTTTTTGTTAATAAAATAAAAGTAATGTTTTATTTGTATACATAATAAATACTGAGATATTGTACCAAATTGTAATATCAGAAATAACAATTAATTTCTCATTGATTTATAGCAGACTAATTATAATAATTGCTTTTTGAGACTAAAGGCATTGCGCATGTTAAGTTAGGGTTATGTTAGTGAGGCTAATCTGTTAAATCGATCTTTTGATGTAATTTTCTGAAGCATCATCACCAAATTGCATTATTTTGAATGGATCGTTGTCAGCTAATGGATCCAATAGCATTTCATATAATAACTTCATGCAATAAAGTTACTTTCCTTGCTTCTAATACCGTTAATAACGTCTCCTAATCATAAAATCAATAGTCCGTGCATAAGGTATGTAATCAAATCAAAAACATATTGTAAATAATTTGAAAAGTAGTAATTATAGTGTCTAGACTCTATCTTGATGTTTACTACGTTATTAAAGTAATTACGAAAGTTACAAAAACAATAGTAATAAAAACATCAGCATTATTTAAAGCTGTAGGGTGTCGCAATTAAAGCGACAAAGTTAAATTTACCGCAATTCTGTACAATGTTAACAATTCTAACAAATTATGTTTGAGTTATATAATTTTCGGGATAGCGCGTACGCAGTCCCGACTACCAAAAATAGTGCGCCCGAGTTATCCACATTAGGGATAATCGCAAGGGTCAGCCCAAACCGAAGTGCAATGGTAAGGCCTCGCCCTGGGGAAACTGCCTTTATGATCACAGTAAACCCTACGCCAGGTAAGTATGCTTTTGTATGAAAAAATTGACCAACTATACCAAACCTAAAAGTACTTTACTTGCAAAGAGCAAAGTAAAGGGACATCTACTAATAGCAAATAAAAACACATCTTATGACTTGTCTACTGAAAAACTAATTATTATCTCATTAAATCATGTTATTGTGGCAAAATCTAATCATATTTTAGAATGGTATTTGTTCATTATTGATTTAATTCATGGATTATTATTACATATCAAAGATTTCCATATAATTATTTAATATTTTTGGTTTTAACATTAATATTATTAACATAATTTATTTAATTAATTTTGCAAGTTTTTCTTAATAATTACTTTAGTTCATTCATTTTTAATATGCTTTTCAAATATTTATGTTCTATTATATATATTTCGACTAGATGTTTATTTCTATATAGCCGTTAAATTATTATTAACCATTTAAAGATTATTTAAAAATTGATAATTTGATAAAGTTGACAATTGGTTCAGTTAAGTATTTTAGTTGTTGATTACTTTCTTTTATAAAAAAATGATTGTATATTTTTAATAATTCTAGATTATAATCCAAGGGCGTAGTTACTGTTTAGAAAAGGTCCGCTTTGCGGAAAAGAACACGCGTGTGGAGCCGCTAGATTCGAACAAGGTGCAAATCTATGCTTCTTCCTTCAACATAGAATTAGGATGTAAATATTTTAACTGATTACAAAGTATTTCTACAAGTGTTAATTATGTTTAAGTTATATAATTTTCGGGATAGCGCGTACGCAGTCCCGACTACCAAAAATAGTGCGCCCGAGTTATCCACATTAGGGATAATCACAAGGGTCAGCCCAAACCGAAGTGCAATGGTAAGGCCTCGCCCTGGGGAAACTGCCTTAATGATCACAGTAAACCCTACGCCAGGTAAGTATACTTTTGTATGAAAAAATTGACCAACTATACCAAACCTAAAAGTACTTTACTTGCAAAGAGCAATGTAAAGGGACATCTATTAATAGCAAAGAAAAACATGTCTTATGCTTTATCTAATTAAAAACTAATTATTATCTCATTAAATCATGTATTTGTAGCAACATCTGATCATATTTTATAATTTATAATGGTATTCATTATAAATAATTCATTCATTTTTCTTACATTTCAAAGATTTTCATATAAATATTTAACATTTTTGGTTTTAAAATAAATATTAATAATAAAAGTTATTTCATTAATAAAGAAAGTTTTTATTAATAATTACTTTACTTCATTCATCTTTAATATGCCTTTCAATGCGGAAGGACAAATCATATGGGGCCTCAGTTTCTGATTAGAGGCATGATTTTTATTTGGAAGTAGGATCATATTTTATAATGGTATTAAATTTATTAAATATAATATATATTTATAAATATATATTTGAAATAATTAATAATAATAACAAATATTCGTTTTATATTATAAATTTACTTTTGAAATGTTACTGTTTGATTATATAAACATTTTTTCGAATTTATGTTCAAATTTATTCATCTATTCATATTTATTATTAGAAAAATGTATATTTATAAAGTTTTATATAAAAAAAATGTAAATATTTATTAATTCTAGATTAGAATCCAATTGCGTAATTACCGTTTAGAAAAGGTTTGCTTTGCGTAAGGGTCCAGGAGTGTGGGGCCGCTAGTTTCGTACAAGATGCGAATATAGTCATTGTCTTCCTTCAACATACAAATAGAATGTGTATGTTTTAACTGATTACAAAGTATTTCTACGAGTGTTAATTATGTTTAAGTTATATAATTTTCGGGATAGCGCGTACGCAGTCCCGACTACCAAAAATTGTGCGCCCGAGTTATCCACATTAGGGATAATCGCAAGGGTCAGCCCTAACCGAAGTGCAATGGTAAGGCCTCGCCCTGGGGAAACTGCCTTTATGATCACAGTAAACCCTACGCCAGGTAAGTATGCTTTTGTATGAAAAAAATTGACCAACTATACTCAACCTAAAAGTACTTTACTTGCTAAGAGCAAAGTAAAGGGACATCTATTAATAGCAAAGAAAAACATGTCTTATGGCTTTTATAATTAAAAACTAATTATTATCTCATTTAATCATGTATTTGTGGCAACATCTGATCATATTTTATCATGGTATTTGTTTATTATTTATTATAAATAATTTATTTTTTTTTATATTTGAAAGATTTTCATATAATTATTTAACATTTTTGCTTTTAAAATAAATATTAATAATATAAATTATTTCATTAATTGGGCGGAAAGACTTAGGTCGATAGCCCTTTGGTTACATTTAATATGTGATCAATAAATATTGTTATTATTATATTATTATTTCATTAATAATGAAAGTTTTTATTAATAATTACTTTACTTCATTCATCTTTAATATGCCTTTCAATGCGGAAGGACAAATCATATGGGGCCTCAGTTTCTGATTAGAGGCATGATCTTTATTTGGAAGTAGGATCATATTTTATAATGGTATTAAATTTATTAAATATAATATATATTTGAAATAATTAATAACAATAACAAATATTTGTTTTATATTATAAATTTACTTTTGAAATGTTACTGTTTGATTGTATAAACTTTTTTTTGAATTTATGTTCAAATTTATTCATCTATTCATATTTATTATTTTAAAAATTGTATTTTGATAAAGTTTTATATAAAAAAATGTATATATTTATTAATTCTAGATTAGAATCCAATTGCGTAATTACTGTTTAGAAAAGGTTTGCTTTGCGTAATGGTCCAGGAGTGTGGGGCCGATAGTTTCGTAAAAGATGCGAATATAGTCATTGTCTTCCTTCAACATAGAATGTGTGTGTTTTAACTGACTACCAACTATTTCTACAAGTATTAATTATGTTTAAGTTATATAATTTTCGGGATAGCGCGTACGCAGTCCCGACTACCAAAAATTCCGCGCCCGAGTTATCCACATTAGGGATAATCGCAAGGGTCAGTCCAAACCGAAGTGCAATGGTAAGGCCTCGCCCTGGGGAAACTGCCTTTATGATCACAGTAAACCCTACGCCAGGTAAGTATGCTTTTGTATGAAAAAAATGACCAACTATACTCAACCTAAAAGTACTTTACTTGCAAAGAGCAAAGTAAAGGGACATCTATTAATACTAAAGAAAAATATGTCTTATGCCTTATATAATTAAAAACTAATTATTATCTCATTTAATCATGTATTTGTGGCAACATCTGATCATATTTTATAATGGTATTTGTTTATTATTCATTATAAATAATTTAATTTTTTTTTTATATTTGAAAGATTTTCATATAATAATTTAACATTTTTGCTTTTAAAATAAATATTAATAATAAAAATTCATTAATAAAGAAAGTTTTTATTAATAATTACTTTACTTCATTCATCTTTAATACGCATTTCAATGCGGAAGGACAAATCATATGGGGCCTCAGTTTCTGATTAGAGGCATGATCTTTATTTGGAAGTAGGATCATATTTTATAATGATATTAAATTTATTAAATATAATATATATTTATAAATATATATTTGAAATAATTAATAATAATAACAAATATTCGTTTTATATTATAAATTTACTTTTGAAATGTTTCTGTTTGATTATATAAACTTTTTTTTGAATTTATGTTCAAATTTATTCATCTATTCATATTTATTATTTAAAAAATTGTATTTTGATAAAGTTTTATATAAAAAAATGTATATATTTATTAATTCTAGATTAGAATCCAATTGCGTAATTACCGTTTAGAAAAGGTTTGCTTTGCGTAATGGTCCGGGAGTGTGGGGCCGCTAGTTTCGTAAAAGATGCGAATATAGTCATTGTCTTCCTTCAACATAGAATGTGTGTGTTTTAACTGACTACCAACTATTTCTACAAGTATCAATTATGTTTAAGTTATATAATTTTCGGGATAGCGCGTACGCAGTCCCGACTACCAAAAATTCCGCGCCCGAGTTATCCACATTAGGGATAATCACAAGGGTCAGCCCAAACCGAAGTGCAATGGTAAAGGCCTCGCCCTGGGGAAACTGCCTTTATGATCACAGTAAACCCTACGCCAGGTAAGTATGCTTTTGTATGACAAATTTTACCAACTATACTCAACCTAAAAGTACTTTACTTGCAAAGAGCTGAGTAAAGGGACATCTATTAATAGCAAAGAAAAATATGTCTTATGCCTTATCTAATTATTATCTCATTAACTCATGTTATTGTGGAAACATCAGATCAAATTTTTAAATAATATTTGTTTAGAATTCATTACAAATAAATCATGTTTCATACTTTCCGTTTGGTAAATTCCATTAAAAAAATACAGTCATATCTCGACTTAAGAATCATCATTAAAAAAACTTCGTTTTCGGAGGTAAATAGACTAGAATAGATTATTTCGTAAAGAAAATGAAAAAACTATTGAGAAGTTTTATGAAATAAATAGTTAAAATGAGGTTCATTTCCACTAAATAAAATTAAAACTTTTTCAAGGTCATTCAAATATTTTATAAATATTTGTTTATTAACATTTCTTTTCCATAGGAACTTTTTAAATTTTGTCTTTATTTTATTTTTTTGATCTTCAGAACCAACAAGAATATCTTAATATCTGCCACTAAAAAATCTATGTATCTATTCAATAAATTTTTAACAACTTTGACATTTTCGAAACTTATGTATTGAGTTTTCTGCATAACTTAATTTCATCTTCTAGTGCAACTTTTGGTCACATGATTGTCTTGCCTTATTATAGAGAGGATTATTAGCGGAATTTTAAAATTATTTTTATTTTCGCAAGAAAAAATACTGAATATTTGCTTAAAAACGTATTGTAGTAAATGTAAATGGAAATCAATAGAAATAATTATTTTTTAGAAATTATAAGATTGTTAATATTGGAAATTTCACACTCAAATGATTACTCGATTTTCGATATTAATTATTTAAATATTTCATAATATTTTCTTTTTAGTACATATTTTTTTATTAACAATAATTTTATTTTTCAACGATTTGTATACTTGAATATATTGCAATGCCAATTTTTAAATGAAATCCGTACATATTGAGGTTCATCAAATTTTGCACCAGTTACATAATAAAACATCAAAACTGACGAACATGCGCGCAGGGATGCGCGAGATAACAAAAATATATGTTTTTAATTTTGGCCACATTTCACGTATTTTAATTACGAATTGATTAAATCTGGGGCGGGAAATAAAGCTCGACTCGCAATCTGAAATACAATTTCCTGTTCCAGATGGCACCGACCCGCGGCGAGAGAAATGCACGAAACGAAAGAGAGAAAATACAAATAACGGGACTAAACATGTTCGAGCAAATTACAATTTGATTGGATTTTTTTTTTGGTGTAATTTTCTATCTGTTCATAAATATAAATTATGATTGTGCAATAAATAACACCAATAAATCAGATATTCAGACAAACTAATTAAATACAGTATATTACCACATTATAATTCATAATTACCAATCAAGTTATAATACAGCTGAAAATAATTATCTGTTATGGCGTTGCAATTGTATTACCTATAAAGTAATTATTGTGTAATCAGTGTTTTTGTTGGCGAACGAATTAATAAATTATATTTTATTATTCAATTATTCAAAAGAATAATGGAAAATTTTATGTAAATTTTTTATCGTTTAATAACATTATGTAATCACCGCTTTTTACTAGCTTTGAATAATTACATTTTAATTTTCAATTATTCAAAATGAAAATGCATATGCATTTCTGGTAATTTTTTTTAATCATAAACTATTTTTTTTATTATTTAATTTTGATTTCTCTATTTATTTTCTTTGACTGCAATAATTCTGGCTATTCTTTACAATTATTATGAGAATTCTATATGATTAAGAGATAGTTGTAAAGAAAATATGTAAACTTACAAGCATTAGATTGACCTAAGTTATTTACTATTAGATTTAAATGAGAAAATGATCTGGCGGATATATCCGCCAGTTGACTTAACACGGTAAAAAGTAAAACCTATTGTACATATTACATTTTTTTTCTGTTTATAAAATCAAATGTCTTTTAGTGGTATTTATTTATTTTTTATTTTAAAGTCTTCGATTAGTCCGGTTTCAAATAATCCGGAATAGAATATACATTATTAAACATCCATTAAATTATGATTAATAAATACTAATTTATTCAAATTAACTTTTCAGTAATGAGTTACATCAATTCACATTATGGAAATATATTAAGAACTGATATCAGTTCTTACACTCTTATCTTCAGTAGCAACATTTGTCGATGTCACGATTCCAATCAAAGTAGTAAGACGATAAACGTGATTTATTTCAGGATTTCAGGTATAAAAAGATGTATAAATTGTAATAAAATCAATATAAAAGTACGTTCACTACATTAAAAATTTAAAGTAAAAATAAAATGTCTGAGGAAAATCTTTGAAAAGGGACAGAAAGTCTATTTTCAATAACTAAGTGGTATTTTAAAATAAACTAAAGAATAATAAAATAAATCCAAATTCTTAAATTCATTATTTAAATGAATTTTTTTTTCAGAAACCTTTGTTTCCTCTGCAAATGTTTGGGCGGATATATCCGCCATTTATCCTAAAAGGGTAAAATGTATATGTTATGTTGCCCTATAATCAAAGTCAAATTTTTTAATAAGAGACCGTTTATACTCTTTTGTAACAAAAAAAATATTTGTAACCTATGCTTAGTTTGAAAATAGAGATTTGTGTAATTAAAAATTGTTTTTAGTCAAATTAAGTAGTATTTATTAGGATTTTATGTTTGTTCATCTCGTTTATCTCAAATGAGAAGGTGTGCATTTATTATTTTTGCAAAAGAACGAATCCTAAAGTTGTAACAGATTCCAGGATTCAAATTATTGGGAAATTTTTATAATGAAAGAAAAAAACAGAAAGAATCAAATCGTTTAATTTAAATAAATTGATACACAGATGTAATTAAGAAAATAATTAAGGAAAAATGTTTAAGGACAAATTAAAAATTATATAGATGTTAAAATATTCAGTAAAATCTCAAAATTTAAGAAGTTAAGTCTAATATATTGATATTCGTATATTATACTTAATACTAATAGCAATAAAACATAGATATTAATACAAAAATTTCAAAATCTGCAAATTATCGGGCGGATATATCCGCCGCTTGACCTAAAAGAGTGAAATGATTATGTTATGTTGTCCAATAATTAATTTCAATTTAATTCTTAAGAAACCATTAAGGACTTAATTTTTAAGGACAAATTAAAATTATATAGATGTTAAAATATTCAGTAAAATATCAATATTATTATCTAGATTTAAGAAGTTAATTCAAATATATTGATATTCCTATATTATACTTCATACTAATTAGTTCTAAATCAAATAGCAATAAATCATAGATATTAATACAAAAATTTAAAAGATGTAAAAATTACTAGAAGTTGTAATATGTGATGTCGCTATGATTATATAAATATTTTTTTATTATTTTAAAATAAAACTTTATAGACAGCACATGAATGAATTTATTAAATTTATGGACGTGAACAACTGTTATTTATTCGACTAGAAAACTATAAATGTTCACCATTATAATATAGCTGAATTTACAAACGATTTCATTCGCTTTCAGCAATTTCAAAATATAAATTGCAACTAGTCACTATTCATTAATCTCATTATAGATGTGCAGGTTACAAAAAAAAACGTTATTAGAAATATAAAAAATAAAAATTATAATTTATTTCCCAGAAATTAGAAAACTGCAGTTAACTAAAGGGAATGAAATAAGATTTATTTAAATACAATTACATTAAACGTCTTTGATACGTAATTCAATGAATAATAGTATTACGTTTCATGCTATTATTAACATCTATTCAAGTGTGGAAGTCGCATCAGCAAACGCATGTTAATTAATTAAATTAAAACAGATTTCCTTTCAAAGCGTTCATTCGAATGGCAGAACAATAAATATGCGCGCAAATGAAAGGAACGGGGATGAAATAAAGGGATTTCGCATTATTAATTGAGACAAATCAATTCGGTCTATTTTATTCAATCCGCCCCATCCGCGTCCCTCTCTGACTTATACTGAATTAATGAGTTTCTCTCGAAGGGATGAGGCGAAAGAAAAAAAAGAATCTAAAAGAAGGTATGAGGTGGGGTTAATTGAAATGGGAGTGGATTTTCCATTATTCATAAAAATGCCGTCTTCTGATCCTTCACTTTTGGTTGAGGGTGAAAAGAAAATAGAAGCGTGTCGTGGCATCCAACGATGGGAAAAGAAGGGTAGAAGTGAAAAAAAAATAAAACATACGGACCGGATGTGAGAAAAACCGTATTTTTTTTTACGTATATACGTATATATTTCAACCCCTATTTAAACGCATTAATCTCACCTCCTCGACAACCACCGTGTGAACTCCTTATCTGCGTCGCTTTTTCTCCATTCGCGTTAAACAAACATCCACTAAAGAACTGAAAGCTCAGAAAAATCATTTTAGGGGATGTAATGTTTTATGTAATGGTTGTTTATATTTACAATGTATTACATGTCGACATAATATTATCGAAAAGTTGTCGGTCAAGAGGTTTACTTCAAACTTGAACAATTTTTCAATGTCCTTCTGTGTAAAAGATTTAAAGAGAGTCATCCATCATGAGTAATCTTTTATTGGCATTTTTACTTGAAACTAAGAAAATATTGGATTTTCTAAAAATTCACTATATTCGAATGAATTTATGTTTTAACACTTTTTCTACAACTAAATTTGACTTTGAACTAAAAAATGTTAAATATAAATTATTTACATTAATTATAGACACATATTTAGATAACGGACACTTTACCAACTAATTGACTTAATATTTGGGAAATAATGCTAGTTACCTTAAATCGATGATCAAAAGTCAAATTTAAAGTACATTTAATGAACACTTTTGCCAGAAGATTTTTATATTTGAACAAGAAACACATATTGAGATAACGGACAGTATACAAACCAATTGACGTTAAATTTGGAAACTAAAGCTAGTTAGCTTAAGAAACTTGCTAAATGGATGATCAAAAGTCTAATTTAAAGTATAGTTAATGAACACTTTCGCCAGACGGTTTTTATGTTTGGACAACAAACACTTATTGAGATAACGGATAATTTAAAAAACGATTGACGTTAAATTTGGAAACTAAAGCTAGTTATCTTAAGAATCTTATTAAATAGATGATTAAAAGTCTAATTTAAAGTACAGTTATTGAACACTTTCGCCAGAAGATATTTATGTTTAAACAAGAAACTCATATTCAGATAACGGACACACTAATATATTGACGTTACATTTGAGAACTAAAGCTAGTTAACTTAAACATCTTGTTAAATCGATGATCAAAAGTCTAATTTATATAGATTTAATAAACACTCTTGCCAGAAGATTTTAATATTTGAACAAAAAACACATATTCAGATAACGGACACTTAAACATCTTGTTAACTTAAACATCTTGTTAAATCGATGATTAAAAGTCTAATGTAAATACATTTAATAAACAATTTTGCCAGAAGATTTTAATATTTGGACAAAAAAACACATATTCAGATAACGGACACTTTAACAACCGATTGACGTTAAATTTAGGAAATAAAATTAGTTGATGACTAAAAGTCTAATTTAAAGTACAGTTAATGAACAGTTTCGCCCGAAGATTTATAGGTTTGGACAAGAAACACATATTAAGATAACGGACACTTTATCAACCAATTGACGTTTAATTTGTGAACTAAAGCTAGTTAACTTAAGAAGTTTTCTAAATCGAAGAACAAAATCAAACTTAAATTACAGTTAATGAACACTTTTTTCGCCAGAAGATTTTAATGTTAAATACATATTCAGATAACGGACAGTTTATAAATGGATTAATATTAAATTTGGGAAATATAGCTAGTTAGCTTAAAAAGCTTGTTAAATTGATGATCAAAAGTCTAATTTAAAATAAAGTTAATGAACAGTTTTGCCAGAAGATTTATAGGTTTGGACAAGAAACACATATTAAGATAACGGACACTTTATCAACCAATTGACGTTTAATTTGTGAACTAAAGCTAGTTAACTTAAGAAGTTTTCTAAATCGAAGAACAAAATCAAACTTAAATTACAGTTAATGAACACTTTTTTCGCCAGAAGATTTTAATGTTAAATACATATTCAGATAACGGACAGTTTATAAATGGATTAATATTAAATTTGGGAAATATAGCTAGTTAGCTTAAAAAGCTTGTTAAATTGATGATCAAAAGTCTAATTTAAAATAAAGTTAATGAACAGTTTTGCCAGAAGATTTATAGGTTTGGACAAGAAACACATATTAAGATAACGGACACTTTATCAACCAATTGACGTTTAATTTGTGAACTAAATCTAGTTAGCTTAAGAAGCTTGCTAAATCGATGATCAAAGTCAAATTTAAAGTATAGTTCATAAACACTTTCGCCAGAAAATTTTTATGTTTGGAGAAGAAACACATATTCAGATAACTCACAATTTACAAACCGATTGACTTTAAATTTAGAAACTAAAGCTTGTTAACTTAAGCATCTTGTTAAATTGATTATCAAAAGTCTAATTTAAAGTACATTTAATGAACATTTTAACTAGAAGATTTATATGTTTGGATAAGAAACACATATTGAAATAACGGACACTTTATCAACCCATTGAAGTTAAATTTGGAAACTAATGCCAGTTAGCTTAAGATGCTTGTTAAATTGATAAGTCAAATTTTAAGTACACTTAATGAACACTGGCTAGAAATTTTTTATGTTCGGACAAGAAACACATATTCAGATAATGGACACTTTACCAACAAATGACGTTAAATTAACTAAAGTTGGTTAGCTTAAGTCTTTATTAGATTATATTCTTTAATCAATGATATTCTGTATATTATTAATCTTGTGATTTTTCTTATGAGCATAATAAAAATTAAGACTCTGTAAAGTGTCCCAAAGGAGGATATTCATTTTTATTATTTTCTCAATATCTTTAAAAGTCAATGATTAATTCTATATATTTAATGATGTGTCTGGATTAATTAGGTTTCAGAAAAAAATACGTCTAGGTTTTCTAGGAAATTGATTTCGGTTTTCGAACACAATAAAATATATTAAACTCAAATAGTCCGGTGCTTCACTATAATCCAAATAAAATAAATTTTATATAATAAAAATTAATTTAAAAAAATTATTACACCATTTCTTTTCTGTTTGTAAAACCAAATGTTTTTTAGTGCTTTTTATTTTTGTGTGATTTTAATGTCTTCGATAGTCCGGTTTCAAATAATCCGGAATAGATTATACATAGTTAAACATCCATTAAATTATGATTACTAAATACTAATGTATTCAAATTGTCAGTTATGAGATACATCAATTCACATTATGGAAATATATCAGTTTCTACACTCTTATCTATAATATTCAGCAGACAATCATTTGGTTAAATATAGGTCGATAGTAGCAACATTTGTCGATGTCACGATTACAATCAAAGTGGTTAGATGATAAATGTGATTTATTTCAGGATTTCAGGTATAAAAAGATGTTGAAATCGCAATAAAATCAATATAAAGTACGTTTACTACATTAAAGATTTAAAATTAAAATAAAATGTGTAAGCAAAATGTTAAAAAATGGACAGAAAGTCTATTTTCAATATCCTTGAAAAATAATGAAAAATGCTGTACAAAATAATAGAAGAAATCAAAAATAATATTTCAATATTTACTATAATTAAAATAATTTTCTAAGTTGCTAAAATAACTGGCAGATAAAATGAAGATGAATTTAAATAATAATCAGTAACTTTGGAATAGTTTTGCAAAATATATAAATGTCTGAAACCAGATTAATGGAGGACTTTAAAACCGCATAATTCTTAATTAATTTCTTAGAAATTATTTTTATTTTGTCAATTGAAATTCTGTTTGTTGTCAAATTTCCAAATTCTAATGAATCCGGACTGATCGAAACTGCACTGTACAAAGTATTACTGTATTCTGAATCCGAGAAATTTGGTAAATTACAAATAAAATATAAATGTCTGAAAATTTTTATATTTGTTTTTTTTCTTTCTAAATAAGCTGGATTATCTAACATTTCTTTTATAAAAAAAAAAACAGTATAGAAAATTGTAAACACAACATTTCGTAGAAAATCAATGGTTTTAGGAATTTTTTGTAAATTAAGGTAATTGAAACTTTTAAATGTCACGAAACAATGGATTTCCTCTGGGGGAATACAAATTGTAATTCTGGCGTTTCAACAAGAGTCTGCACACATCCAAACACTCGAAAGACATTGCAGATTTCCCTCGAGGAGAAATAATCGAAGAAATGAAGAACGTCCAGTGAAAGAAATGATTCGAGAACACACCAGTTTCCATGTAGACAATTCATTTCAACTATAAGAAAGAAAGAATTTTATGGTTGCCATGGCAACTGTAATTTGGTGATTTATCGATGTTCTCCGTTGTAAAAGAGTTAATAAATAAAAAAATAAAATTATTTTCTTATTTATATTCAGTCTACGTGCATATTTCTCTTCACATTTTTCTAATGTCGTCAAGCATGAAAATTAATAGCAACAAATTTCGTATTCAGACCCATATTTTTCTTTGCGTCACATTAAAACGAAACTCGCGGAATGATATACGACTGTTTATGAACGAGGACGATTTTGTAGGGATGCAGTTTGTACCTGAAAGTGCTGTAATTCTGCATGCAATTTAATTCAGTTTTCTCATATAGATGGCGTAACTATTAACCTAATTGTCTCGGATTTTTGGTACGCATTACCCCAAGATGTGTCACTCTAATATTTAATAATGTCAAAGTTCATACTTACTATATAAATCGAGTTTCCGATATATTTATAAATGCTTTGCGAAACTTATGAAAAATTTAATTACGTTCAGTTTATATAACATTTTTTATTTATATAAAGGTTTTGCATCAAATATAATTACTAATAATTAAGTTGCACGTTTATATAACTTGTTACAATATATGGCAGTACTTGTTAATGAATGATATTAAATTACTTTTATTACGTAATTAAAAATCCACAAAAAAATATTCATATTTTACATTGAAATAACAACTTTGCTAAAGAAATACCAACTACTAAACAGTCATTAGACATACCAACTTACAGAAATTTATTTTACTGTATTTAGTAAAAATTGATATTTAATTTTTTTTTTCATTTTGTCATTAAATATTTATTTATTGACAAATTCTTAAGTTATGTTATGTAATTTGTAATTACGGCCGTAAATTACTTAAATATTTTTAATAACTTTAGTTGGAAATGAGAATTTGTAAAAGAAAGTTCTAAACCATTGTCCTAAAAAAAACTCATTAATTACAATTTTTAATAAATTAAAAAGAAAATTAACGAACCGAAACTTTATTTTCAACTCACTTTTTTAATTCCATTGTTTTCGCGCACTTTCAGTTCCTGTATTTCATGAAACGGAAATAAATAATTGCCAAAAGAAGCGAAACGCAATCAAAACGGCCTTTGATCTTTATTCGAATGACACTTTCGGCGTCGGCGTCGGCGTCGTTTTGATTGACGTAATTTTAATTGAAAAAAAAATCAAATCATTGATTTCAATTACATCTGAACCGAACCGCAAACTGAATCTGAAAAATCGGTCCACAAAATGAAAAAAAAAAAAATAAAATCGTAACTAAGTTACGTAAGTAATAGGCTTATAATGTTTTCCTTAAAGGAGAGCTATATATTACTTTGACGTATATAGAAGATTATGAAGACAAATGAAGATCACGAGAATAACAGTCTACAAGGTTTCCTGACCGGAAAGAAAAAGAAAAACTAGCAGAGAAAAAAAGTGTTGGTAGATCGATAACCTACACCGATAGGCCGAAGTAAAAAAAAAACATAGTTTAAGAACAATAATTCTAATTTCGGAAATAATTTAAACAGTTTGTGTAAAAGATCATCTCATGGAATTTATAATTAGTCCTTTTTACAATTATTCAACTGAATAGAACGCCATTTGACATATGTCAAATACTTGAAATATGACAGTTATTAAACAATATTTTTTATTGAAAAAATTTGGAATTGATGATCTGTATTATTTCAATATAAAAAAACATGAATGAATGAAATTGAATTTGACAGTTTCTATAAAATACAATTTTTTTTTTGTTTTTCAAGGAATAACAATAAATGGGAATTTATAATTAGTCCTTATTACAATTATTAAACTGAATATGTCAGATACTTGAAATATGACAGTTAATAAAAGTTAAGCAGTATTTCTTATTGACAAAATTTGGAATTCATGATCTGTATTATTTCAATATAAAAAAACATGATTGTGCGAAATTGAATTTGACAGTTTGTATAAAATACAGAACTTTTGATTGTTTTTTAAGCAATATAATAATTTACTATATTGAGATTTTTAAATAAATCTAAATTTTGATATATAGATACTAGCGACACCTCGTGGACTTTATAATTATAATAATACAATTAAAATATGACAGCAAACAAAAGTTAAGCAATATTTCTTATAGATACAATTAAGAAATGGTGATTTAGCAAATAAAAGTAAAGCAATATTTTTATGACAAAATTAGAATTGGTGATCATTGCTATTTACTTGTAATAAAAATAATTGATTAATATTGACTTTGACAGTTTGTAAAAAACACTAGACACTAGATTTAGATTTATGAATAAATGTAAAACGATAATTCGATATTAGTGACATCTCGTGGAATTTATAATCAGTCTTTATTACAATAATGAAACTGAATAAATGGTCATTTGACATATGTCAGGGACTTGATATATGACAGCTAATAAAAGTTAAGCAATATTTCCTATAGATACAATTAGAACTGGTGATTGGTAATATTTCTATATAATATATAAAGGGACCAAAAAAACCTTTGGTAAATAGTCCTTTGTAACATTTATATTTTTTTGTAATTATATGAATAAATTTTTAGTTGTTATCTGGTAGTATAACTGTTGCAATAAATATAATGATTATTATTATTAAATTAAATTTGATGAATTGTATAAAATACAAAAAAAAAATATTCAACAATTTTAATAGATTTCTAAATAAATACAAATCTTAATAATTCGATATTAGCGACATCTCGTGGAATTTATAATCAGTCTTTATTACAATAATGAAACTGAAAAAATGGTCATTTGACATATGTCAGGTACTTGATATATGACAGCTAATAAAAGTTAAGCAATATTTCCTATAGATACAATTAGAACTGGTGATTGGTAATATTTCTATATAATATAAAAAGGAAGAAAAAAAACCTTTGGTCAATAGTCCTTTGTAAAAGTTATATTTTTTGTTATCTGGTATAACTGGTGCAATAAATATAATGATTATTATTATAAAATTAAATTTGATGAATTGTATAAAATACAAAAGAGAATAATTTTTTATTCAAGGATTATAAAAAATTTCTAAATAAATGCAAATCTTAGTCATTTGACGCTAGCGACATCTCATGGAATTCATAATTAGATTTTACAATAATACAGCTCAAATAAAGTCTATATATAATGAAAACGATTGAATGACATTTAATTTGACAGTTTCTATAAAATACAAAACTATTGTTTGTTAATCAATGAATTTGGTAGGTCTAAAATAAGAATTATTAATAAATTTAAATCTTGATAATTCTGCGTTAATCCTTGTTATAATTATAAAAGTTAAGCAATATTTCTTAGTGGAAAAAATAAATTTGGTGATTAGTTTTATTTATATGATATAATATTTTCAAAATATTTAAAATATTGTGATTTAAGCTTAATACTTATAATATTTGGATTTTACTTGGCTTTTATATTTTGTTTAGTATAAATAAATTGAGTTTTCGAAAAAAATATTAAATTTGTTTTAGTAATTAGTTTATTTTTAATATAAGTTATTGATGTGAATATAGTCTCAAGATATTTAAGATCAAAGAACTATTTATGTCTTAAAGTTTATGACCATACTTAATGGCTCTTTTCATTTGTTTAGCGAAGTATTGAGTATACAAATTGAAGTGCACTAAAACGTTCAATCGATTCAGTTTTTCTTATCCAGACCAGACGTCGTCTCCATATTGAGCAGGGCATATTTCTCCAGTATTTCCGATCGTACAGACGAAACGATCGATCCCAACAGTCAGATAATTAACTTAATAAACAGTCAGTCACACATTCCCTTATTGATCTATCATAAAACACATAGTACTAGCCCACAGGCCAGACCATGCCCACACACGCACATCTATATATTAAGTTGTGTGCTTGTGTAACATATTCAGTGTTCCTCCTGCTGTCGCTGTTATTACGATTGCTATTGACACACATTTCCCGCACTGTTATGCAACTGCCGACATGTATAATGCAAATCCACTGCCGTTATGCACCGGCGCCTCCACCAATCATGATTACTAAAAACCCATACGCTAATTGCAATTAATAAAACATATCTCAGTAATGCTCTAAAATATTACTCAGCAGTCGATGCGAACGTTCATAATTTTTTAAATGTTTACACGCCACGCTATAATTCCCCTGCGTAGAAGCATTGCATTTTATATCACAGTGCTATACACAATTTCATGATTAGCAGTACTCTAAATGCTTTTAATGAACAAATAAATGCCATGCTATTCAAACATAATCCATTATACATTCAACTTTTATGAAGTAACAAAAAATGAGTTTATATATTTTATTCACGGTTAAGGTCACGCACCAACATCATTTTTTTTTTCAACAGATATTTTTAACATATAATCATAAGTAATTGCTTCAAAATGCGTATTATATAATTTGATAATTAACTAAAGGATTTGACCACTATAGTAACTGTACTCGTATAAAATAAACCAAATAGTCATCAACATATATTTTTTTTAATTTTAAATTTCCAAGTGGATTGAATAGTTAATGTTGGAGATTAATAATTTATTATTTTACTTAGGGGTTGAATTACCTGTAAACGGTTAACAAAATATCCGTAAATAACACTTCATTAATTATAATAGTTTTACAAATATCGTTTGCAACTAAATTTTTAATTATTAGTAAAAGTTGCCTAAATTGGACCGTTTATTTTTTTGTAAACCTACCAAACAATTATAATAATAAATATGTCCTAATAAAACATAATCCAGTATAATAAATGTTATCCATCAGTAAAATCAATTTAGTGGAATAAATCGTAATTTGCAAACTTAATTTGCAGTATCCACAGATTATATTAATTCTATTAATTTCATTTGAATACAACAATATTCCAAATTGTTTTAAACTGTACTAATCGAAAATACTATCAAAATTTAGTTTTTTTTTTGCAATTTTCAATACGGTCTACGATTACCGGTATTTTCGATTAAGAAAAATATCGGTATTTTTTCAATAATTCCATTTTTCCTAAAATTTTCGGTAAAATAAAATCTTAGTTATTTTAAATGCCTTAATTATAATATAAAAATGTCTGTAAATAACTCTTCATTAATTATAATGGTTTTACAAATATCGTTTGCAACTAAATTTTAAATTATTAGTGAAAGTTGCCTAAATTGGACCGATTATTTTTTTTTTAACCTACCAAACAATCATGAGTATGTACTAATAAGACATAATCAAGTACAATAAATTTTATAAATCCGGTAAAATAAAATTATTAAATTTATATTTCCGGTAAACTAAAATCTTAGTTATTTTGCATCCCTTAATTATAATATAAGACTGTCCATAAATTGCACATCATTAATTATAATAGTTTTACAAATATCGTTTGCAACTAAATTTTAAATTATTAGTGAAAGTTGCCTAAATTAGACCAGTTATTCTTTTCTAAAATCTATCAAAAAATTATAATAATAAATATATCCTAATAAAACATAACCCAGTACAATAAATGTTCCTTCAGTTAACTGGAATAAATCGTAATTTACAAAATAACTTATAATTACGTCAGTATCAATAAATTTTATTAGTTCTAGTAAGTTTTTAATTTAATTAAAATACAAAAATACAAGAGTATTTCGAACTATTTTAAACTGGACTAAACAGGAATTTAGCAAAAAATTGTTTATTTTGAAATTATTTATTAATTTTTACTACACTAATCCCAATACGCTGGTAATATTAAAACTGGAAAATCTATAAACTATTGGATGTAAGCTCAACTTTGCTAATATTTTAAGAGCATCTTTTGTCGACGTATATCAATCTGCAGGAATATTATGTAAAAAACTGTTACGTTCAAGGTGAGAGGAAACTGAAAAAAATAAAGTGCTTTTCCATTAATTCACGAGGAACCCATTTAACCAACTTTTTCTCTTTACGCCGAACGAAAGTTTTTAATTCATCGTCACCAATAGCTTTTATGGATGAAATAATATAAGGTTACTTCATCATATTTCCAATACACTACAACACAATATCATCAATTTACTTTATTAATTGCACAATAATGTAATATTAACTTAATTGGCTTAGACGTAATACCTTTATAATATTTTACTATAGAAATATATCACCTGTTCAAGAATAATCCGTCAACGTAAATTGCTTAACTTTTATAACCCATAAAATTAAAGCACCATTAATTTACGCAAGAAATGTAAAAAAATTAATACATATTTTATAAACATAAACGTTTATTTGCATTTATATAATCTTTACGTATAAAGAAACTCAAGTTACCGAAGAGTGCCAATTTGTGAATCTAACCTAATACATAATAAATTCATTCCATGTACACCTGAGTTCGCTTGAATTCATTTAACGTTTTATGAGCAAACTAAGTTAATTAGTACAACTTTCGTATTTATTATTCAACTTTCTTCTCAAAGCTTCTCTTTCAGCTTGTTTATTTTAATTAACACTGCTTTTCTACAATATTAAAATCTAAATAATTAATTAAACTGCATTAATTAGTTTAACTTTTTCATATAAGCTTTATGTTCTTTAAAAAAAAATTTCAATCATTTTACAACATTTTCTATTTTATTACAATTATTTTAATTAGTTTAATTATGAATCTCATTTTTTACTTAATAAAGCAGATAAATATAATTCTAACTTTATATTAGGATTATATAAACTATTAACCCTAGTCTTCCTACATTTTTTTTAAATTACAAACATTTTTTGACGACGATTTAAGTTCAAATATTTCCTCTATGTTTAATCCGGACTATTTGAAACAAGGCTAATCCAGTTACTAAATACAAATAGTTTTAAACTATGGTATATTATTGGAACCGATTGGCTCGCACTATTCGAGGTATTCTTATAAATACAAAACATAAACCGAACAAGTGCAGACTTGACTATAGAATAGATTATATTAGAATAGAGCACATTTTTCATTATTAAAATTTATAATATTTGTAATTTTTTAAACTGATCTATAAATAATTCGGACTAATTGAAGCCGTACTAATTAATTTATTGCTGCATATTAATTAATAAGAAACAACTTCATTTCTGAGAAAATCATGTTTGAAATATTAAAAATTCCCACATTAAAATTTATTTTTATAAAATTTAATATTATTAATACATTTTCAGTAAGTAATAAAATCACCTAAGATGATTCAGATATTTTCAAAGTTTGTCCATCTGGAAACTGACGTTACTATAAAAGTAGCGCTTCAAATATTCATAATTCATATCAGATTTCTTCTTGGATTCCAGCAGTTATTCATGATTTATACCGACTCCAGCCATTTTCTCTTTGTTTTTAACTTACCGTGCGTTCATATTGCTTTCTGCATTATTTATGACTTCGTAAAATCATTCGTATTCATGCTGTATTCAAATTTGAAAAAAGCTTAGTTAATACATATGTAACTTATCTAAAAGTCAAGGATTTAAATTAGATATTTTTTATATTATTATTCATTGTTAACTCCACGGGAAATTAAAAAATAATAAATAGTTAATGAAAATACCAAACAATAAATTGTGAAATTAATTAAAAAAAAAACTTTTTTCTAACATTAAATTCTGTAAAATTGTTAATTATTGTCCAAAGTTAATTTTGATCGGTTTCGAATATGATTTTTACATTTTTTAATATACAGTGGTGCCTCGCATAACGAACGCCTCGCACAGCGAACGCTGCACACAACGAACTTCCTTTTCGTTCATTTCACGATTCATACAACGAACTTCGCTTCACACAACGAACTTCGCTTCACACAACGAAGTCGCCCGATCTTCTACGATCACTGCCGATTAATTGCATCCTCCCGCGCAGGCAGTCGTTAGACTCGTTAGTCACTGCGTAGTACGCTTAACTTACGCACGTATCGCAGCAATCGTTCTTCATTACGAATTAAATCGCACACGATTCACGGCAGTCGTCCTTTTAAGATAAACTCAACATTTTTTTTATATGATGGGTTCTAAAAAAAGCAGGAAGGTGATTTCTCTTGAAATGAAACAGGAAATAATTAGAAGGAGTGAATGTGGGGTAAAACAGTGTGACCTTTTTCATTATGTTTTTAGATGTATCTAAATAAAAATAATAACAAAAAATTTATCTTTTTTTTATGTCATCTTACCATATTTTATGCTACAGAACGAATTATTTTTTTTAACATGTATTGTTATGGGAAAACGCGTTTCACATAACGAACTTTTCGCATAACGAACTTGCTCCTGGAACGAATTAAGTTCGTTGTGTGAGGCACCACTGTATAAAATGATTTTTCAAATGATCTCATGACTATATTTATTAAAAAATCATTAAGATCTATTTTTTCAAAATGAAATATTTATTCGATTTTAATTATTTATTTTTCTTATATATTTTTCTATTAATACAGATGTAAAATTTATTATTGATGTTTTATTATATTTTTGGGCATTTCTTAATTAAACAAAGCTAGTTTTAAGCATCGAAATCTTCGAAAATATTTATTTGGTTATATTATATTTTTCAGTGATTTTTTAAAAAAATTATAAAGTGATGTTCCTTGTTAATATTTTTTTTTCACGTGATATTTTATATTATTTTTTATGTTTGTTCTAAAAGTTGATAATTATTTTTTCTTCATAATTGTATTACCCATAGCATTTTCTTCATTTTATAGTATTGCTAAAAAAGTTAAAAAACCATTTGTTACATGTTTTTCTATATAAAAAGAATTAATTATATATAAAACGCGGAAATAACTTTTGTAGTCTTTATAAAATGTCAACTTTAAATTTTACAAATTTAAATTGCAAAAATTTCTTATGTATTTATTTTTATTAATACACTGTAAGATTATGTGAAATATTTTCAAAATCAATATTTTTGTAACTTTTGCAGTTTTAGTTTTAGCTCAAAAGATATTTTGTTGTAAATCACAAAAAAAGTTAATACCAAATAAAATTTCATTTAATCTTGACTCCTTTTTCAAGACTTTTTTAATCAAATTAATTCTATTTTTGGTAATTTAACTTTTACAAAATATTTCTGAGCTTCATCTAGAGATACATCAAGTAGAAAATGTGTATTTGGTTGAACACAGAGCCAATTGTTGCATAATAGAACATATTTTTTTCCTGTAAAAAGTTTTTCATCTGCTGCAAAATTATTTTCTAAAACGTTTTAATTAAAAATTTAATGAATGTAAAGTATAGGAAATATATAAATATGAGCTATTTATCTATGTTTTTAATGTTTCATTGAATATTTTAGACATATTTGTAAATCAGGATTATCGTAAATTTGTTATTTATTTAATCAAATATTTGAAAATTCTTTAAATCTTCAATTTTTAATTATTCTCCTGTATTATTCACATATAGGAAAAAATCAGCGGAAAGACTTTGGTCGATAAAATCCCAAAAATTTAACTTTTCCCAAAGTTGACAGAGTCCCTTAAAAATCCGGACCCCAAATATATTTTTCAAATATATCCATCGAAATCTATTTAGATCTGTTATATTATTTTTAATATTTTGTTAATATTTTTGTTTACATGTAGTTTTATGTTATTTCCTTATGTTTGATTCAAGAGCTGATAACTTCATGTAATTTTTTCATTATGATTTTTAAGATATTTTTATAGTTTATTTCAATTAATTTATTTTATATTTTCAAATAATTTGTAATAATGTTGTACAAAAATAAAAAAAATATTTTTAAAATTATATTTATATATTTATCAAAAAGAAAATCTTATCTAAATATAATAAAAATATGTATTATGTTAAATTCGTTTGCATTACTTCAGTTCCTTTCAAAATAATTTTAAATGCAGAGATACGGAAAACCTTCTCGACGAATCCAACATTCGAGGACTCTCTTTTCCATTAAGATAATCAACCATTTCTGAAATTACACTGCACGTACTTATAATAAACCTTTCGACATTTCCAGTTCGTGAAAAATGGAAATAAAAATAAAATGCAGGTACAATTTAAATGTAAATGTAAACGTAACCAAATCGATGCAGTTTGCTGCATTTGGTCGCAAAACATACACAAAAAAATTTATGAATGTTACCGGAAGGAACACATATACAACACCGCAATCGACGCGGGAAATATGAATATGCATGCGGCAATTGATAGCGAAGCACGGATGATTATACTACGAACAACACGAACTTTACTTTTGTATGCGGCAACGCTTTGAATTTGTGCGCGACTCGTCCAGTGTTCTTCGCGCTGCAGTTCATCCATCACGGAATTATGTGCGGAAATTTGAATAGAAATTCCGATGAAAAGTAGCGCAATAAAGTTGAATGGCGTAATAAAATACCCGTAAACTCACCAATTTTATCGCGCAAGTAAAATATGTTATGAATTATTTCTAAAAAAAATGCATTTTATTTAATATTTTAAATTAATTTAATAATAATATTTTTAAGTAATTGCCGCTCTAGAAGAAAATTTAATTTATTATAAAATTAAATAAATTATCTTCTAAATTACAAATTCTTATGCAACGGATAGATTATTAAAAATATATTTCCAAACACTTTCTTCTAAATTACAAAATCTTATATAATGGATTGTTTCAGATAAAGTTGCAAGAAGGAAATCCAATTTCTATTGGATCTGAGGTTCCGCAAGGAAGTGTACTTGGAACTATTCTAAAAAATGCATTTTATTTGTTATTTTAAATTATTTTAATAATAATATTTTTATTATAAAAATTGGTTTAGTGAAGTAATTACCACCGCTTTATAAGAAAACATTAAAAAAAATAATTTATTATAAAATTGAAAAGATTTTTCCATACATTTTCTTCCAAATTACAAAATCAAATCTTATGTAACGGATAGATGATTTCAGATAAAGTTGCATGAAGTAAATCTATTTTTAATTGGATCTGGGGTTCCACAAGAAAGTGTACTTGGAGCTATTCGAAAAAATGCATTGTTTAATTAAAAAATTAATTTAATAAATATTTTTAGCATAAAAATTAATTCACTAAAGTTATTACCACCGCTTTTAAAGAAAACACTAAAATTTTAATTTATTATAAAATTAAAAAGATATTTCCATACACTTTCTTCCCAATTACAAAATCTTATATAAGTGATAAATTATTTAAGTAAAGTTGCAAAACGGAAAAAACAATTTATTTTCAAATGGATTTGGGGTTCCGCAAGGAGGTGTACTCGGACCTATTCTGTAACTTATTTTCACATCGGACTTCCCAACACCTAATAAAATAATTGTTGTTAATATTTGTAGACGACAAAGTATTATTATCCTTTGATATTAATTCAGAAATTGTATAAAAAATTTGGAAAATGGTTTATTTCTACAAATTTATATTATTTATATTTTGCAATTCATTATAAGGTGGATACTGTAGATATTCTTAATGTCCTCTGTGTTTTTTTTTACTGAAATTAATTTTTCATTCAATTTTTTCAATACATTTTTTATTTACAATAAATTCTATTAGAGCTCATATAAATTAATACGCGATTTGCAAGTCGATGTAATTAAAGCGAAATTGTAAATCTTGTGGTTTGAAGCATTCCATCCAGTGTGAATGAGGTCCTTGATGAACTTGTTACAAGCTCTAAGAAGTTTTTAATTAAATGTTCATGATGTAATTTCTTGTGTAGCATGTAACATTCCACCACTATGAGCTTTCTGCTAGAATTGTTTACAATTGAATGTCGAAAGTTAATAATGGGGAGAACGGAAAAAAATAATATTATTTTTTTAATCTTGAAGTTTAGTACAGTTTTAATGGAATTTATTCTCTTTTAGTGTTCATTAACTTCATTAACACAAGTAGATCATTGAATTTTGAGAATGATAATTTGATGACACTGGTCGAAAGTTATACATGGTTTGACGAAATATCAGGAAATCTTAATTCTCTTTTGTCAACATTTAAAACCCATTGACTAAACAAATTGTCAATCGATAATATGCAGTAAAAGAAATTTACAAATATTTTCTTATAAAAATGCAAAAATGAAAAAATGCTTCAACGTTATTTGTATTATTATTATATATAAAGAAAGTGCGGAAAACTGTCCTAAAAATTATATTTTGTATCAATATTTAAAAATGTATATGAAATAATATAATAAGCTTTTTGATCAAAGATCAAAAATAATGGACTTTTTTGTCCAACTAATAAAAAAATATTAAACAAAATGTAGTTATGTATACAAAAGGTTAAAAACCTTGATTCTTGGTAAGTTTACGAATAGTAACTTATATTATTTTAATTTCATGTCAATTTTTATTTTTCAAAAATCAAAATACAGTATAATCTCGCATAGGTAAATTAGAAATATTTTAAACCGGACTAATAGAAGAATTAAACACATATAAAAAAATAAAATGCACAAATAGAAACAAAAAAGTATATTGAAAAAAAAAACAATTATTTTTATATAAGAAAGTACTAATTTTTTAGATTTTCAAATTTTAAAACTATTCGAAGACGAATACCGTTTTGTGTTGCCATATTTTTAAATATTTACATTTTGCAACTTCTGATTTAAGTATATTTAAATATAGTGGAAACTTCTATTTCTTTATAATGAAAAAATCATTTATACCAAAAAAAACGTTGGAATAAAATTATATTATTGTGTCCTAGAAATGAAAAATATAGTTAAACGTTGTGTCGATGTTCCAAGGGTCGAGAAGTTTAAAAAATCCAATTTTATTTTTGAAAATTTTATTTAATAAATATAATTATGACTATATTTTACCTTAATTAATTATTTAACGATTTATCTGTGTGTATTTATAAAATCTTATTCTACCTGAGAAAATAACTAGAATCATTAAGGGGTTTAAGTAGTGATTTGGAGAAATTTTTTAAAATTTTCCATTCTGCGACTTTAGCTAATGTTTTGTAGATTTTTACTTATAATAGTTTCGTATAACAGAATTCATTTATATTATTCCTTGTATTTGTTCATAATACGTCGTTTTTGAATGAACTATAGACGAGATGCACCACTATTATAATCAATATAATTTTAATTAAAAACTACTTTTCGCTACCCTCAGTGGTATATCTAAATTACGTAATTCCGGGTAGAGAGCATTGTGTAAAATAATTGCCAAGAGATTATGGAGGGATTCGGATGTGGAATGTACACATTCACAATCCACCCCAGCAGTTGGCCTTCGTTAAGGAATTTCCAGCTCCTGTAATTCGGACACACGTACAAGCCCTAATCTGTAGCGCCTTCCAGCAGTCCCAGCCGCTAATTATAAGACCCTTCGGGCAATTTTACATACATTTTTTGGGACGTGAACTATCGCAAGATGCGATCTTCTTCAAACTCGCATCCTCTTCTCCAGACATCGCCCAGAAGGGATCTCATTTTTTTTTTTATGACAGCTCCGAATCTGGATTTACGCCTTTTTTTGCATCAAAGCTCGGATAAGCCGAGTCCCCGATTCGCACTGCGTGATAAAGAAAAGCATTTCACTTTTATTGGTCATTAAGCTAATGGAAATACACGTATTTCTCAACGGCGTTAAATTATCTGATATTGTAATGATTTCTATGCTAATATTCATAATGAAGATAATGGAGTAATAAGGAATGACATTTAGAATTCTACAGAAATAAAATTTAATTTTAAGGCAATAACTTAAAAAATGGCTCTTTGTTACAAAGTGGTTGCCGACCCCAGATTTTATTATGTTGTCACATCAATTGGACGGATATTTAGACGTGCGACAATTTGTAAATGAAAATTTAATTAATTTTAACGAAATTGTAAATATTTTTGGGCAGAAAATTCCCGCTCGATGATATTAGAGCTAATAATGGTTTGTAAATAAACACATAAAATATACATGAATTTCCTATATAAAATCATGTTTCCAATTAATGTTTACCCAATATCTAAGTATGTATTTTATAAGAAATTTATCAATATTCTATATTCATATATGTTCAAATAAAAAACATAACCATTTTTTATTAAAATTAAAACTAAAAAAATATATACATATGTTTAGTTATTCTATTTACATATTTATTTAAAACAATGTTATTTTTTTTTAATATAATTACTTTAATTCTTTAGTTTTACTTTATAATTATTGAAATTTATACTCTAATATGTTTTTTTGTAAATATAAATCAATGTGCTTTCAACTTATTTTGAAGATTATATAAAAAAAAATACTTTTTATACTTATTTTGGACATATTCTTTCAGTTTTTACACTTATATTTTTTAGAAGAATATAAATCAAACTATTAAAATTTTATTTCAAATATTTCTGTTTTTATAAGAAAATATTAATGTGAATTTTTGCTCTAATTTCCTTGATTTTCCATCCGAAATTTGTAAATTCCGTTTTCCCTAGAAATAAATAGTAAAAAATTTCGGGAAATAATTTTTTTTAATTTAAATTTTTGTTAAAAAAATAATTAATAGAAAGATATCTATTTTAAGACAATGTGAGATAAAAATCGATAAAAAATAATTAAGTTCCTACAAACTTCTAAAATAAACGAAATAATTTTTTTATTGAACAAATTTTAAATAAATATTTCTGTATACTTTGAATTAACTAAATTTTCTATTTTTCATAGATTGTAGTTAAAATTAATTATTAATTGAAATTAATTAGCTTCAATTTCGTGCAATTTAGTTTCTAATTAAATTGGCTATAAACTAAAACTAAACTAAACTATAAAATAAAAATGTGTTTTCATAAGGAAATATGATTTATGCTCTAATTTCCTTGAATTTGAATCCAAGATTTTTAATTTCCATTTTCCCGGGAAATAAATAATAAAAATTCCCTGGAAAATCAACTAATGTTTCAATGAAATTCAAAATACGTTATTTATTAATATTTTTGACTAATAACAACTATGATTTTGTCTATTCTACGCAAGATTTTAACAAATAAAAAAAAAATATTTCTTCTTAATTTAAACGTTCACAATCACAAAAGTGAAAACGTTCACAAAAGTCGATCGCGATTTAAAGAATAATATGGATAAAAGTAGAAGCTTTTCTTGACATAATTAATATTTAGCGAAACTGAACTGAAAAAATGATATTTGGTCGATAAACAATATAAAATTTACATTTGGTTTCCAAACTTTTACACATCGCAAAAATAAATAATTTCACAACATAACTAATACATTTTCAATGAGCAAGAATCTGGTGTTATATAAAAAAAAGGTCTAATTTAGAATTAGGATATTTTTTCACCTTTCAAATAATGAAAAAAAGTAATCACTATTAATCAATTTGTAAACAAAAAATTATTAAATGTTTAGGAAAAATATAATTTTAAAAATTTAATTCAGTTTAAAAAATGTTAATAAAAAGATCACTATTTTAAGACACGATTAGATGACAAAAATATTGATTCTAAATAAAATTAATTAATTTTTCCTTTGTTGTTGATTAGTTTGCAGCGGAATTCCGGTTTGGATGCACTGATCTAAAGCATATAAATTTCAAGAAAGAAAGTTTATTCCTCTCGACAAATTATTATTTTTTTTGAAGTGCGGAAAGTCTGCAGTTTATAGTATTATGTTTATTATTATTATTATTATTAATATCGATGATGGACGAGGAATGAGTGAAGACGAAGTTTTATACATAAATGCATAGCTCACGAAGGCCAATGACAACCAAAAAAAAAATGATATACCAGCATATACTATCGATCCCATTATTCATAACATTGAAACGTATTCACTTTCCGATTGCAATGGGAACGAAAATGCTTCTCCACATATTTCAAGTTTCATCTCGACTATTCAAATAACTCAAGTGCTACCATCGAAGTCTTATTTGGAATACTTTTCTTTTAAGTTTGAAATGTAAACTTGCAGAATTTTACGTATTTCGTATGATTGTCACAAAAAATAATCATTATTGTTCAATCTTTAAATATATTTTTTTTTATTCAGATTATCTTCACAATTGGTTACAAGGTTTTTTTTTCTTAATTGTACAATTAACAAAATAATATAAAAATAAATTAGTCAGACAAGTTTGTCCTGTAATTATTGTAAATATTTTTGAAAATTTATGTTATAACTTTATTACAAAAATTTACTCTTGTGTAATTTTTTTTGTAAAATATTTATATAATTAAGAAAAATATTATGTAATACCAAATACTAAATCAAATAATGAAAATAAAGTATTCACTATTCATTAATTTGTATACATAAATTTGTTAAATATTTAGGAAAAGTATAATTTTATAAATTTCATTCAGTTAAAAAAATATTTTTTTTTCCAGTTTCTATCTTTAAATATCTTGGTTACAACGTTTTTTTTTTTCATAATTGTAAAATTAACAAGACAATATAAAAATAAATTAGTTAAAAGAGTTTGTCCTTTAATTACTGTTAATATTTATGATACTTTATGTTATAACTTTATTACAAAAATTTGCTTTTGTGTAATATTTTTGTAAAATATTTATATAATTAAAAAAAATATTATTTAATTGATAACTTATGTAATATCAAATACTGAATCAAATAATGAAAATAATGTAGTCACAATTCATTAATTTGAAAATATAAATTTGTTAAGTTAATTAAGTTAAAAAAAATATTAATAGAAATATTACAAGACACGATTAGATTCTAAATAAAAATAATTCAATTTTTCACTGCTAAAATAAACGAAATCAGATGAACAAAATTTATATAAATATTTTTGTATATTTTGAATTAACTAAATATATTTTTAATAAATTGTAGTGTAAATTTATTATTAATTAAAATAAATTATATTTATTTAACGTTAAAATTAGCTTCAAGTTAGTAAAATTTGGAATTAGATTAAGAATAAAGTTGTCACAATTAATTAATTATGTTTACAACCAAATTTGTTTTAGAAAAATATAATTTCATAAATTGAATTCAGTTAAAAAATATTAATAGAAAGATCAGTATTTTAAGACACGATTAGATGAAAAACGATAGATTCTATATAAAAATAATAATTTCTTTAAACAATTCTAAAATAAACGAAATAAGTCCTCAATTGTACAAATTTTATATAAACATTTTAAAAAAATATAATTTCATAAATTTAATTCAGTTAAAAAATATTAATAGAAAGATTACTATTTTAAGACACGATTAGATGAAAAACGATAGATTCTATATAAAAATAATAATTTCTTTAAACAATTCTAAAATAAACGAAATAAGTCTTCAATTGTACAAATTTTATATAAACATTGTAAAAAAATATAATTTCATGAATTTAATTCAGTTAAAAAATATTAATAGAAAGATTACTATTTTAAGACACGATTAGATGAAAAACGATAGATTCTATATAAAAATAATAATTTCTTTAAACAATTCTAAAATAAATGAAATAAGTCTTCAAGTGTACAAATTTTATATAAACATTTTATATAAATATATTTTTCATATATTATTGTGCAAATTTATTATAAAATAAAATAAATCATATTCATATAACGTTAAAACTATGAATGTAACTAATTAGCTTCAAGTTAGTGAAATTTAGTTTTCGAGATTTAGATTAAGACCAAAGTATGTTGATCCCATTACGCTTTAGCCGAATACAAAACTAATTACGAAACTGTGCATCTAATTCAATTGGCTATAAACTACGCGGAATTTCTATGCGAGATGTCGTAATTCATTCAGAGTTAGAACTAGATCACAAGCATTCAAAACGTGTGTTCTGCTGAAAACACGATAAGAGCGTTTACCTCAGATTTCGAATTACAATAGTTAAATGATTATCTCAGCTATAAATTTAAATTTACGTAACTTTATTTAATCATTTTAAAAGTAAAATTTTACTATTTTTTACTACATTATTAATTGAAAAAAATATTAAAGTATAAAGTAGAAGTATATATTTAAATAACTCATGAATTGTTAATAATTGTTAAAAAATAATAAAATATTTATATTAAATCCAAGGAAAGAAGTTATTAAGTAAACTTAATTTAAGATAAAAATATACAAGTTAACTCAAATTAATATGCCTTAATTTTACTTTTAAGTTTACTTTAAGTAATACGACGTAATGTAAATAAAAGTATCTTAAGATAACTGAATTTAAGTATACTTAAAATAAAACGATATAAAGTTATGTTAATGTGATTTAATTTCAAGATACTTAACATAAAATATCTAAATTTAATTGTACTTGACTTAGACGACTTAACATAAGTAAACATTACTTAAGACGACTTAATGTAAATTGATTCAACTCAAGTTAGTTAGACTTAATTTAAATAGACTTAACATAAGATGACTTAATTTAAGTATACTTAAAATAAAACGACTTACCAATATAAAGTTATGTTAATATGATTTTATTTCAAGATACTTAACATAAAATATCTAAATTTAATTGTACTTGATTAAGACGACTTAAGATAAATAAACATTACTTAAGATGACTTAATGTAAATTGACTCAACTCAAGTTAGTTAGACTTAATTTAAATAGACTTAACATATGATAACTTAATTTAAGTTGATGTATTAACATAATTATTTTGTTAGGAAATATTTATAAAAATTCATAATTAAAATACAAAAATGTTTAAAATGTTTGTAATGATTTCAATACACAATATATACTTTTTTTCATGTTGAATTGTTAATAAATGTTACAGAATGTGAGTTCATTGAAACTTAAACTCCGTCAAAGTTTTATGAAAGTTTCTCACGCTCACACATTAATACGGTTTCCAATTCGGTTCCCTTTTCATACGAGATATTCCTTCTTGCATCTTCGTGTATATATATAGAAAAGTCCCTTCGGAACTTTTCTTTTCCGTCATCTCGCAGATCTCGGTAGAGCTAACTCAAAGGAAATGTGGCAGCAATAAATTGCATTTCGTTTTAAGTCCCGACGCGATTTTATATCTTCGACGACACGAAAATGTGATGCGAATTTATTGATTTCCGTAGTTTGGAGAAGAAAAGAAACGAACGTAAAAGCAAAATAAAAATGAAAGCAAATGAATCGCCGAGAAATATTTTTATATTGCTTTCGAATCCGCTGTAAATATCGAGTTTCTCGTGCCATTCAATAACTTGTGTCTACTCTACAATTACGACTCGCAGAATGAACATCAAAAACAATTGTTCGAAATTGCAGCTGACAATTGTGTAACAATGCAATTATGCGACTGTGTCGTAAGTTTCTTCAATTTAATTGCTGAATCGCCATAGAGTTCAATTTCATTTCATTTTACGGCGGCGTATCGTTACAAATGCTTACAACATGTGAATGGGAACACAGATTCATTTAATTTCATTTGTAATTCTACAATTATCATTTATGTTACATTAATTTCAACATAAATTATTTAAATTTATTATATTCACTAAATTTTAACTTACTTTATATATTTTTTTATTATACAATATATTTTATTTCATATAATATAAATTGTAAATTTTCTAGTCGAAATCACCTCGATTAAATATTGAATACTTCTCTCTTAAACAGAATAATTTTTATTATAAAAAAATGATAAGTTTTAAGCACATTTCTTCAATATTCGGTTATTAAGATTTTTTCGCATTTTTATTTAAATTAAGTCAAATTAAGTTAAGTTTACTTATATTATAGTAGGAAGTCTTAAGTTAAGTCTACTTAGTATCTTCTTCGTTGAGTATAAATAAATTATATTTCGTATTTTATGTTCTCATCATTTTATAACAATTATTAACAACAAGGTTTGCTAACTTTTCCACTAAAAAACCATTTTATTTTTCATATAATAAATTTCTAATATTCATTTCATCAATGTTTTCGGAATTTATTATAAATAACTTTATTTCTAATTTCTTGGATATTATTTTCTACTATAATTTCTGGTCAAATTTGGCGTCAAACTCCAGTTAAAAATTTCTTATTGACTTTTTTCCAAAGATGCGTTTTTAATGGTGTAACTTTTCCACATAAAATTAACTGTTATTTCCTTTTTTTTCCTATATTTTAACCAAATTATTTATTCCAAATTTTTAATGAAATTAAGTTAAATTATGTTTTGTTTACTTTTATAAGCTGGGCGTTAGTTAAGTCTACTTAGTACTAACAACAGGATTTACTAACTTTCCCACTGAAAAACCTTTTTTTTATTCAATAAATTTCTAATATTCTTTTCATGAATATTTTCGGAATTGATTAAATAAGTTTATTTCTAATTCCTTGAATGTTATTTTTTATTATATCTTTTGGTGAAATTTGATGTAAAAATCCATTTAAATATTTCTTAATAACTTTTCTTTACAAAGATGCATTTTTAATAGTGTATCTTTTCCATAGAAAATGAACTGTTATTTCCTTTTTATCCTCTAATTTAACTAAATTATTTAATCCATAAATTAAATTTACTTATATAATGTGTTCTTAAGTTAAGTCTACTTATTTCCTTATTCGCTGAGTATAAATAAAATTTGGTTCATACTTAACAACGTTAACAACAAGGTTAGCTAACTTTTCCACTGAAAAACCTTTTTTTTTTCATACAATACAACTCTAATATTCATTTCATCAATATTTTCGGAATTCGGAATATTCTACTATAACTTCTGGTCAAATTTGTCGTCAAACTCCAGTTAAATATTTCTTAGTAACTTTTTTTTTTAAACATGCGTTTTTAATGTTATATCTTTTAAACAGAAAATGAACTGTTATTTTCTCTTTATGCTCTACTTTAAATAAATTAAGTATTCCGCATGTTTACTTAAATTAAGTCATATTAAGTTAAGTTTATTCATATAAGGAGCTCTTAAGTTAAATCTACTTAGTACATTTTTCCCTGAGTATAAATAATTTATATTTCATATTTTAAGTTTGCACCATTTTGTAGCAAAAAATAACAACAAGGTTTGTAAACTTTTCCACTGAAAAACCATTTTTTTTATTCAATAAATTTCTAATATCCTCTTTATCAATATTTTTGGAATATTTCAAGAAATTTCTTGGATATTATTTAAACATTTCTTAGTGACTGCTTTTTTAATGTTGTATCTTTTCTACAGAAAATTATCTGTTATGCTATACTTTAACTAAATTATTTATTATTGGACGCAAATATTAATCTTGAAATGATACTGTTACTCCCTATAGAATGGTTGAGTCAGATTCGTGGCGTTTGCTGGAAGAAACCCAACTTTGACAGAAATTCCTAACTTTGTCCACAATGTCCCGAAGTATTATCTCACAACAAAAGAGCATTTTCTTTAGTTTTGCGTTGACTATAGAGGTTTACTTCAGGACAAATATAGTTAGCAAAGCAGTAAATAACTTCCTGGTAATCCATGCTTTTTTATTTGCTTTTTATATTACAGATAAATATAATTTACTGTTACCTTCTAAAGATTTTCAAGATGTTAATTAATATTGTTTGAAATTGCAGACTTCCTTATTTTCAGAAATAATGTTAACCGAAATATGACTATATAAATATATTATTATAACTCATTTCGATTTTCAAAAAATTTAGAAATATTTCTTTTTTTATATTATTTTCTATCATGTAACAGTTTTTACAATGTTGTTTTTTTATTGAATTAATTGTAGTCCACTTGGATTATAATATGTTACTTTTTCCAATTTTAATAAAAAAAAGTTAATTAATAAATTATTGTATAACAATTCAACATTTAAATAATTTATACTTGTTTTCTTTTCTTTAATTTTCTTAATTAATTCTTTAGGTCACGACACTAATTAAGGGCATAATTTATAAATAATATGATATTACAATATAATTTATTAAAATACCAAATTATAAATTTATAATATCAACCGATAAAGTTATAGGATTATTATTGAAATTGGTTTTAAAAAAGTAACAAGAATTATATAAGAAACTGACAATAATTATGATCATAAATTGAATATGGTGTTACTGTTTTATTAAATTTGCCATTAATAATTCTTATCAATCTATATATTTTTTTTATTTACAAATAAATTCCTTACGACTCGCTAAGAAAAGTAGGAAATTTAAATCATTTACTACAAAAGTCAGCGATCATAATTTAATTTCGTGCAAGTGCATTAGGGAAATAGCACTACTGCGCGTTCTACTTCCAGTAACTTCATTGCATTACAGAAAGCGAACAAAACCTAAGCTAAATATAGAGAAATACGGGGAAAAATATTTGTTTGCAGTTTGTCCCACATACAATAGGAGGCATTCTTTATGGAACTTTAAATACAATCTGTTACATAACTATTACATGTTGCGCAGTGAATTATTTATGGTTAACCTAAATGCATTATAATTTATGTTAAATTACAAGTTTTGGTAATAGTTAATATTATGTAAAAAAATATTTATGCTTCAGATTCTTCAGTATCGTGTTATATGTGAACCACGTTTTGAGATTATCGCGTTACATGAAAAAAATCTTTATTAGTTATATAAATTTCGCGATAACGTATAAAAACCGTGTTATAAAAAAAAGTCTAAACTAGTATAGTCACACTTTTTATAACGCAAATAATTGGTACTAAATTATATGAAAACCGTGATATAAAAAAGTCAAACCTTTTATAACGCGATAAATTGGTATCGTGTTAAATAAAAACCCAGTCAAACCTTTTTAAAACTAACAATTATTACCGTGTTACAAAAAAACTTTGAACTAGTAGAGTTTTATAACGTAAGTAATTGCTACCGTGTTAGACAAAACTCTAAACTAGTACAGTTATATCGAAATTAATTAGTACCGTGTTAGATGGAAATCGCGATAAGAAAAAGTATAGTGAAATTTTATAACGCGAATATATGAAAACCGCGTTGTAAAAAAAGCTCTACACCGGTATAGTCAAACCTTTTATAACGCAATAAATTAGTATAGTGTTATATAAAATCTCTAAATTAGTACAGTCAAACCTTTAATAACATTAAAAATTGTTATCGTTTTACAAAAAAAAACTAAAAATTAGTATTTTATTACACAATTAATTGGCACCGATTTTTTAGAGTACTTCATTATAAAAGAGTCATACTTATATAAATGATTGCATACAAGACAGTGTGAAAAAAAATACACGAAATTTTTTATTGCGATAATTTTTCTGTAAAATTAATAGTTATTCAATTTTATGTGATTTGAAAATCTTTAATAATCCAAGATCTTTATAATATATTAAATAACTTAAATTATTATATATATATTCAAAAAATTTATTAATTGTAATATGCATTGTAGATAACCATTAATCAAAAAAAGTATTAATATAATGCATTTGGAAAACCTGAAGAAATATTCGTATTTTACTAGAATGAATAAAATTTATAATTAAATGAGACTTAACATGTTCAATATTTTCATTTTGTATAAAACCACCTATATGTATATAATAATAAAAAAATAAGCATATTTTAAAAGCAAAACTTATGTTTTTGAAGTACTTAAAACTTTACTAAATTGTCTCCGTTTTATTTAAATTTTATTTTGATTGATCCATTGAACAATAATTTATTTCTTGATGAAATTGTAAATAATGTGCAAAGTTACATAAATATCCATCACGAATAAAGTTCTATTTTTAAAGAATTATATAATATTTAATTATTCAATAAATATATAGACTTCTTTAATATAAGAGATAGTAGCTATAATTTGGTAACAACATTATTTATATTACATTTAAGATTATTATTAAAAAAATCATAAATGACCACATTGAAACATTATATAAATTTCTTAAGAATTGTAACCTATATTCTAAATTAAATCTAAAAATATTAATTAGTGAAATGTAGTGAACAATTTAAATTTGATTTATTATTTTAGCTTGCATTTTCTATCAGATGTATAAATTTTAGTACAGCGCTATACAATGTATATTCCAGGATTTGAAGAGCAATTAAAACTTTTTTAATTACAAAAAAAAACTAGTTTTGAATTGTAATAAATAAAAATGACATGAATAAATGAAATTGCCACGAAAATCCTTTTTTAATGAGAATTTTTGTACCGAACGTTTTCATGGAAAATTTTTGTATACTTTTTAACTAGAATTTCGATTTGAAACATTTTTTTATCATAACTTCTGGAGAAATTTGGCGTCAAACTCCAGTTAAACATTTCTTAGTGATTTTTTTTTCCAAAGATGCGTTTTTAATGTCGTATCTATTCCACAGAAAATGAACTGTTGTTTCCTCTTTATCCGCTACTTTCACTAAGTTATTTATTCTGATTTTTTACTTAAATTAAGTAATATTAAGTTAAGTTAATTATAAATAATGTGCAAATAGTTACATAAACATCCATCAGGAAAAAAGTTAAATTTTTAAAGAATTATATAATATTTAATTATTAAATAAATATATAGACTTCTTTAATGTAAAAGTAGGTATAATTTGGTAACAACATTATTTCTATTACAATTAAGATTAAAAGAATTAAAACATTGAAACATTATATAAATATATTCTAAATTAAATCTAAAAATATTATTTAGTGAAATGTAGTAAAAAAATTAAATTTGATTTAGTATTGCTTGCATTTTCTATCAGATGTATACATTTTAGTACAGCGGCATAAAATGTATATTTCAGGATTTGAAGAGCAATTAAAACTAGTTTTGAATTGCAATAACTGAAAATGACATGAATAAATGAAATTGGCACGAAAATCCTTTTTTAATGAGAATTTTTGTGCTGAATATTTTCATGGAAAATTGTTGTATATTTTTTAACTAGAATTTCGATTTGTCATAAAGCACGAAATAAATTCGTAAACAAACAGTATTTGCAAAGTAAGCTAACAGCATCGATAATAAAATGTCAGCGCGTCTAAGCATTTTGCGCATCCGATGGTTGAAAAGAAAATAATGGCAAAAGAAAACAGTACATGTTAATGTGCCATAAAAGTGTCGCACTTGGAAGCACCATGAGAATTTACAGTCGTGAACTACGATACGAATACAATTGGGGTGATTCCATGTGGTGGGTTGTTATCGATCCGAAAGAGGTGAAATATAATGAAATAGGAGAAGCGCACAAAAGGAGAACAACGAAAGAGCTGCTTTATTAGCGACGCCATAAATCGTGGTGGTGTACACGGTCCAAGTAAATAATGAATGAAGGGACGAAATAGAAAATGGAAAACATTGCGTGTGTGAGTTTGTTTTGTATAACACACTTTGCGGATAATTTCACGTGTCTACTACCATTGGGTCATGCAGAATCGAATTACGCTCGAACTGCATTCACGTGGATCTCATGGCTCTGGTCTCGTGATCGAATTAATTGGGTACGTATTTACGGTTTGTGCATCCGCTCCATGGACCAATCGAGTTATCATCCTCTTTAAGCTCTGCGCATACCTGTCCAAAATAAGGATATTCTATATATAGACTACATCGAATATGCTATCTGCAAAACATCCTTTAAATTCAATTTCAGAGTTAAAGTTTATATATTTAATTGGTTCTACATCAAATGGACGCACTTTGTCACGGTTATTTGGTCGCATACCTCCAAATGTCCGCATCCTTTTAACGTGACACACATTTCATTTATGTTTTCTTATACCTTCGAAAAGAATAAGTTACTATATTAAAAATTAGGAATAAATTACACCTCACTCAATAAGTTCGTAGGATGACTATTAAAACAACAACTTTTGGGCAATATTCGACTATCTGCAAAACATCATTTAAATTCAAATTTAGACTTAAAGTTTATTTATCAGCAATTCAGATATTTAATTGGTTCTACACCAAATTGCACACTTTGTCAATAAGTTTACACACTTTATTCAATAAGTTCGTAGGATGACTAATAAAACAACAACTTTGCAATATTCGATTTGCAATATTCGATTTGATTTATCAAAATAGTCTTTTTCAAGAGTGATGTTTTCTGTAACGTTGTAATTCATATATTTAATTGGTTCTACATCAAAAGGACGCACTTTGTCATGGCTAATTGGTCGCATGCGTCCAAATATTCGCGTCCTTTTAACGTGACACACATTTCATTTATGTTTTCTTATACCTTCGAAAACAATAAGTTACTACATTAAAAATTAGGAATATATAACACCTCATTCAATAAGTTCGTAGGATGTCTAATAAAACAACAACTTTTGTGCAATATTCGATTTTATTTATCAAAATAGTCTTTTTCAAGAGTGATGTTTTCTGTAACGTTTCAATTCATATATTTAATTGGTTCTACATCAAAAGGACGCACTTTGTCACAGCTAATTGGTCGCATGCGTCTAAATATCCGCGTCCTTTTAACGTGACACACATTTCATTTATGTTTTCCTATACCTTCGAAAAGAATAAGTTACTAAATTAAAAATTAGGAATAAATAACACTTCACTCAATAAGTTTGAAGGATGACTAATAAAACAACAACTTTTGGGCAATATTCGACTATCTGCAAAACATCATTTAAATTCAAATTTAGACTTAAAGTTTATTTATCAACAATTCAGATATTTAGTTGGTTCTACACCAAAAAGGACGACGACAATTGCACACACTTTGTCATGGCTAATTGGTCGCATGCGTCCAAATATCCGCGTCCTTTTAACGTGACACACATTTCATTTATGTTTTCCTATACCTTCGAAAACAATAAATTACTACATTAAAAATTAGGAATAAGTAACACCTCACTCAATAAGTTCGTAGGATGACTATTAAAACAACAACTTTTGTGCAATATTCGATATTACTTTTCAAAATAGTCTTTTTCAAGAGTGATGTTTTCTGTAACGTTGCAATTCATATATTTGGTCATATATTGGTTCTACATCAAAAGGACGCACTTTGTCACGGTTATTTGGTCGCATGCGTCCAAATATCCGCGTCCTTTTAACGTGACACACATTTTATTTATGTTTTCTATACCTTCGAAAAGAATAAGTAACTACCTTCAAACTTAGGAATAAGTAACACCTTACTCAATAAGTTTGTAGGATGACTAATAAAACAACAACTTTTGGGCAATATTCGACTATCTGCAAAACACCATTTAAATTCAAATTTAGACTTAAAGTTTATTTATCAGCAAATCAGATATTTAATTGGTTCTTCACCAAAAAGGACGACGACAATTGCACACACTTTGTCATGGCTAATTGGTCGCATGCGTCCAAATATCCGCGTCCTTTTAACGTGACTCACATTTCATTTATGTTTTCCTATACCTTCGAAAAGAATAAGTTACTATATTAAAAATTAGGAATAAATAACACTTCACTCAATAAGTTCGTAGGATGACTAATAAAACAACAACTTTTGTGCAATATTCGATTTTATTTATCAAAATAGTCTTTTTCAAGAGTGATGTTTTCTGTAACGTTGCAATTCATATATTTAATTGGTTCTACATCAAAAGGACGCACTTTGTCACAGCTAATTGGTCGCATGCGTCCAAATATCCGCGTCCTTTTAACGTGACACACATTTCATTTATGTTTTCTTATACCTTCGAAAATAATAACTTACTATATTGAAAATTAGGAATAAGTAACACCTCACTCAATAAGTTCGTAGGATGACTAATAAAACAACAACTTTTGGGCAATATTCGATTATATTCATCAAAATAGTCTCCTTCAAGAGTGATGTATTCTGTAACGTTGCAATTCACCTCCAAATGTCCGCGTCCTTTTAACATGACTCACATTTAATTTATGTTTTCCTATACCTTCGAAAAGAATAAGTTACTATATTCAAAATTAGGAATAAGTAACATCTTACTCAATAAGTTTGTAGGATGACTAATAAAACAACAACTTTTGAGCAATATTCGACTATCTGCAAAACATCATTTAAATTCAAATTTAGACTTAAAGTTTATTTATCAGCAATTCAGATATTTAGTTGGTTCTACACCAAAAAGGACGACGATAATTGCACACACTTTGTCATGGCTAATTGGTCGCATGCGTCCAAATATCCGCGTCCTTTTAACGTGACACACATTTCATTTATGTTTTCTTATACCTTCGGAAAGAATAAGTTACTACATTAAAAATTAGAAATAAATAACACTTCACTCAATAAGTTCGTAGGACGACTATTAAAACAACAACTTTTGTGCAATATTCGATTTTATAAGTTACTGTATTAAAAATTAGGAATAAATAACACCTCACTCAATAATTTTATAAAATGACTAATTATATTCGATTTAATTCATTAAAATAGTCTCCTTCAAGAGTGATGTATTCTGTAACGTTGTAAGAGTAGAGTTGGGAAAATTATACTAAAAATACCATTAAAGATTTAGTATTAGTGCTCGCTTTTTAACGAAGGAAAAAGAGTCATTTTAGAAGAAGGTTCAGACTGGTAAATAGTGTTTGCTATAGAAAGAAGCGATGCGTAATACCGGATTTGGCTGTGGAAAATTAGTGGGCTCGGGAGTAGGAGCTGAGTTCTTTCTACACAAAAAAAGGATGTTGCGTCCTGGATCTTCACGCGAGTAATCCACACCTTTTAGAAGTTGGACCTTTATAACTCGACCTATACCCTTGTCTTGTTATAATTCATTCCAACGCCTCTCTAACATTTTGATACCTTTCTTGTAGAATAATTTATCTTTGGCCTCAAAATACGCTTTATTTTCGGCTTTCCTTTGAGCATTCTTTTTAGGTCTACAAATATGCATTTTTGCCATTTTTTTAATCGACTTGTGATACGGTGCATTACTTGGTGAAAGAGCACTTTTTTCTGCTTCATTTGTGACCGTTTCTTGCAATTTCTTCCTTAAAACGCACCAATACCGTCATATAATATTCGCATTTGATAGTTTTTCCTTCGATTCCAAAATACGGAGGCCAAAACCTTACCAGCTAATATTTTCGTTTTTAGCTGGCTGCTTTGGATGGCTTTCACCCTTTGCTGTCCACTCAGCTGACGACCGATTTGACTCTGGATTATAATGGTGGATCCAGGTTTCATTCATTGTTACATACCGCATGAAAAAAATCTGTTTTATTTCACTTGAACAGATTCAAACAGTGCTCAGATTGTTATTTTTGGTTCATGTAAGCAAACGCTGTACCAATTTCGAACAGATCTTTCTCATGTTCAAACGTTCATGCAAAATGATGAATACACTATCTTCTGATATCTTCAATTTACATTCGGCCAAAACTATTTTGTAGACTTTTTTATGTTTTCACCAACAATTGACGATTTTGGGCGACCAGAGCTTTCAGAATCATTTGTGTCTGTAAAATCAGCAAACCACTTCTCTACCATTTATCTCGACTGAGAAGAGTCTCCATAACACATATCAAGCCATTGCTTTGCTTGAACTGTATTTTTCCTATCAAAAAGCAATGTTTTATCAACACACGAAATTCAGATTTTCCATTTTTTTTTAATTTCAAAAGTAGCGTCACTAAAACCACTATAACTTGTGAACTAAATGTCAGATTCCTATCAAATATTGACAGTCATCATCTGAAATCTTCCTAAAAATTATATGAATTTGTCGATAAAGGCGCCATCTATATGTCATCCTACGAACTTATTGAATGAGGTATTATACTAAACTCTAGAAGCTCGATCACTATAAATTAATACCAGGAAGGAACAATAGGAAACGAACGGAAAACATGAATCTATTTTTATTTATCTTATAAAATAATGTTATTGTATACAATTTTGCTTCGCAGCATTTTATTTAAAAAAAATATATATGGTTTTTTTTTTTGAAAAACCTTAAATTCTAAATTAAATTGATTGTTTTAAGTCTATTTTAGTTCGCAAAATTCCAGTTTCACTTCTAGCAATTTCAATATATTTTATTTACCTTAAAAGTTTAAGTAATAATTAATATTCCTGAGTAGCTTAAATAACATAATATTTAGGAAAAATGATAATTCTGCAATATATTTATATTTCTTATTTAAATTACATCGTTAACAAAAGTATAATTTGATTTTTATTATTTATTTCTCAGCGTTTTTTTCCGGATTTTTGTAGATATTTTTTAATAAACTATGCGAGGTAGTCCATATAATCGGTTTTACTAATATTTCGTTCGGACCGTTTAAAACCGGACTAATGGTGGATATATGTATAGTATCACATGAAAAATAAACCACACAAAAGAGACTGACTACAAAGGTAAAAAATAATCATTTTGGTTTAAAAAAATAATTTGTAAGTCTACAAAGGGGATAGTGACCACAGATTTTCCGCCCTTTTATGTACTATTTTTTTATAAGAATTTAAATTTATTTTATTTTGAAATTTTTAAACCGTACTATTACTATAGATGGACTATACAAAGTATTGCTTAAAGAAAAGTTTAAAAAAAATTATTATTATACATTTACATAAATATCCTTGAAATCATTCTGTAATGTAAAATTTGGATATTATTTTATAAAATAAAGTTATTTCAACATTAAAGATATTTTTTAGTACGTATTTAATCCATATTAGATACAATATATACAATTTGCGTATTTCCAAATTTTAACGATGATCAAAAATATTTAGGATTAAGATTACAAAAACAATATTTCTTGTTATATGTTCAAATTAATTATTTATTATTACAGTTTTTAATTTCAAAATTATTTATAATTAGGTGAAATAAGTCTAGATAAATAAAGAAATTTAGGATTTAGTTTTAAGGAGAATTATATATGAAATTAAAAGTACAGTTTAATATTATTTCTTATAAGTAAAAAAATATCTATTATGTAAAAATACAAGTATTTAATATATTAAGCATAAGGAAGCTAATATAGTTTTGAGGGTATTTGAGATTATCATTCAAGTATAAAAATACTCTTTAGAAGTCAACAAAAAACATATGGCCTCTAGCATTTAGGAATGGAAAACCACTAGTAAAAAAAACTCCGTCAAGCAAGTATACAAATCAAGTGTAGTAGTCCCCGAACTCACATAAGCCCTATTAACTATTCACGCAGTCACTCGAAACCAGACACTCCTATTTATATTTAACCGAATGCGACATTTCACTTACTGAACTTTCTTAACTCCACTAACTAGCAATTATATTACATGCATTACATTGATTCCATGGAAACGCACTTTAACTTTTAACATGTAATTATAATCTTTGAAGTAATTGCATTTATATTACTTTTTAAAGTGTACTAAATTACATCACTACTTGATTTTATGTTATATATGATAGACAAGGGTAGACTGTTATTTTTGAGGGACTTGGGCTAACATTGTTTAGGGCCTTCAACTAATATTTTTATGAGGGGCCCTCGTCTAGTATTGTTTGGGGATATTTGACCAACATTATTTGGGATACTCGACAATCATTGTTTAGGGGCCCTGAACTAATAATTTTATGTAGTTAGTATTACTTGGAGACTTTCAACTAATACTCTTTGAGGGGAGCCTTAACTAATACTGTTGAGGTCCTCGAATAACACTATATCTAATATTCTTATGAGGGGCCCTCATCTAGTATTTTTTAGGTATCTTCGACCAAAATTATTTGGCATACATGACAACCATTGGTTGGGGGGCCCTCGACTAATAATTTTTTGTAGTTAGTATTATTTGGGGACTTTTGACTAACACGCTTTGGCAGGAAGCTTAACTAATACTGTTGGGGTATCTCGACAAACACTATTTAAGGCTTTCAACTAATATTCTTATGAGGGGCCCTCATTTAGTATTTTTTAGGGATCTTCGACCAAAATTATTTGGGATACTTGACAACTATTGTTTGGGGGCCCTCGACTAATAATATTATGTAGTTAGTATTATTTGGGGACTTTCGACTAAGACTCTTTGGAAGGAGCCTCAACTAATACTGTTGGGGTCTCCGACTAACACTATTTAAGGCCTTCAATTAATAATCTTATGAGGGGCCCTCGTCTAATATTGTTTGGGAATCTTCGACCAACATTATTTTGGATACCCGACAACCATCGTTTGGGGGCCCTCGACAAATACTGTTTGGGAACCCCGACTAACACTGTTTAGAACTATCCACTAATTATTTTATGTAGTTAGTATTATTTGGGAACTTTCGACTAACACTGTTTAGGGAGAACCTCAACTAAAATTGTTGTTGGCCCTCGACTAACACAGTTTGAAGACCCTCGACTAACTCTGTTTGGGGCCCTCGGTTAAAAATTAGCCTAAGTTTGGGTTAGTTTTGATTTTTATTTTTTTTACGTGGGGCCCCATTAACTGAACGGGATTTTGTCCTATAGCCCATAAAGACCATTCCTAATTCCGTTCCTGTTATTAAAGATACTTTTTTCTAAAATCTTTTAATTTTTTATTTATAAAAATACCTATTTCTAATTATTTTAGTAAATCATGTATATTTACAAATTAAATTAAAAAATTAAATATTTAATTGATTACTAATTTTTATTAAAATAAAGGATAGAAGAATTTCTTCTACCAAAATATATTTTGAAAAATTAAAAAATTATTTCATAAAAAAAAAACTTTTTGAAATAGTATTTATTAAATTAAAAATACAACTTTTAAAGGAAATTTTTATATATTATTTATAATTAATAAAAATATTTAAGTAATATTTCAGTAAAAATTAAAGAAAATACGCTCTGAAAAATAAAATTCTCAATTTCAAAGCGAAAACGTCATCTGGAATGAAAAGATCCATTTATATACAGAATTAGGTGCGCCTTTCAAAAGTGTCCCCTTATATATATATATTTTTTATATTCCGGATTTCTGGCTTAAACTAGGCACTTACTTCCTCTCGCGCTCCTTCCGCTGCAATTTCTTCTTCTTGAATGCCTTCTTGACACGCAACAGAAGAAAGGCGGCCCTGTCGATCGTCAACGCGGAATACTGCTTCTTCTCCTCCATTCTGCTGCACAACTCCTCGAATCTACGGTTAAAGCTCCGCAACGATCTGCAGGATAAAAAAGGAGGAAAACTGAATTAATCTAGATCACGTTAAATTTATCGCCCGATTGTATAACGGACGTGAGAGTCGAAAATCAATAAGCAATTATAGGGGAACGACCATAAAAAAAATATGATTTGTTTCGATACAAGAGTGGATGGACCGACCATGCGAGGTGGATGCGCCGGGTTATAAATAAACCTAACTCAGTCGCGTGCAATGTTTACACACGTGTGAATTACGCGTTAATTGACAAGTTATTGTAATTTGCGAATAAAATAAATAATTGTACATTAAGTTATGTAATCTTTCACTTTCAAGTTGTTAATAGGAAATTAATTTTCATTATAAAATCCAACTTTAATATTTAGTTCCTTAAATGCTGCAAGATTTTATAGAATAAAAATATTTTAATTAAATTTCTACTAATATTTTATAAAGCTGAACATCTTTTTACATATTTTTATTTATATTTATTTATTTATAATAATATTAAATTAAAAAAAAAAAAAAACTGTAAATTATTTCTGGTTTCTAAATAAAATTTGCAATCTCTTTATTGCTGATAGAAATTAAGAACAAATTATAATTAACTGTATAGATTTTTATTTTTATAATTTTATAGGTGTATTTATTAAATATAACTTTTGTACAAAAGTATAAAAGCAATTTCTTTATTGAGAACTTGGTGTTTCTATTAGAAAATAATTAATTTTAATAAAAATAGATTTTCAATTTTACGATGTTTTAAATGCATTTATTAATGCATACTACAAAAAATAATTAATATAAATAATTCAGTTTCGACCAATTTAACAGTAAATTATTGTAGGGTTCTTAAAAATAGTTGGAATCTCTTTATTGCTGATAGAAATCAAGAATAAATTATAATTAACTGTATAGATTTTCAATTTTGTAATGTTATTTATTAATTATAACTTTTGTACAAAAGTATAAAAACATTTTTTTCATTAAGAATTTTATGTTTCTACTATAAAATAATTAATTTTAATAAAAATAGATTTTCAATTTTACAATTTTTTTAAGTGCATTTCTTATTTATCACTACAAAAAATAATTAATATTAATCAGTTTTAAAAGAATCTCTTTATTTCTAATAGAAATCAATAACGAATTCTAATTAATTAACTGTATAGATTTTTCGTTTCAGAATGTTTAAAGTGTATTTTATTAATTATAACTTTCGTATTAAAAGTATTGAAGCATTTTCTCATATTTTGTTCATTAAAGCTTAAGTTTAAGTTTCATAAAGTTTTGGTATGAAGTAATTTAAACTTTATGATGTTATAAATATTAATTAAAAAGCTAATATAATTACCAAACTATTTCCGTGGATTTAATAATAGTTCAGCAATATATCGCATAATACGGATTGAAATTCACTACAATCAAGTTTAAAAATTAACTAAATTTAGCCGAATCAAAATAAATTCAAAATTATCAGTATATAAATTTATATTTTCGCCTTATACATGTCCTTTTTATTGCAATTTATTATATTTAGTCGATTAGTCTGGATTCACTATAGACCGGTTTGAAAACATCAAAATAATTTATATTTTAAACCTAATAAAATAAATTCTAAAAAAATATTAAACAAATTTATAATTTATACATAAATCATCGGTTTTTCAGTTTATACAGTCATGTCCTTTTTATACAGTTTATTATATTAAATCCTCGATTTTTCGAGTTTCAAACAGTATTGGCGGAAGCAATTACCCGCACTATACGAGGTATTGTAGTAAATAAACAGTTTTGTTATAAAGAATTAATAATAAACGTAAAATTGCGTAATTCGAAATCATTGGTTCTTTCCATCAATCACTGAGTGCGGCTCTGTAAATATTTAACTACGAAACTATTTTTTTTGTCGATTAATAGAGTACAAAGTTTCATATTTTAATGAGGATAAAAATAATATTATTATATAAATACTGAAAATATACGTTTAGTTTAATTTTACTTTAATTGTTTCATTGAATTAAAGCCAATAGGTAAGAAAATACATGCTTTTAAACTTTGTAATTAGTCATCTGGGGCCGCATAGTCATATTACAAGATACTATATATACTGGTAACTTGTAATGTGTAATTACTTTTCTACTAATTTTGACAAAAAAAAAACATCTTTTACATGAATTTCCATAATTACATAATTATAAAACAGAAAATAAAATGTGGAATCGATTTATTTGAAACTACTTTTTCGCAAAAAATCAAAATGCAATAGAAAACATTTACATGTATATTCTTGTAAATCAAAAGTTTTAGACAAACTGATATTTCAATTTATAATTTTAAGCATATTTCGATGGTAAAAAATTAATCCTATGCGCTGGAAAATATTATACTTTGCAAGTGATACGTAATACAAAAGTTAGTATTTCTTGAAAAGTTAGTTCCATTTTAAATGTAATTTCTGTAAAAGTTAGTATTAATTAATACAACATTGTCTTTGTTCCAACAACCATGTGCATATTTTAAGTGTATATCGATGTAAAAAAAGTTCGTACGCTCTATAATACAGTACTTGGTAAGTGCCACGTAATTCAAAACTTAGTATTTATTAAAAAGTTAGTTACATTTTATATTCGACGCACTGTAAAAGTTAGTAATTCCCAAAAAATATGGTGTTGGTTACGCATTGTTGTTTTTGTTCCACAACCACAGTGCATATTTTAAGCGTATATGTCAAAAAGTTCATACGCTCTATAATACAATACTTTGCAAGTACCACGTAATCAAAAGTTAGTACGTCTTGAAAAGTTAGTTACATTTTAAATGTCTGTAAAAGTTAGTAATTCTTGAAAATGTTGGTTGATCAGTTACGCAATGTTGTGTTTGTTCCAACTGCTATAGCGCATATTTTAAGCGTATTTCGATAGAAAAAAGTTAGTACGCTGGAAAATACAGTACTTTGCAAGTGCCACGTAATCAAAAGTTAGTTAAATACAGTACTTTGCAAATGCCACGTAATCAAAAGTTAGTTACATTTTAAATATCTGTAAAAGTTAGTAATTAATGAAAATGTTGGTGTTGGTTGATCAGTTACGCAATGTTGTGTTTGTTCCGACTGCTTTAGTGCATATTTTAAGCGTATTTCGAGGAAAAAAAATCGTACGCTGGAAAATACAGTACTTTGCAAGTGCTACGTAATCAAAATTTAGTTACATTTTAAATATCTGTAAACATTAATAATTCCTGAAAATGTTGATGTTGGTTGATCACTCAATGCTGTATTTGTTCCAACTGCTATAGCATATATTTTAAGCGTATTTCGATGGATAAAAGTTCGTATGCTGGAAAATACAGTACTTTACAAGTGCCAAGTAATCAAAAATTAGTACGTCTTGAAAAGTTAGTTACACTTTAAATGTCTGTAAAAGTTAGTAATTCTTGAAAATATTGGTTGATCAGTTACGCAATGTTGTGTTTGTTCCAACTGCTTTAGTGCATATTTTAAGAGTATTTCGAGGAAAAAAAAATCGTACGCTGGAAAATACAGTACTTTGCAAGTGCAACATAATCAAAATTTAGTTACATTTTAAATATCTGTAAACATTAATAATTCCTGAAAATGTTGGTGTTGGTTGATCACTCAATGCTGTATTTGTTCCAACTGCTATAGCGTATATTTTAAGCGTATTTCGATGGATAAAAAGTTTGTATGCTGGAAAATACAGTACTTTACAAGTGCCAAGTAATCAAAAATTAGTATGTCTTAAAAAGTTATTTTAAATGTCTGTAAAAGTTAGTAATTTCTGGAAATGTTGGTGTTGGTTGAATAGTAACGCAATGTTGTGTTTGTTCCAACTACTATAGCGCACATTTTAAGTGTATATTGATGGAAAAAACTTCGTTCGCTTGAAAATATAGTACTTTGCAAGTGCCACGTAATCAAAAGTTAGTTACATTTTAAATGTCTGTAAAAGTTAGCAATTCCTGAAAATATTGGTGTTGGTTGATCAGTTATGCAATGTAAAAACATCAACTACTATATTTTAAGCGTATTTCAATGAAAAAAGTTAGTACTCTGGGAAATACAGTACTTTGCAATTGCCACGTAATATAGAAGTTAGTATTTCTTGAAAAATTAGTTGCATTTGAAATGCCACGCACTTCAAAAATTAGTAATTCCCGAAAAAGGTTGGTATTGGTTGATCAGTGATCGTAATGTTGTGATCGTTCCAACTGCTATAGTGGAAAGGGAAAAATTCTGGAACTAAATAATAAATCGGGAATGACGATGATCAATAAAGCACTAATTGAATTTGTAAAGTGCTTCGATTGGCAGCGTTAAGCATCGAAGCGCCCTAATTTGTAATTCGATATTAAATAACGCACTCTTTTTTAATCTTAATCCGGAGCTCGATTAATTGCAATTCGATAAAAAAAATCTTTAATCCTGCGTCGAAGCTGTACATTATCACTTATTTTTTTTTTTAATTTTCGAAAAATAAGGAAATAATTTATTACAAATTTATTTTTCTTTTATGCATTGCACGTTGTAATAATTATTGCGTGTATTCAAGTTAATTTATTATTTAAACTCGAATATCCCTGGAGAATGTTGAACAAAAAAGGGACGAAAGTGTTTTGCGCAATTTTATGGGTAGATCGTAAACTCCAGCAATTATGTATATGAAAAAATGGTAATAATGATAATCTACCAGGTTTAGGGATAAGTAGCTTAAGTTATCGTCTAACCTATTTGTCACATGTTATATTCGTGTTATTACCTGCCACATAATCTAGATCTTATTATAAAAATATAATATGAAATATTCAAGATTTACAAGAATTTATTATGATTTTTTTTTAAAGATAAATTGAAGTTCTAATAAAAATATTATATAATTTTGTCTCTATTTGCTTTATATTAGTTTTTTTTTAATTAGAAATGATTACTTATTTCGAATCAAACTAAATCATATTGAAAATACAACAATACTTTGAATAGTCTGGGTGTTTGTAACCAGACAAAAGGAGTAACAAAATACAAACAAAAATAAAAAAGCCTTCACTGCAAGAAGATTTATTATTTTTGTATTATTAATTAATTTTTATACGACAAATTTGTCTATGACTATCGACCATTGTCAATTTGCTCATTTATAAATTAGAATTTAAAAAATCTTCATTTTGTATATTGATTGAAAAGACATACAAATGTACAAAACACGTATTCTCTTGTATTTATTCGAATTATTTTAGTTAGACAATTTTTTAAATTATTTTTATTTATAATATATTTATTTCCATAATTATATAAAAATTAAAAATATAGGTTTAAAATTTATATTTTAGGATATTTTATAACTATAATTGTAAAAAGAAAATTCTTTCCATAGAAAAAAATGTCATTAGATTTTTAGATATATTTCTGTTTATAAAATCTAATAATGCCTTTAAACTTTATGTCTTATGTGATTGTTATATAATTTTTTTTATACAAAATAAATATTTTTTTTATTAGGGTATATGAAGATACTGGGATTTTCTGCACATTGTCCGGTAGATATGTAGATTTGTTTACAACTGAAACAAAAGTAGATTTAAATAATGAAATATAAACTGTAACTGTATTGAATGTACGTACATTTACCAATTGTGGTAAAAAAAATAAATTTTATCCGAAGAATTTATTCATTGTTTGAATATAGGGACTTAGGGTTTTTAGGAATAATTAGCTTAAGATATCTTAACCTATTTATCACATGTAATATTCGTGTCATTAGGGACCACATAGATCTTATTAAAAAAATATAATATTAAATATTACAATAATTTATTATAATTTATTTTTATTTTCAAAGATATGTAGAAAATATTATATTAAAAATGCAACAATATTTTGAATACTACGAGTTTTTGTAACCAGACTAAACGAGAAAGTAAATACAAACTAAAATAAACCGATCAAAAAAAGACTTGACTGCAAAAGTTTTAATATTTGTATAAAATTTATTTATATTTAATCAGTTAAAAAGTAACTAATTTTAAAATTTTCGCTAAAATTTTTTAAAGTAAAAGATTCGTTATTATTTTATAATCAATTTTGGTATTTGAAATCATTGATTCACTATAATTAAAATGATATTACCAATATTGTACCATTATATAAAATATTAATCTTTTTCCATATGAATCAGTTCTATACAAGAATAATTTACAAAATTTTGACCAAATCGCTATCGACCATAGTTATTTGTAAATTAAAGTTTAGAAGATTTCTTCATTTAGTATACAAATTTAAAAACATACAAATGTAAAAAAAATAATAAATATTCTCTTGTATTTATTCGAATTATTTGAGTTTTAAAGTATTTTTAATTTTATTTGTAATACATTTATTTCCATAACTATATAAAAATAAAAAATCTATATTTACTTTATATTTTAGGCTATTTTACAACTAATTATAAAAATAAAGTTATTTCCATAAAAAAATTGGTATTACATATTTAATTACAGTTTTTATTTAATAAATTTAGTTAATACACAAAGTAATTACTAGAATGCATACTTTTAAACTTTATGTGTTATATAATTGTTATATCATTTTTTTATATAAATTAAATAATTTTTATTTGTATATATGAACATAGTGGGATGATAAGGCCATTATCCGGTAAATGTATAGATTTTTTTTTACAACTGAAGTAAAAGTAGATTGTAAATAATTAAATACACACTTATACTGTAACATATTTTTTACTAAATTTTGATGAAAATGAGTGATTATTTTTGGGAAAACTTTAAATTTAATAAAATTATTCTTTAATTGTATATAAAATAAATATATATGTGCTTAGAGTTAAATAAAAACATGTATATAAACATACTTATAAACATTTTACATTCGCCAACCAACTACGTTCAAAGTGAGAACTTAAATGCACATTTTCCTAATTTCCAGTTTATTTACCAATTGAGGTAATAACAGTAAACATTTACAGGAAAATTATATAAATTATTCAAATAATACTTATACTGTAACATATATATATATTTTTACTAAATATTCAATATTTTGAATAAGTTAATATCATTATCATTTTTTTTTCAACTGAAGTAAAAGTAGATTATAAATAATTAAATATAAACTGTATTCACATTATCCGCAAAATATACAACTTAACTTTGTGAGAATTTTAAATTAATAAGAGGAAATGAATTATTATATGCTGAGAGTAAAATTAAACATGTATTTATATATTCACTCTAGTGCTTTAGATTCTTCAAGTTTTGTTTGGTCATATATTAAAAATACATATAAACATTTTACATTCGCCAACCAGCTACGTTCAAAGTGAGTACTTGTATGCACTTTTTCCTAATTTCCAGTTTATTTAGCAACTGTTATTAGTAAACTGTAACATACATATTTTTACTAAATTTCCCTTTTTTTGGGAAACTTTAAATTTAATAAAATTATTCATTAATTGTATATAAAATAAATGTAAATGACAATTTTCCTAATACTGTAAAAAAAATGTTTTGAATAAATATTTTTATTGATTTACTATATACATTTACACTAAAGTAAAGTAATATTCCTAAATCAATTAAATTTAGTTTGTATTTCTATGAGTTTTAGTATTTTACATAAATTATAATTATGTAATAAAAAATAAACCTAGTATTAGATAATTTAATTATTTTAATTGTTTTTTCTAGTTTTTATTTAGGAAATATACAAATTTTTAAATATATATCATTCTCGTATAGTAATTTTTATAAAAGTCGGAAATCGAATTTCCTTATATATAAGATTATTGCAAATTAGTTTTCTCGCAAGCGATGAAACTGTAGTACGATGTCAGGATGATGATAGTCGTTAAGATTGTCTCAATCATAGGTAGAGCGAAAAATCCCATCTCTCTAAGGTTATTACGGCATAAAATAGTCTCATGAAAAGGAATAATCCCATTTTCCTCCCCGGTAATGTGTATACAGCATGTGGATGTGATTGTGTTTTGAAGGGGATGGGTCGCGTTTCATCTTGAACAAATTATAAAATCGATAGAAAACCGCTCTTCGGTGAACACTACAACACACTTCACCATAGGCGTCGCTCCCAGGGGCTTGGCTCCACGAAACCGGAAGAACACGCAGAAAGTTTTCCCCAGTAATCATTGTGTTTCGATACACCTTTATTTTCTGGTCCAGAAATCATCGTTTCACGTTATTACATGGTATTTCCTATCAATTGCCCACGGGGAAAAGCGGAAGTGTCACGTACACAACGTATATGACCCTCGAGAGCGAGCAGTTCAAGATTTTCTGCGGATCAGGCTTCAAGTTTACAGGTCGTAAAGGATTCCGTGGAAATAAACGTTAAAAAGCCCACAACTTTTAATATATGAGTGCGTGCATGAGTGTTCCATGAATATAGGGCAGAGCTCGTCAAGTGTTGTTTTCCTTTTAATTAAAATGGCTCCGAGTCGATCAGCTCTGGTTTAGTCTTCTCATAAAAAAAACAACTAGAATATTTCCAACTGAAACATTTATTTAACAATTTTTTTTATTATAATAAAAGCGAAAATTTGCAATAATCTTCTCACTGATAAGTTTTGTATAGGGGGATAATTTAAAAATGTAAAATTCAGTTCTAAAGTTATAAATTTTATAGATGATTCCATAGAGAAGATATTCAGCATATTTTCAATAAAAAAAAATTATTTCTCTGATTTTTTAAAATAACATCTCATTTTTTTTGTTGAAATAAAATATTTTAGTTAAGTACAAATTTATTTATTCTTACGACAGTGTTTAACAACTAAATACTAATTTATGTCATTAAAAAACTTATATCTAAACCTTATATATCATGCAATTCATATGAAAATATACTACTCATCCATTAGGTGTTGAAAGTCTTTTAAAAGTATAATTATATTATGAATAAGAAATTTTTTATTTTCAATAAATAAATATAAATTTATTAAAACTATTGTTATTATAATATTGATTAGTTGCTTGAAATGAGAAATCCATGAAGATTAAGTGCAAAAATATTTAAAAATGATTGACAAAACAAATGGAAAGAGAATTTGGACACCGCATGAATTTTCAGCCTTTTTATGGAGCAGAAGAAAACGATTTATAATTTTTTGCTGACAAGGTGCAGAAACCGTTTTTACGCCTTGTTGTAACGGGGGGTCAAGAAATAGATCGTTTATTATAATACTAAGCTAAAAAGATTATAACATTCATGGCAAATAAAAAAAATGACCCAATGCAAAATATTCTCAATAATTTTTATAATTGAAAACTCATACATTTTTGATAAACTGGATTTGAAAAATGGGCAATTAGATGAAAAAGTCGTAAGAGATGAAGAATATCAAATTTTGATAACATAAAGCAAAAAAGACTATAAGATTCGTGGAAAAAATAAATTAAAAATTTACCTAAATGCAAATTATTCTTGCTAACTTTTTTTAATTCAAAACCCATACATTTTTTATAAAATGTCTCAAAAAGACTATAAGATTCGTGGAAAATATAAAATAAAAATTTACCTAAATGCAAATTATTATCACTAACTATTTTTAATTCAAAACCCATACATTTTTAATAAAATGCATTTGAAAAATGGGCAATTAGATGAAAAAGTCGTAAGAGATGAAGAATATCAAATTTTGAATTAAAATTTTAAAAAATGGGTAAAAAAACCTCGTGTTGTAACGGAGGTCAAGAATAGATCGTGTATGATAACACAAAGCAAAAAGACTATAACATACGTGGCAAAAGTATTAAATTACATTTAACTTATCACTCGATAAGTTTGTAGGATGACATATTGATGTACAAATCCATCACATGACAAAATTTGTCAAATCTGTCAAAATTTTATGTCAATCTGACGTTTAGTTTACCAACGGTATTTTCCCATCAAAAGGCAATGTTTTATCAAATTGGTACTTCTTATAAATCATATGGAATTGTTGACAGAGGCGCCATCTATATGTCATCCTACGAACTTATTGAGTAAGGTATTTATTATAAGATATCATTTATATACAAATATCGTAGAATGATAAAACCAAAAAAATGTTCTAAATTTTTTTTTAATAGATTTCTTTTAAATTACAATAAAAAAATGCATTTAGTATAATTTCAATAATTAATTATTAAAAAAAAATAAGTTAATTTAATCATATGCACTTTACTTACTTTTAGCAAAAATAATTAATTATTAGTATAAATAAATATATGAAATCATCAATTCCAAAATAGATATTTTATTAATTGATTATTAATATTTATCAAATTTTTATTTAAGAGTTATAAAATACTAAAATGACTGAAATTAAAATAGTCTAGAATTATGTAATAATCCAATAATAATGATGTAAATGCGATAAATCAGTTGTCTTTTGATGAAACACTTACAAATAAACATTACAGTCTCATATTTATTTAACATATTCTTATAGTTTACCGCGGCACAAAGATTTTAAATAAATTTCCACGTGGATTGCCCGCGGAATGTTGTATATTTGTGTATTTAATAAATAAAACATATTTAGAATCGTACAGTCAAGAATAAAATTATAAAAAAAATCTAAATAGGTTACATGATTCCACGTGTGTAATTCAACTCTTCGGTCGATGTACTCCGCAATGCTCTCATTAATTATAATAATAAGTCATTTTATCCTATTCTTTGATGTGTCGTTGCCATGAATCGAGTAGAAGGTTGGGTTGAAGCTTTTGCTGTTTCGTAATATGTCGTGTATAGTAATTGTCAGTTGGAAACGTGAATATGCAGATCAAAGCTAAAACTGCAAGAGGCTTATATATTGCCATTTAAGCTTTTAAAAGCAAATCTATCGTGAACTAGAAATACTATTTCATATTCAGATTTCAATATTGACCCTTTAATAACAAATATTTTTGCTATATTCTGACTAAAAACTCGGATAAAAAAGTTCTTTCACAGATTTGTTCGTAGTCCGAAATGATCTCTCACTATACATAGACTTCTCTTAGTCCAATATGTAAATAAATAAGAAAAACAAGAAAATAAACAAACATTAATAAAGTGCAACTCACAACTATTGAATTTCAAATAATAATTAACTTTCCAATGAACTAATTTCTTAATTATTTCTGATAATAATATTTATTGCAACTAATAAATAAAATCTAAAAACATATTCATGTAATAACAATAATAGAAAAAAAATAATGTAACTGTTACAAGCCCCTTTTCAAATTGATTTAGTCTACAAATTTATTATTATAAAACAAACAATAATTTATTGAAATTAAATATATTAATAAAACAAATTTTTCAGCAATTATGATACAATATTGTCTGTAAATTTACTGTGAGATTAATTCAATTTCTAATAGTTTTTATAAAAAAAAATAATCTGAACTCAAATGCCTTGAAAACCGAACTTAGTCCTTCATTCCTTTAAAATTTGAGATTAAATATAGAACTGATATTAATATAACTAAATTTTAATTCGAAAAATATGTAAATGAAATTATAAAGACAGAATAAAATATTTAAATTAAAATCAACTTTATTTATACAATCAATAAACTATAATATTTGTTTAATTATTATTTTATGTTACTTTATAATTCCTCATTACTTTAGATAATTTATTATTCAATTAATACAATTGAAAGTTATTTCCGGATTTTTTTTTTCGATATGAATATAAAATGTAAGTTTATTTCCGTTTTCAACTTTCAAGGTCAAATCTACTGAAATATTTCATATTTAATTTATCTTATCGATAGATTTAGACTATTTCATCCTTTATAATTTATTTTATAATATCTTTATTTTTGCAATTAATATTATAAATAAATAAATTAACTCCACCATATAGCCATTAATATAATTTATTATGTTATTATTTTAAATCTGTCTTATAAAAATTTATTTAAAAAACTAAACTTACTTATAATTAATTTAAAATTTAATTATTTATTTTAAAATTTAAATAATTACTAAATAAATAATGAAAGTACTCATTTTTTTTTAAATTATATTTATTATGCAACCCTACAAAATTAACAAGGTTTTCCGTAAAAAATTTCAGGATAAAGAAGTGTTCCGTTGCATAAAAATTTTGGAAAAGTATGTTGCTTTTTTCTTCAATAAATATACTTTGCAATGAATATAAACATATTTTATTTTAAGCTTTTCTCTATTGAAATAACTTATGTATAAGTAAATCCCAAATTTGAAACATAAATATGATAATTAATAGTAATAAAATAATACGAATTTATTACCAAATAAAATATCCATTTATTATTCAATCAATAAATTCTAAAATCTCTCAATCAATAATGTATCATGTTGCATTATTCATTGAGAAATTTGATTTGTACTGAATATAAACGAGCTTTATTTTTAGCTTTTCTCTATCGAAATAAGAAGTGAATAGTAAATATTAAATTCTAAATATAAATGCAATCAAAGCTAAAATTACAAGCACTTAAAATTTTATGTTTCTTTTATACTTATTTGCAATTTGATAATATTTAACAAAATGTTTTTTTTTCTTAATTTTTTTTTATATTGAATTAATTAATATTAATATTACAAAAAATTAATTAAAGTTTTAAAATTCAGAATTTATACATTTTATTAGTGTGTTCAGAAAATAACTTCGATATTTTATGCTAATGAACGATTAATTATACAATTTCTACTTAAATATTGTTATATAAAGATGTTTTTTTTTTCAACTCATACCTTTAATTTTGTCTTACTCATCTTCAACTAATCTGACAGAAAGTAGAATGTTTTTAATATAAAAATTGTCCGAACAATTTTTTTCAAACCGCTTCATATAACTTTTTAATGTTTGAACAGAATTATTACCGCTGTTGGTAATATTTTTGACACGACACCAAAAAAAGACTGCAAAGTTTTTTCTATATAAAAATCTTGAAATGTCAGCTGTCAAAATATGTAATGACAATAAAATTTAGAATGAAGTTGTCTATTCAAACAATACAACTAAAGTCTTCCTTGAGATCTTTAATATATGAATTTTTTGGCAACTAAAAGAAATATATTCCTGTTATAAAATCGATTACGTTTTATTTATCATGTTTGACACGACATGAAAAAAAAAACGACTGCAGAGTATTTTTTACAAATAAATCTTTAAATGACAGCTGTCAAAATATGTAATGACAATATGATTTAGAATGAAGTTGTCTATTCAAAAAATACAACTAAGGTCACTCTTGAGATCTTTAACATATGAGTTTTTCGGTAACTAAAAAAACTATTCATGTCATAAAATCGATTGCGTTTTATTTATTATTCTTTACACGACATCAAAGGAAAAAAGACTGCACAGCATTTTTTATATATAAATCTTTAAATGTCACCTGTCAAAATATAATATAATGACAATATGATTTAGAATGAAGTTGACTATTTAAAAAATACAAAACATCTTTCATATATATATTCCATATATTTCAGTGACTAAAATATCAATTTTCTTTTTTTTCATAAAATCAATTAATAATAATTTGTTATGTTCCACAAGATTTTTTTTTACTATATAAAAGCATTATTTTAAGATTTACTCTATCAGAATAACTCGTGAATAGTAAATGCCACGTCGCAACAGAATTTGTGAGCATCGAAGCTCAAATTACCGAATATATAGCTCTAATATTTAAGCTTCCGCATCTACCTAAAGTTTCGTTTCCCGTTCGTTTTATCCTTTTAAAGGATTTCACTATATTCCATTTAATAATTTATATAAATGTTACAAATTCATTTCGTAATTCTATTATTTTTAAAACCAAAATATTACAGTTTACATTAATCATTATCATTTCAAATGTAATTTAATTATTTTTAGAATTTTAGTAATGTTGAATTTAGGCTGCATTTTTGACGTTTTGACGCAAGGTGACAGCTGACATTTCGCAACCCATAGGTTGAGAAATACTGCTGTAAAATATGCTTGGTGATAATTTTAATTAGTTTTCAATATTTATTGTTCAACAGTATTTTACTTGAACGATGTTTAAATTATAAAAACAAATTATCAAAATTTTAAAATGTAATTTAATTATTTTTAGAATTTTAGTAATGTTGAATTTAGGCTGCATCCACTGTATAAAATATCGTTTTTTTTTTAAACCATATTGCAGTTGTGCTGCGTCCAAGTAGTTTAAAACACAAAATTGTTGCTGACAGCTGTCATTTCGCAACCCATAGATAGAGAAACACTGCTGTAAAGTATTCTTGGTGATATTTTTAATTAGTTAATAAGACTTTTTTCTCGTAAATCTCAACCTATCAAAAGTTTTCTATATTTACCGTTCAACAGTATATTTTTTTGTCTCTTTGAACGATGTTACAATTACAAATTATTTAAATTTTATAATTTAAACTTCATTAGATAGAAATATTATTATGTAATCTTTCAAACATACAGAATATTATATATAATAAAGTAACGGCTTATAGATAAGTTGATTAGATTTTTGGAAAAAGCGGAATAAAATTAGGACAAAAGGTAGGATTTATAGCTTATTCAATTCCCTATAGAATTTTCTTTTAACATCCATGTTCAATATATTTTTCTAAATTTATTAGTTAAAATTATTCGAAATTAAATAAAATATTAATAAAATTCATCAATTTTTAGAGTAATTAAGTAAAATGTGTAAAAAAAATAATAAAAAAGTAAAACTAAATTTTATTAAAAAAAAATCAAAAGGAAAACTATAAAGTAAAAGCAATATTTACTATTAATAAACTATGAATTTAATTTATTTTTTGATAATTGATCATTAGTTATTGAAGCTTACCAAAAAATATTGTAAACTTTACGCAAACACTAAATTCCAGTTTAAAATATTACATGTGCACATCAAAGCAACAGACATATTTACACATTTGCCATTTAATCTATTAAATGCGAATTTGCAAGAAACTCAAACACCCATTTAATATAGTGAATAAACCAATCAAAACTAATTCACTAAATCAAGGATTCGGAAACTTTTAGGATCAAGGCTAATTCATGACCCATTTAGGATATCTTTAGTATAATTACGGTTTCTATTAATTCATCCTTACGTTCTACAAATTCAGTTAAGCGTATTCCATTTGAGTCGAACAATCAATGTTATTTTAGAATCTTCCGAATTGAAATGTAAATGCAAGATACGACGGATTTGGGACGGTTTAAATATCAAATAAAACCGCTTTGCGACAGGAAAGTGTATTCATTGAAAATTTAAATTGGTTATAAAAAAAACAGGATTTTTTTCAATTTTCCACTCTCCAGATTATATTATAGATCAAAGCATAAAATTATATAAAAAAAAGTATAATTAACAATTATTTAGCAATATTTTACAAATTATGAAATTAAATAAATAAAATGGTTGTTACATTAATATTTTTCGGTAAACTTCTTTATTTTCTAATTTCTTGAATTTTATTTTAATATGAGCATTTCCTATTGATTTCTTTCCAAAAACTGTCAATGTTTTTGTACAATAGTGGATTTCGTTATATCGAAGGTTCGTTATCAGAAATAACGTTAAACTAGGTATAACTGTATAATAAATAATATTAAAAATGTTTATTAATGTAATATTAAATCCAGTGAATGGAAAAAAAAAGTAAAAACAACATTAATTATTTGCTTTTTTATTAGACTTTTAATTAGATCATTTCGATAATTTACTAAGTTTAAAACAATTTTAAAATTTAAATAATTATTTACTGTATCATTTTAATGCAAATAAATAATAGTTTCATAAATTAGTTTTTTGCATTCCTATTTTTTTTTGTTATTAATATTCATGGAAATTGGTTTCAATTCATACTTAAAACTAATTTTCAGCTTATTTTTTTATACTTTCTAGAACATCTTTTACATAATACGATATGAATTACTATTATTAGAGCAATTTTACACTACGAGAGATAAATTCCAGTTCCAAGAATTATATTGAAGATAATCGTTAAAAAAATATATATACTTATAGCTTATTATATCACTCATCTTTATTTGGTTTTATTTCATGTCTTAAAATTGAGGCAATCACTTTCTATGTATGTAATTAGTTTAATTTATCTTCAATTTAATTTTTGTATTATTTATTTACACCATTTAGACCGAAGTTTTTCTACCTAACTAGAATATTTTACTACATTTATGTTTTACAAAATATTGCGTAATATAAATTTATTAAACAAAAACAGAAATACCTAGGTTAACGTTACCTCGGATAAGAAAACTTTGATGTAACGAAGTCTGCAATTTCAAGTTCCTTTTAATATAAAAGAAAAGTTAAGGTGAAAATCAAGAAATTAAGTTGAATAGGTTTCGAAAATGTCGATGCAGAAAATGTTAAAAAATTATTGAATGCACTAGAAGTTGGATGATTCAGAAATAATTCCTGTTGAAAAAAAATGTTAAAATGCTAAAGATTAATAAAAAAAAATACAGAAAATAATCATGATTGAAGATTTTCTTACTTTTTCTGTACGTTTTAGTACAGTAATTTTACCTCTGAAAATGAAGTTTCATTTAACGAAGTAATTTATAGAACGTATGACTAATAATGTCAATAAATATTGTCTGTTTATTTGGTAAAACTTGTAAAATCTGTTTATTCCACTAAAAGTTGATTTAAATTATTTTTATTTGTGATAAATTTTATTATTATCATATGTTCATTGTTATTATAATTATGGGCTGTATATAAATGCACCCGATAAAAAATATGTTTTAATATATCGTGCAGTCTTTATATGGAACGTCATGCAATTATGAAATCAAATATTTATTTTAATGGGCTTGGAAATATTAGCTTTAAATCGCTGTTTTTTTTTACCTATTCGTTGAGATTCATATTAAATGAATACATTTTTTGTTATTACTTCTGTATAGATTTTAAATTATTAATTGTATTTCCAAAATGAAATAATAAATTTAGGAAATATATTAATAATATCATTATTTTACATCTGGAAAGACAAAGATCGATAGTTCCGTTCAGATGTATTTATTTATTTATTTGCATTTTTTTGTCCAAAAAATAATAATTATTATCAATATTTATTTATATTGATATTGTAATTAAATCACTAAAAATAAGTTATTATGTATTTAAAGAAAATTTACTATATTTTGCAATATTAACACCTCACTCAATAAGTACGTAGAATGACATGTAGATGGCGACTTTATCGACTAATCCATATGATTTTTAAGAAGTATCTGAATTTCAGCAAATCACATCTCTACCATTTGTCTCGACGGAGAAGAATCTTCATAACACTTAACAAGCCATTGCTTTGCTTGAACGGTATTTTTTCACATCAAAAAGCAATGTTTTATCAACAAATTTAACAAATCCAGACTTCACAAAAACCATTGTAACTTGTGAACTAAACGTCAGATTACCATAAAATTTTGACAGTCGTCGTCTGAAGGTTGGTACCTTCTAAAAATCATATGGATTTGTCGATAGAGGCGCCATCTATATGTCATCCCACCCTACAGTACACTAATTACATGCAAAACAATATAATTTTAATAAATCTGGTATAAATTCTAGTAAATTTTTAATTATTACTAGAAATGAAAAGGAATAAAATATTTATATAAAAATGAAACCATACAAATATCCTTAGAAAGTGTGGAAAGACTGCGGCCCAATAAATTTTGTCTACGCAACATTTAAATTTTACCTGCGCGATTTAATTAGAATTATTTTGATTTTTTAAATGAAATAAATGCTTGATTACAAGATTTGTATATATTAATACAGTATTACCAAATCTTCTATGATCCGCAGGAATAGAAATCAGATCCTTAGAAGATATTAGATTGGTCACGTTATGTTGTCAATAAAATTATATAAATTTTTGTAAGACAGCAGACCAATTTTTAATACCTTTTGCAATTTAAAAGTATGAAAATAGGATTATCTACTTTAGTTTCCTTAAAATATAAGTATAGAAATATATTTTATCTCGAGTCTCTTTGAGGATAAAATTTACTTCATTTTCTATAGATTTCAAGTTATTATGTGATGACATTAAATATCTTTTCTTTCGCATTCTTAAATTTGTTGATTTTCTTTAATCAAAAAATTACATTTGAATTTGTAACTGCTTTGAGTTTAATAAATTGTAAAATTTGATTACACTAATATTTTCCTCTAATTGAGAAACACGTCAATAATGATTAATCTTTACAGGTAATTTACTTCAAATTTGTAAACATCATTAAAAAAAATATTTGTATTTTGCTGTTTTCTTTTGAAAATGTAATGTATTTTTATTTGGTTTCTTTATTTCTAATCTTTGTAAAAAAAAATATCGCAGAAATTAGTAGATATAATCAATGTATTTACATCTTTAAAAATAAATATGAATCTAAGAACATTTTATAATAATTTTACCATAAAATAATTTATTTTTACTAAAATAACTTAAAATTAAACTTTTTTTTTGTTTCGCTATTATTATTAATGTTTATAGTTATTAACTGATTGTGCGTCTGTTACAATAAATATAATAATTATTAGTAATATTAAACAATTTATATGAATTTTAAATTCATATAAATTATTTATTTCAAGAATTATTAAACATCTTTAATGATCAAATTTATGACCAAAAGGCTTAAGTTCCTTTCGTTTTTACGGTACAATTTCAATTTACGTAGCAAATTACAAAATTTAACATAATAAAAAATATATGAAAAAAGTTTAAGAAATTTTGAAAATATCTGTTATGTACATACTATTATTAATAATAATAAATAATAATTTACTCTTATAATTTGTTTAATATTTTAATAAATAATATTAATAATGAACTACTGTTTTATTAAAATTAATTAATAAAAAAAATCTAAATTTTAGTAATCAAAACATAATTATAACTAAAAATCTACATTTTATTGAGGTGATGATTATTATCCTTTTGCTTTCCTCAATTCGTAATAAAGGGTTACGAACATAATCATTTCGCCCGGATATATTATTTAAGTGTTAGAAAAATCGTTATAATTTAGTGAAAGATTTTTATATTTATCTGATATTAAAAGTCTTACAAAATTATAATAAAATTTAAATTTCAATATTAGCAAATTTATAAAATTAAAAAATGTATAATTAACAAAATCTAGTTTTAAAAATGAAAGGATAACATTAAAATAAATTAATGTTTCAAAAATAATTAAATTATAAAAGAAATTATTTACTTAATTATTATAAAACGGAATCAGAAAGAAAACGAAATCTAAGAACTAATAAAACTTAGGTACTTTTATAAATCTTAGAAAGATGTTACAATTTCATGTAAATTGTAAGAAATTATGTATACATCAAAAAAGTAGTTTTAGAAGTGGTAGCAGGGAATGTAATTAAAAAAAAAATGTAAAGTCTAACAAAGTAATGAAATTATAAAGTAATGTTTACATTAAAACGAAAGAAAATATCTTACGAGAGACGTTTTCAAGTAGGTAAAAACTTTCCGAGTTGACCCTAGAACTTCTGCATTAAACAAAGTTTCGCGTTTTATTAATAAAAAATTATATAATTTAAAAAAAAAGTATTTAAGAGATCACACACACGGGATGTAATTGAAATAAACAAACAATTTAATTATTTTCAGCGCGAACGAAAATTTTTTCCATGAAACTTCGCGTATTTTCTTCGTATCTGAAGCTGAAAACAACTGGGGTCGCGCGCCTGTTTTGGCCCCGCTACGATCTTCGACTGAAGCGACGCAGACCACCATGCCTAACCGTAGGGGTCCACCCGCACCGCACACACAAATACACAGGCGTCGCGGCGCATCGCGTCTCGACGCCCTCCGTCTCCACCTCCTTCAACGTCGCCCGCGTCCACCCAATAACCCCCTACAGAAATTTACCCCCCAAAACAAAATACGACCAAAGAGAAAGAGAGAAGGAGAAAAAGAAAAAAAAACTGAAAGCAGTAGCAACAAGGGAAGGAGAAACGAAACAAAATCAACCTTCGAACATACACAAAACACAGTCAGGAATCTTTACAATTTCCGAAGCTTATACCAGAGATAACATACGGAGGGTGATGTGCCATGAGAACAAAAAAGGCAACTGAAATATAGACAGAAGTGAATCTTATTTATTTGGACCACCCTTTGAGATTAAAATTGAATATTTTACTCGCTTCTGAAAATAATATAAAACTTCCCTCGCCGCTGCGAATACACTACTTCTTTTATTATTTTCTGTTGATATTTCTGCGCAAATCCAATGCATGATAATGCGACTCCTTTTTTTCGCGTACTCCGCCAATTTTCATATGTAACATGAATCATTTTTTTGGAATATTTTTTCAATGCACACATTTTATATAAATATAATTTCGTACGAGTTTTACGTGCATTCAGGCTTATATTGACCATTTTTTTTCTACCGAAATGTTCATTATAAAATCCGTTTTTTTTTGTACGTCTTTTTAATTCATTGCTGGAACATTGAATAAATTTATTCAATAAAGATTGATTATTTAACTTTCCTTATATAAGTATGACTTTTATATATTTATATTTTATTTTGCTCTTCAGTAAAGCAAACTTGAAGTGCGTTTAGTTTTTTCTTATAAAAAATTTTGTGTATAATTAATATATATTTTATTAATAGTTCTTATTTTCTTTATTATTTAAACTTTCTTTATGTTTAAAAAGTATAATTTTTGTAAAAGTTTCTTTTGTGATAAATACACATAATTTATGATTCTGCTCAAAACATTCTCAAATATTTCTTTACTTTCTGATTAAACTTATATATTTATTATAATGCTCTGTTTTACAAATTCATTTTATCTTATGATTAAATAACTTTATTTTTTCTTAAAAACCATCTTTCTTACTTAATATTATATCATCGTTTTCACAACGAATCAACGGAACAAATTATGCTTGCAAACAAAAACAAAAATATTTTCAAAAACTCATAATATAATAAAATTTATTTTCAGCTAAAATATGCTCATTTTTAAGATTAACTAAATATTTTCATAATTAATACAATCTTTCAATAGACGCTTTCCTGTATTAAAATACGTATAGATTTTATACAATAGATATTCCTAAAAATCGTTATAATCTTAGAATTAAGTTACAAATTTCATTTTGAGTATATCCATATATTGGGATACTTCGAAAGGTTCATCAATTATACACAATATTACTATATTCTATATTTTTTATTATTTATTAATTGGTAGAAAAATATTTCTTAATTTTCACAGTTCTCCAAAAATATCACATCTAAAAGAATTCTAAGAGAGTCGGAAAATCAATGTTTATTTAAGTACAAAAATATAACTTAAATAGAAAAGATATAACATTTACAAATATTTTGATTCCTAATACATAATATTTTTTCTGTCGACTGAGTTTTTTTTAGATTTTAATAACTATATAATCAATTAGAGATGAAGTTGTTATTTATTACTTTAAAAGTATTTTTAAATGAAATAATTAATTAAATAATTAAAATCTGGTAAATTTTGATGCTAAAATCAAATTAAAAATAATATACCGCTTTTGCTAATAGAAATGTTTAAGAACCCAATCATTTTGCCAGGATATTATTATTTATTAATTAAAATAAAAAAAATATGATTATTTAAGGGTTAGAAAAATCATTACCAATTTATCTGTAATTTTTATTATTATAACAAAATAAAATGACTAAAAATATTAGAAAATACTAAACAATTAGAGACTTTAAATTTCAATATTAGTAAATTTATAAAATAAAATCTAGTTTTAAAGGTGAAAGGATAATATTAAAAATAAATTAATGTTTTAAAAAAGTACTGTGATATAATAATTAAAATTTAAAAGAAATATTTAATACTAGAAATAAAATATAAGGAGAAATTATCATAAAACGGAATAAGAAATAAAACGAAATCTGAGAACTAATAAAACCTAGCTACTTTTATAAATGATATTCCTAAAAATCGTTATAAACTTAGAATTAAATTTAATTTTGAGTATATCCATATATTTGGAACTTCGAAAGGTTATACATCAATTATATACAAGCATTAATGAAAACATTACAATATTTTCTATTATTTATTAATTGGTAGAAAAATATTTCTTAATTCTCAAAGTTATCCAAAAATATCACAGCTAAAAAAAATTAAAATTATATTTTTTTTAGATTTAAATAACTATATAGTCAAGTAAATATGAAGTTGTTATTAGTTTATTATAATATTTTTAAATTAAATAATTAAAATGTGGTAAATTTTAATGCTAAAATCGCTTTTGTCAATAGAAATATCAAGGAATCAAAGAAAGTATAAATCTAATTAGACAATTTGACAGTAGTCGAAACTTCAATCGATTGATATTTGGTTTGGAATAAATCGATTTCCGCCAACAAAATTAATTTGAAATCAACATTTTTTACTGATTTTAATAAATAAGGTTTGGAAGATGCCTGAGACTTTCATTCAGGTGCCGCTGTCGAAGATGGTCGATCTGGTGGTAAATTCGCCTGAGGTAAGTAAAAAATATATTTTTCATTCTTCGGAAATTGCTGATAAAGTTACGTTTAAGGAAGGTGTTGTGAATTTCAATTTGCTGCATACGGTACTTCAAGTGCTTGTTAATAAGCTGAATGCTCAAGATTTGAGCGTCGAGATCCGTGGACCAGATGCTGAGAAGCTGCAGAACATAGTTCACGGTGGCACCAGACTCAGCGTTGCGGAGGTTACAATCGCATCATCTAAAAAAGGAGGTATATTTGTTAGTGCTTTAAGGTCAACAAATTTGTATCTTCTTTTTGTATTTAGAATCAACCGAGAATGTGATGATTGTCGATGGATCTGGTAAAGGAACACCGTCCATTCACTCTACAACGGTTACCAAAGCGCAACTGGATTTCATCTTGTCCGAAGTCGAGGGACTCAAAAGTCAAGTCAAAGATATGGTTGAGCTGCCTGCGAATCTTGGGATAATCGAGGCCATACAATCCTCCACGCACCAATCTCCAGTCCTTGACATGTACCAGCTCTTGAGCTTATCGAAAAGGGTTGACGCTGCAGAAATCGGTATGACCAAGATGGCCAGCATGGTAGAAGATCTCATCAAATCTCCGCTGACGGTGATGAAAACGTGCTCAACAACTGGAATAAAACCGACCAAAGGGCAAAGCTCATGCAATTTTCGAAATCTTCAATCTAATACTACCATTTCAGGCGTGAATCAACGGCTCCATCAGAAAAATCTAATAAGAGCAAAGATGCACCTTCAACCCAAAAATCATCAACTCGTCAAGAAGATAAGCACGAAGACCCAGATGAGGAACACGAAAACTTTCGAGAGAGAATGTTGAGTCTTTCACCGGGTGAACTCCTTCAACAGTTAGTCGAGGAATTAGCCGAGTTAAAGACTATTGTTGCAAACATACACAATAGCATACCAGAGGATAGTCCTTTGACGCAACTGGCACAAGATGTTGAAAACATGAAATCAATGTTTGGTAGCAAATTTAAAAAGGATGGAGGTATCAATTAGATTTCATGACTTTATTAAAGATTAACTAAATTGTATATTTTTTTAGATGAAGGTGCTGATGAAGAGCCCTGCGAATTGCCGCCGGTGCTGCAACTGCAATTGATGGAAGAGCGCTTCCACGATTACACGGATCATCTGGAGCAACTGGACCAGAGCTTCAACGATGAGATCACGAAGCTCCACAATCAGTTCACAGATATTGAACGAGATTTCAACGAAATTCTGGTCAAGATTCAGGGAAGTCTTCCATCTGGCGATAAGAACATGGATGAACCGAATCAATGCTGCTTGAACGTCTATCAGAAGCTTCTATCCATACAAGCAGAATGCGAGCAACTCGCCGATACTTCTGTTAAACTTCTGAACGACAAAGAAGAGAAACAAGCTTTAATGGATGTAAGTGATGAGTGCTAATACAGTAAGATAAATATACTTGGATCGTTTTCAGCAAATGTTGGAGCAAATTGATTTGCTGAAATCGATGAAAGCCGATAAGGAAGATATCGAAGAAGCGTTGGCGGATAAAGCGGATGCTTGCACAGTGCACAGGAAGGTGTCTCACGATCAGTTCGACAGCGCTTGCGATGAATTATCTAAGGGAATTGAAGACGCCCTTGAGAAGTTGTCGCAACAGGTTAGTAAATATTTTTATTTGTGAAACGTGTATTGAAAATAATAGTTTGTTTAGGAACTCATGTGGCAAGGAGCTTTGGACAACATCCAATACGAAATTGGTACAAAGCTGGATAAAATGGATTTGGGTCCATTAAGGGAGTTTATCAACAACAAGTTGAAGATGCTTCAGGAAAGAATGAAGTCTTTGGCTGCGTTGAAGAAAGAGCAGGAAGCTGCTGGCACCAAGAGTAAATTGCTGAGGAACGTCAATTGTATATCATGTGACAAGGATGTGGTAATGAGGAAAGAGATGGACCCGTCGCTGAAGCCCGCAGCTCAAGGTCTACCTCCTACCAGAAGCATGGGACCGTATTTGGCTTACGAATTGGATGCTCTAAGAAAGCAGCAGAAAACGTAGATTTATCTAAAATTTAAAGATTAATTTAAATTAATCTATTAATTAATTACAGATTACCAGGCGCTAGGAATATGAACAATTTCGAAAATGCAATGAACGCCAAGGGTTTGAAAAAAACGTAACCTATTTTATCGTTGCTATTATTTAACTCCTTACAATTATCGTATATTTGTAGGGAAGATCACATATGCAATCGTTATTGCGGAGGAAGTCATACGATCACCACTCCTCAGCAAAGGGTGACGAGATTAGGTCACTTCTTAGCGCAATGGGGCTCCGAGGCTCAACCTCCTGAAACAATAGAAGAAAAGGTTTTGGTGCTTTTAGGTCACATAAAAATTATTTTTAAATTATTTTTTTAGAGATCTGTGACTCAGAGAGCTTCGGTCATGGTTCAAGGAGCGCCAATATCTGCAAGATCTACCGTGGCGGTAAGACAATTCAAGTTAGTTAACAAAATCAGCACGCTTTCTCATGTTTAAGATGGAAGAGGGAAAACGGGCTTCATCTGCTAGATTATCGCGTAAAGGTTCAAAAGGCTCCAAAGGATCTTTGAAAGGTACCTTGAATAATCATTACATTCGAAGAGGCAATAAAATGTTTATAATAAAACGATTTTCAGATTCTCATCTATTATTGGGTTCCGATCATTCCGGAATGAGTATGACTTTACAACTAATTATGTGTCTTATTTACTAACGCTATTGTTTGCATGTGCAGGAATGCCATCATCACATCATGGCCCATTGAAGAGCAAATCTTCTGTGAACAAGTACTAATATATTTATGTTGTGGGTTATGGCTGATTTAATCTCTTGATTTCAGATCAAAGACCAGTCAAAAGATTCCAGAAGAGACGGATTCTCAAATGGCTATGCACGGGGAAGAAGTAATTACGACTTTTGAACATGTGGAGATAACCACAGTGATCGTGGAAGAAGGTCATCCAGCAAGTGATGAGAAACCACCGTCGGAAGAAGGAGGTGACCAGGAGGTGGCGGCTGCAGCACCGTCTGCCGCAGCGCCGGAAGAAGGTGAAGCGCAGCCGCCGCCACCGCCACCGGCGGAAGAACCGCCGCATGCGGATGCACCGGAAGAAGGACAAGAAGAATAGATATGATAACGAAAAGAATTAAATTAGATGATAGTGAACGTCGACCGTTTCGGTCCGAATAAATGAAATTCAATAGAAATCTAATCTTCTTTTCATTTAGTGTAATGTCATTTTTTTGCGCAAGAATGCCTGTGGACTTTAATCTTGAGATCCGTTTATTTAATTTGGTCGGAGACATTCTGCCCTCTGACACGGGCGCAATCATTTTTTGAACCTCTTGACCTCGCCCCCTGCAGAGATTGTATAGTAAATAGACTCCGATGCGATTCATGTGTCGCCTCAAATTAGGTGCAAAAATTGTCTGCGGCGATGCGAAAATAAGTTCCTATCTGACCTTCCACACAAATATATTCAACAATAATAACAACAACTCTATCAAGGTGATATAATAAATTCAGGAAAAAATGTATTAATTATCAGATTTAAAATGCAAACATTATTACGAAGAATTTGATAAGAAAATAATACACAAACTCATAATTGTCCTGTATACAAATTGGCTTATAAAATTACAATTTAAAATAATTTTAAATAGGACGGATTAAATATTTTTTGTTATTATTCAATTCTTATTTTTTTAATTAATGCATTTTATAGCTATTTTTAGTCTTAAGGAATGATTCGATTAAGGAATGTCGAACTATCAGAAACACTTATTTCATTTCTTTACGGCTTTTCTTTTGGTGCTTATCGATTTTACCACTAAGAGAGTTGCATGTTTTCGAGGATTTCGGCCAATCCTCACTTTTATTGATTTTGTGAATTGAATCCAATCAAATTTAAACCGAAAGCATTCATATTTATACTACTCTTCCACTTAAATATTGCTTGATATGTTATTTTTATTTACTACTAACATCTGTACTACAAATTCTTCGGTCTTGTTAATTTAATGTTTAAATTTTATTTACCGATACTCTTTGCTTAACTTTCTAAGTTCTAATACTAAGAATTCAATTTTTTACATAAATAATAATCTGAATTAACAGCTATACTAAAATTATTTCCAAGAAATCTTGGTAAGGGTAATTCACAGGTCAATAAGTTGAAATGTGATGGAAAATAATCATAAGTTGCATCATAACAATATTTACTCATCAAAAAACTGTTTTACCCATATCATCTGTTAGTATACACAGTGAAAAAATTATATAATTATAAAAGATTTTCAAAAAATATAACATAATGTTTCGACATAATTATCTCCTATATATAATTTACATACATCTCAGAATTATCTCGTGATTATATTATATAAGATAAAAGTTTAATTGTTTATGTTTTTTCTTCATTCGTTTAAAAATGTACCTTAAATCAAAATCAGGATAAAAAACTGGTGTAATTTTAAATCTTAGTTTATTCATTTTCTTTGTTCCTAATAAGTTTTTCTAAATTTTTTACTGAAAATGCGCCATCTTCTGCCTTTAAGAATTTTCTAACATCTTTAGAAACTAATTGGATTAGAACCATATGGGTAACTAAATTTTTAATTTCTTTGGTGTTGTTTTCTTGGCGTAGACCTTAAATTGTTTTTTTTTATGTTAAATGAGGTTTAAAACTGCGAAATTCGTTATATCGAAGCTTCAAAAAGTAAATATTATTCATAGACAAAATATAAATAAGAAACCGCTACAAAGGTCTATAGACCATTGGTCTACAAATACATAGTTTTGTCATATTTATACAAAGTAAAATAATGTCCAGTTAAAAAAAATAATAATATTAAAACTTTGTCTCAAATACTTAAAAATTCATTGACCTTATTTGATTATTCCTTAATTGATTAGATTTTTAAAGCTTCAGGTCTATCATTCATTTTATTAATCCTTTAAGTACAAATGAAATCAACAACATAAATACTATAGACCATAGCTACAAATACTTAAAAACATAGTTTTGTCATATTTATACAAAGTAAAATAATGTCCAATTAAAAAAAAATAACATTAAAACTTTGTCTCAAATACTTAAAAATTCATTGACTTTATTTGATTATTTTTTTAATTAATTAAGTACGAATGAAATCACAAACATAAATATAGAAAACAAACAAAAACAAAATGTGCAACCGAACACGCGAAGAGTATAAGCATGTGATAAAGACGAGACAAACAAGAAATGGCATTATATGTGTGCGTTTTAAAAATAGGAACAAAATCATTCGATAAAGTGTAATGTGTAATTATAAGTGATCCGCGTCTGCTGGCTTCGAAGATAGCGAGGACCCCTCACTCGGCGATAAGCAGATTGACCTTTTAACATTCCCATTTTTATATTCCTTTCCTCCTTCTGTACCCTGCAGTAAATATAATTGTTATCGTACTGCGGGACGTGCAATTGTGTAACGTCAGCTCTTTGCGCAACCATATTTACTCTTTTCCGTAGATGCAAAGCTTGCAAACACGTATGAAAACACGCTGAAAACAACAAACAATAACACTTTACTAGCGTCAAATTATTTATTTTTTTCGACTGGGTCAACGAATTTTGCGATTTTTAGAAGCAAAAATCATACAGATTCACGCATGTTTTCTGAAGCAACATCAGTTATGATTCAAAAACGCAACACAATAAAATCACAAGACGTAGATGGATTATCAGTAACGTTAGCTGTAATTCCCATCATAAGATTAACGTTTCACTTCCCAGAATTCCTTACTACGATTCAATCATTGCTGATCCACGGAATGATATTACTTGAAATATTCATATAGCAATCAAAAATACATTAATTCATCTGCTTAATTAATGATCATATTACTAATTTGAACCATTCTTGTAGACCAAAAATACTTGTACAAATTACAGAGAAAATTCAATGAAAATTGAATTACTATTTTTTTTTAATTGAAAAATTCGATTGATAACTTATTATGGAACCTAATAAGTTTTAGTAAATATTTAATGCATTAACACAAATAATAAACATATATATTATATCTAAATAAACACAGCAAAAATTAATCAAATAAATAAAAATTAACAATAAGAAATATTAAATAAGTTTCATAAATTAGCAAAACGGTAATTAATTTTAAATTTATCAGACCAAACTTCTTATATTTAAATATACAGATACACATTTTTCAGAAAATTAAAATAGACAAACCAGATTGAATATCTTATCATTTGTACTTAATAGAGTTTTCGTACATATTGCCCAAGTAGAAGAAAATGATCTTTCTACATAGAACCTTGTAGGTTTCATGTGAGAAAATGGCTGTAAGGTAGTGTTATAACACCTCACTCAATAAGTTCGTAGGATGACAAATAGATAGAGCCTCTATCACCCATAATTTTTAGAAAGTTCCAACCTTCTGGCGACGCTTGTCAAAATTTTATGGAAATCTATCGTTCAGTCTAGAAGTTACAGTAGTTTTAGTGACGCTACTTTTGTAATTTTCAAAACATTGAAAAAATCTGAATTTAAAAATTTGTTGATAAAACATTGCTTTTTTATGGGAAAAAATATCGTTCAAGCAAAGCAAAGGCTTGATAAGTGTTATGGAGACAAATAGTAGAGAAGTGATTAACTGAAATTCAATTTTTTTCATTGTTTTGAAAATTATAAAAGTAGCGTCACTTAAACCACTGTAACTTCTGGACTAAACGTCAGATTTCCATGAAATTTTGACAGGCGTCGTCTAATGGTTGGTACTTCCTAAAAATCATATGGATTTGTCGATAGAGGCGTAGAAGTCATCTTACGAACTTATTGAGTGAGGTGATATTTTCAATGATTGTTCTTGATTTCTTCAGTTACGTTTTCCTAACTGTAATAATTCAAACTATCGTAACTACTATCTGACAGTGCTTTAGCCCTTCCATCACCTAAAGAAAGGAGATTTCGTAAGTTTTTCAATTTAATTAAAAAAGTCGTGAACCATGTACTAGCTCTAAAGAGTTGTAAAAGTCGTATGATCTAAACAGCTACATCCTAGAAGATTTCCTTACCCAAGTACGAACCTTGCATTTTCCAAGTTTAACTTGATATACTAGATTTACTATTCATCATCACGATCAACTCGAATATACAATTTAAACTTAATATAAATGGTTAATAATCTAAATCAACACTTACTGCTATAAGTTATAATTTTTTTAGAATCACTCCCAAAACTGGGACTGTTTGGAGTGATTTTTATCATTTCGTCTCATGTCAAATCATATAATGAAAGACATAATAGTTTTGGTAATGGCAGATTCATTCAACTAAAATAAATTCATATTCTTAAATTCTAGATCAGCGTTTCTCAATCGTATTTAAATGTTTAACGGATCACGAAATTGACAGCCATTGACAGCTGCCACCTCAGCACAAATATATTGGACCACGTGGCAAAAAGATTGTAAAATGCTGTTCTAGAGGATTATACAAAAAATAAAAAGATAATTTCTCAATTATAAATTTATGAGTAAAATCGGTATTAAGCAATGTACAATTAAAACTTGTACATTAAACAAATATCTTCATTTTTTTTCAGAAAATATCGATATTTTTGTTAAAATTAACCGGTAATTTTGATAATCATAATAGCCATAATTCAATTCTATATTACTTAATCATTCCTAGTTTTATCGAAAATCTTATAAATTATCTTGAAAGTTACAAAATTTTTATTTAGTTTTTCCTTTATATATGATAGTTTTATGCGATTTTAAACTCAGCACAATAATCTTAACTATAAAAGCATTTCTATTAATAAATACTAAATTTAGAAATACGTTTTTTTTACATAATTTTAAAATATATAGAAATGTTCAGAAATGCATGTTGAAAATAAAGTTTTACATTCAAGTTTCTCTGTAATTCCATCTTATGAATCGTATTTATGTAATTCATTTTTTCTTCGTACAACCCAACAACACACCTTTCCCCGTAAGATATTGCCCTTTTTATCGAACTTATTCGTAAATTATGCAGCTTGATTTCGTGCTGTACGATATATAGACTATAAAAGAAACTTATGAGGTATATTTCTCTTTTATGGCTATAACGGATACTTCAGAATTGATGAATAAATATAAGTTTGCAATATGTAACATTATTCAGATAAATCTCAAATATCCAGTTGTCGTATCCCGGGATTAAATAAACTCTGGACACAGTGGATTATCTCGTAATTGTTGAGTCTTAGACGGGTTTATGAATATTAAATACAATATTCTAAAATAACTTTATTATTTAGAGTAGTGTTTTTTATTGAGAAGTCAACTGGACAGTTAAGACTAACTTCTTCAGTTGACCCTCCAACTGTTAGTTTGACTAACTTCTTCTATTGGCCCTCCAACTAAGACTAAATTATATTATACAAAAATCTGTTCATTTCAAAAAGGGTATGAGTGGGGAAAGGAAGTGAGTTTTGACTACGTGGGTGTACAAAAGGTTTCTTTATCTGTGTAGACCCAAATATTTACGACCTATGAAGTTTCAGTTTGTGTTGATAGTAACATTCTTGGAAGGATGTACAGGCTATTCAAAATTATCACGGATACGCAACGCATGGGTTCCAATAATTAAGTAAAATTTGGTAGGCCTAATGAATAAACATATTAATTGTACAATAGTTAATAAAATGGTCAGAGCAATTAAAGTAACATTTAAAGTCCCAAGTAATCAAACGTCAAATGTGTATTCTAAGGGTTCTAAGGGTATGCAACCCATTGACCAAAACAAGTCCCTATTAGATCAATTATTATTCGGGAACGAATTTTAAACCTATTGTGATGCATTGCATAACAGCACAATTAAATTGGTCTCGCCATACGCAACGTCAACGGCATAAGTTTCGTGGTTTTGCTATTTTTAAATGGCATTGAAATTATAGACCAGTGTTTACCTAATGAAAAAAATTGATATTTTAACTGCGCAGAACGTGCGCAGTGTGTACATTAGCTGATTATACTTAGCAATTTAGATGCCTTACAGGTATTTCACATATAACAGCTGTTACATCACGAGGAAAGATATCAGTTTTGAAGTATCGTCCATCGATGATGCTTCCATAACCTAGTTCAGTGCATTAGAAGAAATATGATCGAGCAAGTGAAACCGAAATGCTGGAAAGTAATGACGAAAAACCGGAGAGCAAGACCTTTCTGCACAACGTAAGTTCGTGCCTTGGAAATGGCATACGCACATTGTTTGATTTTTATATGTTATCAACGAATAACATACATCATTAATAGTTGGCTGTTATCAAAGAGTCCTGCCTCTCTCACGACGATGATAAGAAGGTCACAGCCTCTCACTAATCATATATTTAGTGAGAGCCGAATACTAATTGCCTCAGACTTCACTTGCACTCATCGTTGAGCAGTTGTCTCTCCACATAAGACTGAACATTTAATTTATTGTTTAATTTATTTTAATCATGGAAGTTGTTAAGAATGTAAGTGTAGTTCGAGTGATTACCTCAAAAGTGATATTTTTCAATGATATTTAATCTTCTGATTTGTTGCAGTATCCATTGGCTAAAGCCTTCCTAGCTGGTTCCTTCTCTGGAACCTTCTCCACCATCCTCTTCCAACCATTGGATTTGGTGAAGACACGCCTCCAAAATCCAACTTCCGCTATTCTCAAGTAAGTTTACCGCTAATAATATTGAATTAAATATAATATTAATTATTTTATGGTTTGTAGCGCTAGGGCCGGAACTGGAATGGTCACGATTTTCGCTACGATTGTACAACAGGAACATTTACGAGGATTATGGCGGGGAATGGCTCCGGTGAGTTTTCAAATTATTAAATAAAAAAAAACTGAGAGAATTTACGTAAACGACTTGTAAGATTAACGATATTGTTATGGTAACAGAGAGGTTTCTTATCTGCTTACGACATTGACCTAATCGCGAATATTAATTGGTGTTGCTAACGTTAGGACTTCTCTTTATTTTAAATTGATAACAACTTCTATCTCGATTTACAGAGCATCACGCGTTGCGTGCCGGGAGTTGGATTGTACTTCTGCTCGCTGGACTACCTCAAGACCAAATTCTTTAAAGATAGTACTCCGGGGGCTTTACAATCGGTAGCCCTTGGGATGTTCGCTAGATGTATGAGCGGCGTAGCTCTGATTCCGATCACCGTTGTTAAAACTAGATACGAAAGCGGTGTCTACGGATATAATGGAGTCGCTTCCGCTCTCAAAGAGATTTACAAGACTGAGGGCTTTAAAGGCATGACTTGCGGACTTATACCAACGCTTTTCAGAGACGCTCCTTTCTCCGGCTTATACCTCATGTTCTACACCCAAACCAAGCAAATGATCCCTGAAGGTACATTTAATTTATTTTGTTAATCACAATCAATAACTAATAATTTGTAATTTCAGATTTGTTAAATACACATTACGCGACTCCCATGCACTTCACCTGCGGTATCACCGCTGGAATTCTGGCGTCAGTGGTGACCCAACCAGCCGACGTTTTGAAGACTAAAATGCAATTGTACCCTAATAAATTCAACGGCCTTTGGTCCGTGATGGTCTATGTTCATGGAAAGTACGGCGTACAGGGCTACTTCAAGGGAATGGTTCCTCGGATGCTGAGGAGAACCTTGATGGCAGCTATGGCGTGGACAGTCTACGAGTCCATCACGAAGACCATCGGACTGAAATGATCACTTAGTCAGATTCTCCATGTACATTGGGATATATGTAGATGGAGAATGCACGTTATGAATGTTGATGTTCTAACGAACAAAGAACAAACCTTTTAGAGGTCTCTTGTTCACTAACAATGATAGTTAACAATACTAAATTGGATGAAATTATTGTTGACATTGGCTGTGTTTTGTTATATTATACATATAATTAATATTAGCAGTGAAAAATTCTAATCATATATTTATTTATTGTTAAAAAATATTTATTTCTATTATATTGAAATGTACACTTTTTCAATAAATATCCGTGATATGAGATTGCACACATTTATTTTTCATCTTCCTTGATACGAATAATCTCTTACAAACAAGTTGATGAAAACATGTTTTGTTTAAGTATTTTTAATTACACTATTAATTAGTTCATTTTAAAAAATAGAACTTTTTAATATAACTAAACCTAATTGCAGAGTTTCTTAATTAATTTACAATTTTTATCCGAAACCTCGTATGCCATCAAGTCGACATCCGTCCAGGCTTTTCGGCCAACGGACGACGATCCACGAAAACGCCACTTCAGTGGACTATTACGAGTCGGTCTCTCTTCAGAGCAGCTCAAAATTCACGCTTAGTTTATAAAAAAAGCAACAATTAATTCAATACAATAAATATACCTGGCCAAAGGGCTATCGACCAAGGTCTTTCTGCCCTATATTAAATTAATATTTTGCAAATGGATAAAATAAATGTTTGCAATCTTTATAATTGAACTTTTTATACACGTGTGCACGAGAAATTGCCTATAATAAAGCAGTAATAACCTTACCTAACCAATAAAAGTGTACTTAATAACACTGGATGAGATTTTATAAATAATGTTTGTATGAAAAGTGGATGTTAAAATGCGCTCCCTTTCGTGCAGAATACTGAAAAGCAACTTGCTGAAGTGCAGAAACTATAAGCAGCTATGTTACAGAAATGTTTCAGTTACAAGTATTGCCTGTGAAAAGGTGTTCAAGAGAACTTTACTGGATGGACCGAATTTGAAGGATTTCTTCAAGAATGAGAACTTATCAATGCAGGAGAATGTATCAGAGGAAGAAGTTATACCATATTTGAAAGATGTAAAGAAGTTTGGTGGCAGAAGGAAAGTGTACTTTGATGTGTACGGGTGCCAGATGAATGTTAATGATACAGAGATCATATGGTCAATACTAAAATCAAATAATTTTTTAAAAACTGATGATTTGAATGATGCAGATGTGGTCTTAATAATAACCTGCGCTATTAGGGAAGGAGCTGAGACTAAGATTTGGAATCGACTGGAGTATCTGAAAGGTATTCGCAATCAGAAGTTGAAGAAAAGCAAAAATGCAACTCCTATGAAAATTGGAATTTTGGGCTGCATGGCTGAGAGATTGAAGCATAAAGTGTTGGAAATTGATCAGAGTGTGGATTTGGTGGCTGGACCTGACAGTTATAAGGATCTACCTAGACTCTTGGCCTTGACTCAGAACAATCAGACTGCTGTTAATGTGCTGCTTTCTTTGGATGAGACTTATGCAGATATAATGCCAGTCAGGCTAAATGAAAACAGTATATCTGCTTTTGTGTAATGTCTAGAATTTGTTAATTTTATTGGATTGTTATTAAATTGTTAATTGTAGGTCCATAATGAGGGGATGTGATAATATGTGCACGTATTGCATAGTGCCTTTTACGAGGGGACGTGAAAGATCGAGGCCCATCAGTTCGATTTTAGATGAGATTAAGCAATTGCGGGATCAAGGCGTAAAGGAGATTACGCTTCTCGGGCAAAACGTGAACAGCTATAGGGATTTGTCGGAGCCCACCGCGAAGACGAGCACGAACTTAGTTAAGGGTTTCAAGACGGTCTACAAGAGCAAAGTTGGTGGTATGAGGTTCGCCGATCTGCTCCATCGCGTGGCTGAGGTTGACCCGGAGATCAGAATCAGATTCACCAGTCCGCACCCCAAGGACTTTCCAGATGAAGTCCTGCAAGTAATTATCGCTGCATCATTTGATCGAAGAGTAATACAAGATTTCGTGTAACCGCAGGTGATTCAATCGTATCCGAACATGTGCAAGAATCTCCATTTACCCGCGCAAAGCGGAAACTCGAACGTATTGGAAAGAATGAGGAGAGGATACACTAGAGGAGCGTACCTTGAACTTGTGGATCACGTGAGGAGTTTGCTACCTAACGTGGCCTTAAGTTCGGACTTCATTTGCGGTTTCTGCGGCGAAACGGACGAGGAGTTCGAAGATACACTCAGCCTCATCGAAAGGGTTGGGTAATGTAAAACTTCTCCGTTAAATTTTCATCATCTAATCATTAATTAATTTCAGATACAACACAGCCTATTTGTTTCCGTATAGTATGCGGGAGAAGACGACGGCGCATAGAAGGTACAAAGATGATGTACCGCAGGAGGTCAAGCAGAAGAGGTTGGATAGGATGGTCGAACTGTACAGGATGCACGCGAATCGATTGAATCGACAGCAGATCGGTAGTTTGCAGTTGGTCTTAATTGAAGGATCAAGCAAGAGGTCGAGTGCCTTTTTGGCCGGTCGCAACGAAGCGAACATCAAAGTCATAATACCTGGAGAAGATGAATTGAGCTCGAAGAGCGGCACGGAACAGCGCAGCATCAGGCAAGGAGATTACGTCGCGGTGCAAATTCACTCGGCCAATTCACAAGTGCTCAAGGGGATTCCCCTGTATTTAACCACATTAACAGAGTTTTACAGGGATAAGTACATGTACCGGGATAAAATCGATAATCTTAAGTACAGTAGCATAATGTAAAGAGTCAAAATGTGTATATATTTTATTTGTATGTTGAGTTTAAAATTATATGAAAGAAGTTTTTAATTTAATTGTTTGTTATTACCATTATTTTTAGTATAACCATAAAAATCCATTACATCATTAAAAAAAATATAGTGCAGTGTGTAAACTGATGAAAACTAAATTGTTACTACTCCTAAAACAAGATTATTATGTAAATCGGTCATAAATTGGAAATCAATGAAATCAATCAATAAAATGATAAATATTGTAATAATGAGTTACAGATATGTAAAAATACAAAAAAATGTTTGTGTTCAAATAAACTGAAAGTAAAAACGATAATTTTAATCATCATTATCATCTTGCAAGCCCTTGTGAGTTCCATGCACTCGTACTCTTTAAAATAAAAATAAATTATTACGTAATTTGACTATGAATTTGTGTTGTTACCTGTAAACGCAGGTATAATCTGGATTTCCATGGTTTGAATGGAACTTGATTTCGACGTAGTGGAAAGCCTTGCTCGACTTGGTTATAGGGAAATATTGGACAGCACTAGAGTCCGTTTTGTAATTAAATCTGCCTAAAAATACACCTGCGTGATCTTCAGGATACAGTAATCCCTGAAAGGTGAAGTAATGGGAAATTTATAGTTTTGTTAATAATATGGTTATTGGTACCCAAGCACTAAACTCGTTTGGAGCTGAGGAAACGTCGTGAGAAGGAGCTACAGATTTCGGAATATGCTCCAAGCTGATCCCATTTATGTGAATTAGAGTCAAGAGTTTTATGGCCACAGCTCCGGAACTTCCCTTGAAAGCCCAACACTCTCCAGGAGACACCGAAGGCTAATAATTATAATATTTGATATAATAGACTTTGATATACTTCAATGTGCGAAACCCTACGTGCAGGATAGTTTGTGGTCCCTTATTGGATGCGCACAGCGTGTATCCAAAGAACGAAATGATATTCCCCGCTGTATACTCGATGGTGTTCCTCGTGGAAACTATAGTAGCGCCTTCAAATAAATCAATTGAAAACAAGTTATTTAAAAGTTAAACAAGGCTTAAGAAAAACCGGCAGTTCCCAGAGCGTAATCTGGTTTCCCAATTTTATCCGCGCCGTACACCTCCATAGCAGTCTTCACCGCCTTCTGAACGTCATCCTCTTCCGACAAACCTGAAAATCAAGCGAAATAACACTAAAAAAATGCAATAAAACAAACAATTTATTATGATTTCGAGAAACGGCACACAGTTAGAAGAATCGCAATAGCTTTCTGAGATAATCTGACTTGGTGTTCTTTCGCTTACAGTTCCCCTCGACACTCTCCGCTTTCCCATCTTCATCAGCGGATTTCTTCAGCTCCGCAAACATCTTGTTCACGTCCTGCACCAATTTGCTGGTGTCTTGCTTAGCTTTGACGATGAACTGCATGTTATCTTTCATCTGGCAGATTTGCGTTTTGATGCTGTCTAATTCGCTCTTCAGAAAGGTATCCTCTTGCTGGTTACCAAAGAATTGGTATTTATCTTTTAAGACGGTGATGGAAAGACCGATCAAACCTATGCAAATAATTAAACAAACACCAGTATTGATACTTAAACTTAGCTAAAATAACTAACAAATTGTGAGGAAGACGAATCCGAATTTCATGAACTTGCTGCTTCCTGAAAAATCAGGATCCGAGCAGGGATTCAAATGCGTCCCATTGGAATACATTCCTCTTCTAATCGAAGCCATGTTGAGAGCTTCTGGGACAATGAAGGATGATTCGAAGACGGTGCTGTCGTTTGAGGGTTCCCTCCAACAAGAAGCTAAATCGAAAACACATTTATTCTTTTATATATTTCATATATTGACTTTTAAAAGACCTGCTAATCTCGTGTTGTACTTGTGTCTCCTACGAAAATTTCCGGGTTCTGAAATCAGCAGAAGTAGTTAAATGCGGAAGTTGCGGATTTTTTTCTACCAACTTGTTACGTCTACTGGTGTGTCTGGGAGATGTTCACCTTCTGATTCTGCTGAGACCGAAAGTAAAAGTCAAATAAATTTATAGACAATTGGAAACTGTCACTGCAGTGCAGGCAGTTTCGATCGGGAATTATAGGTTTTACCAATCATGCACACGCTGTTCTGGGATGACGACCTCAACATCTTTACGGAACCAAAGAAATAATGCGATACAAGTATACAATTTCTTGCACAATCTTTGAGAATACTTCGAAATACAAATAATTGATGCTTACTTGATTAAAATGTTTATAATATTGATATATTTAATTTTATTTCTAATATCGATGTACAAATATTTCTGAAGATTACTTTTACTATTTTTAATAAGTTTAAAAGACGAATAAATATGTGAAGAAACAGATCCGAAACTGATTCTTACAGAACTTAATTGCAAAATAAATGGTAGTACAAAATGGTTTCATAATTTTATTTTATAAGAATTTTTTTTAAACCTTTAATATATTTGGTAGAAAACTAATAAACTTGTTGAAAAATAAACTGAAATAATAGATTAATAGAATGGGTTTTTGAAAATTATGTAAGCTACAACAATTGTATATTAAGATAATGACTTCCTATAAATTAAAATAATGTTTTTTATATAAAGAAACTATAGTTAAATTTTAAAAAAATAATAGGTTTTTCATCTCAAAAATTTTACTTTGCATGTAATTACTTGGGATGATATATAAATTGTTGTTTGAAAAATGAATTGCAGATTTGGAATTTATTTTCTATATAGGAATAAATCTATGTTTATGATTGTGTTTATCTCAATTTTATTTATATAATTATCATTATAAAATATTATAAATTTTATGTGTTTCATCTTTGATTTTGTAATGGATTAAATATTTGTCACAGCCTTCAAATTTGTTCTTCAAGAAATATATCGAAAGGATAGGCTGATTCAGAAGCAGAAAAACCTAGATTTTCGTTCTTTCACAACCAATTTCTTTCCAAGAATCGCCATCAAACATTCCTTAAACTCATCCAATCCTAGTTTCTGGGTTGCCGATGAGAAAATAACATCTTCGGCTTTGATAAATTGTTTCATTTCCTGTCCTCTCATCGATGCTAATGTCATGTCTTCGACCAAATCTAGTTTTGTGCCTGAAATAAAATACTTTTTAGTTTTACTTCAAATCATTGTAAATAGTTTCTTACCTAATAGAATTATAGGAGACTCACTATTCAATTGATCGTCGTCCATCCACAGTTTCGCAATGTTATCTAAACTGTCCGAATCGGTCATGTCGTAGCACAAGACCAGCAAGCTCGTCTAAAATGTATTTTATCCGAATTGTTGCGTTTCTTTAACCAATAGTTTACCATTTTGTACCAGACTCGGAGAACCTCTTCGTGATGCTGTATGTTTTCCGTATCCATGATGTGCACGTCGATGGTGTTGTCTCCGATGTGCAAAGTTTGGATTGGTCTCCGGTTTCCGTACGCTTCGATGAACGTCGTTTTACCCACGCCCACGTCGCCCATGAACGTTAAGGATACGGAATGGTGTTGGGTTCTTTTCAACTCCAGGAAATCCGAGTGAACGCTGTAAAAGCCTTCGGTTTTTCGACTCATCGATGGATTTCACATTAAACATCACGTCGAGTGGACTGAAGCGACAATGGGCGTACTCACTAGTATAACTTATAGATTACAACCAACGATTAGATAACGAATATCATCAGCATTACAAAAATATTGTTAATTATATTCTATATTGAATCGGGTTCTGTAATAAGATTTAAAAAATATTCTAATGATTTAATGACATATTTATAATTTATATTACGAATTATTATTTTAAATAAATTCCTATAAAACTATTTAGTAATTTATGGTTCAATTTTTATTCAAATTTATTTCAAAATTACTTTTCTACTAGATGCAGATGCAAATTCTATTAATATATAATTAGAAAAGAATTTTGATAACTCTTCAGAAAAAAATCCTATTAACATATAGTTTTTTTTATAGAAAAAAAATCAATCATTTTTTATTATACATTAGTGTTTTAAAATACTATATTTTTTATTAATTAATCAATTCAATGATTTTTGAATATGTTGTTACTTTAAAAGTAATTTTTATTATTTTTTAAATCAATTTGTAATCCGTAATACTAAAATTGAATAATTGTACTTGTTATGTACATTACAAAAATTTTTAGATAAATTTTCACAATTCTAACTTAGTATTAGAATGCAATTTTGCAATGTTAAAACTTCTTTAATTATATATAGTTTTTTAGTTAATTTTTGTTATTTTTATTAGAATGTTGGTGTTTTAGATAATGTAGATTTGCTGGAAATAAATAAAGATTTATAAATAAAATATAATTTTATTTAATATAAAATATTGTTGTACAGTTTCCTCATCATTCATTTAAATATCTTCTTTATATATTATATATTTTAATCTATTAACAAATAGTTTCGATTTAGTATTTACTTCTAGGTTTTTTTGTTTAGAAAATAAAATAAAAATAAAAGTTTACAAATGTAGGTAACAAAGTTTATGAATGCGCACGAGTTCCATCAAACTTTCTTTAATTTTACACTAAACTCGAAGCACCGATGCATTCAGTGTCCAATGGTCCTGAGAGACTGGGTGAGTTTCCCTTCGAACTGCCGTAAACTTTGGTGCTGTAACCGGAATCGTTGTTCGTATCCCTATCGACGACGTCCTGCGGATTCTCCAACATCCTCGTCGTGCTCTCGAACATCTTGTTGGAGTCGAGGAGTCGCGAGGTGCCCTCCTTCGACGGATCGAGCACCCTAAGCTTCGCGAATCTCGTGTTCAGGTCACTGTATTTCGGATTCGAGTCCATGTAGCGCACATTCTGCTCGCAGAATTTCGGATCGTAGAACCTGGTCAGCTCCAGCCGAGACGTGGAGCTCTCCAAACGGCCCACATCTAGACGATTCTCAAAGGTATCCAGATGCGGTGTCGAGCTGGAGAAGTTCTCTTGGATCTTCACGATGGGCTCGATGTACCGCATGTTCTCTGGACTGTAAACACCACTTCTACTCCTGGGGGCTTCCAACGGGACATTTTCGTAACTCACCAAGTTCGATTCGCCCATCGGACCTAAACCTTGGGGCAACCTCAGAGGCTTGTCCTCGTCGTCGCTGCTCTCGCTGTCGTTCTTGCTGTCCTCCACCTGCTGCTGAAGCTGAATCTTTGCCACCAACTCCTTCACCGACTTCCTTGGCTCATCGTCACCCTCCAATTCATCCATGCTCCTAAAACATTCCAAATTAAATTAATACCTACTCAAATATTACTATTATTTATTGTAACTACAACACCTTAAAATTTAAATTAATTATTTTTTCTCCAAAAAGTATTAAAGTCTCATAAAATAACGTTTATTGTTTAAATGTAAATGATAACTTTTTCTGGATACAAAACTAATGTAGTTTATTTGGTTCTTTATTTTCGGGAATTATTTCGAATTTTTTCTGTTCATCATATACATTTACAAAAATGTTACTTTTGTGTTTTTTATGAATATATATATATAATAATGTGAAAATAAGAAGCGGAAGATCTATGATCAATGAAATAACTCTGAATCGGAATAATTTATTGAATATAATAATTATTATTAAGAGAATAAAATAGAATAACAATAATTAATACTTTTTTTCTATGATTCTAATTAAAAAATACTTTAAATTTGATATGTAATTCAGTAAATTGTCATAGAATATGGCCATTAAACAGAAGACTTCATTTAATATGCATTATTTTGTTAAAGTATAATAAAAATTACTAAAATAATTGGGTTTTTATAGAAGAAACACTATAATTATATAATAAGAAATAAATTTAAAAAAACTTATGAATAAAAAAAGATATGTTATAGATTTAGTTTATATGGAATATTGGGTATAAATATCTTAAATGTAAATTTTAGGTTGGTTTATAATTATTTTCTAAGATAAAAAAATTCTCAACAAAATAAATGTTTCAAATTATTAGTAAATAATTAAACATACGTTTGAGATATAAATAATTGTACAACTATTAAAATGTTGATAATTACCGAATACATGTAAATATTATTATAAAACGATGTATTTCAACTCCAGCTATCAATCTTCGCATTTCAAACCACGGATATTTTAATATATTTAATGTATGTTATTAGATAAACTGGTTTAAAATAGTCTCAAAGCCTCTAATCTTGACTTGCAGCTGTAGCGAGAGCATTCGCGAATCAATGGAACAGCAGCTAAATACGTCGATTATTTTTTAACGTCTGCACTGGAATCAAGTAAATGGAATAAAATGAAAACGATTGAAGACACGCATTAGAAGTTATCTAACTGCTTTTAATAAACAACCAGATGTAAAATATCCACTTGAATTTCATATAAAACTTCTAAGTTTATGTAATGTGTTAATTTTAGATGCAGTAAGTAATAACATATTTATTAATTAATTGACTGAAATTCTCATAACTTTGATTTGATTTTATTTATTTAAAAAATCAATTATTTTATTTTATAAGAAGAAAAGTAATAGTTGGAAATAATTAGCAATCAAGAAAAGAATGAAAATTGTTAAGTTTATGAGATACAATCATGATACAAATTCTTGGAATTTTTATAATTATATATGCAGTACTTTCCAAGTAACATGTACAAATAATTATGACAATTATTGTTTCTATTATCTAATATGATGTTAAGTCTATTAATTACGTTATGAACGTAATGTATATCACATACATGTAATTAATCTTATAATAAATCAAGTGTAAATAGAATTGCAATTATATATAGCTGATATATTATACGTAGGAAGCCTTAGGTCTACAACCTTTTGTGTTATTATTATTCTACAGGCTGCATTATATATATATATATATATATATATACATGATGATAATTAAGTACCTATACGCAGTAACATGATTACGTGATTTATTTAAAATTGTAGTGTACACTATCTATATTGGAATCTAGAAATTAAGTAATTATGTTTTTCTTATAAATTGTTTCGACACTATTTTACCTCTATTTGGATCTTATCTACTTCCATTTAGTGAGATACACATCATCTCAAGTATTATCTTTGAATATATTAATAGAGCATAAATCTATGATAATCTTTTGTATAACACGTTTATTCTCTAACGTAATTATAGAATTGCAATAAATTTTGTAAATACCGTGATGTGATCTTAAAGATACTCAAAGTTTGGGGAAGTCCCTAATCATTTTTTAACGAAAATTTATTGTCATTATTGTATTGATTATAAAATTCATTAATGAAACTTCTTCAACAGGCTTCAACATCTATTAACAAAATTTCTTCCCAAAAAACATATGACCTTTCTTGTTGATTCAAAACTTTTCAATATAGTAAATATATATGAGTATATAATAAAATTGAATAATTTAATAATTTTGCCATAGTACAAACATTCCTACATTTATTTGGTTTTATAATAATTTAATAAATAATTTTTATTTTTTTAATAAAATCGGTTATTATTGGACCGTAATTCTCAATTATGCATTAAAAGTTCTGTTACTAGCTTTTAAAGTACACATTAATTTGTTAATGAAGGACTTGAAATATGTAAAAATCAATCAATTAAGTTGGTTATATTAGTATTGTTTAAGTTTGATTTTCAAAGAAGTGATTTCTATTGTAAATTAATTTGGTGATTTATGAATGTTGTGTTTTACCTTGCCGTGAGTAATGTTGATTTCCTGTGCTGATCCAGGACTTCCAGACTCCTAGATCTGGTGAGAGTGGAGACTTCGACTTCTCTGTTGTGGGGATGAACGCGCTCGGAACGTCTCTCATGGACACCCCTGCTGAGTTTCTGCTCAAGTCCTGCCACCCTCTGACCCAGCTTGACCTGTGCTTTGTGCAGCTCTCGCTTATCCTTCTCCAATTTGGCCTCTAAATGCCTGAAGAGCGGGGCGCAGTAACAAGTGTATCCGACGCCGACGGGGCCCTTCCTGATGTTTCCCCCTAAATCTAAATAATACTGCTCGCCCCTTTTCAAGGGCTCGTGAGGTAAGCTGTCCAAGCGCGGCGACGGAAACGCCTCCGGATCCGGATAGTAGTGACATCCGTAGGGCGACCAATGTCTTGACTTCTCCAGGTCATCCGGCACCTCCGGGTCGAACCTCACTTTGCTCTTGCCGCGTTTCTTTCCGCGCGACTTCTTATCCTTCTTCGAGGCGGGACAGTCGTCCAGTATCTGCAGGATCTCGTTCAGGTCCTTCCGCAGGGCGATATCTTTGGCAGTTTCGTTTTGTTTATTGCGGACGGCTCGATCGCAGCCCGCCTCCAGCAGGATCCTGGTCAGCTTCCTTCGGCCCATCGCCGCAGAGATGTGCAAAGCCGTGTCACCATTCTTGTTTTGCTCGGAGACTCGGCATTGCGCAGAGATGAGGATACGAGTGACTCCAGCGTGACCGTAACGCGCGGCTGTATGGAGAGCGGTGTCACCGTAGTTATTCTGCAGGTCCGGATCGCAACCTGCGAGCAGCAGCTCCCTGCATGACTGGTTATGGCCGTTTTGGCAGCATAAGTGCAGCGCCGTGAAGCCACCCGTGTTGCACTTCTGCAGGTTCGCTTTAGCAGTCGCTAGAAGGGATACCGTACGGCTGTAGCCCTTCCAAGCCGCTTCATGCATGGCACTATTTCCATGCTGAAAAATCAAAACCAAATAAAACAATTATTACAGTATTACATTACATTTTATCTATATTAATACAGAAAATACAACACTATTCAACGTAGAAAGAAAATTTTACTAAAATAACTAATTCATTCATTACAATTCATCGCTTGTTTATTAAAGTGAAGCGAATCTCATAGTTTTATCTGTTATGAAGTGTTAATTTTATGTAAATTAAGTATATTTTTTAAAATTAATTCTACTCATTGGTATTTTGTGTTAATAAAAATATTAAATATATTTTTTTTCTTATTCACTTTTTTTACAATTTAATTTAATAATTGTATTTTAATGCAAGTAAGAAAATAATATAAGATAGTTGAATAGAAAATATTGTTTTTTGCTTGATGGATATAATTCGTTTTATGCAAATTATCTTAATGAACAAAATAATACATGATAATACTACTAGATAAGTTATTGACACTTGCGTGTAAAGTAATTGCTATACATTAATTCAGGAACTTGATTGAAGTACATGTTTTTCTAGGTTGTATTCACTTCTGTGCATTTAAATTTCTACAAGATCATTAACGGTCATTTACTAAGAAAATTCATTAAAACATATTAGTTTTAATTTGTTTAATTCAGTTAACATTTAACAAATTTGTTATGCAAAATTATTACTCACTAGTATTTTTTGTCAATAAATTAATATATTATTAAAAAAAAATGAAGCCAAAAAATATATTAAAACTATTTTACTTTCTCGTGTCTAACTAGAATAATTTAATAAATTTATGTAAATTGGATACAATAAAATTAAAAATTAAATTTATAAAATCTATATTATTCAACCATTTCTATTATAGACATTGTCACATAACATAAAAATATGTTAGTATAAATGTGATAATGATGTGAAACATAAAGAGAATAATTTATCATGAAATTAGAAAAATTATCGGAAGAAATAACCTTCTATGCTAATAAAAACACTTAATCTGAAAAATGCATGGCGTTAAGCGAATGTACGTTAATCAAATATTGAATTACTATTAAGTTCACTCAAACGTACTTCAACAATTGTAAGTGACAAACTTTAAAAGAAACATCGTAAAACTTTAATATATATTAAAGGGGTGACCAAAACGCGGCTCGCAAAAAATCAGTATTTCAATTCACCGCATTATGTAATAGATAGTAATTGTTATAAAGTAATATATTTGTATTCAAGTATAAAAAAAGAGAGTTTAACTTACGACGCTATCCTGCTTGTCGACGTCGGCGCCGCGCGCTAGCAGCATTTTAACGACTTCCTCGTGCCCATCGGCGGCGGCCCTCTGCAGCGGCGTGCAGCCGGCGCCGTCAGGGCTGTCGATCTCCCGGGGGGCGGCCACATTGAGCAGCAGACGGATGACGGGTCCGTGGCCTGCACTGGCCGCAAGGTGCAGGGCCGACCTTCCAAGTTCATCCCTCGTGAATCGGACCGATCTCGCGTTTCCCAAAAGACGGGCGCAAGAAGTCGCGTCTCCACTACTTGCGGCCGCCCTCAACGCACCACCACCACCGCCCCCTCCGCTCATCCGGTGTCAGCCATCCTTGCTGAAACAAAACATTAACTTCAACGAAATTTCTAAATAAACATCAATGATAATAAACTATCTCGTAGATAAATACTAATGGTCCCATCTGATAACAACCATCACTTCCTGGGACCGAAATCAATTAATAATCATCAACTGAAGAAGTGCTTTTAACTCGTAAATTTTCAGACACCGATAGTCAAGTCGTAATCTTACGAGTAGATATTTTAATGTTCGTTTTACTATTTAACTTTACGATCCTCGCGTTAATTGAAATCAAGACATATTTTAATCACAAATTTGTTCCAAAAACGGACATTTTACAGCAGGATTATCAGATTTCATTATATTTTATTTCCCAATTAAAAATACGCTGTATCAAATAATATCTACCTTTCAGATTTTTAACATAAATTAAATTGTTTAAAAAATAAAATTACAGCAAAACAAATCAATTTCCGAAAAATTATAATAATTAAAAAAAATATATATTCACATTGTATTATTATTTATTTGAAAAGAAACTAATTATTATTCACATTAATTAATTATATATTAGTTTTTTTTGCAAATAAATTTGTTAAAATTTTTATTTTAAATTATTTTGCAGCTGTTAAAGAATGCACTGAAATACCTGCAAAACTTGTTGCAATAACAACACGTTTTCTTTAGAGTAAGCGTCTTATAATGAAGATTTACAGCGCCTAGTTTCTATATCTGTTTCAATGATGCGTAATACGATATTATTTTATATTAATAGTCGTTCATCGAACTGAGTACAAAATACTATTATATCGAAGGTTAAATATAATTTATTTTTTATTTCTGCAAACATTCCTATATGTAACTCAATGCTTGTGGTAGCATTAGTACTTTTTTATTAGCAAAGTTTGTATTTTTAAAAGAAGTTATTTTTTCAAAAATAGTATTTTTGTAAATTTATTAACCACAATTTTTTAAAATTATTATTAATATTCATTATATAATAAATAAGAATCGTGTTATAATAATTACAAATAATATGTACAAAATTAATACGAATATGTCTATAAGAATTAATTCAATTCACATAATCTCTTGAACTGTTAATTAGACTAGACACTCATAAAAATTCATTGTATTGTTATTAACTTCAATAACTGTTATTATTATTCTTAGAGAACAGTTATTAATTAATTAGAAACGTATTCGCGAAGTGGAAGTAATTATGGGCATACATTTTACGAAATAGAAACAGCGACGTGGAAATTGCATACGTGGCTATGCTATTTTAGTAATTGAATTTGCACTCCAATCGTTAACTAGTAATTATCACTTGTAACTATGAAAACCATTGAAACACTCTTTTATTGTTATTGTAATGGGTTGCATTTGAAGCAGGAAATGGAACGGAAATAAAGGAAACCCTTTGTTCAACTTTGTATAGTTCACTTTTTCAGCTTAATTAAAATTAATTTGAATTTATTAAATTAGTTAGTTGTATCAGCGTGTGGACATCTCTAATATTTAGGGTACTGTGACAGATGTTCTTTTTTATTATCGCTAGTTTTTTTTTGTATTTAGATTAGATTAGGTAACATTAGCATATTTTAACAGTTTGATAATTTGGGATCAGGAAATGCAATAATTGACATCCTACAAATATAAATAATTTAAACCATAATAAAACCCATAATTTTTATTTATAAATTAATTCTAAGTAATCATTTAAATTCAGGAAATTCTTCATTTATTGTAAAAAAAAATAAAGATAATCATTATAATAAACATTAAAAATTGCAATACTAAATAATAGGTTAAATTTTGAATGACAGCTGTCAAAATTGCAAAAAGGTTAACAAACGTAATAGTCTTCGCCAATGTTACACAAAGTGAGATTCAGGTGAAAAAGTTACATCGCGTGTCAAAAAGGTTGAGAAAAGTAAACATTTTCACCTGCATTTCTCACCCTATATAATTGAGTTAAATTTTTAATGGGTCACGAAATGACAGCTGTCACTTTGCGGCCAAGTGAGGAACTGGTGAAAATCTTATGACATCTCGCAAAAAAACTGAAAATAGACTTAATCGGTGTTTCTCACCCAATGAGTCCAGGTATTAGGTTGCATTGACAGCTGTCACTTTGCGTCCAATTTAAGAACTGGTAGCTTATGTCGCGCGCCACAACCATTAAACAAAGCTGTTTACTAATCATATCTGTCAAATATATATTGAAGACATAACCTCAACAAATATCAAATTTACAACATCAAAATATATCATTTTTATAAAAAAAAATAAATATTACATTTTGGTAAAAATAATTCTATAAACTTTAGATATATTTTTCGTCTCATCTTTTTACATAAACATAATTTTAATTCGTATTTCATAATTATATTTAAATAATTGAGTTTTTGTAAATGTATTAATAGTATTATTTATATTTTTTGTTCTTCAACATTTTTAATATTATCGATATTACATAAAAATAACTATATTTCATTTAAATATATTAAATATTAAAAGGATACTTCATAATTATTGTAACAATTTTTGATAAAAAGAAACGGTTATAATTTTGTGTAAAATAATAAAATAACTACAAGTATAATTTATTTAATATCCTTTTGAGCTAGATTCTAAATAAACGTAGTTGTAATATAAATTTCAACCAATAATTGACCTTAATCTCCTGTAATTGGGAAAAAGAACGTGAAATGCTTCCGTAATTTGCGTTACAAATCACCAATCGGCAAATAAGAAAAAAATAATAATTCATAAATAGAAATAATCTTCGCTGCATTAGAGAGACTTGCCTTTCATCACGCGAAATTGGTTTTAGTCCAACTAAACAGACCTTTAGAAAAAAGTGTTAACTAGGTCAACAGATTTCGATTGAAGTTTTTTCATCGCCTTGTTTCGAAAATCTTTGCGACAGTTCAATATATATCTGGCTCGAATTAGATATGTTTATGTTTTCATTCTGTTAACTTCGTTCCTTCAATTAATTGGAAAGAAACGAACGAACGTCTCCATTTTATCGTTGATTTTTTCCCGAATCTAATATATTTTAATTACGCTGAAACGACAATTGAATTCAATTAATTAAATAGAGGCTTTCTTTTCGTTTCCCTTGGCGACATTCTTCATTTAATTAACAGTCACTACGGAAGAATTTAATTAATTAAGAAACCACGATCGGTTTACCTATCAGTTTTTCTACAAACATTTTCTTTTTTGCTCCGTCCATCCCAATCAACGTCCATCCTAACGAACCACAGCGAAACGTTCATTATTTACAATCCATTACTTTGCTATTTATTTAGTTCTTGGATTTAAAGCGAATACCTCATTTGATTGACAAAGGCATTCAATGTTAGTATTCTTGAACTCTTTCATTTTCATTCTCATTTTTTTTGTGTGTGTGTATGCGCGAGTATTTCTGTACGATATCGCCATTTGGAATCGGGGGCGATTTTCTGTCTCGTTATATTAAGAATCGTCTAAAAATAATACCGATTCGTCCAGTGAGCAGATATCCCTCAATCTATTTCTAAATCGGCTGAGACAATTGTGCGTGTGCTGCGGTTGCAAAACAATGCTTAGGCCAAGATTAAAAAAAGATTAATTGTCGTCCATTCACATCCAAAACAAACAGAAGATTTATGCCGAGGAGAGAAAGAATACTTAAAATTATCGTAATTAGCCTAGAAATAAATTGACATTAGAGAGAAATAGATTCTCAAGGAACTGTTCCAAAATGAATTAACAATGCCAAGTTTCATTGTCATATTGGCCTTCAAATATATTTCGCTGAAAACCACATTTTCATCACTTTTTTGTTCATAAATTATACAAAAAAATAAATAAATATTATTAATTTTGCTATTATTTGAAATATTTTTGTTATTTTGTGAATAATTTCAACCTTAGAATACATAGAATTAAATAATAATATATTTTTTATTTATATGTTTGCTATATAAGCATTTGCGGATGAATGGCGGAAATATCCGCCCAATCCTATATAGTAGAGTTTGCTTATGAAAATTATATGTAGGTTCACTGTGGGCGGTGATGGCGAACCTATGACACACCTAGTCAATTTAGGAGACACGATTCCTTTATATATACTATATGGTTCGGGAATATAAATAAAAAAGGAAAATATGAAACAGTTTTGGAATTTTCGCCCCCGCATAGAAAATCATTTTTGCTTATCACATATGAAAATATTTGGATGGAAATAACTTCCGGTTCATGACATGAAAATAATATATTTTTTTCGATTTTTGACATGCAGAGCTAGTTTCGCAATCACTATCTTAGGGATAAATATTATATCATAAATATATATTTTTTACCATTTTTTTATTTATTTATAAGTTTGTAGATATATGGCGGAAATATCCGCCTAATCTTTTACAGTAGAGTTTGCTTAAGAAAATTATATGTAAGGTCACAATGGTGATGGCGAATTTAGACCATTTAGGAGACAATTCTTTTAACATTATAAGCAAGTTAATGATATGGAAGATTTTGCTTAATTCCATTAAATAGTTTACACAAAATTATACATTTTTTTATTATGCAATAGAATATTTGATGCTCGAATTAGATATGTTTATGTCATTATTTATTTCATTAATTTAATTAATTAATTCATCGATTCCCTTTTTTTGTTTCTATTATATTTTAATTATATAAAAGAATAATAGAATTTAATTAATTAATTAGAGATTTTTGTTTAGTTCTTAAATTACTTAATTAAAATATATACTTAGTTTACTTATAATAATTAAGACAATTTCCGATATACGAATTCCCGTTTTTTTTTTCTGTGTCAATATGTTTCTTTCAGTTTTGTATATGTTTGAATGTTGTGTAAAATTTGTGAGACAATACAGTCATCATTATTCGTGCCAAGAAATTCGAATTCGATGTCACTGCAATATATGTAACTGATCTTGAAATACATTTTATAGAAAAAAACTTTTGAATGAAGACTTTTTCAAAATAGTAAAATTGTAAATAATTATTTTGAAACATAAACTCTTGAATTTTGAATTTTTACAAGACTGTAATAATATACAATAAATAATTTTTAGATATGGTAGAAGTAAGAAAATGCTTATATATTTCTAAATGTATTTTGTATAAAATTTTAAAAAATACGTATTTTATACCTCGTTCAAACGTTACTTCTAATTACGAAAATTACATAATGTCGTTGAAGATGGTGTTAGAAATTTATTGAATGATTATGATTTTTCAGTGCAAGATTTAGAAAAGAAAGAAAATGATTGAAAAAGTTCAATTGAAGAATTAAAAATGAGTAAAAAATTTAATACTAAAATTTATACTCATTTTCTTGAATGTGATTTAAATGTACAAAATTATATAAATCATTTTCATATATTTTTATTAATTTTTCTATGAGAAAAATTTTGAACAGAAAATCTACTTTTTACATTGTGTCCATGGGAGTTCTCACCTTAGGAATTCGCACTTTACTGTAATTATACATAAAACATAGATAATTGCATATTTCAGAAACAGTTGGTCTTTCTGTTGTTTGTATAATTATTATAACAACTAATCTTTTCATTATTCTCCACATATTAATTTAGTAACAAATAATAGAAAAAAATAGTTGTCAATATCAGTAATTATCTATTTTATTTTGGTTATAAAAAAGTGGTTAAACTTATTATAAAAATGAAAACATAAAATTCTAGTCTATTTAGTTAATTTTTAGAGTTGACAATATTCTTGTAAATTGAAAATTAAATCAATTTCGTGCAATTTTGTTACTTCTTGTAAAAAGTGTCTGTTATCGATATAAAAAAAATGTAGGTAAATGATTTTTATATTTTGCTAATATTTAAGAATATTAAAATATAAATTAGAAAGTAGAACTGTGACTATTTGCTGAATAAATAAATATAGAATGTATACATTTTCATTGACTTCAATTTAAATACTTTTTCTTGGATCATTAAAAGATGCTCATCAATTTATATGTTTGCTCTAAACGTATACAACGTATCATATATCTTCTTCAGAAAAGGTTCTAAAAAAAAATCAAGCAACTTTTAATATTTGGTAATATTTCTAATAATTATATTAATTTTTACTTAAGGTAATCGATTTAGTATTAGGAAAAAATATAAATTATTATAAATTATTTTTTTTAAATTAATTTCAAGATTAAAACATTACATATTTAATATATATTAATAATATAATGTAAATTATTTAAAAAAAAACATATTTTAAGTGTTTTTAGTTAAAATTTCTTTTTTATTATTTATATTTAATAATTTATTGTATTGGGAAAAATATGTAAAAAATACATGTAAAAAATAAACCACTAAAAAAAAACTTGACTGTATAAAGAAAAAATAAACAAATTATGGTATGTTTTTAATAAATTTTCAAACCGGATTATAGTGAATCCGGACTAATTGAGGTAATAATAAACGTACATTGTTATTTCAGAGTAACTTAGTGAGTACATTAATACTAAGTTACTTTAAAATAAGAATGTACGTTTATTACGCAGTTATTTCTACTACGCCGTAGTTTACAAAAAAATTGTCAAATACTTTTCTTAATCTATAAAAAAGTTTCAGAAAAATATTTGACAGTTTTTTAACAGATCAGTAATAGAAGAAAATGTTTCCTTAATTCTGTGGATTTTTGTTAGTTGATTAATCTTAAAAGTTAAATTATTGTTATTTATTTAATATTAAGTTTTAACAAGATATGTAAAAAAAAATAATTATAATATTATAAATTTGAATAAATATTTCAGATAATGAATCTTTATTAATTTTCATTTACTTCAAGTATCTTTTTATTATTTTGTTAAGTGTACAATACATTTTTACTTAACTTAACATATTGTAGCTTAAGAAATGAAATTTGAAAACTTACATATCTATTGAAAACGAAACGTCAAGCGTGTGTACTCTTCACAATTGAAAGCTCATATAGTCTTACGAAAGAGCATGGACCGAGTGCACTGGTTCGGAGACTTTTTTTATCTATTTATAACCAGGCACATGCATATACACACACCTTGGTTTCTTGATGGGGTCTCCCCAATGAGCTACGCCAATTTTCCAATTGGTCTCCGTTCGAAATTGAATAAAATTGAGCGATGATGCCATGAGGGAAGGCGCAGCTCCACTTAAATCATTATTATTAATCCAAATTGTTCCGATGAACGATGCTCGTAAACAGTCCTTCGATCTTTTCATGAAAAGGACATAAAATCCATTCAACGGACTTCAGAACTGAAGGATTGATGGCCGAGCAGTGGGTCGGACCGAAAGCGAAATCGCCTTCCGCAATTCCGCAATAATAGAATATAATTGCGATTTATTACCTGAACATTACACATAATTACGCCAATCTCGCGAATTTTCTTCACTCCTTTTACTTTTTTTATACGCGTTGTTTATGCGTAGAAAACGATCCACATGAATTACCAGTTGTTTTGCATCGGTTTTCACTCAAAGTTTTATGGCATTGTGTACGATTTTTTACTACCCTAATTTAAATTTAGTTTGTTTTGAAATTTGAAACCGTATATTAACCGATTCCTTACTGATCGCACTTTATAAAGTATTGAAATTATTTCCTTCAGTTGCAAAAGTTTGTTGACCGCTGCTCACAAGCAATTTCCAAGCTTTGACACAAGATGACAGCTGTCATTTCGAGATCCATTAAAATTTTTTAGGATCCCAACCAATTTGTTGGGAAACTCTGGTTTATTATATGTTGGTTACCATATAGTGTAAATACCAAATAGAGATCAAGTTACAACAATGGTTGAACCTAGGCGCCTATCCAAATTCGTCAGTACTAATCGAAGTCTTGCTTATTTAACTAAAAATACAAATTTGCTGTTAAAGTAACATATTTTGCTCCCAGATAAGCTTATGACGATCAATGACAATGACGTGTGACAGATCCATCCGAAAGACTAGTGGCGCCTCATCAAGAGCTACCGTTAAACTAAGATTCGATGAATACGCTACCACAATAGCCTAGTATACAATTTTGTGGATAGGGCGGATTTATCCGCCGTTTAATTGCAAAGTTGATTCGTTTAGCTTAATGATAAATCTATATCAAATGTCAAACTATCAAGGAAAACTATACATGAAAAAAAAAACGTGAATATATGTGTTTGTATAAAGTAATAATTACGATTTTTTACTACTACCCTACTACCCTAATTTAAATATATATCAAGATGACATCTGTGATTTTGATATTTATTAAAATTTTTACGCGGCTCAATTTTGGATCCCGACCAATGAGACACTCTGGTTTATTATATATTCGTTACCATATAGTATATATACTGAATAGAGATCAAGTTACGATAATGGTTAAACCTAGGCGCCTATCCAAATTCGAAAGTACTAATCGTAGCCTAGCTTATTTAGCTAAAATTCCAAATTTGCTGTTAAAGTAACATATTTTGCTCCCAGATACGCATATGACAATCAATGACAATGACGTTTGACAGATCCTTGTGAAAAATAAATGGCACCTCACCAAGAGCTACAATTGAATTAAGATTCGATGAATACGTCACCACAATGGCCTTATATACAATTGTGTGGTTAGGGCGGATTTATCCGCCGCTCAATTGCCAAGCTGATTCGTTTAGCTTAATGATAAATCTATATCAAATGTCAAACTGTCAAGAAAAACCATACATTCAAAAAACGTTAATATATAATTTGACGTTTCAATTGACACTTTTATGACAGTAGCAGTAAATTTTATTAACGAATTTCCCACATATAATAAGTGTTTGTATAAAGTTATAATTATAGTAGTCAAAGGCACTAATTACCTCTTAATTACAAAAATAATTAGAATAGGATAATTATTCTTGCTCATAATGATTTCGTAATTTTACAAAATGAAATTACTTTAGCTATAAAAATAATCGTGACTTTTCACTCTTAACAGATATACACTAATAATACTTCCAAGCTAAAGTAATAAATAATAATTATTACACAATTAAATACATTATTTTTTCTTACTCTTTTGAAAACTTTTAACGTTTGTTGCTCATTTGACAATATTTCAAATATTTTTAGATATTCATAAACTAAAACATATAAAACCATAATTGATATAATAGTATCATGTAATTTTTATTATTATTCTGAACATTACATAATAAATATTTTGATAATGGAAAACCTAAGCAATACATTATTTAAATACTTTTTAAAATAATTTTATACTGTTTTAAATAAATCTTTTTTAGTTAAACTTATTTGTAAATTTATTTCTTATTTTCTTGAAGTACAAAAGTAACTTATAAAATATTTTTATGAAAAATTTTTTATAATATGTAACATTAAAAAACATTTAAATATGATCACGAAGATCGTTTTCTCTGTACAGTGCATAAATTCATTTACTTAATATTTCATGCTATAAACTGCAAGTAATTTCAATAAGGAAGTAGTTATACCATTTTAGAATATATATATAATAGGAATACATAAATTATACTGTAGCGCCATCTCGCAGCATAAAAGCAACTAGGCGTATTCTGCTCGTAAATTCGTGTATCCATGAGCAGGCGTAACTTAAACCACAATTAAACATTCTACAACTTGTACTTGTCATTGCGTTTACAACCGAAGACTAACAAAAACTTAACTACTAACACTGCAGTTACTTGATTTCCCTTTGATGTTGCTTAATTATTTATTTATTTGTGTTCAAAAATCTCTCTTTTTTAAATATTTGTTTTGAAACAATATGACTGTTTTCTATTTATTTAATTGTCTTCAAAATATGTAACACTTAATTAACGCGCACATAAAAAAATACGAATATAAAAAACGCGCAGTGAATTTATTTGTTTGGAGCGCAAACATTTCCGCAACTCGGCAAGGCCGTGAATTGTTTCGGAAACTAAAAATAATAAATTGATTTCTATTTTTGAAACCCAATTAGAATATGTATGCGCAACGCGCTCGTGAAAAAAAGGAACCGAAGTGCTAAACACTTTCTGGTCGAAGGAAACAGTAAAGAAAATAATAAGAAACGAGGTTAATTTCGTTGCTGCGAATGCAATAATTTTCAGAAATTTAAGATGAAACGTAATGATTCGTAAAATTAATGTTAAATTGCTTAAAGGAATTCTGCAGCATCATTTAGATTAAATTTGAGAGTTTGTAATAAATTTCTGTTGAATTTGATGATCCGGAATAAAACTTTTTTTTTGTAATTTCATTTTATTTTGGTCGTTTTGTTTTACTAAAGTTGTAATCCATTTAATTAATTTATTTAACTTTAACTTAGCGTGAAAGTTTATAGCAAATTTCAATTGATTTAATGTTGAGTGTAACATTAAGAGCTTATATCTCAAGTTGTGCATTTATGTATATTTATAATTAAAATTTACCTTTAAATTATCTCAAGTAGTGCTTTTAAACTTGAGAAGTGAATTATTATATTAAAAAAAAGATTTAATTTCGTTGAATTTTGAAATTAAAATTGAATAATTTAAATGAATTTTATATTTACATACAGCATTTTTTGAGTTAAATACCTTAATATGTCGCTGTTAAAGTCGTCGTTAGATATTAGATGAATTTTCGGTTGAGTTTTAATACATTACAAATATAAAAAAATACTAAATTAATTTTCTATTTAGTACTTCCCAGGAAATTTGATCCCAACTTCCGAGATTTATGTCTTTTAGAATACTAAAAATATATGAAAATGACAAAATTATGGACATTATTGAAAAACCATTTCCTCTCAATTGTTAAATGTACAAAAGATTTGGTTAATTAATATTTTTTTTATAATACAGATGATGAAATTTATCTCGGCGAATATATCCGACATGACATTTTTCGTTTTTTTTTTCAGAAGTTTTAAATAATAAATCTATGGAAGAAGCAAAATATTATCATTTCAAAAGATGCTGAAACTATACAAAAAAAATAGGACAGAAAAAACTTGTTACAAATAACTTTAAAGTTAAAATCGTTAGAATAAAAACAGAACATTAGCTAATCAAAAACTTTAAAAATTAAGGATTTAATATTAAAATCAACTTTTTCGATTTTCGGGAAATCCCGGGATTGAAAGTTCGTAAAATCGGAAAAAATCATCGGAAACAATACCCATTAATTAAATAATTATATAAATGTCTCAATTTTATAAATATTGTTAATTTTAATAAATCTATGGAAGAAGCAAAATCTTATAAAATATTATCATTTCAAAAGATGTTGAAACTATAAAAAATATCTATATATAAAGCTGAGATCGTTAGAATATCCAATATTAAGGATTTAATATTAAAATTAACTTTTTCGGGAAATCCCGGGAATTTACGAACTTTCAATCCAGGGAATCGGGAAAAAACATAATACTTCTAACCAATTAAATAATAATATAAAAATGTATCAGTTTTAGCAAACAACAAAAGTAGAAGTAATGATTATAAAAATACCTCACATAGTAAGGGTAATTGAAACTGGAGTGTACGAAAGAAAAATCTGAACATTTATAAATTGTTGTTTACTTAAAATTTTGTTGTATGTGAAATTTACAATCCTGACTATTGTGCATCTGGACTGATCGAGTCTTAAAATAGATTACGTTATATTTTTATAGGCAAAAAAACATGCAAGAATTATTATGTTCGGAGTAATGTGCCAAAAAAGATATTTAAAAAGTGCATTCAGCGGCACGAGTTCATAAAAATCATTGAAACATGTTGTGCAGATTTAAAAATAAACAAACACATTTTACTATTATTAAAACACCTACAAATCTTTATATATATAAAGAAAATAATGAATGAAACTAGTTTTTTTTTTGCTCGGCAACCGTTACGAAACGACGTTCGGCACGAGCCGTTTATGCATTAATTCCACGCTAATGAATTGCGTTAATTGGAAGCGGCTTTTTACTAATTGATTTCCAATTTAAAATTATTATGATTCGCACGCGAGATTATCCTAGCTCGTTTTAATATGGGAACATAAATATTGAAAAGAGTTTCTGCATGTGGTATATTTCTATCGGGTGGTCATGTCCTACGTTTTCCATAACCTTCGGGTTACGAACGCAATGAAATTCCTCTTCCTGATTTGATTTTAATTGCAAGGCGAAGAACAGAACAAAAGTAGAGGATGCACCACAAAAAAAAGAGTTAAGTAACGGATTTAATCAAAATATCATTATTAACTGAAGAGTAAAGGTATAAAAATAGGAGATGTGGAACGAATCTATTGCAATAAAATTGAATTAATTATATTAAACTTTATCTTTGAATTATCTTAAGAAGTGCTTTTAAACTTGAGAAATGAATTATTATATTGAAATTTAATTCCGTTGAATTGTAAGATTAAAATTCTGGACTTTTTAAGTTAAAACCTTAATATTCCGCAATTATTTATGGTAAAGTCGTCATTAGTTATTAGATAATTTTTTTGTTGGATATATTATAAAGCAATTCTAAATTAATTTTCCAATTATTGTGTACTTTCCAGAAAAATAGATGGTTCTGACTTCCGAGAATTATATAAATTTTATACAAATGACTGAATTTTATAAATATGGACATTTTTTTTCAATATCAATCATTTCCTCTCAATTATTAAATGTACAAAAGATTTGGTTAATTAATATTTTTTTGATGAAACAGACTAGAAATCGGGATCTTATGATTTAGTGGATGTGAATGATAAAAGTACTTATGAATCTTTATAAAGCTATGTATATGCGGCGAATATATCCGACATGATCTTTTTCCGTTTTTTTCCAGAAGTTTTAAATAATAAATTTATGGAAGAACCACAAAAAAGAACAATTATTAACTGAAAAGGTATAAAAATAGGATATAGATTGCAAGATGTTGTTAGTCAATAAAATTGAATTAATTATATTATGTTGTGCTGTTGTTTACATTAATTTTAGTTGAAACAGGAGACTTTTATTGGGCACCAAGTCCATAAAAATGTTTAGAGAACGAGTGGCAAAACAGTCGGGTGCTAATATTTACGGAAGTGAGCGATGTTGGGTTCTGAAAATAATGTAAAGAAGAAAAAAATAAAGGAATGACGGTAGAAGACGAGGAAATGTGGTAGCTTCTGCACGTGTTTACAAAAAGATTTATTGTCTTCCTGGACAATAATCCCGGCGCGGACGTGTTTATTTTGAAATAGCATTGAAGTCAGGTCCGGATTAAAGACATTTCTGAAATTAATTAATTTTTATAGCAATATCTAATACACTTTGAAGATTATACAATTTTTTTGATGAATTATTAGTTTTTGAAAAAAAATGTTACTGTTAACGAAATTAAAAAAAGTAAAATACATCATTTTTATAACTTCTTCCAAAAATAATGATGTATAGGAAATTGCTTCAAATTTTAAACTAGCATTGAAGTCAGGTCCGGATTAAAGAAATTTCTAAAATTAATTAATTTTTATAGAAATGTTTAATTCATATACTTTGAAGTTTATACAGTTTTTTGATGAATTATTAGTTTTTGAAAAAATTTTTTTTTACTGTTAACGAAATTAAAAAAAAGTAAAATACATCATTTTATTATGACTTCTTCGAAAAATATTGATGATAATTTTATGGTTCAGGTAAAAATGAGTTTTTTTTAAATTATGATTTCTGATCTATTTTTGTCCCTAGATGAAGTTTATCATTTTTATTGCATAAACTATTTTGGTTTTACCGGTTAAAAATTTACCAAAATTACCAATAAATTTTGACAACAATTACATTCAAAACGTAATATCGTATATAGTTTGTTTAATAATACCTATAAAATTGATTATAATAATATATTTCTTGTGAATTTGGTAAAATGTCTATAATATCTATAAAAAAATTACTATAGTAATGACAAACTATTGGTACACGTTTGCAGCGCCATCTTTTGGTTTATTTTCGATATTTGTTGAATATAATAATATACATATTAAAAGAGTTCAGTAGACTAAACATATGTGTATATAACACTAACAATAATATATAAGTTTACTTATCTCAAGGATCCAAAACATTTAAAATATAAATTACTGCTGCGGCAATTATGATCTTGATATAGTGTAGAAATACTTTTTTTTTTTTGGAGAGGAAAACCTTGCATAGGGACCACGGTGGAATCGTGGAATACTAACCACCACAAAGTAAAAACCAATTAAGGTTGTGAAATTTGTAAATATTAATTGTATGTACCCTCTCAGGATTGTAAAAGAGTCAAATCACTGTATATGTTAATAAAGTTATGTTTGAATTTTGAATTTTAAATTTAGTTAAGTAGAGTTAATGTATTAATCTAATTATTACCATCAAAAATTTTAAGATAATCCATGGTCCTCCTCCTTCCTCAAAAAGTGTCCTCCTTTTCGATATTTTAAAACTAATTTGTTAATCTATATATTCAAAGAAGCCGCGCCAAACTGTTACGTGTCATATGATAATAATTAAAATGGATTTAATTTTTTTCGTCGTTCTTTTCATTGTAAAAAAAATGTCACCTTAATAATATTTAAAGTTTTATTAAAAAACTTACATTTCCTTTAATATTTTCCTGCATAAGATATTTTATATTACGAATAAATTAAAAATTAGATTAAATATAAATATTTTTAGCTATTGCATAAGTTTCTTCTCTGTGAAATGTGTTTATATTCACGCTAAATTTAAAACTATAGGTAAGTAAGTTCATTGTACTTTAGATACACTTTATTGATTTTTACGAGATTTATGTACTTAAAATAAAAGAAGTTCTAAATCCGAAATAAACCAGAAATACTAAAGATCATTAAAACAGTTACGTTTTTGTTAATTCCGGTTAAATTAAATTTAATTAGAAATAAAACTGGATAATTAAGATATTCAAAATATTAATAAGTATTTTATAAAATTATTTGTTGTTGTAATAATCAAAGAATGTATAATAAAGAATATGACGAAATTTTAGTATATTTTTGGCCAAGAGATGGCGTATTTTCCGTGTATTTTGCTACTGTAAATTTTATGTAAATGAAAGCAAATAACTTATAGTCAATAGCCATTTGTAACAGTAAAATATTTTTTAATTTCCATTAAATTCGAAGTAAAGCAGAAATAACAAAGATCAGTTTTGTTTTTGTTAAAAATTCAAAAAATTAATATATATTTCATATTATTATTTGTTATTTCTTGTATTATAATATTTAACACAAAAGTAGTGGTTCGAAAATCGGGCTAAAGAAAAAAAATGTAAAAATAATAATAAAAAGAAATGTATAAAAAATAATATCATGAAATTTTAGTATATTTTCGGTTAAGAGATGGCGTATTAATGAAACTCTCTTTCGTGAATTTTTATACTGCTAATTCTATTTAAATCAAACAAAAATGTATTAATAATAAATAATAATAGAAACAAAATGCAAAAATAATAAAAAAAATGTATAATAAAGAATTTGAAAAATGTTAGTATATTTTCGACCAAAATGTATTAATAATAAATAACCTATGTCAATAGCCATTTGTAACAGTAAATTATTTTTTTTATTAATAAGATTATATAAATATGTTTTTTTTTAATATTAAAAAAATAAATATGATTATGAAAATAAATATACCTGTTAATTAAAATTCTGATTGAAACTGTGATTAATCTTCGTAGCTTTCGCCACACGCGCAATACTAATATAACATTGAGACTGTACCGATGTGAGTGTATGTATGTATACTTAAGCATTTTAGGTGTACGTTCTTGTGTTTAGGTTGCATGCGAGAATTATTGCACAAACATTTATTATTTGATTTATTTGTGTGTGTTTCGTCCGATGTAAAATTTCGCAGACTGGCGGGCGTTCGGTTTTTCGGCAGCGTGAATCATTTTTCGTAAATATTTTCCCTCCGCAAGCTAAATAAATCGACAGGTTATTTAATTACATATAATACTACGTATCCCGGGCAATAATAACAACCTGAACACCAGCTGGGAACCACTGTACTATTATTACATCGTCCGGAAAACGGACCTGTTCCTAGTATACGAGATGATTCGAGCACTTTATATTATATTCTCTGTTGTGTGCTCTACATGCTCCATTTTTCAAACTTTCAGACGCGTCTTTGTAGTCAGAATGCTTTAATACCTACATTAATTCTGATATTTTTAGGATTAAAGCAAGATTTTCATAACTTTACATTACTAAGATTAGAACAACTGTTATTAAATTATCGACTATCAACTAGATTCACTTAACTAAATTCAGTTTAAAAAATTACTGTTTTATTTCCTTACAATTTTTGAATATTATAATTTTTGAAAAATTATATACCAAGTATTTATATATTTATTACAACTTTTAGTGAGATGATACTGTACAGTCTTATAACTCTTGCTTTTAATTTCTTTTATAAGTCCTATTTTCAAGAAATAAAGTCAAGAAAGTAAAAATAAAAGTTACTATAAAAAATAATAAGACAGACGAAAAGTGTGTCTAATAGGTTGAACGGTTACTAATATAAAATATATTGTTATAAAACTTACAAATATGAATTCTCGTACATGAATAATGAAAGATAAATTATTAAATACATAGAAATAGAAGATTTTTATTAAATTTCGATTGATTTGAAGACCATCAATATGGCTGTTGATTGGTCGGTAAAAGTAGAAATTCATAATATTTTTTTTTAAATATCTGATTTTAATGAATATGCTATACTATATATGGAAATATACATAAAAATTATATTATTTTCGATTCATAGTTGTAAACCAAAAAAAACAACTATGAAAATTTAATAGGAATGATAAAATATGTGTGCGGCAAAGGTACATAACTTATAATAATTATGAAATGTAGTAAAAAAAATATCATACATATAAACGTAATAAATTATATAATTACCAAAAAAAAATATTTTTAAGAATTTTCAAATTTTTTTTTAATTTATCATTAATCCAGTACCTTTTTAAGATGTCTTAAATACAATAATACCTCGTTTAACGTGATCTACTCGAAGCCTTAGAAAACTCTACAGACAATGAATTAATCTAAACGAGATCTTATTTCTCTAATTTATTTCAAGGTTAAATAATATATTAATATTCGATTGAAATTATAGAACAGTGGATTTTAAATATGATAACTTCAATGTCAGTATTAATCGAGGAATATAAGATCATATAAATAGTGATATAAAATTAGCTCAATTTTAATTTACTTATATTATTAATAAATAACTGAATTTAGACAAATTAAGAATTTAGTAGATAAAATACATTAATTATAAATAATAAATTGACTATTTGTATGACTTCTCCTAAATGAAAAGATAAAAATTATAAAATGTTTAGTACTTTGAGTTCAGTATTATTGTTTCACTTACATTTTAAAAAAGATAAGTGAATTAAGAATTTATTAAGTTCTTAAAGATAAAATACATTAATTATAAATATTTGGTATAACTTCACCTAAATAAAAAGAAGAAAGTTATCAAATGTTTAGTACTTTGTGTTCTTCAGTATTATTTCAATTAAATTTCAAATTATTTGAATGAGAAATATTTATGGCACTAGAAAATAGAACATTCACATGATAAAAAAATATTAAATAATGATAAAAATAGATTGCACGACATAAATATTGACCGATATTTCTCTTAGAAACGACAACATCTCAAAATAGAACGCTCGAACATCAGAAAATCAGCTGATTAAAATGAAAATTAAAGTATATCTTCTTAGATTTAAAATACAACCAAATCCAAACTACCAAAAATCTAAGTAAAACTGTATTTTTGTATTATTGGCTATAAATTAGTTTAAAAAAAGGATAAAAATATAGAAAAAATGAAATAAAATAATAATAACAGAAAAAATTTAACCAAATAATATAAATCCCAAAAAATTAAATAAAACTTAGATATATTCTATAGGACATATATCTGACTAAAATCTAGGTCTAGATTAATATGGTAACTAAGGAATGTTATTAAAACTGTAATTTTGTATTATTGTTGGCTATACATTAATTCTGAAAAAGAATGAAAATAAAGAAATAATTAAGTAAAATAATAATAACAGAAAAAAAATAAGCAAATAATATAAATCCCAAAAACAAAATAAAAAATAACTCTAAATATACAAACAATTATATAAAAATAAGATAAATTCAATAGGACATAGATCTGGCTAAGATCTAGGACTAGATTATAATGGTAACTAACTTTAAAATACAATCAAAGCCAAACTCCAAGAACCTAAGTGAAATGTATTTAAAAATATCTTATGTAGGGGTATTTTAAAATAAATAAACTATTTACAGAAATGTGTATATTAACTGTAGTTTTATAAGGTTTTTCTAGTTTGAATTGGTATTATTTTTATAATAATCATGGTATGACATAATTATGTTTACATTTCTTTTTAAATAAAAAAATAATCACTTCAAAGTTTGAGGAACACAAGCACTAAATATTAATTATTAATGTAGGTTTAATTAATTTAAATCAATATTTGATTAGACTGTAGATTGTTGGAACACGTTATTTGACCTACCTTTTAGTAGGTTAAAAATTATAATTGCTGCAGAAGTTACACAATACGAATACCATGGCATTATTATCCAAACAGGAAATCAAAATTACTGGAAAACACCATACGGGCTTTCTACCAATTAACTACGCGAAGCAAGAAAAAAAAAACTTAATAAGCATGTAAATCTAATTACCGGTAATTTAAATATATGATTTTGCATTATAAGTGAACGTTCATTTTCATCCCGTCCATCCAATTAATAAACAAAATCCAAAACAAAAGGCAACTAGAGAGCGAGAGAGAGAGAGAGAGACAGAGAAAAAGGATTGAAAAACAGAAGTGTCCTTGATGGGATTTCCGCTTCATCCTGAGGCTATTGTCGGAGCACCGAGATTTGTTTATTGGTTGGCTGTAAATTTTGCATGTTTACTATACAATACACGCATACAAACGCACGCTATATAATACATATATAAAACGGGAGGTTAATAAATTCCCAAACACTTCGCTTTCCTAGAGATCCACAAACGCCTCGATTAATCAGTTATCGAGTTTACAAACAAATTAATAAATTTCCTCCGTGCCACGTAAATATTTACCTGTACACGCATAAAAAACAAATTTGCGTTTTTATATATAGGTTTTTTTTTTATCCGCATGTATCATTTACGTGCGAAGTATTTTATGTGCTCCCTGTATTTATATTCAATGGAATCGCCGAGTTTACGCATTTCATTCCTGGTACATCATGTTACAAAATCATCGTTTATGTTCTGGTTTTATAGGGGAACCGTAGTACGGGATTTCCTTGCTCAATCCTTGTAACAAGGATCTTCCGCCTGGCCTAAATACAAACTAATTGCTCTGTGATTTATGCTCTATCTTATCTAATATTTAATTTACACCCATTATTATGAAATATCACCTAGGTTTTTGTATGTAATTATTTGTGTGTATAAAATACACAGTTCTAGAGTGTGAGATTTGAAATAAATCAAAATTTTATAAAAAAAATAAACATGAATAACATGTCATACCTTAATTGACTAAAAGGATGCGTTCCACAAAATTGCTTCGCTAAGCGAAACTTTGTTATTAGAGATAAAATACTATGCTTAGAATTTTCGTAAAGATAATGAGAATACAATGTAAAATAATATTTATATGTGCTTCTGCCTCTTTCATTTAACAAATACGGAATTTTTAAATCTTTGGTTGTTAACATTGGAAGGAAAGTTTTTACTTTTGTTATCTTTTTTTCTTTTCTAAATTTACCACTAAAAAATAATCATCTGCTGCATTCAATAAATTTTTAGCATCCTCCTCTTCATCGATATTTTCCAAATCTATTGGTGGAATTAGCTGGATAACTTTGTTTCTATTTTCTTTATATTATTTTCATATAACTAGTATAACTTTTGCGCCTATCTTATTAAATTGTTTAAATTGCTTAATGTTTTAAGACTTTTGGACTTGCTTCGCTAGAAGAGATAATATTTGCCTTTATTTTAGTTTTGGAGTAAAAAACTATTAATAAAATAAAAATTGAATTGGTCCAAGTGCAGATTCTTGGAGCACATTTCAATAAAAAGTAAGGTTACGATTTAATAAATTTGAGTAAGAACATTTTTTTTGTTTCTCAACTGAATGAATAAAGCAATATTAAAATGTTCAATTACTGACATCATTCATGAATATGTATATATAAAATATTTCAACTTTAAAGAAGAAAGTTTAAAATTTAAACCAAATTGGCCCAAGTATAGATCTTTTGGAGCACATTTGAATGAAAAAGTAAAGTATATAAATAATTTTTTTTTAATAATTGTTCTTCAACTCAATGAACAAAGAAATGTTAAAATCTTCAATTAATCAACTAATATATGTACATATAAAATATTCAAATTCTAGAGAAGAAAGTTTGAAATAAAATAAAATTAGTGCAAGTATAGATTATGGAGTAAAGTTGAAAGAAAAATTAATGTAACAATCTTCAATTACTAACAACATTGGTGATTGCATGTTTTCCAATTCAGGAGTATAAGATTATATATAAAACATTTGTTATTAAGAAATTGGAGAAAGTACAGTTTTTGTGGTATAACTGAATAAAGAGGTTAAAATTTTCAAAAATTAATATCATTGATGAATGTATGTATTCCAATCCTAAAGTATAAGATTATAAATAAAACATTTGTTATTAACAAATTGGTGAAACTACAGTTTTTTTGTGGTACAACTGAATGAAAATTTTTAAAATCTTCAAAAAGTTACAATTTTGTATTCAAAATGAATTTAATAGCAAGTTTAGAATAGATTAACATATAAAATATTTCAATTCTAGAGAAGAAAGTTGGAATTAAAATAAAATTTGAACCAAATTGGTCTAAGTTCAGATCCGTGGAGTAAACTTGAAAGAAAAAGTTATGTAACAATCTCCAATTACTAGCATCATTGATGAATGCGTCGATTATAAATAAAACATTTGTTATTAAGAAATTGGCGAAATTATAGCTTTTTTTTGTCATAATAAAAAACTAAATCTAAAATCTTTAAAAAAATGTTGAAGTTACAGTTTTGTGTTCAAAACAAATTAAATAGTAAGTTTAAAATATGAGTATATAAAATATTACAATTATAGAATATTAAACTGTAAATTAAAAAAAAAATAATATGGAATTGTCCCAAGTATGGAACCTTGGAGTACACTTGAATGAAAACGTCAATCTTCAATTACTAGTATCATAGATCATTCATTGCTTAAAAGGCGTGTTTTACATGCTGTTACATCATCTACAAACTAATAGTTTGGGTAATAGGTTCATGTTTATTTTATGACTTTCCTTGCTAATATCATCTTCTACTAATAATCAGTGTAAAATAATTTATATCACACTTGTCTCTTGAAAAATATATATTTTTTGAAAGAATCGTGAATATATAAATTATTTAATTCAGTTTGAAATAGATTTGTAACTCAATTGGTCCAAGTACAAATCCTTGGATAACATCTTTACAGTAGTTAAAATAATAGGTTTAACTTTCATCATCGTTGACGATTGATTGGTATAAAAGGCGAGTTAACATATTCTTACATCATCTACCAACTAATCTTTTATGTTTTATTTTATGAGTATTCTGTTTATAACAGTGCTAACTCGTTCGATCCTCTAACATCAAGGATCTTCCGCTTGTCCTAAATACTTAACAAATGATTCCTACAGTTTTACTATAAAAATGTATAATCATTTATATCATACTAGGTGTATATGTCAAAAAAAAATATAATTTGCTATTAAAAGATTTGTTTATATTTGGTCCACATACATTTCCTTATACCAGACTAAAAATAACTTTAAATTCCATCATCGATTATTAAAAAAAGAATTTCTAAAATCAACGAATTTTATTTATATATTTTTACTCTATTTCACATAGAGTTTTCCCGTTTAAACCTTTGGAAACAAGAATCTTACGACTGGTCTAAATACATAACTAATTATTGTAGTAATTAACTCACTTTAGTCATATAAATTGCGTATTTCAATTTTAGTTTATAAACTTTAGAAATCATCATTGATTATAAATTATAATAAATAATGAGAATTGAGATTTTTAATTAAATTAAAAAATGCTAATCATGCATGTTTAATATTTATGAAATACATTTTATAACTAAAAACTAATTACATAAGCAAACTAGAGAATGCGAGGTATCACAGGCATCGATCAGTTAAGATTTACTATATTTTAGTGTAAAAAAATCAAAAAAGTGAAACATTAAGTAATGAAAATAAAAAATAGTAAACAAAAATATTTTATATACAAATTTATTTGGTCATTTATTTTTTCTGTCCCTTTTTATATATAATTTATCGTTTTTATTTCCTTAATTCTTTTTATGCGGTTTTAAAGTCCTCGATTAGTCCGGTTTCAAACAGTTATTAATCTAAAGTTTTATATAAGTTTTATCGTTTATAACTTAACTTTCGAAAAAAAAATACTAAAAGAATGTTAGATATAAAATTAATGTTTTTTTTATACAATTTCCATGAATAATAATTAAATTGAATAAAGCTTAACTTAACTTAATTAAAAATGCTAATCAGAATCATAAACGTTTATTAAATAATAGTATAAATAAGTTTAAGTGGAATTTTGCAATTTAATGAGTACGAAAGTTCCCATGATTTTCTTCATTACAAACTTATTAGTTAACAAAATTTCTTGGTCGATGAAGATGAATGTAATTTGTGGTACGTACAAGGAAATGACTATAGTTGAACTTTGTAACCAATCCTTATTTAGTATAATAGTATTAAGCAAACGGCAGATCGCAATCGAGAAATTATATTTTATTTTCAAGAAATTCAATATTTGTTTTTAAAACAAGTTTTTTAAAACTCCCGAATACCTACAAAATGCTACTAATATTGGGACTATATTTTATATAACACGATTCTCGTACAACACGTAATATTACATAAACTAAATAGTACTTTTATTATTTATTTACAAATAAAATATATTTTGTAAACTTTTGTTGTAAATAATAATAAATCATATAAGTAATATTTTTACTTATTTTTTTTTATATTTTCTGTGACTATTGGAATAATAATTATTGTAATTATAAATATATTTTTTTTGTTATTTACTTTTATTGAATTTGGCAGGTTTAGAATGTTGCGGTGAAAACGATAGTTATTTGAAGATTTTTCCACATTTTACCGTTTGTTGATACTAGTAATTTAAGTATCGAAGAAACCAACAACCACAAGCTTGTTATAATGTAATGGTTTTTAGAATTTTCATTTTCAACTGAATTTCTGACGCGTGTTTAAACAGTTTAACTATAAATAAACTTTGTAAAAGTATATTGTTATCTACTATGAAAATGAGCTGTATTTTGTTATTTTAACAGTTTTCTCCGAAGACAACGTTTGCTAATAAAAATATTTGTGCACTTCCAAAAAGTTTATAACCAAAATAAATAATTAATAATTCTGGATAGTAAATTAGTAAATAATTATATTAATAACGAAAATTTAAACAAAAATAATTTTATATGTTATAATATATATTGTTATTTGTTTAGTCAATGTAATTTTTTTGTAGAATTTTTTTATAATAATTTACTGTCATTTTTTGTTAAAATAACAGCTCACCACTCAATAAGTTCATAGGATGACATAAAGATGGCGCCTTTATCGACAAATCCATTTAATTTTTAATAAGTATCAACCTTCAGATGATGCCTGTCAAAATTTCATTACAATCAGACGTTTAGTTCACAAGTTACAGTGGTTTTAGTGAAGTCTGAATTTGATAAATTTGTTGATAAAATATCGTTCAAGCTAAGCACTGACTTTAAAAGTGTTATGGGGACTTTCCTCTGTCGAGACAAATGGTTTGCTGAAATTCAGATTTTTCCATTGTTTTGAAAATTACAAAATTGGCATCACTAAAACTACTGTAACTTGTGAACTAAAAGTCAGAATATCATAAAATTTTGACAGGTGTCGGCTGAAGGTTGGTACTTCCTAAAAAGCATATGAATTTGTCGATAGAGGCGCCATCTATATGTCATCCTACGAACTTATTGAGTGAGGTGTTACCTATATTCTACATTGTTATATTAATTTGTCAGATTTGATCAAACATTGCTCAGCTGGTATTATATAAGCTCTAAATATATTTATATGTGACCTATTAATTTATTGCTTATTGTTTAAAGTCTTATCCTAAGCATTTTATGTTTCTTTTATAATACTAGGTTTAATTGCTTTAAAGACGTGTATTTTTGCACGATTCTTGAGTAAAAAAATAGTTTCCGGAATTTTTATTTTTCGGTGAATATTTGGCTTATGTTTATACATTATCGATATAAATAAACAGTGTAATAGGTAATTGTTAACGTTGCGAAAAAAAAGTAATGAAAAAAGCTGCATTTTTTCTCGTGATCTGAGTGTTCTCGGAAAGTATAGTTTGTTTTGATCCGGTTGTGTGGATTATTCATGGGCGTGATTTAAATCTATCATCGCTGCGGCTATTGATATAAATATTACTTCGTATCCGGAAATACCAGTTTTATATAGGTGGTATAGCCGTGATTAATGTAACATGTATATATAGCAACAACGGATTGAGGAGAAGTGAAGAGATGGATGGGAATATTGATTGCGGATCACCACCTCTCTTGATCATCAAACTCAACATCGATGCGAAATTAAAGCTCGGGAATCGTTAATTGAGTGTGGCGATGGTCGCCTCGGGCTTCTTCTCCACACGGCAAAGAAACCAAATGCAGCTATTGAGATTACAGGAAAAGAGGAAAGGGAGCAGATCGGAATGCATTAACCGTTCCGGATTAGCATTCAAACGGTTCGCCAAAAAGAAAATGGAAGGTACAAAAAGGCATTCGAAATATCGTAAGAGAGAAAGAAAAGTTGTTCCAAATGCATATATACTATTACAGTGGTCTTCAAACTTTGTCAACTAACGATTTAAGATTATATTTTGTTTAAACCTCTATCCTTAGAAGAAAAAAACAAATTAAAAATCATTGCATGTGGAAGCAACATTTTATAGTTTTAAATTAATTTACCAAAAAATGAATTTCATGCATCATAATAAATACGAAATCAGTTAGAAAAGTTTTGAAAGTGACACTAGGCTATGATATTAGTTTTTTGTGATGCGAAGGAATTTTTTTTTAATGAGAAAGGTAAAATAAATTTATATAACAAAAAATCGTAAAAAATACCTTTTTCACCATACGCTTTCAACACTTTTCAAACTACCCTCATATTTATTATGATGTATTAAATATAATGTGTGCTAGTCCACAATGCGCATGCTTGAATTATTTTGAATGTTAAAATTCGTATATAATACTCATTCTTACTTAATTACAAACAATTACTTTCTATTTGTGCAATATTTAAAATACCGTTTTTTTAATTCTCAATATACCATGTTTATAAATTGTGCGTATTATACTCGAGATATTAAAGATATTTTATATACACGAGTGTAATATGCACCCTAGTCTTAAATACGTATTATACTCGAGATTTTAATAACTTTCAGAATTGAACATATTTTCTGTGATGCGAGAATAATATGCTGTACAAATGAATAATATTATTCTCGAGATTTATCAATATTAAAAATGAAGTTTATTTTATGAATGTGAGTCTTAATTTATTAATTTATGTTACTAATGTGAGTAAAATACGTTTTAAATGCGTATTATACAAGAGATTTTGAAACGTGCGCTTATTGAATAATGAAGATGATGTTTATTTTTTGATATGTGATATAATATGCTGTACAAATTGTGCGTATTATACGCGAGATATTAATCTCTCTACACTTCTACAAATAGTGGAGTTTATCAATATTAAAAATGAAGTTTATTTTATGAATTTGAGTCTTAAAAGAGTACAAACTGTGCGTATTATACTCGAAATTTTTATCAAAATCATAAATGTACTTCAACTTGTTCGAAATTGAAAATAACGTATATTTTATGTATGTGAGTATAATACGCACCTTAGTCTTAAATGCGTATTATACAAGAGATTTTAAAACGTGCGCTTTTTGAGTAATGAAGATGATGTTAATTTTTTAACATGTTATATAATATGCTGTACAAATTGTGCGTATTTTACTCGATATATTAATATTTCTATATTTCTACAAATAGGTGGGTTTATCAATATTAAAAATGAAGTTTATTTTATGAATTTGAGTCTTAAAAATAGTAAAAATTGTGCGTATTATACTCGAAATTTTTATCATTATAATAAATGTACATGTACTTGTTCGATATTGAAAATAACGTTTATTTTACGTATGTGAGTATAATACGCACCTTAGTCTTAAATGCGTATTATACAAGAGATTTTAAAACGTGCGCTTTTTGAGTAATGAAGATGATGTTAATTTTTTAACATGTTATATAATATGCTGTACAAATTGTGCGTATTTTACTCGATATATTAATATTTCTATATTTCTACAAATAGGTGGGTTTATAAATATTAAAAATGAAGTTTATTTTATGAATTTGAGTCTTAAAAATAGTAAAAATTGTGCGTTTTATACTCGAAATTTTTATCAAAATCATAAATGTACTTCAACTTGTTCGAAATTGAAAATAACGTATATTTTATGTATGCGAGTATAATACGCATCTACGTCTTAAATAAGTATAAAAAGTGCGTAATATAGTTGAGATTTTGATTACTATAATAATGATATGTGAGTTTCTTCAATATTGATAAAACTAATTTTATATATTCACATGTATAATACGCATCATGAACTTAAATAGAAAGAAATTATGCGTATTATACTCGAGATTTTAATAATTGTCACAATTAAAAGTGAGCTTTTTCAATATTAAAGATAATGTTTATTTTTTGTGATGTGAGCATAATATGGTGTACAAACTGTGCGTATTATACTCGAGTATTAATTTTTTTCACACTTTTATGTACGATTGTTCCATATTGAAAATGAAGTCAATTTTGATCGTATTATACTCGAGATTTTTACCATTACCATATGTAACATACGAGTTCAACATTGAAAAATAACGTTTTTTTGTATATTTATGCGAGTTTAATGCATCTACGTCTTAAATAAATACAATATATGCGTAATATAGTTGAGATATTGATTACTATAAAAATAATATGTAAATTTCTACAATATATTTATATGTGAATACATTCGCAACATAAACTTAAATGTAAAGAAATTGTGCGTATTATACATGAGTTTAAAAAATTGTTAGAATTAAACGTGAAATTTATAAATATTGAAGATGTTTATTTTCTGTGATGCGAGAAAAATATAACAAACTGTGCGTATTATACTTGAGATTTTAATAATTTTTAGAATGAAATGTGAGCTTTTTCAATATTGAAGATTATGATTATTTTTTGTAATGCCAGAATAATATAGATTTTAATAATTGTCAGAATTAAACGTGAGTTTTTTACATATTGATTAGTGTAAATAGTTATGTGAATATACTCGAAATATTTACCATATAACAAATGTTTTTTTACTCGAGTAAAATAACGTTTATTTTCTGTAGTATATATTATGTAATAGTATATTATGTATGTGAACTAAACTAAAAATTGTTACCATTTTAACTATTAATAACTAAAAAGATTATTTAACTCTATATGAAACATTTCATTGAAAGTTCCTAATACATTTTTTTGATTTGTTGTACTCCCACGACCAGAGTTCCCAGAAAACTGTTAGGTATGGATATATAAACCGAAGGACAAGTTATCCCTTTCCCTTACAATATCGTTCTACATTCGGGTTTCCTGTTATCTTATAAGGCGACACATTCATATTTATAAGTTTGATTATAAAGAACGCACATCTGCATGCAAATCTGTATAACCATTGATTTTTTTAAGTTGGTCTGAGTCAAAGGATAGAAGTTAGTCTTAGTCCAGGAAGAACATATTTCCAAAGTAAGATAAAAATGTAATTCTTAGTTAATAATAAATTAACATTTGTCTAATTAACTTCTCATTGAAAAAATTAAACTAGTATTTTCAATAAAATTATTTCAAAATATTATATTTAAGACTCCACAAAACCGTAACTTCGTGATAATCTACAGTGTCCAAAGATTTTTAATCCTGAGATACGACAGCTTGTTTAATATTGATAATATATTTTTCTTATGTACAAAAATATAATTTATATTTTAATGAGCATTAATTGTACTCAAAACTTTAATCACTTTTATCACAGTTTTAAGTAGATTTGTTCAATATTATATTTTTTTTATAATACGCACCTATGCTTAAATAACTATTAATTGTGAGTATTACATTCAAGATTTTAATCATTCTTCTACGTGAGCTTCTATGTTAAAAAATATGTTTTAATTAAAATCTCGAGTATAATACGCATAAGTTATATGCATTTTAGACCGCTGTGTATTGTATTAGCACCGGTCCTTAAATAAGCATAATTTATGGGTATTATTCTCAAGATTTTATTGTATTTATTAAAAAAAAATATTACAAATCATCATAAATTCATTTCAATTTTAAATTTATCTCGTGAAACGTTTGAACAGATAGTTTGAAGACCACTGCTCCACTTGAAATCACGTAGTTCAAAACCAGACGTATTTTCTTTCAAGAGGATGGAAACATACATACATACGTTTAGATATAGACACACCAAGATTTATAGGTTATTATAAACGAAAATGTTATGTGCAATACCAGTTCAACAACTCTAAAGGTGGGTGACTATAACGACCCGTAGGTGTTGAAATGTCAGTCCACCATACGGATTTGGTCTTTGAGATTCTATCTGGACTTCGATCCGAACACCTCGTATCGAATAGTGTTCCGCGACGTTCAAGGAATATTCTAGTAAATTAATACGTGTTTTCTTATTGAGATTAACCTAGGTGATTGGTCGAACGGCGAAGCAAGTCTTGTACGGACTATGTCAAAAGGACTGTTCGATGCACCGTGCACCAAAATAAACTTTTATTACCGTTAGGTAATTATTTTTGCAATTGCTGTTCGCGAAATTAGAATCTCGAATGCTATTAATACGCACTGATCCATTCTTGGAGTGCTGCCGATAATTGAAAATGCAATTCGGGGCCACCGGACACGTGCAAGTATAGTAACATTTCCGGTTTCTCTCAGATTTTGTTTTATCTCCAACTTAATAGAAAAGTTTTTACTAATTTTTATTGATTTATTTCGATAAAACCAGTAAAAAATATATTATCTAATAGAATAAATTTAATTTAAAAAAAAAATGTATTTTAAGTAACTTTTACTTTCACATTGATCGTTTTACAAAACAACTAGAAACACTTTTTTACAAACATAAAAATTCATTTAATTTTACTGATGCTAATTATAACCAAAATCTATTATTCAATATTTTTTGGTATATAAAATTAAAAGCAAAAAAGGAATCAAAATAATTGAGTAAAAAAAATATAAGTTTTACTACCTGAGAAAGTTATAATATAAACGAGATCACTGCAGGTGCATCTTTAGAGGATGATTTCGCTCTTTTTAAGTGAAATATATTTAATTAATTCTGATATTAAAAAAAATATATAAAAGTTTAGTTCTTCAAGAATTACAGACGTGAGAAAAAGGTAAAAGAGAAAACATACAAACGTCTTATTGGTAGCTTAGTACTCAAGGTTACGATTAATGCGAAGAACGTCGATAACACCTGGTATAAGCAGATCAAACTGATTTATAGCTTTCGATTTTCAAACTGATAATTTAATAATGAGCTAAAAAAATCAATAAAAGTATAAAAATAGTAAAATAATACAATGTAAGTTTAATATAGTAAAATTGCTAAATAGAAAACATTTTGCTTAGAGGTAGAAAATAGAATTTGCGAAAGAATATTTCAAAATTTATTCCGAGCGAAATATTGCAACAATCTTATTATATTTAAAATAAAGAAATAGTTTTAAAGTTCTGTAATAATCAGATAATTAAGTAATAACAATTTTTTAAAGCACTATTTTTTTTTCTAATTTAAATTACATTTTTTTTTTCAATAATTAAGTAATAATTTTATATATTTAATTAAACTATTACCAATTTGTTTATAAATATTGTAACGTTGATATTTACCTTCATAGATACTTAAGTCTCAAAGCTGCATTTTCTTCGCCAATGAAAGTTCTCGGACAAGGCGAACTCGATCCCGATGACCCCGATATCCTCACAGATATTCGATGGAATCTGCAAAAGATGAGACCAAGTTCAGAAAATACAATAAGGAAATAAGAATGAATCCAAGCAATGGCAAACAAATCTATGTATGTACTCTATAACATTTACCTTATATAAGACGCACTTCTATATAATGCGCATTATTTAGTTTCAGAAAAATTTCAAATACGCAATATGCAATAGCTAAATTATATAAAATATTTATTTTATAAAAAGAAACGAAAATTTTAAATATCAGTAGTGGTTCTATAACATTTACTTTATATAAGACGCACTTGTATATAATGCGCAATATTTAGCGGAAAAGTTCAAATACGCAAAAACTAAATTATATAAAATATTTATTAGATAAACTTCGTTCTATAAAAAGAAACGATAATTTGAAACATCAGTAGTAAAGAATACTTTAACTCTTGATTAAAAAATCTGAATGTTATTAAAAAAATAATCATTAATATTATCGAATTCCAAATTCAGGATAAAAATATTTTTTTGCGAGCAAATGTGTACAAAACGTGTGTATATTAGGAACTTGTCGAGTTTTCACTTTTTTTGTATATAATCATAGATATTCTATGGAAACTGCAAAATTTTAGTAATATCAATCTTTAGTATCATATTTATAGTCCAAATATTGGAAATAATAAGGGTAATTATGAAAACATGTTCGACTAAAAATCCGTATTTTTTTTTGCAAGTTGAAATTAGTACAAAATGTGCTCAAGATTAAAAAAAAATCAATCTTTAGTATTTAATCATAAATATTCTATAGAATCTGCAAATAATGAATCCAAATTCAGAAAATATGAACGAATAAGAGTAAATACAAAAACATGTGTTTTGAGTTCAAATTCAGGATATTTGAACGAATATGAGTAAATACGAAAACAATATTTAATTATGTCCGAGTATAATACGCATTATTATTTTTTGGTACTTAAAATGAGTACAAAATGTGCGTATTGTACTTGAAAATTTAAAAAAAAAACTTATAACTTGACGGAAAAACTTAGGTCGAAAGAATTTTGATCACATTTATCATTAATAAATGTTTTTATTTTATAATAATAAATATTCTATGGAATCCACAAATCATCAGTCAAAATTCATGAAATAGGAATGAATATGAAATATTTAATATTATGTAAATGCTTCACCATTTTTTTGCGAGTTAGTACAAAATTTTATTCAAGATTTTATAAATCATTAGTATTTAATCATACATATTTTGTGGATTTTGCAAAATATGAGTCAACATTTAGGAAATACGAATAAATATAAGTGAATGTGTTAATGAGATTTTAGTACGTTTGTGTACCTTTTTTTTGCAAGTTAAGATGAGTACAAAATTTGCAAATTTTGCTGAAGATTTTAGTATACTTATCGAGTTATCAATCGAGTTATCATAGATATTTTTTGGATTTTGCAAAATATGAGTCAAAATTCAGGAAATATTAATGAATATAAATAAATGCTTTAATAAAACTTTCTTTTACCAATCAGTAGTATTTACTTAAAGATATTTAATAGATTTTGCAAAATATGAGTCAAAAGTCAAGAATTATGAATAAATATTAGGAAATGTGTTAATGAGACTTTTTTATATTCGAATATAATACACATCACCATTTATTTACGAGTTAAGATGAGTACAAAATGAACAAATTTTGCTCAAGATTTTATTATATTTATAGAGTTATCAATTATTGGTATTTAACCATAGATATTTTGTTGATTTTGGAAAATATGAGTCAACATTCAGGAAATATGAATGAATATAAGAAAATGTGTTATTAAGACTTCCTTATGTTCGAATATAATACACATCACCTTATATTTACGAGTTAAGATGAGTATAAAATGAGCAAATTTTGCTCAAGATCATTGGCACTTATTTATAGATATTTTGTAGATTTTGCAAAATATGAGTCAAAAGTCAAGAATTATGAATAAATATTAGGAAATGTGTTAATGAGACTTTTTTATATTCGAATATAATACACTTCACCATTTATATACGAGTTAAGATGAGTACAAAATGAACAAATTTTGCTCAAGATTTTATTATATTTATAGAGTTATCAATTATTGGTATTTAACCATAGATATTCTGTTGATTTTGGAAAATATGAGTCACAATTCAGGAAATATGAATGAATATAAGAAAATGTGTTATTAAGACTTCCTTATGTTCGAATATAATACACATCACCTTTTATTTAAGAGTTAACGTGAGTACAAAGTTTGCGCAAGATTTTGTTATACTTATCGAGTTATAAATTATTGGTATTTAATCATATATATTTCTGTGGATTTTGGATTCAGAAAATATGAATAAATATTAGGAAATGTGTTACTAAGACTTTTTTATGATCGAGTATAATACACATCATTATTTATTTACGAGTGAAGATAAGTACAAAATTTGTAAATTTTGCTCAAGATTTTATTATACTTATCGAGTTATTAATTATTGGTATTTCATCATAGATATTATGTAGATTTTGCAAAAAATGAGTAAAAAATCATAGATATTTTCAAGAATAAGTAAAAATTCAGATAATACGAACAAATATAATACTAACAATAAAAAATACTTATGGAAATATTAATGCAATCCGAGGAATGGAAAATACGTATATGGTTTTTTATAATGTAGAATAATATTTACTTATCGAGTTATCGAGAATACCTGTAGGATAATGATGCATATTATTTTGCTTTCGTAATTCCTTGAACGTTCCACCGCAATAGATAAGATAAGGTGCTGATAATTGTAGAAACTGTTAGTTAGATGGGATTACAGTGTAATGACGACAGAATCAGTGTCAATCACGGTGGTAGGCGATGGAGTTGTGGGAAAGACATGTCTTCTGATGCGGTACGCGACTGGCCACGATCCAGATTTCGATAGTTACGTTCCTACTGTCTTCGACGACTTCAAAGAAGAAATCACCGTAGATGGAAAGAAGATCAATTTAAAGCTGTGGGATACAGCAGGACAGGAGGACTACGAGAGGATACGGAGCTTATGCTACAAACAGGTATAAATTGTACTAAAAAAACAACGTAAAACAACTGAAACATCCATTCCAGACCGACTTATTCATAGTGTGCTACGCCCTGAACTGCATCACCTCCGCAAAGAACTGTAAACACAAGTGGAAGAAGGAACTATCTCGATACAAAAAACCCATAGTACTAATAGGTAATCCAATCAGATTACTTGCAAACAACAAAATTCACGTTTATAATTTCAGGCACTAAATTGGATTTGATCGAGGATACAACGTTGGTCTATAATTTCGGTGCAGAACTTCTGAAAGATATGAAGGCTAGCGGTCTTTTTTTCACATCCGCCAAGACCGGCGAAGGAGTCAGAGAAGCAATAACGGAATCCGTTAGGATTGCGATTAAGAAGAGGAAGACCTCTTGCGTTTTGTTGTAGCCTCAATAAAGCATCAACTGCAATGGAGAAGGACGGACAAATAACTATAGTGTGTGGAGCGTAATAATTGCGGTCGGCTTTTTGCGGTTTTCGTGCTCACACAAAAGACGCTAAATTACAAAATTTTCAATGTGAATGATAGTAAAAAAGAAAACGAACAGAATGAATGAAAAAAGGAGAACAAATCTGCGGCGTACGAATACAGAAAAACGGATGAAAAGTACTGGATTGTGTTCCGGTGATTGACGTTGCCATTAAATACTGTTTTGTGGCTACATAATTACTCATCGGTATAATTTTACAATACAATTTTATTTATGGAGCATTCACAAACAATTTACAATGCAATATTTGGTATTAATGAAATTGATATAAACTATAATCCTTACAAAAATATTCACCAATTTCAGAGCCTTTTATTTATTGATAAGATATTTTTGTACAATTTTACTCCTAATTTATATTTCCCTTTTTCTTGAGAAGAAACAATCCCAAAAATTATAGATTTAAAATGATTAATTTTATGTATTTTATTGAAAGATAATTTTGTTTGTAACCGGGTTTCCCATTTCCCGGGTACAACAATTTCGGGAAAAGTTAAATTTAAATGATTAATTTATTGTATTTTATTGAAAGAAATGTTTAAAAGTGCAAATAAAATAAGAAGATAAAAAAAATAAGTTGAAAATATTACGAAATAAAAAATAACTCTGTGCTACGCAAGAATAATAAAGTACAAATATGGGAGTGGAAGGTTATTATTTGCAAGAGTGTTTGAAGATAAATTAAGTTAATGTTCTCAGAAAGAATTATGAGTATAACATTTTCAGTCAGATATTTTATGAAATAAATTTTTATTTAATTAATTAGTAGTAATAGATTATATTGAAATACTGTTGAAAGTTGTACGAAAAAATACATATTTTAGAAATTATTGTTTTTGCTTTTCTAATATATCTTGCCACGTCGACTAATTTAAATAAAATTATAAAAACTTTGAGACTTCACAAAATCAAATAATTTTCAATGTAATTGAACATTCTTCTATAAAAGCTATAAAAAATAATTTAATAAACTAAACTATATAGATATATGTACTAATAAGTTATAGTAATGATTTTTACAATATTCAGTTTTATTCAGGTTTATTTAATTAATTAGTAGTAATTAGTTGAAATATTGTTGAAAGTTGTGCTAAAAAATACATTTTTTAGAAATTATTATATTTGCTCCTGTAATATATCTTGCCACGTCGACTAATTTATAATTAAAACTATAAAAACTCTGAGACTTCACAAAATCAAATAATTTTCAATGTAACTAACTAAACATTCTTCTATAAAAACTATAAAAAAATAATTTAATAAATAGATAATATTAGACAGACGCGTTTTGTACAATCTATAAATGCAAGATTACTAGTACCCCGATTTACGCGATTTTCATCCGACCAGCTATTGCGTAACTTTAGAGTAATACTCTATAAATGAAACTGAAAAAAAAAACAAGAATCTATATATAACTAAAGCATTTTCAACTAGAATATTTACTATTTACTCCTTCCATTGTATATTATTGTTATGAAACTTGTCGAAATTATAAACTGTATTTGCTAATTATTTACTTATAATAAAAATAAACAACTTTTACAGAATATACAAAATATTTAAAAAAAAACTTGGATTAGATTTTTTATGTTAAGATTTATTATTATTAAATATTTCTTATAATATTAAAAAAAAAATATATGATACATGATTTTGCTATATAATAAATAAACCAATGAACGGTGAAAGGGAATTTAATAAACGTGTATTAATAAGTGAAAATTATATAATATTGAATTAGAAACTTCGATAATTGAGATTAATGTCTTACCAAAAATATTATAATAGATTTTTTAGGTAACCTCAGATCATATAAATCACCATAGAAAGAAAGGAAAAAAAGAACTAAATTCTTATTATTGTTAAATCTAATATACTAAAATTTGAATTTACGACTCTAATACACGTCATTCGCATGATTGATCATACCTCTTAAATTGTAATTTCATGATGAAGCACAGAAAACCATTCGGGATAATGGATTTCACTTGAGCAAAATATAGTCTATAAATATGATTCATAACATGTGAAGCAATCTAATAATTAGATGAAAAAAAATATGAAGCTATTATTATCGTTAGGAAACTATACGTAAAAAGTTAATGTTGAATTAGAAAGATCCATAACTGCGATTAATGAAATATCTGTAAAATTACATACTTCAATCTCTTATAAAGTAAATAAAATATCTTCTTGTAACGTCTTTATTAAGAAGATTGGAATTTAATTTTCAAGTGTTTGAAAGAACGTGTATAAAATTGTATTATAATGAAGATTAGACTCAAACGATTGCAGATAATAAATTACATAATAAAAAAATATTTTATATACTATGAACCGTTAAATAAATATTAACTATTTATTTATATAACAGAATATTTCAATTAAAAATAATCAGATTTCTATAGAAGGTACTCAACTCTATTAATAATTATATAATATGGATTTTGGCAGAATCAATGCATATTGATTCTGCCAAAATCCAAGCTGTTTGAAAGCGGACTAATTGAGGAATTTAATCTCACAAGAAAACGAAAAAATTTACTATAATTTATGTAATTTTTAGTACTTTTTTAGAATTAAAAAAAAATGATTATAGAACAAACTATTGCATATAATTAATTAAATAAAACTTTAACAATAAAAAATTATATAAAATCTACGAAATAATTATGTAAATCAAAATAATAACAATTATATAAAAATTCAATAAGTTCTAATAATAATAAATTTAAAATTTTAAATTTTATGTTTTGTAAAAATGCAGTTTCTATTTTAAAGAAAATTGAAGCTATTAAATTTCACTTCCGCAGATTCTAGTCTAGAAAATATAAAATTATATGTGAAACAAATTTATAGTTTGTAGAAAATCTAAGAAATAAGTGTTGACAATTATTTTCTTAGTGAAACTATTAATGTTGAATTAGAAACGTCGGCAAAGAGCTTTTAATGGAATAATTTGTTAGAAAGCGCATGCTTTGTTAAATACGTTTAATGTCCATCCAGTTTATTTCTTAAGCATAATTTAAATTTATTACTTTACAGTATGACAACGCATAAACGAACAAAATTATTGATCTTTTATTATGTATTATTTCATTTTACATAAAATATTTTTTATTATTTAATTTATTCTATACATTAATAATACTCATTACTATTTTTTAATAGGCTAATATTATTAATTATTGTGTTAATAAAAAAATATTAATTAACTAAAATAAAGCCAAAAAAACTTTTATGAATTTTGTCCAAATTAAAAATTAGAATATTATATAAAAAAAAATGATTACCATTTTATTAAAGAATATTATTCAATATAATTTTGGTGTAAAATTTCTCAAATTTAATATAATTATAAGATAGTCGAACTAGAGGAAAAACTCCTGATACAGAAGAACAACTCATCAAAACTGATGATCGGTTGGTTTTGGATCAAATAACAAAAAGGTTTTAAACCAGTAAAAACACCAGTTCGTAATGTTTTGGAAATATCATATCCCACAGGAAAGTAATTAAAAAAAAATATATATACAACTTGTGTTTGAGGATATTATGATTAATTATGAATAGATTTGATTAGGTATGATTAGATATGATTAGGTATGATTCGTTATATATGAAATTTTGGTACCTTAATTTATAATAACTCGTAGAATTAAGTGATACTAAGGAAGAAGACTAATCTATGATTAGGTATGATTGGGTATGATTAGGTATGATTAAGTATGATTAGGTATGATTAGGTATGATTAGGTATGATTAGGTATGATTAGGTATGATTAGGTATGATTAGGTATGATTAGGTATGATTAGGTATGATTAGGTATGATTAGGTATGATTAGGTATGATTAGGTATGATTAGGTATGATTAGGTATGATTAGGTATGATTAGGTATGATCAGGTATGATCAGGTATGATTAGGTATGATTAGGTATGATTAGGTATGATTAGGTATGATTAGGTATGATTAGGTATGATTAGGTATGATTAGGTATGATTAGGTATGATCAGGTATGATTAGGTATGATTAGGTGTGACTAGTTATATTTGAAATTTTGGTAACTTAATTCATTATAACTCATATAAATGAGTATGATTAGGTATGATTAGGTATGATTAGGTATGATTAAGTATGATTAGGAATGATCAGGTATGATTAGGTATGATTAGGTGTGACTAGTTATATTTGAAATTTTGGTAACTTAATTCATTATAACTCATATAAATGAGTATGATTAGGTATGATTAGGTATGATTAAGTATGATTAGGAATGATCAGGTATGATTAGGTGTGACTAGTTATATTTGAAATTTTGGTAACTTAATTCATTATAACTCATATAAATGAGTATGATTAGGTATGATTAAGTATGATTAGGAATGATCAGGTATGATTAGGTATGATTAGGTGTGACTAGTTATATTTGAAATTTTGGTAACTTAATTCATTATAACTCATATAAATAAGTGATACTAAGTATGATTAGGTATGATTAGGTGTAATTAGTTATATTTGAAATGTTGGTACCTTAATTTATTATAACTCATATAAAAAAGTGATACTAAGGAAGAAGACTTTATTTTAATCTATGATTAGGTATGATTAAATATTATTAGGTATAAATAGGTATGATTTGGTATATATGGAATTTTATTTCCTTAATTCTTTGTCACTCATAATTTAAAAAAAATATAATAAAAACGACTTGATTTTAGATTAGTTTTAAAATCATTTCATTAGGTTGTTAGGCTCAAATATGAAAATGATTCATGCGTTTCATACTAGTTTGTAATTATGTATGTAAATACGTTTGTTGCAATAAATGTTGTTATTATCACTCGAAAATGACACTTCATTCGATTTATTACGGCTCCGCTATTAGAATAATTAGAATTTCACATTGTTCCAAGATTTCTCTAGACTCTAACCGAGACAACAATAGATTATAAATAATTATTAACCGACATCAGAAATCATACATAAATCATGCAAAAAAAAACAATAAAATATTGAATTAGAAACGCTGACTGATTGCGATTAATGGAATAATTCCATGGAAAGCCTCGAACATGTTTCGTTTGTTGTCAATGTTGTTGCGCAGTTGTAACCGACAAAAAAGGCAAACCGAATGTCGTTTCATTAATTTAACGAAATAAATTATTGTCGTCGATAAATTGAAGGAGAAAAAAAATCTTGTTATCCTTTGCCTTATTGTAAATCGCTTTGAACCCACGCAAAACTATTAGAGGTGAAACCGTGTAAAGACAAATACAAGAAATAAAATTGTAATTTATTTCTTTAACCCAATTAAAGCAGAATCTTGTTTCTCTGGAAATCATACATACTCGTCCGAAGAGAGCTGAGATTTTAGCAGTAAATTGTAACTGTGCGCACGATCCTTAATGCTTCTTCTTCATCCTCTTAGTTAGTAAATATCTGTTAGTTTAGTCGTTTTTTGTTAAGTGAAAGAAGAAAATAGAGGAAATGGAAGCAATGCCGCTAATTTATTCACAACGCGACACGGAGACAAGCTGTTCTCGTGAAATGAAAGTTTCAACGTTCAATCATTAAGCAGAAAAAATCATAGGAAATCTGCACGAGGAAAAGTCGCATTATGCAAATTACATTTAGTTTCCTCATTTTTTTTTGTGCTGTCTTAAGTTTTATGCTTTCGGTCGATTTTAACTAAATTAGTTAAGTAACATTTACACTGCTCATAATCCAAGTTGTCACGTTGTTATTTTTATTATCATTTTGCAGTAAACTTTCCAAACGAAACAATTAAGATAGGAAATCTTGAAAAAAAAATTACATTATTTGGAATTTATTATACGTACTTTGTAACTTGTATCGTTTCATGATATTTTTTACTAACATCTAGTTCAAAGGTCAACAACCTCTGACAACTTTATTTAATTCCTTGCATTCATAAAAAAATAAGATATATTAAAATATTTAATTGTTATTTTTTTAATTTAATTAATTGTAGACTGACCTAATTTAATTATTTTATTTAAATGAAAAATGGAATTGCTTAAACATGTTTTTTTAAATAAATAAATTTCTTTTTATTCCCCAATTATTTTTTTTAAGAGTTAATTAATTTGCTAAATTAAGTTATAATTAATTAATTATCTCACATTATTTTATTAAAATAAGAAAAAATATCGATACTTCATTTGATAATTAATTCCAATTAACGTTATCTCCGAAATCCGTAAATTAGTCAGAAAAAAATATATTGGAAGAACATTTATTGAATGCAGATGAGGTTTTTTCAGAGGAAAATTTGAAAAACTTGAAGAAAATTCAATTAAAATTGACAAAAACTGAAATGTTAATAATACTGAAAATGTTTCTGATTTAGGAAAAAGTTAAACCATTAGTGTTAATGGAATAACTTTGTATAGAAAATTGTTAAATCAAACAGAAAAATAGAGAAATAATCAAAAATAGACTCATATTTTTACATATAATTTCACTTCCTACGTGTCAACTCATTGATTAAATAATACTTAATATTGATTTAATAATAGTTTTTCTTATATAAAGTGAATTAATTTATATTCTCTATAACTTTATTAATAAATTAATAAATTAAAGAACAATATTGCCATACTTAGTAATTATGTATCATTTTAATTAATTTAATTTCAGATATAAACTATACTTTTCAGTAATATTCAATAATTTCTATCATTTACAAAAATATATAAATAAAGTAATCAAATTGAATTATCATCATTTAAGCCAATTTTAAAGTAAAATTATTATTAATTTATGCAAAAATAAATTTAAATGATGATAAAAGTAATATAAAATCATTGATTTATGTAATTTATAATAGATTATCTATTTTAAATAACATAAATCTATGATTTTAATAGAAGTAACTATAGGAAATTAAATATACAAAAATAAATTATATAATTTTATAAAACTTTGTGTAAGCAAAACATATACACTATTTATAATTTGTTTATCTTAAATTTTATAAAAATAAATAATTAAATTTGGTGATATAAATTATATAGATTTATACTATGCGTGCACAGTAAATCCATAAATAAAATGAAACAAATTATTAAATTAATTTAGTAAAAATAAAATTAATTTAATAAAAATATATTAGATATTATTGAGATTGGATTTTTTGGAATTTTAATAAAATAAATTATGTAAGACTCATCTCATAAATATCATCAAAATTACCAGACTTGTGTAAGATAAAAATATCATCACAATGATGTAGTTTGTCTACTAGCAAGTTATCAAATACAAAAAATGTTGAGTTTAAATGCAGTGATTACGAAATTACTTCGTAGTCAGAAAGAATGCTATAATCAGAATGCGGATATGTTCATCCTTAAAGTAAATTTAAAATAATAGTTTTAGTAAATAAATAGTCAACTTATTTACAAAATGTAAATTTATTTTAAAATATGAGTCAAAAGTTGATTCATTTAATTATTTTTTTAAATTTCATTAATAATTTACTAAAAACAATAATATTCCTTACTAAATCAGAATAATTTTTACTAAAAAAATTCATTCAATGCTTGTTAACATTTTGTCGTCATTTTCTTTGTATAAATTGTTAATAAAGTATTCTAAATATTCCATTGAGAAAACATCATTTTCTGATAATTTCTGAAATTATATCGAAGCTTCATTATCAGAGGTAACGTTAATCGAGGTATGAATTTTTGAAATCTACTTTGTATAAAAATAAAAATAGTCTCAATCATTTAGTAATATATTAATTTTTGAACAGGAAATTCGTTAATTTTGTCTTAATTTTCTTTATTTTCATTGCTAAATATGTATTCTAATCTTTTCTTTGAAAAATCATCATTTTCTGATATAAAAAAATAATTAACGAATTAGCAAATAATTCCTTTGAAATCTGCACTTTTCTATTTTCTTTTCAAATTACAAGTGAAATAGCTGACGTCATTATATCGAAGCTTTATTAACAGAAGTAACGTTAACCTAGTATAAATATTTGAACTGTATTTTGTGTTGTTGTAAAATATTCTCAATCATTTGGATATTTGATAACATGATTAGAAATATATAATTATAATTATTTACTGCATAGATGCAATCTCATACAAAATAAGTCTAAATTTGTTTATTTTGTACACATGTCATTATATTGAAAGCGAAAATAATAATTTATTAAATGTCTATAAAAAAAATCATTACTAAAACACTTAGACCACATAAATAATGGTAATTTGATTATATAACTTATACTATAACTACATATTTTTTCTTTGTATTCTATACAAAATGATGAATTTTTAATCTCTAATTATTTGCAACTCAATATATATTTCACATTGACCAAAAGTTGCCAAAATAAAAGAGCTTTAATGTCTCATTTCTTGTAGACTTTGTTTGCTTCGAAATTTCGAGAAGAGTTATATATTCCCCAGAATATCAAATGCAAAGAGTCAACAAGCAGCCTGCCAAAAGTAATAACGAACGGCTGTAACTCTTTAACCGGTGACACTAGAGCAAAAAAAAAACTATTGTACTGCAACAACTTCAGTTGCAAATTCCACAATTACTTTAATTATATGTAATATTTTAATATATTTATTTTCTTATTTTGATTTGTTTATATTAGTATTTATTTTTTGCAAGTAAATCAGTTTAGAATGTTTGTATTAATGAAACGATTAGCTGAACGCGATTTCAGGAATTTGAATGAAATGTAATTAACGAGCGAAGCAATTTGTGCGGGGAATTTCGATGGAATTCATTAGAAGTACAGAGTACAAATAGGACATAGGAATGGAAAACGTTTTTTTTTTTGTATGCATTCCCATTTTGATCTTCAATGGTCATCTGCAACCAGTGAATTTTTCCATGCTTCCATTTCCATTGACCTTCCTAATGGAATGGGAACACGAGCACCTAGCACGTACAATAGACTTGTTTAGATGTACGTGGATATGCGTTCGGTGTATAAATAAAGCCCCGTTATAAAGACTGATGGAGCCGTGACAGATCCGAAATTTCACATCGCACCTCCACCCAAATATTTGAAGCCGCAGGATGAGCGAAAAGGATATGGCTACGCTTTTACGAAACTGTGTTTTGGTTTGCAACTTTTATACTGTATTTTTTTTTCAGCAAAATATTGAAATAAATATATTTCGTTTGTTGCCAAAGCAGTAATATTCGTTCGAAAATGTCCGTTCCCGGAATCGTCTCCGAAATTAACCCGTTGACAACTAAATCACAGCGCGAATAGAGATGATTTCATGCGGGATTACCAATAGTTTGGATATTACCAAAAACGTCGGAATGAGTTGCAATTTTAAAATAACTTTTCTTGAAAAGATTATTTTTACATTTTCTTATGATTTCATATTGTGTTCCTTGAAAGAAAACAAATATATAAAACTAATAAAGCACAGGCATATTTTTAGTATATTATAATATAAATATGATTCATATTTCTTGAAATACTTCTTCATCTCAAAATGCTTTGAAATAGTAATGTTAAGTTACTAATAAAATTACCAATACCTTAATTTTATAACAACAATTATTTTATATAAATTATTTTCACAGATCAAAGGTTTTCTAGAAGCTCTTATTGCAAAATCAGGTTGATGACCGAAGAAATAAACTAATCTTTCTATGCAAATAATCATGCATTTGTATTCTAAATATCATTCATATTTCAATTTAGGAAACGATGATTGGATTTACACCATCAAAAATAAACGATTTGGAACTGGAAGTACATCAACTATCAATAACATTGAAAAAAAAAACTAATTACAGCAAAACCTCGCATAGTCCGGTTAATCGGATTGTTTGAAACTTGTCTAAATGAACTGTTTAAAATCGAAGATTTTAAAACTTATCTATATAGATGAACAATACTGATAAAAACAATAATTTACATTTTCTTGCAGTGTTTTCCAATCTTTTTCAAACAAATAAATTATTTAACACTTTTTTTGAAATACAATATTCTTTGGAAGCAGTGAATCCGCACTATGCGAGGTTATTTGAAATTTGGAAAAATGAAGAAGTGAAGATTGTTGAAAATCGAGGATTTTAAAACTTATTTATTTAGATGAAAAATACTGATAATTTTTGTATAAAAAAAATATTTAATTACGTTTTTTTGAAGTGTTTTCTAACCTTTTTCAGACAAATAAATTATTTAAGACATTTTTTGATATGAAATACAATATTTTTTGAAAGCACAGAATCCGCACTATGCGAGGTATTTCTGCACATAAAAAATGTACAAAAAGAGACATGATCTTATGAAAGCAAAAAAAAAACAATAATTTTTAAAAATTTATTTTTATTTTCCTTAATTAAAATTTAGTTTATTATAAAATTTTCTAACTGGACTATAATGAATCCGCACTGATAGAAGCTGGCTTTATATATTTTGTTTTTTTTTTAAGTTAATATTTTAGATTTTCAACAAGGTATAAAATTGCTGTTTTTTCTAATTATCGTTAAATTATCACTTTGTGAATGTGCAAATATCTTTATTTAGTCAACAATGGTGAATGTGTGATCAAATAAATTCAGAAATGGAATTTAAACGTTTAATAGAATTGGGTATCAATGAAAGAGAACAAAGAAGTAAATGATAAATGACACGACATTTCGAACAATGGAGAAAATGGATTCCGCATTATTGGAATTCGACGGAGAAAACAAAGTCGTTGCAGAATAGGTCAGGTCGATAGTTTATAGTAATATATGTGATTCAAGAGTCCCAGATTTAATGAGAATAGTTTAATCTGTTAATTGGGACGCTTAGAAAGTCAACAGAAAGAAACGGTGATTATCTTTGAAGTTAATGTAGAGAAAACTTGGAAAACTTCAATAAAATAAATAGGTGTAAAAGTAGTAGAAAAAAATGTCCGAAGTCCCTGATTTAGCAAAAAAAATACTATCCATAAAAAATATAAACTAAATAAATATTTAAAATTTAAAATAAAATACACAAAGATTCTAGTTTATTTTTGTTTTATTAACTATTTTTTATAAAATAAAAATCTATAGCTATCACTTGGCCAAAAAATGATGTAATTAAGCGAATATCATAAAATTCTATTTTGAAATGTCTGTAGTCTAGTCGACCTCTGGTGTAGTACCCGAAAATTAGTACACAACATTGTTTTTTTTATTTCTTTTATTCATTCAAAATATAAACTTGATAGACTTTTTACTTTTATCAAGATTTATTATATATGTGGTTACATTTTTTATTTTGAATGTTTGTTTGGGAACCGAATTATTCAAGAAACTAAGTTCTACATTACATAAAAACTTTTTTTTTATAAATATTACCTTACTTTTCTCGCCATATTTTAAAAGATAGAATTAAGTCTAAATTAAATGTCATATTCCCATCTATTTATATATTTTCTTGCAATAAATGATATTATTATTATATATTAGACAATTCTGTACTTCTTTTCAATAAACAATAATTTATCTTATTTCCGGACGACCCAACATATTTATTACTAGTTGTTTCCAATTGTTTATAACTTAATTTCTAACAATTTGATAAAAGTTGACAGCTGTCATTTTGAGACACAATAAAAATTTAAAGCATATATTTATGTATTTTCTGCTTGTTTAATAATTATTATAATTATATTTTAGACAAATCTGTTCTTCTTTTCGAAAAACCCTAATTTAAATTTTAAAAATAATTTATCACAAAACAAAGTAATTCTTACATTATCTAGTTTTCTATAACAGAGTTTCTTAATATTATTTTCAGACGACCCAACATATTTGCTTCTAGTTGTTTCCAATTGCATATAACATAATTTATCTTGACAATTTGACAGCTGTCATTTTGAGACTAAATCTAAAGCAATTCATTGTAGTTGAAATCATATTTTATATCAATAAAATATGTAACAAATATTATAATTTAATTATTTGTAATTTCCAATTATGATTTATATATTTTTTATCTTAAAAAATATTTAAAATTTTAAATCTTCAATTTATTATTAATTTTATTTCTTTTTATTAATTAATTCTATCATTTAAACTATACCGAGGAAAGTAAAGTAAGATTTATTGTAGTTATAATATAGTTGAAATCATATTATTTATATTTATAAATACATAACAAATATTATGATTTAATTATTTCTAATTATAATTTCTATTTTTTTTTTCTTAAAATTTTGAATCTTCAATAGATTTAGTATTTTTTTTTATTAATTAATTCTATTATTTAAACTATAGCAAGAAAAGTAAAAAATACCTTTGATCACATGTTATGTGATTAATAAATGTTGTTATTATTAAGATTTATAAATAATAAGTTTTTATATATTGTAGAATAATTCGGTTTCCGAACAAAAATCTAAAATAATAATAATAGGTAATACTAAGTAATTCAAGTACAAAGTTTAAAAACCACTGAAAGGTCGTAGAAAGTACCGGCTAATTTCTCATAACTACAATTGTCCGGTGTGAATGTAACCCAAATATCGCAGTTACACTCCTTTTGCTTCGGATCAATTAAGCAATTTCTCTTTTGCGTACAAAGCAGATGTTCCGATGCTCTCGCAGCATCGAGATGTAAATTGGAAAGCGCGCGCCTTCCGACGGTCGGGCCTTCTTTTTTTAGACCACCGAAAACTGGATTGAATGTCTGTACTGTAGCTATGTGCGTGTATGAGTATGCGTTTATATCTGTAAGTGTGTGTACATACATGTTTAGCTATATGTATTCGTATAGATCACATCAGTTCCGAGAGATTTATCGGCTTTGGCAAATGCCAGATCGAACGTCTAATTAAAAATCATCACGCGATCTTAAATTACATCGTTTCGAATTAAAGCTACATTGATTGACGTGCAGCTAATTCGGCGTATCGAAATCTATACTCACTACCCATATATACATGACGTGCACGTCAAAACTCCACTACAAATATTTCTACATACATTCAGCAATATTTTAACTGGCGTTCCTCAAGGTTCCATACTTATACCAATACTATTTCATAAATCTTATATTTATTATTTAAAATATTTATACATTTATATACAATAATAACTCAAACAGTGCGGATTCGATCAATGCGGATTCTCTATAGCACAATTTGAAAATTTCAAAAGAAACAAAATTTTAAGATATTTTTTCTATATAAATAATCATTTATTTTTTTCAATATATTAAGAATAATTCCGGACTGTTTAAAACCGGACTAATCGAGGAACTAAATATATCGCGCACAAAAATATTTTTTTTTTAATTTGTTTTGTTATGGAATTTTCAAACCAGACTATAGATTTGAACTTATTGCACTAAGCGAGGTATTTTCATGATTTTTTAATTTAATGGGTTTCTGAAAACTGAAAAACTTTAATGAATGTAAGAAAGTTTGAAAAAAAAAATGTATACTTTTAGTTTTTCAGCAGTAAAGAAATGAAAAGATCGTTTCGAATCGACGCAGCGCAGTTATTTCGAGTGGCTTAGCTAACTTCCTACCAAATTGGCCACCTCGAGAAACCGATCGTTCATTGTTGGTATTTCTGTAACATTCGTAACGCGAAGAACAAACAAAAACGTTATTAATGCGACGCGTCTCTATATTTTTGTTGAATTGCTTTCACCGAAACGCAACAAATTAAACCAGAAAGTTGGCGTTGACCATCAAAAGACCAAATAAACATTGCCATTTGTTTCATTTTTTTTTCTCACATTTAACTTATGTTTGTTTGTTTTCATTTCGTTACCAAATGGACGGAGGAGTTCAATTATTATTTTTGGCAAAGTTTCATCCCTTTGTTTTCAACATTTTGCAAAAATGATCATAAAAATACCTAAACTCGTATCGCTATTTTCATTATATACTTAAAAGTTTTTAATTCTGCTACATTTTATGCAGCGCTTTGTTTGTATGAAAATAAGTACATTATTACATGCGATTAACTGTAGTTATGGAGTGCCGAGTGGAAAGTATGGGTAAACTATATAAATCTTCACAGTTGGATGCACAAAATATGTCAACATTTCCTTTTCGCATACAAAATGCTGTTGAATTCCATGTTAAAAAAAATGCAAATAACTTCTTTATCCAGTCAATATTCTTTGATTCAATTACTCAGGAATTTTTCAATTCTCGGAAATGTTATTAATTCATTTCACGTTTTCCAATGTTAAGCAACTACAGACGCGGACAGTAATTGCATAGTTGGTCAAGCATATTAAACAAGACCAAAAAATATATCAACAATATCCATTTTCTAAGAATGTTTTATCAATTTATGAATTCAAATTTCAGAAAAATACAAAAAAAAAATATTTTGCAACGACAAGAAATACTAGTTTATTTCATGTCTGAAAGAAAATAAAAATTGAAAATAACATTAAAATTTACGTTAGTTTTGACGATTTTTCGATTCGATTGCAATAATTAGTATATTTTATTTGTATGTAATTATGTAAGTAATTTTATAATTGTTTTAATTATTCTAGTTTACAAAATAAAATTTCATTAGGAGCGACCATAAATGGAGTACTTACAAATATGTTATATGCAATTTCGATATTTGGGTATGCTTAATTAATACTTTCTGTTTTTGCAAAGCAGCTTTTCCCTCTCATTATTAATTGCTAAATTATTTCCTTCTGACCTAATGATTACTTATTTTGTAATTAAATTGCAAAAAGAACAAATTAGCTTTATAAAAATTAAATTTAAGCATACATTTTTCTATATTTAGTGAATTATCGTGATTACTCTTTTAAAATGGTTCAATTCTTATTAAAAAAATATTATTTAATTATAATAAAAAAAAACTAATTGAATTCTTTGAATTTTTATTGAACATATTTTTTTCCTTCTCCTTTAATTAAAGTTAGAGTTTTTGTTAATTAATTAAATGTATATTATATATTAATTGATTGATTTTATGAAGAAAAAAAAACGGATAATTTTGAGAGGCCCAAAGTCGATAATGACGGGAAAGGAGTTTCGGGTACAGCAAAATATTATATATTTCGATATTTTTTATGGATAAAAACACGAATAGCGAATGTGAAATATTGGGGTGAATTCTTGGATAATATTATTTAGAAGTCTTAAACTTACACTATTTGGGGGACCCCTAGAATTGAATCAATCATTGAGTCTAATTCTATAAAATGTGAGATATTTATTTCTGTATGAAATACTTTAAGGAAGCTTACAAAATACATAATTCGCATTTTGAAGAAAAATATGGCCTTAAGTTTTACTAGAAGTAGAAAATAATATCCGAGAAAATAGAAATAGTTATCCATTAGTTTACCATCTATTAATAGATTTGTAAAATAACGATGAAAAAGATGTTCGAAATTTAGTTTTTCAGTGACAAATTGCTGCTGAAAAATGAAAATAATCAAAGATTTTAAATATATTTAATTGACATAGAAAACATTATATTTTTTATTTAGTGAAAATGATTGTGATTTTAAGACTGTTTATTTAATAATACTTTTTTTGTTCGAAAAAAGCTTTTTATTTTCTTCGTATATTCATAAAATGTTTACCTCTGAGAACGAAGTAATTTCGTGTAACGTAACCTATTTGTTAATCGAAACTGTATAGTTTTGTTGATCTGTCAATTCTTTAGTAAATGAACCTACTCATATCTATAAGAAATATGTGTTAATGATAGAATTTTAGATATATTTTAATAATAAATTATATATAGAGATAAATAAGTAATAAATTGTATTTTTTGTTCAAAGACTAGTGTGTTCTCTTCTTATAAATATGATTTTAATAAGAATCGTTCAACGGTGACTAACTTATATAAATCAGTTCGAATCGAGCACGCAAGATGAACAAACTGATATAATTACTTACACTGACTTTAGTAAAGCATGTGACATAATCACGCGATTGCTTGGATAATATAAAGGCTTATGGATTTTCTGCATTGTTGGTTCACCTTTTTAAATTACACTGACATAACCAACAAAAGCACATGATCATATATCAAAAACTTATATTTCAGTTTCAAAACTCCTGAAGCTGATACGCTTAATATTTTAATACTTTATGTCACAATATACATCAAAATTCGAATAAACTACGAAAAAACAAAACTAATTATTTTATGTTTAAAAAAGGAAAACTTATAATAAATATTTATTTATAAATTTAAAAAAATGTCACTTAACCGAATATTTCTTTAGAATGTTTGAAGATTTAATTTTTTATGATTTTCTGATTAAAATATTAATATTATTGTAAAAAACTAAATGTTTTTCTAACGTTGTAGAAATTAAGATTTTTTATTTTACATTAGTATGTCGAATGTAGAACATGTTGTTCTATCTTAGAATCTTTATTACAAATGTTTCAAACTCATCATCATGTACATACAAAGAAGGTTGGTAAAGTTCAAATTTAGAAATGGAAGCGTATTCATCATACAAATGTTAGTTAAATCTAATGTACATAAAATGCTACAAAATGTTTGCTACCAAATTTTATATATTGCCATATGTTTGCTTATAATTAATATTTACGTTTTTTTTTTAAATATTATATAAATATTCGTTATTATATTAAACTTGTACTTCCCGAAATTTAATTTACTTCTGAAAATTACTAAACTTTAATTCTTAGTAATATATAGTATAATTGTGTTGTGTATAAATGGCCTAATACATAGATATATGACAAGTAATATCAAGTACTTACAAAGTATATTGTTTACATAAGTATTAACCATAACCTATGGATTGCGTTGCAATATTTGTTCGCGTAAATTTTGAATGGGTCATAAAGTGACAGCTGTCATTTTTTGTACTTTCCAAAATTTAATTTACTTTTCCTGAAAATTACTATACTTTTCAGCTGAAGTTTAATTAATAATATAATTTTGTTTTATATAAATGGCCTCATACTTGAGATATTTGTCAAGTAATATCAAGTACTTAGAAAGTATATTGCCTACATAAGTGTTTCTCAACCGATGGATCGCGACGCAATATTTGATCGCCTTGATTTTGAATGGGTCATAAAGTGACAGCTGTCATTTTTTGTACTTTCCAAAATTTAATTTACTTTTCCTGAAAATTACTATACTTTTCAGCTGTAGTTTAATTAATAATATAATTTTGTTTTATATAAATGGCCTCATACTTGAGATATTTGTCAAGTAATATCAAGTACTTAGAAAGTATATTGCCTACATAAGTGTTTTTCAACCTATGGATCGCGACGCAATATTGGATCGCGTTAATTTTTAATAGGTCATAAAGTGACAGCTGTCATTTTTCATCAAACCAAGGAACTGACGGTCGCAAAATGACAGCTCTCACCAAACCAAAAAACTGGTGAAATACTGCTAGAAGTTGGTTTGCTATAAAACAACAAAAAAATATGTTGCAACACTTGGCACATGTACTTGGCCATGTACTTGTATTACTATATATATAAGTTTTATTTATATAACAGTTTGTTTTGAAGTAAGTGAGTTTGTAGAAATATTTGCCAAGTACTTGTACAAGTAATTTACTATTCTATTTAGATAATTTGGAATTTTGTCCACTCAATATCCATAATTTATTGCGTACATAAAAGTATCGTTTAATATTATGTATACCATCATAATATGTAATATGTATATCAAGTATACTAAATTTTCTTCCATAAATACGAAGTGTTTATCTCGAAATGTTTGTAATTGCTTTAATAAGATTTATGTGATATTAAGTATAAGAGTATTAGATGTATTGTCAATCGATACTACAGTTACTATATGTTACGACATTTAATTACATACTCTATCCTATTATCAGATGTAAATATCCGAATGACAAATGCATAGTATTATGTCATAGCCAAACCAAAACAAACAAACAAACATCGAAATTAGATATTCCAGTAAACCGTTAGTAATTAAAGCAACGAAATTGGAATGCCGAGCCGTTCCGTCCATCCATTCTTTCGCACCGCGTTCTACACTCGTATTCTTTTCACTTTTCGTTTTGCGGTGTTTTCCGTGAGTTAAGAGTTGACCGTTCGCATTCCGCGATTATTATTCCACGCACCGAACGTCATCCGCATAAAAGGAATCTTAGGTTTTGAATGTTAATGGCACGCTTATTACATTCCACGGCGAAGCCAGACTTCGGACAGGCAATTCCCTCTTCCTCTTCTTCAACATGAGTGGAAGAACCTCTTGTGATGGACAATTAGTTACCCAAATACTTGCGTAACCTTTTGCTGTTATATACAGCAGTGATTCTAGAACGCAGCGAAAACATCTCTCTATGAAAACTGTAGTAATAAAATTGAGTAGCCTTGAATAAAAATAAGGCAATGATGAAAGCAAAATAAAACACATTAAAAGTTGCTTAACTTTTATCATTATTTATAGGTTTTCCATACTGATTTTAATTATATATAGATAATGTTCTGAGAAACATGGTTTTTAAAAACCGGTTAAAACACTAGAATTAATACCCAAAACTTTAAAAAATAGCAACAATCAAATTACATAAATAATTATAGACAAAATTATTAATTTTTAATTAATTATAATTTTGTCTTTTTTTAAACAATTACACATACTTCTTAAAATTTGTATTTATTTAATATAAATTCAGTTTTTATTAATTAAAATAATAAATTATTTTATATTATAAAATGCTTAACTTTTATTATTATTAATAAGTTTTCCATTCTAATTTTATGTTTTTATAAAAAAAAATTTTTGGTTTTTAAAAACCGGTTTTAAAAGACTAAAATTTAAAATATAAAATATAACAACACATAATGCAATCAAATTACATAAATAATTATAGACAAAAAAATATGAATTTTTAATTAATTATAATTTTGTCTTTTTTTTAAGAATTACAAATACTTCTACTTAAAAATTTGTAATTATTTTATATAAGTTTAGTTTTTATTAATTAAAATAATAAACCATTTTATTTTATAAAATGCTTTACCTTTTCCTTTATTTACGGGTTTTTCATTCTGATTTTAATTATATATAGACAATGTTCTTAGAATATTTTTATTTGGGTTTTTAAAAACCGGTTTTAAAAGACTGGAATTAATGCACAAAAATGTAAAAAATAACTACAATGTATTGCAATCAAATTACTTAAAATAGACAAAAAAATATAAATTTTCAATTAGTTATAATTTTGTCTTTTGTCTTTAATTATTGCACATACTTTTACTTAAAATTTGTAATTATTTTAAATAAATTTAGTTTTTTATTAAATAAAAGCATTAAAGCATTTAATAATAAAATTTGAAATTTATTTTTTGAAATGTTGATTTTTGTATAAATCTTTTAAGTAGGATAAAATATAGAACAATCTCCAATCTTAGAAGAAATTATAATAATAATACTAGTGTTTTAAAAAGTCAATTTTGATATAAATCTTATTTAAAATTAAGATAAAACATAGAAAAATCTCTAAAATTAGATGAATTAATATTATTATTAGTTATGAAATTTAATATAGAAAAATAATATACAAAATTATATTTTTTTTAGTAATTATTAACATTTAATAATCGTAAAAATTATGATTAATGTTATTCGCATTTTTTTTTAATATTATGATTATATTAATATTTTTACATATTAACAAAAAAAATGTGTTCAATTATGATATTTTTCATAATTTGCAGTTTTTCTGAAAATGATGTGATAGAACTTTGAGAAGCTCTGCTGTACAGCATCCCCGGATGCTGGAGTGTCTCTAGTCAGAGGGGATTTACATGTTAATTAGCGGCTGGCAAACGCGGCTCTAATTAAGTCCTTCGGTGTATTTAACATCGGCGATAATCGTGGACGAGTTTATGAATTCATCCATTAACATTTTATAGAGAAGAAACAGTTAATTGGTGCCGAAGCGCAGAAATGCAGTACAGTTAATGCATTGTAAATTATTCGCTAATCAGATTCAGGTACACTTTCCCGTAAACTCTACTTAACTAAAAACTAAATAAACTACATTGTTTATTGTTCTTTTCAAAACTCGCAAATAGCGTTATGTAATAATTACACATAAAACTAAACAAATAACGAAAGCAAAACATATTTACAAAAAAAAAATTATAATTACTTATTTCAAACTTCTTTAAAAAAAATACAAATAATTAATACAACAGTTAACAAATATTATATGCAAACTATTTATTACTGCGCTTTGCTTAAAAAAAATAATATTGGGTTATTTTAATTTAAATATTTTATGTCTTGACATTTTTCTTATGTAATTTCCAATTTTTTTCATACATTTTTCGCTAATACAAAATAATACTTCGCATAGTGCGGATAATGTCCCAAACTGTATGAAGATTTAAATACGCACAAAAATTAACAGCAAGAAAAAATAGTTATTTATGTATAAAAACTTGGTTTTGATATTTTCAAACCGGTTTATATTAAATCCGCACTGATTGAAGTCTCGTTATGCAAGAAATTGCTTAATAGTATTTGTATATACTATCAAATCTATATCACTTCAGAATGAGACAAACTACAAACAAGAACATTAATAATATTATTATTATGTAAATTTCAATAAAACTAAATGTGTTGAATAACTAATTTATAGTATTATTTATAGCTTTGATCATAATTTATTTTTCTTATATTTTAATATAAGTGAATTGCAACATTTTCAAATAACCAAAGTGTTGATTGCACAACATTAGCACTTACGAGAAATATAAAGCAAAAACACATTGATAATTGATTGATGTTAGCTTTCATGTATTGCCCCCAGTTATTAATTACATAATATTAGTATCAATTTGCGCCGTTCCGAAACATCGGGATTGGACAATCGATCATCTTCGTAGATACTTGCGTAATTAACGGACGCGTCGCCTCTAACGCTCTCAATTTATACGAAAAATATTTTAATTTCCAGTATATGCAAATCAGAATCTAATTGGACGACGTAGAAATTAATTTGAAAAATGATATTTTAATTGTGCGACCGAACATACAAAATATCACATTTCGTCTTGTAAGTTAAAAATAATTAATTAATTTTGAAAACAATAAAAAATTCTACTAATTATTTTTTAAATATTGTAATGAATTAAAAAAGTAAATATTTAGATTTAAATAATTGAAAAAATATTTAATTTTACTTACAAAAAAAATCTCTTATTTTAAAAAATGTGTGGGAATTAACGTTATTTTTTAAATATTTAAAATTATTTGATTAATTTGAATGTTAATAGATATTTGTGTTAAAAAAAAATAAATACTTTGATGAAAATTTCTTTATTTTATTTTTAAACTGAATTATTTACTATTAATTGATTAATAATAATTTTATATTAATTTATAAAATTACATTAAAAATTTTCAAATTTCATAATGAAATAAAGTTTTTTAAATTTTCTTATAGATTGTGAAATAACGATTTTATTTATGTTAATTGAATTTTCAAGTGAATAAAGGTTTTATTTAATTAATAAAAACGTTTTTATGTGATGTTAAGGAATGTTTGGAAGAGCAAATTAAGAATGAGAGAGACTGAAAAGATGAAAGGTATTTGCATTGCGGCTTTCTAAATAAATTCATCACGACTCAAGCCAAAAATAAAAGCCGGGGGTGTGAAATAATTGGATCACGGTTTTGAGGGAAAAATAACGTATTCATGCGTAGCGAAGAGTAATTATGGAAAATGACTCGAACGCTTCGCTTTTCTCCGGACTTAAACAAATGTTGAATAAAACTAACAAACAATCGCTTTTTTGGGGTCAGGTGATTCAGTGTGCAATTATTTTTGGGGGGGAAAAACGATTTCGGTTTACCTGGTACGATCAGTGCGTGTCTTCGGTGGATGCGCCGAATTTAAATCCCAACATCGGAATTCCAATGCACAGTAAAAGTATTTCCGAAGAAGAAGTATAAAAAAGAAACAAAACTTGATCCGAACTGGATGGCCGCGTAACTACCCACAAATCACTAACTGGCGGCTCTCTCCTCCTCGATCACCCCTTTTTCCACCTTCGGCACGCGGAAAACTGAAGAGCGATTGGAGGAGGTGTATGCATGCACTCTTGTAGAAGGTCCGAACCTTTTACGTAATTTTCTGATGATTTTTCGGTTGCCCTTCTTTTATTTTTTATTTTTGTATAGTTTCACCTGCGCTTTGAATCCTTTGATTATTCGTTTTTTTTTTATTGTTTTCTGTGATGTGAAAAGGCCGCGATGCGCGAAGCCATGTTACCTGAGAGTACAAACAGGTACGAGAACAAACTGCCGGAGAGTTTCTTTCTCGTGCACTCACTCACACCAACCAAAACACACATACACGCATACGCCGATGGGATTGTTTTAGGTGGGCATGGGTTTGCCTCTGTGTGAGTGCGTTCGAGAGAGTTGGGAGGAGGATCGAGGTTTCTATAAAGATTTTGGTTTTATTTTAAAACCGTGACGCGCCGCACCTTCTTTCACCTACGAGCTAGGATCAAAGCTTCGAATCCTTCGGACATCGAGGACGAAGCACGCTTTGCTTTAATCCCTAAAATTTACCTTTAATTAAGATGAGTACTTTTTTTTAAAGACCTTACATCGCGTCATACACATGCTTGTTCCAAAAACCAGTTCCAGGTCAACTTCCAGCAGCTTATGTAAGTTACAACAGGCAACTCTCAAAGCAGACGTGCTAAAGAAGTAGTATGCTTGACTTAAGTCATGTTTAAAGCTCGCTCGCAGTTCACGATCATTAAACGATCATCATTAATTAATAGATTTTAGTGAGATTTCAAAACTAAATTTATATCTACATATGATTAAATTATTATCAAATGTAATAATTTTTGTTGATAATTTCAAATTTATGAAAAATGCAACGATGAGAAAAAAGGATTCGGAATCAAATCAAATTTTCGGAAGCAAATGGAATTTTGCAATAATTAAAAACAGCAAAATAATTACAAAATTCTAGACAACAAACATTAAAAACATTTTCTAATAATTTGTAAATCCAATACAAAATTTGAAAATAAGTCAAGATAAATTTATAATAAAGAAATAGTTTGAAAGATTGGTAAGATTCAATTAATTAATTTAATAAAACTTAATATATAGATGAAAAATTAATGTATTTTGTAAAATTAGAATAATTAGCTACACCAAGAATGGAGATTATCTGCAAGAAATGTAAGAATGTAAGCATAACAACTTAAATGATCGATGGTACTCAACTACGAGGAACAACAAGCATTCTACTAGTATCATCAAACATTTTAAAATTTCAATAAAACTATTTGAGAAAACGGTGTAAACATTTCTTCGTATAACTCTAACATGATTGTGGTAAAATTTTGAAGTTGAAGTAGTTTTTAAAAGGTTGTCCAAAATTGAAATATTGAACATTGATAATTGTTTTTTTTACTTCTGAATTAATGAAAATATAATAATGGTTATTATTTTAATTATCTATTAACAAATATAAAGTTTATATAGAATTAAAGCAAGTTGCACTGAATAAATCTATTTTTTTTGTAATAATATAAAATAATTTAATTACGTTTCCATTGTTGCTCAAAATATCAATAACACTAAAATTCACTCTCCTTTACAACGTATGATTTTGAAATTGTATAAAAGTATGAATTTGAGATCGTTGAAATTGTTTTCAAAATGTTTTCTAAAATTGTCCAAATTCACTAATATTTTTTTTAGTAATATACATTACTCACACTAAAATTTACTCTCTTTTATAACTTATGTTTCAAATTATACGATATCCAAATTCATATTGAAAAAAATTGATCGGAAATATATGAAATATTATTCAAATAAAATAATTAAATAATTTGTATTTTTTTTCTACTTAATGTAAATGCAAGTTTCATTAAATATTATTTTTTAGTAATATAAATAATTTTGTTTTGCTGTTCAAAAAAATACTTCCTTTTACAAGATATGATTTTTAAATTATATGAAAGTATGAATTTGAGATCCTTGAAGTGGTTTTCAAAATATTACCTAAAATTGTTCCAATTCACATGTATAAAAATATTTAACATTAAAAATAAATTTTCTACCAAATGCATAGATAAAAATAGTTATTATTTTAATTAATTATTAACAAATATAATGCCTATAATATAAAATTAATGCAAATTACATTGAATGAATCATATTTTTTTAATAATATAAAATTATTTAATTAAGTTTTTATTGTTTCTCAAAATATCACTAATATTAAAATTTACTCTCCTTTACAACGTATGATTTTAAAATTATGAAATGAATTTGAAATCTTTTTATAGTTTTCAAAATGTAGTTCAATATTTTCAGAATTCAAAATAAATAAAAAGTTGATCGAACATATATGAAATATTATTCAAATAAAATATTGAACATTAAATTATTTTTTTTACCAAATACAAAGATAATAATAACTATAGTTACTTTCTTTGAAAAAGTATGATTTTTATTTATTTAAAAGAATGAATTTGAGTTCCTAGAATTAGTTTTCAAAATGATGTCGTAAATTGTCTAAACTTGATATAAAATATTATTTAGTTGAAAAATTGAACATTAAAAAAAATTCTACCAAACTTAATAAGAATAATTGTTATTATTTAAATTGTCTATTAACAAATATAATGTTTATAATATAGAGTAAATGTACATTTATCATACATTTATCATATAAAATAATGTACTTACATTTCTATTGTTGCTTCAAACATCACTGACACTAAAATTTACTCTTTTTTAAAACGTATAATTTTCTTCATTTATTTATTTTTTCCAAGGTTACTTTGATAACTGCCTGTTTACTTTAATTCATTTTAAATTGACTGCTCATCTCTAATTGGTGGATTTTAACAAAGTACGACCTCTGGCGATGATATCAAATAATATTAATTTAACTTATGAAATAATTGCATTATTTGAAGGTTGGTAAACACTACTAAGTGGCAATTAATTCTGTCAATTTTCATGTACATATTTAGACAATCACAATCTTAATCCAAATCTATATCATATATTAATTAATAGCACTTTTATACAATTTATTGTTTTGCAAAATTTTTATAATTGAATTAATTAATACAGAAATATTAAATAATACTTACCTTTCAATGATCAACAAATAATTATTATTTAATTAATTATTAAATTATAATGTTGTGTTTCCTTAATTAAAACCGAAAGAACAAATAAATCAGAAAGATTATTTTCAAATTGATTGGATAATATTGTTTTTCAATTAGAATTCAATCTTTAGCATGAAGCAATTAGTATTCATATACATAATTTAATTTCCGGTTTATAGCTGTTATTTTATTGATGCGCATTGAATATATTAATTTTAATGTATGTAAACTTTTCATACTCAAGACAATACAAGATTATTTAATGTACAATGCACTAATCCAGTCAATAATTGTAGTTTTTATCACTATTGCCACATAAATTTTATTATTGATGAGATTCTAAACTGTTATCTTTTTTATCTGATTTATAAAATGTTGAACAAAATGCAAAATATTTCATATTTTTTTTGTTTCGTGTCTCAGATTCTAGCATGATCTTTAGTAGCTTAAGTAATTTAATGAAAATATAGTTAGTTTTATATGAACTGAAGCATTGATTATCAAATAAAACTGAAATAAAAATTACTTAAATACGAATAAAATTTATGTAATTTTATTGTAGTTGTAACGAAATTTGTTGTTGTTTATTTTCATTGAGATTTTAATAATTTTATGTACGATTTTATGCAAGAATAACTATTTTTTTTAATTCTTCCTATAGATTTTAGTCTTCTAATAATAACTTTTTTTGTAACAAATTAAGTTCGACAACCGAATTTTCCATATGTTATAATTAAGTGAAATTAACCAACTATTTAAATTATCAAATGTTGATTTTTTTGAAATTGTGTAAGAAAAAATAAGACAATTGAAATAAATGTTTTCAATTTAGAGATTTGCGAATAAATTATAATAGACTAGTTAGAATTGAAATTTCTATATTATTAATAAAATTTTTGAAATATATGATGTAAAATTTAATATTTTTTTTTAGAATTTAGAATATTTACAATTTTGCAGTAACAGATTGAAAAATTGTATTATTCCTTAATATTATAATAATATTGTTAAGTCAAAGTGAATAAAAAAACATATATTAATTTAATAAAATAGAAAAAGTGTTTTATGTTATGCAACCCTATACACACCAATACAGCTTACCATAAAATTGCTACTCGCAAGACCAATTACATTTAAATTACATCTCAGTATATTCGAAGAAGAACTTCGCTATAGCAATTTCGGGGCTTCAGTAATTGAAAAACAATGGAAAACAATTCCATTACGTAAATTGAATAAGTCTAAGGTTTATGCATTCTTTAAAAGGAAGTAAGTAAGGGTGGAAGAGAACGAGGGATTAAGAAGGTAAAATGAATACGCAAATTCGTTTTATTTTTACAATTTTAATTTTCGTTTTGAATGTAAATAGCTTATATTTCCATTTATTTGTCGAAATATCGTAATAATCTCATTGTATGGTTTACTTTGTTTCTTTATTTATTTATTATTTTATTTTATTTTCATAAAAGGAAGATTCGAACCGCACATTTCATGCGTCAACGTAATGTGTTTGTAATGTACCAGTTTTTTTCTTACGCAATCGTTGAAGATTTTCTATAACCGTATCATCATCATCCATACTTCGTTTGTTTACTCGATAACGTAACGATAGAAACGATAATATAAATTTGCATTTCTCTCACATATTTTTTTTTGCTTTTCATTTTCTTTCATTTTCCCGTGTTTCAAATTTCATAAATAACATCATCTGTAATTCCTCAACTTTCCATCACTTTCTTTTAATATATATTTATATATGTATAATAATATTTGTAGTAATTACAATTATCTGTACAGGTCAACATTCAAATAAACATATTCTTTCATCTGTCATCATATTTTTTTTTCGTCGTTTAATTTTTACTTTAGCGCTTTCGTTGATGGTGGCTTCTCCCATCATCATTAGATTCATATATTTAGGATATGTCTAAATGTAATAAAGACTAAAATAAAAATGATATTACGATCCTATTTTTGTCTCTTATTCAAGTTTGTCTTTCGTTAAAAATTATTATTTAAACGTAGAAAATCTAAGAGAGAAAAAATAATACCAACGCTTCCTCGAAAGCATTATTTTCGTTTAAATCCATATCTTATTATTTCCTCTTTATTTAATTTAGTTTAATTAAGTCTACCTAAGAGATATTATTTTATTTATTTTTTAAATTTCACTTCATTTATTTCTCGGCTTTCGGTTAAACGATAAATGGAATTATCGATTATCGTTCAACTAGAAATCAATTAAGAAAAAATCATTTCGTTTCGATTCTTTTCTTAGCTTATTAAAATCGGCTCGTCTTATTTATTTATTTATTTTTCTTTAAATTTAACAAAGCGAACAAATCGACGACGACGAAACAAAGTCAGAGTAAAAATAGTTAAAGAAACTTCGCAACGAACGGAAATACGTCGCAGCGACTAAATACTAAGTAAGTGTCCTCAAGAGTGCTTTAGGAAAAACGTTTGCGAGTAGAAGAAATCCGGGGATAACAATGCTTTCAATCCTGTTTCGTTCATCTTAAAAACCTTCTCTATCCTGTTGAATTTCTCGTAAGGCAATTATGTAATAACGAATAGAAAATACAGCGAATTTTTAAAGGAAAATGTATAATATACGAAACTCTACCTAAATATGTATCACAATAATTATTTGTATATTACTTCTCTCTTTTTTTTTTATTTAGAATAGTTTCTCTTCATACTTTTTTCTTCAATAATTTCATAATTATATTACCTATCAATTTTGGATTTTAAATTGGTCCGAAACAAGTATAACTGGGGGGAGAAATTGTTTCCTGCCTTTATTTCCACAATCCTTTGCATTCGAATGAATTAAGTAATTTTTTTTTTCGAGATCCTCTCCAATTCTGCAATTTATTAGAAATTAAAATTCTGAGAATTCATGAGAATAAAATGGAAGTTCTTGTTTTATTATTAAAATTTTATATATTACTACAAGTGTAATGTTAATGATATTAAAATCTCTTACATTTTTATTTAAAAAAAATGCAATTTAGTTTAGGTTTTGTTAGAATTTTGTATCTTCAGGTTTAAAGGGCTGTACTCCTGTATAAGATTTTGGTTATTTCAATATTAATTTTTGAAACATATTTTTAATTTTTTAGAGTTTTACATCATTGTTTTTTGGAAATGAAGAGATGTAGTGAATTGGAGAGGTCAAAGTGTGTAAAATCGATATGTCGTCCTGTGTGTGTGTGTGTATTATTTACAAATCGAGTTAGCCGGCAAAAGACGCAAACGATAGTATCTATTGGTCCCGATCAAACGAAACGAAAAGTATGAGTACACAAACATCGGTATTCTCGTTCCACGTCTGTACATGCGAAAATTGGATAAATTCAAAAAGTCAAAAAACGTTAGCGTTGAGAAAACATTGCAGCGGGAGAGCATTAACATAATTCGGTTATAACGAGATGGCGTGCAAAGGTTAAAGAGGGGAGCGGGAAGGGCTGGAACTTAAATTTGAAGAGAATCGATGATCCGCCCGGTATATATATGTAATACGTTTCCTCGTCTCGCTCGCTCGTTACAACCGAATTCCGTTTTCGTTATGTCACGTGCGAAATAATTATGTACAACTTTCAAACATCTCATCTCTCGTTCCTTCTTCGTCTCTTCTGTTTCACACGCTCGCGCATATAAAGAAATTCTTAATCTTCTTTGTTTTATACAATAATAATGATATTCCTAATGGCAGTTATGTTATATAAAAAATCACTACTCCATATTTTGTTAATGTATTCTTTGAGTTCTTCCCCCTTTTCGAGTAAGGCGATCGAAAAATTATAATGGGATCTTGTGTAAAAAATTGGGGGATGGTGTTTCTTGGGATACGGCCCTGCGCGCAACTCAAATAGGGTTTCCGTGTTGTACGGTTTGTGGGGGTGGGCGGGCAGCGTTATTACAGTTTGACGGGTCTGACGGTGGTGAAACATTGACCCGTGCTTGGATCCAAGTCGACCTGGGTGCTCTTCTGCTGATCATTGGAGGTCGGCTGGAGAGGCGGCGGCAGCGGCGAAGGCGGCGAGGAGCTGATGTTGATGGTGGTCGCATTGGTAGTCGCTGTTGCGGCGACGGCAGCGGCGGCGAGGGCTGTTGCATTGCTGCTGGGGTTGCTTGAAGGGGGCACGGAAATGGCATCGACCTTGACCCCGTTCGGGTTCAGCTGGGCAGCGACACCCACGGAGAGCGCTCCTAGAATTAGACAGAGCGAACGCTAATTAATCTGGATGCACAGGCTGATGCAAGAAGGAAAGAGAGAAAGACCGGAAGACGGTCTTTCACAGTTATATTGACAGTCAACAGTAAGGGAAACGACTAAGCTCACGTGCAAGTAGATATACATATAACGAGAGGTAAAAGAAAAAACATAAAGAAAATAAAGAGTCTGGATATACACATGCCCAATGTAGAAGAGATAGAAACACTTAATCAATCAAGTACAACCATGCACATAGATCTATTCAAATCATCTGGTTGCATGTCCAAAAGTAAAAGAGGAAATAAATATATAAAACAATAAAATAAACAAAATCTTCATCATGCTAGATGGTATAAAACTAAAATCTGAGACTCCTCGATGCTAGTAAATATCATTCTTTTTTCTTTAACAAATCTGCTTCAAATCAAAAACATTGACACTACAAATAACTGGGGGCTATGGTATATATTAGGCTATGTATGTAAGGTATACCCTGTGGAGGAATTAAGTCCTGCTCAATTCCGTGTTGGATTTTGTGCCGTTAGAGCGCAAATTTGAGTTCAGATGACCTTCATCTGGAACGGGAGATCGAGAAACAGACAGTTTAATTAAAATACAGATTGATTCCAGCATACTACACATACAAATTGAGCACGAAAATTTCAGAGATACAATTTTTGGAAGGATCTTCAAGGACGAGTCGCGGTAACGATTAAGAGACGCGCGCGCGCCTCTTCTCCTTCATCATCTTCTTCGCGATTAATTTGCGGACACTTAATCTAATCCAATACCCTCAACCCCTCTTCCTTCCTTATTATCAAAGAGCAACCCTTGCACGACGAAAACAATTTCTCACGTCGCGTCGTTGGAGCAGCAGTTCAATCAACAGCAAACATCGCGACCGGATTTAGATCACTTTTTGCGTTTGAAGTATGCTCACTTTCTTATACCAACTTGCCTTCAGTCTACATCGGTGAGGTCTTGCAAATCAATAAGATATTGGAACCAAATGAGGACACATTAATTACTCAATGAATCATACGACAAAACGACAACGAATCAAAACCTTTAAATTAAACAATCATTGAACATTTAATTTAATTAACAGGAAAGACCCTAACATTACACCGAATATTATACATACGATTATGTAACTGAAAATTATGTGTGATGCTTTTCCTCAAGAATATAACATTGATCGTTGCACACGCTCATTTTGCTGAACGCCCACGAGATGACGCTATAATCAAATATAATTATTTCCAATACATATATCCTTAAAAATTACATAGTTTATACTATATTTATGGATGGAAATCAATAACATGATTAAACTTCCTTCAAAATTTATTTTGTATATAAAAAAATATTTTTATTGTAAACTAAATATCATCATTAAAATGTTATTTATAATATAAAATATACTAATTAAATCATTATATACCTCGGTTTATATAATTAATTAAAATTTGCAAGTACATGTCAAGAAAGTTTTTAAAGTCATAAACCTAATTAAAATTTCGTTAGCGAGATGACATTAAGATCTTCCGCGTAGATTATTTTAATTATATATGAGTTGAAATTGTAACTAATACGATATCATCATTAAATTTAAAGATAGTACAGTAATCTTGGAATAATAGCTGTATTTTTTTAGTAGTACTAAAACCATTTCTTGAATTAATAAAAGAATGACAGATGTCATCGTGCGTCAAAAAAGTTCTCAACTTAGGGACACATTGACATGTGTCAAAAAAAACAAATATTTTCGGCTGCTCGGCGAAATTGTTGAGAAACAGAACAAAATCTAATTCGTTTTAATGTACGAGATGCAGACGTAGACTTTACATCATAGTATGTTTTATCTGTGTATATTGTCAAAGTTTTTTTTTGTAAAAAAGAGCAGATAACTTAATGATACTTGAATAAAAGTTATGATTAAAACGACCAGAAAGGTTCAATATAAAATAGATAATTGAAGAAAACATATTAATTTATACTTTTAGATTAATTGTTGTTAATTTAACACAGATTTAAGAACAAAGGAAATAATAGGTTTGAGCAAGTAATGATTTAATAGCGTAAATTTCGTTTCTATAAATATATTAAGCCACTGATCGACTGTATAACTAAAAAAAAATCGCGCAAACGTAGCTGTAATTGATTCAAGACCTAGATATTGATGATACTATCAATTATTGATGGAGGTTTTTAAATTAGTCAGGCAAAAAGCAGAAGTTTAAATAAGTAATTGTTATTGATTTCCTGGACGGTGGCAAGGATATTGCAAAGGAACATCTTCGAGCACCGATCCATTCTTTGATCCATCCTAGTAGGGTTAATGAGCGTGTGTGTGTTGCGACCGATGGGGTGCGGTAAAACGGATATAAAATGCCGTTTGAAGTGCATTCGGTGCAGATTTATTAGGGCAATAAATTAACCTTGGACGAAGCGGGAGGGCGGAAAATCGGGTTTTGCATAGATCCGAGCGCGGAAAACGCATAATCCGCACCCCCGCATCTTTTGTGCTTGGACATCTGCAAGATTGCCTCAGCGAAACTTTCCGGATTACCCCCTGCTCTCGCACGCGCGCTTACCCCCCTCTGCATATATTTCAGCGAATTGCTTGCTAAAGGGATATCCCTTTGTCTATTTCCTCTTGTTTCTCTTTTAAATCTCTTCCTTCCTGTGTGTATCTCTTCCTGCGTTTCCCTCGTGATGCACAAATCAAAATTTACCCATCAATAATGGATAAAGGCATATTGGACGTAGGTGGAAGAGAGAGAGAACCGTTGAAAGGGGAAGTATCCCCATTAACCACTTGGGGAATTGCCAGTTTGCAAACAACTTCCGTGCATTGTTTGTTCCGCTGCGAAACAATTTCGTTCAATTCGGTTGAAAGGAACGTTCAACAACAACAACTGCTGCTGCAACAATGAATGTGAAGGGGACGGCGCAAATGGCAAAACCGAACTTTAATTATGGCAAAAATCAATCGATCCCCGGCCGCAAATCCGCATTGGGGGGATCCTCCGCTCGGATTACGCATACCAAATCCTATGAGAAACGCAGTAAATCTCTGGTAGCAGTCTCACTATAAAAAAGAACATATTTTTCATTTCCCATCTCCGACCCGCATCCCCCAGAATCCACATCTCTTTACGGAGTTGCGGGGGATTCCCACCATCGTTCGTTACGCGACCCGCACTAGAACCCATTTCGTCTGCACCCTTTCACCGCTCCCTTCTTATCCGCAACCCGGTTCAAACCTAACGAACTTATTTGCCGCACAACTATTAAGTTTTTCATCTTATTTTTTTTATTTCATTCCCATAATATTCAAAGATTCGCTAAATATAGAGTCCGTCTCTCTGATACGCGCAGCTCTGGTTCGAAGTAATTTAAGGCTTTTTATGAGTCGTAAAACATTTATGAGCCTCGCAAGATTGTACAACGAAATTACGTAAAGCCCTCGAAGGACCTCCACCAGCTGAAATATTATTTCGGGCCTTGCAATTAAATTATTACATTGTTATCACACAAGTGGTGCTCTAAGCATATTAAGTACTAGTAACCCACTAACCCCAAACTATGAGAGGTTGTAGTCACATTCAGTATAGCATTTTTGTATGCGCTATTTTTATGTATTAATTGTTAAATTAATTTCTGGATTAATAGACAAACGTTTTACCAATTTTCTGGGCTCCCGTCATCATCTCCTTTGGATGGTTCGACTTGATGGCGTTCATCCTACGATTCTGGACGTTAGAGCCCATCGGTCCACCTGCTTGCATCGATGATGGACATCCTGTATTCTGTCCTTGGCCTGGAAGTCGTGGTCCTCTCGGCTGCTCCACAGGCAGCACTCTCCTACGTTTCTTCGGCAATTTCGCCCTCGCCTAAAAACAACCATTTACTTCATTTCATCTTTATAAATCAAATAGAAATACACTCCGAGACCATTAAAACGGATATAAAAATGTAATGGACCTAACAGACGCTTATATATAGTAAATAGCGTCACAAATAAAGTGTCGAGTAACGCCGTTAATAGAAATTTATTTTCTTTGAATTTTAAGTAACATTTACCTCACTTTTTACTATTATTCATGACATTTTTAACAAACTGGACATAAAAATGATTACCTCAAAATGTAAAAATATGTGACGTTTAATAATTAAGAAAAGTTGTGCAATATGTATCGATTGCATTGGTGATTTATGTGCAACCATTAAATCTATTTTGAATTGGAAAAATATATAAGTCATCCAACAATCCAAGTTGTGACTGCTTAACTCTTTTAAAGTTATCTGCAATAAAGACAATCTAACGTCTCATCTAAGTATACAACGTCCCAAATAAAGTGTCGAGTAACGTCGTTATGAGAAATGTCTCTCATTTTAGTAGTAAGTTACATTTACCTCACTTCTCACTATTATTCATGACATTTTGACATAATAAAATAATGACATAAAGCAATTATAACCTTAAAAATTAATATAAAATACGTTTAAAAACTTAAAATAAGCGATATGTATCTTTTTATTATTATGCATGGCATTTTTGACAAGCTGGAATAATGACGTAAAAAAATAATAACCTCAAAAAGTAATTTGAGGTCTAAAATTATGTGACGTTTAATAATTGAGAAAAGTTGTGCAATATGTATCGCTTGCATGAGTGATTTATGTGCTACAATTAAAACTATTTTCAATAGGAAAAATATTTACGTCATCCAACAATCCAAGTTGTGACTGTTTAACTCTTTCAAAGTTATCTTTAATAATGAGAATCTAACGTCACAAATACAGTGTCGAGTAACGCCGTTATTAGAAGTGCATCTCCTTTCAGTTGTAAGTAACATTTACCTCACTTGTTTCTATTTTTAATGACATTTTGACACAATAAAATAATGACATAAGGGGAAAACCAATGTGTAACTTTTTATTATTAATCATGGCAATTTGACAAACTGGAATAATGACGTAGAAAATAATAACCTCAAAAAGTAATTTGGAGTCTAAAAATATGTGACGTTTAATAATTGAGAAAAATTGTGCAATATGTATCAATTGCATGGGTTATTTATGTGCAACCATTAAATCTATTTTAAAATAAAAAAAAATATAAAAGTCATCCAACAATCCAAGTTGTGATTGCTTAACTCTTTTAAAGTTATCTGCAATTAAGAGAATCTAACGTCTCGTCTAAAAAATAACGTCACAAATAAAGTGTCAAGTAATGCTGTTATTAGAAGTGTCTCTTCTTTCAGTTGTAAGTAACATTTACCTCACTTGTTTTTATTTTTAATGATAATTTGACACAATAAAATAATGATATAAAGGGATAATAACCTTAAAAAATAATATAACGACTATAAAATATGTGACGTATGTCACAAATAAAGTAATGCCGTTATTAGAAATGTCTCTCTTTTCATTTGTAAGTAACATTTACTTCACTTGTTTCTTTTTTTAATGACATTTTGACACAATAAATAAATGATATAAAGGGATAATAACCTTAAAAATTAATATAACGTCTATAAAATATGTGATGTTTTAGACAAACTGGACATAAACAAATAATTACCTCAAAAAGTCATTTGGCATACAAAAATATGTGACGTACAATAATTTAGATTTATGTGCAGCCATTAAATCTATTTTGAATTGGAAAAACATATACGTCATCCAACATTCCAAGTTGTAACTGCTTAACTTTTTCAAAGTTATCTACAATAAAAGGAATCTAACGTCAGTTACATTATTTTATTGATGTTATATATAACTTTAGTGTCGCATTATGATATTTATTACCACAAAACAGAAGCCGTTTTATTATGATGTAAGTGTTTTTTTTTTGAGAATATGTCACAAGGATGTGTTTAGCTTGTAGTGAATTATATAGTTTTGTATTTTACTTATTTAATTATCCAGATGATAACTTAATGATGTACAATAAATTATAATTGTATTGATGATTTTCATATCTTATTAAAATTTTACTGTTTCTCACACATTAATAAATTTAAAGATTTTTTCTTGTCTACATACAAGTTTTTTTTTTTTATAATGTAGCAATAAAGAAAATTCAAGACATGATACGAATAAAATAACGTGTCTGCAGTAAATAATAAATTTGGCAGTAGTGCTTTCAATGTGAACGCGCCACATTTCATTTTATTTGAAGTCGAGATCTGTGGTATTACTGTTCGTTGTAAATTTATGTAAAGCAAAAAATGTTGAAAGCATTCTTTATATCTTAACTTCGTAAAAGAAGACTAATAAACTTTCCTTTGAGTTAAGAACCAATTAATTGAAGCTGTTATAATGACAGGAAACTTAATAGACGGAAACTTAAGCGTAAAATGAAAACATGAAGCAATTTATATTATATAGAAACTTATTATATAGAAAATAACGAAGCCAATATTTCCAATAAGTTATTATAAATTTTCTATAAAAGTTTAAATTGCACTAATTTTTGAAAATTTTCTAAATTTCAAGATAATATTTAGAGGAAAGTTATATTTAAATGTATTAGTTGGGATCAAAATATACAAATAATAGTTTTGTTTAAAATGTAACTGTCACTTTATATAAATGTCATCGCTGTAATTTTTATGTCGCTGTCATCAAATGACACAACTGTCAAATATTATTTATTTTGTTAATATAGTGTGGAGTTGGTGCTTCTGTTGTAAATATTTGTAGAAATTATGAGGAATAAAAGACTTTGCAGACATTAAGTTTGAAATTTTAATTTAAAAAAATTATAAGAAAATTAAAACAAAAACATTGAAAGCCAAGAAAAATGTGGAATAAATAAGTTTTATATTAAAAATGTAGTTAGAAACCTAAATTTACACATGAGTTTATGTATATATATTCAATAGTTTGTTAGAAGGTAGCTGACATGATTTGAATGATTGTAGTAACAAAATATGGGGGGAAAAGTAAAAAAAAGAGAAATATTGCCTATTGATAAAAAAAGTGGATATCACCAACTTTTTTTTCTGTCAGCGATTTATTGTTACAAAATTAAATTGAATTTATAACGCGGTCGGAGATAAAGCGACAGGTCCTGGTGGATTACGTTGGTTGACCGTATTTTATGTGTGTTTTTCGTCGGAAACGCAATCGTTTCCGGCATTCACAATATTTATTTATTTATTTTTTTGTGTGCGCCCTCCTTTGTTGCTGTTCAGCGGATTTGCCACGTATTATCTATTGTTAATGCTCGCATCTCAATCACAGTGCATTCATTAATGCACATTCAGATTGTCAAGCAAACAATTGTGAAGAATAGTTATTCTTTTTCGTTTTTGAACAAGTGCTGTTTTTTTCTTTGTTATGCATTCTACAATGTTATGCAATTTTACGGGTGAGCACGTGTACTTTATTTCAACATAATTGTTGCACAATAAACGCTTTGTTCTGTATCGGCTTTATAAATTTAAAAATGGGGATGTTATTTTTATTGTTCAGTATTCGAATTTGATTATTTGAATGGAATAATGTACATAATTTATTAGTGATTATATTTTAAAATTTAAAACCAAAACCTATGTTTCAAAAGAAGTTTCACATAATAAAAAATCAATGATATAATATCATCAGTTATGAATGCGGCACAACACAAAAGTGTAAACTTTTTTTGTTTTTTTGCGATTGAGGATAAAAATACCTTTTTTTTACTGTTACAGTATTTTATATGTCGCTAAAAGCAACTCGACTTCTTCGAATTACAGCAGAAATAAATTAAAAGGTTGTACCAGGGACGGTCCATTAACTTTGTGGGCCCTGTACAAACACTATTTGGACAGACATTAAAATAAATAAATATTTTGTTGCACCCAAAATTTCTCTCCCCGGATTGAGGGCCCACAACTAATGTTTCACCTAAATTATTTCGGGCCCTCGATTAACATTAGTTGATGGTCCTAAATAAACAATATTTGAGGGCCCTTGATTAACATTATCCCGGATTGAGGGCCCACAACTAAAGTCCGGTCTAAACTATTTTGGGCCCTCGATCAATATTAGTTGAGGCTTCTCGACTAATACTATTTGAGGGCCCTTGATTAATATAAATTGAGGGTCCTCAATAAATACTGTTTGAGATCCCTAAATTAACATTGCTTGTGGGCCCTTAATTAATATTATTTAAGGTACTCGACTACAACGGTTTGGGACCTCTTAAAAAAGTGTTTGTAAGCCTATCGAATTAACCCAAGTTTTTGTTATGTATATTTATTTTTATGTATTTATTTGATCGCCCATAAAGACCATAACTAAATCCATAACAGGGTTGAATACTATTAAAACATAACTTTGTATATTTTATTTTACATACATTTATAAAAAAAAATGCTTCTTAAACTTAGTTAAGTCTATTATAAAAACTATAAATTAATAGTTACAGTGATTATTTTCGTAATCAAACAATAAATCAAATTAATAGATGTTTTGTAAACCCATTTGCAGATAATAATCAATCAACGTAACATCGATGTTATTACGTACATCAATTCTGTTTGTATCTCTCCGATAAAGCAATTCACAAATAAATCAATTATCATTACTTCCACGATATAAATACAGCACTCACATTTACTTATAACTTCAGTGCAATTCAAAAATGATACATCAAATATGTTACATTATTTTCTTTTAAATGAGTTTCCCACCAAATTCTAACAATAATATTGAATATTTCTTGACTTGGAAACTATATGTAATTAGGACTTCGACTTCTTGAATAAGTATTATCTTAGGATTAGGGTCTATATCTATGGATTACCAAAACAACAATCTGAAGTTAAAATAATTAATTGCTTAGGATTAAATGGTTTAGCTTATTTGTAGTTTTTATATTAAGAAGTCCGTAATTTCAAGTTCCATTTAATATAGAAAAATTTTGGATCAACGTTCGACAACTAAAATGTTAAAAGCAAAGGAAGAAAAGCAGAAATGATGATATCCTAATGGATCAATCAATGGGTTTCAATGTCGTTGAAAGATATGTAATCATTTTTTTGAATACTGAAGATATTATTCAGCGGAAGATAACATTTTAAAAATCCACCGAAACTGTAACACATTATTCTTAAATGGGACTTTAGATCATAATTTCAAATGTTAAAATCTGCAAGTAATTTTTTTTAGCTCAAAAGAAAAAGATTTTCTATACGAAGAATAGAATCCCAATTACAATAGCATGTTTTTACCACTGAAAACGAAGTTTCGTGCGACGAAGTAAGTAAAATGAAAACATTAAGCAATTTATATTGTATATAAACTTATTAAATAAAAGAAGCCAAAATTGAATATATCCAATAAGTTATTATAAATAATATATAAATAGTAAAATTAAATGCAATAAGTTATTTTATATAAAAGTTTAAATTATACTAATTTTGGGAAATTTTCTATAATTCAAGATAATATTTAGTGGAAACTTATATTTAAATTTATAAGTTGGACTCAAAATATACAAATAATAGTTTTGTTTAAAATGGTGCTGTTAACTGACACTTTATATAAACGGCATCGCTGTCATTTCTATGTCACTGTCATTAAATGACACAAATGTCAAATATTAATTTTCGTTTATAAATTATTAAGTATAAAAGTAATATAATATGTTTAATTAACTAAATATTAAATCATCTTCAAGATAAAAATAATACATTTTATATTAACTAAATTATTACAAATTTGTCTGATAATTTGAGGAATTACTGCTGCAAAATACTTCTATTGTATTATTTGTTTTAAAGATTTCTTTTGAATAATAGACTATAATGATACTATGGTATATCTACAGTATTCCTGTAATATGATTAATTCATTAATTCATTCAAGTGATTTTAATATGTAATTGTTAGTCATTTTAGTTATTGTGAAGTACGTTGAAAGCAGCTGCAATTACATATTGTGCTGTCATGTGTACAACTTAAATAAATTTATGTTACTATATTCAGTCACTGCCGTTAGGGGAATTATTTTTCTGAAGTATCCTCGTACACATTGCATGTGATGACATTTATATCTCATGTCAAGTGCACTCTGAATGAACATTGGATAGGTTTATATAATGCGAAATATTCGATTACAAGAACAATATACTAATAATAGACCATATAAAATCTATATAGTTTATTATTTTATATCTTTTCTTTAACGGTTGCTTATACATTTATTTATTCTTAATTTTTAAGTTAATTTAATTTCGAATGATGTAAATTAAATAATTACTGTTTACTAAAAAGTGCATAAAGATTTTTCATCTTAAATCCAAAAATTGAGTGTTATGCTTTATTATAAGGTCGTATTAAGATTACTGTGGGTCCTAGGCATTAGTTATTTAAATTATGAGAGTATCATCTGAGCAACTTAACATAAATATTCTTGAATTTCAATATTTTTCGTGGACCCTAAAATGTCTCGTGGGCCCCAAAAATCTTGTCTCGGTAATATATGAGATGACAATGGATCATTACCAGATTTTACTATGATAGAAAATAATCTAAATACATTTATTAATCAGTTTCAAGATATTTCTTTTTTTTTAATTAGCATATTTCTCTTAATTTTTTTGGTGTATATCGAATATTACAATGCAATAGATTTTTTCCAATTTAGTGGATATTCTAACCCATCAACTTTTTATCAGATATTATAAGATAGAAGACAATACTTCAAGATGTTATATCATCAAACTTGAAAACCTACTGAATTTGCATTACTTCATACTTTAGTTACTTTTATTCATATCTGTGAGGTATCATAATGATTATATTTGTTGAAGAATTGCAAGAATATTTGAGAAGTATGTTTTTTTTTTGATAAGATGATTCGGTAATAAATTGTATATTTACCTGAGTATGGCTATAGTACATGGCAAAGTTGGATACGATGACTGGGACTGGCAGGGCGATGGTGAGTACACCAGCTAGTGCGCATAGGGCGCCAACGAACATGCCTATGTATGTCTTAGGCACCATATCTCCATATCCGACTGTGGTCATGGTGACCAGAGCCCACCACAGGCCCAGCGGTATGCTCTTGAAGTCGTTGTGGGGATTAGTCTGTATGCGTTCGGCGTAATACACTAAACTAGCGAAGATCACAATACCTAAGACGAGGAAAAACACGAGAAGCGTTAGTTCTTTGGCGGACGCGCGGAAAGTCTGTATGAGGATCTTGAGGCCGGAGGAGTGGCGCGTCAGCTTGAACAGCCTCATGATGCGGATGATCGAGAAGAACTCCATGATGTCGGCGTTCTCCAAATGAGAGGCGAACTTCCTCAGCACCAGATCGATGTAGAAACTGAGCGTGGCCACGTAGTCTATGATGTTCACCGAGGAATTGATGAACTCGCACTTGTTCGGCGACGTGATGAATCTGACGATGATCTCGAATGTGAACCACGCGTTGCAGATGCACTCGATGTAGAAGAAAGCGACGTGCGCTTCCGTTTCCGTCTTCTCGAAGACGTAGTCACTCCTGTTATCCGCCGTCGTTACGTTGACCCGCCACAATTTCGGTACCTTCATATCCGGATGTGTCTTCAGGCAAAACGATAGTATGGAGATGCAGATGAAGAACACAGACAGTACACCAATCACCTAACACATAAATACATATATTAATATATCAAATATCTAAACAATTTTACATAATTGTACAGGATTAAATCCAAATATCACAAATGGAAATTATATATACAGCAATACCTCGTATAGTGCGTTTAATCAGTTCCGCCAATATTCCGGACTCTTTAAAACCTAACTATCCCAAGACATTAAAACCACATATTTTAATTTATAAATAGTAAATTTTAACTAAATTATTTTTTGTTGTTTGAATTTGTTGAAATGATTATTTTTTAATTCCTATACTAAATTTATGCCTAGTAATAAATACACATAAACTTTTTTAATTTTTGTAAAAATTTTCTCGATGTGAGTTTTCCAAGATCTTTTCTATAATTTGTTCAAACTTACTAATTTTTAATATTAAACTGAATCTATCTGATTAGTAAATTATATAACTACTTTAATTTAATATTAAGTTTGTGAATAGTTCTGCATATTTAGAAACATAATTAATTAATCAATAAGTTTTGATAATTAACTAATTTAAGTATTAAAATAACTTCAAGTTATATAAAAAAAATTATATAGTTGTGATTACGATCATTTATGCTTGTAGAATACGCTAGTATAAAGTTTCTCAAAAAATAAAATTTCTGAAGGATCGTGAAACGACAGCAAACATCTTGAGTCAAGGAACAGCTCAAATACTCTTAGAAATTTGGCCCGAATACAACAAGAAACAACGTTAAAAAGCTTAAGAAACTTTTCTCTAATAAATTCGATTAATTTAAACAAAATAGTTTTTCAGACTTTTACGAAATACTACTTAAAACTAATTTCTAATAATTTATTTTTGTTAAAATAATACAGAAAAAGAATAAATAATAAAAACACGTCTTTGTAAAGTTCCTTTCCTACGCAGCCAAAGTGAAGCAGCATAAATACGCAAATTTTGTAACTCAGGAAAATCGTGTTGCTTTGCATCAAAGGAATGTTCATAATTCAAATACTAAATTTAGATTACACTTAAAGTGTATATTTTTACAAACTAAAAAAGTAATTACAAAATATCAAACTCAATTAGTTGATCATAAACTGTTTACTTACAAGTATTATTTTAAATAAATATAATTAGAAAGATTATATTTACTTAAAAAAATATCTGTATTTTTAGAAAATCAATTGTATAATAGCTTTTACGTTTTTCTAAATGTATTAATTATTTCGACTATTATATCTACAAAATGTTTGTAGCATAAGGTGCATCCTTTTTACTTTGAGAAATGGACTTAGAATTGAGTTTTTTTCGATATTGATTTTTTCATATATTTGCGTTTTATGTAATTATTAATTATTTCGACTATTATTTCTACAAAATGTAGCATAAAACGCATCTTTTTTACTTTGAGAAATCGACTTACAATTGAGATTTTTTCTAATAATTAGAAAGGCGATATTGATTTTTTCATATATTTGCGTTTTATGTAATTATTCATTATTTCGACTATTATTTCTACGAAATATTCATAGCATAAGATGCACCTTTTTTTACTTTGAAAAATCGACTTAGAATTGAGATTTTATCTATTAATTAGAAAAGCGTTATTAATTTTTTCTTATATTTGCGTTTTATGTAATTATTAATTATTTCGATTATTATTTCTACAAAATGTTCGTAGTATAAAACGCATCTTTTTTACTTTGAGAAATTGACTTAGAATTGAGATTTTTTCTATATTTTATGAATATTGATTTTTTCTTACATTAGCGTTTTATGTAATTATTGATTATTTCGACTATTATTTCTACAAAATGTTCGTAGTATAAGACGCAACTATTTTACTTTGAGAAATTGACTTAGAATTGAGATTTTTTCTATTATTTAGGAAGGCAGTTTTTTTTTCATATATTTGCATTTTATGTAATTATTAATTATTTCGACTATTATTTCTACGAAATGTTCGTAATATAAGACGCATCTTTTTTACTTTAAAAAATCGATTTAGAATTGAGTTTTTTCTTATTATTTAGGAAGGCAATATTGATTTATTCATATATTTGCGTTTTATATAATTATTAATTATTTTGACTATTATTTCTACGAAATGTTCGTAGCATAAGACGCAACTATTTTACTTTGAGAAATTGACTTAGAATTGCGATTTTTTCTATTATTTAGGAAGGCAATATTGATTTTTTCTTATATTTGCGTTTTATGTAATTATTAATTATTTTGACTATTATTTCTACGAAATGTTTGTAGCAAAAGATGCACCTTTTTTACTTTGAGAAAGCGACTTAAAATTGAGATTTTTTCTATTATTTAGGAAGAAAATATTATTTTTTTCTTATATTTGCATTTTATGTAATTATTAATTATTTCTACAAAATATTCGTAGCATAAGATGCATCTTTTTTACTTTAAGAAATCGACTTAGAAATCAACTTTTTTCTATTAATTAGGAAAGCGATATTGATTTTTTTTCTTATAATATTTACTAAATTTTGAGATGAGTTCGAAAAATGTGTAAATTTGTACTTACTTTAGCAGCTGTCGAAGAGTAGGGTTCATCAAACAGTGACCATACTTTGGGTTTTGTGACCTGCCACCAGGAAAGGGTGCCCTTGAAGTAGTCCTCCTCGAATCCGAATTTCCGTGCGATTTCCTCATCGCTCGGCTTCTCCGTGTCCAGATCCAATCGATCCAATACCGCCAATGTCTCCTGGGTGTCGCGATGCTGTAAACACCACAAGCCCATCCATTATTTACGTTCCCACAAATATATTTACACCCGCCAGATCGCATAGCGAATTCCATCAATAAAGGAGAATAGATTGAGCACCAGATTCGCCGGAAAATCATCTGCACTTTCCCCACACCAAATTTATATATAAAATTCATAGATGCGTTCATCATTAATGAACGTTTTCATCGCTTCGGATTTCTCATTATTTTTATTAATATTTTACAGCATCCATCAAATCTCAGCTTTATCCGGATTAAATCAAATTTGAATTAAATTCAAAAGAATAGGTCCAAGTACACTTCCTTGAAGTACACCTGCCATAATCAAAAAAGCACAATGGTTTAGATTTGAAATATTACTCTAATAAACTATTTTTTAAGTATAATTTTTTCAGCTATAAATTATTTATTTATAACATATTTCTTGAAAAGTTTTGTGATCTCCAATTAATATTTGTTAAATTACTACAATGATGTAAGCTAAAATATTATTCCTCAATAATAAATAATGAAATGTAAAAATATAAACACTACAGTCTTATATAGAGATTAGAATTTCAGGAGGAAACTGTTGCGAGCTGTACATATTTAATCTGCCTTTGACTTCAAGAGAATAAGAAAGTAGTTTAAACGGCTTCAATCTAAAAGCTTTCGTTTTTTTTTGTGTGTTATTTCCGGATAATCCAACCTTTTAGAACGATCCCCGCCTCAATTTGAACTTTAAAATGTTCAAAGTTTGTTTTGTCCTCTTTGAATTGCAAATGAAAGAAACTTGCAAAAGTGCATTTCGTTCAAATTATATGTGAAGATAGGACGATGATATTGTGAATTCAAGAAAATATAAAAATAAATTATACAAAGTTAGATAATTAACGTTTGAAGGCTTTGAAATGTTGAGATTGGGTGATCTGGATCTGTCTTAATTTTAAATGAAAAAGTGCAAAGCATTTTATAATAACAAAATTAGTAGACTTAAGACATTTTGCTAGCAAAGGATGCTAGCTGTGTAAAGGATATGGCGGATATATCCGTCGCTCGTCCGCAAATGGTTGTGCACTTATTAGGTGATAGGAACCATTTCATAAATAACAAGAATTAGTTGAACTAAGACATTTTTTTAATCAAAAAATAAACGATTGACGAAATGTGTGAATATATTTTAATTAATGTGATAAACTCATATGATAAAGTGCTTGAGAGGCAGCAACAATATTTCATATTAAAAAAGTTAAGCAATGATTTGGTCTTTGGGATCATCTCATTCTTATTATATGAGTTAAATTAAGACATTTTGTTACTATGTAAAGGATATGGCGGATATATCCGCCGATAGTCCGCAAATGGTTAACCACTTATTAGGAACTATTTAAAAATTAACAAAAATTAATAGAACCAAGACATTTTGTTTATCAAAAAATAAACGATTGCAATGTGTGAATATATTTTAATTCATGTAATAAATATGATATAGTGTATGCAACAATATTTCATATTAAAAAAGTTAAGTAATGATTTGGTCATTGAGTCTGATTATTTTTATATGAGTAGAATTGAGACATTTTGTTAGTCTCCTGTGTAATGGCGGATATATCCGCCGATAATCAACAAATGGTTAAGAAATTTTGTTGTTAAATATAAACTTAAAAATGAGAATTTCATAATCAATATTTCGTACTGAAAATGATAATTCTGTCGTTCTCGTTTTTCTTTTTTTGGAGTGGCATAATGGGGAAAAGCCGCAATAGATATCTCTATGAGTTTCGAGACATTTCAGGCCATATCATCCCCATCTATTATAGTAATTGAATTGAATTATTGAATCCCTGAAACTTCTGCGATAAATACCGCCTTTGTCGAAGAAACTTTGCCGGAACAACTTAAGTTGTCGTATTTAAAGCTATTCTATAATAGGCAACTCTTCATAATTGCCGGACTTTGCTAGAAACATATTTAATATCAAGACTTCTCTACATTTCTCCATACTTGTACTACTGTATCTTTATATATAACTAGTTATAATTAATCAAAATTCTATAATTATTTGATAGCATTTTTATTAAATATTGCCATTATTATGAAATTATAAATTCAGAGTTTTCATCTACTGAAAATTATGTTGAATTAGTCAATTTGTTATTTTTTCTGCTGAAAAATGATGAAACTTTCAAGTACATTTTATGCACTTATTCATAAAATGTACTTTAAGTTAGTACACTTGAAATACTTACATAAATTATCAAACACAAGCAATAACGCAAAGAATTTGCTATAAAGATATTAACTATAAAAACTTGATATTACTTCTATATAATCTATATTTTCTTCATTATCAATTATAAATAGCTATTTACATAAAACTATTTATTTACTTAATTATAAACTATTAATTACAACTAAACTAAATTGACTTCAATCTATTTGACAATATTTTCAAGTTTATTCCCTAATAATTCAATTGGTTAAAACACGAATATCTTGGTTCCTTTCATTAAAGTTAGAAATTGCAAACCAAATTGTCTTTATATGCAGGTCAATGCGTTTAACAAAAATTGGTTTGGAATTGAAATCGCTGCAGTATTTGAATGATTCAATTTCTTATTGGAAAATACTTATTATTATGATTTGAGGATTATTTTTATGATTTAATTAATATATACACATATTTGATGATTAAATTATTATTTGATTTTTCTATAGTTTTTATTATTCAATTATGAGAATGTTTGTTATTTAATTTTATTCTGTGTTTGTTTTTATTGTTGAATCGAGTCCAAGTACACTTCCTTGGGGAATACTTCATTCATGAAGCTATTTTTTAGGCTCAAAATATCCGAAGTAAAATATTTCAGTTAAATTACTTACAAATTAACTTGATTAAATTTAAAAAAATAATAATAATTAAAACTAATTTTATTATTTTTCTTATTTAAAAATCTTTTCCTCATAGCTTGAAGTAGTAAGTAATTGCTATTTATAATATCTCATGAGTTTGGAAAATTAATACTAAAATTAGTACTTAAGAATTTCTGAGGAAATTTTATGAACATTGGTTATTCGCATCGTACGCTATTAATAAATTACTACTTCCTTTTTCATTACTTAAGTAATAATGGATTTAATAAATTACCTTGAAAGCGTTATAAATCGCATCTCCGACTAAACGGTATTAATTACTTTAATGTAATTATCCATCAAGACAGTTTAATAAAACCATTAAACATCTTCAAATTTACATATCTAGATGTACTTAATGTAAATTTAGCATTTATAATGATTATTTTAATATAATAATTAAATGTTCAATATTTAATTTATGTTTATCTCAGAATATTCTTGTAATTAAATAATTGTTACAGTAAATATTTATATAATATTTTAAATATTCACCTATTTTCTAATTTATTTGATTTTTCTTTTACAGGGTTTAAAATAAAATAAGAATCATCAAATGTACACGATTTCGTTTTTACACGTTTTTTAAAATACATCTATTTACACAATTTTGGTTTTACACGGTTTGTAAAATACACTTATTCCCAGATTTACATAATAATTTATTTACACGGTTTTACGTATCCAAATCCAGGATTTATATTTACTCGATTTTCTGAGAAACCTAACTTCAGTGTGAATCTGGGTATAGGTTTACTTATAATTTTATAAATTTGTCATTTTATAATTTGATTGTTATTTTTATGATTTTTCATGATATAATACTTTTGTGTTTTCATTTTACACGATTTCTATAAATATTTACTACAAATATTTTTAATATTCATATATACCAGGGGTGGTAAAATTAGACTCTTTGTTGAGTTAAGTGTTGTTTGAAAATGTAATGTTGACAAAATTTAAAGTCGAAAATTTATACCATAAAGTAAGTATTTATTTCCACTTTTCAAATCAATGTTGAACTCAAATCAAAATTGCAAACTTAAATCCTGAAAATCTGATTTTCTTAAACAAGAGTACTTACTCTTGTCTTCTTCTAGCCTTGAATATGACAGAGTAAATTAAGCATTTTTTTATACATTAGAATATTGTTCAACCTAAACATTCATTTGGAGAATGAGAATTTCTAAAAACAAACATGGAAAAAATGGTTAAATTTTGAGTAAAAATGTTGAAAATAGTTTGATTTAAAAAAATGTGGATATATATAATTTTTATTATTAAATTTTTTTAATAATTAATTTATTTCTACCAGTTATATCTATACTTTACAAAGCACTTAAGACTCGTGTAGAATAAGCAATAATTATATTAAATTTGAATTTGTGTATTTTATATTGTAGTATTGGAAAAATCGGAATGCGGCTCTTATTGACTTCATGCGAGCCGACCCCTGGTATATACTATTAAATATTACATTTTGTAATGTTGTATCATAAATTATTTAACAGAATCAAAACCATTATTTAAAATCAAAGTTAATAAAAGTTAAAAAAAATGCAAAAACATGCTTTTTTATCGATAATTTAATTGAATTTCATATAGTTTCAGGTAACAAAATTATTTCTCCCAGAAAATATATTCTTATATGTATACTTTACAAAGCACTGAAGACTCGTATAGAATAGGCAATATATTAATTAAATTATATATGAAAAATCGGAATGAGGCTCTTATTGACATTATGCGTGCCGACCCCTGGTATATACTATTAAATATTACATTTTGTAATGTTGTATCATAAATTATTTAACAGAATCAAAACCATTATTTAAAATCAAACTTAATAAAAGTTTAAAAAAAGCTACAAAAAATGCTTTTTTGTCGATAATTTAAATGAATTTCTTATAGCTTCTGGTAAAAAAATATTTCTCCCAGTTATATTTTCTTATATGTATACTTTACAAAGCACTTAAGACTCGCATAGAATAGGCAACATATTAATTAAATTACATATGAAAAATCGGAATCCGGCTCTTATTGACCTTATGCGTGCCGACCCCTGGTATATACTATTAAATATTTAAATATTACATTTTGTAATGTTGTATCATAAATTATTTAACAGAATCAAAACCATTATATAAAATCAAACTTAATAAAAGTTACAAAAAAATGCTTTTTTGTCGATAATTTAATTGAATTTAATAAAGTTTCTGGTAATAAAATGTAACTGAAATAAAGGACTATTATTACTAACTATAAAGCAAAAAATGTATGAGTTGTGAAATTTCTTAACATACGCGCAGTGATCTCTGCGTGTAGTGCAAATATTTGCCCACGTGTACTCGATAGGGAATATTGACTAGGGGAGACTGAACAATCTGTTTGTGCTGCAGAGGACAGCCCTTAAATTGTTTTTGAACTGAACTTCAATTTCTTATTTCATGTTTGTGAGTTACGAATGTTCACTGTGGAGTTGACACGAATATTATTCAAAACAAATTTCATGCTCTCTGAAAATTTTCAGATTATTCAATTAGAAATACTATATGGCAACTTAAGTATATAGTTTGTAACATCATTTTCAAACAGCCAGTAATTTCTTGGATGTTTTTTATAATAAATGTAGACTTTTCAAAATCGAAACTTCGTTATTGGAAGTAGCGTTAACTGAGGTATGACTATATAATAATGATTGGAGGCAATTCTCTTTTAGATAATTCATAAATTTGTTGTTATTTCAGTTATATTTACAAAAAAATAATGTAGTTGTTGTATAAATTAAATCTGTTTTATTACTGAAAAACTACCAACTAGTGTTGCGTCCAGATGATAGTGAATTTTATAAATAATATAATTGGAAATTAATTGAATTAAAATAAAAAATGTACAATTGTGAAGACAAAATAATAATTTAAAAAAATATCATTAAGTTTGTGTAATTCCATTAAAATTAGTTATAAAAATTTTAAATTTTTTTCGATTATATTATTAGGAGATTTACTGCGCACGGGCCATCGACCTAAAACGATATTTCAGTAATGCGCTTTACGTGAATGTGTGTGGTGCTAAGACTTGCAGCTCTAATAAATCGTCTGCTTTCTATTAAAGTGCTATTCCATTTGTCCCATGTTGGCATCTATCCAAGTGCCCATCCACGACACACGTAAACTAACTAACTTTTATAATATGTCAAACATCAAGTATAAAATGGACGTCATCCTGTCTTCAAGAAAACAAACTCGAACAGTCCCAACAGTTTTTATAAATTGAAAGTTTTAAAACTGATGATATATGAGAAAGTTACACTCAAATTTATACTTGCGTGCAAGATATTCACGGTTTTTTTAATTATATTATTGTCATTCCCACAATGACAGATGACGTACTTTATTTTTGACAGCGTACGAAAGTTAATTTAATAATAATAAAGTGGATGTTTTTTATATCATGATATCTATACTTATATACTTATATAAAGAAAACTTTGTAAATATACAATTATTAATACTTCATGGAATATACTGGTCAAGTGTTGAAAATTATTTTTTTATAATAATAAAATAATCGTACATATTTTTATTCTTCGTATTATTGAAATTCACTTAATGCATAGATATAAATAAAATATTTGAAGTAGTGTATAGAATATTACGATAGATGGCGTCTTCTTCATAATTTATTTTTGACAGCTTACAAATTTGATTCTAATTAAATGAGTATTTTTTGTATCCCAACATACAGTTTAATATAATGAAAAATTGTTTATATATAATTGTATCAATAATAATTCATAGAATAAATTGTACAGAATACAATGACAGATGGCGTCTTCTTATTACATTATTTTTGACAGCTTACGAAACTTAAGCAGCGTGTTCATTTTATAATAAAATAAGGACGTGAATTTTCTAACACAACAAAGAGTTTCATATAAGGAAAAACCTCAAAATATATAATTATTAATATGTCATGGAACAAAACTTTTCAAATGTTGAAAATGTAAATTATTATAAAATTATCGGATATCAGAAGTAAAATATGTTATTATACTTAGTAATATTGAAATTACTGTAAAGAATAAAAATAAATAAAATATTTTTAAGTAGTGTACAGTATACAACGACAGATGGCGTCTTAATGGATTTTTTATGCAAACTGACGTAACTTAAGCAACGTGTTAATTTTATAATAAATTAAGGAAGTGAATTTTATACTAAAACAAACAGTTTTATATAAGGAAAACCCTCAAAATATATAATTATTAATATGTCATGGAAGAAAACTGTTCAAATGTTGAAAATGTAAATTGTTATAAAATTATAAGATATCAGAAGTAATACATGTTATTATACTTAGTAATATTGAAATTACTGTAAAGAATAAAGATATATAAAATATTTTGAAGTAGTGTAAAGAATACAACGACAGATGGCGTCTGAATGGATTTTTTTATGAAAACTTACAAAACTTAAGCAACGTGTTAATTTTATAATAAATTAAGGGGGTGAATTTTCTAACACAACATAGAGTTTTATATAAGGAAAAACCTTCAAAATATATAATTATTAATATGTCATGGAACAAAATTGATAAAATGTTGAAAATGTAAAGTATTATATAAAATGTAAATTATAATATAAATAAAATATTTTGAAGTAGTGAATAGAATACAACTACAGATGGCGTCTTAATGGATTTTTTATGCAAACTTAGTTAGTTTGAAAATAATTGGGATATGTTGTAAAACGATATGTAGTTACTCCATCAACAATGAAAATACACGAAGCTTAAGGTTTATTGTGGCGTGAAACGAGTTGGGCACTAAACACGTTGTTCGTGCGAGCGTAATTATAGAAGTTTTGTGGATGACTGTGGCACGAATCGTGACCTGAAACAGTGTGTCAATGTGCAATTGCTCTTGATTATCCGAAATGAAACGCAATTGTATCAAAGGCATTTCCATCAAAACAATTCGACTGCCAAATTAAGATCAATTCTCAAGTGGCCTTTCGTCATAATTAGAGCGTTTAATCTCTTTGTATGCTAAATCAATGCGAACAATAGGGGGCCACTCGTAGGCTTCGCAAAGTACGCTAGTTAAGGGAAACACCTCGAAGTCGCGGATTTCCCGTCGAGAATTAGCTAGTTTTTTTTGCTATATTTTTTTCTCCGTTTAATCAAGTTTGAAGCGGATCTCCTACACTTAAAGGCATTATTTGAAGCCGGCAGTAACGAGGGTTTGTGCACAATTTTTCCAGCCCAGTTACGAGGAAAAGGGATAATAAAAGCGAACGGAATCCGAAACGGGCGGACGTTCCTAAGAGGAGGCAGGAAACACATAAATCTCCTTCGTTGTGATTCATTATTATTAATGTTACGTAATCAGATTAACTAGTACAAACGATCGAATCGATATATAAGAATTATGAAAAATATTACAATTAAAATATCCAAGTTAATACAATTTATATATTTTTTTTTTAATTTGCTTCATTTTTCTTAACATCTTAAGACAAAGTTTGAATGGGCTTATCCTAACTTAATCTTATCTAACCAAATTAATTATCAAGGCAGTTTAGAATTAAATCTCTTATTAAAGCACATACATAATTTAACTTAATTTAGTAAATGATAATATAGCAGTTTTTATTAAAAGTTACAAGTAATTAAATTTTATAAAAGAATAATGTTGAATTACATAAGAGACAACAAAATTTATAATGTACTTATAGTGACAGATTATAAATAAACTATGTAATAATATATGTGTTATATTTATTTTGTGTTTTTTTATATATTATAAATATTTGATACTTGGGAATACTTCCTGAAATATTGGCGTCGACGTTGGAGTGAAATTTATTTACTTTTTGATTCATTTTTCGTAGCAATTTTCGGAACGGCAATTTCGTTGCTCCGCCAAGAGGAAACGCCGCACATTCAATCTAATTTATGGCATGATATTATTATTATTCATCAACCACCAATTTTACTATAACTCTTGTGGCATATTTTCTTTCCAGCAATAAAAAATAGCTTAATTACCATACCTTATCAAGTTTCGAAATAATTAATAGAATAAATGCAAACGAAATAAATCAAACAAAAATCTAATAGAAAATGTAAATAATATTTTCATTCCAAAATAATAATATGTATATATCAAAGCACAAAATTATTAAAATGTAAACATCTTACTCAATAAGATTGTAGGATGACATATAGATGGCGCCTATATCGATAAATTCATATGATTTTTAGGAAGTACCAATCTTCAGATGACGCCTGTCAAAATTTCATGACAATCTGATATTTAGTTCACAAGTTACAATGGTTTTAATAACGCTACTTTTGTAATTTTCAAAATAATTTGTTGATAAAACATTGCTTTTTGATGGGAAAAAAATACCGTTTAAGCAAAGCAATGGTTTGATAAGTATTAGGAGACTCTTCTCCGTCGAAACAAATGGTAGAGAAGTAGTTTGCTGAAATTCAGATTTTTTCATTGTTTTAAAAAATAGCGTCACTAAAACCACTGTAACTTGTAAACTGAACTTTAGATTACCATGAAATTTTGACAGGCGTCGTCTGAAGGTTGGCATTTCCGAAAAATAATATGGATTTATCGATAAAGGCGCCATCTATATATTATCCTACGAACTTATTGAGTGAGGTGTTACTTATTAAGAAATTAATAGAAAACACAAAAATAATCATGTATTAAAATTAATTAAATTAATCATTTTCGGTCATAATTACGTGACTATAAATTATTAAATGTCATAATTATTTCTATCTGACAGATATGACTAAAGCAAATTATTTATAATAAATTTATTTGTCAATATATTTTTAATGGTTTATAAATTGATTGATTAATAAAGAGTTTCAACACATCAATTTTACGACTAGTTTATTTAATTTTAAGTCAGTAATCGACGTTAATTAACACATTTAAAACTAACAAATAATCCAAGCAAAAATAACTTACGAAGTGAGACAGTGATGGAGTGGTCGAGTTGCAAATAGTGCGAGATTTCTCAACTAGATAATCAATAACTATGGTTTATTTTAGTACATTGATAGTAATTTTAGAATTATATTTTATTCATTTTATTTATTTATAAAATTGCAAAAAATCTGCAAACTGATCGTTCTCTGTGCTTTTTTTTTGCGATGTTGTTGAACATTCACCTATTTTACTTTCAAAAAAGACTGTAAATGTATTAGAGATACATGATGTTTGTCAAGTAACTTGTAAATTATGATTTGAAATAACTAAATAAATACTAGTAACGTTAACCGATCTGCAAAGTGTTCCTTATGGTAACATATGTTTCTTTTGCGATGTTGTTGGACATTTACCTATTTTACTTTGAAAAAAGACTGTAAATGTATTAGAGATTAAGGACACAACATGATGTTTGTCAAGTAACTTGTAGATTATGATTTCAGAAAACTAAATGAATACTAGTAACGTTAACCGATCTGCAAACTGTTCGTTATGGTAACATATGTTTCTTTTGCGATGTTGTTAAGCATTCATCTATTTTACTTTCAAAAAAATCTATAAAAGTATTGGAGATTACGGACACTACATAATGTTTGTCAAGTTGAATGTTTTTAATTGAAATCGCTGGAGTATTTCCATGTTGGAGTGTCTTGCTGAATCCCACAACAGAATACATATAACCACACTGGTTTAAGGATGTATTTGTATATTAATAGTTTGCTGTCTAGCCATAGCACAGATTTTCTTCCACGCCGTCAGTTTGCTGAATTTCAGACCAAATTTTCTCTTTATCCATTTATGTCTCTTCCAAGTAAGTCACATCTCCAATTGCATGCCAAGATAGTTTACATAATCCTCCTGTTCTTTATTGTTTAAAGTTGCAGCTGAACATATTTCCTTAGTTATCATAAAGGTGAAATTAGTTAATTTCGTTAGCTATTTTTTAAGTCAATGTTAAATCTTTATTTAAATTGAAAAAATCCAATTTTATCGATCCGATAAGTTACAAAACATTATATAGAAAATAAAAATAATGATTAACAATTCTGAAAAGATTTATAGTAACATTTTCCTTGTCGAATGATTGCAACAAAACTATTATAAAAAAATTACCTAATTGTATTTATATTTAAATTAGTCCTTAATTACCTGTTTTAATAGTAAATTTTCCGTGTAAAATTGCTATTTATCACTAACTTACTGAATGTCCAGTTAATGTAAATAATAGTTTCATTCCAAAATAATAATATATATCAATGCACGAAACTATTAAAATGATAACATCTCACTCAATAAGATTCTAGGATGACATATAGATGGCACCTATATCGATAAATCCATATGATTTTTAGGAAGTACCAATCTTCAGACGACGCCTGTCAAAATTTCATGACAATCTGATGTTTAGTTCACAAGTTACAATGGTTTTAATAACGCTACTTTTGTAATTTTCAAAATAATAGAAAAATATGAATTTCATAAATTTGTCGATAAAACATTGCTTTTTGATGGGAAAAAATACCGTTCAAGCAAAGCAATGGTTTGATAAGTATTAGGGGACTCTTCTCCGTCGAAACAAATGGTAGAGAAGTAGTTTGCTGAAATTCAGATTTTTTCATTGTTTTAAAAAGTAGCGTCACTAAAACCACTGTAACTTATAAACTGAACTTTAGATTACCATGAAATTTTGACAGACGTCGTCTGAAGGTTGGCATTTCCAAAAAATAATATGGATTTATCGATAAAGGCGCCATCTATATATTATCCTACGAACTTATTTATTTAAATTGCTATTTATCACTAACTTACTGAATGTCCAGTTAACAATATTTGTTTATATTACATAATAGACAAATACACTATAGGATAATATAATTAACACACATCAAATATTATTGCATACAGCCACAACACTACCTATTGATTTCGTGTTCATTGATGAAACATCTAATAATATTCTCCAATGAAACGAAATTATCATCAGATAAGTTATAAATCTTGTTAATGTTATTGCTTGCATCAAATTCGTTAAAAGTTAGTTAAAATAATACACTATTTAATTAAAAGATAATTATGTATAAAAAATATTATAATTTACTGTAATAGTTTGCAAAATCTTGAAACGTTATTTTGTTCTCGAAATTATTTCAGGATACATAATTAAAGAAATAATTAAACTGAAATGTAACTAAGTACAATAATATATTTATTTTTAAGTAAATCATCGATTTAAATAATTTCCGGGAAGAAATCCATTTGAATTTGTTATTTTTGAAAATGATCTAAAAATATTATGTAACATATTCATAAGAGCAGTTCATTATTCTTAAAATAATTGAAGAATTCAATAACATTTTCTAGTTAAAGAAATAAGAAAAATTTAGTGAATGCCTGAAAAAATCTAATAATTTGAAATTCAGAAAATTTTATTTTCAATTTTCCGTTTCTCGGGAATAAACAATTTGAACGAAATCATGCAACATTTATTATAAATCACCATTCAACAATTCATTACTAAAACATCGAAATAGAAACTTGAATAATACAAACAGGATCAAGGGCTTTTTCATTTACCGGTGTTTTTGTACGAATTTGTCCAGAGGATTCGAAATCCCTCGCGAATTCACCACCATCCTTTTTCACCCCCTTTTACCGCACATAAAATATGCACATCAGATTTCCCCGATGCGAGCAAACGTCGAATTGCCGCGAATTCGTAAATGAAAAAAAAAATCAGAGCGAGCGAGCGAGTTGGAAAATGCATAAATCTAACTCAATTCTGAATCCATCCGGATGAACGGCGAACAGAAACGTAAACAAATTAATTCTATTCAAATTGCTTCTCCCCTTTTGTTTTGTGTGGGGAAAAGTACGAAGAGGATGATGGTAACGAAAAAAAATGTTTCTCATTAATTAGAGCCACCGCTAATGATGTAACACGTTCATTTGAAAAATGGAAAAAATGAGTTTTTTTTCCTACGCGCGTTTTTTGAATTATTATTATTTTGAATTAGCGCCGTTAATTAAAATCGCATTCAGCGCTGATTTTTATTGCATAAAACTGTGTGGATGTGTTTATAAATATATACGGTTGATTATAGCAAATTCGAAGTTAATTAGTGTGTGCTTCTACTATAAAGCGGAAAGCAATTCGAAACTTTGGCAATGTTTGGCAATGGTACCAATTTAAGTTTCTGATTGATGTTCATTCATGTATGTGAACTAAATACGTCTAATTCTTTGCATTAGACAAAATTTAGAAAAATATTATCCCATATTACTATTAATAAGCGTATAAGAAATTAATTAAATGAAAACTTTAATTCATACTTTGATTAACAAATAGGATGCAAAACTTCGTTTTTAAAGTGAAAAACATCCTATTCTGTTTTCACTAAATTTTTAGTAGTTTAAACACATTTATTGATCCACGTTAATTACTTCATTATATCGAAGCTTAATTTTAAGAATTAATCGTTTAATAATAACAATTTTTCCTAAATCTGGATATTTTTCATTAAAAAATAATTTTGGTTGATTATTTTGTCCTCTTCTTTGTCTTAATTGCGTTGAAAAACCATCCTATTCTGCATTTACTAAATTTTTAACATCTTCTTTAGGAACATTTATTTAACGCATTTATTGATCCATCTGAATATTTAGCTTGAAAATTATGATTTCGTTATATCAAAACTTAATTGTAAGAATTAATCGCTTAAAAATAACATTTTTTTATTAAATCTGGATAATTTTCAGTAAAAAATAACTTTGGTTGATAACATTTTTTCTTGTTTAAATTATTATTTTTTCATTTTCTTTGTCTAAATTGTACTGAAAAACCATCCTATTTTGTATTTACTAATTTTTTTACATCTTCTTCACAAACATTTTTGAAACCCATTTATTGATCCACGTGGATAACTTCATACAACGTTTGGTCACATTTAGCTTAAAAATAATGACTTTGTTATATCAAAGCTTAATTGTAGGAAGCAATGTTGACCGAAGTAAGAATATTGAAAGTATAATTTCATGATAATTTTGACTTAAAATATAGATATGTTTCTTTCTTTTATTAATGATTTAATTAAATCAAACTTTTATTTATCTTCTATCTGTAAAAGACAATTTAATTATTTTCATTATTTTCTCTATGTGAATTTTAAAATGTATGATAAGTTTTCAAAAATTTAATCTAAAATTATGACAACATAAAAAAAACTTTGATTCGAAGAGTTTTCTGCATTTCATTTCAAGTTAACAGTTATTTGCTTTTCTATAGCTTCTCCAAGTTAATCTTCTATCCAGGTGCATTCTGAGATATTTGTCTGTTCGCATCGGAATTGAAGTACAGTGCAAACGTCGCTGTTATTGATTCTCCTTTGAAAACATTAAGTCGTTCAGCAATTTTTACTTGAATAAGTTTTCAATATTTTCTCCCTTTTCCATATTTTAAATTCAAATTTACTTGAATTATTATTATGTCATTTATATCTCTATAATTTGTAGATTTAATTTATGCTAAGAATAGATTAAAAATTCTGATCTACCCTTCGGCAGTGATTCCCAAAATGTACGTTAAATAATTCAGAAATTTTCTTGGAATTTCCAATTCTCGAATGACAAAATTCCAAGATTTTAGCAACTTTCGAGTCTTTCATTTCCAAACGCAAAACCGTAAACCGAAAAAGTTTGGGAACCTCTGGGTTAAAGTCTATTTTATTTGAATTCAATAATTAAGTTCAATGAGTATTTTTTTTAATTAACTTCTGGATGAAAAATGAAGACTCATTACGGAATGTGAAACATTGTTTGATTAATTTTCAATAAAATATATCGTATAAACGAAATATTTCACCAGACTAAAATTATATTTGTAATTTTAGGTGAACATTAATATAGATGATTTGTTGATGTTAAGTTAAAACCTAAAATTTGTTTAAAATTGGTAAAATTAACTTATTTTGTTTAAAAAAATGTATGTAGGAATACTTCGTATAATCCATAATTAATAACAGAATTTAAATTTAACAATAAGTATAGGACATAATTGAATGTGGATGCGCCTGGTATTTAATATATATATATATATTTTATTTATATTTATTAAATATAAGAAGTAATAAATATATCTGATTACATTTCGAATTAAATGAATAAAAGATTTTTTTACAAAGAAAAGAAAAAAAAAGATATAGTAAGAGTAATTAATGGAATTGCATTTTTTACTAATAATCCAGAAAAACTTTTGTTAGTCCGCTTAGACTAAATAAAAAAATACTATTTTTAATATATGTATAAAATAAAATAATATTCGAATATATATTTTAAAAGCTCTCTATTATTTTACATTTCAATTTAATTTTATCATTTTCAATAATAACTATTAGTATATTGGAAAAATTGATATTATTATTAAAATATTTCAATTAATTTATCTCCCTTTTGCGTCAATTTAAATATTGAATATCAATTATAAATATATAAAAAATTACTTTTTAACGCACAAAAAAAAGTAATTAAAAATAGTTATAGACTAAATTCTATAAATGAAATGGAAATCAATTTTTGTTTTCATTGATAAATATAATGTTTTCATTCCTATTTTTAAAGCAATTTCACAATTGTAATATATTTCATAGTTATAAAATAAATATTATTAAATGTATTCTGTTTATTATTTAAGCTTATCAACAATCAACATAAATTAATGGATTTTTTTTCTATAAAAAATATAAAATTAATGGCGAAAAGTCGCAAATTTGATCTATTTTATTTTATTAAACATATTTTTTTTTTTAATTTATTTATAGAAATATATATATTGTTTTTATTTTCTTATTTGCAATAAGTTAAACAGATTGCTGAAATAAAGGTTTAAAAAAATATATATAAAACTAGTAGTAGTAGACAATATTTATTTTAGTTCATACTATTTACCGTAGTCTTTCCACCCTTATATAAAACTATTTATATTTTATTTTATAATACATATTTATTCTCCTCCTGCTTCTCCTGCACTCCTTTCGGCAATGCTAAGGTTAGTTAGTATCTTGAGTAATTTTTGTTTTTATTTAGTTACTTGTACATATGCATGTATTTTTGATGTATAGATTTCGGCTAGCAATCGCCGACACATCAATATACTCAATATTTATGTAATAAAACCTGAATAAAGAAATATTTAATCGTTAACGTTAATTGTAGATTTAGATTGTTAGCAGACAGTGACGGGGAACGTATATGTTATTTTTTTATGAATTTTATCCTTATTTTTATACAAGCTCAATTTGGTCCTTATTTTCTGGTTTGTTGGCTTATTATGAGTGGTTTATATATTATTTGTATATGTTTGTCCGTACTTATCCCAGTATTTTTAATTTTAAAGTTCAAATATGAGAGTTCCTTTATTAGTTGGTGTGACCTTTTAAAGCATGTCCATACAGTGTGATTTTTACCCAACAATGTTAACACTTTAGTGCCACGTCAGTGGTGCATGTTGCAGCTTTTTGTTCTCCTAATTTGTTGCTTTTTGCACTCAGCTGTTAACTATTGGATGAGTGTAGTCTCAGTTCTGTAAGTACTACTCAGTACATGGCAGTTTTTTTGTAGTCTTTCGATACACCCATTATAACTCGTATCATACTTGTGCTCGAAATATAATCATTTTACAGAATCTGTCTCATGCCACTCCTCACTGAACGCATCACTGAACACAGAATCTGAAATATCACTTTTTTTTTGTTGAAATTCCGCGTGTTTTTTTTTGTATTCCATTTGTATAGTTTATTATAATTTTATTTGTTGTTTCATTTTATGTTAATTGTAATGAGGAAACTAGTATTAAATTTTATTACTTCCTCTTCATTTCTATCACCATCCAGGTATTCCCAAACTTCTATCATAAGTTATCTAGTAATAATTTTAATCATATTTAGATAATAAGAGAGGAGATAGGTTTTTTGGGGCTTTTTCACAATATTTCTTTTAATTGAACTTTCATCAATTTTTTTTATATTGGGTAAGAATCCCATAGTACCACGAATCCACCGTGGGACATAGGGACAAGGCTTTCCTGTCCTCGGACAAAATAAAAAATATTTATTTGTTAATTTTTATATTCTTGTATTTTAACTTTGAGATGTTTTTACTAGTATTTTCTATTTATCACCATCCAGATACTCACGAGCTTCTACCATAGATCATCTTGTAATAGTTTACTTTATATTTATATAATAATACAATAAATAGATCTTTTTTGGCTCTTTCATAATATTTTTTTGATTTGCACTTTTACCAAGTTGTTGATTTATTTGTTCATTTTCATGTTCTTGTAATTTAACTTTGAGGTGTTTTTACTAGTATTTTCTATTTATCATCATCCAGGTTTAGTCATATTTAGATAATAAGAGAAAAGATAGGTCTGATTTGGACTTTTTTCATAATATTTTTTTTGATCTGGACTTTTAGCAAGCTGTTAATTTATTTGTTAATTTTCATGTTCTTGTAATTTAGCTTCGAGGTGTTTTTACTAGCGTTTACTCCCAAGTTTCTATCATAAATCATCTTGTAATAAATTCCATTATATTTAGGTATTAATAGATAGATACGTATTTTTTGCTTTTTTCATATTTTTTTGTTAGATTTGGACTTATATCAAGTTATTAAATTATTTGTTAGTTTAGCTTTGAGGTGTTTTTACTAGTGTTTTCTATTTATCATCATCCAGTTACTCCTAAGCTTCTATCATAAATCATCATGTAATAAATTTCATTATATTTAGATAATAAGAAAAGAGATACGTCTTTTTTGACTTTTTTCATAATATTTGTTTGATCTAGACTTTTATCAATTTATTGAATTATTTGTTCATTTTCGTGTTCCTGTAGCTTCGAAGTGTTTTTACTAGTATTTTCTATTGATCATCATCCAGTTACTCTCAAGCTTCTATCATAAATCATCTTGTAATAATTTTAATCATATTTAGATAATAAGAGAAAAGATAGGTCTTTTTACATAATATTTGTTTGATTTGGAATTTTTTCATAATATTTTTTTGATCTGGACTTTTAGCAAGCTGTTAATTTATTTGTTAATTTGCATGTTCTTGTAATTTAGCTTTAAGGTGTTTTTACTAGCGTTTTCTATTTATCATCATCCAGTTACTCTCAAGCTTCTATCATAAATCATCTTTTAATAATTTTCATTATATTTAGATAATAAGAGAAGAGACAGGTCATTTTTGGCTTTTTTCATAATATTTGTTTGATTTGGACTTTTTTCATAACATATTTTTGTTAATTTATTTGTTAATTTTTATGTTTATGTAGCTTTGAGGTGTTTTTACTATCATTTCTATTATATTTAGATAACATTAGAACAAATTTTTGCTTTTTTTCATAATATTTCTTTCATTTGGACTTTTATCAAGTTATTGATTTATTTGTTCCTTTTCATGTTCTTGTAATTTAGATTTTTTACCAGTGTTTTCTCTTTATCATCATACAGTTAAAGCCAAGCTTCTATCATAGATTATCTTGCAATAAATTAAATTATATTTAGGTAATAAGAGTTTGATTTGTAATGGCTTTTTCATAATATTTTTTTTTTTTAGTCTTTTATAAACTTATAGATTTATTTATTATTTTATGACGTGCTTTTACTAGTGTTTTCTAATTATCACCATTCAAGTACTCTCAACCTTCTACCAAGGATTATATTGTAATAATAATAGAAGAAATAGGTATTCTCATAATATTTGCTTGATTTGAATTTTTATCAAATTGTTGATTTATTTGTTCATTTTCATTTAGTTTTACCAGTAATTTCTATTTATCAACATCCAAGTTCTCCTAAGATTCTATCATAGATCAATTTGTAATAATTACCATTATATTTTGATAATAATAGAAGAGATAGGACTTTTATCAAGTTGTTCTTGTATTTTAGTTTTGAAGTGATTTTACTGTTATAGTTTAAATGTTTGTTGTTGTTTTGCTTGAATATTGCCATTTAAAGCATTTTTTGAGCCTCTCAAAATTTTTGCTTCTCTTCAATATTTCCTTAATTATTTGAAAAAGCGTCATTACTTCCTCACCGAATTATTAATTGCATGAATATGTTTTTGATCTTTTTATCTGTTTATTATTAATATTACATAATTATGTATTTATTTATGTTTTGATTATTTATATCTGTTTATTATTATTTTTTCTATAAAACTAAATATTGGCAAAAGCGGTTTGTCGTCTGATGTATTAATATAATCGGTTATCTGAGATTGAAGGTGTCTCAAGTATTTATAGATCTTGTTAAATCCGGTGATTACAAGCTGTTGTTGTTCGTCTTCGCATATTAATTAATATTATTAATTAAAATCGTTGCGCATCTCAGATGAAAACGGCGTTTCGGTTTAGGTGGCGAAAGAAAATTGGCTGGAAATTAATCGGGGGTGGAAATGGTAACTGTTTGGAAAACTGTTTAAGTGGGTAAACGACCGGGATGAGAATTTAATGGACCCAATTGACACCGTTGCCTATCTTCCTCACTCCGAACTCCACTTCGCAACAACCGCATCCCTTAAGTGCGTCTAAGGTGAGTCCTCTCATCAATCTCTTAACAACCAAATTGGTTTTAGAAGTTCAGAACCACCAAAGCCGATTACACGATATCCAAAAAGGAAGCGAATAAAATGCGACAAGGTGAACGCCGGTGGCGAAAGAAATAAAACGTTTCCGCATATTGAAATTTCCAAAAGTATTTTTTTTCTGTGTGTGTGTGCTTTATCTTCCTCCGCTTTTATTTTGCGAGCGTTGCGCAAGTTTTCCTCCACCCGACGGCGCAGCTGACGCAACCCGCCGGCATAAGAATAGAACGAAAAAAGCTTTTAAGACTCGCATGAATACTAAAAGAGTTTTTCTTTCTTTCTGCTGAAAGAAGTTTCGATAGTCTGAATGTATGTGTGTTAGAGGGAATCCGATTCGACCAGGAAAATCCACTCCGTTTAGTAGTGGACTTCTTCCTGTATTTTTTCTTCTTTTATTTTATTTTTGTTTCTTTGTTTCCAACGCCTCTCATGTTGTTTAATAATTAAAGGGCATTATATGAGGGGGAGGGAGTTATGATTATCGCCAGATGGTATCGCCCGAAATCGCGTGATCCAGATTTTTGTGTGTAGCGCCGCAGAACTCTTTCGGAAATTAGGCGGAAAATACAATGAAAATAGTTGGGAGCGACGGGTTGTATAATCAATACCACAAGGTACAAAATTACAATTATAAAGAAGAGGGTTGAATGTGGTTTGTTAATGGTAAGTTTAAAGCACGGAGGATGCGCCGGGTTACGGCAGTGTGTTAAAGTAATAAGAGGAGATTAGCGAACGCTTTGTGCGTTGATTAAATTTGAAGTACCTACATTAGGATATTGTGATACACTCACATTCGTGTTTAAATTCAAGTTTAATCCCATCTCTGTTAGAAACATTAACATCGACGATCCATAGATGACAATGATACATTACGTTTGCTTCAATTACGTTAATTACAATCTTCAATTACTCTACTTTAAATTTCATACTTAAACTAATATATAATATTAATTTCTTATTATATCCAAATATTTAAAAAAACTATACCATCAGCAGGGTTTGTTAAATTTTGTTAAAAATCATCTTGAGAAAATTTAAAAAAATAACTTAAAATATTATAAAAATCTGTTCGATCAATTGTCAAAAAATGTAGAAATGTATTGAATATATTAAAAAAATACTTAAATATATTATTGATCTATAGACCAGTGTTTCTCATCCTTTTTTAGGTGTAACTAAATAAATATTTGTTTGTAGTGGTACAATTGATATAAATGTCACAAGGTCCTTGACACAAAGTGACAGCTGTCATTTCGCGGCCATTTAAAATTTTAACGCGACTCAATTTTGGACTAGTTGAAAAACATTTCTATAAACCACAGACTTTTATATTAAATGAAGTGGTTTAGCAGTCTTCTGCTGAATTATGAAGTTTTTCATTTATTTATTTAATATATTGATTATAAAAATTATACAGAATAAATTAATCTTGATTATTATTTTTTAAATAAAATTTTGTATACTTTAGTATAGTTTTTTGCTCAGATTTTCATATTACTTTTTCTATAAATAAAAAAAAGGTTTGATTAACCATCATTGAAAATCTTTATAAATACTTTTAATTAAAATGTATTTTTTACATATTTATTTGTCTTAATTATTCTGATTTATGTGCATATAAAAAAAATATTATTAAGGTATTATACTTTGATTTAAGTGTATTTTTTACATATTTATTAACTTTATTATTATATATTCCATTATTATCTTTTCTATAGTAAAAAAATCTGTATTTATTTAATAAATAATAATTGCAAAAACAATGATTATTAAAATTCACTTAATTAGCAAAATACTAATAAAAGTTTTAAAAAATAGAGCACAAAATTATTTTTCTACTTAAATGTTGAGTTTTTTCTTTATAAAGTGAAGTCACTTTTTAATGTCATTAATTCCTCGATTAATCCTGTTTCTGAATGTTGACTTAACCCGGTCTATGCAAAGTATTGCTGTACTTTTTCGTAGTGAACCAATACATTGCGTTGACGAAATAAAAAATATTTGGGAGTAATTATAGTTCATAACTATAATAGTTGCTACAACTAAGTTACTTGGTGAAATGTTATAAGCATTTTGTATGAAAGACAGAGGTTTTTGGATGAAAAGATTCAGCGATGTTATATAAAGGTAGTATAAGTAATATGACAGTCCCAACAGAAGAAGTTTGGCTTTAAATTTGAAGAATGAAAGAAATAATTATTAGTTATTAAATAAATGGAGCAAAATGAAGAAATTACTATTTATGGTAAAAAAATTGAAGAAGAACAAATTCAAGGATTTTAGATATCAATGAGACGACTAACCCAGAAATCTAGGATTTGTGCAGAGTGTTCCAAATGTTATTGGAACATCTTTCGTTGAGTTTATAAAACATGAAGATATTTGATGACAAATTCTGAAATTATATTGAATTAGGCAATATTTTTTGATAGAAGATTAGTATTAGAAACATTCAAATATATGCAAAAACAACAATTACACTTTGAAATTAGCAAAAATAATAAAAAATGGTTTTAGACTTTCACTACCTTGAATTATAGATGAAAACGAAATTTTAATTATTTGTAAGAAATGAGAAAAATCTATTAAAAAATATATTAATTTATTGTTAGGTTTGATTAGCAAAAAAGGTAAAGAAATTTTAACTATACATTTCATCAAAAAGTTCAACTTAGGAAATTCAGGAAATAAAAAAGTTTTGGGTAATCAGAAATGTCTGTTTGCGAATGCGGTGCGGAGGATTCTGTAGTTGAAATGTAATCATAGCAAAGTTTAGAGTAATATAGTAGATACAAAGATGGAGCTAAATGGTTGGTCAAAAACCAAAAAAAAACTACAAATATGTATAATATCAAAATAATTTTAAAATATAGTTAGTGAAAACGTAATTTGGAAATGAAGTAATGTTAATTATAAATTGAAAACCGATGTAATTGCAATGCGATTCATCGGAATAAAACGAATAAATATATGTATCATACATAAATAAATTAATACTTGCTATTTAATTGAATATTTAAATATAATTATTTTAAAATACGTTCATTAAAATTCTCTTTAAAAATATATTTTTCTCAATAGCTCTACTACAATAAATTTTGTGTACTATATATTTATTTCCCCAAAGATTACTGGCGGAAAAACTTTCCAACAGTTGATCTTTTTAAACTGAATGCTTGAAACAATTTATGTTTATTTAGAAGATACAAATAATTTATTTTATCTATAAATATTTTATTAAAGGATACTAACTAAAAACATATTGTAAACTAAACTATTTTTATGTTGAAATAAACTCACTTTATTACAGCTTTCATTAAAACCGAATCAATACCAAAATATTGTGTTATATAATAGGGGTGGACAAAACGCTGCTCACACGCTTTTAATCAAAAAATATATATACTGTAATCACAGACTATCCCTCATATAAATTTTAGCATTTCATTAAAATCGGAAAAAAATATTCTCCTGGATTCTTTCAAATATTGAGCAGCCCTGTTATGTAATCATAATTTATAAAAAGAATAATATTAGAAAAACATATTGACAATAATTAGAAAAACATTAAACTTATTTTAAATGTTTGGTTTAATAATAATTACGTTTGATATTAATAATAGTAAACTAATAATATTTTGATTAAATAGGCAGTATCTATTACATTTAACGTATAATTATTGTATACGTAATATCTACCCAAAACATATATTTACCTAGAAATTACATTATAGTCAATTCCAGGTAAATATATGTTTATTTTTATATTAAAACACTACAGCGAAATTACAACACGCATCTAAAAACATCTATTATTCGAATAACTGTATTATTTTTACGTGCAGACAAGGGTCAATTGCTATATGCATTTAATAATAATGAATATAACGAATTTTATTTTAATCCCTATTGAAAAAGCAATACAAATATTTCGGGATGAAAAACAAATTACTTTAATTTAAATTTAAAATTGATTTAACTTAACAATTTTATTTCTGCATTAGCAAAAATGAAATATTTGCAACAATTGTATTGTATTTATTTACCAATTATATTTTTTGACAAACACATTTTTTATTAGATAACAAGCAAACATCTCAAAAGTGAAACATTTATTACTTAGTATTAAAGGGTAAATAACGGTATTTCTCGCCCGGGTATTCCCGGGAATAGCTATACCAAATAGTAAATGAAAATCGCTTATATAATTATGTATATAAATTTAATTTCCCAGGAACAAAAAGAAAATCCGGGATTAATAACATTTTATATTTGAAACTTATATAAAAAATAACAAGTTTAGATTAACCTAAATAAAATTAAAACATCTGCTTAAGAATATTTTAAGTATTAACTCTTTACGGAAGAACGGCGAATATATCCGCCCAATTATTTATAGAGAAGACAAATCTTAAGCAAAATTGTATATAATGGCGCTGCCATCGGATCTTACTTTAATTGCAGCTCTTAGTGAAGCGCCACTAGTATTTTTTCAGAGCTTTGAAGCGATCAAAATAAGTTCAAGTTCAATCTTAAAAATATATTTTTATTTATAATTTTATTTTTACTTATCAGGTTTTATCTTAAATTTCATATTAGTTTATTTAGTTTTTTTAATTAAAATATAATTTATGGACGTAATTTTTGATTTTTTATTATTCTGCACAATGAAATAGAAAATACTGTACTAAAATTTTTCAGTTTGTTTTCACAATTATTTATTTAGTGTATTTAAATTGAAATAGTATTCACAAAAAATATACATAAATTATATATTCGTTTTTCTATAACAATAAACGATTATATAATAAAGTTATATGAAACATGTATTATTTAATTAGGTTGTGTTCTTGTTGTTTTTTTTTAATAACTAACAGATAGTTTTATAGATAAAAGCTGCGTGTTTACAATTTCAGTGGTAATAGAGCAATACTAGTTGTAAAGTGTAAAATATGTATGGTCTACAATATTCATGGTTAAATGCGAGTATCACTAACACACAATACCCATCGAAATTCAGTTTCAATCATTGTAAAACTCTATTCATTAAACTTGTTTTATTTTATTTATTTATAACAATTGATTTTATGTAAATACATTAATTTAAAAGTTACATAATTTATTGATTCAAAGCATACAAATTTTCATCAATATATATTAGTTCTTATATGCACTAAAAATATTATTTATTGCATTTAAAAATAATTTCAATAAATATATATATTAGATTTACTTGTTGTAAATATGAATAAGAATTGATCAAAACTTTTGAATTGTTAGTTTTGAGATATTGGCTATAAAAATATGGTTTATGAATTAAATTATATAAAAAAAATAACATAATTTTCAAGAATATACTGTAGTTTTACAATATATAAACTATGGACCAAAAAATAGTTTATGAGCAAATCTGAAAAGTGGAATTAAGTTATTAAATTTTATACAGTTATAAGTCGGTTAAAGTTACATTTTATAATGAAGCTTCGATATAACGAAATCCGCAATTTTAAACCCCATTTAACATAAAAATATGTACCTTTTTATAAAAGACCAACAAAATATGACTAAAAGTTATAATAGATGAAGAAAATATTAGAAATATATTGAATGCACAAGTTGATGGTTTTTCATTGGAAGAATTACATAATCTATACTACACCAAATAGTAAATCATAATAGCTAGTTTAGTTTCACCTAAACAAACTTAAAGCATCTGCTTCAGAATATTTTACGTTCTAATGTGTATTAACTATTTAAGGAAGAACGGCGAATATATCCGCCCTATTCTTTATATAAAAGATTACACTACAAGTAAAATTACATAATCTTAGTTAGTAATAAAAACAAATAAAACGAAAAATTCCCACTGAAAAAAAAAATAAGAACCAAAGATTTAAAAAGGTGAAAACGTTTATAATTTTGTTTAGTAAAAATGATCCTACTTTAAGAAAAGCGTTTCTACATTTAACGCATGGTTGCATTTTGTATGAAAGTTGATTTAATACAACTTTTTTTTGGTTCGAAAGAAGCTGACTTTATTATAAATATAAAACTCTCAATGTAAAGTTATGTTTAACAAAGTAATTTGGTGGAACGCATCGAATTCGTAAAATTGATAAATAAATTTAAAAATAAAATTGTAAAATATTTGCAAGGAAATTGGATTATATTATTTGACAATCAGAATTATTGTTAGATAATAAGCAACTATCTCAAAAGTGAAAATTTTATTACTTAGTATTAGAAGGTAAATAACGGCATTTCTCGCCCGGGTATCCCGGGAATATTTAAAGATTTATATTTATCATTTTTTTTGCTACTACACTCAATACTGCAGCAAATATTAAATCAAAGTCTATTTTACTATAAACAATAGCATTTTACTAACTTTATATTTATTTTTCCAAGAACAAAAAGAAAATCCGAGAAAAGTAACCCTATAATAATAATATACAACATTATTTATGTGGAACTTATATAGAAAGAAGCAAGTTTAAAACATCTTCTTAACAATATTTCACGTTCTAATGCATATCGACTATTTACGGAAGAACGGCAAATATATCCGCCCTACCATATGTTTCTCTGGGAGCAAAATAAGTTCAGGTTATAAATTAATTTGGAGAAACGCATCAGATGCGTTAGTCGAGGTATGACTATATTTATAAATTAATTTTAATTAAAACTGTTTAACATGACATAATTTCTACAAAAATATAGTTTTTAATTCTAAATATATCCAAAAAGTTTGATAATATTTTTATTTTTTCATATGCTAAAATATAAAGATATTATTTTTTAAATAAAATTTAATGAAAATGTTATCAAGAATTAGAAAGTTTCGATGAATATAAATTAATTTCAGTAATTTTAAAAATAATTTATATTTTTTTATGTGTATTAAATATTAGTAAAACTACGAGCAGAAATGCAATTACGAGAAAATAATGGCACTCAATAAAAGTAAATGATCGCTCCAATAGGGATAAGTAATTCCATTTGAAGATCGTGAATCCACAAGTGACTATTTCTAGAACCCCCCGACACATAAGAAACTCGATCTTATTATTAGAAACCACCCCCGGCCCCAGGCTAAACGAATACGCGAAGAAATGTATGGAAAGGGGAATCCCCGCACTAATAAATCTCAACAGCGCGAATAGCGTTCGTAAGAGTGATACATAAATGAAATCGTGATGGTTACGAGATGAGCTCGTCATCTGCAAATCACTGATATAAGCAATCTAATTTATTGCCGGAAGAAAAAGAAACATAAATGAATGGAGGGTGTGTGATCTTATAATGATACAGGGGGAGACAGTTTATCTCATTTTCAGCTGCAGGAAATATGCGGGTCATCGTCCTGTTTTTATGCTTTTTGTAAATTTGTAAAATGCGTGTCTGCTAGGTACGTTGCACTTAAGCTAATGAAGGAAAACAAGCTTTCAATGAACGCACGAGCGAACAAGTATATAAAAAAAGGATAGTAAAGGAAAATAACGCGAGAAAACTGTTTTTGCTGGCGCTTTAGTGTTCTAATCCACCCGTCCCGAAGACTAATTGAATTTTTGGGATGCAATTAGCGGATGTAACGAAAATTCGGCGCTCGTTCGCTAAGTAGTCCCCGGCGCCTCCGCCGTCCTCATTCCAATTGCTATCCGCACTAATTCTAAACCGCTTTTCTATCACATTTTCACTTACACGAAATTAAGCCGCGCTTCGAACTTTCCAAATTACTGCTACAGTGACTACATCTTCGGACTAGCATACAGTGGTGGATAATCTCTAAACGCTCGAGAAAACTTCTTTTTTGCGACATCCCTAAATCTCATTAAACTCACCAATTACCATAGTTACTAGCAAAACATGTCTGAAGCTACGCGACAGGATATGATTAATATGACAGCTCCATGGGAAACTAGTTAATAAAAAGACCGACAGGACCAGCATCATCACATAATTTAAACTTAGCTACGCCACAAAGATTATATAACTTCACAAATAACACATAGTAATTTCTTGATTCAGGAATAAAATGAGTTTCCGAAATTACTTCGTTAAGCGTAACTTCATTTTCAGAGTTAAAAAATACTATCAACACGTTCTTTCGTATAGATAATGGAAAGTTTTTTTTTCGAACAAAGAAAAATTTTATAAATTTGTTAATAAAACATTGCTTATTGATGAGAAAAAATACCGTTCTAGCAAAGCAATGGCTTAAGTGGACTCTTCTCCGTCTAGACAAATGGTTTCCTGAAATTCAGATTTTTAGATAGTTTTGAAAATTACAAAAGTAACGTCACTAAAACCACTGTACTTGTGAATTAAATGTCAGATTACCATTAAAAATTTTGACAGGCGTCGTCTGAAGGTTGGTACTTCCTAAAAATCATATGGATTTGTCGATAGAGGCGCAATCTATATGTCATCCTACTAACTTATTGAGTGATGTATTCAGTTTAAAATTGATTTTTATGATTTATTTCTTCTATTTAACCACTTAATAATATCACTTCGTCTGAAATCAGGATAATTTTTAATAAAAAATAAGTAAAACATTATCAATGTCATTTAAGCACCTTCATTTTTTAGTGACTTTTTAATACATTATCAATATTTTCAATTGCAGTTTTTCCAAATCTCAATTTTTTAATTGGGTTTTTCAATTCCGGACTTTGTTATATCAAAGTTTAGTTATCGGAGTTATGTACCAAGTAGTACAAACATATTGATTTTTACGTGTTAAATATGATAACGAAATATAATTAAAATACAAATATTATTAATAAGAAATAATTTTATTACAATAAAATATTCTCATATTTTCCGTTGGGAAAAATCATATATAGATAAGAACATCTTTAAAAATAAATATCTTGAAACGAAAATCAACCGCGTTATTCTAGAGTTGACTTAAAATGGAATAAAACATGTTCTGGCTTCTATAAATAATTATTACTATGAATGTTGTAACTAATATTTTCTTCACTAAACGAAAGTATCTAAAAACAAGGTAAATATTAAGAAATTATAAAAAAAAATGGTGCGTGTGTTTCACCAAAAAAAAACTATATAAATCAATGCGACCTCAAATTTCCTAATTACGTTCATATTTTATTAAAGGATGGCGGCATGGTGGCAAGCGCTTCCGGAAATTATGTCCCACGGAATAATAGAGGAGAAAGAAAGGAGCAAAGAGTGTATACATATAAAAGTTTCAAATTAATTCCTATTAAATGTGTTTTGAACTTTCAGTTCACCTGAGAGTCGATGTCATGCTGTACCTCAGCAAAAAACAAGACGTTATTCACTGTTTTCTGCTTTGTGCAAATTATAATGAAAATATTATGAGCTTGCTTTTAATTCTGCTTTATTCTTCTTATTTTGAGGTTTTCATCTGTTGACAATGTAAATCACGGTTTTTTCATAGTTTTATATGTTTACATTTTTTTGTGTAATTTAATTAAAGGAAATTGAAGAAAAATGTTATTTTCTA